>CM060386.1:70447007-71855800 GCA_030545235.1 Helianthus tuberosus
ATTGTAGGAGCCCGCGGCCTGCGAATCAGAATCAGCAGCAGCAGCAAGCACCGCAGAATCAGCAACAGGGCAACAAAGGATGTTTTCATTGTGGTGCTGAAGGTCACTTCAAAAGACACTGCCCTCAGTTAAACCGAAACCAGAACAACAACAACAACCAGGGTAATGGGAACAACAACAACAGGGGAAACAACAATGATGGGAACAACGGCGCTAGGGGTCGAGCATTTGTGATTGGTCAGGCTGATGCAAGGAACGATCCTAATGTGGTTATGGGTAAGTTTCTTCTCGACGACTTTTATGTTACTGTATTATTTGATTCGGGTGCGGATACCAGTTACATGTCTCTGAAGGTTAGTAAAATGCTTAAGCGTGCACCAACACTTTTGAACACCAAACATGTCGTAGAGCTAGCTAACGGTAAAAGTCTAGAAGCCACACACATAGTTCAGGGTTGTAATCTTATCCTCGCTGGTCAGACTTTCTCTATCGATCTCATTCCTATAACTCTGAGTAGTTTTGATGTCGTCATTGGTATGGATTGGTTATCCCAACAACAAGCAGAGATCCTATGCAAGGAGAAGATCATTCGTATTCCCCGTACTGGCAAAGAACCTCTCAAAGTTCAAGGCGACAAGAGTGGTGTCGTGAGTGGCATCATCTCCTTCTTGAAGGCTCAGAAGTGTTTGCGGAAGGGCCACACTGCTATACTAGCACTTGTTACAGATACATCGACGACAGAGAAAAAGATTGGGGATATTCCTGTAGTACGCGACTTTTCTCAAGTGATTCCTGAAGAGTTACCTGGGTTACCGCCCCATCGCCAGGTCGAGTTTCAAATCGAGCTAGCTCCTGGAGCAGCACCCATAGCTCGAGCGCCTTACCGCTTAGCTCCAACTAAACTGAAAGAACTGTCTAAGCAATTGCAAGAACTCTTGGAAAAGGGTTTCATACGTCCTAGCTCTTCACCCTGGGGAGCTCCAGTATTATTTGTAAAGAAGAAAGACGGTACCTTTCGTATGTGCATAGATTACCGCGAACTGAACAAGGTGACTGTGAAGAATCGCTATCCTCTTCCACGCATCGACGACTTATTCGACCAGTTGCAAGGGTCGAGCTATTACTCGAAGATTGATCTGAGATCAGGTTACCATCAACTGAGAGTCCGGGATGAGGACGTCTCTAAAACAGCATTCAGAACTCGCTACGGCCATTACGAGTTTTTGGTCATGCCATTCGGGCTAACGAACGTGCCTACGGTTTTCATGGATCTTATGAACAGGGTGTGCAAACCTTATCTTGACAAGTTTGTTATTGTGTTTATTGATGACATCCTGATCTACTCGAAGAGTCGGGAGGAACACGAGCAGCATTTACGACTTATTCTGGAACTCCTTCGAACGGAACAGCTATACGCTAAGTTTTCAAAATGCGACTTCTGGCTTCGTGAAGTCCACTTTCTAGGCCACGTGGTAAACACGGATGGGATTCATGTCGATCCATCCAAGGTAGATTCGATCAAGAACTGGCCTGCACCTCGCACACCAACCGAAATACGCCAATTCTTGGGTCTGGCGGGTTATTACAGACGGTTCATCAAAGACTTCTCAAAGATTGCACAGCCGCTTACATTACTGACACAGAAAGGTGTTGCTTACCGTTGGAGTGATACATAGGAAACAACGTTTCAGCACTTAAAGGATAGACTTTGTAGTGCACCTATCCTCTCATTGCCTGAAGGCACGGACGATTTTGTAGTCTACTGTGACGCATCTATCCAAGGTCTTGGATGTGTGTTGATGCAACGGGATAAAGTCATTGCTTATGCTTCACGCCAACTTAAGATTCACGAACGAAATTACACTACACATGATTTAGAGCTGGGAGCTGTTGTTTTTGCACTCAAGATATGGCGACACTACCTGTACGGCACCAAGTGCACCATCTACACAGATCACAGGAGTCTTGAGCATATCTTCAAGCAGAAAGAGTTGAACATGCGACAACGTCGATGGGTCGAGTTACTGAACGATTACGAATGTGCTATAAAGTACCATCCGGGCAAAGCCAATGTGGTGGCCGACGCCCTCAGTCGAAAGGATACTACACCTAGGCGTGTACGAGCGTTGCAACTCACTATTCTGTCTAGTCTTCCTTCACAGATACGAGATGCTCAGGTAGAAGCATTGAAACCAGAAAACGTCAGGGCTGAAGCCCTACGCGGCTCAAGGCAACGGTTAGAACAAAGGGCAGACGGCGCCTATTATGTAACCGGACGCATCTGGGTCCCACACTATGGCAACCTACGCAAGCTTGTAATGGAAGAAGCTCATAAGTCTCGCTACTCAGTACATCCTGGTTCAGATAAGATGTACCACGACCTCAGAACTACATATTGGTGGCCTAGCATGAAGGCCCACATAGCAACTTACGTTAGCAAGTGCTTGACTTGTGCGAGAGTTAAAGCGGAATATCAGAAACCATCAGGGCCACTCCAGCAACCTGAGATACCACAATGGAAATGTGAGCAAATTTCCATGGATTTTGTTACTGGCCTGCCTAGATCTCAACGTGGGAATGATACTATTTGGGTGATCGTGGATCGACTCACAAAGTCTGCTCACTTCTTGGCTATCAAGGAAACGGATAAGTTCTCCACTCTAGCAGACGTATACCTTAAGGAAGTCGTCTCGAGGCACGAGGTGCCCACCTCTATTATCTCTGATCGTGACGCACGTTTTACTTCAGAACTGTGGCAAGCAATGCATAAATCTTTTGGCTCTCGATTAGACATGAGCACAGCTTATCATCCTCAGACAGACGGGCAGTCTGAGCGCACTATTCAAACTCTAGAAGACATGCTTCGGGCGTGCGTAATTGACTTTGGCAAGGGCTGGGAAAAACATCTGCCACTCGTGGAATTTTCGTACAACAACAGCTACCACACCAGCATAAAAGCTGCTCCGTTTGAGGCATTGTACGGGCGTAAATGCCGATCACCTCTTTGTTGGGCAGAGGTGGGTGACAGTCAGATCACAGGTCCAGAAATGGTAGTTGATACTACTGAAAAGATTGCTCAAATACGACAACGCATGGCGGCAGCTCGTGACCGTCAGAAAGCATACGCCGATAAAGACAGGAAACTACTCGAGTTCCAGGTTGGGGATCTAGCACTACTCAAAGTTTCACCCTGGAAGGGTGTTGTTCGTTTTGGCAAAAGGGGCAAACTCAATCCACGATACGTTGGACCATTTGAAGTCATTGAGAAAATAGGCAAAGTGGCCTACATATTGAACTTACCAGCTGAACTCAGTGCAGTTCACAACGTCTTTCACGTGTCGAATCTGAAGAAGTGTCTGTCAGATGAGACCTTCATAGTTCCTTTGAAGGAGCTCACTATCGACGAACGGTTACGTTTCGTCGAAGAACCAGTTGAAATCACGGACCGGGATGTTAAGGTCCTCAAGAACACCAGAATACCTCTTGTTCGAGTTCGTTGGAACTCCCGTCGTGGCCCAGAGTTCACCTGGGAACGCGAAGACCAAATGGAACTCAAATATCCCCAGTTGTTCGAAAACAATGCAACTACTACTGAGGCTGAAGCTACTACACAATTTCGGGAAGAAATTCCAAATCAACGGGGGGATGATGTGACACCCCAGGAAAACCAGTAAATGATAACTTACCTAGCTTCCTCAGTAACCGCATGCTAAATTTCGGGACGAAATTTCTTTCAAGTTGGGGATAATGTGACAACTCGAGTTTCCAAGATTCCATCTTCGCATTTAGTGCACGTTAAATTTTTTTTATGTTGTTTGTTTACACGACTCGTTGTTTCACAACGCTTACATTTGTAATACGTTATATCGTATTTCGATTGATATTTTATACTTGGGATCCATAATAATTATTATATATGAGTGTATGTTAATAAGGTTTTGTATAAATTAACATATGTTAAATAGATGGAACTCTTACTGAAAACAAGTACCCATGAAATCACCCAAGTGATGAAAACACTTTGGTGTTTTCGTCCAGCCATGTTTGGCGAAAACAGAGATGGGCTTTGGCCCATGGCCCAGTTTTGAGATATTATATATTTATTTTATCACAATCTTCTCCGATAAGTTTCCCATTTACCAAACCTTATCACTTTGTTCTCTCTCTACCTCTGAAAACCCAACAAACAGAATTCTTCTTTTGAAGCCAAAACCCCTGTTTAATCTACGGTTAGTGATTTACATGTTAAGATGATATCTTATATTGACTGCTACTGTGAGATATTATAATCTTATGATCTGATTTTGGTTGATGATTTAATGTTTAGATCATTGTTTTCTATGAATGGTGATTGTTAATCTTCGAGATAAAGTGATCGTAGATAGTCAGTTGATAAATGCATAACTAGATCTCCTGTTAAATGTTAAAAACTATGATGATTGTTGGATGTTAATCCTGATTATTTAGATGAGTAAGTATCTAAATGAATGTTTTAGCTTTTGTTGGATTGATTGTTCCTACAAATGATTAATCATGTAACTGTAATGAGATTTAGTTGCTGGGTTTAAGTTACAGTGAGTATTGTTGAAGAAGATGATAACTGGACGAAATCACCCACAACTTTAAAGTGGACGAAATCACATAAGTGATTTCGGCCCACATACATGTTTTCGGCCCACAGAGAGTTCGGCCCAAGGGGGGGGGGGGTTTCGGCTCTAAAGGGTTTTCGGCAATATAAGGGTTTTCGGCCCAATGAGTGATTTCGGCCACATGAGGGATTTCGGCCACTTTAGTGATTTCGACCAATATGGTGTTTTCGGCTCATGTGTTTTATTAACCTGTTAGTGTATAATTTCTGTTAAGTGTGCACTTCTGTTAGTTCAGCAACACAGTTAGTATATTAGTTCTGTTAATATGTTAACTGGGTTATGTTAACTGGGTTACGTATGTAAAGCTTGAATTACATGAATGTGACTAACTGTTTGTGTGTTGCATCATATTAACTGTCAAACACTTCTGTTAGTCTGTTAATGTATAACCTTGTCAAAATGGACTGTGAAAGCCTTTATGTGAAACATGAATTGCATAAGTTGGATTAACTGTTTACATGGTACAAAATGCAAATTGCTAGGCACACTTTGTGATATTACTGTGATGATAGTTACATGTGAAATATTACGAATGTGAACTGATTGAGTATACGTGCACTATAGGACTTGACTGATTTATTGTGAGCACTTAACTTAGCATACCGAGCAAAACAAGGTGAGTTCACACTCTTACCAAGGCATGGGATTCCCGGGTTTGGGAATGGGATTGAAGGAATGGATTTGTACTTAGAATGTTACTAGACTATCTACCATCGTCCTCGGATGCGCAGGATACATACGTAAAACCTACGTATACTTGTACACATCACTGTCCTCAGGTTGCGAAGGACACTTACGTAAAACCTACGTAAAATTATACTCATTACTGCCTCGGGTTGTGTCAGGCACTTACGTAAAACCTACGTAAACCCCCGCGTACCCCTGTCCTCGGTTGTGAAGGACACTTACGTAAAACCTATGTAAATTTTGTACGTACTACTGTTCTCGGTAAGAAGAACACTTATGGTTGCAAATAGTCTAGTGTATATGCAAACATGGGAAAGCCCCCACTAATAGAACATACTATCGGCCCAGTAGAGCCACACGTTACGAAACGAACTTGCTTTTACGAACTTACTTACTGTGAACTCGCTCAACTAGTTGTTGACTCTCTGTTACATGCCTTGCAGGTCGTTAGATTTACATGGAGCTTGCACGGGAGGCACGGTCGTTGTGGACATGGATCGTGAATGTGTGGTTAAACATTATGACATTTTGTACTTAATCTTATGTTGGGTTTTACATTGTTGCTTCCGCTACACACTTGGTTATGTTTGGTTTTGAAAACACCTATCGTATTGATGAATGACTTTTACTATTTATTTATATGTTCAATATGATTGGTGGCTTGATCCTGGTCAGTCACGCCTCCAAGCGGTGGTACTCCGCGTGTGGATTTTGGGGGTGTGACACACAATACTGCATTAATAACTTAATTCATTATCTTCCAATAATCCACCCTTTTAGGATTGTATCCTTGCTGACTCAAACTACTGGGGTGAGGGTAACGTCACCTTTAAAAGAGGGGCTTACTACAATAACTAAGATAATCTCTTAATTATGTGCAAAAGTGCGGAAATAATCAAAGGTTATACTAGATACGAGTCGGAACCAAGTGATTCATCTTGTCTATCTGTTTTTATTTTATTTTTATTTTCAGCATTTTAGTTAGTTTTTATTTTTCCTAGTTTTAAACATTTTTCTAAACTTTTATTTTAGTTAGACGTTGAGGATAAACCGGTACTAAAAGCTCTTGTGTCCTTGGACGACCTCGGTATCTTACCAACGCTATACTACACTCAACGATGGGTGCACTTGCCCATATGTGTGTTTAGTGTTAGTGAAATATCGTGTTTTATAAATTTAAAACTTGGCTAAAATAAGTGTTAAAAAGGGTTTAAAATATACACCTAATATATACGACACTTCACGCGCATCAACTGTATCTGATGTTACTGAAGCAACTTATCCCGTGTGTAGCCTCCATGATGTGAGGGATGGCAAGGGTCTAAAATCAACATAACGTGTGATAGGAACCATCGAAATGGCTCGTCCAACATCGTGGAGGTGAACGTAGTAAATGGTGCGGCCCGTAAGACCGTAGAAAATGCTGCTGTAGCAAAAGGATCGTTACGCGGGTGCTGACCTGGAGTACCCTTCTAGGGTGTGGGTATATCTTGAAGGAAAGCGTTAGGCATCTTGGCGCAATGGACGTCGGTCTTCACCAGGGCAACATCAGCGGGTGAAGGTGCAGGTGCAAACATCTCAACTGATAAGAAGGTCATTAGGTGCAGGTACTGGGTCGGGTATAAGGGATGCATTGTCTGGTAAGTCAAAAGAAATAGGGTTATGATCAAGTAAGGGTGCAGGATCAGTAGGTGCAACATCAAGCTGTCCCAAAAGGTGCAGAAGCTAACTCAGGAGCAGGCCCTGGGTCGTGTAACGGTGTAGTGCCTCGAGCAGGTGTTAGTGCAGTAGTCATAATGGCGTCGTCGTCTGTGTCAGTAGTAGAAAGATGTGACCAGGCCGTCTATAAGGTTGTAAATGTCACAGACTCAAAGGAGTCTGAAATCGAATATACGCTAGAATCAGAGGGTGGCCTGTTAACAGGGGCCTTAAGAAGTGAAATTAGTAGCAACGTTCTCATCTAACTTTCTATCACCATAGGCACCAGCAGAAGGATCGTCAATAAATATGTCTACGTTATCATTAATTGCTTACTCAGGAGCAGGCCCTGGGTCGTGTAACGGTGTAGTGCCTCGAGCAGGTGTTAGTGCAGCAGTCATAATGGCGTCGTCGTCTGTGTCAGTAGTAGAAAGATGTGCCAGGCCGTCTATAAGGTTGTAAATGTCACAGACTCAAAGGAGTCTGAAATCGAATATACGCTAGAATCAGAGGGTGGCCTGTTAACAGGGGCCTTAAGAAGTGAAATTAGTAGCATCGTTCTCATCTAACTTTCTATCACCATAGGCACCAGCAGAAGGATCGTCAATAAATATGTCTACGTTATCATTAATTGCTTGTCACGTAGCCAACCTTCGGCAGGAAAGTCCATAGGAGACGCATCGTCGAGGATCGGGGTCATGGTGTGCTCACTATTGGGATGACCAGTGATGAAGTGGTCATGGACCAAAACAAGAGTGTCAGAAGGATTCTGGTCAGCGAAACCATCAGCTAGGGTAAAGTATCACCCGAAACCTGGTCGCGCGGACAGTTGGAAGTTGTCCTCGTCCTTGCTCAGTATATCAGGACCACTCTCCGTGTCTGACGTAAATGTCTTTGGCGCAGATGTAGTCTCACTATCTGTGGCGGTGGTCGTAAGGTTATCAATGTCTGATAACTCATTCTCTAAATAGAGTGACATGTGTGCCGGTGAGTAGCATGTATATCCATAGTAATTATTAACAATTAGTGTATGCAATAACTACCACATATGCCCGTTTATCAATAGTTAGCAGTTAAGCATGTAGGTAGCAATAATAAAAGTATGTAGTCACAATCAATGCAAGCAAGAAATCCTCCTAGTCTCTAAGACTAAATCTCTGGCCTCTAAGACCAACTCCCTAGTCTCTAAGACTAACTCCCTGGCCTCTAAGACCAAATTTCCCTAATCCCTGGTCTCTAAGACCAAATTTCCCTAGTCCCTATGGCTAAATTCCTGGTCTCTAAGACCGTTCCTCCCTCAGCCTCTAAGACTGATCCTCCCTCAGCCTCTAAGACTGATCCTCCCTCAGCCTCTAAGACTGAATCATAAATATAAATTTGGAAATGTGTATTTGTGCCTTTTGTTTATCAAAAATGTTTTTGCCCTGGATCTGGACGTTTAGTGTATGCAATTGTAAAAAGTTTGAAAACATTTTCGTGAGAGCACTAGTGATCATAGTCTAGACTCGAGAATGAATCCTAGTTCGCTATGATCGAGGCTCTGATACCAAGCTGTCACACCCTGACTTTTGCGGAAGCGTGGTTTATTTGGTGTGACTTCTTAATACCATTACAACAATCATAACAATGCTATATGATAAAACATGAGATATTCATTCATTAATAAGGTTTAGAAAAATCCCATTTTTCAACAATCACAAAATAATTTATAAACCTTAACTTGATTTATTTGAGTTCATAAAGACTTAGCTAAAGACTTTAAACAAAACCAGGTTTAGGTATATATAACCCATCCAGGAAGAGGTTACACCTTCTAAACCCTGGATGACTTCTTTATTCAAACGCAGCTTGAAAATACGTGCATACCGTGCCAGATCCGTTAGTTTCCTGAAATACATGTAATTTGAAAAGTCAACATAACGTTGAGCGAGTTCATGTGTAAGTGAGTAGGTATAAACCCTTGTAAAAATGTCTGTATGTATAAAAATCCCTGGTATGTAGCAATTAAGGAAAAAGAGACCACCATTGGGTTGCAAAGCCAATGATAAGTGTGAAGTGATGCAGGAAGACTCAAACCTAGCGGATTTGTGCGTCGGGCACTTAGTCATCTCATGGTCCACTCAGCGGACTCAGGAGTGGGGCTCGCTACACCCAAATAGATCTATCACTAATGTCCCTCGGTCCTACAACGAGGATTGATGGCCTTAAGTGTTGTGCCCACAACTCACATGTTCGCGTAATAAAAACCCTCCTTAAGCTAACCATACCTTGTAAATAAATGTCTGTAGATGTCTGTAAATGTCTGTAACATGTATTTCACCCCCGAGGTGTAAAACTGAAAATAGTTAAGAGAAAAGGGGGACATGAACTCACAATATTGCATCTTCGGTACTCGTAACCCAAATCTCCTCAGCAAACACGACTACCTACAATGGTCTAATGTCTTATTAGACGAACGGGTCGTGCCTTGTCTTAGTATTGATTAGTGCCTTTGAGTTACGTTTTAAAGTGTCTTCAATATTTTAGTAATAATAATACTTCTCATACTTGTGTATTCGTATTTCCTTCCCAAGGATGGGATATTTTAGATATGTCTGTTCGTATTGGAATTATATTTTTAAGTCCCATTTTAGAGAATACATACTTAACCATATTTCTGTATAAAACCAACCTCCTATACTCCGTATTTCGTTATAAAAATTATGGCGAGTTTTATGTTTGAAAAACATAGTCTAAAACATGCTAGTAACCACTTGTTTAGAAAAATGTTTACTAAGTGTTAGGATTTTCGGAAAATTTCGCCATAGTCTCCTTTGTAAATAGAGGCGTCCATGCTTAATAGCATATCATTTTCTTTTACAAATATCCCGTAGAATGTTCTCACATAGCCAACCCGACAATCATACAAGCAATATACCACTTATGTCATTTCAGCTTTATTAATCAAAACTGGACTGTTTTCGAGCATTTTAATAAAATGGTTAACCTTCTCCAAAAATTCCCAAATTTTTACAGAATGTCATATACGTTCCAAATTTTATTTTGTAAAAATATCAGGGTCCAGTTCGTTACCAATATTTTATAGAAATTCATTTACCCGACTGCAATCAGATTTGTTACTTTCTGATTGCAGTTTACGGAAAAATTCACTAAAAATTAATCGTAAGTCCGATCGACGAAATTCTAGTTGGAGGATCACGGAAACAACAGTGACCATCTACAGTAAAAATTCCATGAGCTGATTCTACTCAGGTTTCACGTTACGACTCCGAATACAACACACTTTTTCAGCAGAAAAATCGCAGCTTGATCTGCTGTCTTAAAACAGTTCTTTAAAAATAGTAAACGACCTCGAAAAATTACGATTCCAGTCCCACTTGTTCGGTTGTTCAAAATTACATAATTTAGACTTCAGAAAATCCATTTTTCGATTTAAAATGACCCAGTTACAGCCTGTTGAAGTTGGCTGGAAATTTCAATCAGCAAGCTGTTTACATTGTAGAAGTCACTAAAAACGCATCAACAAAGGTCCTAACCATGGTTTATCGATGATTTAATGTTCAAACCTCAATCATGCTTTAACCAACCCTAAACCAACCTGATTTCAACTTCATACAAACTTTTTATGTAGGGTTTTTATGTAGAGTTTCATGTTCATCTCTTTTAGTGTTCTATTTCTTGTGTTACTTGATTATTATCATCCTACTAAGTATCATAACAAAGAACAAGATGAAACATTGGTGTGAAGGGACTTACTACTAGCACAAGGCTAGGGTGGAAATCTTAGTGCAAGGATGATGAAGAAATGATAGTGATAAAGACTTGAACAAAGCTTCCTTGAAAGCTCTTCTATCTTGCAACTTCTATGAATGATCTTCAAGCTTGGAAAGGGAACTTGTAGTGAAGAATATGAATGTATGAGAGAGATGGGAGGTGGGTTCGGTTATGGGGGAGCTGAATTAGGGAGAGAGAGCAAGTGAGAGAGTGTAGGATTTGTAATGATGAGAGATCTCAAGTGGCCAATGCATGAATAGATGCTCTTACACCCTTGGATACTTACACAAGCATTGAACCACCAATTGCAAGCCATAAGATCTACTTGGAAGTTGAGCACTATGATGAGGTTGATATGGTGGGTCCATAAGGGCAGAAAATTCGGGTGGGGGGGGGGGGTAAATTGTAAAGTTTCAACTAAAATGTAAGTATTAGTTAGTTTACAAGTATATAATTCCATATACTAGTTAGTAGGGAAAATAGTGGGTGTTATGGCATATGGGGATCATGACTAGCCAAGAATAATAAAATAATGTGTTTGAGAAATATTTGGTGTCCCGGGTAATGTCCGGTTGTTCGGTCGGATACTGTTCCGTTAAAGTGTTTAATTAGTCCGAATAATGTCTTTTATATAAATTTTTGTAACACAAATTATTCCCGGCACTTAGGAAAGCGTTCAGGACCATTTAGTCAATTCTCTGTATAATACGAGTATGTTAAAAGCTGAATCGTTGCTAAAAATGCAGAATTCTGCACTAAAAATGAGTTTTAGGCACTTCCCGGCACTCAAATTATCGCCTAGTGACACAGTCTCATGGTCCTCACTTCCCTACACTCTATACTAGTGTAGTATCTGTCCCTGGCTCATACTAGCCAAAATAACATTGTCTGCCTATGTGCCGGCATTGTCAGCATTATTTCTGAATCAACCGTTCAGTGTGTTATCTGTGCTGTGTGCATCAAGTATGTCACAAATGTTTGGGTGTAATAAATGGAGTGATTGTATGAAATATGATGCACATGTATGTATGATACAAAAATCATAAAGCAGCTTAAATTGTCAGTAGTGATCAAGCACAGTCATTAAGCACATAATCGAAATTAATTAATTTGTACAGTACCTGAAATTTTGAGGGTTGTCACAACTTTTGGGCCCATAATCATTCATGAGTCCATCGATTGGAGGGGGCTTCAGCATATATCACGATAAAGGGCAGCCACCTATTTGATTTTGGGCTTTGATAACCACTCGAGATGATTAATATCATCTATCATCATCATCGAATTAGAGGGGGAGACTACACAATTTTTGGCAGCCACATTAATTACTTTTTGGGTTCTTAAAAATACATTCCATGATTCACGATTTTTATGGGCTCTTATAATAAAAAAAAGGGGAATAATCATTTAGGGGGATTGCGCCATTCATCTCGACAAGTGGGCAGAAATTAACAAAAGTTTGGGTTCTAAAAATCAAATCATACTTCATCATCATCGAAGTATTGGCAGCCGTATAACATCTTTTGGGGGGATCAATATACATCATCATCGATCAAGCACAACACGGTACCAATCATGTCTTCATCACTATCTCAAGTTTGTGATCGCGTCCATTCAACAATGAGCGGCTAGTCTCGTCGGTTTCACCCCGGTGTAGGTAGTTGTATTTTCTAGGGTTTATGCATTTGTTCGTTGATTCGACTTTGTGACAACTTGTATTGATTTTTGAAACCATTGACAATAGTTTACATTTGTTTCGTATTCGTAAATTGTCGAACGATGTTAAAAGTTATGACTTTGCGAAATGGTTATATGTACTTATGTGTTGTCGTGGTTAGGATTTACTTGTGTTGATTACAAAGTGCATTCTTGTCCGTTCTTCGAGACGTTGATAGTTATTGGCACCTAAGTCACGGTACACTAAATCCGCTAATCGTATGCAATTGAGTTGAATTAAAACATGTAGGAACACTAGGACTTACAATTACCGAAACCGGGTGTGATCCGTATTCTTAATTCCTGTTTTCAATTAAGTAGTTTAGTTTATAAGTTTAGTTAATAAATCATTGTTTTCGATAACATCAATTTGTCGGTTCATTCCGATTTATTTTCAAAACCAAACAAACAAATAAAAATTAGCAAACTTCATAATCACTTTGTACATTATTTGTAAATAATCTAACTAATCGAACGGGTCGTGCGATACTGACCACATGCTCTTCATGGATACGATACCCGACTTACCCTAGCTACCTAGGTTTAATTGGGTTTTTGACTGATCGGGACGACACGGTCACGTCAGAAGTTCATGGCGATGCTGAAGGACATACATCGAGAGGTTCAGCAATCAATGGAGTTGAAGCTAAAGTTTCTTAATTCTTGCTGTTATTGTTAGATTTGAACTTTAATGTTGTTCAATATGTTATGTAATTATTGGACTTTTAATGTCATGAATAATTGAATAAATTTTAATCTTATGAATCTATGTTGCGTTTTAGTTTTACTTATTTAGTGTTTGAGTTTGATTTAGATTATGTTGATGTTGAATTGTGTCTGAACATCTGTTTGGTAAGTCAACAGAGGTTTAATAGTATCAAGGGTTGGTTTGATGGTGAACAGATTATGTTGATGTTGAATTGTGTATGAACATCTATTTGGTAAGTCAATAGAGGTTTAATAGTATCAAGGGTTGGTTTGATGGTGAACAGATGAGTGCAAAGATAAAACAAATGTTCAGAATTTGATCATTGATAACAGTTTTTTTGAAGAATCTGTGCTCCTGCAAATTACAGAGAGTCAATATTTGGAGTTGTAAAAGGTCTGTTGTAGTTAAAGTTTGGTAAAAGAGAACATCTGCTGATGATGAAAGATTGAAGACGGAAAGGTCTGTATGGGAGACCAGATGTTAAAGAACAACAGATGATATTTAAAATATGTTGACCCGACAAAAGGTTTTTATAGTAATAGTGGTTAGGTTAATAGCAGATGTTGGGACTTTGTTAGTCCATTAGATTAGATGTTGTACAGTATGTGAAATTGTAATTGTAGACCTTTGTATAAGCATACTGCTGTTGTTATATATTCGAACCTTCTTATGAAACAACTGTGTATGCCAACGACTGTTGATTTAACACTATTGACTAAATGAATAAATTTTAATACTATTAATCTTTGTTGTCGCATCTTCATTTTAATTATTTCAGTCATTCCTAAGTATTATTATTTATCAATAACAGTTTTTTGGAAGAATTTCCGGTAAGACCTAATTACAAGGAGTCGATATTTGCTGTTGTAAAAGGTGTGTTGTAGCTAAAGTCTGACAAAAGAGAGCATCTGCTGATGAATAAATGTCTGAAGATGCAAAGGTCTGCTATTGGTCAACAGATGTTAATGAACAACAGATGATATTCAATCTTAAAATGCTCAACAGAGGTTTTGATACTAACAGTGGTTGGGCTAATAGCAGATGTTAGACTTACGACTGTTGAGTTACACCGATTGAAAACAACTGTTTTTGAAACTTCTGCTTGCCTATAAATACATCCACTGCTAAAGGGTACCGTATGTTGTCATAATTTCTGTTTATTGTCACACCCCGATATTTCCACATATTACCGGTGGGCCCGGCGGAGAGTATTGTGACGTAGTTGATATCATCATTGTCAGTACACACAATATGCTAGCACAGCGGAAGGCTTGGTGAATAAACTATTACAAACCATAGTGTCTGAGTGTTCGAATAAAAGAATATACAGACTTGGTTGTAATAAGATCCACAGGCGGATCATAAAATAAAGTACAAGAAACTGAAATAACAGACTCCATGTATATAGGGATTTGCAAGATCCTCTTATATGACACTGTAACACCCTAGTTTCTATTTAACGGTTTTATATGTAAATATCAACAATTAGATGTGTAGTTAAGACTACACATACTATAAAAATATGGATTTATTAAAACTTTTCGCAAATCATAAGTTATTCGACATAACATGATCAGAGTCGTCGTTTAAAATTTATGACGATGCAATGTGCGGAAGCATGTATCTTTATCGTGTTCGGTTCTTCGTTGAGCTTGATCGTCTTTCGGCATCCAAAGAGTACCTACATTTCATAAACATGAAATGCTTTAGTCATACGGGGTTTAAAACGTATCTAAACGAGTTCGGGAAACAAAACTGATTAAAATATAATTTTAATCAGGGTCCACCGTAAATTACGGTGGATACCGTAATTTACGGTAGCCCCTGTTTTGAAATATTCCCACCGTAAGTCAGTAGAGAACTGGCGTAAAGTTTTCAGCCCCACCGTAACTTACGGTGCCCACCGTAAGTTACGGTGGCCCCTGTATCAAATTCTTCCATTTGCCGTTTTTGACACGAAAACTTTCGTATCTTTCAATCCGCTTGTCCGTTTGACCTACCGTTTATTCCTACGTGTTTGTAATTTGATTCTCCATCATATGGATTTAAAATTCAACATTTGGATTAACAAAATTTAAGACTTTTAAGTCTTCGGCTTATTACCCTTTTTACCAAATTTTGACCCGTTCGATTTTTATCAAACAAACAAGTTTGTTTGACCCTTATTGCTCATAAACCTATTAAATTCAATGATGTTTCACATATTAGGTTCCAATTATAGGTTCATATAACTTCTTAATCCCATTTTCACTCATATGCTTATTTTGACCCGTTAAGGGTATTTAAGCATATTTTAAGCACCAATCGCTTTCATTCGTTTCTAAATACATATGGCCACATTTCGTATCAAATGACCTCCCACCACAACTATATTTGTGGTGGAATCGATGTGGCGATTTATATATTACAAATTTTACCCTTCAAATTATTATTTATGGCAAAGACTCCTTATAGAGTCATTTGACCAATATTTTACATCTTTCGCTTTTCATACTTATTCAAAGTATTGACTTGATTATAAAACTCGTTTTCAAGCGACTTCTACGGGTTGCTTGCTTAATTTCACTTAAAAGGGCGTTTTGGTCATTTTTAACCCTTCTTTTACGACGAAGGGCTTGCTTAAGCCATGCACGCCCAAAATCTCATTTTTAACCAAAACTTGTTTTCAAAACACTCTGTCTATAATTTTAAATCCTTCAGTTTACCTTTTAAGGTAACCGGATTTCCCTTTTTACTTTACCTAACTCTCATAGAACTTCAAATTCTAAATGATGAGTTGACTATACATACCTGGCTCGGATCAACTTATTAACCCGATTTTAATACCTTGCTTTGAAATCGCTAATTAAGAAAGATGCGAGTACCCATTGGATATCTATTCCTGTAAGCATATAACTCGACAAAAATCATTAGTCGATATTGTCAAAAGGTGATGTCTACACCTTTTGACCCGTTTGGCCGAATTGACCGATTATATTAGCGAGATGACATTTATTACCACCTCGTATATATGACTCGCTCCGATTTACACCGTGCAGTCACTTTACTTATAATACCATTTCTTAACACTTTTTGGCCTACTATGGCTTACGTCATAATTATCTTTTTCGTATCATGACAAAAGGATATTCTGAAATATATGACTAGTGTAAGATATACTTACCTTGCATCCGAATTACGTTTTTCCTTCATACTTGCTTCGTTTGACCCGCTTCCTTTCCAAGCCTCCACCTAGCTTGTCAAGCGTCAAACTATCATCATAATTCGTAAGACGGTTAGATTAGTCATCATTAATTATGACTATTCCATCTTACGGGTTTTACATCAAAATTCACCATTTGATTTCATTTTGGTCAGTTTGACTTTTAAAGGTCAAACTGCCTATTAACATAAGTGATTATATCATAAACCTCGACAATTCATTTAAGCACTTTGTCAAGTATCCGATAGGCATTATTCTTACGCCACCGTTTTAACTACTTTTCAAATCTAAGTTCATGCTATTATTAACACCAATTTAACTTAGCTCTTGATTATCAAAGTTAATTATTCATTTGTTAAGCAAGAACTAAAGGTTTCCATCTACATGTAAAACCCGTTTCATCATAGCATTAGACATTCATCCGAACATCAATATAATCGAGTTCTACATATTAATTAGTAGACATCATGATTCCAAACACCTATTTTTATGAACCCAAATCACTAATTTCATCATAATATACTAAACCCCTTTCATGAAAGTATGATCATGTACCCAATTTCATGGTTTAATCAAATACCTTCCATTCATTATCATGCATAATGATTCCAAACATAGTCTTATCATCAATTTCATCATAACAATAAAACCCACTTAGCTAGGTGTGGTAATTCAACCATACATCCAAATCATAGCAATTTGTTCTAAATTTTCGCTTAGGGTTTGTTCCTAAGCGATCATACATCTCAAATTCAGCTATAGCTTCTCTAATCCATGCCTAATTCATGATTAGGATGATTATCCATATTTTACAACTTCACTAATCATCAAGATTTTACATACCTTACGATCCTCTTGTTCGGGTGATCGTTAATTCCTGCTCGGTTGTGAATTTGGGCTTCATTTGATCCTTCAATTTGATGGATTTGTTGAAGGTTAGGGTTTGGCTCCATGGGGAGCTTCCCCTGGTTGATCTCCACACACACCCTTAGTGTGTGTATTGTGTGTTATTACTTGTTTTAATTACAACAAGTTTCCCACTTGGCAAGTATTAGTCCCTCATGTTTTATTTGATCAATTGAAGCTACAACTTACCATTTATCACTTAGTCACATACTAGTAACTAGGTTAATTATCCCTAGTTAACTTAATAGGTTCGGGAAGTTATAACCCGTTATATTTTAAGTCCCGTTAACTCGGGCCTTTCATAACTTTATTTTCTCTTGAAAGTTCTTATTCGCTTTTTGATTAATATTAGGATTATTTATTTAAATCCTAATATTTACTGGGTCTTTTTACCACTAACGGTACTTTACCCGTCTTTTAGTATTAACGGGGTTTGATTACCAAACCCGTTTTCGGGGTGTTACAGACACGTAGTAGCTCCAGCCTATTTACGAGAAGTACCTGTCAATCAGTCTTTAGAAATACGTCAGTTTACACTGGTAAATACAATTAACTGACTCATTATAAAACATTTATGAAAATTTATTTAAGTGCACAAGGCACAAATCATTTATAACTTGGGACAATTATTTAAAATAATCTTGTATACATATTTATATGTTTGTCATACAATTGGGGCCGGTTGGAAGCCGGTCATGATTAACCAACTCACCACTTATAGAACCCACAAAGGAGTTATCCCCAACCTGTGGGTTTATATTTTAGCATTTTGCATCTGTCAGGTGTATGCCTACACCCCGTGCATAGGTCGTGGCCATTTTCAAATGAAATGAGCCGAGGATATCCAGGACACGGTCGTATTAACCCCCAATGCTTATGTTATCAAACAAGACAGATTAAAACGGGTTATGTAAATTTATTAATCACAATCCGATTAAATGATTTCATACCCGACCAAGTGGTATTATTATAATACCATATCCTAAGCCCGTATATGGGAAAATAAGTTAAAAGTATTTACCTGAGCTAAGTGTGAGAAGTAACTCAGCCGTATATTCCTAAAGCTTTATGATAATACCTTCTACTGAAGCTACTCAATCTGTATGGAAGGTTTAACAACCTATTAGGATGCTAACGGGTCTTTAGTTAAGTCAAGGACTTAGACCGGCTAGCTAGAAAGAAACTTTACGGTTCTAAACGCTAGATTAAGCGGAGACCAGAATAGAATGTGGTTTAGACCCGACAAGTTTGGGTACTTGTATAATATGGGTAAACTAAACACATTCTGGAATTTAAGGATTTAATGATAAGGTTAAACCCGTTTCGGCTATTTTACGTAAACTAGTCACATAAACCGATTCGAACGCATAATTGCATAACGGGTAACCAAATGAATTATATATAGGTCTCAAATGTTATTATGCTTAAAATATGTTAAACATCAGTAGGATGTTAACATATATGCCCGAAAAGTAAATAAAACCAATTTAAGTCACGTAAGGGCATTTTGGTCATTTTAATGATCATAAAAGAGATTTTATAACAAACTGAGGTTCTGGTCTTTGTTAACCAGTAAAAATATTTATTTTATCACATTACATCAGTAAGATATTACATATGTGTGAGGTTTACCATTTATGGCCAAACTATGCCCCGAAAGGGTATTTTGGTCATTTCACATATGCTTTTAAGGACATTTTTGGAAGTCTAAGTTCATGACTTATACCTACTGTAATAATATTAATATTTGTTTAAAAATTCAGAAGGTAACAAGTCTTAGGTGTTAAATATGGTTTTAAACCATACTATGCACTTAATTAGTGTAAAACTCGCTAATTGACGATAATTAAGATGTTTATGTAAATCTGAGATTTTGATCAGTTTTGAATGCTCAAAATAATTTATTTAATGCATGAAATTAGTAGGAAAAGGTTTGGCATTCAAATAATTTGTTAATATCATTTTATGCATAAAAAGGGTATTATCGTCATTCACCGATTTACACAAGAACTCTATGATTTAATCAGGTTATAATCTGACCAAAAATCCTAAAAATCCTTAAAAATAATATCTTAATAGTAGGTAATGAGTTTTGGTTCAAAATCCAAGTTTAAACATGTCTTATGCAAGATATCGCAATTGAATTAGTAAAAAGCTTCTAATTACGATATCGAGCATAACTTTAGTTTGAGACCAAGAACCGATGTCAAATTTTCGAGACAAGCTTATATATCAGTAGCAAAGGCTTTTGTCCACTCACATTTCTAAAAATCTCATTTATATGTAAAAAGGGCATTTACGGCATTTATAAGCATAATAACAAACAAGAGCATATAATTCAAACTACTAAGGACCAAGCAATATAACTCCAGAGGGTTATACTACTGTATAATGTGGTCCTAATGGAAGCTTAAAACGTGGGAGAAATAAGCTTAATCGGGTCAGAACTAAAAGTCAAAGCAAAAGTCAAGCTTTTGCGACTTTCGGTTATGAACCGACCTTAGACTGATAATTGTCGGGTTAGACATGTTTAAACATGTCCTAATACTAATTACCAAGTTATTAGAATGCTAAAATATAATTTATAACCTCTGTTTTATTAGTTTAAATTATTATTTTAAATTCTATCCAGTTTGACTTTTTGACTCAAAAGTTTGACCCGACAATTAACTAGTCAAACGAAATAATTAGGAGGTGCCCTTTTAAGGGTTAATCACCTACCTTAATATGGTCCCATAACTACTTTTATTTCAGTTAGTGGCTGGACTATTTGTGATTAAACCAAAAATCAAAGTCTATTTACGATATCTTTGACTTTTCGGTTTTTAAGCTAATAAAATGAACTAAGCAGGGACTAAGACACTTACACAAGGTCCTAGCTATTTTTTCTACACTTCTTGATCCTCTTCTAATGTTGGATATCTCCAGAAGTGAGTTCTTGAATTGTTGCAAATGAAATGAGCACTTGAACAAATGAACTTAGGGTCCTTATATACTAATTTGCCATGCATTAGGATGTTTGCAGCTGTTTTGGAGGCATCTAGGATCACCCCAGGTGTCCTAGTGGTATCACAAGACCGACAATCAGCCCATGGTATTACTTAGAATGAGTTAAAGTCGGTTTTGAACTTAAACCAACAGCTGGCAACAATTTTCTGCACTGGGCACTTTTACGCGGGCCGCGTAAGACTCGGAAGGAGTCTACACGGGCCGCGACAACCTGCTGATCAGGTGAAAATTGTTTTAACATGTGCAGTTTCAGTCCCTGGCCCTTATAAACCTTATACAACTTCATTTTTTTTTTGCATATAAGCCCCTTGTAGTTAGTTTGTAGAGGTTCAAGGGAGTACAAACAAACTCCATTAGGCCCGGTTTCGTTAAATATCACCATAAACACAAGTTTCATCACGTTGACAATTTTCACCCAAAGTCTTGAAAACTTGTATAACAATCTCGAAACCATATGAAATTTATATCACTTATTCTTGAGAGTGTATTTGAATATTTCGAAGCCTCAGGTTCGTTAAAAGGTCACTCAGAGGTAAGAATTAACATGTTGACACTTTTAACCCCTGTAGTTTATAATCCTTCGATTATTTTCATAAACGGCTTCTTATATCCAATTAATCACTCGTTTAAGAATATATTCTCCGAGTATGGTCATTTAGAGGCACAAGTTTGGCATGTTGACACTTTTAGTCCCTTCGCATACATATTTTCACCGTTTGTCAACTTTAGTCCTTCAAACTCAATCTTTCATATATTTAGAGTTTAGGACGTGTCTTTACGTAATTGGACACGTTTTTACGTGGTGTTACATTTATCCTAATGACTGTTGATTTACTATACTACTGACTGTCATCCATTATGACAACAGAGGTTCTTACGTGGACAAATGTTAGCTAAAAATAAAACAACTGCTGAAAGTTATCATCTGTTCTCATAACTTCTGTTTATCTAACGTTTGTTTGACTCACACTGTTCCCAACTTTTGTAGTCGACCAACAGAGGTTTCCAAACAATTGTCATCGGTTATCGCAAGAGAGGTTCTGACGTGGACAGATCTTAGCCATCAAATATTTGTAACTACTGCCACGTCAGCATTCACTTCTTCTCTCTATATAAAAGTTGTTTCATCCCTAAATCGAGGTTCTACCACTGCCGTCTCGAATTCAAAATTCTGAAAAATAGTTTCCAAAATATTAAAAACCATCCAACTTAAACCCTGTTTCATCCCCAAATCACCTTCTTCTCCGATGATGTCTCTGAACATAAAAAACCCTCAGAACTACCTCCCCATCTTCAAGAAAACCAGCAAAAATACCAGCTTTCACTCAATAATTGACCTTTTAACGTCATCAAAATACAAATAAATCCTTATTGCTGATGCTCCGGTTCATACAGAAACACTTCGACAATTTTGGTTTAATGCTGAAATAGAGTCTGAAGATAATAATCCAGTTGCCATCACATCTAAGGTCGGGGAAAGTGTGGTACAAATTTCTCCCTGTACAATTTCCATTACATTTGCATTGGACGACTTGGGAGGTAAAACCAACTTTGAAAAACCTGAACTTCATACAGATTTCATTGAAAGAGGGTATGATGTGTCACACCCCGACCACGTAAAACAACAAATCGTGGCGGAAACGTCGGGGAGTGTTGTAACTATATTATTGTTTCAAACCATGGATACAAGAGTTTCGTTTTATTGAATATTAAACATTGTCTTAAAGTTAAACAAGCAATTCAAACATAGTTTATCATCGTTATTAAATCACTAAGGCCTCGTCCGGTCCTAAGTGAGCATGCATCCTTTTCGCAATCAACATTAAGCAACATCACCTGAAACATATGTAAAAACAAAGTCAGCAAAGAAATGCAGGCCTCGTCCGGTCCTAAGTGAGCATGCATCCTATTCGCAATCAACATTAAGCAACATCACCTGAAACATATGTAAAAACAAAGTCAGCAAAGAAATGCTGGCGAGTACATAGTATTTGTGTGAGTATCAGATTCATGGCTCGTTTGTATGTTGAAACAACTTGTACAACTTCGTTAATTGATATTAGAAAACCTTGTTTTGTAAAATGTTTGTATTGTAAATGAATAACCAAGTCAAAATAGATTGGTCATAATTTATAACCCTTGCCATGAATCTTAACCCAAAACATTTGTTTATGTAAACCAAATCATAAATCGTTCTTATAATAAAACTCGTATGGTTTATATAGTTTCGTAAACATCGTTGTGTAATATTGTTTAACTCGTTCTCGTTATAGAACATCGTTCATTCGTTTAAATTGTTCCAAATCGTACAATTCATTCACTCGTGTAAATCGTTCTCGTTTTAATAGTGAAAACTACTTTTGGTCGTCTTGCTAATAACATTCAAACCTTTGTGACTCGTTCATCGTTCCCAATCGTTCTCGCATTAACAAACCTCCAAAGGGTAAGTTAACAATCATCAGATTCAGTCATTACCCACTTAACCCACACATAACCATGGGTCTAGTTGATAACGGGATTTGTCGGATCCTATGGTACCATAACCTAATACTGGTCGGTTTGGCTAAAATTAATGAATGTCATTCGTTATGTAATTACCACCAACAAGTTTGTTCACATTATCGAAATCGTTATTAGTTTAGTATAAACCATCTCAATCGTTTTGAAACCATCGTTAGAATATCGAAATCATTTTGATACATATGAATCACCCCAAAATAATCGAAAACAGTAAAAAGAGGGGATCTATGTACTCACTTTATTTTGCAGACGATTCCGAATACGCAAGTCAAGATTAAGGTGTCTGATAATAAGGAAACTCAAGTTGTCCTAATGAATCGTACAAGAATAATGTATCAATATTGAGGTCGTATAGTGTTGACGGGATTTGTTGAGTATTTATTGTATTTGATAGTGTTTAGATTAACAGAAGGATCTTGTGAATTATATGTTTAGAGGGCTCGGAAAAATGATCATGATATAGAGGAATTATTTATGAAAAATATTTATTTATCATAAATAATTAAATTGCAAAAAAATGTACAATCGATTTAATATAAACATTTGTAATAATAAATCAAATATATTTAACTAGTATCATAATTAAATATAATGATTATTGGCAAAATATTGTACAAGTGATATAATTAATTTATATCATAATAATTAAAAATAACATTTTTAATTATTAAACTTGAATATTACTGATTTAATTATATAAATATTGAAATTATATAAAATATCAGTAGCAACATTATTTTTGTGAAGATCAACACTTAAAATAATTAATCTGAAAATTTCAGATTTTTATTCCTAAAAATCGATTTATTATTAATTATTTAATAATAAACTGTTTTAACATCATAAAAATTAGTTTTATAAATAAATTGACTAATTTCACATTTTTAATAAAAGAAACATTGATTAATAATCTTATAAAAATTATGGGAATGTTGAAAATATTAAAAATTAATTGATTAAAAAGAAATGCATACCCCTGGGTTCGAACCCGGGTCTGTATTGTAACCAAACAGAGTCTTAACCACAGGGCTAAACTTCTGTTTGTGTTTGGTTTAGGACTGCTATATTTATAACCAAACAGGAACTGGTCATCTTCTCCAATTGGAGTCAAACAGAAAGTCAACTCTTTCAATTCTACGGGAAAACTGTGTTATATTCAAATTAACTTTGGAGAAACATTGTATAAGCATAAAAGAATTAATTGAAACAATAAAAACGAACCGGTATTGAAAGGATGATCGGATTGAAAAATTCTGGCGAAAAAGTGAGTATTCCGGCGAGTTGCAGGTTTTAATCCGACGATTTCGGGTGTTTAAGTGTTTGTAAATGGTGTGGAATGTTGCTAGGAATGTAGGGAACTTAAATACACAAAGTTTAGATCTCAGATTCAACAAAACTTAGTGGATTTGATCTACTTTAAATTCTTTTTTTTTATAAAAAAGTCCCGATTCACAGTTGTTATAGCATGAATTTGTGTCGTTTGAATGATTGGGATTAGTTGGGATAGGTTGGGAATCATGTGGGTAACTTTACAGGTAAAAAAAAAATGGATCTAAATCGAATTTTCGTGTTTTTCTTGTTCGATCCGCGACCTGCGGTTCTGAAAGGAATATTCAGATCGATTTTTATGTTAATATAAATATAATACATCTCCTAAATTATCACAACCAAGCTGATAGCTCAGCTGGTTTGTGCGCTTGTTGTTGTGCGAGTATGCCCGGGTTCGAATCCCGGGTGTGGCCGGTTCGTTGATAATTAAACCTTTTTAATTCAGAATTAATTTTAATAAAATAATTAGTTTCCTAATGTGTGTATATATGAATTAATGTTCCTAATTCTAACAGCTCTGTACAGAGAATAAACTGGTTAAGTCGTTCGTGTTACAACCGAGAGGTCGCGAGTTCGAAACCTGGCAGGGGCCGCTTCGATACAGAAGGACCCCCCTTTTATTCGTATTTTTGGATATTTACACTTTGGTCCCTGTAGTTTGATAATTGGCAGATCTGGTCCCTGAGGTTTCAAAATTGACACTAATGGTCCTTGTAATAGTTCAGTTAAATATGCTAACTGAGTTAAGTTTAAAGAAGGAATTCTTTGTATGAAAGTTAACCAGGTTAGGATATTTAGTTAAAATGAGTTTCAAAAAGTCAGTTTTAGTCCCTAGAGTTTAAGTTTAAGAAAATGACCAAATGAACCTTGGACTTTTATTTCAAAACTATATATTTATCTCTTTATAAAATAAGTTTCCAAAGAATGTCAAATAGGTCCTTTAGATTGTAGTTTCACAAAATGTCACAATAGGCCCTTATAGTTTATGTAACCTTGTTTAATAGCATAAAACTCAACAAATTTGCAATTGTTTCACGTGTTTGTATTGGTATAAGCATGTATAAGCACAAAGCAAGTATGTTCAAATAAGTTTTATTCCAAATACGGTATTTGTTACAATGAAAGTTAAATAAATACGAGTGTGAAAACCAAGGTGGTTACAATCTCCCCTACTTTAGGAAATTTCGTCCCGAAATTTTTATTTAGAGGAATCTTGTGAAAACAAATGCGGATATTTCGCCTTCATCTGGTCCTTACGTTCCCAAGTAAACTCGGGGACACGTTTGGATTCCCAGCGATCTTTGACCAAATGAATCCGTTTGTTCTTCAACTGTTTGTATGTACGTTCCACTATCTCCACAGGTTTCTCGACAAAGTGCATCGTTTCATCAATTTGAATCTCGTCGAGAGGAATGTGAAGATCAGCATCAGCTAAACACTTTCGCAAATTGGACACGTGAAAAGTCGGATGAACATTTCCAAGCTCTGGAGGTAGTTCTAGTCGATAGGCAACCTTTCCAATTCTTTCAACAATCTTAAATGGTCCAACATATCGTGGTGCAAGTTGTCCTTTCTTTCCAAATCTCACCACTCCCTTCCAAGGTGAAACCTTGAGTAGGACATGGTCTCCGATTTGAAATTCCATGGGCTTGCGTCCCAAATCTGCATAACTCTTTTGACGGCTTCTAGCGGTCACAAGATTATCGCGGATTTTCTTGATTTTGTCCGTTGTTTCCAGAATGAGCTCAGGTCCAGTAAGCTGAGCTTCACCGATCTTATTCCAACAGACGGGTAAACGACATTTTCGACCGTAGAGAGCTTCGAATGGTGCCATCTTAATGCTAGCATGATAACTATTATTGTATAAGAACTCGATCAATGGCAGATGAGAATCCCAATTACCACTAAAGTCTATCACGCATGCTCTAAGCATATCCTCCAAAGTTTGTATCGTCCTCTCAGATTGACCATCTGTTTGGGGATGATAAGCAGTGCTTAGATTTAGTTGGGTCCCCAAAGCAGATTGCATGGTCTTCCAAAAATGAGACGAAAACCGAGCATCACGATCGGAAATGATATCTAAAGGAACACCATGTCGTGATACGATCTCGTCTACATAGATCTTGGCAAGCTTTTCAGCAGAGAAATCCTCACGGATTGGTAAGAAGTGAGCAGATTTTGTCAAACGATCAATTACAACCCAAATAGCATCGTGACCTTTAGACGTACGTGGTAACTTAGTGATGAGATCCATTGCAATGTTCTCCCACTTCCAAACCGGTATCTCTGGTTGTACAAGCAAACCAGAAGGTCGTTGATGTTCAGCCTTGACTTTGAGATAAGTTAGGCATTTTGATACATACAAGGCAACATCCTTCTTCATACCAGGCCACCAGAACTTAGTACGGAGATCCTTGTACATTTTATCAGCACCAGGATGGATTGAATATCGAGACTTGTGAGATTCGTCCATTACTAAGGTGCGAAGATCGTCCTGATTCGGAATCCACAAACGATTCTCAAAATAGAGTAAACCATCGTCTTTCCTTTCGAGTTTAAGCTCAAGTTGATGTGGTAGCTCATATTTCAATAAGTCATTGATCACACAAGATCGTTGAGTTTGAAGAACACGAGATTGAATATCAGATAGAGTTCGAACAGATTGAAGCTTGACTCGTTCCTTTCGACTAAGTGCGTCGGCCATGACATTCGCCTTACCAGGATGGTAGCTGATATCGCAATCATAATCATTTAAGAGTTCAACCCAACGTCGTTGCCTCATGTTCAGTTCCTTCTGATTGAGAATATGCTGGAGACTTTTGTGGTCTGTGAAAACCACACACTTCATTCCATAGAGATAGTGTCTCCAGATTTTAAGTGCGAAAACCACAGCTCCTAATTAAAGATCGTGAGTCGTATAGTTCTTTTCGTGAATTTTCAGTTGTCTAGACGCATAAGCTATGACCTTACCTCGTTGCATAAGAACGCAACCAAGTCCTAGATTTGACGCGTCACAATAGACAACAAAATCATCGTTTCCCTCAGGTAGAGATAAAACAGGAGCGTCACAGAGCTTCTGTTTCAGCGTTTGGAACGCTTCTTCTTGCTTAGGTCCCCACTCAAAAGGTTTATTCTTCTGAGTCAAAGCAGCGAGTGGAACCACGATCTTTGAAAAGTTAGAAATAAACCGTCGATAATAACCAGCAAGACCAAGAAAAGAACGAACTTCTGTAGGTGTCGTCGGTGTATTCCAATCCTTAATTGCAACAATCTTGGATGGATCTATGTGAATACCCTGCTCATTGACAATATGACCCAAGAATTGAACTTCTTTAAGCCAGAATTCACACTTGGAGAATTTAGCAAAAAGTTGTTCCTTCTTTAGGAGTTCCAATGTTAGACGAAGGTGTTGCTCGTGATCGGCTCGAGACTTTGAATAAATGAGAATATCGTCGATGAACACAATGATGAACTCATCTAAATAAGGTTTACAAACCCTATTCATTAAGTCCATGAAGATAGCTGGGGCATTTGTCAAACCAAAAGGCATGACAGTGAACTCGTAATGCCCATATCTTGTACGGAAAGCAGTTTTGGGAATATCTTCCTCGAGAACACGAAGTTGATGATACCCAGATCGCAGATCGATCTTGGAAAAGCATGAAGTACCTTGCAGCTGGTCAAAGAGATCATCAATTCTAGGTAGGGGATATCGATTCTTGATGGTAAGCTTATTAAGCTCACGATAATCGATACACATTCGAAAAGATCCATTTTTCTTTTTCACAAAGAGAACAGGAGCTCCCCAAGGCGAATAGCTCGGACGGATGAATCCTTTATCAGACAACTCTTGAAGCTGTTTTGATAACTCTTGCATCTCTGACGGTGCAAGACGATAAGGTGCTTTCGCATTCGGGTTGGCATTGGGTACAAGGTCAATATGAAACTTGACTTGACGAACTGGAGGCAAACCAGGCAGTTCATCGGGAAACACCTCTGGATAATCCCGAACAATCGGAATATCCTGAATATTCTTACTCTTGCCTTTCTCCTCGGTGACATGTGCCAGGAAAGCAACATATCCTTTTCGTAAATATCTTTGGGCCTTTGTACACGACATAAGCTTCAATCCACCAGATGGTTTTTCGCCACGAACTTCCAGAACATCGCCAGACGGAAGAGGAATACGAATAATCTTATCAAAACAAACCACCTCAGCATGATGTTTGGTTAACCAATCCATCCCCACGATAATATCGAAACTCCCAAGTTGCATCGGCGTGAGGTCAATGGGAAAAAGATGGTTATCAAGGTTTAACTGACATTCACGGATAACAGAATCGAGAACGAGAGGTTTACCAGTAGCAACTTCGACAGAAAAGGGTTTCCTCAGTTTAGTTCTAGGTATCGCAAGCAAAGGTTCAAAAGATAATGAAACAAAACTTCTATCGGCGCCAGAATCAAAAAGAATATATGCAGGTCGATTGTTAACAAGAAACGTACCATTAACCACCTTGTTGTCAGCCCTCGCTTCGTTAGCATTCAGATTGTACGCTCGCCCAAGAGCGGGATTCGCATTCGCATTGACCTTGACATTCACGTTTGGATTTACATTTGCATTTGCCAACCTCGGACAGTTGTTGCGGTAGTGAGCAAGCTCTCCACAACTGAAACATGTACCCGGTGGGAATCTAGCAGCATTCCCCTGAACTGGAGCTTGATTCCGAACAATCTGATTCTGACCCAAACGACAGACGTTGGCCAGATGCCCAAGCTTACCACACGTTGTGCATTGCCTACAAGCTTGTTGTGTAACATGATGACCATTGCAGCGAGCACAATGAGGTGCGGTACCAGCATACGCTTTCTTTTTGCAGGAGGTTGAGCTGGTGGGTTCTGAGGGTTCTGAGCAGTTTGTGCAGTTATTGTAAAACTCTGGGAACCCTTTCGCTTTCTCGACTTCTTCGATGACTCACCTTCTTTTCCCTTACCCTTACCCTTACCCTTATTCTTGTCCTTCCCAGAATCAGTCGCCTTCTTTTTATCACCATTGCGGGTGAGTTTACCCTTCCTGACTTGAGACTCAGTCAAGGTAGCAGACAACTCGATTGCTTGGCGAAGGGTGGTAGGATTAATACCGGTCACTATATCCAGAATAGAATCGGGTAGACCATCGATATACCTCTCTATCGCTTTTTCCAACGGGGTAACCATAGTAGGACACAAAAGACTGAGCTCCTCAAATTGATCCGTATACGCACGGTGTTCTCCCCCGTCTTGTTTCAGATCATCAAACTCTCGTTCCAAAGCTCGAATTTCGTGACGGGGACAGAACTCTCTCATCATGAGAGCTCGAAGCTCTTCCCATGTTTGAGCTAACGCAACTTCGGCACCCCTGTCGCGCATCACTCCGTTCCACCACGTAAGAGCACGCTTCTCAAACAAACTCGAAGCAAATTCAACCTTACGCCCATTCGGACATTGCACATGTCTGAATGTGTTCTCGATACTCTCGAACCATTGAAGGAGTGCAGTTGCTCCTTGTGACCTAGAAAACTTTAGCGGCTTAGTAGAATTGAAATTCTTGAAGTTACACGGTGCATTATTGTTGTTATTATTGTTGTTGTTGTATATCTCGTGGACTTGGGTCACAACACCGGGAAGCACAGCAGCCACTTGCTGAGAGACCAGGGCTGCGATTTCTTCAATAGTAAAAGTTCGATCATCGCGTCGAGGAGGCATTGTCTAACAAGGAAACAAGAGAATCGAGTGAGGTTGAAAATTAGGAAAAACAAAAGAGGTATCGACAAAACACAAGGAAGGCGATCATTTGTTCGTTACTTCGAACAAACAAACGACACGCAGTGACGAATCAAAGTTAGAATCAAAATAATGTATCACGAAGACATGCTCGCCTATAAGTGAACACTCACCCCAAGAGTTCCCAGGTAAGAGTGACGGGTCCGATTATGTGGATTTGTACGAACACTCTAGCCTTAGACAGAAAACTCAGGGTACAGGCATTCACTCTTCCAGTTTGCACGTGTTCACATTATTTAGACCCAAACTCTGACGAGATTTTGAAAACTCAAAAGGCACTAAGCCAAAGATGAGTCAAACTAGAAGGGTTCAAAACCTTACAACAGAAGGTTTAAAACCTAGTAATCAATCATCCTAGAACGGATGACTAATTTTCGAAGCAGATTCGGATTTTGTTTTTTTTTTTAAATTCTAAACACAAATCAACTTGCGTTGGGGTCCTAGAAAGTTATAGTCTAGGTCAAAATTTTACTAATAACCTAATTCTCTATAACCATTGGCTCTGATACCAACTTTTCTGTCACACCCCGACCATGTAAAACAACAAATCGTGACGGAAACGTCGGGGAGTGTTGTAACAGAATTATTGTTTCAAACCATGGATACAAGAGTTTCGTTTTATTGAATATTAAACATTGTCTTAAAGTTAAACAAGCAATTCAAACATAGTTTATCATCGTTATTAAATCACTAAGGCCTCGTCCGGTCCTAAGTGAGCATGCATCCTATTCGCAATCAACATTAAGCAACATCACCTGAAACATATGTAAAAACAAAGTCAGCAAAGAAATGCTGGCGAGTACATAGTTTTTGTGTGAGTATCGGATTCATGGCTCGTTTGTATGTTGAAACAACTTGTACAACTTCGTTAATTGATATTAGAAAACCTTGTTTTGTAAAATGTTTGTATTGTAAATGAATAACCAAGTCAAAATAGATTGGTCATAATTTATAACCCTTGCCATGAATCTTAACCCAAAACATTTGTTTATGTAAACCAAATCATAAATCGTTCTTATAATAAAACTCGTATGGTTTATATAGTTTCGTAAACATCGTTGTGTAATATTGTTTAACTCGTTCTCGTTATAGAACATCGTTCATCCGTTTAAATCATTCCAAATCGTACAATTCATTCACTCGTTTAAATCGTTCTCGTTTTAATTGTGAAAACTACTTTTGGTCGTCTTGCTAATAACATTCAAACCTTTGTGACTCGTTCATCGTTCCCAATCGTTCTCGCATTAACAAACCTCCAAAGGGTAAGTTAACAATCATCAGATTCAGTCGTTACCCACTTAACCCACACATAACCATGGGTCTAGTTGATAACGGGATTTGTCGGATCCTATGGTACCATAACCTAATACTGGTCGGTTTGGCCGAAATTAATGAATGTCATTCGTTATGTAATTACCACCAACAAGTTCGTTCACATTATCAAAATCGTTATTAGTTTAGTATAAACCATCTCAATCGTTTTGAAACCATCGTTAGAATATCGAAATCATTTTGATACATATGAATCACCCCAAAATAATCGAAAACAGTAAAAAGAGGGGATCTATGTACTCACTTTATTTTGCAGACGATTCCGAATACGCAAGTCAAGATTAAGGTGTCTGATAATAAGGAAACTCAAGTTGTACTAATGAATCGTACAAGAATAATGTATCAATATTGAGGTCGTATAGTGTTGACGGGATTTGTTGAGTATTTATTGTATTTGATAGTATTTAGATTAATAGAAGGATCTTGTGAATTATATGTTTAGAGGGATCGGAAAAATGATCATGATATAGAGGAATTATTTATGAAAAATATTTATTTATCATAAATAATTAAATTGCAAAAAAATGTACAATCGATTTAATATAAACATTTGTAATAATAAATCAAATATATTTAACTAGTATCATAATTAAATATAATGATTATTGGCAAAATATTGTACAAGTGATATAACTAATTTATATCATAATAATTAAAAATAACATTTTTAATTATTAAACTTGAATATTACTGATTTAATTATATAAATATTGAAATTATATAAAATATCAGTAGCAACATTATTTTTGTGAAGATCAACACTTAAAATAATTAATCTGAAAATTTCAGATTTTTATTCCTAAAAATCGATTTATTATTAATTATTTAATAATAAACTGTTTTAACATCATAAAAATTAGTTTTATAAATAAATTAACTAATTTCACATTTTTAATAAAAGCAACATTGATTAATAATCTTATAAAAATTATGAGAATGTTGAAAATATTAAAAATTAATTGATTAAAAAGAAATGCAGACCCCTGGGTTCGAACCCGGGTCTTTATTGTAACCAAACAGAGTCTTAACCACTGGGCTAAGCTTCTGTTTGTGTTTGGTTTAGGACTGCTATATTTATAACCAAACAGGAACTGGTCATCTTCTCCAATTGGAGTCAAACAGAAAGTCAACTCTTTCAATTCTACAGGAAAACTGTGTTATATTCAAATTAACTTTGGAGAAACATTGTATAAGCATAAAAGAATTAATTGAAACAATAAAAACGAACCGGTATTGAAAGGATGATCGGATTGAAAAATTCCGGCGAAAAAGGGAGTATTCCGGCGAGTTGCAGGTTTTAATCCGACGATTTCGGGTGTTTAAGTGTTTGTAAATGGTGTGGAATGTTGCTAGTAATGTAGGGAACTTAAATACACGAAGTTTAGATCTCAGATTCAACAAAACTTAGTGGATTTGATCTACTTTAAATTCTTTTTTTTTTTTATAAAAAAGTTCCGATTCACAGTTGTTATAGCACGAATTTGTGTCGTTTGAATGATTGGGATTAGTTGGGATAGGTTGGGAATCATGTGGGTAACTTTACAGGTCAAAAAAATGGATCTAAATCGAATTTTCGTGTTTTTCTTGTTCGATCCGCGACCTGCGGTTCTGAAAGGAATATTCAGATCGATTTTTATGTTAATATAAATATAATACATCTCCTAAATTAACACAACCAAGCTGATAGCTCAGCTGGTTTGTGCGCTTGTTGTTGTGCGAGTATGCCCGGGTTCGAATCCCGGGTGTGGCCGGTTCGTTGATAATTAAACCTTTTTAATTCAGAATTAATTTTAATAAAATAATTAGTTTCCTAATGTGTGTATATATGAATTAATGTTCCTAATTCTAACAGCTCTGTACAGAGGATAAACTGTTTAAGTCGTTCGTGTTACAACCGAGAGGTCGCGAGTTCGAAACCCGGTAGGGGCCGGTCCGATATAGAAGGACCCCCCTTTTATTCGTATTTTTGGATATTTACACTTTGGTCCCTGTAGTTTGATAATTGGCAGATCTGGTCCCTGAGGTTTCAAAATTGACACTAATGGTCCCTGTAATAGTTCAGTTAAATATTATAACTGAGTTAAGTTTAAAGAAGGAATTCTTTGTATGAAAGTTAACCTGGTTAGGATATTTAGTTAAGATGAGTTTCAAAAAGTCAGTTTTAGTCCCTAGAGTTTAAGTTTCAGAAAATGACCAAATGAACCTTGGACTTTTATTTCAAAACTATATATTTATCTCTTTATAAAATAAGTTTCCAAAGAATGTCAAATAGGTCCTTTAGATTGTAGTTTCACAAAATGTCACAATAGGCCCTTATAGTTTATGTAACCTTGTTTAATAGCATAAAACTCAACATGCAATTGCTTCACGTGTTTGTATTGGTATAAGCATGTATAAGCACAAAGCAAGTATGTTAAAATAAGTTTTATTCCAAATACGGTATTTGTTACAATGAAAGTTAAACAAATACGAGTGTGAAAACCAAGGTGGTTACATGATGCCCAATTAAAGGAAGTTACTATCTACAAACCAAACTTCCCTCCGCCAATGAAATTTGTGTTTCATACTCTTTTAACTTGTCTCTCAGCCAATACCACCTCATTTAATGAGATACCTTTGAACATTCAGTATTTGGGTTATGCTATTTTAACAAAATCTGATTACAATTTATCACAAGCACTGTTTTCTGATTTGTTTAATAATGTGAAAAATGTGAAAAAATTGAAAAAAGGTGTTCGTAGTAATGCTTTTCTGTTGTATCCAAGACTTCTAAGCTACTACCTACGAAAGCAAGTGTCACAAACAGATTTTGAACAAGGTGTAGCTTTTCAAATAAATAGTCTTACAAGTAAAACTTTTACTAAACTTATGGATAAAGAGTTAAAAGTTTCAACAACGGAAACAAAGGGGGATGAGCCTGTTTTAGATGTGTCCGCATCAGTTGCTCAAACCTCTGTTGTTGAGCGAACTGCTCCTGGTGATCATGACACCACAACCGGTGTTGTGAAACCCACACCAGGAAAACGCAAAAAGAAATCTGTCACATCCAAAAAGCCGACCAAAAGCAAACAAAATAAAGAGGTTACTCTGGAAGATGAGATCCCAGAGGTTAATGCAGTGACAACACAAATGTCACTTGAAACGACTGCTGCTACTTCCTCACATTTGTTGGAAAGATCTCAACCCATCCAAACTCCTCATGTATCCTCACAAAAGGATCATGTTGTAAGCACAAGGACACCACAACATGAAGTAGACCTTTCATATGAAAGTATGTTTAAAAGTCCCTCTCCCAGGTTAATCACGCTTTCTACACCACAACCCTCTTCTCAAGTTCCATCATCAATATTACCTCTGTTTGAAGCAATTGAATTTCAGAAAGAAAACATAACTTCTGATGCACACATTACTGAGAGTAGAGCGCAATAAATAACTGTGCCTGAACCAGTTCAATCTGCTATCCACCAACAGTTGAGGAGGTTATCCCCGTTGAGTGTTACGAAACTCTTCGTGGTAGTTCAAGTGGAGCAGCCACTACAACTGTTGAACCCATTGGTGATCAGTTGGACAGTAGTTACATCATTAAGACTCCCTTGAAGGCAACCACTAATGAGGGTACAACTGTAATCTCTGCTTCAGTGGGAAGTCCCCAGAACCAAGAAAAAGGGGCATCGGTTTCTGATGATATGGAGACTTCTCCAATTATCAAAACAAATACAACCACTATAGGTGGGAATTCAGATGATCCTATTAAAGTAGGTGATGAATTAAATTATAAGGATTTGACGGTTAGAGTGTCTACAATTGAAACAAATGTTGCTGAAATGAAAGAATTGATTAAGCAGTTGATAGAGCTTTCTAAAAGTCAACCTACCACACAGGAAATTGCCAATGAACTTTGGAATTCTATGCAACCATCCTTCAAGCTCAGAGAAATTTGGCTGAAAGTAACCGCAGTTTCAATTTGGAATTTATCAGAAATTTGGTTGATGCAAGATATAAAGACACACAAGCTGACATTATGAACATTCAGGAACATCTGTTGAAACTTCCTGGCACCACCCCTACATCAATCTTTGAGAAAGATGATGATGATGATGATGATGTTGATGATGATGATGATGATGATAATGATGCCAAAAAGGGGGAGAAAGATTCACTGAGAAAGTTGCCACCAGATTCAAAAGCTAATCCTACAGAAATTGTATCTCCTACCCAACCTAATTCTAACCCTTCTCCAAAAAAACCACCACAAAAGAAGGAGAAGATAGCTTCAACACCATCATCACCCATTCTGTCAATAGATGCTGATATAACAAAAGTTTCCGCAGATGCTTACCAAACAGCTGCTGAGACACCAGTTGCTTTATCAGAAGTCTGTCAAACATCTGCCATGATCATTTCACTAAACCAACCACAATCCAACCACCTCCAACGTCACAAAGATCTCCCATACATTCATCTGAGGTGAATAGTAGGTTAACATGGGTAACGAACTATTTACTTCTGTGATCATTCTGATTGTTTTTAAACTTAAAACGTGAAAAACTGTAGTCAGGTTAAGGTGGGAGTTTGTTTGTGTTTTTAAATTTGTGTTTTTGAAACTTACTCCAAGAAAACAAAAATTTAGGGGGAGAAATTCCTCTAAGCCAAAAAGAATTTAGATAGTGTGTGTGTTTAGGGGGAGTAAGTTAAAAATTTTAAAAAAAATCCAAAAACATTAGAAAATCAAAAATGAGTTTTCATGGTGTGAAAAAGGAAGAAATGATAGTACATCAGCAAGTTAGACTGTCACACTCAAACTGAAATTAACATGCTTAAGTGTGATAGCAGCTTCATCATATGATATACCAGTAGGCAAAAGCATGAAATAATCAACTTACCAAGGTGATATAAACATAAATGCACTGAGTATGAGTGGGGAACACATCAGTGGTGTATGGTTTAATGACCTTAAATCTTGCGTTGATAGATTGCCAAAATCTGAAGTTTTGGGTCTTTATACTGTTATTTCATCTGGGGATATCAGGGGTGTCCTTCTGCTGCATCCAGATACATGCTGACCTAGACACACCCCGGATATCTTAAAAGAGCTAAAAAATGCCAAAACCCTGAAAATGAAGAAGCTCTCATAGAGAGTCATTCAAAATAAGTGCAAAATGCACAAATCGTACCAAAAATGGTATCTGTCTTAGCCCTCGATAAGATATTTTGGTCTCTCTGCTGTACGGAAGTACTGACCTGTTCACCAATTATCTATCGTTGAAAAACAAAACGGATGAATTCAGTATACTCACCTACTACGATGAATCTTTGTGCATACCTTGATCGTGGGGTATATCCTGAAGTGGGACACACTAATATATCAGAAATAAAATTACCTTAACGTATCATACGGTAATGGTACTTGAAATGTTCATGCATTTGTTTAAGTGGACAAATATACTGGTAATCGTCTTGAACTGCTTTTCACGAAAAATTATATAAAGAATTATCTAATAGTGTGAAAACAGTTTGATTTTGCTGATATGATCTTCTTGCAGATGATACTCACAAAAAGAAGTGTTGTAAATATTTTTCAGTTTAGTTTTTGTTGGTTTAGTTTGTGTTGAAAAATATCAAAAATATTTTCTTTTAAAAGATCTCCCATTTTGAACTGACAGGTAGTTGTTTTTGCAAACTAAGATAAAATATTGGTTTATCTTTAAATGTGAAAAAGGCTAATGGTTTTTCGAGATACTTTCTTGTGTTGCTAAACAGATTGATGCAGTTATCAAAATGAAGTGCAGAATACAAGTAAAGTGCAGATTGAAAGTGAAGTGAGAACGTGTGAAGATGCATGGTAGGATCCTTCTACTACATTGAAGAAAGAAAAAGAGATATGGAAGTTTTGAAGATACTTGCTTAACCAAAGATTGCTAGTTCGCTGATCTACAACGAATGAAAGTTTTGGAGATTGGAAGCATCAGCTAAGGGGGAGTTTGTTGATGTCAGAAACTGTGTAGCTGACGCTATCCAAAGACCAAAAGACTGCAAGATGTTTGAAGACGAAGTTACACTATGAAGCTATTGCCAAGGGGGAGTTTGTTGGTGCATGTTTTGTGACAACAGCTTAATAGTTTGTTTATTTAGTCTTTGGATATTTTGTATTGGGATTAGCATTATTGGTTAGGGAGTTATTTAGTGTTATGGGCTTGGAGAATGGCCTGGCCCAGACCAAAGCCCATGTGCAAACCTTGTCCTATATAAACAAGGCTTGGCATAAGGGTTTAGGTTGGACATTGGAGACATTGTGAGAAATCTATAGAGAGTGGCTAGGAGATTTCTTGTGGGTCTTGAATTGATTGTAAACATCGTGTTGGATAATCAATAGAAGACCGGATTGAAAGTGTATCGTGTTCTTGATTCTTGTTCTACTCGTTTTTCTGTGAAATCTAATCTAGAGGATTCCGCACTCTAGGTTGGATAGACGATTCTGTTACGATCCATACGGCACACGGGACCTACACACTACCAAAACATTCTCCTTCACCAGAAATCATCTCCACACGTAAGAGAAAAACTAATATTGTGTTAGAAGATGATGAGGAGATTAAATCAGCAATCCCTGTATCATCTGCCTCTATTCAAAACAGTCCATGCTCATCATTTCCACCCATAGAACCTATTTAATCTCTTACAATTGCTACACTACCATCAGTCATTCCTCTGGAAGCTCAATATCCACTGGAATTAGTCATTGTTAAGGTGAAATTGAATCATTTTTCACAATAGAGGATCCATCTAAAAGATCCTTCCCATCTCTTTATCGCTATAAGAAGCCTCAAAACTTAGATGAGTATCTGAATTAAAAGTATCACAGGATGAGGTTATAGCAAGAGAGAAAAGCATAGGGATGGATGACAGGGAATACCATAGGTTTTTATCATTTCAGCTTAGCAAAGTCGTAAAACTTGAAGACTATGCTAGGGACGTGAGTAAATCCATGTCTGAGAGGCTAGTAATTCCTGAACTTCAGATGAAACTGAGGGATGGTTATGTTGCACACATTATAAAGTACAAACCATATAACGCAACTGAAGATCAATTCAAAAACTGGTCAGCAGATGCTCTTAGAGAAGAGATCGATAGAATCACAAAAATGCACAATGATCGTCTGGTAAAGCCAACTCCACCTAATTGGAAGAAAGTCAAAACAGTGGAATCAGATGAGGCATTGAAGTTTAAAAGAATGAGAGCAGAGCTTGTGGCTGCTGGTTATGGTCCAGCTAGATCCATTGCCAGATGGTCTAAACTGAAGATAGTTGAGACCTACAAAAAGATGGAAGAACTTAGAGCTGAAGATTCAAATGTTCTTCAAAACCCAGTCTATCCTATAACTGCTGCTCTGTCTCTAAAAATCGATACTCCAAAAAACCTTCTCTCATTATCTGATTTGTCTGAACAAATTGCAAATTTAGTTAGCAGACCACAATCACCAAACTCATCCTCAATAATTCTTTATCCAAGAAAACCAACTGATCCAAAAATAGTAAAGTGGAAGTCATGCTAAAAAACCCAAGTATTGACTTTGATCAGATCAGATGGTAGTGTTGAACAGATTAAAATGGATAGTGCATATAATCTGAATGCATACGATCTCCAAGATTTGTTGGACCTTCAACTTGAAAGGGATGATGAAGAAGACATGTTCTCCCTGGACTTTGAACTACAATTCAAAGGACAAATCAGGGAGATATTGATGAGAAATAAAAATCAGTAATAAAGAAGGCTTTTCGTATCATCTGTTGTATAGGGAGATTGTTGGATCAGCAGCTGATACATTGTCTCCAGTAGCATATTTAACCAGATCCCAACATGTAGCGAAGGAGATGTTGTTGCGTAACAAATTCTTGACTGAGGTTTAATGTGTGTTGTTTAGGCAGGTGATTGTATGTTCTTAGTTAATGTTTGTTAAAACTTAAGTTGTATTCGAATTTTATTAAGTTTGTTAGACATCTTTTATATGTACTTATGTTCATTGTCAATGGGTGGATACTCTCTTTTTTGAATAAGAGAATGGAAATAATCATATGTAATTGATGAATTTTATTAAGTTTGTTAGACATCTTTTAGACATCTTTTATTAACTTTGTTAGACATCTTTTATATGTACTTATAGTTGTCTTTTAGCTATAATAGATGACATGTTTTGGTACAATATATATACATGTATCTATATGTTCTATCAATATGTGTTATGCATGGTTTTCTAAGAAACGACCCGTGTTTGCACATGTGTCTTACCGCTAGTACTATATAATAAAAGAAAGAGTGAATTTCAAGGATTGTCCTTTATCTTTATAGCCAATTTCAGGCGCTGTCCTTTATGTTCAAAATTGATGAGTTTTGTCCTTTATGTTTCAGATTGTTGCACGGTTTATCCTTTGGCCCTAACCCAGTTGGTTTTTTCTGTTAAATCAGAACATGTGCAATGCACATGAGGGTAGTTTTGTCTTTTTACCCTATTATTTTAAAAAACTATTTAAAAGAAATATATATATATATATATATATATATATAAGATATCATCATTAGCTCATTTCTTCCTCTCTACCATCACAACTACCATCTCCTCTTCCACCACCACCACTGTAACCGCCTTCAAGCACCACCACCGCAACCTCCTTCCACCACTCATCCTCTCTCTGCCTCTCTCTCTCTACAGTACCCCGCCCCCACAGCCAGAGATCCGCCTTCAAGCACCCTCACAGCTGGAGATCCGCCTACAAGCACCACCGCACCACCCACACAGCACCACCGCACCACCTGTTCACCACCACACCTTCAGATGGTGAGTTTTGGGTTTGAAACACACACTTTCTATCTCTCCTCTCTCTTTAGATCTCATACACCACCACCACCTGATGCCACCCACCCCCACATCAACATCGCACCACCTCCACACTACCAACTGCCACCACGTCTGGGTTGGATCCAGACGCACTTCAGAATCATTTGCAATGAAAAAACGGTTTGGTAGCCATGAGTCAAGCCATGGTTCCAGTCATCATCTTCCCCAAATATGAACCCTAATTCGCCCCTTTCGATTTCACGTCAAATTCGAGTTCCATGATCACATTTTATGGATAAAACCTTAGGGCTTTTGATTGGAAAATGAAAAGAAGTAGAATGGTGGCTAGCTCACCTCAAATCGGTGCACTAATTATGATGGTTTCTCACCGGAAAAGCTTGCAACGGTGGCGGCAATAACAACAAAGCAGGGTGTGATTTTGCACGGTGGTTGCCGGATTGTTTGCTGAAAAAATTGATACCAAAGCAAATTGGCTTAACAATGAGGGCTTTTATTCTGTTGTTTTTGTTTTTGTGAAGATTTTTTTTTTGGGTACTGGGTTTTATCTAATGTTGGTCAACAATGAGGGCTTTTATTTTTGGGCTTCTCTGATATTGAGAGCAGTGGTTGTTGATGGTGACAATGGTGGTGTGGCGGTGATATTAAGAGTGGTGGTGGAGAGAGGTAGAGAGAGAGAGGGCAGCAAGATGGAGGAGTAGAGAGAGAAAGGGTTTTGTTTTTTTATATATTCATTTGTTTTATGTTTTATTAGTTTTCTAATTTTTGTGTGTTAGTTTTTTAAATAAATTAGTTAAAAGACTTAACTACCCTTGTGTTATCTGATTTAACAGAAAAAATTAACCGAGTTAAGGCTAAAGGACAAACCGTGCAACAATCTGATACATAAAGTATAAAACTCGTCAATTTTAAAGATAAAGGACAACGCCTGAAATTGGGTATAAAGATAAAGGACAAAACTTGAAATTCACTCTAAAAGAAACCAATAAAGGAACACTTGTCATTATTCTAGACCATCTTTAATTGTAGATAATTATTATTTAATTTAAATTATTAAATATTAATTAAATTAATATAAATCTTATCAAATCTAAATTATTGGCATAAACTTAACTTCAAATCGTAAAGTCTTATCTAAACTTAAAAGCATTGTTTCACTTAACATAGATAAACATGTATATTATTTATTGTTAATGTTATTATTGTTAACTATGAGAAATTCTATTAAACAACTTAGTAATCAAACCAAAAATTTAAAATAGTATTAACCTAATTTAAAAAAAATATATATAAAAAAATCCATTTTGATTTAGAAAGATTTTAACAATAGAAAACCCGTGTAATACACAAGATTTTTAAAGATATAACAAATTTTTATTATTTGCTATATAAAATTAGATTTATTCAACCCGTACAATACGCAGAGTTTTTTAAAAATATAAATTTTTTATTATTTAGTATATAAAATTACATTCCTTCCACCCGTGAATACACAGAGTTTTTTTTAAATATAACTTTTTTATTGTTTGGTATATAAAATTACATTTATTCAAACTGCACAATAAACGAAGTTCTTAAAGATATAACTTTTTTATTATTTAATATGTAAAATTATATTTACTTTACACGTGTAATAAATGAGGTTTTTAAAAAAATATTTTTTTATTTAGTATATAAAATTACATTTATTTAACCCGTGTAATACACAGGGTTTTTAAATTATTTTAAGGATTTACATTTGTTTAACACGTGTAATACACATGGTTCTAACCTATATAAAAAAGACCTCATGAGAACCAAATATAAGATTGTTTATGGATGATTATTATTTGAATGTGATTGTACGGTTTGATTTTTTTTTTCTGATTTTTAGATTAATATAACAAAACTGAATTGCTATCGGTTTGATTTTTTTTTTTCTGATTTATAGATTAGTATAACAAAACTAAATTGCTATCGGTTTGATTTTTTTTTTTCTGATTTCTAGATTAATATAACAAAACAGAATTGCTATATTGGAATTCAGATTGGTTTTGGATACTACCCGATAAAACTGAACAATATTTTCACATGTATATCCTTAATAGTATTTTTTTTTTAATTTATAAACCTATAATAACTTGTGGGGCCTGAAGAGGGGTTTAGAAAAGACTAAATTGCACAAATCAATCTTTAAACCCTCTCTCTCTCTCCTTGGGCGATTTTTGATCTTCATGAAACCCTAGGTTTTATTTGTGATCTTTTGTATAACAGTCTGTGATTAGAGATTTGATCTTTCAAAAACTCTATAACGAACTAGTTAGCAATAGTGATCAATCTGAAACTAGGGTTTTGGTTTTCGTTTTCTTTCTTTAATCGCCGCCTTAGATTTCTGATTTGACATCCTGACATATTAGATTGGTTGTTATTGATCGCGGTTAACTGTGATTAATTTAGCTAGATTGATACATCGATTTAATCAGTTAAGGATTAAAAATTGGCGCTAGGGTATAAGGAGTAGGGTTTTCTGCTTTTTAATTTTCTGGTTCTTGGGTCTTGGGTGTTTTTTCGATTACTGTGCTGCATGGTTTGTTTCTATTGTGCTGATGGAGAGAGTTGAGGATTTGGATGGTGATTCAACCCCCGGGACAGCCCCGATTCATGGTATTAGTCTCAGGGTTACGAACATTGAAGGTAATACGATTTGGCCGAGAAGAGGTATGTACTCGACAAATACCACTTCAGTAATTGATGGTTTGGCTGCAATATCTACACCGGTTAATCTGAATCATAAGGGGGGGGGGGAGTATGGGTGTTCCGCATATAAACCCTATTACTAATGATCATGATAACCATAGCCATGCAAACCCTAATATGGATAGCTTTATGTCATATGAAGAAAACTTGGAAGGAATGAGGGCATCCTCGTCAGCTAAACCTGACAATGAGGCGATGTATGCTAATAAAAAACCAATGTCATTTGCTAGTGTTGTCCAGAAGAAAAGGGATATGGTAAAAGTGAACTTCAGGCACTTGGAAGCAAATAAACAGATGGAAGGAGTTGACGTTGTTATACCAATGTCTTCGGTGAAAGAGGTGAGTGAACGCTATGCCAACACATTGTATGGGTATTTTCTTGGTAAGAGACTTGCGTTTCCGGTAGTTGATTATTTTACTAGGAATAATTGGTCGAAGTATGGGATTTCTAAACTTATGATGAATGTGAAAGGGTTCTTTTTCTTCAAATTTAAAACTAAGGATGGCATGGATAAGTTACTCGAAGATGGTCCTTGTTTGATAAAAAATGTTCCCATCATTTTGAAAGAATGGTCACCGGCTGTCACGGTAGTGAAAGAGGACAATAATACTATACCGGTGTGTGTTAAAATTCATGATATTCCATTGGCAGCATTTACGGAAGATGGATTAAGTTTACTTGCTTCAAAAATACGTGTGCCAAAAAGATTGGATTCGTATACGGCCACAATGTGTACTGAATCCTGGGGTAGGAGCAGTTTTGCGAGAGCGTTAATAGAGGTGAATGCAGTGACGGATTTGAAGAGGAATGTTACAATTGCAGTGCCTGGTTTGAATGGGAACGGATACTCTAAGGTGGATGTTAAAGTAGAGTACGACTGGGAACCAACTAGGTGTTCAGCATGTTGTGTCTTCGGACATGAGGAGTCTACTTGTCCAAAAAATCCTATTCCACAGGATAGTAATGATTCGAAAGTGTAGAATGATGGTTACAAAGAAGTTACAAGGAAGAAAGGGAATCAGCAGGGAAATAATAACAAAATTCAGAAACCCCAGCAAGGAATTAATCAAAAACCAAAGATGGTGTACAAATCGATAACTAAGAACAAATCAAGTGGGGGTGCGATATCCTCTTCCCAGGTTCATTTGTCTAATACTTTTGATGTTTTGCAAGAAGATGGAAACGGGGATAAAACGGCAAATCTTACTCGGGAACCAAGTAGTAAACCGGAAACTAGTAATAAGGGTGGTAAGGGTATTACGGAGGAGGTGATTCTAGATGAAAATGAAATTGAAATTGATGATCTCCTAAAAGAAATTCCAAAATCTATGGATCGGAAATTAGATGACAAAAATCCTGAGGGTGCAAGCACACCCGGTTCTGAGGTTTCCAATGGGTAGTATTACCGCCTGGAATATAAGGGGGTTGAACCGCTCCCTAAAATAGAAGGACGTTCGTCAGGTGGTATTGGATAATCATTTACAGGTGTGTGCAATTATGGAAACTCATGTGGATTCTTCGAATGTCTATAATGTGTGTAAAAAAGTTTGCAATTCTTGGAGCTGGGCTACTAATGCGGATTGCTATGTTAAGGGAACGAGAATCATGATAGGGTGGGATCCCAGTGTAGTTGATGTTATTATTCTGTCTAAAACAGATCAGGTTATTCATTCCCAGGTTATCTTTAAGCTGGACCAAAGAGTGATTTTTGTCTCGTTTGTGTATGTTGAAAATTACTACAGGAATAGACGATTTTATGGCAGAATCTCTGCGTCCATCATTCATATATGTACGATAAACCATGGGCCATAATGGGAGATTTCAATGCTTATTTGTTTCATGAGGATACTGTGGAAGGCTCGTCCACATATAACATAGGGACAAGGGAGTTTAAGGAATGCATCGCTGAGATAGAGGTTTTTGATGTTAATAGATCCGGGATTCAATTCACGTGGACAAATAACCAAATAGATCGTGGGCCTATTTTTAAGAAACTCGATCGGATTCTGGGAAATATTCAGCTGATTGATATGTTTCCTGGTGCAGCAGCCTATTTTCATCTGTATCGTGTGTCTGACCATTCGCCATGCATTCTTCGGTTGCCAAGTGTAAAACGAGATAAGCCCAAGCCTTTTAAGTTTGCTAATTTGGTAGCGGATAAGCCGGGTTTTTTGGATGAAGTTACTCGAGTATGGAATATGGAACAAGATGGTTATCGTATGTTTCAAGTTGTTAAGAAATTGAAGTTGCGGAAACCTCCTCTTCGAAAATTATTTTATAAGCAAGGTAACTTGCATGAAAATGTTAAGAATGCGCGAAAGAAGTTGGATGAGTGCCAAATTGAGATTGATAGACATCCTTTAAATGCTGAGCTGCAAGTGCATCATAGTCGCCTGTTACAGGAGTACAAGGTGGCGGTTCAGGATGGATGTTCGTTTTTAAAACAAAAGTCCAAGGTTGAATGGCTTTCTTTGGGTGACTCAAATACGAAGTATTTTCATAATGTTGTTAAAGCAAAAAATCACCGGAGTAGAATTTGTAATCCGGGATGGGACTGGTACTCTGTATGAAGGAGGCGATGTTCCTCAGGTTATGGTGAATCATTTTTCAAATTTCTTTGGTAGTGTTGGAGATATAGCTGAGCATCCTACTCCTGATCTGTTCACTAAGGTCGTTTCAGAAGATAAAGCTACGGCTCTGGCACGGATGGTAAGCAATGAGGAAATTAAGCAAGCTATTTTTTCTATAGCTGGGAATAAAGCTCCTGGCCCGGATGGTTACACATCGGTTTTCTTTAAAAAAATCATGGGATGTGATTGGCAATGATATTTGAAGTGCGTTGCGTAATTTTTTTGATAATGGTAGGCTTCTTAATCAGCTTAATCACACGATTATTTCTCTTATTCCCAAGGTTAGTACCCCGGCTTTATTTACCGATTACCGGCCCATCTCGTGTTGCAACACTTTGTACAAGTGTATTAGCAAAATCATCACTACTCGAATTAAAGAGGGTTATGTGATATCGTTAGTATCAACCAATCGGCTTTTGTTCCGGGTAGAAGGATTTCCGATAATATTCTTCTAACCCAGGAATTAATGCATAATTATCACCGCAATCATGGCCCTCCAAGATGTGCGTTTAAGGTGGATATTCAAAAGGCATATGATACGGTTGACTGGAATTTTTTAGAGCAAACTCTGAGGGGGTTTGGGTTCGACCAAAAGATGATTAGATGGATTATGGCTTGTGTAACTTCCACTACTTTCTCGTTAGCTATAAATGGTAATCTTCATGGTTATTTTCCGGCTAAGCGTGGTCTTAGACAAGGAGACCCTATGTCACCATACTTGTTTACGTTGGTTATGGAAGTCCTTACCCTCATTCTTCAAAAGCAGACTTCTATATCTAATGAGTTCAGATTTCATAACAAATGTGAGAAACAACGGATAATCAACCTATGCTTTGCGGATGATCTATTCTTGTTTGCTCGGGGTGAATTAAGCTCAGCTAAGATTATTATGGACGCTTTACAAACCTTTAAACAGATGTCAGGATTGGTTCCAAGCATGACTAAGAGTACGGTATTTTATGGAAATGTGTCAAACCTGGTTAGAGAAAGCATTCTGATCATTATTCCTTTTGACGAGGGTATATTGCCAGTTCGGTATCTTGTGGTGCCTTTGATATCAACTAGGCTTACGTATAATGATTGTAAGCGGCTGGTGGAAAATATGGAGAGCAGGATTACGGATTGAAAATCTAAGAGTTTATCGTTTGCTGGGAGAGTTCAACTGATTCGTTCGGTTATGTCATCAATGCATATTTATTAGGCATCGGTGTTCATACTACCAAAAAGAATTGTTAAAGATTTGGAGGATAGAATGCGAATATTTTTAAGGGCTCAAGGAAATAATATTAAAGGAAAGGCTAAGGTGAAATGGAATCAAGTGTGCCTCCCGAAGCGCGAAGGTGGTCTAGGCATTCGCCGTGTAAAGGACATGAATAATGCTTTAATGGTTACGCATATATGGAGCCTTGTCACTCTTAGAGAATCTTTTTGGGTTAAGTGGGTTCATTCGTATCGCATTGCATTGGGGGAAGAAGTTTTTGGGATCTACCGGTCAAACAAAATATCACATGGAGTTGGAGAAAAATGTTACAGTTACGGCCGCTTGTGCATCAATATGTCTGGTCCAAGATTGGTGATGGTTCTTGCACACTTGTTTGGTTCGATAAATGGCATGAGGTGTGTCCCCTTAGAAATTTTATTACACCACGAATGATTTTTAATGCTGGGTTTCAAATGGAAGCTACGGTTGCGGATATGTGCCAGTCAGGGGAATGGATATGGCCAATGTCATGGTTACACCAAGGTTCACAGCTTCGTAATCTTCCTAATATAGCTATCACAGCTGGAGTGCAAGATAAAATTATTTGGAGAACAAGAGCGGCTAAGGAGATGGAGTTCACAGCTGCAACTTGCTGGAATGATTTACGCCAGCTTCATCCCGAAGTTCCTTGGGCCGGGGCTGTTTGGTTTCCTCAGTCAATTCCTCGGCATTCGTTTCTGATGTGGCTTATAGTGAAAAAGAAACTGAAAATGCAGGATGTTATGAGTAAGTGGAATTATTCGGGTAATGCCAACTTCAACCTCATGTGCTGTTCGTTATGTATGACTGGACCGGACTCTCATGATCATTTATTCTTTGAGTGCAATTACTCGGCTATAGTTTGGAATGGTATTCAGAAGAAAGTAGGGATGTAGGATGTTCAGAACTCTTGGGTTGGGATTTTTGATCATTTGCTTCTTATTGCGCATTCAAAAGCGGTCGAGCATGTTATTGGGAAACTTGTTGTTGGTGCGGCGTCCTATTTTATATGGCAAGAGCGAAACCAAAGACTTTTTTCAGCAAAGAGAAGGAGTACGGATCAACTAATAGACATTATTCTCACAACGGTGCGGATGAAGCTACATATGATGAGATATAAACCAACGCGCCAAGCTACCACAATGTTACAAGATTGGAGTCTACCGCGAGGGCTTGATCGGATTGTCGCGCTCCGGTCAAAGATAATATTTATAAGCCCTAATTACCCTTAACAAATAGTTAGTGGTAGTAAGGGGTCGAACCACGAAGAGTATGTGGTTTGCGTATGGATTTGATCGAATTATAAAAAGGTGTCACAATTTATGAAGTTTCTATGATATTCTTTTATTTTTATTTTGTTGGAAGATGTGAATTTAAACTAAGTGAATTGGTTTAATTGAATAACAACTACTAATTAACAATTGCAATAAAGATTGATTACTAAACAATAATAAGAAAAAGGATTCACACCCGGTTTCGGTAATTGCCAACCTAAGGTTTCTACACGTTTTTAGATTCAACTCAATTGCATACGATTAGCGGATTTAGTGTACCGTGACTTAGGTGCCAATAACTATCAACGTCCCGAAGAACGGACAAGAATGCACTTTATAATCTACACAAGTAAAACATAACCACGATAATGCACAATTACATATAACCATTTCGTAAAGTCATAACTTTTAACATCGTTCGACAATTTACGAATTCGCAACAAATGTAACACTATTATCAATGGTTTCAAAAATCAAACACAATTTGTCACAAAGTTGAAGCAATAAACAATTTGAAACCCTAAATTAAACAACTACCTACGCCGGGGTGGAACCGAGATGATTAGTCGCTCATGGTTGAAGAAGCTTGATCACCGGATGATTGGAAGTTGATGGAGATCATCTTGAGGCTTGAAGGATCGAGGAATGGTGGATGATTAGGGTTTTGGTGAATGATGATGATGGTGGAAAGATTAGGGTTTGTGGATGATTGATTGGTGAGATGGTGATGGTCTTCAATTCTTGATGATTCGGATTGTGTTGTGAGTAGTGATGGAATGCTGGGTGAATAATGGCTCCCAGAATCAAGTTCAAACTCCCAAAAACATGTAACTCCCGAATTCAATGCAAAAGAGGCAATGAAAATCGATTTTTGCTAAAAATTCCAACAATTTGCGTCAGCTAAAAACTGCTGCCCGTCGCCGACGAGTCTGACCCTGTCGCCGACAGGTTCTCCTGATCGCGATTTCGTCCGACGGGTTAAATGGCTGGATACGACCTTCTTTGGCCGATGGGCAATTCTAGAGCCCGTCCGGGACGGCCTCAAGCCCGTCGGCGGCGGCCTCTTCAATACCAATTTTCCATTTTTCCGTCTCGCAGTCCCGTGTGATCCGTAACGCGTTCCGGTGCTCCGGTTTTCGACCCGGTGACTCGTAAAGCTCCCGAAAAGCTCCTTAAACTTCATCAAACCTGAAAAACACATTTTTGATTAAAAGTAGGCTATCCGAAATTAAAACTTACGTAAAAACATCAAGTTATACGATAACAAGCACCGGTTTTCAACCACGTATCACATCCCCACACTTGTCTTTTGCTTGCCCTCAAGCAAATATGTTTTTCACTTTCACTTGGGTCGAACAACGAATACACTTCCCATTCCCGAGACAAAGGTTAAGGTCTATTGTCATACAAAAGTTCAAACCTTTTACAATTTTCACATATTTACCGGTCAAGTGAATATTCACATATAATAATGGTTATCCAAGATTAACCCGCCCGTAAAACTTACAATTCATTCACATCCCTCACAATGTCCTCTCCACTCGGCTTATAATTTGGCTAATGTGTATAATGTATTAGCACCTCAATCCAATAATCACTCAAAACCGATTAGAACACGTACCCGCATAGGCTTGCAACTCAATCATTCTCCGCCACTGATCACGAATACTAAACACAAGTCATAAGGTCTTTATAAGGGTTGTAACGGGGCTAGGCTAAGGGTAGGAAATAGGATATTTAGAGTGGCTAAGGTGATGAAAATTCGATTTTTATTACAAAACAATTACTCTAAACACGACTAACTACCAACATCAAACTAGAAGGCAACAATTTTTGCCTTTTATTCCACAAACTAAAAACACATATTTTTGTTCTTTTCTCAATGATTTTCTATTCTTTTTGTATATTTTTTTTTGCAAACAATCAAAGACAGCTATACAACTATGACTCCTATAATCGAATTTCCATCACACGGGTTTGAAAGAAAAAGGTTAAAGGTTATTGGCTAAAGGGTGATCAAACGAAGGAATTAGGCTCAAAATTGGCTACTAGGGGATAATTTTTGGGTAAGGATATAAAAATGGTGTAAAAGGAAAAGGTTTACCTAATGCCTTAATCATTTTCGTGCTTGTATTCGGTCTATGGTCTCAAACGTATCAAAAGTTTCAAGTTCTACAATACGCGACTAATGGTCCACTCAAACAAAGAAACATGTAAATGTAAATCCATGATATAAAAGTGGCTCAAAACCTCACGTATAAGGGTATGATATGTGATATGCATCAAATGCTAGTTCCTTAGGCGAATTATTCCCAAATAACTACCCGCTAAATACCCGTTATGCTTATTAATTTGAACTTGACCATGACAAAAGACCACATGGGTTGTGCCATCCCTCGTTGACTTAGTTACTTGTGCTTTTAAGATCGCTTTTGAAACAAGAATTTTTTGAAAATTTTTTGAAAATTTCCCCCATCCCCACACTTGAGGTAAACATTGTCCTCAATGTGTAGTATTTAAATGAACGGGTTAAAATCGAAAACTTTTGCTACTCCCCCATCCCCACACTTGAGGTAAACATTGTCCTCAATGTGTAAGACCAAGAGTTTTAAAACGCACAAGGGATGTGACACGGCTAACCTTCCCAAAATTTCACCCCGGAAAGATAAAATACAAAATACAATCCACTTATTACTAAACTAAGAATCAAGGTAGAAAGGAAACGCATGCACCTGATTTTTGTCGCTTGATGCCCATATCTTCTTCTTCTCTTCATAAAAACGGTTGTCTCTCGAACATCATGTACCTACAAATTCTAACCCTTGTGTAGAAGCATGCTTCTCACAACCATTGAAATTTGTTAGGTGGTTAGTTCTACCATTTTTATAAAAGTGTTACCAAATCATGCGTTAAATTACCTTGATTTTTTTTGTGGAAAAATAAGTTACAATAATAACAAGCCTAACTCGCTTTAGTAGGAATCACGGTTGCATTTAGCTTATGCAACAAGCCCTATTAAACCCCCCAATAGCTTGGGAGGACGAGAGGTCTCGTGAGGGTTATATAGTGAACACACCCACAACGTTCATTTAACTAGGCAAAAAGTAAATAATAATGAAATACAACTAAAGGAAGCTAAAATATAGAACAACAACACAACACAACACAAAACATACCTTGCCCTCACCGCTGATATCTTTCATTGGGATCAACTGGCGGGTTTGGCTGGTATGGATAACCAGTGAGGGCCTCAAACATCTCCCTGTAGTTATCAAGTGGGCTCGGCTCTCCTTGAGGTGGTGGCTGATAGGGTATCGGAATGAAGCTGGAGCCTACGGCTTCGGGCCAGTGAGGAGATGGGTCGGATGGGCCTCATGGAACGGGGAGATTGGGGTAGTCGGTCCACCCCGAGTGCTCGACATAAGGAAGGCCGGCCTCATAGTCTCTTCGATGTCTCTCCTGATCGTGGAGAATTTTGGCATTATTAATAGCCGTTTCCTGTGAGACATATACGGCACTCCATCGGTTATCTTCCAATGTGTTCCGCTCGTTCCGATCTTTTTCTTCCCTTTCTTCCCATGCCCGTCTTCGGGCCATATCTTCTTCTTGCAACTGTAACAAGCGTTCCATGTGAGATCTTTGAAGTTCTTGTTGGTCTTCCATACGTTTCTCCATCCGCTCAAGATAGGCTGCTTGGGAGGCCCACTGTTCTTGCGTGTAGGCCCGTGCATTTCTTCCCAGTTCTCTCTCCTCCTATTATATTCTCTGCCCTCGCCTATACATGCCGAGATGTTATCATAACACGCTTGTTTCCCGCGGTTAAAATTTCTGAACGACGGCCCTTGTCTTTGTTTCACGAAACCTGCCACATCTGCATTAATATCCCTGTGTAGCCTCATGTACCTCTGTTTTGGTCCCCGTGGACCAGAAGGCTCATCCTCGTCTTCTTCATCAATCATCTCTTCATCTCCCCCAGCTCCTTGCTGTGCATCTGGATCAATAAAGTAATATCTGTGACCCAATTTGTCGGTCACCACATACTTGTTTCCCAAGAGATTCACATCTATTTTCCAATTTTTCCTCATTGTTTCTATGTTGAATTCTTCCAGAGGTTTGGATACCCAAAGTGATTCCGGAGGCAAACAATTCTGTTGGACAATCATAGCACCGATGAGGCATGCATATGGAATAAAACGCCTTTGAGATGCCTCCCGGGTGATCCATGTATTCATCATGACTATATGTCTCCATGACAAGGTAGGGGTCCCGTACAACAAAGAATGGACAACCCTGCAATCGCTCGCTCTCACTCCTCCTCGATCACCGAATCTCACCATCACATTCTCTAGGGAAATTTCTTGAAGAATTTTCCCCTCGATCGTCATTTGAGTTCTTTTAGCCTCTCCCCTATCACTGTATGGTAAAATAATCGCTGTCATCTGCTCCGGATCACCATCGTTCATATGATTATCCAAAAATTGTTGCATGGTTGGATAGTCATATGCTTTCACCCCCAAAGAATCGAAGCGCGCGATGCAATTAATTGTTTTGAAGGACATCGTCATTGCCCCTCGGCTTGTCTTACCAACCAATTTCCACTGAGCGGGAGGACCATCCTTATTCATGAACCTCAACGTTGACAACCATTCGCACACCTCCGCCAAATACACACGCGAAGTGTTGTCTTCACACCAATTGAGCACTCTCTCCCATCCTTGACGCTCGAACATTTGCACAATTCCAATTTTCCTAAACTCTTCTACATTCACAACCCTTTCACATATAATCCTTTCCGGTACCGAAGTGTTCACACCATTGACCATCTTCCACTTCCAAAGTTTGGCCTCCATCTTCCTATCTTGATACGCTGATAAAGGTTTGTTCTTCTCATCATCCCAAACTTAAGCGTTTCTACTATCCCTGAATTTTTCCCACGCCCAATCCTGCCTATACAGTCTTGCATCACCCTCTTCGACGGAGCTTAGTTGCTCCCACTTCTTCGGTATTAAACCGGAAGAAGATCCCATTCCCGATGATGAGCCTTGCCCTGTAGTCTTTTGCTTCTTTCTACCTCCAGCCATAACTACAAGCACAAAACAAACAAAGCATCAATATAAACCCAAACCTTCACTAAATTCTCAAACTTTGAACATGATGTGTGATGTTGAAGTTTTAATTAACAAGTATATGCAAAATCGCCTTTTTAAACTTCCAAAGTCGCTCATTTTATCATATACCTATCAATTTTACTTGTTAACTTGCAATTTCTTATAAGTTCGACAAAGTTCAACATCACCTTCATGTTCAATCATGTTAATAATAAGTGTAATCACTTCACTATGGTTATAACATGCTCAAATTCCATTCAAAACAACCAATCATACTTAAATTCATGCTAGAACAACATACATTGTTTAAACAACCTACTCTTAAACTAACAAGTTTAAAATTTCGGAAGAAAAACAACTATCATATGATAATCATGCATAATTTTAAGAGAAATCCATACCTTTGATGTTGTAAACAAGAAGAACTAAGAAAAAGATGTAAAGCAAGCAACTTGATGAACACCCTTTCAAAAACCCGGAATTACACGCCCAGAAATCTTGCAAACTAGCAAGAATTGATGAAAACCGTGATGGGGGTTTTGTTCCTCTCGAAAAATTACGCAAGATGGACCCAAAAATCAGGTGATTTGGTGGAGATTTGAAGAAGTTATGAAGAGTTGAAGATTTTAGGGTTCTTGATGGAGAGGTGAAGAAGATGAAGCGAGAGAGAAGGGATGGCAGCGATTTGTGTGGCCTTGGTGTGAATTGGGTTTAGTAAAACTGAAATTGGGTGGAATGTGTGGTCAAAATTAAGTTTAGGTGAAGTTTGGATAGGTTGGAATGTGTTTGGGTTCGAGTTAATAGTGAAAAAAAACGTGAAGCCCCGGAGCCGCAACGACAACCCGTCGCCGACGAGTAAGAATTTTGGGTTTTCGGCCGACGCCTTATCCTCCTGGATACGGCTTGGTGTGCTGACGGGCATTTGGAGAGCCCGTCCGGGATGGGCTATTCACCGTCGCCGACGGTTAGTGTATGTTTCATTTTTTTAATTTTCAAAATTTTATTTTATTTTATTTTTTTTTAAATAAGAGGAATTTAAAGGACTTTTTATAAAGGGCCTATATACATTAAAAAATCCTAAAAAATATTAAAATTCTTTTTGTAAATTTTTTATAAGTTAAATTTTCAAACACAAAAACCGTTAACGGCCCTACCACCCCCCAAAAAGTCGTGTATTGTCCTCAATGCACTCAACAAGGTCTAAAAACATACCTTACGTCTTTATAACTCATTCGGAATGTCCGGACTTCACACAATCAAAAGGGATTAGTACGAAACGAAAACGATTATATCTAAAGCACTCAAACAATTAAAAATTATACATAACTTTACACAAAATGTTACCGGTCCTTGTTAGTTGACCTCGTAAATCGGTGTGCTTACCACAAAGCTCACCAATTCTTTGTTTTCGTCCACTTTTTCGTTACCGTCGAGGAACGGTTTTAGCCGATGACCATTTACCGTTTCCCGTGACCCATCCTTCGGGTCCTCAATGGTAACATCACCCAATTGTCTGACCCGGGTGATCACATAGGGTCCCATCCATTTGCTTCGGAGCTTTCCGGGAAAGAATTTGAGCTTTGAATTGTAAAGCCACACCTTTTGCCCAACCTCGAACTCTTTCTTTCTCAACTTGGCATCATGCGCCTTCTTCATCCCATCCTTGTATTTGGACGCGCATTCATATGCCATTTCCCTTAGCTCCTCCAACTCACATAACTTGAGTTTCCGTTCCTTACCTGCATCATCATATTGAACATTCACTTCTTTAATAGCCCATAATGATTTATGCACAAGTTCAACCAGCAAATGACAATTTTTACCGTAAACCAACCGGTAAGGTGTAGTGCCAATGGGTGTCTTATGTGTCGTACGGTACCCATAATGCATCGTTCAACTTAATTGACCAATCCTTACGGTCCGCCCGCACGGTCTTTTGCAAAATCTCTTTGATTTGCCTATTTGACACCTCAACTTGCCTGCTTGTTTGCGGGTGGTAGGGGGTAGCAATTCTATGGTCAACACCAAACCGTTTTAAAAGTTTTCCAAACCGAAAGTTTTTAAAGTGAGATCCTCTGTCACTTATGATGACACGAGGAATCCCAAATCTTGAGAAAATATTGGTTTGAACAAAATTACAAACTACGAAATGGTCGTTTGTCTTGGTGGCTATTGCTTCGACCCACTTTGACACATAGTCAACGACCACCAAGATATACAAATTGCCATAAGAATTGGGGAATGGGCCCATGAAATCAATACCCCACACATCGAAAATGTCGACTACGAGGATTGGTTGCATGGGCATCTCATCCCTTTTTGAAATACCCCCTAGTTTTTGACACTCTATACAATTCTTGGAAAACTCATTTGCATCTTTAAAAATGGTTGGCCAATAAAGACCACTATTCAACACTTTATGACCCGTTTAGTGGCCACTAAAATGGCCACCACATGCAAACGAATGTAGATGCTGCAACATGCTTGGAATTTCCTAATCATCTATGCATCTTCTAATCAGTTGATCCGCACACTCTTTCCACAAGTGCGGTTCTTCCAACCGGTAATACTTGATTTGAGACATGAAATGTTGCCTCTTCCGTCTATCCCAATGTGCCGGTAAGTCACCTGTAACAAGATAATTCACAATGTTAGCATACCACGGTAACTTATCCAATTTCATAATATGTTCATCGGGAAACGACTCGTTGATCTCTAAAGCTTTAGGATCCTCTTCAACAATCAACCGGGACAAGTGGTCCGCCACCACATTCTCGATACCCTTTTTGTCCCGTATCTCCAAATCAAACTCTTGGAGCAACAACACCCATCGGATCAATCTTGGCTTTGCATCCTTTTTCTCCATGAGGTACCTAACAGCAGTGTGATCAGAATAGATAATCACTTTAGTACCCCATATGGCCATATGTATGACATAAATTTATCCAATGCATATACCTCTGCGAGTAGCTCTTTTTCGGTGGTGGTGTAATTCAATTGTGCATCCGAAAGAGTCTTACTCGCATAGTATAAGGCAACGGGTTTCTTGTCAACCCGTTGTCCCAACACGGCCCCCACCGCATAATCACTTGCATCGCACATAATTTCAAAAGGTAAAGACCAATTTGGCGATTGCAAGATTGGGGCCTCAACTAACTTTTCTTTTAACTAGTTAAATGCATTTTGACAATTTTCATTAAAATCAAACGGTTGATCTTTTAATAACAAGTTACACAAAGGCTTGGTTATATCACTAAAACCCTTAATAAACCGTCGATAAAAACCCGCATGACCTAGAAATGACCTAACACCTTTAACACTCGTGGGATATGGCAAAGTAGATATAACTTGCACCTTTGCACGATCAACCTCTATCCCACGACTCGACACCACGTGCCCCAACACGATTCCCTCTTGACCCATAAAATGGCTCTTTTCCCAACTTAGGACCAAACTAGTTTCGACACATCTTTTTAGTACTTTGTCTAGTTGGTCCAAACAAGCCTCAAATGATGACCCAAAAATTGAGAAATCATCCATGAAGATTTCCAAAGACTTCCCAACCATATCTGAAAATATACTCATCATACACCTTTGGAAGGTGGCGGGGGCATTACATAGTCCAAACGGCATTCGCCTAAATGCGAACGTGCTGTAGGGACAAGTAAACGTTGTCTTTGCTTGATCTTCTGGATGGATGGCGATTTGATTATAACTGGAATAGCCATCTAAAAAGCAATAAAAGTGTTGCCCCGATAACTTCTCAATAATTTGATCAATGAACGGTAAAGAAAAATGATCTTTGGAAGTTGCGGTATTCAACTTCCTATAATCAATACAAATTCGCCACCCGGTTACCGGCCGAGTGGCTAACTCTTCACCTGCGTCATTTTTGACGACTTGTATACCCGCTTTCTTGGGAACCGTCTGTGTTGGGCTCACCCATTGACTATTCGGGATCGGGTAAATGATACCCGCATCAAGCCATTTCAACACTTCTTTCTTCACCACCTCCCGCATATTCGGATTCAATCTCCGTTGTGCATCTCGAACGGGAGTCACATTTTCTTCCGTGATGATTTTGTGCATCACCACCGAGGGACTAATACCCTTCAAATCAGCAATGGTCCATCCAATCGCCGCCCGATTCGTGACCAAAACACCCATCAATTTCTCCACTTGCTCCACGGTTAAATTTGACGCAATGATAACCGGGAGTGTATTGCCTTCACCAACATAAGCATACTTGAGATGCTTCGGCAATGCCTTCAACTCAACCTCCGGAGGATCTACTAATTACGGCTTCAATTTAGTGTCAATGCTCTCCGGTAAACTCTCCACTTGGTGCGTCCATGTCGGTTTTCCCTCTCTAATCGCGAGCACCTCCAAACTTTTCACCTCCTCGTCTATGCTCTTATCCATCTCCACCTGTGACATGTCAAACATATAACAATCATCCATTGTGTTTTCCCCATCCACGACTGTGTCGCAAAGAGGTATACACGTGTCAACAATGTCCGCCATATAGCATTCATCATCAACTGGATGGTTCGTAAGTCCGGAAAAAACATGCAACCTCAACCTTCGGTTTCCAAATGTCATGTCAACCGTTCCTGTTTTGCAATTAATATGAGAATTTGCGGTTGCTAAGAACGGTCGACCCAAAATCACCGTAGGTTGCTTGGTTGGGTCCTTGGCCACATAATCAAGTACTAAAAAGTCCACCGGATAGTAAAAATCCTCGATTTTCACTATCACATCCGAAACAATTCCACGGGGTAGTTTGGGTGTCAAATCGGCTAACACCACGGCGGTGTTTGACGACTGAAGTGGACCAAACTCGTATTGGTCATACAAACTACCCGGTAGAATGCTCACGCTAGCACCAAGATATAAAAGTGCCCGGTTGATTTTGAAATCGCCTACTTGAATTGAAATGAGAGGCGCACCCGGATCTTGGAGCTTAGGTGGAAGTGCACCCGAAAGAATCAAACTCACATTTTCGGTTAAATCTAATTTTTTAGGAAATTTATGAGTTCGTTTCTGGGTACACAATTCTTTCAAGTACTTAGCATAAGACGGTACTTGTTTGATTGCATCCAAAAGAGGTAAGTTTATCTTTACTTGTTTGAAAATCTCCAACAACTCTTCTTGTTGTGGACCTCTTTTGTTTACAACTTTCTTAATGGGTCCCTTCAATGCTTCGGGATAAAGGGGCGGTATTAGCCTCCACACCCTTTTCCTTAGCTTTAGGGACAGGGATGATCACAACGGGAGTATTGTTATTCTTTTTTAAATCATTTTTGTTTTGACCCGTTTGACCATCCTCATTCTCATCCTCACTAGCATCTTCCACCACCCCTTCAACAAACTGGGGTGATGGTGTTTTGACACCATTATCCACGATTCAACCACTACGTAAAGTAATTTTATTAATTAGTACCTCACGTGTGTTCCTTGAGCTTAACCCTTGATGCTTAGGGTTCACCGTAGTGTCACTTGGAAGCTTTCCCATGCTTCCCCTCATTTGTGCCATCTCCTCCGCGAGTTGGCCCACTTGCTTTGCCAATGCCTCATGTGCTTTGTCCTGAATCTCATTTGTCTTCTTTATCTCCTTAATGTCATTGTGAGATTCTTTTTGCATATTTAACAAAGCATCCATTTTGGCACTCAAATCATCACCACCGGTTTGATTGTTCGATCCGCTTCCATTACCACCTTGATTGTTGTAATTCCTTTGGTACCCACCTTGGTAATTGTTGTCCCGACGTGGGTACCCTTGATTGTAATTACGTTGGTACCCCCTTGGTTACCACCTTGGCGATTTTGATATGATGACCCGCTTTGATTACCCGGTTGAAAGTTTGGGTTCATTTGATTCGCGGCATTCCCATATCGAAAGTTGGGATGGTTTCTTAATCCGGGATGGTAAGTGTTCGAATTCATGTCATTATTCTTTCTATTTCCGAACACTTGATTTACTTCCTCGGTGTACTCACCCGGCCCCGTTGGACATTGATCGGTCCTATGGCCAATATCCCCACAATCCTCACACACCGCGAGTTGGACCGCATTCACCTCTTTCTTTTTCATTCGAGCCATTTCCCATTCTAAAGTAGAAATCCGATCCTTAGAATCAAGATCGGGTAGTGATCGGGAAACGGGATGTTTCTTCGCTCTATCGGCCGATTCCTTTTCCTTTGACCGTTTGCTTATCCGCTCAAGAAATTCCCAATCGTCATCTTCATGATTGCTCAAAAGAGTCCCGTTGCTCGTCGACTCGAGGCGATTCCATGTCGCGTCATCCAAACCACGTACAAAGAACTTCACCAATTCCCACTTTTCTATTTGGTGATGTGGGCATCTCCGCATCAATTCTTTGAATTGAGTGAACGCTTCATGTAACGCTTCACTCGATAGTTGCCGAAACGACCTTATTTCATCCCTAGCGTCGTCGGTATTCGTCGTCGAATAGTATTCGTCTAAAAAGACTTGTTGCATCTCACCCTATGTCCGGATGCTATTCGCCGGAAGTGTGAGAAACCATTGCTTTGCCTTGTCTTTCAACGAAAATTGGAACAAGCGAAGTTTGACCTCCTCTAATGCGAAGTTGTGCCCCCTGATAGTGTTACAAATGGACGAAAACTCCGCCAAGTGCGTGTACCGCTCATCATTAGACCTCCTATTGAAATGGGGAAGTATATTAATGTAATGAGGTTTACAATCAAACATTCTCCTTTCGCACACTATCGGAGAGTCATTATCGGTAACTACCGGTCGAAAATGGTCATTCACTCCCCGTGGAGGTTGTTGATGACGTTGTGGACCGTTAACCTCTTGATCGACCGGCCTTCGGTTGTCCCTTTGATCACCCCTTCTATCCCCACCTTGATTCCTACCTTGATTACCTCTTTGATTTCCTCCTCCCACGAAACAAGGAATCCGATTAGGGTTGACATTGTTGTTGTTGTTGTAAAACCCATCATCTCGGTTTCTTTGGTTGTTGTTTCGTGGTTGGCGGTTATTTTCGTAACCATCACTCCTCCTATTCCCATACCCGTAGTCGGCATTCCCCACATAGTTGGCATTTTGATAGCCAAACTCCTCATCTTCAAATCTTCGTGCATTGTAGATATTACCCTGATTCACATATCCCCAATCTTCGTCATCGTTAGCCTGATCATCATAATATCCTCCGTCATCCGAATTTTCCGTATGAACACTTACATGTTCCGGCGATTGGTAACCGGGAACACTAAAAGGCTCATCATCGGGGATGACGTTCCTCAAATCGTCTATGTTGAAGAATGGGTCTTCGTTCGCGGGATTGCCACGATCTCGATTACCTCGACGGTCGGAATTGACATTCCGGTCATCAAGGTTGATGGGTAAGGAAGTTTGTCGATGAAGGTTTTGTTGTTGGGGTGTTCTTTGGGTGTTGTTGGGATTTTGGTTTTGAAAAGGTGGTGTGGGTGGTCCATTGTTGTTATTACCACCTCGACGGTTCCCGGAGTTTCGCGTATGCATACACTACCTGTAACCTGCACAAGTAACACACCCGCGTAACAAGGAAAAAGACAAAGTGTAAGAAAAGAAACTATGCAACTTAAACAGATAATCACGCAAATTCAAACAATAATCCAAACACAAAGCGCACGCACTCCCCGGCAACGGCGCCAAAATTTGATCGGATTGTCGCGCTCCGGTCAAAGATAAGATTTATAAGCCCTAATTACCCTTAACAAATAGTTAGTGGTAGTAAGGGGTCGAACCACGAAGAGTATGTGGTTTGCGTATGGAATTGATCGAATTATAAAAAGGTGTCACAATTTATGAAGTTTGCTATGATATTCTTGTATTTTTATTTTGTTGGAAGATGTGAATTTAAACTAAGTGAATTGGTTTAATTGAATAACAACTACTAATTAACAATTGCAATAAAGATTGATTACTAAACAATAATAAGAAAAAGGATTCACACCCGGTTTCGGTAATTGCCAACCTAAGGTTTCTACACGTTTTTATATTCAACTCAATTGCATACGATTAGCGGATTTAGTGTACCGAGACTTAGGTGCCAATAACTATCAACGTCCCGAAGAACGGACAAGAATGCACTTTATAATCAACATAAGTAAAACCTAACCAAGAGTATACCTGGGAACGAGAAGACCAAATGAAACTCAAGTATCCCCAACTGTTTAAGAAAAACGCAACCACTACTGAGGCTGAAGCTACTGCAGAATTTCGGGACGAAATTCCAAATCAACGGGGGGATGATGTGACACCCCAGGAAAATCAGGAAAACAACGCAACTTAACTAGCTTCCTCAGTAACCACGCGCTAAATTTCGGGACGAAATTCTCTTAACAGGGGGAGAATGTGACAACCCTCAATTTACATGTATTCCGTACAATTTATTTAATAATAATTTAAGTGCTTGGTGACTGTGTTGAAATATTTAACTGCTCTCTGATTACGGAACTATACTTACATGAGCATGTTAACATACTGGTAGTATACAGAAAAGTCACTAAATGGTCCGGTGTATTTTCCTATGTGTTAGGAATTTATTTCGTTACAAAAATATATAAATAAGACGCCTTACGGAACAATTAAACACTTTAACGGAACAGTATCCGACCGTACAACCGGACATTACCCGGAACACTAAATTTTTGTCATGGACATTATTTTACTATTTTATGGCTAGTCATGATCCCCGTATGCCATAACACCCGCTAGAAATCAGTCCACCACATTACTTACATCCTAACTTACCTTTACTAATTTAGTCACAATTTTACACATTACCCCCCCCCCCCCTTGAACCGATTTTCAGCCCCATTACAACCATGTGCCTCATATCTTGTCTTGGATTTTATTCCATTATTTTATTAGATTGGTGGCTTGCAAATATGGACATAATATTAGGACTATCTTATAAATCATGGCACAAAGATTGTTTGTCATGTCACTCCATCTTCACACTCAACCTTCATTCATCTCTCTCTCCCTCTTGATCGGCTGCCCAAACCAAAAGCACCATCACCACCTCTAAACCTCATCATCTTCTTCATTTTATACCTTCCATTCAAGCTTCAAAGGATCTATGAAGGTTGCAACTTAAGGGGACTTCAAAGGAGCTTGTTCTAGCTTGATTCTAGCTTGATTCTTCATCTTTTCTCATCACATTTCTTCACTAGATTTCAACCCTAGCTATAAGCTAGTAGTAAGTTTTCTTCACACTTGATTTCATCTTGTTCGAAAATTATGATATGTAGTATGATGTTTTGTTGTTTAAATCACTAAATTACAAGGATACTAGAAAATATGAAACATGTGTTATGAACATATAAGCTACATAAAAGTTTACTTGTGGCTGAATTTTGAAGCGGAATCTTGTTGGTTTGAGGGTTGGTTAAATCATACTCGATGTTTAAAATTTGTTTTCTTACTAAATCCATTGTTCGGACACTCGTTGATGCGATTTAGTAATGTTTAAACTTTAAAATAACATGCTGATGTACTTTTCCAGCCGCCTTCAACAGGCTGTAACCGGACTTTAAAAACTCGAAAAACGGAATTTCAAAATCCTAAATCGTGTCATTTCGAAAAACAAAGAAAATGGCGCTGGAATCGTATTTTTCTGATGTCGGTTACTATTTTAAAAATCTGTTTTCGTGACAGCAGCTAAGGCTGTTTGTTACTGCAGTAAAATGGGTCTTACGTTTTCAGTCACAACTTAAAACCTGAACCGAACCAGCCCCTGAAACTTTTATCAAAGATGGTCACGGATGTATTTGTGACCCTCGAACTGGAAATTCGATAAACGGACTTCCGAGGAATTTTAGAAGAATTTTTCCGTAAACTGTGATCAGAATGTGACAAATCTGATCACAGTTCGGTAAACGATTTTCTATAAAATATTGGTAATGAACTGGACCCCGATATTTTTACACAATAAAATATGGAACGTTTAAGACATCCTGTAAAAATTTGGGAATTTTTGGAATAATTTAACTATTTTATTTAAATGTCCGAAAACAGCCGGTTTCGAATATTAATGCTGAATTGACATAAGTTGTGACTTGCGTGTCTAAATGTCGAGTATGCTATCGGTGAATTATCTAACATGTTATATGTGTTACGTGCAATATCGTATGTTTGTTTATGAGTGGGGAATGGATGGGAAGTTTATATGGGCATAAATCGTTAAAGTGTGTACCTGTTATGTGGACGAAGTAATGTGCAAATAAAACCATACGTAGGATACGTGTTATGCATGATAAACTGATTGTTATCCGTACCTTATTAGGACGTGATTGACCGACCTTGACTGTTAACTATATTTGAGAACCTAACCGAGCAAACCGAGGTGAGTTCACACTCTTTCTAAGGCATGGGATTCCCAGGGGTTGGGAATGGGATTGAATAACTACTTGTATTATCATTACTATTAAACTACTTTTTACTGTCCTCGGATTGAAGGGCACGTACGTAAAACCTACGTACACTCATACTTACTACTGTCCTCGGATTGAAGGGCACGTACGTAAAACCTACGTACACGATCATAAGACCATCAACTCTTTCACTTTAAGTCCCTCAATTATCGACTTAATCGCCGAGGCCTATGGCGAGCTGGTCATTAGTTAATAGCGCTATTAGGTTTAACAAACCTCACACCGTGCCAGTCGGACGGGCGTGTACTAATGGACTATGGGCAAAGGGTCAATGCTGATAGACATTGACTTAGGGCACCTCTTACATTTTCGTAGCAGTCGATACGCGTGGTCTAGTAACACATGGGAAACCCCCACTAATCTTCGCAAACATGTCAGAAAGACCGCGATGCAAACTTATACGATACATGGTTTTCAAAACGAACAGATGATTTACAAAACGAATGCTATAACTAAACAACCAACTGTGAATTCACTCAACTTTGTTGTTGACTCGTTGTTACATGCCTTACAGGTCGCTAAACATTTGGAGCTTACACGAGGAGGGAGTCGTTGTGGTGTGCGGACGGTTATGTCCAGTGTTTAATGTTTAAAACATTATGAACTTATTAAACCTATGTGTTGGACTTTAAACTTATAAACTGCGAACTTATGTTTTGAACTTTACGTTTATGCTTCTGCTGTCTAAATAAATAAAAAAAACTTGGTTAACTAGCTTTTGGTCACCAATCGTATTGTGGTTGTCTTTATTTACTTAAGTACGTTGTTCAGTATGATTGGTGGCTCGATCCTGGTCAGGTCACGCCTCCAAGCGGTGATACCCCGCATGGTGGATTTTTGGGGGTGTGACAGATTGGTATCAGAGCCATTGGTTATAGTGAACTTGGTTTTAAAAAGGGAAAAGCTTTTTGATAAAACCAGACTATAACCTGTACAGTGCTCAACGATCCACAACGACGCTTCGCTCCACGTGCAAGACTCGACACCATAAGTGGTATGATTTATGTTATATTGTCGGTTAGATAGTTCTCACTGTGCATTATATAATGTGGTAATTGCTATTTGAACCTTGCGTGCTTACTCTCTACTATCATCCCACACTTACGCACTTTCGTGACACTTTTCTCACCTACGTTATTTCGTTGTGAAGATCATGGGTGGACGTTTGAACCTAACTCAAGCCCAGCTGATGGCTTTGATCAACGAACGAGTTGCTGAGGCACTCGCAGCTGTCCCTGCAGGAGGTATAACCTGCCACATCAACTCACCTTAGGATGTTTAGATCCTACCTTCGTAAACCAACCCTCGTGCTTAACTTTGTCTTTTATTCTCGCGCAACAGGTCAACATGCTCAGCCTCCTGTGTGCACGTTCAAAACTTTTATGGACTGCCGACCTACCACTTTCAGTGGCACCGAAGGAGCAGTGGGCCTTCTTCACTGGTTTGAAAAGCTTGAGTCAGTTTTCGAGATGTGCGAATGCCCCGAAGACCGTAGGGTGAAATATGCTACCGGAACACTTGAAGGAGCTGCGTTAACCTGGTGGAAGGCGCAGGTTCAACTACTAGGACTGGCAGTTGCTAATGCCACACCCTGGAATGGTTTTAAAGAGCTGATCAAGGAGGAGTACTGTAGTTGGGATGACATCCACAAACTAGAAGTGGAATTTTACCATCTAAAGATGACGGGGTCTGAGATTGAAGCGTATACTAAGAGGTCAAACGAACTGGCCATCCTGTGTCCAACTATGGTGGACCCTCCCATCAAACGAATCGAGCTGTACCTCAATGGCCTTGTACCAGAGATTCAAAGTCACGTAACTTCAGCCAACCTGGGTACAATTCAGCAAATTATCAAGTTGGCTCATCGACTCACTGACCAGGCGGTGGAGCAAAACAGGCTGCCCAAACGAATCAGTGCCACAGCTACTTCTGATGCACCTACCGACAACAAGCGAAAATGGGATGGAAACTCCAATAAGGGTTCTGCTTCGGCTCAGTCTCAACAATGAAAGACTGATGACTACCAGAGTCCTGGTCAGCAATCCTCCGGTAATCAAGGACAGGGTGGGTATCGAGGAAACCACCCAAAGTGCAACAAATGTAACAGACACCATAGTGGTCAGTGCAACAAAGGTCGTTGTCAGAGATGTCACAAGTTGGGTCATGAAGCTAGGGATTGCAGGAGCCCGCGTCCTGCGAATCAGAATCGCCAACAACAACAAGCCCCACAGAACCACCACCAGCAACATCAGCAGGGAAATAAAGGATGCTTTCGGTGTGGCGCTGAAGGCCACTTTAAGAAGAACTGTCCCCAGCTTAACCAGAATCAAAACAACAACAACAACCAGGGAAACGGGAATAACAATGGAGGCAACAACGGGGGTAACAACAATGGTAATGGAGCAAGGGGTCGTGCTTTCATGATTGGTCAAGGTGACGCCAGGAACGATCCCAACGTTGTGATGGGTAAGTTTCTTCTGGATGACTTCTTTGTTACTGTCTTATTTGATTCGGGTGCCGATACCAGTTATGTGTCTCTAAAAGTTAGTCAAATGCTTAAACGTACCCCAACACTTTTGAACACCAAACACGCGGTAGAGCTAGCAAATGGTAAAAGTCTTGAAGCCACACATGTAGTTAAAGGTTGTAACCTCGTCTTAGCTGGTCAGACTTTCTCTATCGATCTTTTTCCTATCACACTGGGAAGTTTTGACGTCGTTATCGGAATGGATTGGTTATCCCATCATCAAGCGGAGATTGTTTGCAAGGAGAAAATCGTCCGCCTTCCTCGTTCTGGTGAAGAACCCCTCATGATTCGTGGCGACAATAGTGGTGCTGTCGAAGGCATCATCTCTTTCCTTAAGGCCCAGAAATGTCTACGAAAGGGCCACACTGCCATTCTAGCGCTCGTCACTGACACATCCACGGAAGAGAAGAGAATTGAAGACATTCCTATTGTGCGCAATTTTCCTGAGGTATTTCCTGAGGAATTGCCTGGTCTTCCGCCTCACCGCCAAGTTGAATTTCAAATCGAGCTAGCTCCTGGAGCAGCACCAGTAGCTCGAGCACCATATCGTCTAGCTCCATCAGAACTCGAAGAACTATCCAGACAACTACAAGAACTCTTGGAAAAGGGTTTTATTCGTCCTAGCTCTTCGCCCTGGGGAGCTCCAGTCTTGTTCGTAAAGAAGAAAGATGGTGCTTTCAGAATGTGTATTGACTACCGCGAACTCAACAAGGTGACTGTGAAGAATCGTTATCCTCTTCCACGTATTGACGACTTGTTCGACCAGTTGCAAGGGTCGAGCTATTACTCCAAGATTGACATGAGATCGGGATACCATCAACTGAGGGTCCGAGATGAGGATGTCTCCAAAACAGCATTCAGAACTCGTTACGGCCATTACGAGTTTCTGGTTATGCCATTCGGGCTGACGAATGCACCAGCAGTCTTCATGGATCTCATGAACCGAGTATGCAAACCTTACCTGGATAAGTTCGTTATTGTGTTCATTGACGATATCCTGATCTATTCTAAGAGTCAGGAGGAACACGAGCAGCATCTGCGACTTATGCTCGAACTTCTTCGAAAAGAGCAACTGTATGCCAAGTTTTCAAAATGTGACTTCTGGCTTCGCGAAGTCCACTTTCTAGGCCATGTGGTAAATCAAGAACTGGCCTGCACCCCGCACACCAAAAGAAATCCGCCAATTCTTGGGTTTGGCAGGATATTACAGAAGGTTTATCAAAGACTTCTCCAAGATTGCGCAACCTCTCACTTCACTGACTCAGAAGGGTGTCATCTATCGTTGGGGTGATGCACAAGAGTCCGCATTTCAACATCTAAAGGATAGACTTTGTAGCGCGCCTATCCTCTCATTGCCTGAAGGCACCGATGATTTCGTGGTTTATTGCGACGCTTCCATCCAAGGACTTGGTTGCGTATTGATGCAACGTGACAAGGTCATTGCCTACGCATCGCGCCAACTTAAAGTTCACGAAAGAAACTACACCACTGGATTTCAACCCTAGCTATAAGCTAGTAGTAAGTTTTCTTCACACTTGATTTCATCTTGTTCGAAAATTATGATATGTAGTATGATGTTTTGTTGTTTAAATCACTAAATTACAAGGATACTAGAAAATATGAAACATGTGTTATGAACATATAAGCTACATAAAAGTTTACTTGTGGCTGAATTTTGAAGCGGAATCTTGTTGGTTTGAGGGTTGGTTAAATCATACTCGATGTTTAAAAGTTGTTTTCTTGCTAAATCCATTGTTCGGACACTCGTTGATGCGATTTAATAATGTTTAAACTTTAAAATAACATGCTGATGTACTTTTCCAGCCGCCTTCAACAGGCTGTAACCGGACTTTAAAAACTCGAAAAATGGAATTTCAAAAGCCTAAATCGTGTCATTTCGAAAAACAAAGAAAATGGCGCTGGAATCGTATTTCTCTGATGTCGGTTACTATTTTAAAAATCTGTTTTCGTGACAGCAGCTAAGGCTGTTTGTTACTGCAGTAAAATGGGTCTTACGTTTTCAGTCACAACTTAAAACCTGAACCGAACCAGCCCCTGAAACTTTTATCAAAGATGGTCACGGATGTATTTGTGACCCTCGAACTGGAAATTCGATAAACGGACTTCCGAGGAATTTTAGACGAATTTTTCCGTAAACTGTGATCAGAATGTGACAAATCTGATCACAGTTCGGTAAACGATTTTCTATAAAATATTGGTAATGAACCGGACCCCGATATTTTTACACAATAAAATATGGAACGTTTAAGACATCCTGTAAAAATTTGGGAATTTTTGAAATAATTTAACTATTTTATTTAAATGTCCGAAAACAGCCGGTTTCGAATATTAATGCTGAATTGACATAAGTTGTGACTTGCGTGTCTAAATGTCGAGTATGCTATCGGTGAATTATCTAACATGTTATATGTGTTACGTGCAATATCGTATGTTTGTTTATGAGTGGGGAATGGATGGGAAGTTTATATGGGCATAAATCGTTAAAGTGTGTACCTGTTATGTGGACGAAGTAATGTGCAAATAAAACCATACGTAGGATACGTGTTATGCATGAGAAACTGATTGTTATCCGTACCTTATTAGGACGTGATTGACCGACCTTGACTGTTAACTATATTTGAGAACCTAACCGAGCAAACCGAGGTGAGTTCACACTCTTTCTAAGGCATGGGATTCCCAGGGGTTGGGAATGGGATTGAATAACTACTTGTACTATCATTACTATTAAACTACTTTTTACTGTCCTCGGATTGAAGGGCACGTACGTAAAACCTACGTACACTCATACTTACTACTGTCCTCGGATTGAAGGGCACGTACGTAAAACCTACGTACACGATCATAAGACCATCAACTCTATCACTTTAAGTCCCTCAATTATCGACTTAATCGCCGAGGCCTATGGCGAGCGGGTCATTAGTTAATAGCGCTATTAGGTTTAACAAACCTCACACCGTGCCAGTCGGACGGGCGTGTACTAATGGACTATGGGCAAAGGGTCAATGCTGATAGACATTGACTTAGGGCACCTCTTACATTTTCGTAGCAGTCGATACGCATGGTCTAGTAACACATGGGAAACCCCCACTAATCTTCGCAAACATGTCAGAAAGACCGCGATGCAAACTTATACGATACATGGTTTTCAAAACGAACAGATGATTTACAAAACGAATGCTATAACTAAACAACCAACTGTGAATTCACTCAACTTTGTTGTTGACTCGTTGTTACATGCCTTACAGGTCGCTAAACATTTGAAGCTTACACGAGGAGGGAGTCGTTGTGGTGTGCGGACGGTTATGTCCAGTGTTTAATGTTTAAAACATTATGAACTTATTAAACCTATGTGTTGGACTTTAAACTTATAAACTGCAAACTTATGTTTTGAACTTTACGTTTATGCTTCCGCTGTCTAAATAAATAAAAAAAACTTGGTTAACTAGCTTTTGGTCACCAATCGTATTGTGGTTGTCTTTATTTACTTAAGTACGTTGTTCAGTATGATTGGTGGCTCGATCCTGGTCAGGTCACACCTCCAAGCGGTGATACCCCGCATGGTGGATTTTTGGGGGTGTGACAATAACAAGCACCGGTTTTCAACCACGTATCAGGGCTGTTGATGGAGGATGATGATAATGGCTAATTCCTTTGTTTTAGTTTTTTGTTGATAGGTGGTCTTGTGGTTTGCGTTTAGCTTGTTTGAGGCTTTGTTTGTCTTGTTTACTCGAGTATGGAATGTCATACCTGAGAACTGAGGGATATTCTGTCCCCCACTTGTGTTTTGAGGTTTTGCTGATATAATATTCACCAGGGTAACCCTTTACCCAAAAAAAAAACTGCACTTCATACCTTTCACTATGAAATCGGCCACGACCAACCTTTATGTTCATGTTTTGCTATAGAGTATAACCTTTAACACAAATGACGTTGAATTTCTTGGTTAAGTCACCTTTCATGCAACGCATGCGAGGGTATTTTGGTCTTTTAACTTCTACTTTTAATATTGCACCTATTACACCATCTGATCATTACCCGAACTCCATCATTATCAACAATCGTCATCTTCATCATCCTACACAACATCACATCATCATCATCAATATCATCGTGATTAGCATTTTTGAGTTACTAATTTCGCGAATAGAATTTCTTTTTTCAGCCAATCAACATTACAAGATTGAAACTTTATGATGAACAAACCATAATAATTGATTTCAACTTCCACCAACCGAATCTATATCATAAACAAAACAAAAATTGAATAAATAATCATCTTTTAAATGGAGTGTTGGTTGTTTATAATTGAAACAGAGAATCCATACCTAATCCTCAAAAACTCAAAAGAATTTGAAGAAAAACATGAACTAATCTTCAAAAACTCATAGTATTTTTAGAAAACAATGAGCAAACCTTATAATTAAATTAAAGAATTCACATAAAAACTATTTTTTTTTTCACAGAAAGTATGAACTAATCTTTAAAAACTCATCAGTGTGTGGGACCTTTTGCCCTAATTTTTTTCACATAAAGTATGAAGTGATCTTTAAAAACTCATCAGTGTGTGGGACCTTTTGCCCTAATTTTCTATAATTAGAATATTACATGATCAAATTCTTATTGAAACTGCCTATTTTTTTTCATCAAGTGATGACAGAGCGAAAGAACATAATGAGGGTATTATGGATGGGGATTGAAGGTTGGAGATTCTATGGATGGGGATTAAAGCAAATTTCTGTGGTGCCGGATTTTTTGGATTAATGCAAAAGAGAGAATGGGGGTTGGTGGGGAGGAATGGTGGTGGATCTGGACGGTGGTAGTTATGTAGGTCAATCAATTCTGAACCGAGCTAATCAAGAGTCTAATGCTCTGATACCAATTGTAGGTCCCTTAATCCTATGGATCTTGACAGAATTGTCTATCCAATCTAGAGTGCGGAATCCTTTAGATCAGATTGTTACAGAAAATAGTAGAAACAGAAATCAAAATTAAACAGTCTTCTATTGATTATTCAAACTTGCAGCTTTAAAATCAATTCAAGACTCACACAACCTCACATCCACTCTCTGTGGTCTTGCTTCTCAAACCCTAATTCGTTTTTCTCACTCTCTAGCCTTTCTCTCTCTAGTTCTCCAAGACTTCTAAAACCCTAATCACAAAACATGTTTATATACCACATGTCTATGAACTGGGCTTCTAACTGGGCTAGGCCATTTTCCAAGCCCATTATAACAATTAACACACTAACCAATACGCTAAGCCTATTACAAAATATCTAAAGACTAAATAAACAAACTATTAAGCTGTTGTCACCGAATATGCACCAACAGACTCCCCCTTGACAATAGCTTCATAGTGTAACTTTGTCTTCAAACATCTTGTGTTCTTTTGGTCTTTGGATAGCGTCAGCTACACACAGTTTCTGACATCAACAGTTAAGAAGTTTGTTTTGTTTAAGAATAATTTTCAAAAACACAATATCCGGCTTAAACGAATTTCGACTGAACTCATTCCAGTGGCCATAGAACCAACTCTTCGAACCCTAAACCTTATCCCTGAAATCTAAAGCTAAAAAAGCTAAACTCTAAAGTTAAACATTAAATGCTCAATTCTAAACCCTAAAGCTAGACCTTAAAGGTAAAAGGTAAAAACTAAACCCTAAATGCTAAATCCTAAAATCTAAACCTTCAAAGCTAAACCCTAAAAGCTAAGATGGTAAAATTCCGACGCCGAATTTTGAGTTTTTAAAACCATTCTTTGTTTTCTTAGGCAAAACAAACTTCTTATATAACTAAAGCTGAGGTGCCTTTGATAATATATACGTTTGTGCTTCGATCATCTATACATTAATATTAGCAACTTGATTTTGTGAAAAAATTATATCTAGACGTAGATAAATGTATGTACGTTGTAACGATAGACTCTGAAAGTTATAAAATATCTTAAAAGCTATAAGCGAAAAAACAAAATATGCTTAAAAGTAATTATAATAATAAAATACTTAATTTAATATTTAAAAACAAAATTGTATCGGTGGTTACTCTTCATTTCAACTTTTAATGGTATATACTACTGGGAAGGCCCGACACTAAAAAGTGAGAATTCGGTCAATATTGACTCGGTTTGTTATGTAACCAGAACTCTAGTACCCCAAAAAAAAAAACCAAGAAAAATAAAGTCGTTATGCTCTAAAGGATGTCGAAAAATGGTTACATCGATCGAAAACAATAAAAATGAATAGCGACATCGTTCTGAGAACACCGATATTGTACCCATGTTGTTCACCCGATATCGGGCCGCTTCATTTCGTTCCCGGTATATTACTGACAATCGGTATAGTTTACAACAAAAAGAAATACATTATTCTAAATAAAACTCGTACGATACAAAAAAGTTGTTTACAACAGTTTCATTACATAAACGTTGTCTGATATAACTCGAAAAATAAAGTCCTGCAACCCAAAAAATAAAGTCATGTTTTATATAAACCAAAAACCATAAAAAAGAATACTGATAGTGGTTTCGATAATACCGATACTGGTACTTGTGTTGTTTGTTTGAAATCAATTAGGTTTGTCAGATTACTGGCTTGACACTAACACTCAATAAACCTACGATACCATAAAATACTCTAGTTCGAACATAACTTTGTTTTTAATAAAATTTATATTGGATGTGAGAAAAAAAGTTGAACATAGACACATATTCAGTTAAAAGAAAAGGTTTACCGAACGCGAGTTATCAAAGGAAAACCAAGTGGATTTTATGTAAGTTTAAGATCAACTTTCAAGTGAGGAACATCTCAACATGCAATGGTTAACCACATATAACTGTAAACATGTATATATCCGCCAATCACAGATAATTATTAAGTGATAGACGGGTTTAAAATATCATTTTATAATCGAGTGTGTAAGTGAGAACACTAGTCTATCACATTTCCAGATCATTGTCAAGCCCCACTGGTAGGGTTGGCAATTAGACGGGTATTGATAAGCACAATCCTATACCGGGTCATACTCATGGGTATCTAACATACCTGTTAGTTTGTTAAAAGATACTCAATGAAATGTTCAAATACATGTTTTTTTCTTATCATTCTAAACTTTTATATCTTTTGAATGATTATGCTTACTCATAATCTAATTTACTATTTTTAACAACTATAATAAATTACACATATTATTATCACTGTAAAAACTATTTATCACTATAAAAAGTATGAAATATCTAATATATAAGATTCACTATTATATCTAAAATGTAAGTTACAACTTTACATCATAAAAATATAAATAATACTAAAAGTTTGACACATCTGAATGATATATGTAAAAGGTAAGTTGCTATTTGACTATTTCACATCACAAGAATATAAATAATAGAGTTAAATGTCATTTTAGTCTCTGTGGTTTGGGTCATTTTGCCAGTTTAGTCTAAAGGTTTCATTTTTAACCTGTGGGTCCAAAAAGGTTTCACAGTTGCCATTTTCGTCCACTGGGTTAACTTCATCCGTTTTTTCTGTTAACGAGAAGGCCAATTCGGTCATTTTATATGGCTGAATTGCTCTTTTAGTTAACAGAATTACATACAAAATGACCAAATTGGCCTTCTCGTTAACATAAAAAATGGATGAAGGTAACCCAGTGGACTAAAATGGCAACTTTGAAACCTTTTTGGACGCACATGTTAAAAATGAAACCTTTGGACTAAACTGGCAAAATGGCCCAAACTGTCACACCCCCAAAATCCACCATGCGGAGTACCACCGCTTGGAGGCATGACGTGACCAGGATCGAGCCACCAATCATATTTAACATCGTAATTAAGTAAATAAGACCAACCACAATACGATTGGTGACCAAAGCTAGTTAACCATGTTTAGTTTAAACAGCAGAAGCATAAAAGTAAATCCAAAAGCATAAGTCCATAGTTTATAAGTTAAAGTTCAAAAAGCAAGATTAATAAGTTCATAAGGATTTAAATAATAAGTACGGAACATAACAGTCCGTACACCACAACGACTCCTTCCTCATGCAAACTCTAAGCGTTTAGCGACCTGAAAGGCATGTAACAACGAGTCAACAACAAAGTTGAGTGAGTTCACGTTTGGTTGTTTAGTTTTAAGTTGTTTCTGAAAAACGTGGTTTGACTTTCGTTGGCTTAATTGTCGTGGGGGTTACCCCGTAGTTGAAAGTATGTTTAACCAGTTCCTTTTTCATTACCCAAACCATAACCATAATCAGTGGGGGCTTTCCCCGTGTGAACTACTAGACGGTATGATATCGACTACTACGCAAATAAGTTGTGCCCTATATCAGCGTCTATCATCACTGATAGTCTGCCATAGTCCATTAGTACACGCCCGTCCGACCGGCACGGTGTGAGGTTTGTTAAACCTAATAGCGCTATTAACTAATGACCCGCTCGCCATTGGCCTCGGCGATTAAGTCGATATAATGAAGAGGGACTTATTGATAGAGTTTTGTCTAGCTAGTTTTTAAGGTTGTTGTCCTACACCAGGAGGACGAACGTACGTATTCTGCACCAGGAGAATTCGTAGGATTAATAATGGCATCCTACCTATGGAGGATGGCCATACATATCTTCCCAAGGGGATATGTAGATTTAGTTTTAAATTCTTTAACCCATTCCCAAACCACCGGGAATCCCATGCCTTGTAGAAAGTGTGAACTCATCTCGGTTTGCTCGGTTAGATTCTCAAATATAGCTAACAGTCAAGGTCGGTCAATCACATCCTAATATGATTACAGTTAGTCATTTAGTGATTTACAAATAGAGCACAAAGTTCCTACACGTATCTATCACATAGCATGCATTACTTTAACTGTTTATGCCCATATATACTTCCCATCCATTCCCCACTCATAAGCAAACATACGATAATGCACATAACACATACAACATGTTAGATCATTCACAGATAGCATACTCGACATTTAGAAACGCAAATTACAACTTATGTCGTTTCAGCTTAAATATTCAAAACCGGGCCGTTTTCGGACATTTTAATAAAATAGTTAACTTATTCCAAAAATTCCCAAATTTTTACAGAATGTCTTAAACGTTCTAAATTTTATTGTGTAAAAATATCGGGGTCCAGTTCATTACTAATATTTTATAAAAATTTATTTTCCGGACTGAACTCAGATTTATCTTTTTCTGACCACAGTCCACGGAATAATTTATTTAAAATTCATCGAGAGTCCGATTTACGAAATTCCAGTGAGAGAATTACAAATACATCGGTGGTCATCTACAGTACAAGTTTCATGATCTAACTCTACACAGAACTCAAGTTATGACAGAAAACAAAACGCATATTTTCAGCAGAAAAATGCAGCTCTAGCTGCTGTTACAAAATGACGCTTTAAAAATAGTAAACGAAGTCCAAAAATTATGATTCCAGTGCCATTAGAACCGTATTTCATAATACATAACCTTAGACTTCAGAAAATACATTTCTCGTTAAGTTATGGTTCTGTTACAGCCAACTGAAGTTGGCTGTAATTACCAAACAGCCTACTGTTTCAGCTTTTAACCTTCTAAATTGTGTTCGATTGATTCCGTTAACATGTTTAGTGATCACAACAACATCAACCATCAATATTAACCAGAAAAACATCAGATAATCAACCAAGAATCATAACCACACAAGATCTACATGATTTACACACATAACTTTTCTTTATCCACCTTATTCATCTTAGGTTCAAGACTTTGTGTTATGTTCTTTAGTGTTTCAAAATTTTAACCATTAAATCAACTATTAACCACCGTAAACAAGATCAATATGATGTTTAGAGGCACTTACTACTAGCTCGAGGCTAGGGAAGAAACAAAGCGCAAAAGTGATGGATAAAAGAAAACGATGAAGGTCCTTCAACTTCCGAAGGTTCCAAGCTTCCTAATGATGCAAGAGACTCCTTGTAGACACCTTAGAATGGTTGGTTGATGAACAAAAATGGAGGCTTGTGGGGTGTGTATGTGACCGTGAGCTATGGAGGGTGGAGGAAGGAGAAGATGGTTTCAATTGTTGGTGTGTTAACAAATGAAGGTCTTGTGGTTATTTATAAAACCCACCAACAAGTGTATATCCTATGGATGTTATGTTTATAAAAGTTCTAACATAATCTATTAAAATATTGGAAAGAAATCCCCCTAGTGGGGCCCTTGTCTATACGGTTATGTGGGGGGGGGGGGGTATATGGTTAGATTTCAATTGGATGGTTAGTAACTAGTTAAGTTCCAATGGTGTTAATTAGAGTATTATGTGTGTAGTGTACTACAAGGGGTGTTAGGGTGTTCGGGGACCCTAACTAGCTCAGAAAGGTGTAAACAATGTTATTGTCAATATTTTTATGTTCCGGGTAAAGTCCAGTTGTTCGGTTTGACACTATTCCGTTAAAGCGTTTAACTAATCCGTAAGGTGCCTTATATATATATATATATATATATATATATATTTGTAACGTTTTTAATTTCTAACACTTAGGAAATCATAACGGACTATTTAATGACTTTTCTGTACACTACTAGTATGTTAACAAGCACATGTAAGTATAACACAGTAATCAGAGAGCAGTTAAGTAATTCCACACAGTCGTCAAGCACTTTAATTATCAATAATAAATTGTACGAAATACATGGGATTTTGAGGGTTGTCACACAAACCACAGGGACTAAAATGACATTTAACTCTAAATAATATTATCAAATTTATATTTCAAAAGAAAGTTTATTTTTTACATAATGACACTACTAATATAACTAACATAGGGTTAATAGAGAACAAAATTAAAAATTAATTTTTTGGGTAAACAACAATATGTTTTTCTTTAATCAGGTTAGGCATTATCAAATCCTATACCCATCCAACTACTCGTAAAAATTTTTAAAATTAATCTAGTACCCATAATTTTTCTAAAACTAATTCCATACTCAGTCTCTTACCTGAACATCCATCCAATTACAAATCCGTAAGTTCGGTTCGGGTTCAATTCCAACCCGGACCCGCAGGGAACAGTTCCCTTGGAGCGTGTATAACACTCACCAACGACCCGTGGCTAAAGCAATGTTTTAAAAACAGGTAAATACCAGCCGATTATACCGGTATTACCGTTTCTAGATGTAAATCCAGTACGAAACATATAACAACCCTCCTAAAATAATTCCGGCACTTCTAAAAAATTTAGAACGCTCCAATACGTCCTAAAATGCACCACGTACACGAAAACCGGTCCCAAAATACCTTAAAATTTATAAAAATCAAATAAAAACAATTATTTAAGTCTGTCGCGGGGCGCGACAGACTGGTCTTGGTTCTACTCAGGCCGCGAGCGAGGAGACAAACGGCGTGACCCGGTGCCACCATGTGTCAGCATCGTGTCAAGTCTACCCGGTGATTGGTCAAAGCTAGAGCCTACGACCTCTATGTCGCGGGACGCGAAAGATGGCCCTGTCTCCGTCGCGGGGCGCGAGGGACTCGACGAACAACCCTATAAATTGCTTTGATCAGCCTCAGTACCAACTCATTCAAAACTTTTACTTTCTCTCTCAAATTCTGTAGTGTAGAAGTAATACCCGGGCATTATACCCCCCTAACTAGTGAAGCTCTGCCTCGTTGTAAGTATTTTAACCCAGGTTACGTATTAGATACGCTGGCCGATTGATCTAGTGCTCCGTAACGGCTGTTGAGGCTCTGCCCGACGTAGTCGTTGGAGTTCTGTCTCGGGGAGGGTATAACTAATGTAAGTTTGGGTTATTATACTAACGCGTGTGCATTATTTAAAATTTATAGATTATAGCCAGAGGGCCATAGGAAATTACCTAAGATAACAATGTGAGTAATCCTCCTTTTTGCAAACTATTTTACAAAGCCTCAATGTTTTAAATTATATTTCACAGTGATTGAGTATTTGTAATTTCTACAATTATCGTCGGTATGTTGGGGTTTTGTATACAAAATTTGTTACTACACTGTGAGTAGTAACATGACCACAAGTCGGGTTGATAATACCGTGAGTGATAATTAAAGTAGAAAAATAAACAAATGCAATTGCTAGATCGCCCTCAATACTGTAAAACTGATAAAACCTGTCTTGATTAAATTGGGATTCACTCACCAGTATTTCCAACTGACAAAATGTTTTTAAACGCGTTTCAGGTAACAAAATGTGAAAGCCAAATAGAAGCCAGCTGGACAGCACTGAAGGCTTGGAAAAGTGGCTATAAAAGTTATCTAAATAAAGAAGATGTTTTATTTCAATAAAAAAAGGTTTATCCCTATAATCCTGTTTGTAACAAAAACTTGGGTTTTATCCCAATATATTTATTATTATAAAATAGGGTTATTGGATTTTATCACCCCCAACTATAGGCCTTTGGCCGTTGCCACCCGATACTAACACTTTGACACCCGGCACCCCCAACTTAACACTTGGTGTGTTATGGCACCATGTTGTTAACTTTGCACTAACTCAGTTAGGTTTTTTGCCTACGTGGCCCTCTTGTTCCAGCATGGCATGATGAGGTGTCTTGTTTGCCTACGTGGTCCTATTATTCCAGCTTCACATCTCCCTCCATAACTCAATAGCCTCATCCCTTTTATCTTTTTCAATTCATCCAGATCCATCTTCTACCTTTCTCAAAATCAAAACCCTAACTCTCTAAATCCTCCAACACAGAACAAATGGAAAGCGACGACGATTAGGGGTCCTTTTCGTTCAATAACACCGAGCCTTCACCTTCACCAAATCACCGAAGAATCAAACGCCTGAAGAAATCCACAGATGTTATTGTTCAATCAACAACAGTTGAATCGGTAAACGAACTCATTGAGTTGCCACAAGTCGATTTCGTCAGATTAGAAACCCTAGAATCGTCAGATATCCGAGCATTTGATGACGATAATGATGACGATGGTTCAATTCAGCCGCCGGCGAACCGGAACCCGGGTGCTAGCAACGTCGGCGGCGGCGGTGGCATTCGATATGTAACAGGAATTGAAGTTGTGGGTGTTTGTTGTTAGGTTAAAAAGAAGCTATTTGATTTTGTATAATGATAAAAGGTTATTTGATTTGTGGATGAAGTTAGGTGTTGTTATGTGGTGTTTGGGAAGATGATGATGAACTGATGAAGATGAAGAATCGATGAAAATGATGATGATTTGATTTTGTATGTTGATAAGGGGTTGAAGATGAAGAACCGATGAAGATGATGATTATTGATTTTGTATGTTGATTTATTGTATTTTGATCTGAGATGATTTATTGTATGTTGATATGGGTTGTATGTATGCCTTCTGTGCATACACACATATTGGTATTTGTTATATATAACTGGACACATCATCATGACACTTCATAAAAAACAAGCCACCTAATCATTTCACCTCAGCATACCTGTGCCACGTCGGACAAAAAACTAACCAAGTTAGTGCATTTTTAACTGGGTGGTGCCAGTGCAAACGAAAAGTCAAGTTGGGGGTGCCGTGTGTCAAAGTGTTAGTATCGGGTGGCAACGGCCAAAGGCCTATAGTTGGGGGTGATAAAATCCAATAACCCTTATAAAATATGGTGTTTTACTTTGATAAAACATTTCCTAACTACGGTCCTGATGAAATTTCCGCTGCCAAATAAAGATAAACACCGATACCACCATCTCTGAGTAGGCCGCGACCGCCCGCCTCCCGAGGCAGGGGTCGAGGGTTGAGACAAAACACCCTGATAATTAAGTGAAACGGCATAAGGTTTGTACCGGCGGTAAAATCCGGTGTATCGGTTTAAAACGTAAACCGGCCCAGGGTTATTTTAATTTGGGTTGTTACTTATTTTTATTATATATGTTACTTATCTTACGTAATTTTATATACTATGATAATTCGTAACTAAAACTTCTTATTTAATATTGTATGAAACGAAAATAGTTATCTTCTGGTTGATGAGGATGACTACAATAGTAAATTTCATCTTTTATGCGATCGTGAACTTGATGTATTCAACACTCAGATGACTTAAACATATCGTACACTTTCATTTGAAAGGGTTTGTTGGAAAATTGAATGATTTTCGATTATCTTTTAGATTACTTGTTATTATGATTTAACTTTTGGGTTATCTTTTAATATGCAATCATGCATTTTTGGATTAACTTTTGAGTTGATGTTGTAATTTATGAAATTATAGAGTTAACTTGTTAACCTGTTTGAACCGTTTGGTACAACCTGGTTTAACCGGTCAAACCACTTTTTAGCTTAATACAATTTAATTTAAAAACCGAGTTTTAAAACATTGGGCTAAAGTACAACACATATCAATAGAAGTATGAAACCAGAAATAGGCAAGAATGTTCTCTTATCAAGTGAAGTCACTATTGCAATGGTCGGCGGGACGTTGAACCTCCGTTAGTGCTCGTGTCTGCTGCAAATAACGCCGCGTCTGACGGCGCCGTTAGCTTCCGTCATCTACCCACCTACGTCTATAAATACACCAGTCACTTTTCTTTGTCGAATCTTCATCGGTTTCATCTTCTAAATCCTGGTCTTAAATATAATATAATATAAACTTTCAGATATGGCAGCTGAGAACTAATCTTTCGTCTTGTTGCTGAAGGTACGTGCATGAGTTTATTTCTAAAATTTCATACTGTAATTTGAGTTTTGTTCGTTGTGCTTCTGTTTACCACCTGTTTGTTGAAATGCTTAAGAGAAGAAGCTTTTGTTTTCTGCAATTAACATAGCTTTTTTTTTGCTTATAACATGTTTGATGAAATGCTTAAGAGAAGAAAGTTTTGTTTCTTTAGATTTCGATTTGATTTGATTGAAACGTTGAAATTAAAATGGTTTTTATTTCTTATAACATGTTTGATGAAATGCTTGAGACAAGAACTTTTGTTTCATTAGATTTCGATATGATGGGAGCATTCTTTTCTGCAATTAATGGCCTTTTTGCTCATAAGATGTTTGATGAAATGTTCCAGCGAAGAAAGTTTTGTCTATTCGATTTCGATATGATCGAGGCATGCTTTTCTAATTTAACATGGCTATTTTTTTTTGCTTATAACATGTTCAATAGAAGAAACTTTTGATTTCATTAGATTTTGATATGATCTAAGCATTTATTTTGTGATTAACATGGCCTTTTTTTTGCTTATGAAATGTTTGTTAAAATGCTTAAGAGAGAAACTTTTGTGTTATTAGATTTCGATATGATCGAGGCGTTCTTTTCTGCAATTAACATGGCTTTTTTGCTTATAACATGTTTGTTTAAATGCTTAAACTTTTGTTTCGTTAGATTTCGATATGATCGAGGTGTTCTTTTCTGCAATTAACACGACCTTTATTGCTTCTCACATGTTTGTTGAAATGGTTAAGAGAAGAAACTTTTGTTTCATTAGATTTCGATATGATCGAGGCGTTCTTTTTCTGCAATTATCATGGCTTTTTTGCTGATAACATGTTTGATGAAATGTCTGTTTCATTAGATTTCGGTATGATATATGCATTCTTTTCTGCGATTAAGATGGCTTTTTTACTTATAACATGTTAGTTAAAATGCTTAAGAGGGAAACTTTTATTTCATTAATTTTCGATATGATCGAGGCGTTCTTTCCTGCAATTAACATGGCTTTTTTGCTTATAACATGTTCAATAGAAGAAACTTTTGATTTTCATTAGATTTTGATATGATCCAAGCATTTTCTTTGTGATTAACATGGCTTTTTTTTGCTTATGAAATGTTTGTTAAAATGCTTAAGAGAGAAACTTTTGTATTATTATATTTCGATATGATCGAGGCGTTCTTTTCTGCAATTAACATGGCTTTTTTGCTTATAACGTGTTTGTTTAAATGCTTAAGAGAAGAAACTTTTGTTTCGTTAGATTTCGATATGATCGAGGTGTTCTTTTCTGCAATTAACATGACCTTTATTGCTTATAACATGTTTGTTGAAATGGTTAAGAGAAGAAACTTTTGTTTCATTAGATTTCGATATGATCGAGGCATTCTTTTTCTGCAATTATCATGGCTTTTTTGCTGATAACATGTTTGATGAAATGTCTGTTTCATTAGATTTCGGTATGATATATGCATTCTTTTCTGCGATTAAGATGGCTTTTTTACTTATAACATGTTAGTTAAAATGTTTAAGAGAGAAACTTTTATTTCATTAATTTTCGATATGATCGAGGCGTTCTTTTCTGCAATTAACATGGCTTTTTTGCTTATGACATGTTTGACGAAATGCTTAATTCATTAGATTTCAATATGATCTAAGCGTTCTTTTCTGCGATTAACATGGCTTTTTTACTTGTAACAACTTTGTTGAAATGCTTTAGAGAGAAACTTTTATTTCATTAATTTCCGATTGGATCGAGGTGTTCTTGTCTGCAATTAACATGGCTTTTTTTTTCTTCATATAACATATTTGGTGAAATGCTCAAGAGTACGTTTCTTTTGTTATTTAGTTAAATAAATAAATCGATTCAAAGTGTTGATTTTGTTGAGGATTTGGCATGGTTGCAAAAGTCGTTAGGCGCTCCCTAGTCGGTCGACTGGGGAGTTGAGAGTACTCGGCATAGGCGGAGAGTACTCCGGGAGTACTCGGACAATTAAATTATAAGGAAATTAGTTTTCGGAAATTAAATATATGTCATATAACATAAATTTACTAATATTTATAACAAAATACGTGAAAATGATATTCATTATTTAATATGATAGTCATATAAATTATGTTTTATAATTTTTTAAGTCAATCTCGGCCCGAATTGACCTACTAGATCCGATTTTGGCCGAGTTTGACCGCGTTTGATCGATTCCGAGTAATTAGGCGGAGTTAGAGATAGTCGCCTCGGCAGCCTACCTTGTAGCGACTACTCGGAGAGTACTCGGCCTTGGAAACCTTGTTTTACAACCACGATTTGGTAGGTCAGGTGGGTTGAATTTTATTAAACAAAGATTTGATCATATCCAAACACTCTAATATATTAATCCAGACTAAGATTTCCTCATGTTTTTTTTTTTTTTTTTTTTTTTTTTTTTGTTGTTGTTAATTGTTAATCATTCTAGATTCGTCATGATTAACAAGTTTAGTTCTTGGTCTATCTTTCATGGGATTTTGGGACTTCTTATGGGTTTGATCTCAACTTTCATCTCAAGGAATCCATTGGAAACTCACATATATTTCTTGACATTATGCGACTAATCAATTACATACAGTCTGCTGATTAAAGATTGAATATTAATCATGAGTGTATCTGAATTGTTGTGTTGTGATTGCAGGCTGGACAGACATTCGTAGATCCTGCAGTTGGTCTTTCAAGAAAATGCTTTACAACATCTAATGGTCATTTGATAGCATGGGCTCAGAACAATTTTATGGTTACAGATTGACCAGTCAACGCTCATCTTACTCCTCTCCTAATCCACAAGTTTCCGTGGGTCCCTCAACGCCTATCGAGTCTCGAAAGTTTGAGGCACGAGACTCCCCCAACTGCCCTCTCTCAACCCCGTTCGAATCAGATACATACACAGTATTGAGCTCAGGTGCTAGTCCTTCTTTTGAAGATTCTAGCTCTTTTAACCAAGCAGGCAGTAGTCGTTACATGAAAAACGCTCTTCAGGATATAGAATCAACTCTTATGGCTCCAGAAAAGGAAGCATCGATGCCCATGAACCCGCCCTCCGCTCAAACCAGGTGGCCACAACAGTGGACCCATGAATCCAGCGGTCCAAGCATGGTGCACCCCCAGGCTATGTATAGCCCAAGATACACTTCATCTGGCAGTAATCATAACAATAATAGTCTTAAGCAGCTGCTTACTGCATGTGCAAGTGCTCTAGCCGGAAACAAAATTAACGAGTTTGAGATTTTGGTAGAACGTGCAAGGGATGCGGTTTCTATCACTGGTGACCCAATCCAGAGGCTAGGCGCGTATATGGTGGAAGGGCTGGTGGCTAGAAGGGAGTTATCTGGGAACAATATATACCGCGCGTTAAGATGTCGGGAGCCCCAAGGGAAAGATTTGCTTTCTTACATGCATATTTTATATGAAATTTGCCCGTACTTGAAGTTCGGTTACATGGCTGCGAATGGTGCGATAGCCGAAGCTTGTAGAAATGAAAACCGAATCCACATTATAGACTTCCAAATCGCTCAAGGGACTCAATGGATGACACTTTTACAAGCACTTGCTGTTAAACCCGGGGGCCCACCATATGTTCGTATCACGGGGATCGATGATCCGGTTTCAAAATATGCCCGTGGAGACGGTTTAGAACTAGTTGGAAAACGGTTAGAAGCCGTTTCACAAAAGTTCAACATTCCAATCGAGTTTCACCCGCTTTCGGTTTATGCCCCGTTTGTGAAAACAGAAATGCTCGATGTTAGACCCGGCGAAGCCCTGGCGGTTAACTTCCCGCTTCAACTCCACCACATACCCGATGAAAGCGTTGACGTGAATAACCCACGAGACGAGAGGTTACGAATGGTGAAGTCGCTTTCACCAAAGGTGGTTACATTGGTCGAACAAGAATCGAACACAAACACAGCTGCTTTCCTTCCAAGATTCATAGAAGCTTTGGATTATTACACCGCAATGTTTGAGTCAATTGATACAATGCTAGCGCGCGATAAAAAAGAAAGGATAAACGTGGAACAACATTGTCTGGCTCGGGATATAGTCAACATCATAGCCTGCGAGGGAACTGAACGAGTAGAAAGACATGAGCTTTTCAGAAAATGGAAGTCTAGGTTAACAATGGCGGGGTTCACACAGAACCCATTGAGTTCGTATGTGAATTCGGTTATCCGGGATTTGCTAAAGTGTTATTCGGAACATTATAGTTTGGTGGAGAAAGATGGAGCTATGTTGTTGGGATGGAAAGATAGGAATCTGATATCAGCATCTGCTTGGCATTGATCTCTTTCAGTTAGCCAAATGACCCTAAAATAAGATGTGTAATGAATATAGCGGTTGGGGTGGGGTGGGGGGTTGATTTTATTTCGTACTCTATACATCTGTTTATGTGTTGGTAGAGTTATATGGATGTAGGGTTGAATTGATGTTTTTGGAGGTTTTCTTTTGGAATTGAGGTTTGGCGGATTGGCTGACATGGAAAACAGGCTCGCGTCTGGTTTGTGTTTTATCATGGTTCGGTTCGATTTGGGTAAGGTAGAGATGAACAACAAACCGGTTAACTGAACCGGTTTTGTCACCCGACCCGAAACCAGTACTGTACCCAGTTTGTATTCCAAACCGGCGGTTTGGTACAGTTTCCATACCCCATACAAAAAAACGAACCGAACCAGTTTTTACACCAAACGGTTTGAAAAAAAAAACCAGTTTCAAAGGTGAAAAAAACCAGTATTTTATATATAAATATATATAACATTAATAAAAATTATAAGAACTCATAAAAGTTTAATTTTCTATAAAAACAAAAACAAAATTTGACCTAAAATAAACTGAAATGAAACCGGTCTTTCAAACCGGTAGATTTCAAACAGAACCCGGTTTGACTTGGAACCCATCAAAGTCAAAACCAGTTTGGGTTTAAAAAAAAAGAACCGTTTTGTTCACCTCTAGGTAAGGCTCAAAGAACTTGGAAAATAAGAATTCTAGCAACTTTCGTTTGTTTTTTGTGTTTTTTCTTTAATTTTTTTTGAACGGCAATTGTAGGCGTCAAAGGACTCACTACTTCATAGGGCGAGACAAACTCTTAAACCCTGCCCAGGCCCAACTCCATACTGAAATCCCAATATGTACACAGCAGGAGTGAAACCTGGAACCTTCCCAGAAGAGAAACCTTACGAAAAACTCCCCTGACCAACTGGGGCACTGGGCTATACCATGAAATCTAAATTTGGTTCATATAATTATAAACTTAAGGGTCAAAGAACTTGGAAAATAAGAATTCTAGCAACTTTCGTTTGTTTTTGGTGTTTTTTCTTTAAATGAAATCTAAATTTGGTTCATATAATTATAAACTTATAATTTTTCTCTTAACTTTTATTGTAGCTTTGAATTAAAGTTTAAAAACTCAATACTCTAAATTCAATAAACTTATAATTTTTCTCTTAAATTTTTATTGTAGTTTTGAATTAACGTTTAGAGTTAATTGCTCAGATAGTCTCTGTGGTTTGTCATTTTGTCACCTCTAGTCCTCAACTTTTTATAATAACATGTTTGTTCCATGTGGTTTGTTCACCTGTTACTCAAATAGTCCCTATGTTGGATGGGTGTTAGTTTGTTCAGTTAAAGTGATGTGAAATGATTAGATTACCCTTTTTATTAGAAAAATAATTAAAACATTACAAAAATTCAAATAAAGCATTTAAAATATGTAGTAGGCCCCACCAATAAATATTTAAAATTAAAAATTCCCCCCCTACCATCACTGTGATCTTTAAAGGCCATCACCATCACGTTTTTCCGGTGATCTCAACTCCGATCACTCTTTTCGTCTCCGGTGATCTTCAACTCCGACCACTCCATCTGTTTCCAACGATTATGAAGCACCACCAAACTCATTCATCCCCGCCACCTAAAAAGCCCACCCCCACACCCCTTCACCGTCACCTCCGCCCACCTCTGTCACAAGAGTCTTGGACGATAATTGTTGGAATACGATTTTCTTGAAACTCATGTAAAGAACATAAAAACGAATTACTTCGACAAAAAATGTTGTTCGTTTCCGGATCGATTTCGTAATCCCGATGACTACGAAAATAACGTATCACATGCAGAATCCATGTACGTGTGGATCAGACACAAGAACGTAATTAAACGTTGATTCTATTAATAATCTTGACAATTACAAGCACCTTGAATCAATCTTGCTCTCTAATCTCCAAATGAGCAAAAGTTCTAAAATGATACTAGACTCCTCCTATTTATAGGGTGAGTCCATCCTTACTAACACTTGCACCCATTTCGTACAAATGGACTTCTCGTACTAATGGACTTTTATCTAAGGATCGACACTTAATCAAGGATGGACTTCTTAACGAAGTATGAACCTTATCTAAATATCTACACTTCTAAACCTTGTCTTGACCATTTCTCAGCTACGATGCGTGATTGACGGAAGCGATAGACATATGCATTCACAGACTCCCCCTTGGATATTGCTGCAGTCAATCTCGTAGCTTCCGTACATTTAGTATGTTAAAGTTATTTGTACGGGAACTATACTCTATATATTTTAGACTCATTATGGTTTCGACGCGCGTTACGGATGTACGCTCGTTAAATAAACATACGACTTTGACGATAAAATACAAATATTATATATTTTGGATGTACGCGCTTTACGGACGTACGCTCGTTAAATAAACATACAATAATAACTAACATACCTGGAAAGCGGGTCAACAATACACGAAACCCTCCCCTTGGAGTTCACGTGGTCCTAATTCTCCTTATACACAATCACAACCCAAAACCTTAAAAGCGTGTGCTTATCAACCATTTCCAAACCCTTTTTACACGTATGTTTATTAAACGTTATTAATATTATGTGTTAAATGTTATATATTAAAATAATAATAATAACAATACAAAAATAAATATTAAATGTACCTGCGTATAGAGATCCGTAGCGATCTCAACCTCCTGGTATAAACCGCACCGAGTCGCAAACTCTGAAAGCGACATAGCACACGCCTGGCTAGCCAGGCAAAAACAAACCTCGAGCGAGGGGGTGCGTCGGTCCATAAGCTGGTCTGCCCAACGAGGACGAAACTCGAACGACGATAGAACCTCGACGAGTATCTCCCTGTAGCTCGACATAGGTGATAACTCAAAAAGCCGATCCCACAGTGGACCAGCGGGAATAAACTCTCGCGCCCTATCCCGCTCCATGATGGTCTGAAGAGATCCCCAACAAACCGCCCAGTGTCCACCGACATGCATCCTCCTTGTGACAACCGGCAAAAATAATGGTAATCCCGTATAACTTAACAATTAATTATACATTTAATTGTGTTCGTTCATGACTTAATTGATGCATGATTAGGTCATACAAAGCCTAGCAATCATAGGACATGGTTAAACCTTACAAATAATATTGACACATTCGTCGCATCGCAAGAAAACAGCAAACTATGCCCGAATATGTTGGCTAAATGCTGGAAAGCACTATTCACTGAATACACTATTCATGCCTGTAAGTTCTGAAAACTGTCCGAACGATCAACGAAGGGCATGAAAGCATATTGTTATTGAAATATGAACGAAATCCCTAATTAGGGACACACAAAATGTTATAACACTTTAACTTTCTGGAAAATGCACATCTTTACAAATTGTCCGATCCGCATTAAAATTACCATTATGCTTGTCCGCAACATTAAATTCAACTTTTGCAATGTTGGTAGAACTAGTAAAGGGTGTTAAACACCTTCAATAAACTCTGAAGCATCCATGGTATTCCAAAATCATCGTTCCCGGTATTACGACATAACTTTCATATATTATTCAGTTTTGTGTCGGTAAACGAACTAGTGGTATTTTTACCATCCAAAATTAATACCCGCTAAACTAATGAAGTAGTTAAAAAAATTTTGACACCCTAAATATGATTAGTGTCTTAATCATGCAAGATTTCTATAACTGTCAAAATATCTACAAGAATTAACATTATCATCACATGTATAGATTTTATAAAAAAAATCACATGACCATGCTTGTACCCCCCCCCCCCCCCAATTAGGCCATACCCCTCAAACCTACATTAGATGGACATGATGAAAATGTATGGTAAGGAAGATCTTGAATTGACTAAGATTTGCAAGAGTTGAAATTATAACATAACATCATTATAACTTCACCATTTTTTACAATACTTAGCAAACACCAAAACCACCTCCTTTCCCCTTCCTAACTCTCGGCCAAACAACACCCCTACAACACCCCCATTTTCACTTCTATAACACCTTGAAATCAAGCATCTTAAGCCATTTTAAGAAGATTTAAAGAAAGATCAAGTATGGAGATGCATTAGGGAGCTTGTTCTTGGCATTTTGAAGCTTCAACATCACCATCTTCTTCACCATAGAGCTTACATAACTTGTGCAAAGTTGTAGGAACATTTCTTACCATTTTTAAGCTACTTAAGTTATGTAGAATCATAAAGTACAAGTTGTTCATCTTGAAACATAACATAAATGAAAGTGAAAACTCTAATCACAACTTAAAAGTCTACTAAAAATTATATATTATGTGATGATTATGTTGTTTTGTGTTAACTAGTTTATATCATCTTGATCATATTGTTAAAGTAGACTATTTAGTTCGATGACCTTGTAAGAAATTGATTAAAAATGATGATCTAATCATCTTAATGTTTAGATCTAAACAGGATTATCAACCTCATGGTCCATGAACTTTACTACAACTTAAAAGTGATTTTTTTTGGGTAAAGGTTTCACCCTGGTAAATTTTATATCACAACAAAACCAACGAAGAACAAGTGGTGAACAAAAACGCCCACCAATTCATATGCCCGACATGCCGGGGATATGTTCAACCAAAAAAAAAAAAACACCAACCAGAAAAACGAACCAAATAAAAACACAAACAATACAGATTAGCAACTTGACATAGCTAATCTGGAATGAACTCTACTCTAAACTCTTTAGCCGATTCCTTCATAGATGACAAGCCCTTTAGGCAGCTTCCAATCTCTAAGAATTTTGTCCACTTGTCTCGAGTCCTTGAACTTCAATGTTACCAGCTTCAATCGAACAGAGGCATTAATAGCATCAACAACTTGTCTAGGTGACCGTTGGATATTCGCAAACAACCTGGAGTTTCTCTCTAGCCATACTTGGTAAACGGTTGCAACTACAAGAATCCTACCAATCACATTCTTCGCCAATTTTGAACCCGATGTATTAACAAGGTGCTGAAAAATATCCTCCCATTTATCCGTTAAATGTTGCATAGCTCCGAGAGGTTTAACCATCGTCCAAACTTGAGCCAAAAAAGTACATTCAAAGAATAAGTGAGGATGAGAGTCAATACCGTGCTGGCATAAGGCACAACACATCAGCCGAAGGTTAACGGCTCCACCGACTTCCCATTGCTTCAACTTGTCTTGAGTCTTTAGCTTGTTGCCAATAACTAACCACATGAGGAATGCATGACACGGGATACACTGAGAGAACCAAACAGCTCTATGCCAATTCACATTATGACCACTCGATCGAAGAGTATCCCAAACATTCTTAGACGAGTAGCTTGTTTCCTTACCATTATCATCAATCCAAGCAACAATATCTTTTTTATTTGGCGTTAAATTCGGGGCCTGCACATTTGCCAGAGCCGGGTATGTGTCTATCCAAGCCTCCGGCCATACCCATTGACCGTTAATCTCAACTTCCGCTAGTTTTGTGTTAATGTGAAATCCCGCTCGTTGAATCATTCTAGGCGTAATAATTCTCCCAATGGGATCCACATGCGACCATTTATCGTACCAAGCAGAAGTCGCCATGCCATCCCCTATCTTCAACCACATATGTTCACGAAGAAGCGGTCTAAGATTTAAGATTTTCCTCCACCCCCACATATTACCTTGCTTCATAGGAACATCCCAAAAACATCTTTGTTTCAGCTTGTATGTGTGAATCCATTTAACCCAAAGCGACTCTCTATTAGTTAAAAGGCTCCAAACATGAAAAGTCATCAACGCCTTATTAACATCGTCAACACGTTTAATCCCCAAACCCCCTTCATTCCTTGGCCGGCATATAGTTTTCCACGCTACTTTGGCCTTGCCTTTCCCTACTGATCCGCTTTTCCATAGAAAGTAACTTAAAAGTGATTTTTAACATATATAACTTTTATAAAGACTAAAAATCATGGTTTACACTATGATGATCTTGAAAAGTGTATTAAACAAGTTATTTAAATGAAAGATCAAGGTAAGAAATCATGAGAAATAAGAAGATTCTAAATGATCTTGTTAAAGAATATAAAAGTGCCATTACTTTAAAAGTATGGTAAGAAAAAATATATATAAAGTTCATGGAATGTGAGGGTGCTTATGTGAAAATTATACATGCAAAGTTGGTGGATTGAAACTTGATTTGAGTTTGATTGTGATTATGGGGCTTAAACATGGTTAAAATACATTTTAAAACGTGGAAAACACCATAGTTTAGGGGAAACTATGGCGAAATTTTCTAAAACCTTAATCACGATTAAAGTTGTAGATGTTTGTTTTGTATGTCGCGTTGATCAACAGCATCTGCGGGAATGTACGCCACATAGTAATCGACTGGGGATGAACAAAGAAAATCTCTGTTACGTATCTGTTTTGGGTTCCTGCCGGGTGTCGTAAATGAAATGGTTTTCATGCAGCATGTTTTCAAGTGCCTGCATAGGAGTCTCTCCGTCCAACTGTGATGCTCTAATTTTCTGAACCACATTTTGCACGTCTTTCTGAACATGCAGGCTGTCGGGGTAATACTTTCTTAGGGTTTGAAAAATGTTACGTGGCTCCATGTTTTGAGCTGTTAGCTGCTCCACCAGCTTATATTCGCATTTAGTAAATCTTCACACAAACGCGTGACCCAACAAACTCTGTGCAGGTTCGTGATTATGTTTCAGGTTTTCCACTACTAACTCCCAATTGTCATTCGTCACGTCACGTCCTGCACTGCGAGTAATGAAAATGGGCAACTATTTTTTTTGCTGCTAGCTTTCCTAACTGTGGCTTTACTACGGTGCTCACCACCACGGTCGCACACAACCATACCATCCCCGTACTACCACCAATATTCTTCGATCAACGGGTCACAATAACGTAGCCATTCTCCTTTGCTGTTGCTTGTAACCAATTCTTCAGATCAATTAGAGATATGATACGCTAAAAAACAATTACGTTATTGTGACAACCGGTAATTTACGCCTCTTAATTGCGTGAAAAACAAGCATTAGGATGATAACAAATAGTGTTTAAGACGTAAATTGACTTAATTAGGGTTTTGGAAGTGTCTAGGAACGTCTAACGGGCTTTACACTGCGCGAAAGGTGGTTTACGAAAAAACCGTTGAATATTAAATGATAACGAATCAAAATCGAACAAAATACTTACAACGCCGACAAATACAAATTTGATACGCATATCCTATACGTATAAATTTAGTTTTGTGAATTTATCGTGCTTCCGTACGTCACAAAGCGGAAACGTGAACGAAAAATGCGACTGTAGGAACGCACCGACAATGAAACAGAAGCAACGGAGACGCGTGTTACCTTCAAAACTTAAATTTTATGCTATATTTAGATTCGTAAATAAATTTTAACAACCGTAGTTGATGTGTGTAAAATGCAACATATAAATTACATCAAATGAGGCATAAAACTAATCATTTTTTAGTACTAATGTTGGAAAAAGTGTGCTTTTGTCTTCCTTTTGTATTTTAAGGACCAAATGAGCTTAATTGAATAAAAGGAACAAATATGCAGCCGAATCTAACATAAATACAAAGAAAAGGAATTAACGTGGCATGCCCGACCCCTCGACAGCATCTTCCCAAGCAAAAACAAAGAAACAGAAGGCTGACCATGGCCCCGTGCCCAGCGGACACGGGGGCGTGGCCAAGTGTTTACAGAAAAGACAAAGCAATAGAAGCTTCTATTCCCAGCACGGGGGCATGCCCAGCTCAACACGGGTCGTGGTCAATGCTAAGATTCGTAAAATCTAGCAAATCTTTATAGTACAGATACGCTTCTGCACACGGGGTCGTGCCCAGTGAACACGGGAGCGTGTGGAGCTAACGCAGAAAAATTGCAATTAATGAAGGAAGAGAAAGAGAGTGGACACAGGGCCGTGCCCAATGGACATGGGGCTGTGTCCGAGCTTCTGTGCAGGCTATAAATAGGGGTCCTTGGTTCACTTCAAAGGCATCCCTTGGCAAACCACCTCTCTCCCACTTCACCACCATTCCACCACCACTACAACACCCACATCCACCACCATCATCCATCATCCACCTTAGAGTGTGTGTAGTAGTCTCGGGATCCAAGATTGATAGTAAGAGTTCTTGACAATCAAAGGCCATGTTTGCCTAAGTCTTTTACATCACTTGGTGAAGACAAGCATTTAGTGTAATACTTTTGATTTTTAATCTTTTCGCACTTTTTTATTTGGTTTTGTATTAATGACTTTAATAACTAGTTTCTTATGTTGAAGGTGAAACTTCCTTATCATTTGTCCATGGTGTCTTGGCGTTATTTTACTGTCTATATAAAATAAAAGATTTACACCATTCATATCTCTACGGTCTATATAGAGATATGTTGGCTACCTGGTCGGGGTTAAGGGAATGGTTTGGTAAGGTTCTTGCCTTGTTCAGTGTATAGATCATGCAAGGACCTGGGTCAAGCTTACTAGGACCTCCTTCAATACCCACTGGTATTGGATGGCGGGGGTGCGAATGGCTTGATCCCCTCATTTGTAAACTACTATTAACACATTAACCCGACTATTTGGGATTATATCCTTGCTGACTCAAACCACTTAGCCGAGGGTAACGTCACCTTCAAAAGAGGGGCCTACCACATTACGCATTAATAACTTAATTAATTATCTTTTAATATTCCAACCCATTAGGATTGTATCCTTGCTGACTCAAACTACTGGGTTGAGGGTAACGTCACCTTCAAAAGAGGGGCCTACTACTATAACTAAGATAATCTCTTAAAAAGTGCAAAAGTGCAGAAATCATCAAAGGTTACATTAAAGGCGAGTCAGATCCAAGTGATTCATCTTGTCTATCTGTTTTTATTTTATTTTTTATTTTCAGCATTTTTAGTTTTTATTTTCATGTTTAAAACCTTTTCTAAAACTTTTGATTTGATTAGACGTTGAGGATAAACCGGTACTAAAAGCTCTTGTGTTCTTGGACGACCTCGGTATCTTACCAACGCTATACTACGCTCACAATGGGTGCACTTGCCCATATGTGTGTTTAGTGTTAGTAAAATATCGTGTTTTATAAATTTAAAACTTGACTAAAGTGTTAAAAAGGACTTAAAATATAAACAAAAACATATCACACTTAACGCACATCAAGTTTTTGGAGCCGTTGCCGGGGACACAAGGATTTTAAGAAAGTTAGGAATCAACGGCCTAATCGTTTTTCTTATTTTTTCTGTTTTTTTAGGATTTTTCTATATTTTTCAACTTCTGCAGACTGCAGCACGGGGGTGTGGTCGTGCCCGCTGAACACCCCCCCGTGCCGAATCTTTGGTATTGGCAATCCTGTTTTAAGTCAGACAGTAGCTGAACACGGGGCCGTGCCCACTGAACACGCCCTCGTGCCTAAGCTTCAGATACTGAAAACAGAACCATAAGATCCCGACGATTGGTAAATTCTGACACAAACATGAGTGATACTGATCGTTTTTACTTTCGCTCCTCTTATGGTACGTAGTGTCAAATATGTGGCGGATCTCATGAAGATTTAAAATGTTATTTTTTAAATTACATTCCCCACTATATAGACCCATCGTTTTCCTGTAGCCTTAAGATGGGCGAAAGTAAAAATAATCCCTATCTCTCCCTCGAATGCTCTCAATCATCTCTTCTAGATGATATGATTCTCGAAGAATTATTTCAAATGGAAGAAGTAATTGTCCAATTGATAAGAGAACTTTAGATGAAAATAACTAATTCCTCTCAAGACGACGATTAAGGAGAATTATTGAGATCGCATTCGGATTATAACAACATCGTTGCTCCCGAAATCACCTCTAACTCTTGTAAGGACTTGAGCGATAGTCATCCCTGTGTCGATTGTGCCGTGAAGGACTCCCCATCGGTTTCCACCGATGCATACATAGACCTGAGCGATTCGACATATACCTTCTTTAACGAGAGCCCGGATAAGGAAAATAAAGGTTGGTCTCACCCACCGGTATTTAGCTTAGGATTCACCCTTTCTGATAACCTCTTGCGTTCTTGTCTAAAACTAGGGCAATTAAGGTAGCTCAGGCACTTCGGTGTTGTTCCGTCCTGTAAGGAACCACCTGATCCGGATAAACTCCTTAAAATAGACGAAACTTTATAAAAAAACCTCTAGCCACGGGGCCGTGTCCAGGTCAACACGCCCCTGTGTCCACCTGAAGATTCTCGTCTGACTTTTAGTCAGAATACGGACAAAAGTGTCAGAATCTTGTCTGCACACGGGGCCGTGTCCAGCGTGCTGTCGTTTTCTATAAATGCAGCAAGATTCCTGCACTCTTAGACCGATTCCAAAGACAAAGATCTGGTGGGATCTTCACATATACCATATAAGGTATATTCTAAAAAAGGTTCTCAACAACCATCTTGTCTTTTCTACTTTTTGTCTATTGCCTTCTTCTTCATTCTCCACTCAAAACCTCCATTAAAACTTGAAATCTCCATGATTTCAAGCTTTATTGTTATAATTGTTAGGTTTTTATTCAAGGAATCTTATCAAAAATAAGTTTTACAACACTGTTTTAAGTAATTTCTGCTTAAAAATGCTTCAAAATCCAGAAAAAATAATTTAAAGCCATAAGATTCCTTGTCTCAAAAACCTGCAGAGAGGTGGCCACGAGGTCGTGCTCAGCGAGCCGTGGCCGGAGTACTGTTTCGTTAATTTGAAATGTCAAGCCAGAATAGCGGAACCTCTTCAGCACATTCAAGGAACAACCATAAGGAGCGAAGGCCTTCGATTGAAGCAACCCTAGTGCATTATGTGATGGCACTACGAGAAGCTCTCGACGAAATGACATCTGTAGAAGAAGTCCTAATCGACCGTATCAACTATCTGACAGTGGGGCTAGAAAATAGCTTCCAAGAAATCAATCTTTTGCACCAAAGGTTGAATATTCTTGCAATGCCTCCTATGGAACCAATCTTTCTCCAAAAGGATTGGAACTTGGCACAAGAAGTCATTAACCCCACCGGATAGGATGACATCCCCGCAGAACCTCCTGTTGATGACTTACAAGAGGTTCCATTGGAAGTCACACCCCCTCAAAATGAGGACGCCAATGAGCCCGCCTTCCTTCTCCCTTGGGAGATAGAAGAATGGCTTAACGATGTGTGAGGGGCCCTTCCCGGAGAAGAAGTTCTTCAAGCCTCATTCAACCGAAAAAAAATTAACTTTTCGGAAATTTTGCTCTTAAAATAAAATTATATAGGCTAGGACTTCTTTATGGTTTGAGATTTCTTGTATTTCATGACCTACTTATCCAGATTTAGTTAATGTTTTTATTTTCTAGGAAACTATGTAATCCACTCTTGAATGAATGATGGTTTTTAAGTATCAAATGGTGTTTGGATGATGTTCTTTTTGGGTAAAGGGTTTACCCCGGTGATTTTTTATATCTAACAAAAGAATACAAGTAGGAAGGCTGAAAATACCCCCTAGTTCTCTTCGTGACATACCACAAAAGAGTAATCAAGAAAAAACACAACCAAAACCAAACTAGACATAAACGACCAACTAGCTAAGGTCTTCAGTCCTCATCATAATACTCTGCCCCATTAACCTTCCACTCCTCCAAAAATCGCTTAACGTTGATCGTTGGCTTATATTTGAAGGATATTAACTTTGCTCGAACCGTGTTTGGATGATGTTGTAATGAATAAAATGCACTCGAAATGGTGGAGGTTACTAAGGGAAACTTGAACCCACACCCCATGCACAAAAATGGTGGAGGTTACTCGAAATGGTGGAGGTTACAGAGCCTCCCGACAATTTTTCTTCATTACAGCAAGTTCAGCACGGGGCCGTGCTCAGCCCAACACGCCCCCGTGCCCGAGGTTATGCAGAAAACGTCCAGTTCAGGTAACTGGACACGGGGCGTGCTCACTAAACACGCCCCCGTGCCCAGCCTTCTGTTAAATCTGATACTGGCAATCTGAAGACGGGGCCGTGCCTGGACCAACACGGGCCCGTGCCCAGACGCCCAGTAACATATAATTTTGTTTTTAAACACCTTTTTACACATTCAATCAACCTAAAAACTTATTTTTTGGGACAAATTGAGGACAATGTGTAATTTAAGTGTGGGGGGGGGGGGATGCTAAACCTTGAATTTTGCAAGTCCTAATAACAAGCCTTACACAAAACTCTATTGGAACCGCTAATCACCCCAATTTTTTTCATAAAACTTTTCGTTTTTTTACTTGTCTTGGTTTAAATCGGGAATAACAAGTTCTAAAAAGGTTATATTTTTACAAATTTACAACCAATAGCGTCGTGATAAAAAGAACAAACATAAGAAAATTATGAAACGGCATGACAAATCTAGTTAAAATTTGATTATATTTACTTGATCACATTATAAACCCATTCCCACAAAAAGTGAGTTTTGAGCCTTTATTGAGCATACAAGCATACATCTTTAAACTAAATGATCATTTTTCGTTTCTTGTGTGAATAGCCGCTTGGTTCTTACGACTCTAGAACTTGCCATGACGATACATTCCTGGTCCTTACCAACTTAAACCCAAGTAAGTAAATGATGGAGGCATTAGGACTAACCCATTTTCTTTTCAACACCATTATTTTTCTTTTTCTTTTAACCTACCCAAAATCCCCCTAGTGAACCCCTTTGAGCCTAAACCTTTTCATTTCTAAACCCACAAAACAAACACCCTTCACCCACCAAACCCTTTTTCTTTTAAACCCTTTATTTTAGTAAAAAGCTCGGTTTTCTTGTGAAGATTCCTTATAAAAAATGAAGTCTAGCAATAAACAAACAAGTTCCTTAAAGAAACTTTGATTGAAAGTGTTTAGTTTGAATAAAAGTCACAAAAAAAGTTTTACGACAACCAACGCTTTTTACGCTTTTAGCTCTTTTTACTAACCACTAACCTGTCACACCCCGACCGCGTAAAACAACAAACCACGGTGGAAACGTCGGGGAGTGGAGTAACAGAATCATTGTTTCACAACACATGGTATTTAAAGTTTGGTTTTATTAGAATAATTGTTTACAATGTCTTGGAATTTAACCGAAAACATAATGTAAATTAATTTGTCTTGCTTCATTTTAAGTCACTAAGGCCCAAGTCCGCCTAAGTATAGCACGATCATTATCATACATCAGCTCCTGAAACACAAGTGAAAATAGGTACGTCAGCATAAAAATGCCTGTGAGATACATAGGTTTTGTTAAAGCAGGATTCATGACTTGTAAGTTAAAAGAAGTTTTTAACAAAAAGCAGTCGTGAATCTTGTAAAAGGTTTTCTTTTATAAAATCATGTGGAAGTCGGTATGAAAACCAGACGATATAAAAGAATGATGCATGGTTAAATAAATAACCAAGTATAATTGAGTTTGCATAAAATATATTATTTGTAAAGCAGTGTCTTGTAAACAATGTGTCGTGTCTTCGTATAAAAATGTATCATGTCTTTGTTTCTGTCAAAGTGGGTTAGATAACGCTACGATATGTAATATCATAAAAGCACTTATATATAGGAAGTACCAGCGGCGTATCCACCATGTTTTTATCATATTACACACGCCTCATTATTTAAATAACTTACCAAATAAACCACCAAAAATGTCTTGTCAATCCAATGTCAAATGTTATGCACAAACAATGTATAATGTCACATTGTTAGGTATAAACTATGCCTTGTATAATCAAATGTTGGATAACAACCAATGTCTTGTATGGGGAATAAAAGTCTTTACTCAAACCATAGGTATAATGTCGTGTATGATCAAATGTCATGTGAAAACCATGTACAAAGTATGCTAAGTAAACATACGAAGTAAAAATGTAATGTAAATCAAAGTGCCCATATGCTAAGTAAACATATGCAGTGAAAGTGTTTATGAAATCAATGTGCTAGCATGCTCAGTTAACATACATAGCAAAACATAATTGAAATCATGTACTATATGTGTACTAGATGAACATAGCATGTATATGTCATGAAAGCATGAATAGCATGAAAGTACAAGTAGGCACAAATGTTTCACTCCAAAATATTTGAAAACGGTAAAAGAGGGGACTATGTACTCACTTGAGATTGCAAGGGATCCTCGATTAAGTGAACTAACAAGCTCGGGCAATCAAGGAATCAAGTGGCACCTAGTATCGGATCACTATGTTATTAATCAAGGCCTAAATCGGGAGATCGGGTAGAATGAGGTCTCGTAAACCAAATGAGTATTGGAACTAATGTGATATGGTTTAACAAAGCCTACATTCTGATTTGGAACCTATCCTAAGTGCTTATGACCCGTTATAACCCGTTAAGGTAGCTTACGCTACCTTAACGCGTCATTTGCGCAAAAGCGCAAACGAATAGCCTAACTAGTCCTATGACAAGTATTATATGCCCTAACATGCTTAAATATGTTGCATAATCAGTTTAAGTGTCAAAAATTAAGTTACATATGCTTAAATTCAAATTATGCATAAAAGGGCATTTTGGTCATTTTCCTAAGGCATATAAACTACCTATCATACAACTAATTAAACTAAGTGACTGGTGAAACACAGGTTAACACCAGGGTTAATCTGTGGGGTTATTTCCTCTGTGGGTTCAATCTCCTTTCTTACTCGTAGAAATGACCTGGGTCTTGCAAAACAGCAACACGTTAGTCTCGTTAAGAGGGGAATATGGGGGTTTCCCTCTTAACCAGGCTCTGGCGTGAGAATAAGTACTGTTCTGAGGGAGGATAAACAGTGTGTGTAGAGTGTGAGAGTATAGAGAGCAAGATGATTCAACCTGGATGATGGAGGGTCTTATTTATAGCCGGAGGGTGAAGGAGAGAGGAGCAGCAGTGCCAGTTGTGGTTGCTCGCCAGCTGTCCGACCAAGGGGAATATCCTTTTGGTCTCCTCTGCCGTGGCCAGTGTAGTGGTACACATGGCGCGCTTACATTTTCCTATTCAGGAGACCTCGTATTGGTACTGTCGGACTGCTCCTTGATTCGTCGCAGGCCTACCTTGCGCTTGATGACTGGTGACACGTGTTGTCCTTTTATCGGATAGGGCATCTTTGGTGCCACCTTGATGATTTCCAGATGCTTCTGGAAGCTTCTGGATGATCTGTTGATGTCAGCTCCACGTAGGATGGAAAAGTGGTGTGGTCCTTGCCATGTGGGCAAGGAATTGGGACCATAACTCTTCAAGTCCCCCCAGTCCAGTGTGCCTTCTAGTTGAGTTGATCGTCTAGGAGGGATTCTGGACTTATGAAGGTAGTGGTTTCTATGGCATGTGCTTTTGTGGGAAACTTAATAAATTGGACCAAATGGATGCGCGGCGCATGGGTTTTGGCACGTTGTGAAAGTTGAGCCAAATGGACGCATGGCGCATGAGTTTTGGCAACTTGTGAAAGTTTGAGCCAAATGGACGCATGGCGCATGGGTTTTGGCAAGTTGTAAAAGTTTGAGCTAAATGGACGCATGACGCATGGGTTTTGGCAACTTGTAAAAGTTGAGCCAAATGGACGCATGGCGCATGGCGCAATGGCACTTGTAAGAGTTGAGCCAAATGGACGCATGGCGCATGGGTTTTGGCAACTTGTAAAAGTTGAGCCAAATGGACGCATGGCGCATGGCGCAATGACACTTGTAAGAGTTGAGCCAAATGGACGCATGGCGCATGGCGCAATGGCACTTTTTCTTCTGAAAGAAGTTTTGTTGTCTTGGGAGGGAGCGACTGATGTGACTGTCTGGTGTCCCCTGTCTTATCGGAGGTGAACAGGCGCCTTTTCAGTCATGTCAGTTACTTTTGTCAAGGTGGCAGGCGTCTGTTTCCTACGCTCCCGAAAAAAGAGGTGACGTCTTCTCTCTCCTCTGACGTGTCGCTCCCCCATTGACTGCCTTTCTGGATTCTGACGGCCCACTACCCATCGCATTAAATGCGATGGGTATAAATATAAGGCGGTTTCTCCTTTTTCCTTACTTTTCAAAATTTGAAGTTTGGTTCTATCCACCCCTTTGTTTTTTCTCCTTCTTTCCTTTGAGTGTTTCCATCTGACTTCTGGTTCTCTTCATCATGTCTGGGGTGAATCCCTCATCGAGGAGGAAAAGGAACAAGGGTAAAACTCCGCCAGGTCCGGATCAGGCGATAATAGGGTGGAAGGAGGAGGAATTTCATAAATTGGTGAGGGATATGGGTTTCCTTCCCTAGTGGGGTGCTCAGTTCCCCACCCCAGGTTCTACTTCCATGGACGCACCTCCTGGTTATATTACTTTGTATGCTGCTTTCTTCCAGGAAGGCAACTTCAGGCTCCCGATGACTAGATTTACTGCTGATGTGTTGAGGAACTATGGGCTTCACATTTCTCAGATCAATGCTATCGGGCTTCCCCGTATTACTCATTTTGAGTTTGTTTGCATGGCTAACCGTTTAGATCCGACGTTTGCGATGTTCAACGTCTTCTATACCATTTCGTATACAAGTGGTTTTTATTCTTTTAACTCTCGGACCGGTGTTGCTCCAGTTTGTTCTGCTCCTTTGAAGAGTCTTCATGACTGGAGACAAAAGTTTTTCTATATTCGCCGAGGGGTTATCCCGGTAGATATGCATTACCGATCAGCGAGTGAGGGAATCCCCAAGGTTGATGTGGTTGCAGATTTCTCTGAACAAGCGTGGTATAAGAAGTTGACACATAAAGCCACTCCTATTCTTCAGCTTGAGGAGATGGCGTTGGTGGGTGCTGGTATGAGTATGTCGTGGATCCCGAAGCATCCTTTGGGGGTCCCAGTTTATGGTTATAATGGCAAATGTATGTGTTGTTCCATAACCTTTTGTCTCTCTTTTATTATTATTATTATTATTATTATTATTATTATTATTATTATTATTATCTATATATATATATATATATATATATATTTTTTTTTTGTCATTACTCTTCATCTTTGTGTTTTTGCAGTGGGTTACACCTTGTTGAATGTTCTGGATTCGAAAGCCGGTGGTGCTATGGTGGAGGCGATTCAAAGGGTTGAAAAACAACCCTGGTTGGATCAGATTCGCGGTCGTTTCTTGCATCCGACCAACGATAGTTTTACCACCTATGCCAACGCTGTCTTAGGTGAAGATAGTGAGGATGATGATGCTTTTGATCTTATTCGAGAGGAAGTTATTGTTCTCTCGAGTGATGGGTCTGACAGATCTTATGAAGGCCTAACTTCTCGTTCCCCGCGTGCAGGTCCGGCGCAGGGGGTTGTGCGTGAGCCGGTGAACGAGCCTATTGATGATGATGTCGAAATTCTGGTTAAGACTGCTGAGCAGTTGGAAACAAGGAGAAAGACGAAAACAGACAAACCAGAAGGGAAAGGGAAGAAGGCTGAGGAACATGCCACTGAAACTCCTCGTAAGCGACCTTCTACTCTTCCTGTCCTAGATTACATTGTGGTTTCTGATACGTTGTCTGGTTTAGGGACTGGAGAGAAACACCGTGGGTCTGATCCGGAAGACCATGCTACCCTGACAGAGATGATGCAGAGAAAGGCTGTTGAAGATAAAAAACAGAAACTTGACGAGCAAGCTGCTGCGTTGCTTGCATCTAAGAAGGCTAAATTTCAGAAGGAAGATCCTCCTGCTCCCTCGGAGTCGGAGGTTGACCTGGGTGTTTTTACTGAGAGACATGGGAATTTGTTGGAGAAACTTTTTGAGGCTTCTGGTACTCGTTTTATCAGTTTTCCCGTTTGTTTTTTCCTAGTTGCTTATTTTCCATTCTTTTCTCTAAATGTTTTGTTCGTTCAGGTGCCAAGCCAGCCAAGACTTCACGCAATATTGATATTTCGCAAATTACTCCTCCTACCTCTCCGCCGTCCAGGAACATTGACTTGTGTCCTCCTCGTGATGATGCTGGGAAGAGGAAAGAAGATGATGTGACCATTGAGCATGTGGGTGAAGGTGGTGGTGATGCTGCTGGTGGCGATGGTGGAGGTGGTGATGGTAGAGGTAAGGGTGTTGACACCATAGTGGAGTCTAGTCAAACCGCTCCACGTCAAACCATTTACACGAAACGCCCTCCGGGTGACGGCGATGGTGCTACTTCGGGTGTTATCCGTAGCCCTCAGTTTGAGAATGTTCGTGCTGATTCTTTTGATACACAGAACCCTGATTGTGATGATCTGCCTCATGCCCCTCGTTGGAATCTAACCCAGGGTTCCAGGATGAATGATTTGGGTAACTGTCATGATTTTTTCTCGCTCCCCCCCCCTGCTGAGAGAATGTTTCAAAAGAAACGCAATCGGTTTGAGTTGTTGGATGATCATGTGAGTGCTGCTGTTAACCATTTTGCCACTTCTCAAGAGATTGTGCGTGAATGGAGATTGATGGGAGAGGAGACAGCTGAATTTGAAGATGAGAAGAAGGCATTTGCTGAGGAGAAAAAAAAATTTAATGCGGAGAAAAAGGGTTTGCTATGGAGGGTTGCGGATGCTGAACGGAAATTTGATCAAGAGAAACAGGTCAACGTTCAAAAACAGAAAGACTAGGAGTCTGCTTGTGAACGTACTAATGCCGAGCTGAAGTCTCAACGTGACGCTATTGTGCGTTTGTCTGGTGAAAAGTCAGAGATTGCTGAGGAAGCTCAACAGGCGCGTGCTGCGTTTGAAAAGAAAGAAAAGGAGTATGTTGATCGTATTGCTAAACTGGAAAACCTTGCGAAACAAAAGGTTTCTGAGTGTGACGCTGCTAGCCGTCTTCTTGAGGAGAAGGTTGCTGAGTGCAAGGCCTCTGAACTTCTTCTTGAAGAGGTCTCTGCAGATTGCAAGTGGCCGCTTTCACGCGCAGTGCCGTTGGTAAGTTCTTTTGTTTATTTTCCTAATTTGTTGTGTTTTCTCTTATCTTGCTGCATTTTGCAGATTGCGGATCGTATTGTTAACTCTCGCGAACTCGCCACTTATATGTTTGAGCTGGGTCAAGCGGGGTACAAAAGTGGACGGAAATTTGGCTATGCTGAGGGCAAAGCTGCAGCTGCTAGTAATGAAAAAGATTATCACTTTGAGCTTTACAAAGAGAATTGTGATGGTAAATATGCTGCCAAACGCAAGGAGTTCACGTCTCTGGAGTTTGCCGTTGTTAAGGCTGCTCACAAGCTATCCCGGAGACCAAACGGAGTTGCCTTACTGAAGCAGGCTCTTGGTGATGATGGTAACGTGGCTGGAGGTGCTGGGACCAGTCATCCCGAGTGAAGGATTCCGGCCCGCGTGCCGCGTATGGCCTTAGACGGTCCTGTAATCATTTGACAATTTTGTGAACAATTTTATTTTTTGCTTACTTGTTATGCCTGTGAATATTTGACTATGCTTGACGTTTCTTATGTTAGTATTCGCCTTTGTTTTATGCGAATTTTGTTATCGTTATAATATGTGCATGTATAGTTACTTTGATTCAGGTATCACGAATGAGTGATGGCGCTGACAGGTTGTGTTGTGTTAGTTACAACGTTTTATTCTGTCGTTCGGGTGCGCAGGTTTGCTCGTGAATACGAAGTGATCGAGTTACAGGTTATTGTGTGCACCCAGCTGTATTCAGCCTTGGGGGTTTTTACAATGTTTGTTTACCATGTGCTCAATGCTTTCGTGTTTATGTGGGCACGAAGTATTTGTTTGGCGTTTTCTAGGCTTTAGTTGTGTTTTTGACCCGGCTGTGCACTTGTTTGTGACTGGCCTTGGAGGTCTACAACGTTTCCTAAGGTCGAGCCATTGATGTTTTCGTGTATGCCCAAAGTAATATATGCAGTTGTGACAAGAAATTCGCATGAAAAGGAGTAGCCAAACACTTCTTGTATTAATGTTAACTGTGTTGGCGCGTGGCCATTACAAGTACATAAAAAACTTCGGCCTTTTACATGTAGCATTTTCTTAACTGTTGGGCGTTCCAGGTTTTTGGAACTTCCTTGCCGTCTAGGGTGCATAACTTGTATGCCCCTTTTCCGAGTGCCGCATCTATTACATAAGGCCCCTCCCACTTGGGGGCTAGCTTTCCCGGTTTCTCGGCATTGGACGCCTCATTGTCCCTTAGGATACAATCTCCTGGATTGAAGGTGCAGATGCGGACTTTGGAGTTGTAATACTTCTCCAGCTTTGTCTTGTACTTTGCTTCATTTATCGCCGCCATCTCTCTCCTTTCTTCTAGGAGATCGAGGTCTAACCTCCGCTCTTCCTCATTGTTGATCACGTTCATGGAAAGCATTCTAGGCGATGACAGCCCCATCTCAGCTGGTATCACAGCCTCGGACCCATAAACTAAGCTAAACGGTGTCTCCCCGTTGCTTGTTTTCGGCATTGTTCTATGGGCCCATAATATGCTGGGCAGTTCGTCGACCCAACCTCTTCTTTTGTCTCCCAATCTTTCCTTGATTCCTTCGACAATGCTCTTGTTGACGGCTTCCACTTGACCGTTCCCCTGCGGATGCGCAACCGAGGAGAAGGTGTGCTCAATGTGTAATTCTTTAAACCACTGCTGAAGACCGTCTGCGGAAAAGTTTGTTCCGTTATCGGTGATGATCCTGAGTGGTAGTCCGAAATGGCATATGATTGTTCCCATATGAATCTTTTGACGACAGTGGATGTGGTTGATGCAAGTACCTTTGCCTCTACCCATTTTGTAAAATAGTCGACTGCGACTATTATGAATTTTACAGCACCTGGGGCTTCGGGGAAAGGGCCTACCATATCTATTCCCCACTGCTGAAAAGGCCACGCCGTTGTGACTGGTACTAATTCATTCTTGGGGCGCATCGTTTTGGGGGCGGTCTTTGGCATCCACAGCATTTCCTCAATTCTTTTACTGCGTCCAAATGCATTCCGGGCCAGTAGTACCCTGCATTCATCACCTTTGCGACCACCATTCTTGGCCCAGCATGTATACCACAAATTCCTTCATGCACTTCTCTGATCAAATAGTTTGCGTCTTCGGGGTCGACGCATCATAACAGTGGCCCAAGGTATGACTTTCGGTACAAAATTCCATCAGTCATCTGATAGTGCTCCGCCTTGTACTGGATTTTTCTCGCTTCGGCTTTGTTCTCTGGGAGTACCCTAGATTGAAGGTACGCTATTATCGTAGTCATCCATGACGTTGTTCCTACTTGAATAACGGTTACTTCTCTTAATGGTACTGATGGGTTGCTCAAAACTTCTATGCGCACATCCTTTGCCAGGTGTTGAAAACTTGTAGATGCGAGTTTACTCAGCGCGTCTGCTGGTTTATTCTCACTTCTATTAATGTGGTGCACCTTGTAGGAATAGAAGGTTTGTAGCAACGTCTTTGCTTGACTCAGGTAGAGTGCCATTACATCTCCTCTGGCTTTGTATTGCCCGTTTATTTGCCCGGCCACTAGCATGGAGTCCACATGTGCTTCGATGTGTCTAACTCCCATTTTGATTGCCAGTCTTAAGCCAGCAAGGAAAGCTTCATATTCGGCTTCGTTGTTCATGCTTTTGAAATCCAAACGTATGGCGTAGGTGAATTCATGTTTGTCAGGGCTCACCAGTCGAAGTCCTGCACCGTCTTCGTTAGACGCGCCGTCTGTGTATAACAACCATGGTTCTTCTACTTGCTGTTTTTCGGCCTTTTCGATTGCTTTACATTCCCGATCCTTGTTTTCAGGTACTTCTGTCATGAAGTCTGCTAGCACTTGGCCCTTGATTGCTGGTCTTGGCCTGAAAACCACATTAAGGCCACCGAGTTCTATCGCCCACTTTGCTAGTCTTCCTGAAATCTCTGGCCTTGCCAGGATGTTGCCAATATTGTAGTTTGTTAACATGTGAATGACGTGGTTGGCAAAGTACCTGCGCAACCGTCTTGATGCATGGATCAATGCGAGGACTAGTTTCTCCATGATGGCATACCGGGTTTCTGGCTTGGTCAAGGTTCGCGACACATAGTAGACTGGTGTCTGGATACCTTGTCGATCAACAAGTAACACTGCGCCTACTGCTCTGTCGGAGGCTGATAAGTAAAGCACCAGCGGCTCTCCCTTGACTGGTGCAGTCAATGTTGGAAACCTGATGAGGCAATCTTTCATCTCGCGGAATGCGCTCTCGGCTTCCGGAGTCCACTGAAATTGGCTTTTCTTCATGCAATTGCGGAGTGTTTTGATGAACGGGAAAGATTTGGCTGCGTGATTGGCCAAGAAACGGTTAAGTGCTGCCAACAGCCCTGCCAATTTTTGCATCTCCTTGATCATCGAAGGTGAAGGCATGCGTTCGATTGCTTGTATCTTATCAGGATTCACTTTGAAGCCATCTTTTGTGACGATGAAACCCAGGAATTTTCCCTCTTCCATGCCGAAAGAGCATTTCGCTGGGTTCAGCTTGATACTTACTCCGCGCAAGGTGTCAAACGTTTTTTGGATGTTCAGCAGCATTGTATTCTCTTCTTTGCTCATAATGACTAGGTCATCCATATACACTTCGATGTACTTTCCGATAGCATCATGGAATGTTTCATTCATCAGCCTTTGATAGGTCGCGCCCGCATTCTTTAATCCGAAGGGCATTTTGGTGTAGTAGTATAGCCCTGTCGGCGTTCGGAATGCGGTTTTGTCTTCATCTTGCACAGCCATCTGTACCTGGTGGTACCCCTTGTAACAGTCAAGGAAACACTTCCATCGGAATGTTGCCAGCGAGTCAATCTTTTCATCAATGTCTGGTAGGGCGTAACAGTCGCGCGGGCATGCCTTGTTTAGATCTTTATAATATACACACATTCTCCAGCTACCATTTTGCTTCTGTACCATTACTGGGCTTGCCACCCATGTTTGGTATCTGACTTCTCTGATGATTCCCGCATTTAACAGCTCTATCACCTGCTCCTTCATGGCATCGTGTTTTATGTCCCCCAAGTGGCGTTTGGCATGCACCATCAGTTTTGCTTCTTCTGAGACATTTAATCGATGTTCAGCTATGTGCCATGGAACGCCCACCATGTCTGCTGGTGTCCAGGCGAACACATCCATGTTTTGGAACAACAGCTTTTTTAGCGCCGCGCGCGTTAGGTCGGACATTGCAGGTCCTAAGGTAACTGTCTGTTCTGGGTATGCGCTGTTTAACAAACATTTTTCTGCTTCCACGCGTGGTGCTGGTTTACTTGCTTTTGCAGGTCTGAGTTCATCTGTTGCTAAGAATTCTTTGCTTGCGTATATTATTGCTACCCCCGTTTCTGTTGGGAATCCCACAGCTGAATGTGGGCCGGAGCAGATCATACTGAAGTCTCCTTGGGACTCTCTTCCCAGCAGGATGTCGTGTCTTGAATGTGAGGGTAACACCATGAAGGTAACATCTTCTGTTCTTGAATTCCTTCCATCCGAGAGTAACACCGGGAACGATATTTGTCCGAGGGGAAAAACGGCTTCGTTGCAGAAACCAGTGAGTGGGTAATCAACTGGTTCTAAGCGCGCCTTATCCTCTTGGTCTAGTTGATTGAAACATTGTTCATATATGATGTCCGCGGTGCTCCCTGGATCAATGAAAATGTAATCGGTTTGGTAGTGTCCGATCATGCCCGAGATGACTATGGGTCTTCTTTCTCTTGGGCCTCCTCTCACAATAGGAAAAACTACCTGCCTTTCGCACCACGAGTCGTCTTGTGTGCGCTTGTTGTAATTTTTCTTTGACCTTCGCTGACCTCCTTGGATCATGTGGGTTTCTAATTTTCTGAGTTTTTTGTTATATGGTCCTTCTTCTCTTCTTTGTATTTGGCGGTAATCGCGCTTTCCGCCCTTTACCAAATGAGTGAGTTTTCCATCTCTTAAGGCCCTTTCTATTTCTTGCTTTAAACTGAAGCAGTCGTTGGTTAAGTGACCCGTGTCTTTGTGAAACTCGCAGAAAAGATTGGGATCTTGGCCCCTCTTGTTTCGCATTTGTAGGGGTGGTTTGAACTGGTGATTTTCAGTGGACAAGACCTCGGAAGGGGTCTTTGTTAATGGTGTCCACTGTTTCTCCCTGTTTTCTCTTTTTACTTCTTTCCGGTGGGCTATCTAATTGATTGTGTGGCGCGCATCCTCCCTTGCTGGGCTTCTCTCTCTGTGACCGGATGCTTTCCATGGTTGGCCTCTGCCCTTTTTGTTGTGCCGGTCATTGTGGTTATATCCGCGTTGACGGTGGTCATCACCGGTCAACTGTCTGTCAGACTGCGCAATGGTTTTGGCTGCTTCAATGAAGGTTTCCCAATCTTTGGGTCCTCCGTCTCTTCCCTTTACACGTTTGATTAGATCATCGCATTTGACTGCCCTCATGAAATGTGCGCGCATCATCTTTTCGCCTATATCTCCTATTTCCAGACATTCTTTGTTGTACCTAGTGATGAAGTCTTCCACACTCTCGTGGTCTCTGTGCCATATGTTTAAACAATCAGCTGGGTCTCTAGTATGTCGACGTTGCTGAGAGAAGTGTGCAAGGAACTTCTCTCGGAAATCGACCCATGACTTGATTTTCCCTGCTGGTAGACTGTCAAACCAAACGCGCGCTGCGCCGCCGAAGGTTTGAGCGAAGAGATGGCACCATGTTGGTAAGTTCCATCCACCTGTTGCTCCAGCACCATTGAAAACTTGGAGGTGATCGTCTGGGTCTGTCAACCCATTGTATTTGCCGACGTTGTGTGGAAATTTCGTTTTATCGATAGCGGACGTGGCAATCTCTCTAATGAATTTTGAATTCTCAGCCATGTCGTCTGGACGATAGCTCAAGGTGTAATCATGCTCTGCTTTTGGGTTATAACATGCGCGCTTGCGAGGTTTGTATGCTTCATGCTCTGGCGGCAACCTACTGAACAATGTACTTTCTTTGTATGTTTCGTCTTCCTCCTCTTCATAGTTATCGATTTCGTCGTTTATGTTACGCGGACCTAAACGACTTTGTATTGGCTTCCTTGGTGGGTGAGAGTACTGCACATAATTGCTTTCTGTTTCACCGTATGTATCGCACGTGTCATGCGCGCTTGGCCTTCTAATATTTGGTGTCTGTAATGATTCAGGGCGTAAGTTGAATGCATTGGCCTGTTGAGGCATGGGAGCGCTCAAAGGCCTTTGCGGTGGGGTAACAAATGTGGACTGGTTGGCTTGTGTTTGGAGCAGAGCTTGCTGCGCGCTGAGCTGCGTGTAGACGAGGTTTATAGATGCCATTTGCTCGGCATACCAGGAAGCCAGAGTTTTTCCTTCGGGTAGCCCTAGTAGTGCAGAGAAGTTCAGTTGAGTTTGATTCGATGGAGCTGAGGGGCCAGCTCCATGACTCTGTGTTTGCACAGGTGGAGGTGTTTGTTGGACTACCCCGGACGGAGGTTGGAAAGTGGCTCCGTTTGTAGTTTGGGTGATGATCCTAGGTGGGGTTTGGAAGGTAGCACCAGTTGTGTTTTGGCTAACAACCCTGGATGCACTCCCAAAGATACTAGGAAAATCGTTGTTCATCGGCCCTTCTTGGATAACTTCGTTCCTTTGACCCCTTTGGACGTGTGCATTGTCTGAAACGAGTTCAAAAGAAGAAACGTCTCCATCTACCGGGTGAGAAGGGTTTTGTTCAGCCATTTTGATGAATGTTTTTCAAAAAGAAAAGAGATGAGTGTGGTTTTTTCTAAAAGCGGATGGCGCCAATGGTGAAACACAGGTTAACACCAGGGTTAATCTGTGGGGTTATTTCCTCTGTGGGTTCAATCTCCTTTCTTACTCGTAGAAATTGACCTGGCTCCTGCAAAACAGCAACACCGTTAGTCTCGTTAAGAGGGGAATATGGGGGTTTCCCTCTTAACCAGGCTCTGGCGTGAGAATAAGTACTGTTCTGAGGGAGGATAAACAGTGTGTGTAGAGTGTGAGAGTATAGAGAGCAAGATGATTCAACCTGGATGATGGAGGGTCTTATTTATAGCCGGAGGGTGAAGGAGGGAGGAGCAGCAGTGCCAGCTGTGGTTGCTCGCCAGCTGTCCGACCAAGGGGAATATCCTTTTGGTCTCCTCTGCCGTGGACAGTGTAGTGGTACACGTGGCGCACTTACATTTTCCTATTCAGGAGACCTCGTACTGGTACTGTCGGACTGCTCCTTGATTCGTCGCAGGCCTACCTGCGCTTGATGACTGGTGACATGTGTTGTCCTTTTGTCGGATAGGGCATCTTTGGTGCCACCTTGATGATTTCTAGAAGCTTCTGGAAGCTTCTGGATGATCTTGTTGATGTCAGCTCCACGTAGGATGGAAAAGTGGTGTGGTCCTTGCCATGTGGGCAAGGAATTGGGACCATACCTCTTCAGTGACCATAAGGTATAACCTCGGAAGGTTATTCCCTATATAACTATGGTCACAAAATATGTTTGGTCGGACCCTAATGATCGACCAAACGGGTCAGGTTCGAAAGTCTAAGCGGTTGTCAAGACCGCTTGACTTACGACCCTATATAAGCACTAGATTAAAAGTGACGAGTTAAACATGTTAAAACATGTTCAACTAAGTTAGAAAACTGATTTGATATCAAAACAAAGTGTTTTGATACCCGAAAATAGTTTCATCACAAAATGGACATAATCGTGTCTTTTGACCGAAATTTTGACTAGTCACTTCGACTAATCAACGTGGTAATCAGTAGGTATAGTCACAAGGGACTATAAACAACGTGATTACGCTCACGTTGCAAAGTTCAAACGAACTTTGTCTTGACTAATTCATGGTCAAAGCTGAAAGTCAAACACTGTTTGACTTTCTTGCTTGATTTAACTAAATAAGCATGAAAGAATACTTACAAGGGTCCAATGCTTGAAGAGAGGACTAAGAATGCTCAGGTAGGTGGCCATCAATAAGAGATTGCTTCCACTTAGAGCAGGTTAGAGTAGAAAAGCAAATGAGCAAGGAATGAAGGTTGAACTACATGGGTATTTATAGGAAATTAAGGACCTTTGGATCAATGCCATGTGTTTTGTGTGATGATCAAGGAAGCACAAGATCTTTACAAGTGTTAGGCCATGAATTAAAGCCTTGTTGATCACACAAATAGCCCACAATATCAAAAACCACTTGAAAAACCAATGCTGCTACTGAAAATAGAAAATTATGAAAAACAGCTCTGTCATGTGTCACGCCAGAGCACTATGGCTCCCTCGCGTGGCGCGAGGGGAGCTGTTTTCCCAAAACTTTCATTTTTGGCAGAACAGGCCCCAGCAGCCTAAAAACTTGATTTTTGATGCATTTAACCCCCGTTAACCCCATTTCAAGTCTCTACAAGGATGTTAAAGCATAGGGGACTTAAAATATGCTTGAAAATATCACGGATGTCGGTTCATTTGATCGTACGGTCACGTTATTTGGTTAATTACGATGAAAACTCGAATGGACGAGAAATCGATCTAAATTACGCGACGAATGGTATTTTTGCATTCCAATCACTAAAATAAAATATTTTAATGATTACAAAAATTTTTGGATGTCTGGATATGTTCAGAACGTAAGATATGCGCGTAAATGCAAACTTATGCACTTTTTTACGCTTTTAGTCCCTATTGATCAAATAAGTGCATTTTCGCATACCGAACCCCTCAAAGCCTATTTCTAAGCTATGTAATGGATATTTAGGGTATGTTTAGCTTATGATCTTGTTCCAGAATGTTTGTTGCCATACGAATCGGCAGACTTTCGCAGTTTGTCGCAAATAGTCCCTGTGATCAAATAAGCTTGTTTTTGACATACCAAACCCTTCAAAACTTATTTCTAAGTTATGTAAAGGTTATTTAAGGTATGTTAAGAATAAGTCACTATTCCGGAGTGTTTTTCACGTTAAACTGATTACATTTACGTATCAGTTTGCGTATAACTTTCTAGAAAATGTTTAAGGGTTTGAATTTGAACAAGGATTGTTATTGTGGAAGTATCATAGATAATTACACAATCCAAGAAATAAAACACAAGGTTTTATTATGAATTTTTTTGGGATTGGTTAGTGATAACTGTAGGCATAGTTGTCACAGTCTCCCTTACTTTAGGAAATTTCGTCCCGAAATTTATTCGTAGGAGTCTGTTTAAGCAATTGTCTTGCGCGGAATCTAGAGTTTCATCTATTCCCATAGAATAACTCTTCAGGGATCTCCACGTAAGGCATAACTTTATTATTCCCTAAAGGATACTTCCTTAGATAATGCAGGAAATGGGAATGAGGGATTCTGTTAATGGTAAAGCTAAATCAACCAATAGTACTTGTAAGTATCCTTTAAGAATCTAACTATTTAAAACAGAATGGTCTTGTAAGGATTTGTATTTCATTTTCCCAGTGGATATTCTTCAGAAGCGGAAATGAATGGATAGTTGATTCTCCTCAATGGATTCTTCGTCAGAAGTGGAAATGGAAGATGAATAGGTTATTCATTTCCAATGGATATTTCTTCAAAAGCGGAAATGAATAAATAATTCATTTTCTCCAATAGATACTTTTATCAGAAATGGAAATGAAGGAATGTATAAGCTGTTCATTTCTCAATGGTTATTTCTTCAGAAGCGAAAATGGATGGATAATTCATGTTCCTCAATGAATACTTCGTCAAAAGTAGAAATGAAAGATAGTTAAATAGATTATTCATTTCCCCGATGGATATTCTTCAGAAGCGAAAATGAATGGATAATTCATTTTCCTCAATGGATACTTCGTCAGAAGTGGAAACGAAAGATAGTTAAATAGATTATTCATTTCCCCGAAGGATATTTCTTCAGAAGCGAAAATGAATGGATAATTCATTTTTCTCAATGGATACTTCGTCAGAAGTGGAAATGAAAGATAGTTAAATAGATTATTCATTTCCCCGATGGATATTTCTTCAAAAGCGAAAATGAATGGATAATTCATTTTCCTCAGTGGATACTTCGTCAGAAGTGAAATGAAGGATTATCCTAAAGAATATTCATTTCCCCGATGGATATTTCTTCAGAAGTGAAAATGAATGGATAATTCATTTTCCTCAGTGGATACTTCGTCAGAAGTGGAAATGAAAGATTATCGTAAAGAATATTCATTTCCCCGATGGATATTTGTGACACCTGTGCTTGTGTAATCATTATACAAACTCTGGACAGTCCAATTATCCATGAAACAATGAATTTTGATCACTACATTTTTGTTTATTTATGTCTAAAAATCTTTCATTTCAATTCTTGTTCGATTTCGAGCTCTAAATCGCTTTCTGGAAAGTTATACACAAACTGATGCGTAAACGCAATTAGTTTAACACGACAAACACTCCAGAATAGTGACATAGGCTTAACATACCTTAAATAACCTTTACATAACTTGGAAATAAGTTTTGGAGGGTTTGGTATGTCGAAATCAAGTTTATTCGATCGTAGGGACTATTTGCGTCAAACTACGAAAGTATGCTGATTCGTGCTGTAACGAAGGTTTGGAACTTGATCATAAGTTAAACATACCATAAATATCCTTTACATAGCTTAGAAATAGGTTTTAAGGGGTTCGGTATGCTAAAATAAACTTTTTGGTCAATAGGGACTAAAAGCGTCAAAAAGTGCATAAGTTTGCATTTTCGCGCATATCTTACGTTCTGACCATATTCGGACATCCAAAAATTTTTTAAGCATTAAAATATTTTATTCTAGTGATTGGAATGCTAAAACTCCATTCGTCGTGTGATTTGGATCGTTTTTCACGTCCGTTCATGTTTCGTCGTAATTAACCGAATAACATGACCGTACGACCAAACGAACCGACATCCAACATATTTTCAAGAATATTTCATGTCCCCTACACTTTGGCATCATTGTAGAGCCTTGAAAATGGATTAACGGGGCTTAAACGAGTCAAAAATGGCCTAAACGAGTTGCAGGGACCAAACCTGACAATTTTTGAAACTTTCTGGTATTGGTATGTGGTGGCGTCGCGCCACAGCCTAAGGGCTATGCTGTGGCGGCACGCCACACCCTAATCTGGACAGAAAAATCATTTTTGACAACCAGGTTGATTTTCAGGGGCCTTTATGTAACTTTCTCAATACCGTATGATGGTTTTGGGCACCCCTAGTATTCCAAATCAGTGTGCCTTACATGTACTGTCCAGATCGAAGCTAATTATCGAGAAATGATCCTAACAGTTCTTGAAACTCTATATATACCCACTTGATTTCACTCCATCTTCCTCACATTTGATCTCAATTTCCTTCTCTAAGTTGAAGCTCTCCTTATGAAGCTTCATACCTGAGAAATTTTGAGTTCAAATCTTCCTTTCTTGGACCTTTTGTAAGTTTCTTTCATGCTTGTTATTGCTTTTCAAGCGTGAAGGTGAAACAGTGTTTGAATTTATGCTTTGACCAGTCAATGGTCAAGACGAAGTTCGTTTGAACTTCGCAACGTGAGCGTAATCGCGATGGTCATAGTCCCTTGTGACTATACATACTGATTACCACGTTGATTAGGCGTAGTGACGAGTCATAGTTTCGGTCAAAATACGTGTTTATGCGTATTTTGCAACGAAATTTTCTTTAGGTATCAAAACACTTTGTTTTGATATTAAAATTGTTTTCTAACTTAGTTAAACATGTTTTGACATGTTTAACTCGTCATGTTTAGTTTAGTGCTTATATAGGGTCGTAAGATAAGCGGTCTAAACAAACGCTTAGACTTTCGAACTCGACCCGTTTGGTCGATCATTAGGATCCGACCAAACACATTTTGTGACCATAGTTGTATAGGGAATAACCTTCCGAGGTTATACCTTATGGTCACTTTGTTTAGTTAGTTGTATGATAGGTAGTTTATATGCCTTAGGAAAATGACCAAAATGCCCTTTTTGCGCATAATTTCATTTTAAGCACATGTAACCTAAATTTTGACATCTAAACTGATTAGGCAATAATATTAGATATGTTAAGGCATATAATACTTGTCATAGGACTAGTTAGGCGGTCCGAACACGTTCTACGTGAACGACGCGTTAAAGTAGCATAGACTACCTTAACGAGTCGTAATGGGTCGTAAGCACTTAGGATAGGTTTCGATTTAGAATGTAGGCTTTGTTAAACCATGTTACACGAGTTCCTATACTCATTTGGTTTACGAAACCTCATTTTATCCGATCTTCCGATTTAGGTCCGATTTATTAACATAGTTACCTATATTAGGTGCCGATTGATTCCGTGATCCTTCTAGCATTGTTTGATTGTTATCTCAAGACTACTAAGCAATATCAAGTGTGTCACACCCCGACCATGTATAACATACAAAACGTGGCGGAAAACGTCGGGGAGTGTTGTAACAGAATTATTGTTTCACAACTATGGCATACAAAGTTATATTTTATTTATTAAACAAGAGTGTTACATTGTCTTAAACAGGAAACAAAGAGTTCAGAACATAATTAAACTAGTTCTATCTTCATTTTAAGTCTCTAAGGCACAGGTCCGCCCTAGTGTCACGATCATCATCCTACGCAATAGCTCCTGAAAACACATGTGAAAATAGGTACATTAGCATTGTACGGCATTGTACATTAGCATGATGGTGAAGGTTACATTGGTTCCACAGAGGTGCAGTTCCATTGTATGGCTTCTTAGCAGGGAGTTGAGCTGGTTAGTTAGGGACAACTTGATTGTTTTGAGTAACCATGGAGAAGTTCTGGGAAGCCTTACGCTTCTTTGACTTCTTGGAGGTCTCAGTCTGCTTATCCTTTATTTTTGTCTCATCTGATGGTTTCTTGTCACCTTTTCGGAAAAGTTTACCCTTCCTGATATGAGATTCAGTCAGGGTAGAGGATAGCTTAATGGCCTGTCTAACTGTGGTAGGGTTGCTACCGGTAACAATGTCCTGAACTGGGTCAGGGAGGCCATCAATGTACTTTTCAATTGCCTTATCCAAAGGCGTAACCATGGTAGGACACAAAAGACTTAGCTCCTCATAGCGGTCAGTGTAGGCTCGATGTTCACCACTATCTTGTTTAAGATCATCGAATTCCCTTTCCAATTCCCTGAGTTCATGACGAGGATAGAATTCCTTCATCATTAGAGCCCGAAGCTCTTCCCAGGTTTGAGCCAATGCCACATCGGCACTCCTGTCTCTCATCACATCGTTCCACCACGTTAATGCTCGTTTCTCAAAAACACTAGATGCGAACTCAACCTTTCGCTCATTTGGACATTGAACATGTCGGAATGTGCTTTCTAGACTCTCGAACCATTGTAGGAGCGCAGTTGCTCCTTGAGACCCAGAAAATTTTAGAGGTTTAGCTGAATTGAACGTTTTGAAGCTACACTGAGCATTGTTATTGTTGTTATTGTTATTTGCTTGGTTTATCTGAGTAATAAGGTTCGGAATCACAGCAGCAATCTGTTGAGCGACTAGGGCTGCGAGTGCAACATCCTGGGTTTGATCGCGTCTAGGAGGCATTCTAATAAGAACAAGGAAACATGATAAACGAGTGAGATTGACATTTGGATAGACAAAAAGAGGTATTGAAGATATCGACGAAACATAAGGAAGGCGATCATTCGTTCGTTACCTCGAACAAACAAACGACGCACAGTGGCCGATCAAAGTAAATAGGTCATAATAATCTATCGCGAAGACATGCTTTAGCCTATAAGTGGACACTCACCCCAAGGGTTCCCAGGTAAGAGTGACTGGTCCGATACTTCGGATTTGTACGAACACTCTAGCCTTAGACAGAAAGCTCGAGGTACAGGCACCCACCCTTCCAGATTGCACGTGTTCACATTATAAGACCCAAACTTTGACGAGATTTTGAAAACTTTGAAGGTTCAAAACCTTATAATAAATCATCTATGAATAGACGATTGGTTTTCAAAACGGATTTGTAATTTGTGTTCTTGTTGTGGTTGTCACCTAAAGATAGGTGACGGTTTTGTTTTAAGACTAAACACAAGATAACTTATGTTAGGGTCCTAGGAAGGTTATAGACTAGGTCAAGAGCATTACTAATAACCTAATTCCCTATAACCATGGGCTCTGATACCAACTCTTCTGTCACACCCCGACCGCGTAAAACAACAAACCGTTGCGGAAACGTCGGGGAGTGGAGTAACAGAATCATTGTTTCACAACACATTGTTTGACATTTGTTTACAATGTCTTGGAATTTAACCAAAAACATAATGTAAATTAATTTGTCATGCTTCATTTTAAGTCACTAAGGCCCAAGTCCGCCAAAGTGTAGCACGATCATTATCATACATCAGCTCCTGAAACACAAGTGAAAATGTACGTCAGTATAAAAATGCCTGTGAGATACATAGGTTTTGTTAAAGCAGAATTCATGACTTGTAAGTTAAAAGAAGTGTTTAACAAAAAGCAGTCGTGAATCTTGTAAAATGTTTTCTTTAATAAAATCATGTGAAAGTCGGTATGAAAACTAGATGATATAAAAGAATGATTCATGGTTAAATAAATAACCAAGTATAATTGAGTTTGCATAAAATATACTATTTGTAAAACAGTGTCTTGTAAACAATATGGCGTGTCTTCGTATAAAAATGTATCATGTCTTTGTTTCTGTCAAAGTGGTTTAGATAACGCTACGATATGTAATATCATAAAAGCACTTAATTATAGGAAGTACCAGCGGCGTATCCACCATGCTTTTATCATATTACACACGCCTCATTATTTAAATCACTTACCAAATAAACCACCAAAAATGTCTTGTCAATCCAATGTCAAATGTTATGCACAAACAATGTATAATGTCACAATGTTAGGTATAAACTATGCCTTGTATAATTAAATGCCGGATAACAACCAATGTCTTGTATGGTGAATAAAATTCTTTACTCAAACCATAGGTATAATGTCTTATATAATCAAATGTCATGTGAAAACCATGTACAAAGTATGCTAAGTAAACATACGAAGTAGAAATGTAATGTAAATCAAAGTGGCCATATGCTGAGTAAACATATGCAGTGAAAGTGTTTATGAAATCAATGTGCTAGCATGCTCAGTTAACATACATAGCAAAACATAATTGAAATCATGTACTATATGTGTACTAGATGAACATAGCATGTATATGTCATGAAAGCATGAATAGCATGAAAGTACAAGTAGGCACAAATGTTTCACCCCAAAATATTTGAAAACGGTAAAAGAGGGGACTATGTACTCACTTGAGATTGCAAGGGATCCTCGATTAAGTGAACTAACAAGCTCGGGCAATCAAGGAATCAAGTGGCACCTAGTATCGGATCACTATGTTATTAATCAAGGCCTAAATCGGGAGATCAGGTAGAATGAGGTCTCGTAAACCAAATGAGTATTGAAACTCATATGATATGGTTTAACAAAGCCTACATTCTGATTCGGAACCTATCCTAAGTGCTTATGACCCGTTATGACCTGTTAAGGTAGCTTACGCTACTTTAACGCGTCATTTGCGCAAAAGCGCAAACGAATAGCCTAACTAGTCCTATGACAAGTATTATATGCCCTAACATGCTTAAATATGTTGCATAATCAGTTTAAGTGTCAAAAATTAAGTTACATATGCTTAAATTCAAATTATGCATAAAAAAGGCATTTTGGTCATTTTCCTAAGGCATATAAACTACCTATCATACAACTAATTAAACTAAGTGACCATAAGGTATAACCTCGGAAGGTTATTCCCTATATAACTATGGTCACAAAATATGTTTGGTCGGATCCTAATGATCGACCAAATGGGTCGGGTTCGAAAGTCTAAGCGGTTGTCAAGACCGCTTGACTTACGACCCTATATAAGCACTACACTAAAAGTGACGAGTTAAACATGTTTAACTAAGTTAGAAAACTGATTTGATATCAAAATAAAGTGTTTTGATACCCGAAAATAGTTTCGTCCCAAAATGCACATAATCACGAATTTTGACTGAAACTTTGACTCGTCACTTCGACTAATCAACGTGGTGATCAGTAGGTATAGTCACAAGGGACTATAACCATCGTGATTACGCTCACATTGCAAAGTTCAAACGAACTTTGTCTTGACCAATTCATGGTCAAAGCTGAAAGTCAAACACTATTTGACTTTCTTGCTTGATTTAACTAAATAAGCATGAAAGAATACTTACGAGGGTCCAATGCTTGAAGAGTGGACTAAGAATGCTCAGGTAGGTGGCCCTCAATAAGAGATTGCTTCCACTTAGAGCAGGTTAGAGTAAAAAAAGCAAATGAGCAAGGAATGAAGGTTGAACTACATGGGTATTTATAGGAAATTAAGGACCTTTGGATCAATGCCATGTGTTTTGTGTGATGATCAAGGAAGCACAAGATCTTTACAAGTGTTAGGCAAGGAATTAAAGCCTTGTTGATCACACAAATAGCCCACAATATCAAAAACCACTTGAAAAACCAAGGCTGCAGCTGAAAATAGAAAATTCTGAAAAACAGCTCTATCATGTGTCGCGCCAGAGCACTATGGCTCCCTCGCGTGGTGCGAGGGGAGCTGTTTTCCCAAAACTTTCATTTTTGGCAGAACAGGCCCCTGAATCCTAAAAACATGATTTTTAATGCATTTAACCCCCGTTAACCCCATTTCAAGGATCTACAAGGATGTTAAAGGATATGGGACTTAAAATATGCTTGAAAATATCATGGATGTCGGTTCGTTTGATCGTACGGTCACGTTATTCGGTTAATTACGACGAAAACTCGAACGGACGAGAAATCCATCCAAATTACGTGACGAATGGTATTTTTACATTCCAATCACTAAAATAACATATTTCAATGATTACAAAAATTTTTGGATGTTCGGATATGTTCAGAACGTAAGATATGCACGTAAATGCAAACTTATGCACTTTTTACGCTTTTAGTCCCAATTGATCAAATAAGCGCATTTTCGCATACCGAAACCCTCAAAGCCTATTTCTAAGCTATGTAAAGGATATTTAGGGTATGTTTAGCTTATGATCTTGTTCCGAAATGTTTGTTGCTATACGAATCGGCTGACTTTCGTAGTTTGTCGCAAATAGTCCCTATGATCGAGTAAGCTTGTTTTTGACATACCAAACCATTCAAAACTTATTTCTAAGTTATGTAAAGGTTATTTAAGGTATATTAAGAATAATTCACTATTCCGAAGTGTTTGTCGCATTAAACTAATTACGTTTACGTATCAGTTTGCGTATAACTTTCCAGAAAGTGTTTAAGGGTTTGAATTTGAACAAGGATTGTTATTGTGCAAGGATCATAGATAATTACACAATCCAAGAAATAAAACACAAGGTTTTATTTCGAAATTGTTCGGGATTGGTTTGTGATAACTGTAGGCACAGTTGTCACATAAACCACCTACCTTTAACCCAAGCCTAACCCTTCCCCAAGTCCTCTTGATATTTACAAAGGTTTATAGTTAAAAAGGAGGAGGATTGATTGCTTGGCAAGCTTATGGTAGAAGTAAGTTCCATGCCGGTCTCTAGTGTTTCACAAAAATACATCTTCGGCCGAGTGTTGAGTGATCTACCGTGAGGTATGCGAACTTGTATATAAATGGAATTTTAACGAGGCATGTTATGCCCAAATAAGTAATTTCTCTTATGAAACGTTCTATATAAATCATAATGAATAGGATTGTAAATAGCATAAAAATAAAACCCAATAAAGATCTTGGATTCCCGACACTCAAGACAAGCCCAAAACTTCTCTTCTACCCATTCCATTTGGGTGTGAAAGCCACATTATAAAGAGTTTTGCTTGAGGACAAGCAAATATACAAGTGTGGGGGTATTTGATGTGTGTAAAATGCAACATATAGATTACATCGAATGAGGCATAAAACTAACCCTTTCTAGTACTAATGTTAGAAAAAGTGTGCTTTTGTCTTCCTTTTGTATTTTTAGGACCAAATGAGATTACTTGAACAAAAGGGACAAATATGCAACCAAATCTAACATAAATACAAAGAAAAGGAATAAACGTGGCATGCCCGACCCCTCGACAACATTTTCCCAAGCAAAAGCAAAAACAAAGAAACAGAAGGCTGACCACGGCCCCATGCCCAACGGACACGGGGGCGTGGCCAAGTGTTTGCAGAAAAGACAAAGCAATAGAAGCTTCTATTCCCATCACGGGGGTGTGCCTAGCTCAACACGGGCCGTGGTCAACGCTAAGATTCGCAAAATCTTGCAAATCTTGATAGTACAGATACGCTTCTGCACACGGGGCCGTGCCCAGCGAACACGGGGGCGTGTGGAGCTAATGCAGACAAATTGCAATTAATGAAGGAAGAGAAAGAAAGTGGACACGGGGCCGTGCCCAATGGACACGGGGTCATGTCCGAGCTTCTGTGCAGGCTATAAATAGGGGTGCTTGGTTCACTTCAAAGGCATCCCTTGGTAAACCACCTCTCTCCCACTTCACCACCATTCCACCCCCACTACAACACCCACATCCACCACCATCATCCACCTTAGAGTGTGTGTAGTAGTCTTGGGATCCAAGATTGATAGTAAGAGTTCTTGACAATCAAAGGCCATGTTTGCCTAAATCTCTTACATCACTTGGTGAAGACAATCATTTAGTGTAATACTTTTGATTTTTAATCTTTTCGCACTTTTTTATTTGGTTTTGTATTAATGACTTTAATAACTAGTTTCTTATGTTGAAGGTGAAACTTCCTTATCATTTGTCCATGGTGTCTTTGCGTGATTCATCTTGTCTATCTATTTTTATTTTATTAAAGGCGAGTCGGATCCAAGTGATTCATCTTGTCTATATGTTTTTATTTTATTTTTTATTTTCAGCATTTTTAGTTTTTATTTTCATGTTTAAAACCTTTTCTAAAACTTTTGATTTGATTAGACGTTGAGGATAAACCGGTACTAAAAGCTCTTGTGTCCTTGGACGACCTCGGTATCTTACCAACGCTATACTACGCTCACGATGGGTGCACTTGCCTATATGTGTGTTTAGTGTTAGTAAAATATTGTGTTTTATAAATTTAAAACTTGACGAAAGTGTTAAAAAGGGCTTAAAATATAAACAAAAACATATCACACTTAACGCACATCAGTAGTCGAAACCGGATCGAAAAACAGATTAAAATGACGGACGACGAGTTTTACGCGATTTGGCGCAACCAACGGTTAAACGCGGCGACAACGACTACCGGTACGATCTTACATATTTTTAATACTAAAATTATAATTCGCGACGTTCCAAGGAGTTCGGGTTGCGAAAACGGGTCTCGTAGGAGCTTACGGGCCGTTCTAAATATAGAAAGCGGGCTTGTGGGCATTGGGCCCAAGCCCAAAGCCCACTTAACCAACACTTAACCTAATATTTAATGGTTAAAAACCCTAATCTTCTTCATTTTATTCAGCCGTTCACAACAATTTTCCCTTTCACTTTACTCAAAACCTTATCCTCATCTTCCCTCTCACTTTCTTGTCTGCAACAAAAACTTAACACACACACACACATAAATCAAACATAGACAAAACCCCTATCAAACCCTCAGCTCTCTCACACCTCAGACACACATACACATACACATGAGACTCACCCACTGACCTATCTCCTCTCCCTCTCGCAGAGATTCGGCCACTGGAACTCCATCTCCGGCGCCATGTTGGTACGACGACACCCACCGACAACACACAATCCCCCTGTTCTTCTACGAGTAAACGGCCAGCCACCACCAATCGGTGGTGGTGTACGGCGGCAGCAGCGTGGACGAGACAGAGAGACGAGTAGAGAGCTGAGAGAGAAAGAAGGGTGGCGGCAGCGTCGTCGTACGCGGCGGTAGAGGCGGCGACGGTGGATTTAGGTAAAATCCTTGTTCCCATTCGCTTGTTTTCTTTTTCTGCTGTCAAAGTTGAAGATGGTGGTGGTTTTCCGATCACCCCGACGACGACAACGGTGATGGTGGATATCATTAGGTGAGATTTTATTCGGATTCGAGTTTCGGGGCAGCCTTGGTTCGAGTATGGTTCAGTTCAGTTGGGTTGTTTTGGCTGGTATGAGGATTGATTGGTTTGTTTCAGGTCAAGCATGGTTCGGGTGTTGCTCGGGTCAGATCAAGTCGACAGTGGTTAAGTTTGGTTCAGTTATGTCAGATTCGATTCAGGTGATATAATGGCTCGGGTCACGGTTTGGTTTGGGTTCAGATTAAGCGGGTCAAAGTTCAGTCAAACCTGGTCAAACTGGTCAAAGTCAGCTTTGACTGGTTCGGGTCAACTGTGTCACACCCCAACCGATGGCGGAATCATCGGGGCGTGGCACTGAGCGAAACAGATTGTTCAAGAGGATCCATAACAACTATTAAATGAAAATATTTATAAGGTTTAACATCCCATACTATTAAACAAATATTTCAAAACAGTCATTACAGATAATCAGTCTCAAAAACAAATTCCATTTCGACAACTCAGATTTTATTTGGTGGGTTTCTAGACTTCCTAACTCGTTTGCAGCATAACATCCAATCAACCTGTCACATACGTTAAAATAAAAGTCAATACATAAAGTAAAGGTGAGTACACAAGTTTTCATAATAATAGTATAAAAGCGTTTACGCATAACCAGCATGTGACACGTAACGGATGAAGCATGTAACTACCAACAATGATACAACCTAACCACGAGACTGCGTTGTAGAGTATGCGCGACACATGTTCACCGAAGCGAAACGTGAAGTAAAGTAATGTGATCCCTAGAAACCCCTGTCACAACAGGTGCTGAGTCCAAACTATAGTACTATTATTGCTAGAGGCAGTCTAGTGTAACATTTTATAAGCATAGTAACAAGCATTCAACAAATCACGTATAGCATGCAGGAGCGGTTAGCGTTTATATAGTGTTTGCGTTGTGTGTTGTCTTTTGATATAGAACGTATGTATGACCCAAAAGTGCGTTAAACGAAAATGGGTTCGAGTATACTTACAGTGTGTGTTTAGCAAGTAAACACAATCTGGATTGGATTGAAGGGAGCACGTCGGGTCAGCCTGCGTACGGGAACAGAAGCATAAGTCCACTAAGTGCCGACACGGTCGAAAATCAGAATTTCGAGTGGGGTAAAAGTGAGTTAGGTGTTCAACAGTCTATCCGAACAGATGGGTCTCGTCCATCCGGGCGGATAGGTTCCATCCGGACGGATGGCCATTCGGTTAGTTTGTGGTTGTTTGCGAACCGTTAAGATTTGAAGTTTAGTTAAATGTGTTTAAACAGTGGATATTATAAGGGTCAGGTCATCCGGACAAATGGGTCCTATCCGGACGGATGGCCATTCGGGCGGGTGGTCTGTGGTTGAAATTTCGTAAAATTTTTGAAGTAAAAAGTTTTGAGTTAACGGAGACAGCGTGACGACGTGTCAAACAACGGAAAATACCAGATCCAGTCTATTCGGCTGGATGGGCCCAGCCCATTCGGACAAACGTACTGTTCCTTGATGAAGATTCATGTTTGACCCGTTAATCGGTCCATCTCTTCGGTGGAAGTCAGTTTTCAAGCCATATTTCGACTAAGGAACGAGTCGAGAGTCCGACTGAGTCCGATTTCACTAGTGTTTTGTATAAATCGAAGAGAAGTTTCATAAATAAGTTGAAAAATGTTGAAATCTTTCATAACTAAGTTGAAAAGTGTGAAAATCTTTTAGACCTTGAACCAATCTCGATTAAATGATGCTCCACAACAGTTTGCCTAAACAAAACGAGTGAAATCCACCTTCGAAAGGTCCAAAATCAGTGATTTCGAGAAAAAGTTGAAGTGTGTGTGATTTTGATGAAGAAGATGGAGTTAAAGTGAATAGAGATGAAGATTGTGGAAGATTTGGGAGTAAAAGCTTACAAAATGGCCTTGAATCACGTCTTGAACTTGGGAGCGGATGGGGGTGTCACAGTGTTAGAATGAAAGTGTACAACGGGTATTTATAGGGTATTAGTGAGGTCTAAGTCGGTGGTGAGTGGCAGTGTCCGGATGGCTCCATCCGGATGGATGGTCATCCGGGCGGATGTCCATTCGGGCGGATGGCCATTCAGACAGCCGAGTTTGTGCGAGTTGGTTTTTCCAACTTTGGTTCGTTTGTTAAGTGTTGCGTTGCATTAATCGAGTTTCGAGTGAGTGTATAGGCGTTGCGTTGATAACCACATAACATTCGAAACAAGTAATCACACAAATAACACACATAATATAATTAAATCCGCGTTTTGAGTCTGCGTTGAGTTTGCGTTGCTATAACTTTTAAGTGACAAGCGTTATAAATAGCGTTTAAAATGAAACAATCGTGATTAAGTAAACGTTGTAATATGCGTTTAATAATGCGTTGAAAACATAGTTTAACCCGTAACGTTAATCAAATCTCGAGAGTACAAGCGTTTACGAAGAAAATACGATGAAAGTGGGAACAACCGAAATACGGGTTGTTACAAACTGGTCAACGGTCAGATGTGGGTTCGAGTCAACACGTTGGGTCTTGCGGTTCGTGGTTCGGTTCGGCTGACTCGGTCAAACCGAGTCAACTCGGTTAAACCTGGTCAACATAGTGAGTTGACTCGGTCAACTCAACAGGTCAACTCAGTTGACTCGTTCAACTCCGTTAGTGTTTCGACATGAGGAGTTGGTAAAGATTAACGGTGCGTTTATTTCGTTATTTCTATAGTAATAATTCTTACGTGACAACGAGCTCGAACCAATTTGATTATAGTCTACATTTTGATATATTTGACGAAATTATATATATAATTTGATTGAATCTTGATTGAATTTTGAAAATATAACGACACTTTAGTTGTCGGGGCCGTCCAAAAACAGAGGAAACTCTTCCCGTTTTTCGAGAAAATCTGCAAAACAAAAATATGTTTTATTATAAGACGAATGTCATGTGACACCCCAGGAAAGTCAGGAAAACAACGCAACTTAACTAGCTTCCTCAGTAACCACGCGCTAAATTTCGGGACGAAATTCTCTTAACAGGGGGAGAATTTAACAACCCTCAAATTTACATGTAACCGTACAATTTATTAATGATAAATAAAGTGCTTGATGACTGTGCTGAAACATTTAACTGCTTTCTAATTTCTGTGTTACCCTTACATGTGCTTGTTAACATACTAGTAGTGTACAGAAAAATTACTAAATAGTCCGGTATGCCTTCCCGAGAGATAAAAATTAAAAACGTTGCAAAAATATATATATAGGACGCTTTACGGATTAATTAAGCAGTTTAACGGAACAGTATCGAACCGAACAACCGGACTTTACCCGGAACATAAAAATATTGCCAAAGTCATTGTTTTGACTTTTCTGAGCTAGTTAGGGTCCCTGAATACCCCAACACCCTTTATATTATTATACACACATTATACACTAACTAATATCATTAGAACTTAACTAGATCCTAACCATCCCATTACAAACCAACCCATACCCCCCCTCAATGTTGACGGTTACAAGGGTGAGACACACCCTTGTCCTTCTTTGATTATAATAATCTCAATGCTTAGTATCTAGAGAACATATTACCTAGAGGTTAAAACACTAATTTGGTTTATAAATTAACCTTAAGGTTTATCACTTTCATTTCATAAACTCACACACTAACTAGCTCTCTCTCTTTCTCTTCTTTGTGTGTTCGGCCGAACCCAACAACACCCACCATCATCATCACTTGTTCACATTCAACCATCCATACATACTCAAAGGTGATACGGATCATACAAGAAGGCTCGGTGCTTTCGGAATCTCAAGAACCTCTCTAGATTCCTTTTATCCACCACTTTTACGCCGTGTTTCTCCCCTAGCCTTGTGCTAGTAGTAAGTTTCTTAAATCTTCATCTTGTTCATGTATTTGGTGGTTAATAGTTGATTAAATGGTTAAAAACTTAAGAAACTCTAAAAGAACTTACATTAATCTTGAACATAAAGAATGAAAGATGGATAAAGAGAAGTTATGTGTGTAAATCATGTAGATCTTGTGTTGTTATGATTCTTGGTTGATTATCTGATGTTTTTCTGGTTAATATTGATGATTGATGTTGTTGTGATCACTAAACATGTTAACGGAATCAATCGAACACAATTTAGAAGGTTAAAAGCTGAAACAGTAGGCTGTTTGATAATTACAGCCAACTTCAGTTGGCTGTAACAGGACCATAACTTAACGAGAAATGTATTTTCTAAACTCTAGGGTTATGTATTATGAAATACGGTTCTAATGGCACCAGAATCATAATTTTTGGACTTTGTTTACTATTTTTAAAGTGTCATTTCGTAACAGCAGCAAGAGCTGCATTTTTCTGCTGAAAATATTCGTTTTGTTTTCTGTCATAACTTGAGTTCTGTGTAGAGTTAGATCATGAAACTTGTACTGTAGATGACCATCGATGTATTTGTAATTCTTGCACTGGAATTTCATAAATCGGACTCTCGATGAATTTTAAATAAATTATTCCGTGGACTGTGGTCAGAAAACGATAAATCTGAGTTCAGACCGGAAAATGAATTTTTTATAAAATATTAGTAATGAACTGGACCCCGATATTTTTACACAATAAAATTTGGAATGTTTAAGACATTCTTTAAAAATTTGGGAATTTTTGGAATAAGTTAACTATTTTATTAAAATGTTCGAAAACAGCCCGGTTTTGAATATTAATGCTGAAATGAGATAAGTTGTAATTTGCATGTCTAAATGTCGGGTAGGTTATCTGTGAATGATATAACATGTTATATGTGTTATGTGCATTATCGTATGTTTGTTTATGAGTGGGGAATGGATGGGAAACTTATATGGGCATAAACCGTTAAAGTGATGCGTGTAAGTGATAGATAAGTGGAGGAACTTTGTGCTCTATTTGAAAACCACTAAATGACTAACTGGTAATCATATTAGGACGTGATTGACCGACCTTGATTGTTAGCTATTTGTGAGAGTCAAACCGAGCAACCGAGGTGAGTTCACACTTTTCTACAAAGCATGGTAAATTCCCGGTGGGAATGGGAATGGGTACAGGAATAGGGATTCTTCGACCTTTGGGACGCATTCAGGAATGTGGATTCCTCGTCCTTGAGACATGTTCAGGAATGTAAATTCCTCGTCCGGCTGGGACGGATTAGACTTACTAGACTAGAACTCTATCAGCGAAGTCCCTCCCTTTTTGTATCGACTTAATCGCCGAGGCTATGGCGAGCGGGTCATTAGTTAATAGCGCTATTAGGTTTAACAAACCGCACATCGTGCCAGTTGGACGGGTGTGTACTAATGGACTATGGCACGTCGGTGGTGATAGAACACCGACGCTAGGGCACAATTGATTTTTGTTAGTAGTCGATATGATAAACGAGTCTGGTAGTTTAAATAATGGGGTAGCTCCCCACGGCCGGAGTGCCGGGCTGGATAGCCAGGGAAGGTGAACATGGGATGGTTAACTAATAAACGTTTTCGAACTATGGGGTGACCCCCACGGCTAGATAGCTGATTAAGATTTAACTACGTTTTTGGAATCAACTCTAAAATGGACAACCAACCGTGAACTCACTCAACTTTGTTGTTGACTCGTTACTACATGCTCTGCAGGTCATTAGATGCTATGGAGCTTGCGCGAGGAGAAGGTCGTTGTGGGATACGGACTGTTATGTTCCGTGCTTAATATTTAAAACTTTATGAACTTATGAAGCTTATGTTTTGGGACTTTAAAGTTACAAACTACGAACTTATGTTTTGGTTTAACGTCTTATGCTTCCGCTATTTAAATTGAACTTGGTTAACTTCCTTTTGGTCACCAATCGTATTGTGGTTAGTTTTATTTACTTAAAATACGTTGTTCAAATATGATTGGTGGCTCGATCCTGGTCACGTCACGCCTCCAAGCGGTGATACTCCGCATGGTGGATTTTGGTGGTGTGACAGATTGGTATCAGAGCCATTGGTTATAGTGAACTTGGTTTTAAAAAGGGGGAAAAGCTTTTTGATAAAACCAGACTATAACCTGTACAGTGCTCAGCGATCCACAACGACGCTTCGCTCCACGTGCAAGACTCAACATCTTAGGTGATATGGTTTATGTTTATATTACCTACTTGCTAGTTACATGGTACATTATTCATGGTATGCATTAGTTAATGTGATAACTGCTATTTGAACCTTGTGTGCTTACTCTTTTCTGTCACTCCACACTTACGCACTTGCGACACCTTTCTTACGTGTGTCCCTTCGATGTGAAGATCATGAGTGGACGTATCGACATGACCCAGGGTCAGCTGACGACCTTGATCAACGAACGGATTGCTGAAGCCTTAGCAACCTAAACGGGGAGTCAACCCATGCACCTCAAACACGCATGGGCACCTTCAAGGCGTTCCTAGAATGCAAACCTCCCACTTTTGACGACATTGAAGGGACAATCGGCCTTCTACACTGGATCCGGAGAATCAAATATACATTCGAAGAGAGTGAAAGCCCCGCCATCAAACGAGTAGAGTACGCTACTGGCATGTTGCAAGGGAAAGCGTATTCTTGGTGGAGCGCACAAGTTCAGATGCTCGGGTTGGCAGACGCGAATGCCATCCTCTGGAGCGACTTCAAGGATTGGATTAAGGAAGAGTTCTGCCACCTGGACGACATTCTGAAACTTGAGATAGAGTATTATAGTTTGAAGATGGAAGGATCAGAGATTGAGGCATACACAAAGAGGTCCAACGACTTGGCTGCCTTATGTCCTAACATGTCACAACCCATATCTAGGCGAATCAAGCTATACCTCAGAGGCTTAGTCCCGGAAATCCAAGGGTCTGTAAGTGCGGCCAACCTTCCCATAATCCAGCAAGTCATTCGTTTGGCACACCAGCTCACCGATCAGGCGGTGGAAGAGGGCAAGCTGCCCAAGCGGATTAGTGCTACTACTACTGACGCTCCCAATGATAACAAGCGAAAATGGGATGGGAATTCCAGTAAAGGCTCTACTCCAGTTCAGTCTCAGTCCCAGCAGCGAAAGACAGATGAACACAGGAACCCCAGTCAGCAGCCTTCTGGAAATCAAGGTCAGGGTAGATACAGGGGAAAACACCCTAAGTGCAATCGATGTGGTTTGCACCACAGCAGGCCGTGCAACAAGGGTCATTGTCAGAGATGTAACAAGTTTGGACATGAAGCCAAAGATTGCCGGAGCTCACGACCCGCGAAACAGAATCGACAACAGCAGCCACAAGCTCCCCAAAACCAACAGCAACACCAGCAGGGTAATAAGGGATGCTTCCAGTGCGGTGCTGAGGGTCACTTCAAGAGGCACTGTGCACAGCTAAATCAAAATCAGAATCAGAACAACAACCAAGGAAATGAGAACAACAATGGAGGCAAAAATGGGAGTAACAATAATGGAAATAGCACCCTAGGTCGCACCTTCGTGATTGGTCAGGCTGACGCAAGGAACGATCCCAACGTTGCGATAGGTAAGTTTCTTCTTAAAGACTTCTTTGTTACTGTTTTATTCGATTCGGGTGCCGATACTAGTCATGTGTCCTTAAAAGTTAGTCAAATGCTTAAGTGCACCCCAACACTTTTGAACACCAGGCACATCGTAGAGTTAGCAAATGGTAAAAGTTTAAAGGCTACACATGTAGTTAAGGGATTGCAAGCTTGCCCTTGCTGATCAGACCTTTCCTATCGACCTCATTCCTATCGTTCTGAGTAATTTTGACGTTATTATTGGGATGGATTGGTTAACCCAACACCAAGCGGAGATTATTTGCAAGGAGAAAAGCGTCTGTATCCCTCGTTCTGGTAAAGAACCCCTCGTGATTCGTGGTGACAAGGGTGGTGCTGTTGAAGGCATCATCTCTTTCCTTAAGGCCCAGAAGTGTTTGCGAAAAGGCCACACTGCCATTCTGGCACTCGTTACTGGCACATCAACGGAAGAGAAGAGAATTGAAGACATTCCTATTGTGCGCGATTTTCCTGAGGTATTTCCTGAGGAACTACCTGGTCTTCCGCCTCATCGTCAAGTTGAGTTTCAAATCGAGCTAGCTCCTGGAGCAGCACCTGTAGCTCGAGCACCATATCGTCTAGCTCCATCAGAACTTGAAGAACTGTCTACGCAACTATAAGAACTCTTGGAAAAGGGTTTCATACGTCCTAGCTCTTCGCCCTGGGGAGCCCCAGTACTATTCGTGAGGAAGAAAGACAGTACTTTCAGAATGTGTATTGATTATCGCGAACTTAACAAGGTGACCGTGAAGAATCGTTATCCCCTTCCACGTATTGACGATTTGTTTGACCAGTTGCAAGGGTCGAGTTATTACTCTAAGATTGATTTGAGATCGGGATACCATCCGCTGAGAGTCCGAGATGAGGACGTCTGCAAAACAACATTCAGAACTCGCTACGGCCTTTACAAGTGTCTGGTTATGCCTTTCGGATTGACGAATGCACCAGCGGTCTTCATGGATCTCATAAACCGAGCGTGCAAGCCTTACCTGGATAAGTTTGTCATTGTATTCATCGATGATATCCTGATCTATTCGAAGAGTCGGGAGGAACACAAGCAGCCTCTACGACTTATGTTGGAACTTCTTCGAAAAGAGCAGTTGTATGCCAAGTTTTCGAAATGTGACTTCTGGCTTCGTGAAGTCCACTTTCTAGGCCACGTAGTAAACAAGGATGGGATCCATGTTGATCCATCTAAGGTTGAATCGATCAAGAACTGGCCTGCACCCCGCACACCAACAAAAATCCACCAATTCTTGGGTTTGGCAGGATACTACAGAAGGTTTATCAAGGATTTATCAAAGATTGCGCAACCTCTCACTTCACTGACTTAGAAGGGTGTCATCTATCATTGGGGTGATGCACAGGAGTCCGCATTTCAACACTTAAAAGAAAGACTTTGTAGCACGCCTATCCTCTCATTGCCTGAAGGCATAGATGATTTTGTGGTTTATTGTGACGCTTCCATCCAAGGACTTGGTTGTGTGTTAATGCAACGTGATAAGGTCATTGCCTACGCATCGCGCCAACTTAAAGTTCACGAAAGGAACTACACTACACATGACTTGGAACTGGGAGCAGTTGTTTTCGCATGTAAGATATGGAGACATTACCTGTACGGTACAAAGTGCACCATTTACACCGATCACAGGAGTCTCGAGCATATCTTCAAGCAAAAGGATTTAAACATGCGTCAACGCCGATGGGTCGAACTCTTGAATGATTACGAATGTGCGATCAAGTATCATCCGGGAAAGTCAATGTTGTGGCCGACGCCCTCAGTCGAAAAGATACTATACCTAAGCGTGTACGTGCGTTACAACTTAGCATCCATCCAACCTTCCCGTTCAGATTCGTGATGCTCAGGTTGAAGCATTGAAATCAGAGAACATCAGGGCTTAGTCCTTACGAGGATCAAGGCAGCGACTAGAACAAAAGGAAAACGGCGCCTACTATGTTAACGGACGCATCTAGGTTCCGCTTTATGGAAACTTACGCGAGCTTGTGATGGACGAAGCGCACAAATCTCGTTATTCGGTACACCCTGGTTCGGACAAGATGTACCACGATCTCAAGACTACATATTGGTGGCCCGGTATGAAAGCCAGCATAGCAACCTACGTTAGTAAGTGCTTGACTTGTGCGAGAGTCAAGACTGAATATCAGAAACCATCAGGCCTACTCCAACAACCGGAGATCCCTAAATGGAAATGGGAGCAAATTTCCATGGATTTCGTTACTGGTCTGCCTAGATCTCAACGCGGAAACGATACCATTTAGGTGATCGTAGATCGACTGACCAAGTCTGCACATTTTCTGGCTATCAAGGAAACGGATAAGTTTTCTACTTTAGCAGACATCTACCTAAAAGAAGTGGTGTCAAGGCATGGAGTGCCAACCTCCATCCTTTCTGATCGTGACGTGCGTTTTACTTCTGAACTGTGGCAAGCCATGCACAAGTCCTTTGGCTCACGTCTAGATATGAGTACCGCGCATCACCCACAGACGGATGGGCAATATGAACGCACCATCCAAACCCTTGAAGACATGCTTCGGGTATGTGTAATCGACTTTGGTAATGGCTGGGAGAAGCATCTCCCGCTAGTGGAGTTTTCGTATAACAACAGCTACCACACCAGCATCCAAGCCGCTCCGTTCGAGGCACTGTACGGACGGAAGTGCCGATCGCCTCTATGTTGGGCAGAAGTTGGTGACAGCCAAATCACTGGCCCAGAACTTGTGGTAGATACCACCGAGAGAATTGCTCAGATACGAAAACGAATGGCGGCAGCTCGTGACCGTCAGAAAAGCTATGCTGATAAAGGAAGAAAACCACTCGAGTTCCAGGTTGGGGATCGAGTGCTACTCAAAGTCTCACCTTGGAAAGGTGTAGTCCGTTTTGGCAAACGAGGCAAGCTCAATCCGCGCTATGTCGGACCGTTCGAAATCATCGAGAAAATTGGCAAAGTCGCTTATAGGTTGAATCTACCCGAAGAACTCAGCGGAGTTCACGATGTATTCCACGTGTCAAATTTGAAGAAGTGTCTGTCAGATGAGACCCTCATAGTTCCTCTCAAGGAACTCACAATCGACGACCAGCTGCGATTCATCGAAGAACCAGTAGAGATTACGGATCGAGATGTTAAGATTCTCAAGCGTACCTGAATACCTCTTGTCCGAGTTCGTTGGAATGCCCAACGTGGCCCAGAGTATACCTGGGAACGAGAAGATCAAATGAAACTCAAGTATCCCCAGTTGTTTAAGAAAAACGCAACCACTACTGAGGCTGAAGCTACTGCCGAATTTCGGGATGAAATTCCAAATCAACGGGGGGATGATGTGACACCCCAGGAAAATCAGGAAAACAACGCAACTTAACTAGCTTCCTCAGTAACCATGCGCTAAATTTCGGGACGAAAATCTCTTAACAGGGGGAGAATGTGACAACCCTCAAATTTACATGTAACCGTACAATTTATTAATGATAAATAAAGTGCTTGATGACTGTGCTGAAACATTTAACTGCTTTCTGATTTCTGTGTTACACTTACATGTGCTTGTTAACATACTAGTAGTGTACAAAAAAATTACTAAATAGTCCGGTATGCCTTCCTGAGAGTTAAAAATTAAAAACGTTGCAAATATATATATATATATATATATATATATATATATATATATATATATATATATATATATATATATAGGACGCTTTACGGATTAATTAAGCAGTTTAACGGAACAGTATCGAAGGGAACAACCGGACTTTACCCGGAACATAAAAATATTGCCAAAGTCATTGTTTTAACTTTTCTGAGCTAGTTAGGGTCCCCGAATACCCTAACACCCTTTATATTATTATACACACATTATACACTAACTAATATCATTAGAACTTAACTAGATCCTAACCATCCCATTAAAAACCAACCCATACCCACACCCCCCCCCCCTCAATGTTGACTGTTACAAGGGTGAGACACACCCTTGTCCTTCTTTGATTATAATAATCTCAATGCTTAGTATCTAGAGAACATATTACCTAGAGGTTAAAACACTAATTTGGTTTATAAATTAACCTTAAGGTTTATCACTTTCATTTCATAAACTCACACACTAACTAGCTCTCTCTCTTTCTCTTCTTTGTGTGTTCGGCCGAACCCAACAACACCCACCATCATCATCACTTGTTCACATTCAACCATCCATACATACTCAAAGGTGATACGGATCATACAAGAAGGCTCGGTGCTTTCGGAATCTCAAGAACCTCTCTAGATTCCTTTTATCCACCACTTTTACGCCGTGTTTCTCCCCTAGCCTTGTGCTAGTAGTAAGTTTCTTAAATCTTCATCTTGTTCATGTATTTGGTGGTTAATAGTTGATTAAATGGTTAAAAACTTAAGAAACTCTAAAAGAACTTACATTAATCTTGAACATAAAGAATGAAAGATGGATAAAGAGAAATTATGTGTGTAAATCATGTAGATCTTGTGTTGTTATGATTCTTGGTTGATTATCTGATGTTTTTCTGGTTAATATTGATGATTGATGTTGTTGTGATCACTAAACATGTTAACGGAATCAATCGAACACAATTTAGAAGGTTAAAAGCTGAAACAGTAGGCTGTTTGATAATTACAGCCAACTTCAGTTGGCTGTAACAGGACCATAACTTAACGAGAAATGTATTTTCTAAACTCTAGGGTTATGTATTATGAAATACGGTTCTAATGGCACCAGAATCATAATTTTTGGACCTTGTTTACTATTTTTAAAGTGTCATTTCGTAACAGCAGCAAGAGCTGCATTTTTCTGCTGAAAATATTCGTTTTGTTTTCTGTCATAACTTGAGTTCTGTGTAGAGTTAGATCATGAAACTTGTACTGTAGATGACCACCAATGTATTTGTAATTCTCGCACTGGAATTTCATAAATCGGACTCTCGATGAATTTTAAATAAATTATTCCGTGGACAGTGGTCAGAAAAAGATAAATCTGAGTTCAGCCCGGAAAATGAGTTTTTATAAAATATTAGTAATGAACTGGACCCCAATATTTTTACACAATAAAATTTGGAACATTTAAGACATTCTGTAAAAATTTGGGAATTTTTGGAATAAGTTAACTATTTTATTAAAATGTCCGAAAACAGCCCGGTTTTGAATATTAATCCTGAAATGACATAAGTTGTAATTTGCATGTCTAAATGTCGGGTAGGTTATCTGTGAATGATATAACATGTTATATGTGTTATGTGCATTATCGTATGTTTGTTTATGAGTGGGGAATGGATGGGAAACTTATATGGGCATAAACCGTTAAAGTGATGCATGTTATGTGATAGATAAGTGTAGGAACTTTGTGCTCTATTTGAAAACCACTAAATGACTAACTGGTAATCATATTAGGACGTGATTGACCAACCTTGATTGTTAGCTATTTGTGAGAGTCAAACCGAGCAACCGAGGTGAGTTCACACTTTTCTACAAAGCATAGTAAATTCCCGGTGGGAATGGGAATGGGTACAGGAATAGGGATTCCTCGTCCTTTGGGACGCATTCAGGAATGTGGATTCCTCGTCCTTGAGACGTGTTCAGGAATGTAAATTCCTCGTCCTGCTGGGACGGATTAGTCTTACTAGACTAGAACACTATCAGCGAAGTCCCTCCCTTTTTGTATCGACTTAATCGCCGAGGCTATGGCGAGCAGGTCATTAGTTAATAGCGCTATTAGGTTTGACAAACTGCACACCGTGCCAGTTGGACGGGTGTGTACTAATGGACTATGGCACGTCGGTGGTGATAGAACACCGACGCTAGGGCACAATTGATTTTTGTTAGTAGTCGATATGATAAACGAGTCTGGTAGTTTAAATAATGGGGTAGCTCCCCACGGCCGGAGTGCCGGGCTGGATAGCCAGGGAAGGTGAACATGGGATGGTTAACTAATAAACGTTTTCGAAATATGGGGTGACCCCCACGGCTAGATAGCTGATTAAGATTAAACTACGTTTTTGGAATCAACTCTAAAATGGACAACCATCCGTGAACTCACTCAACTTTGTTGTTGACTCGTTACTACATGCTTTGCAGGTCATTAGATGCTATGGAGCTTGCCCGAGGAGAAGGTCGTTGTGGGATACAGACTGTTATGTTCCGTGCTTAATATTTAAAACTTTATGAACTTATGAAACTTATGTTTTGGGACTTTAAACTTACAAACTACGAACTTATGTTTTGGTTTAACGTCTTATGCTTCCGCTGTTTAAATTGAACTTGGTTAACTTCCTTTTGGTCACCAATCGTATTGTGGTTAGTTTTATTTACTTAAAATACGTTGTTCAAATATGATTGGTGGCTCGATCCTGGTCACGTCACGCCTCCAAGCGGTGATACTCCGCATGGTGGATTTTGGTGGTGTGACATGTCACACCCCCAAAAATACCACAAGCGAGAACCCCCGCGAGGCGTGTGACGTACCAAGATCTAGCCACTAATCACATTGAACCATAAGTAAAGTAGAACTTTCCATTAAACATAAATAGTATAATTCAAACAGAGGTTTTGAAAATCAAACATGTTCAGCGGAAGCATAATAAATTATTCAGTAAGTCTAACATAAATGTTTAGAAATAGTTTAACTTCAAAAGTACATCAAGTTGCCACGACCCATGACCACTCCAGCTTCCCAGACAGTAAGTCCCATGTAAGTGTACCTAAGGGCCTGCAAGCATGCAGAAAAAGTGTATCAACAAAAAGCTGGCGAGTTCACAGTTTGTTTAACCGTTTGTTACCAAGTATTGATTTACGTTATGTTGATAATAACTCGATACCGCAGATGGCCCCTTTTTGCCCTTCCCCAATGCTATATCAAACATTGGTCATGATTTTAAAGTTATTAGTTAACGCCCGTCCTATCCAGGTACGTCGTGAGGGTGCCAAACCTAATAGCGCTATCAACTAATAACCCCGTTGCCCTACAAGCAACTAGTTCGGTAGTATGATGGGACTTAAGTGATAGAAAGTGAGTTTATTATCCAACATCAACATTTATGAAAACTGCCTCATATCCCCTACGAGGGTATGGGTTTGTGAAAGTCTGTTTGTTAGTTTGCCTGTTTGATTGTCCCCACCGGACGCATGCTTGTAATGAGAGTAGTGAACTCACCTTGGTTTGCTCGATAATACTAGTTACTTGTTCACACTTAATCAATCAAAGCCTTTGATGTTCATGTACACATAATCAGTTTGCATTCAAGTTGTTCACGTAGTCACACAATAAAATTACCACATAACATATACAATGCACCTTTGGGCCACCTCCAACTCATCAGTTAAACATACAACACAACACAAACACACACAAACTGTCACACCCTGACTTTTGCGGAAGCGTGATTATGTGTGACTTGCTTAATATCATTGCATTCAATATAACAACAACTATATGATAAAACCAAATATGATCATCCATTAAATAAGTTTAAAAACATAACAACAACTTTGTTCAGAAATCCCAACACAGACCTTGAATCCATATTACAAACCATGCAAATAGTTTTAGAGTTCCATAAGGACTCGACAAAAGATTCTAAATAAAACCAGGCTTTGGAAGGTGTGTCTCATCTAGGATAAAACACACTATCCAAACCCTTGAACATCGGATGACATCTTTTATTCTCAACATAACTTGAAACTTCCAAACGCCCGCTAGATCCACATTTAATTCCCTGAAATACATGTAGTTTGAAAAACATCAACAAAAGTTGAGCGAGTTCATGTGTTTGTTTGTGTGCGCGAATAAACCTTTGAAATCATTGTAAATATGTATGTATGTTTGTAAACCCCGGTATGAAAGCAAACAAGGATACAAATCAATTAATGGTTTGCAAGGCCATTAACAAGTGTGCAACGGCGTAGGAAGGCTCAAACCTAGCAGATTTTGTATCAGGCCTCCGGCTGTAAGACATAGTCACCTCATGGGCCAAACCCCGGTCCACATGGGTGTGGGCACGCTACACCTAAATAGATCTATCACTCATGCCCCTCGGTCCTAGCACGAGGATTAATGGTCTTAGGATTGCGCCTACCCATTCACATGATCTACTATGCAATCCTTAGCTAACCATACCAATTGTAATTGTTTGTAAACATTTTATAACATGTACTTCACCCCCGAATTTATTAAACAAAACAGTTAAAGGAAAAAGGGGGAACATGAACTCACAGTCTTGCATTCTTCGTAATCACAGTAACTCAAAGCTTCGCCTGGCGTACACGACTACCTACAACGTACTAATGTCTATTAGACGAGCGGGTCGTGCCTTGACTTAGTATAAATTAGTGTCTTCATTATTATTCTCAGTTATATAATTATTTGTTAAAATAATAAATACTTTAACTTAAATTACATTTAGTTAATTTTGGAATAACTGTTAAAACAATACATTTTAACTTAATACTTTTCAAGTATTTTTACATGTATTTCCTTCCCAAGGATGGGTGTATTTGTATTTGTATTCGTATTCTTATACTTGTATATTTTTGCCATGTATTGGTGTCGTATTCCGGAGTGTATTTATACGTACAAAAATACGTATTTTCTTGTAATTGTTAAGTATTATTATACTAAATTTTGTATTTAACTTTTCCCGGAATAATATCTTTAATAAAACTCCATCAATATATATTTCCAAAATATATATTTTAAGAAATATTACTTAGAAAAATTATTTATAATTTTCCTTTGGCAAAAATATTTGTATTTTCATATAAGTTCCAAAAATAATATATTTTCAAGTCTAACTTAGAAAATATATGTAAACTTATTTTTCTCCAAAAATACTATATTTCATATTTATTTGAGAAAATATATATTTCTTCCAAAGGTAATATACCTTATAATAATTCCAAGAAAATATATATATTTTTATTCACCCAAAATAATATATTTTCTTCTTGTAAAAAAATATGATATAAATTTGTAATAATTGTAAAAATCATACTTTTATTCACTTGGTGTTCAAAATATTATTTACCAAAATATACTTGCGAATAAATTTTCCGGAATATTTTGTGAGTTATATTCCTTTGTTCGGTTTCACCAATATTTTGTGTATTCTTTGTATATTTATTCCTTGGATTTTTGGTAATATTTTGGATTGTAATTTTTGGTATTTTGGTGAGTTATATTATTTCAAGTCATAAAATAATATAACTAATACACATATTATACAAATAATCACACACACGGTGACATCTAAATATATATTTTCCTAAATACATATTTAGTCACTTTTATTTATAAAAACCAACCTCCAAAATTTTTAATTTTTATAACAAAATTTATGGCAAACTTTATGTGAAAAATCCATGGTTTAAAAATATACTTGTAAATATTTGTTTAAATTTTTTTTTCTAAGTGTTTAATTTCTAGAAAATTTTTGCCATAGTTTCCCCTAAAAATGGAGGTTTCCATGCCTTAAAGGCATATCATTTTCTTTTGTAAATCAACACAATCAATCAACAATCAACAATAAAAAATCTATACTTACCAATTTTGCCAAAAACAAGCATAAACTACCACTTCATGAACTTGTGTGTTTAGTAAGCCTAGTTACCCTTCAAAGTGTGGTTGATTCTTTAAAAACTTCATTTTTAAAGAAAATGGTTCTTTACAACTTGTAGTCACATTTTCTAAAAATGTTTCTTCATGAATTTTTCTTGTCACATATGTGATTCTACACCTTATTAACCACCAAAAATGAGGTTTATTTATTTAAGAACCAAGATTAAGTAAAACTTGTATTTTTAACTTGGTTTCTTGAAAAATCATTCTTGAAATCTTAGATTTACAAGACTTACATCTCATTTTAATCATTATTTTACAAGAAAACATTATATAATTTCAAGTTCATGGTTTATGTGAGGATGATCTTTTAATCTCTAACATTTTCATCCTCTCATCTTGCTAGATTATGTTTTTAATCATGATCTAGCAAGATCATATGATGATCTACATCATTCTCATAAGTAAACAACAATTAACAAGTAAATCAACACATAAACAACATGATTTCTTCATGATTTAAGCTTATGTTCAAGTTTCATTCTCTTGATTCTTAGTGTTCTTCAAGTTTATCATCATGTATCATTCTTTAACCACTTATATGAGATGTAAAATGAAGGGATTAGTGTTCTTAACAATAGCTCAAGGCTAGGGATGATCAAGAGAAGAAAAGAGGTGGATAAAAGCAAATAGAGAAGGTCCTTGAACTTTCGAAAACTCCTAGCTTCCTTATGCACCTTCTAATACCTTTGTATAAGCTTGGAATGTATGGAGAATGATTGATGATGGTGGTGGTGGTTGTGCTTGATCTCGGTTGAAGCCAAGAAGATGAGAGGAGAAAGAAGTGGTGTTGAGTGATGAATGAGAAATGAGGTTATGAACTTGATGTGTTTACTTATAATCCATTTAGAAGCTTTAACTTATGATTCATGTGTCTAAAAATGGCTAACACAATCCATTATTTAATCAAAAGAAAATCAAAGAGTGGGGGCCATGTTGGGCCGTCCCATAGGTGGGGGGTAGTAGGCAAGGTTTAACTATATAGTTAGTTATCTAGTTGAAAATCAAGTATATAGTTAGGTGTTTAGTTACTAGATATTTATATAGTGTGTTATGATGTTCGGGGACCATAACTAGCTTGGTAATGTTAAAACAGTGCTTCTAGTGAAAATTTGGTGTTTCGGGTAGTGTCCGGTTGTTCGGTTGGTTACCGGTTCGTTAAGGTGCTAAACTATGCAGTTTAGTGTGCTTTATGTTACCTTTTGTGACACTTTTGATTCCCGACACTTAGGAAAGCATTCAGGACCATTTAACCACATTTCTGTATGATATTAGATTGTTCAAATGCTGAATTTGCTGATTTTCTGCAGAATTCTGTAGTTTAGGTGAGTTTTAGGCACTTTTCGGCACTTAAACTATCTCTAGGAAGGCAGTTTTGTGATCCTTACTTTCCTACACACTATACTAGTGTAATACTTGGTTTCTGGCTCATTCTGTGTCTCATCACAATGTCTGTCTATGTGCTGAACTCCGTCAGCCTTTTTTTTGATTTGTCAGATAACTGTGCTAACTGTGTTTCGTGCATCATTTGAGTCAATAAAGTTCTTATGAAATAATGATATGTCATTTGCAATACGTGATGCACATGTATGTATAAAGTAATAATCAGAAAGCAATTCAAATCATTAATTGTAATTCAGCACAGTCATTAAGCACTAATCATGGTTTAATAGTTGTACAGATACCTGAAATTTTGACAGTTGTCACATTCTCCCCTGGTTAAGAAAATTTCGTCCCGAAATTTTAAGCTTTACTACTAGCTGCAAGGGAGTTGGGGAATAAATGCAGGTATTTAGCTTTCATGCTCCCAAGTAAACTCTGGGCCGTGACGCGCGTTCCATCTAACCTTGACAAGCTTAACACTACTCCTCCGAGTCTTGTTAACCTTCAAATCTGTAACCTCGACAGGTTCTTCGGTAAAGTGGAGTGTGTCGTCAATGTGAACTTCATCAGCAGGGATAACCAATGTTTCTTGTGTTGGACTTTTCTTCAGATTAGATACATGGAATGTATCATGAACACCATTAAGTTCTGCCGGTAACTCCAACTTGTATGCTACAGAACCAACCCTTTCCAAAATTCTGAATGGTCTGATAAATGGTGGGTTTAACTTGCCACGCTTCCCAAAGCGTGCCACACCTTTCCAAGGTGAGACTTTCAACAAAACCATATCACCGACTTCAAATTCCAAGGGTTTTCGTCTTTGGTCCGCATAGCTCTTTTGTCGATCACGAGCCGCCTTGATGCGCTCTCGGATCTGCATAATCTTATCAGTCGTCTCCTGGACCAGTTCGGGACCAACCAACTGTCTATCACCTGCATCTGCTGTCACACCCCGATTTGCAGCGGAAGAAAAAACGTGGGATGTAACAGACACCTCTGGTATATGCACATTGTTTATAAAGACACTACACTTTATTAATTACAAAATGTTGATTACATACTACATGTATGTCACAACTGCGTGTTCCCATGAACCACATAAGTCTTCTAAGTCGCATGCGTCAATCTCAATATTTGCCAATAAACACGTCTTGAACAACATACACGGATCACATCAGTCTCAAGTTACCTGAAATGCATGTTAGTTTTAAAAGGGGTCAGCTAAACGCTGCTGGTGAGTTCCACTGGTTTGGTTGTTTCGTTTCAAAATGTATCCACATGTTTAATTGCACATATTACGGTTCGTAGATGGAATTACACGAATGTCACAAGTGAAACCTAGACTGTTCTAATCGTACCGTGTCACACAGACACGTACTCGCACCACCTCCAAATCATGAAGTTCAATGCCCTCGGGTAGTTATGTCTAACAACATAACCTAGTTACGGACGAGTGCAAACCTTGTTGCCGACATTCTGTCGGGCGTGGGCTGGGTTTGTCAAACCAATAGTACTATCCACTACCCACGGCTTACGTTAATCACTTGTATCGGGGCTAATATCGTGTGTTAGATAATTCAGATCATACAGTTTGAGCAATTAACACAGTTTGTAACATGCAATTCACCCCAGAAAACAGGAAAATAGTTTAAAAGTGGGGGGGGGGGGGAAGGGAACTCACAGTGCAAATAGTAATCTCGGCTAAAGAGTGTTTAATCAACGAAATCAGCTTTAATAGCACACATGCAAGTAAGGACTCAAATCAGTATTTAAGTCGTTAATGGTTATAACTTGGATTTGGTCAGGAGTTTTCACCCTGGATTGAGTCTATAGGACACGGGTATGGTGATGGAGGACAGGGTAGTATTAGTTTTCAGTTTGTCTTCCGGGCACCGGTTCGCGTGCCAGTCAATGTCAGTAGTTTAACGTGTTCGGATAATGGTACGGGAATACCAATAGTGCCAACACGTTGTTATTTAAGAATGATTATTTTTTCATTAAGGGAGTTTGGGTCTCTCATAACCCCGTTCCACCATGTGAGAGCCCTCTTCTGAAACACACCGACTTTGCGATTATCAGGACACTGAACGTGACGGAAAGTATTCTCAATGCTCTCGAACCATTGAAGAAGCCCAGTTGCCCCTTCAGAACCACTGAACTTGAGTGGTTTAGCCGAGTTAAAACTCTTGAAGTTGCATGGAGCATTATTGTTGTTGTTGGCTCGGTTCCATTGAGCCATAAGATTTGGGAACGCAGCAGCCATTTGCTGTGCGATGATTTCTGCCAGTTCGGCATTTGGTAGCAGATTTTCACGTCGATGAGGCATTCTAAAAGAGGAAACATGAAAGGAACGAGTGAGATGATTAGATGAAAAGAATGAGATGAAACAAAAATCGACAAAAGCAAAGATGGTAGTCATTTGTCCGTATCACAAAGCAAGCAAACAAACGACACACAGTGACTAATCAAAGTAAATGGGTAAAAAATAATGCTTCGCGAAGACATGCTCGCTATAAGTGAACACTCACCCCAAGAGTTCCCAGGTAAGAGTGACTGGTCCGATTATGTGGATTTGTACGAACACTCTAGCCTTAGACAGAAAACCCAGGGTATAGGTATTCACCCTTCCAGTTTGCACGTGTTCACACTATTTAGAACCCAAAACTTTGAAAAGATTTTGAAAACTTGGAAGGCACAAGGCCAAAAGAATCATTCAAAAATGGATGGTAAATTTTCAAAATCATTTTGAAAAATCAGAGAGTTCAAAACCATATAATAAATTATTTAAAAACAGATGATTGATTTTCAAAAATCGTTTCGGAAAATTGGGTTCTTGTCTTGGTGATCACCTAAGGATAGGTGAAGTGCATGTTTTAAAATCTAAACACAAGACAACTTGTGTTGGGGTCCTAGAAAGGTTATAGTATAGGTCAAAGCATTACTAATAACCTAATTCCCTATAACCATTGGCTCTGATACCAACTCTTCTGTCACACCCCGACCACGTAAAACATCAAATCGTGGTGGAAACGCCAGGGAGTGTCGTAACAGAATTATTGTTTCACAACCATGGCATTTAAAAGTTATGTTTTATTCATCAAACAAGGTGTTACATTGTCTTAAAATAACTGAAACAAAAGTACATCACATAATTAAACTAGTTCCGTCTTTATTTTAAGTCTCTAAGGCACAGGTCCGCCCTAGCGTGTCACGAACATCCTAAGCAACAACTCCTGAAAACACATGTGAAAATAGGTACGTCAGCATAAAAATGCCTGAGAGATACATAGGTTTTGTGAAAATAGGATTCATGACTTGAGTTTAAAGAAATGTTTAATAAAAATAAGTCATGAATCTAGTTAAATGTTTTCTTTTGTAAATCATTTGAAAAAACGTTAGCAAAATTAGATGATATGTATATAAAAAAGAATAATGTATGGTTAAAAGAATAAACAAGTAAAATGAGTTTGTATAAATTGAGATATTTGTAAAACAATGTTTGAGTGAAAATATGTTGTAAATGTAATATGTATAACTGAAATGGTTTAAATAATGCTACGATATGTAATACCATAAAAGCACTTATATTTAGGAAGTACCAGCGGCGTATCCACCATGCTTTTATCATACTACATGTCGTCTCGTTATGTAAATCACTTACACAAACAAACCACCAAAATGTAATGTTTAAACCAATTGTCAAAAGTTTATAAGTAAACCAAGTCTATTGTCAATATAAACTATGTAATGTATAAACAAAAGTTATGTATGGTAAGTAAAATGAGACTACTTAAACCACAAGTAAAAATGTACAAAACAAAGTATTTTGAGTAAATCAAAAGTTATGTTTTGTAAGATAAATACATGTTTTACTGATACAAACACTTATGTGGTAAGTTAACGCATACATTCAAGCCTTGAGACAGCAGGATAACCTTAGAGTAAAGATTATTAAAGTAAAATATTTTCGGATTCAGTCATTCCTTACACCCAAACAAACCTAGGATGTCAGGAACGGGATTTGTCAAGTCCTATGGTACCATTACTTACTACCGAGCGGCGTAGCTAATGTTAATGAATGTAATTTAGACCAGTTGAACAAACCAAATGTCATATCAAATTGTAGACATGTAATGAAAGTAATGTACTAAGTATGCTAAGTTAACACACAAAGCAGAAAAGTTATGTAAATCAATGTGCTAAATATGCTAAGTTAACATATAAAGCAGAAAAGCCATGTAAATCAATGTGCTAAATATGGTAAGTTAACATACATAGCAAAAGAAGATGTAATGTAAATCAATGTGCTATCATGCCAAGTAAACATACATAGAAAAGCAAAATGAAATTTTTGTACTAATAGTGTACTAAGGAACATAGCAACTATATGATATGAAAACATGGAAAGCATGAAAATAACAAGTAGGCACATGTGTTTCACCCCAAAATGTTTGGAAAACAGTAAAAGAGGGGTCTATGTACTCACTTGAGATTGCTCAATAGACTTTAGATATCCACCAAGCAAAGCTAGAAGATCTCGGAATCAAACGGCACCTAATATAGGTAACTACATTAATAAACGGACCCATTCGAAGGATCGGGTAGCATGAGGATTCGTAAACCAAATGAGTGTAAGAACTCATGTAATATGGTTTAATAAATCCTACATACTAAAACGAAACTTATCCTAAGTGCTTTTGACCCGTTACGACCCGTTTAGGTAGCCTATGCTACTTTAACGCATCGTTCGCGTAAAACGCGTTCGGAATGCCTAACTAGTCCTATAACAAGTAAAATATGCCTTATCATGTTTAATATTGTTGTTAAATCAGTTTAGATGTCAATACTTAGGTTACATAGCCTTAAAATGAATTTCGGCTCAAAAAGGGCATTTTGGTAATTTTCCTAAGGCATATAAATTACCTATCATACAACTACTTAAACGATGTGACCATAAGGTATAACCTCGGAAGGTTATTCTCTATACAACTATGGTCACCTAATGTGTTTGGTCGAATCCTAATGATCGACCAAATTGTCACACCCCGACCGCGTAAAACAACAAAGCGCGGCGGAAACATCGGGGCGTGTTGCAACAGAATCATTGTTTCATAACCATGGATACCAAAAAGTGTTTTGTTTTATTAAACATTGAATAATTACATCGTCTGGAAATCTAAATACACAATTTAAACTTAGTCTATCATTGTTATTGAGTCACTAAGGCCTTGTCCAGTCCTATGTGAGCATGCATCCTATCAATCGATATCTTTCAACAATACCTGAAACATATGTGAAAACGAGGTCAGCAAAGAAATGCTGGCGAATACATTGGTTTTGTAGGAGTGTCAAAATCATGGCTAGTTTAGATGTTGCAATACTTTATTTAAAAACCTTGTTTTGAAAAGAGTATAATATTGCAACTTAATTAACCAACTCAAATCAAGCGGGTTATGGTTTATAAAACCTCGTAGCCATGACTCTTAACCCAAAAACATTTGTTTTAGTAAAGCAAATTGTAAAACATTTCGTAATAAATCGTTAATAAAACTTGTTAATAAATCTCGTGAAAAACTCGTATAGTTTATATCATATCGAAAACCTCGTTTGTGTGACATCGTTTGAAAATCGTTTACCCAAGTGAACTAAATAACGCCACGGTATGTAATGCGATGAAAACACTTATATATAGGAAGTACCAGCGGCGTATCCACAATGCTTTCATCACATTACGCCGTCCCGTTATCTAATCACCTAACCAAAAACCAATCGTATGTCGCTTTGAAACCAATCGTTTATCCAATCGTTAAAACATCGTGTGAAAACCAATCGTTTACCCAATCGTTAAAACATCGTGTGAAAATCAATCGTTTACCCAATCGTTAAAACATCGTGTGAAAACCAATCATTTACCCAAATCGTTTAATTCGTTTTAGGTTGTGAAACTACTTCTATGGTCGTCTCGCTAATAACATTCAAACCTTCTTGACTCGAATTAATAAACCCTTACCAAAGGATAGATTAACATCTCGCATTAATAAACCCTTACCAAAGGATAAATTAACATCTCGAATTAATAAACCCTTACCAAAGGATAAATTAACATTTCGCATTAATAAACCCTTACCAAAGGATAAATTAACATTTTACAGATTCAGTCGCTACCCACCACCCCCACACATAACTACGGGTGCAGTAAGATAACGGGATTTGTCAGATCCTATGGTACCATAACCTAATACTGGTCGGCTTGATCATTGCTAATGAATGTCATTTGTTATGTAAATACAACCAACAAGTTTGTTCACTTTATTGAAATCGTTATTAGTTTTGTATAAATCGTCTTAATCGTTTTTGAAACCATTTGTTATAACATCGAAAACATTTAGCACATATGAGTCACCCCAAAACAATTGAAAGCAGTAAAATAGGGGAATAATGTACTCGCCTGAGAATGCTTAGAGATCTTGAACAACAACCAAGCAAAGCTAGAGGGAGCACGGAATCAATCGGCAGTCTAAAACCATATAAATAAACCGGACCTAAATCGGGAGATCGGATAGGATGAGGCTTGGTAAACCAAATGAGTATTGGAACTCATATGATATGGTTTAACAAGGCCTACATACTACATTGAGACTAACCTAAGTGATTTCGACCCATCGCGACCTATTAAGGTAGCTTACGATACTTTAACGCGTCGTGCGCGCAAAGCGCGTTTGAGACATCTAACTAGTCCTATGACAAGTGTTATATGCCTAAACATGTTACATAATCAGTTATGTGATGAAAGTTTAGGTTACATATGCTTAATTACCAATTATATATGAAAAGGGTATTCTGGTAATTTACCTAAGGCATATAAACTACCTATCATACAACTACTTAAACGAAGCGACCATAGGGTATAGCCTCGGAAGGTTATTCCCTATATACTATGGTCACCTAATGTATTTGGTCGGATCCTAATGATCGACCAAACTGGGTCGGGTTCGAAGGTATAAGCGATTTATTAGATCGCTTACCCTACGACTCTAGACAACGTGGTAATCAGTAGGCATAGTCCCAAGGGACTATAACCAACGTGATTACAATCACGTTGCGAAGTTCAAACGAACTTCGCATTGACCATAAGCTGGTCAACGCTGAAAGTCAAACAAAGTTTGACTTTCTGACTCTAAAAGCAATAAAATAAAGAAAAGAACGAAAGAATACTTACGAAGGGTCCCCGAATGCTAATCCCGATTCAAGTAGCTCAGGTATGAAACAATGGTTTCAACTTAGAGCTCCTCAAATCAGAATTCTAGTGATTTTGAAGCAATGGGGCATGGGGTATTTATAGGAATACCCGAACCGTTAGGATCGTTTGTCGAATATAGTGCCTTAATCGCATCCGTACAAGTGTCGGAAAGTTGTGGTGACTAAGAATGGGTTCTTATCAGCTGACTAGGCAAGTATGAGTATGTGGTTGTGGTTAAAATAGCTGCAAACAGGCTGTTAGAAACTCTGTATCTGGTCTGCAGATTCCTTACGCATCGTAGGGGAAAAACCCCTGCGCATCGTAAGCATACAAGTTTGGCAGAATTACAGTTTTGGTCCCTGTTATGCATTCAGCCCATTTTCGACACGTTTAAGGCCCGTTAACCCCATTTCAAAGCTCTAAAATGAAGTTAAAGTATAGGGAACTTAAAATGTGTTCAAAAATATCTCGGATGTCGGTTCGTTTGGTCGTACGAACGCGATGTTCGCTTAATTACGACGGAATGCGCATAAGCGCGAAAAACGATCCAAATGACGCGACGAATGGATTTTTCTTATGCCAAACACTAAAATAAAATATTTTAGTGCTTACATAAATTTTTGGATGTCCGGAAGTATTCAGAACGTAAGTTATGCGCGAAAATGCAAACTTGTGCACTTTTTGACACTTTTAGTCCCTGAATGACCCAAAAGTTTATTTTAGCACACCGAACCCCTCAAAGCCTATTTCTAAGCTATGTAAAGGATATTTATGGTATGTTTAACTTATGGTCATGTTCCGGAAAGTCTGTTACAGTTCAAATTGGCATACTTTCGCAGTTTGTCAACTTTAGTCCCTGTAGACGAATTAACTTGTTTTTGCCATACCAAAGCCTTCAAAACTTATTTCTAAGTTATGTAAAAGTTGTTTAAGGTATGTTAAGACAATGTCACTATTCCGGAGTGTTTGTTGCATTAAACTGGTTATATTTACGCATTGGTGCGCGTATAACCTTCCAGAAAGCGATTTAGAGTTTGAAATCGAATAAGAATCGATATGTGCAAATGATACACATATTTTTTTACAAATCCCAAGTATGAAATACAATATTTCACTGGTTTGGTATTTGTTTGATGGTCGCAGTGACCCAGGTGTCACAGTCTCCCCTACTTTAGGAAATTTCGTCCTGAAATTTTATTTAGAGGAAACTTGTGAGAGTTTGAAAACATGAAGTTGAAAAGACAAAACAACACTGGTTAGGGTTCTGAACTTCTAGTAACTTTAATAACATCATGATTGCAATGTAAGAGGGATACTTATATACAAGTATATAAAGCGTCATTGGTGCGTCCACCGTACCTCCATTACATCGTTCTTATTTTGTTATTGTTGTCACTATCGGTTCTTACACATGATAAATCTTACTGTGGTTTCTGCGCACGGAATTTCATAATTATGTATGCATCCATAATTATGTACTTCCTTGCATAGTCCACACAGTGCGTTTGATAACGTGTAGGGGAAAACCTAATGAATGATCCTGTGATGAGTGTGACTGGACCTCCATAGGGTCCTCTCAGCTGTATCATCACATGCCACTCTTAACCAGAATCTGAATCAATCTGTAACAAGACCACTCAAGGGTCTCTCTTCGAATCAAGGAATGGTACTATATAACCCAAGGGTCTTAACTACTACGTAGAAGCCCATAAGGATTTAAGGTAGTACCTTTTTGAAAATCCTACTATGAATCCCTCATATGAAGATATGAAAGATTCTATGAGGATTTGAAAATCGGATCACACAAAAACATAGAGGAGAACACATAACACATAATCGCATAATCGTATAATCGTATAATCGTTTAATCGTATGATCGTAAAATCGTATAATCGTTTAATTTGTTATCTTTGGACACGGGTATTTAAACCATACTAAGAATCAAATCCGTGGATTTCATTTGTCACTTTAAATATTTTCAAGAATCTAACTATGAAGATAGGAAGATCTTAAAAGGAATTCGGTTTGTCCTAATTGAGTTGTAATGTACATTTTAAGGTGTACAAGGAATTCAATCAGGGCTCCGATGTCAACGAAGGTGTTGATCGTGGTCGGCTCAGGACATGAATAGATCAAGATGTCATTAATAAAAACAATGACGAACTGATCCAAATAAGACTTGCAGACTCTATTTATTAAGTCCATGAAGATGGCTGGAGTATTTTTCAACCCAAAAGGCATGACTGTAAACTCATAATGGCCATACTTCATGCAGAAAGTCATTTTGGGAATATCTTCTTCGAGAATACGAAGTTGATGATACCCAGAACGCAAATCGATCTTGGAAAAGCATGAAGTACCCTGCAGATGATCGGAGAGATCATTGATTTAAGGTAGGGGATATCAATTCTTGATGGTGAGCTTATCAAGCTCACGATAGTCGATACACATTCGAAAAGATCCATCTTTCTTTTTCACGAAGAGGACAGGAGTTTCCCCAAGGTGAAAAGTTCGTAAGGATGAATCCTTTATCAGACAACTCTTGAAGCTGTTTTGATAATTCTTGCATCTCGAACGATGCAAGACGATAAGGTGCTTTCGCAATTGGGTTGGCATTGGGTACAAGATCATAATGAAACTTGACTTGACGAACTGGAGGCAAACCAGGCAGTTCATCAGGAAACACCTCTGGATAATCCCGAACAATCGGAATATCCTGAATACTCTTGCTCTTGCCTTTCTCCTTGGTGACATGTGCCAGGAAAGCAACATATCCTTTTCGTAGATAACTTAGGCCTTCGTACACGACATGAGCTTCAATCCACCAGAAGGTTTCTCGCCACTAACTTCCAGAACATCGCCAGACGAAAGAGGAATGCGAACAATCTTATCGGAACAAACCACCTCAGCGTGATGTTTGGTTAACCAATCGATTCTAATGATAATGTCGAAACTCCCAAGTTGCATCGGTGTGAGGTCAAAAGGAAAAAGATGATTACCAAGGTTCAACTGGCAATAACGAATAACAGAATCGAGAACAAGAGGTTTACCAGTAGCATCTTCGTCAAATAAGGGTTTTCTTAGTTTGGTTCTAGGTTTCGCAAGCAAGGGCTCAAATGACAATGAAACAAAACTTCTATCGGCACCAGAATCAAAAGAATAGATGTAGGTCGATTGTTAATAAGAAACGTACCGTTAACCACTTAGGTACCATCGACAACGAAGTGGTCAGCTCGGGCCTCGTTTGCATTCGGATTGAATGCTCCTTCATGAGCGGGATCGACAATTGGAAAGACACAAGAGATATCAACAAAACGCAAGAGGGGATCATTTGTTCGTTAACTCGAACAAACAAACGACTCGCGGAGATTAATCAAAGTAAATGAATCAAAATAATGTATCGCGAAGACATGCTCGCCTATAAGTGAACACTCATCCCAAGAATTCCCAGGTAAGCACAACTGGTCTCGCGTCTGATGAGATATATACGAAGTGCTTGCCTAGACAGAAAACCCAGAATACAGGCACTCACTCTTCCAGTTTGCACGTGTTCACATTATTTAGACTCAAACTTTGACGAGATTTTGAAAACTTAAAGGGTTCAAAACCATATAATAGGGGGTTCAAAACCTAGTAATCAATCATCCTAGAACAGATGATTAGTTTTCAAAGCGGATTCGAAAATTGTGTTCTTGTTGTGCTTGTCACCTAAGGATAAGTGACGGTATTGTTTTAAGATCTAAACACAAGAATCTTGTGTTAGGGTCCTAAGAAGGTTATAGGCTAGGTCAAAGCATTACTAATAACCTAATTCCCTATAACCATTGGCTCTGATACCAACTTTTCTGTCACACCCCGACCGCGTAAAACAACAAAGCGCGGCGGAAACATCGGGGTGTGTTGCAACATAATCATTGTTTCATAACCATGGATACCAAAAAGTATTTCGTTTTATTAAACATTGAATAATTACATCGTCTGGAAATCTAAATACACAATTTAAACTTAGTCTATCATTGTTATTGAGTCACTAAGGCCTTGTCCAGTCCTATGTGAGCATGCATCCTATCAATCGATATCTTTCAACAATACCTGAAACATATGTGAAAACGAGGTCAGCAAAGAAATGCTGGCGAATACATTGGTTTTGTAGGAGTGTCGAATTCATGGCTAGTTTAGATGTTGCAATACTTTATTTAAAAACCTTGTTTTGAAAAGAGTATAATATTGCAACTTAATTAACCAACTCAAATCAAGCGGGTTATGGTTTATAAAACCTCGTAGCCATGACTCTTAACCCAAAAACATTTGTTTTAGTAAAGCAAATTGTAAAACATTTCGTAATAAATCGTTAATAAAACATGTTAATAAATCTCGTGAAAAACTCGTATAGTTTATATCATATCGAAAACCTCGTTTGTGTGACATCGTTTGAAAATCGTTTACCCAAGTGAACTAAATAACGCCACGGTATGTAATGCGATGAAAACACTTATATATAGGAAGTACCAGCGGCGTATCCACCATGCTTTCATCACATTACGCCGTCCCGTTATCTAATCACCTAACCAAAAACCAATCGTATGTCGCTTTGAAACCAATCGTTTATCCAATCGTTAAAACATCGTGTGAAAACCAATCGTTTACCCAATCGTTAAAACATCGTGTGAAAATCAATCGTTTACCCAATCGTTAAAACATCGTGTGAAAACCAATCGTTTACCCAAATCGTTTAATTCGTTTTAGGTCGTGAAACTACTTCTATGGTCGTCTCGCTAATAACATTCAAACCTTCTTGACTCGAATTAATAAACCCTTACCAAAGGATAGATTAACATCTCGCATTAATAAACCCTTACCAAAGGATAAATTAACATCTCGCATTAATAAACCCTTACCAAAGGATAAATTAACATTTCGCATTAATAAACCCTTACCAAAGGATAAATTAACATTTTACAGATTCAGTCGCTACCCACCACCCCCACACATAACTACGGGTGCAGTAAGATAACGAGATTTGTCAGATCCTATGGTACCATAACCTAATACTGGTCGGCTTGATCATCGCCAATGAATGTCATTTTTTATGTAAATACAACCAACAAGTTTGTTCACTTTATTGAAATCGTTATTAGTTTTGTATAAATCATCTTAATCGTTTTTGAAACCATTTGTTATAACATCGAAAACATTTAGCACATATGAGTCACCCCAAAACAATTGAAAGCAGTAAAATAGGGGAATAATGTACTCGCCTGAGAATGCTTAGAGATCTTGAACAACAACCAAGCAAAGCTAGAGGGAGCACGGAATCAATCGGCAGTCTAAAACCATATAAATAAACCGGACCTAAATCGGGAGATCGGATAGGATGAGGCTTGGTAAACCAAATGAGTATTGGAACTTATATGATATGGTTTAACAAGGCCTACATACTACATTGAGACTAACCTAAGTGATTTTGACCCATCGCGACCTATTAAGGTAGCTTACGCCACTTTAACGCGTCGTGCGCGCAAAGCGCGTTTGAGACGTCTAACTAGTCCTATGACAAGTGTTATATGCCTAAACATGTTACATAATCAGTTATGTGACGAAATTTTAGGTTACATATGCTTAATTACCAATTATATATGAAAAGGGTATTCTGGTAATTTACCTAAGGCATATAAACTACCTATCATACAACTACTTAAACGAAGCGACCATAGGGTATAGCCTCGGAAGGTTATTCCCTATATACTATGGTCACCTAATGTATTTGGTCGGATCCTAATGATCGACCAAACTGGGTCGGGTTCGAAGGTATAAGCGATTTATTAGATCGCTTACCCTATGACTCTAGACAACGTGGTAATCAGTAGGCATAGTCCCAAGGGACTATAACCAACGTGATTACAATCACGTTGCGAAGTTCAAACGAACTTCGCATTGACCATAAGCTGGTCAACGCTGAAAGTCAAACGAAGTTTGACTTTCTGACTCTAAAAGCAATAAAATAAAGAAAAGAACGAAAGAATACTTACGAAGGGTCCCCGAATGCTAATCCCGATTCAAGTAGCTCAGGTATGAAACAATGGTTTCAACTTAGAGCTCCTCAAATCAGAATTCTAGTGATTTTGAAGCAATGGGGCATGGGGTATTTATAGGAATACCCGAACCGTTAGGATCGTTTGTCGAATATAGTGCCTTAATCGCATCCGTACAAGTGTCGGAAAGTTGTGGTGACTAAGAATGGGTTCTTATCAGCTGACTAGGCAAGTATGAGTATGTGGTTGTGGTTAAAATAGCTGCAAACAGGCTGTTAGAAACTCTGTATCTGGTCTGCAGATTCCTTACGCATCGTAGGGGAAAAACCCCTGCGCATCGTAAGCATACAAGTTTGGCAGAATTACAGTTTTGGTCCCTGTTATGCATTCAGCCCATTTTCGACACGTTTAAGGCCCGTTAACCCCATTTCAAAGCTCTAAAATGAAGTTAAAGTATAGGGAACTTAAAATGTGTTCAAAAATATCTCGGATGTCGGTTCGTTTGGTCGTACGAACGCGATGTTCGCTTAATTACGACGGAATGCGCATAAGCGCGAAAAACGATCCAAATGACGCGACGAATGGATTTTTCTTATGCCAAACACTAAAATAAAATATTTTAGTGCTTACATAAATTTTTGGATGTCCGGAAGTATTCAGAACGTAAGTTATGCGCGAAAATGCAAACTTGTGCACTTTTTGACACTTTTAGTCCCTGAATGACCCAAAAGTTTATTTTAGCACACCGAACCCCTCAAAGCCTATTTCTAAGCTATGTAAAGGATATTTATGGTATGTTTAACTTATGGTCATGTTCCGGAAAGTCTGTTACAGTTCAAATTGGCATACTTTCGCAGTTTGTCAACTTTAGTCCCTGTAGACGAATTAACTTGTTTTTGCCATACCAAAGCCTTCAAAACTTATTTCTAAGTTATGTAAAAGTTGTTTAAGGTATGTTAAGACAATGTCACTATTCCGGAGTGTTTGTTGCATTAAACTGGTTATATTTACGCATTGGTGCGCGTATAACCTTCCAGAAAGCGATTTAGAGTTTGAAATCGAATAAGAATCGATATGTGCAAATGATACACATATTTTTTTACAAATCCCAAGTATGAAATACAATATTTCACTGGTTTGGTATTTGTTTGATGGTCGCAGTGACCCAGGTGTCACACAAATGGGTCGGGTTCGAAAGTATAAGCGATTGATTAGATCGCTTACCTTTACGACCCTAGACAAGCACAAATCTAAAAGTGACGAGCTAAACATGCTAAAACATGTTTAGTTAAGTTAGAAAACAGGTTTTGGTATCAAAACAAATGGTTTTGATACCCAATAGTAGTTTGGTTACAAAATACGCATAAACATGTATTTTGGCCGAAACTACGACTAGTCACTACGCCTAGTCAATGTGGTAATCAGTAGGTATAGTCACAAGGGACTATAACCATCATGATTACGCTCACGTTGCAAAGTTCAACGGAACTTTGTGTTGACCATTGACTGGTCAAAGCTGAAAGTCAAACATAGTTTGACTTTGATGCTTGAAATACAAGAACAAGCATGAAGGAGAGTTACAAAGTGTCCAAGAAGGATGTTTGATCTAAAATAGCTCAGGTATGAAGTGCAAACACCCCAACTTAGAGCTGATTTCAGATCAAGTGTGAGAATGAAGTGAAGTGGGGGTTGCTATTTATAGGAATTTCATAACCATTAGGATCATTTCTTGGAGAAGAGGGAATGATCTTGGCCTTACACTTGGGCACAAGGTTTTGAATACCATGGGGACATCAAATACCAGCCCATAGTGTGTAATTCAAGGGGTAAAAACCATTTGAGCAAGTGGAATAGGCCAGATTCAATGTTTCAACAATTCTGTGGTTCTGGACACTGCTTACGGATTGCAAGCAAGTCTCCATACGGTCCGTAAGCGACCTGCAGACCAGCAACTTTCAGAAATGACAGTTTTAGCCCCTGAAGCCCCAAACTTAGTTTTCGATGCATTTTTGTCACGTTTAAGCCCCGTTAACCCCATTTCAAAGCTCTAAAATGAAGTTAAAGTATAGGGAACTTAAATTATGCTAAAAAATATATCAGATGTCGGTTCGTTTGGCCGTACGATTGCGTTGTTTGGTTAATTACGACGGAAGTCGTAACGGACGCAAAAACGATCCAAATTGCGCGACGAATGGATTTTTCTTATGCCAAACTCTAAAATAAAATATTTTAATGTTTACATAAATTTTTGGATTTCCGGATGTATTCAGAATGTAAGTTATGCGCGAAAATGCAAACTTATGCACTTTTGACGCTTTTAGTCCCTGAATGAGTATAAAGTTTATTTTAGCACACCGAACCCCTCAAAGCCTATTTCTAAGCTATGTAAAGGATATTTAGGGTGTGTTTAACTTATGATCAGGTTCTGGAATGTCCATTACAGTTCAAATCAGCATACTTTCGCAGTTTGTCAAATTTAGTCCCTGTAAGCGAATATACTTGATTTTGCCATACCAAAGCCTTTAAAACTTATTTCTAAGTTATGTAAAGGTTATTTAAGGTATGTTAAGCATAGATTGATGTTCTGGAGTATTTTTCGCATTAAACTGATTACGTTTACGCACCAGTTTGCGTATAATTCTCCAGAAAGCGATATAGAGTTGAAATTGAATAAAAGTCAAAACATAAAAAATGTCAAAAATAAACAAACAAACATTGGGATCAAATAACTTTATTTCATTAACAACTGAATTGTTTACAATGATTATAAGCACAGATGTCACAGTCTCCCCTACTTGTGGAAATTTCATCCCGAAATTTGTTTAGAGGAAACTTGTGAGAAAAGATGCGGATACTTCGCCTTCATTTGATCTTCACGTTCCCAAGTAAACTCAGGTCCACGCTTAGATTCCCAGCAAACTTTGACCAAAGGAATGCGCTTGCGTTTAAGCCATTTGACTATTCGGTCCATGTTTCCACAGGTTTCTCAACAAAATGTAGTGTTTTATCAACACGAATTTCGTCAAGTGGAGGTTCTCATCAGCTAAACACTTCTTGAGATTGGACATGTGGAAGGTTGGATGAACATTTCCAAGTTCAGGAGGTAACTCAAGTCTGTAGGCTACCTTACCGATTCTTTTGACAATCTTGAATGGTCCAACATATCTAGGTGCAAGTTTTCCTGTCTTTCCAAATCTGATCACACCTTTCCAAGGTGAGACCTTAAGTAATACACGATCACCGACTTGAAATTCCAAGGGCTTGCATCGTTGGTCCGCTTAACTCTTTTGACGGCTTCGAGCTGTCTGGAGGTTATCACGAACTTTCTTAACCTTATCAGTTGTCTCTAGAATAAGGTCAGGTCCAGTAAGTTGAGCCTCACCTATCTCATTCCAGCAGACTGGTGAACGACATTTTCGACCATAGAGAGCCTCGAAAGGAGCCATGTTGATACTGGAGTGATAACTGTTGTTGTAGGAGAATTCAATCAATGGAAGATGTGAATCCCAACTACCACCAAAATTGATCACGCAAGCTCTAAGCATATCCTCCAAAGTCTGGATTGCTCTTTCAGATTGACCATCAGATTGCGGATGATAAGCAATGCTCAGATTAAGTTGGGTCCCCATAGCAGATTGCATGGTTCTCCAAAAACGAGAAGAGAAGCGAGCTTCTCTATCAGAAATAATATTCAAAGGAACACCATGTCGAGATACGATTTCATCCACATAGATTTTAGCAAGCTTGTCAGCAGATAGATCCTCACGGATCGGCAGGAAATGCGCTGATTTAGTAAGACGATCAACAACTACCCAGATGGCATCATGACCTTTCTTTGTGCGCGGAAGTTTAGTAATGAGATCCATAGAAATGTTTTCCCATTTCCAAACTGGAATCTCTGGTTGCTCCAAAAGACCAGAAGGATGTTGGTGTTCAGCCTTAACCTTAAGACAAGTAAGGCGTTTTGAAACATACAAGGCAATGTCTTTCTTCATACCAGGCCACCAATACTGAGTACGAAGATCCTTATACATCTTATCTGAGCCAGGATGAATAGAATAACGAGACTTATGAGCTTCATCCATGAGCAAAGTGCGGAGATCATCTAGGCTTGGGACCCACAAACGGCCCATGAAATAATACGATCCATCATCCTTTAGTTCAAGATCAGGCTTAATATGATAGGGTAATTCCTTACCCATCAAGTCTTGTGAAACACAAGCATGTTGAGCCTGAGAGATGCGGGTCTGAATATCAGATCGAGCTTGAATATCAGATTGAACATGAACACAATGAAGCTTAACACGTTCTTTACGACTCAAAGCGTCAGCCACGACATTCGCCTTACCAGGATGGTAGCGAATTTCGCAGTCATAGTCGTTTAGAAGTTCAACCCAATGTCTCTGCCTCACGTTGAGTTCTTTCTGATTAAAGATATGCTGAAGACTTTTGTGGTCAGTGAAAACCACACATTTTGTACCATACAAATAGTGTCTCCAGATCTTAAGAGCGAACACAACTGCACCTAACTCAAGATCATGAGTGGTGTAGTTCTTCTCATGCACCTTTAACTGTCTCGATGCGTATGCTATGACTTTGTTCCTTTGCATCAGAACACAGCCAAGTCCTAAATTGGATGCATCGCAGTACACGACAAAATCATCATTACCTTCGGGCAAAGATAGGATAGGCGCATCACATAGCTTCTGTTTCAAGGTCTGAAATGCTTCTTCTTGCTTAGAACCCCATTCAAAGGGCTTATTCTTCTGAGTTAGAGCAGTTAGGGGAATTGCAATCTTCGAGAAATTTTCGATGAAGCGGCGGTAATAACCCGCGAGACCAAGAAAAGAACGAACTTCGGTAGGAGTAGTAGGCGTATCCCAGTCCTTAATCGCACTGATCTTGGAGGGATCTACATGAATACCTTGTTCGTTGACAATATGACCCAAAAATTAAACTTCTTTGAGCCAAAATTCGCACTTGGAGAATTTGGCGAAAAGTTGCTCTTTCTTTAGGGGTTCCAGAGTAAGACGAAGATGTTGCTCATGATCAGCTTGCGTCTTAGAATATATCAAAATGTCATCAATAAAAACGATGATGAACTTATCTAAATAAGGCTTGCAAACCCTATTAATCAAGTCCATGAAAACAGCAGGAGCATTAGTCAAACCGAATGGCATAACTGTGAACTCATAATGCCCATAACGAGTGCGGAATGCTGTCTTGGGAATATCTTCTTCATGCACACGAAGTTGATGATACCCAGAACGTAGATCAATCTTCGAAAAATAAGAAGCACCTTGTAATTGATCAAAGAGATCATCAATGCGAGGTAGGGGATATCGATTCTTGATGGTAAGCTTGTTAATCTCAGGGTAATCGATGCACATTCTGAAAGATCCATCCTTCTTCTTGACAAAAATAACGGGAGCACCCCAAGGTGAAAAACTAGGACGAATAAAACCTTTATCTGAAAGCTCCTGAAGCTGTTTAGACAATTCTTGCATCTCAGACGGTGCAAGACGATAAGGAGACCTGGCAATGGGATTTGCACCAGGTACAAGATCAATACGGAACTCTACTTGGCGCGTTGGGGGTAATCCAGGTAACTCCTCAGGAAATAGCTCCGGATAATCCCGAATGACAGGGATATCTTGAATAGGCTTACCTTTGCCTTTATCTGCTACAACATGTGTCAAGAAGGCCATATAGTTCTTTCGAAGATACTTCCAAGCTTGGAAACAAGACATGAGCTTGAGACTACTAGCAGGCTTCACACCACGAACCTGTAGGATCTCACCTGATGAAAGTGGAACACGAACAATCTTCTCGAAACAAACTACCTCTGCGTGATGCTTAGCTAACCAATCCATACCCACTATAATGTCGAAACTCCCAAGTTGCATTGGCGTGAGGTCGATAGGAAAAAGATGGTTGTTAAGGTTCAACTGGCAGTTGTGAAGAACAGAATCAAGAACAACAAGATCACCACTAGCAACTTCTAATGTCAAAGGCTTACCTAGTTTCGTTCTAGACATGCGAAGCAATGGCTCAAAAGAAAATGACACAAAACTCTTATCGGCACCAGAATAAAAAAGAACAGATACGGATTGATTATTAACAAAGAACGTATCGTTAACCACTTCATTGTCTGCTTGCGCCTCTTGTGCATTCATGTTGAAGACTTGACCTCGAGCCTGAGCCTGATTCGGATTCGCATTCACCAATCTTGGACATTGATTACGGTAGTGGGTCAGATCCCCACAGTTATAACAAGAACCTAGTGGGTAGTGAGGTCATGCAACTTGACCTTGTTGCTGAGCAAGAGGCTGAGCAACTTGTTGAGCCGGGTTCTGAATTGCCCGATTCTGATTAGCAGGAATGCCGCATATGTCAGCAAGATGACCAGATCTTCCACAGTTGGTGCACTGACGGCACTGGAGGTGCGGTTGATGATGACCGTTACATCTTTTGCACAAAGGTGCATTGCCAAGATAAGGTTTCTTGGCAAGTGGTTGCGCAGGCTGATTTGGTGCAGCTTGATTTGCCTGTGCAGTAACGGCGTAGTTTTGGGAAGCCTTACGCTTCCTAGAACCCTTCGAGGAACCAGAATCCTTACCCTTTTTGTTTTTACCTTTCTTGCTATCCTCTTTGTCAGACGACTGCTTCTTACCCGTGTCACCTTTTCTATGCAGCTTACCCTTCCGAACCTGCGACTCAGTCAATGTCGCAGATAGCTCGATTTCCTGACGAACTGTGGTAGGGTTACTACCAGTAACGATGTCTTGTATAGAGTCAGGTAGGCCATCGATATACTTCTCGATAGCCTTCTCGAGTGGGGTAACCATTGTTGGGCATAACAAACTCAGCTCCTCATACCTATCAGTATATGCCCGGTGCTCGCCACTATCCTGCTTCAGGTCATCAAATTCCCTTTCTAAAGCTCGCAATTCATGACGAGGACAAAACTCCCTCATCATAAGAGTCCTAAGTTCAGCCCATGTTTGCACTAAAGCAACCTCAGCACCACGGTCTCTCATAACCCCGTTCCACCATGTGAGAGCCCTCTTCTGAAACACACTGGAAGCAAACTCGACTTTGCGATTATCAGGACACTGAACATGACGGAAAGTATTCTCAATGCTCTCGAACCATTAAAGAAGCCCAGTTGCCCCTTCAGAACCTCTGAACTTGAGTGGTTTAGCCGTGTTAAAACTCTCAAAGTTGCATGGAGCATTATTGTTGTTGTTGGCTTGGTTCCATTGAGCCATAAGATTTAGGAACGCAGCAGCCATTTGCTGTGCGATGATTTCTGCCAGTTCGGCATTTGGTAGCGGATTTTCGCGTTGAGGAGGCATTCTAAAAGAGGAAACATGAAAGGAACGAGTGAGATGATTAGATGAAAAGAATGAGATGCAACAAAAGTCGACAAAAGCAAAGATGGTGGTCATTTGTCTGTATCACAAAGTAAACAAACGACACACAGTGACTAATCAAAGTAAATGGGTCAAAAATAATGCTTCGCGAAGACATGCTCGCCTATAAATGAACACTCACCCCAAGAGTTCCCAGGTAAGAGTGACTGGTCCGATTCTGTGGATTTGTACGAACACTCTAGCCTTAGACAGAAAACCCAGGGTACATGCATTCACCCTTCCAGTTTGCACATGTTCACACTATTTAGAACCCAAAACTTTGACGAGATTTTGAAAACTTGGAAGGCACAAGGCCAAAAGAATCATTCAAAAATGGATGGTAAATTTTCAAAATCATTTTGAAAAATCAGAGAGTTCAAAACCATATAATAAATTATTTAAAAACAGATGATTGATTTTCAAAAATCGTTTCAGAAAATTGGGTTCTTGTCTTGGTGATCACCTAAGGATAGGTGAAGTGTATGTTTTAAAATCTAAACACAAGACAACTTGTGTTAGGGTCCTAGAAAGGTTATAGTATAGGTCAAAGCATTACTAATAACCTAATTCCCTATAACCATTGGCTTTGATACCAGCTCTTCTGTCACACCCCGACCACGTAAAACATCAAATCGTGGCGGAAACGCCAGGGAGTGTCGTAACAGAATTATTGTTTCACAACCATGGCATTTAAAAGTTATGTTTTATTCATCAAACAAGGTGTTACATTGTCTTAAAATAACTGAAACAAAAGTACATCACATAATTAAACTAGTTCCGTCTTTATTTTAAGTCTCTAAGGCACAGGTCCGCCCTAGCGTGTCACGAACATCCTAAGCAACAGCTCCGGAAAACACATGTGAAAATAGGTACGTCAGCATAAAAATGCCTGTGAGATACATAGGTTTTGTGAAAATAGGATTCATGACTTGTGTTTAAAGAAATGTTTAATAAAAATAAGTCATGAATCTAGTTAAATGTTTTCTTTTGTAAATCATTTGAAAAACGTTAGCAAAATTAGATGATATGTATATAAAAAAGAATAATGTATGGTTAAAAGAATAAACAAGTAAAATGAGTTTGTATAAATTGAGATATTTGTAAAACAATGTTTGAGTGAAAATATGTTGTAAATGTAATATGTATAGTTGAAATGGTTTAAATAACGCTACGATATGTAATACCATAAAAGCACTTATATATAGGAAGTACCATCGGCGTATCCACCATGCTTTTATCATACTACATGTCGTCTCGTTATGTAAATCACTTACCCAAACAAACCACCAAAATGTAATGTTTAAACCAATTGTCAAATGTTTATGAGTAAACCAAGTCTATTGTCAATATAAACTATGTAATGTATAAGCAAAAGTTGTGTATGGTAAGTAAAATGAGACTACTTAAACCACAAGTAAAAATTAGGGCTGGCAATTTTACACGAATACACGACACGAACCTATACGAAGTTAACAGGTATCGTGTATGGCCTTAACAGGTATCGTGTACCAAACAGGTAGAAACGAGATTACCAGTTAATTTTCGTGTATAAACAGGTTAAATACCTGTTTACCTGTTAATACATGTTAGTACACGATAAGAAATTAAAATAAATAAAACTCATCAGCCATGTGCGTGTGGGTTCCTTAATTCCTTTCTATTTCCATTCCTCATTCAATTAAAAAAAAACCCTAAACTCCCTCTTTAACTCTCAGAAATCATGTCGTGTTTGTTTTTTTGTTTTTGTTAACAGGTGTTAACAGGTAATTTTCGTGTTTAACAGTCGAACAGTTGTGTTAACAGGTATTAACAGGTAATTTTCTTGTATATCGTGTTGTGTTCGTGTTTGAAAAAAAGGACACGGTAAGTTATGGTGTCGTGTTCGTGTATGGGATTTCGTGTATCGTGTCTTATCGTATCGTGTACGGGTATACACGATATGCCAGCCCTAGTAAAAATGTACAAAACAAAGTATTTTGAGTAAATCAAAAGTTATGTTTTGTAAGATAAATACATGTTTTACTGATACAAACACTTATGTGGTAAGTTAACGCATACATTCAAGCCTTGAGACAGCAGGATAACCTTAGAGTAAAGATTATCAAAGTAAAATGTTTTCAGATTCAGTCATTCCTTACACCCAAACAAACCTAGGATGTCAGGAACGAGATTTGTCAAGTCCTATGGTACAATTACTTACTACCGAGCGGCGTAGCTAATGTTAATGAATGTAATTTAGACCCGTTGAACAAACCAAATGTCATATCAAATTGTAGACATGAAATGAAAGTAATGTACTAAGTATGCTAAGTTAACACACAAAGCAGAAAAGTCATGTAAATCAATGTGCTAAATATGCTAAGTTAACATTTAAAGCAGAAAAGTCATGTAAATCATTGTGCTAAATATGCTAAGTTAACATACATAGCAAAAGAAGATGTAATGTAAATCAATGTGCTATCATGCCAAGTAAACATACATAGCAAAGCAAAATGAAATTTATGTACTAATAGTGTACTAAGGAACATAGCAAGTATATGATATGAAAACATGGAAAGCATGAAAATAACAAGTAGGCACATGTGTTTCACCCCAAAATGTTTGGAAAACAGTAAAAGAAGGGTCTATGTACTCACTTGAGATTGCTCAATAGACTTTAGATATCCACCAAGCAAAGCTAGAAGATCACGGAATCAAACGGCACCGAATATAGGTAACTACATTAATAAACGGCCCTATTCGGAGGATCGGGTAACATGAGGATTCGTAAACCAAATGAGTGTAAGAACTCATGTAATATGGTTTAACAAAGCCTACATACTAAAATGAAACTTATCTTAAGTGCTTTTGACCCGTTACGACCCGTTTAGGTAGCTTATGCTACGTTAACGCGTCGTTCGCGTAAAACGCTTTCGGAATGCCTAACTAGTCGTATAACAAGTAAAATATGCCTTATCATGTTTAATATTGTTGTTAAATCAGTTTAGATGTCAATACTTAGGTTACATAGGCTTAAAATGAATTTTGGCTCAAAAAGGGCATTTTGGTAATTTTCCTAAGGCATATAAATTACCTATCATACAACTACTTAAACGATGTGACCATAAGGTATAACCTCGGAAGGTTATTCCCTATACAACTATGGTCACCTAATGTGTTTGGTCGGATCCTAATGATCGACCAAATGGGTCGGGTTCGAAAGTATAAGCGATTGATTAGATCGCTTACCTTTACGACCCTAGACAAGCACAAATCTAAAAGTGACGAGCTAAACATGCTAAAACATGTTTAGTTAAGTTAGAAAAGAGGTTTTGGTATCAAAACAAATGGTTTTGATACCCAATAGTGGTTTGGTTACAAAATACGCATAAACACGTATTTTGGCCGAAACTACGACTCGTCACTACGCCTAGTCAACGTGGTAATCAGTAGGTATAGTCACAAGGGACTATAACCATTGTAATTACGCTCACGTTACAAAGTTCAAGGGAACTTTGTGTTGACCAATGACTGCTCAAAGCTAAAAGTCAAACATAGTTTGACTTTCATGCTTGAAATACAAGAACAAGCATGAAGGAGACTTACAAAGGGTCCAAGAAGGATGTTTGATCTAAAATAGCTCAGGTATGAAGTGCAAACACCCCAACTTAGAGCGGATTTTAGATCAAGTGTGAGAATGAAGTGAAGTGGGGGTTGCTATATATAGGAATTTCACAACCATTAGGATCATTTCTTGGAGAAGAGGGAATGATCTTGGCCTTACACTTGGGCACAAGGTTTTGAATACCATGGGGACATCAAATACCAGCCCATAGTGTGTAATTCAAGGGGTAAAAACCATTTGAGCAACTGGAATAGGCCAGATTCAATGTTTCTGCAATTCTGTGGTTCTGGGCACTGCTGACGGACCGCAAGAAAGTCTCCATACGGTCCGTAAGGGACCTGCAGACCAGCAACTTTCAGAAATAACCGTTTTAGCCCCTGAAGCCCCAAACTTGGTTTTCGATGAATTTTTGTCACGTTTAAAGTATAGGGAACTTAAAATATGCTCAAAAATATATCGGATGTCGGTTCGTTTGGCCGTACGATTGCGCTGTTCGGTTAATTACGAAGAAAGTCGTAACGGGCGCAAAAACGATCCAAATTGCGTGACGAATGGATTTTTCTTATGCCAAACTCTAAAATAAAATATTATAATGTTTAAATAAATTTTTGGATGTCCGGATGTATTCAGAACGTAAGTTATGCGCGAAAATGCAAACATGTGCACTTTTTGACGCTTTTAGTCCCTGAATGAGTATAAAGTTTATTTTAGCACACCGAACCCCTCAAAGCCTATTTCTAAGCTATGTAAAGGATATTTAGGGTGTATTTAACTTATGATCAAGTTCTGGAATGTCCATTACAGTTCAAATCGGTATACTTTCGCAGTTTGTCAAATTTAGTCCCTGTAAGCGAATAGACTTGATTTTGTCATACCAAAGCCTTCAAAACTTATTTCTAAGTTATGTAAAGGTTATTTAAGGTATGTTAAGCATAGATTGATGTTCCGGAGTATTTTTCACGTTAAACTGATTGCGTTTACGCACCAGTTTGCGTATAATTTTCCAGAAAGCGATATAGAGTTGAAATTGAATAAAAGTCAAAACATAAAAAATGTCAAACATAAACAAACAAACATTGGGATCAAATAACTTTATTTCATTGATAACTGAATTGTTTACAATGATTACAAGCACAGATGTCACAATATGACCTTTAGCAACTTCTTTAGAGAAATTTTGACCATTCTGAAAAAGCAATGCTATGTTATAGTGTAACACATGACCAATGTTGCTGTTTGAGCTTTGGAACTGATGACTTGAGGTTGAAACATTCGGACTAACACTCGAGTATGAAGAAAAACCGTTGTTGCTTTTTGAACTTTGATTAATTGATCCAGATGAGTTTTCTGCACTAAAAGCTGTTTGGACCTTTGGACTTGCTTCAATATCCTGAACATTCCCTTTATAATACATCTTGATGTCTTGTTGACCACTTGGACTGTTCATTCTAGCAATCTTCTGCTGTTCAAGATCCTGTCCTTCAATCTTTTCAATAAACTAAGAAATTGTCAACTTATCATATTCTCCAGTGTTCTTTAAGATCATCAGATATGTACCCCATTCTTTCTGAGGTAAAGCATCAGCTAATTTGTCAACCCATCCTTCTCTATCTTTGTTGATATCCAAAAGAGACATTGATCTCACTAAATGACAATATATTTCGATCGGTTTCTTTGAAGTTTCACCTGGAAAACTTGTAAACAAATCAAATTCTTTCTTTAACAATGATTTTTTACTCCTGATCATGTTCTCACTTCCCTCAAACTTAATTCGAAGTGCTTCCCAAATTGAACGTGAAGTATTATCATGTTGAAGTAATATGAAGATGTCTTCTTTCACAACTTGCTGGAGTAGACTAATCATCATCTTTTCTGCTTTGTACATGTCTCGTTCTTGGCCCGACAACTCAGAAATAGTTTTAATAACACCCACATCTGTACGAGGTTTAACATACTTCTTCTCATTACATTCCCAAAACCTCAAATGATTTGCTTGAACCCAATTTTCAAATCTATCTTTCCAACCATAATATTCCTCAATGCCCATTAACTTCGTAGGTTTTTGCAAAGTTCCGGTTTCATTTTCCAGGTTCATGCTCTGAGCAATGGTAACAGGAGTACTCGGGGCAGTAGCAAATGCATTGTAAAATTCCTCTTCCATATTTTGGTAAAAATTTTCACAAACACAACTTTCAAACGAAATGACACAATTCAAACGAAATGGAACTCTTCACACGAAATGGAGATCTTCAAACGAAATGGGATCTTTGATGCGAAATAGGTGTTTTCGTATGAAATGACTAACTTTCAAACGAAATGGCAATCTGGTGCGAAGTGAAATCTGATTTCGTGCGAAAAGGAGGAACTTTCACGCGAAATAACACACTCAAACGAAATAGAAACCTATTTCATGCGAAATAGAAACCTATTTCGTGCGAAATGAAGAATCCGATGCACAGTTTCAAGCGAAATGAATCACAAAAGTGATTTCGTGCGAAATGAAGGGTTTATTCCGTATGAAATGATGCTGATGTCATACTTTCGATCAGATTTTTGTCCAATAGATCAATTTTTAGGTTGATTTTAAGTCTAATTCTTTCAAGGATTAGTAAAAACAATGTTTCGCTTATAATGTGTGAAAAGTAGCTCATTTTAACCATGAAAATTTGTTTAATTTTGAAAAGAAGGTGTATAAGTCAGAAATTTGATGAAATCAAGCTGAATTCGGTAAGAACTCTTCCTCCTGAGCTCTGATACCACTTGTAGGATCGTTTGCACGACCAAAACGAGTCGTTCAGAAGAGTTCTTATCAATACGAGAGGCGGAAACTAACGAATCGACTTTGAAACAGCTTGATATTCACTCTAATTGTCTTTTTGATTGATATAACAACGTTTTACAGTGAGTAGACACTTCAGCAGCACTTCGGCTCTGGAATCGGAAAGTTACAAATGAAATGATCAGGACAACTATTTATAGGCAGATCATTTCGTGCAGAACAGGCTTCACACGAAATAGCATTTCGTACGAAATGGCTTCACCATTTCGTGCGAAATGGCAAGTTGTCATTTCGTACGAAATGGATATTCCATTTCTTGCGAAATGGTCCTCAACCTATATTTTTCTTGTTTTCTTGTATAACGTGCCCTGATCTTTCTAATCTATTACAAAACTCGATATAAGACGAAGTCGACAGACATATGCACCAACAAAACTCCAAAATTCATGGATTAAAATGAGTTTTCATGACCTAAATCAAGTTTAATCAAGAAACCATGCTTAAAACCTTATGGATTTGAGTTAATACCTTTGATTTATTGAAGGTTCTTGTGAATTCAACTGGTTGTTCTTGAGAGAAACCAGGTTTTTGGAAAGAATTTTGTGTTAAATGAAAGGCAAATGAAAGTAAAAACAATATAAAAAGGAAAAAAACATTAAAATAAGGGAGGGTGCCCCTACCTCACCCTCGCTTTGTCGTGCTTTGTTTTACGTGTTAAAAGATGATGTTTATCTTCCGTTGAGTGTTTAGGTTCGTTTACGGGTCCCGGAAGCGTTCGCGATTTGCGTGACGGACTTTGTTTTGGTCGTTTTTAGTGTCAAAGGACTCGGTTTTAAAAATCGTGCATAACCGTCTTGAAATCCGAACCCAGTTACGTTTTAATCATAAAATACTCGTATTAGAGATGTTTAAGTGTTTTTAAGCTTGATCGATAGTTCCTTGCACTTTTGATTGCCTTATGTTATGCCTGAAACGAAGGTGTTTCCCTAACCGGGCAGCTGCTTCGATTTGCGTGCCCGGTCTCTGACTGGCCTCAAACCTTATGTCACAGTCTATGGCACAAAATTAAGATGTTCCTGGAACTCGGAATCTTAAATAATGCTACGGATAACCTAATAATCAATGTCAAAGGTTTAAAGCGATGTTAAACGGAAAGCTCCGGTTTAACACGTGTTTAAAGTCTAAGGATACCAATTTTGCACTGTTGGCCCTTAGTAGCATCATGTCAGTCATAACGTGTTCTCGGATTCCTCCGAGACATAACATATATCATTTAATCAAGCATATTAGTCACACATGTTTTAGGGTTTTCGCGAAATAAAAGGGTTAAATGTGCTTTACAGTTTTGGACCGTTTAGGGTGTACCTGGTTTCGTCATGGGTGTCACATCTGCCCAGCATAATGGTGATCGACACTTGCGTCCGTAGAGAGCCTCGTATGGTGCAGCTTGGATGCTTGTATGGTAGCTGTTGTTATAGGAGAACTCAACCAAAGGTAGGTGAGTATCCCAACTGCCACCCAAGTCCATCACGCAAGCACGTAGCATATCCTCAAGTGTCTGAATCGTTCTCTCACTTTGACCGTCCATCTGTGGATGAAAAGCAGTACTCAGATTCAACTAAGAAGCAAACGCTTCTTGGAAAGATTGCCAAATCCTTGACACAAATCTTCCGTCTCTATCAGATATAATCGAGATAGGCACTCCATGATGTGCGACTATCTCCCTTAGGTACAGCTCAGCTAGCTTACCCGTGTTATCCTTTTCTCTGATCGGCAAAAAGTGCGCAGACTTCGTCAATCGGTTGACGATTACCTAAATCGTATCATGACCTCTAGGTGTCTTGGGCAACTTTGTTACGAAATCCATTGAGTTCTGTTCCCACTTCCACATGGGTATCTCAGGTTACTGTAGAAGACCTGAAGGCTTCTGATACTCGGTCTTCACCTTGGCGCAAGTGAAACACTTTCCAACATAAGTAGCCACATCACCCTTAAGTCTTGGCCACCAATAATAATCCTTCAAGTCTTGGTACATCTTGTCCGATCCTGGGTGGATCAAGTACCTCGATTTATGAGCTTCATCAAAAATAACATTTCTAAGACCACCAAAGAGGGGAACCCAAATCCGTCCCATAAAATACAAGGTTCCTTCCTCGTTGGGTACCAACTTTTTCTCCATCCCACGGAGATATTCAACCCTTAAGTTCTCTTTCTTAAGAGCTTCTCTCTGTGCGGCACGAATACGCAACGAGAGGTCCGTCTGAATAATCATCTCCAAAGCCCTAACCCTTATGGGCTTAATCCTCTCCTTCCGACTTAAGGCGTCTGCCACCACATTCGCCTTTCAGGGATGATATTTGATTTCGCAATCATAATCATTTAACAGCTCAACCCATCGTCGCTGTCTCATGTTGAGCTCCTTTTGATCAAATATGTGCTGAAGGCTCTTATGATCTGTAAAGATCATGCAGCGAGTACCATACAAATAATGTCGCCAAATCTTCAAAGCAAACACCACTGCGCCTAACTCCAAATCATGTGGGGTGTAGTTCTTCTCACGAACCTTCAACTGGCGCGAAGCATAAGTGAAAACCTTCCGTCACTGCATCAGCACACAGCCCAATCCCTGACGCGAGGCGTCACAGTATACCACGAAGTCGTCGGTGCCTTTGGGTAGGGATAAAATAGGTGCATCGCAAATCTTATTCTTGAGAAATTGAAAAGCTTCCTCTTGTTTATCTCCCCATTCATATTTCTTATCCTTTTGAGTAAGGGAGGTCAGAGGTTGAGCAACTTTAGAAAAATCCTCAATGAATCTGTGATAATACCCTGCTAAACCCAAAAACTATCGGATCTCGGTCGGCGTCTTCGGAGTTTCCTAATTCTTAATCGCCTCGATCTTGGTGGGATCCACATGAATTCCATCTTCGTTTACCACGTGACCGAGGAATTGCACTTCACGTAACCAAAACTCACACTTCGAGAACTTAGAGTACAGGTTCTCCTTCTTGAGCTGTTCTAAGATGGATCTAAGGTGTTGCTCATGCTCTTCCTTTGTCCGCGAATAGATCAAAATATCATCGATAAATACAATCACGAATTTATCGAGATATGGCTTGCAAACTCGGTTCATCAAATCCATAAATACTGCTGGCGCGTTTGTCAAACCAAACGACATCACTAGAAACTCATAATGTCCATAACGAGTTCTAAAGGCAGTCTTTGGTATAGTCTCTTCTTGAATCCGCAGCTGGTGATAACCTGATCGAAGATCGATCTTGGAGTAATAACTTGAACCCTGAAGTTGATCGAACAAATCATCAATTCTCGGCAAAGGATACCGATTCTTGATGGTTAACTTGTTCAGCTCTCTGTAGTCAATGCACATACGAAAATTACCGTCCTTCTTCTTGACAAATAGGACTGGTGCTCCCCAAGGGGAGAAGCTTGGTCTAATGAATCCCTTGTCTAGAAGCTCATGGAGCTGCGTCGACAACTCTTGCATCTCTGAAGGTGCAAGTCGATAAGGTGCCTTGGCTACAGGCACGGCGCCTGGAACCAAGTCAATACGGAACTCGACTTGTCATTGCGGCGGTAATCGTGGCAAGTCTTCGGGGAAGACTTCAGGATATTCCCTTACCACAGGGATATCTTCGAGCTTTGGTTCTTTGGCTTCTTTATCAACAACGGGAGCCAAGAAGGCAACACATCCTTTACACAAAAACTTTCGTGCCTTCAAACAAACTGATAATCCATAGAGGCGTATCATGTTTTTCCCCGTGTACCACAATCATCTCTTCATTTGCCATCGGGATGCGGATAATCTTCTCATGGCATACGATCTCAGCTCGATTACTTGACAACCACTCCATTCCAACCACTACGTCGAAACTTCCCAACTCGACTGGCAGAAGATCCATCGCAAACTCCCACTCTCCAAGCTCCATCACACAACCTCTAATTACTCTGTTTGCTTCTACTAGCTTTCCATTAGCTAGTTCTATCAAATACGAGATATCTAACTTACTGGAAACTAACCCAAGTATATCCTTAAACTCTAGAGATACGAAGCTATAGTCGACACCAGTATCAAATAGCACAGATGCAAAATGTTGGTTGATAGGGAACGTACCAATTACTACGTTCGGATCTTGACGAGCTTCCCTAGCTCCAATGTTAAAAACTCTTCCTTGGGCTTGATTGTTCTTCGGGAAAATCCCGCTTGAAATGCCCTACATCACCACAACCAAAGCAACCTTGGCCACGACCATTTCCATTCCCATTTCCGCCCTGGTTGTTGTTTGCTCCACGGTTTCCGTAATCAGCTTGATTTCCAAATCCACCACGATATCCATTACCTCCCTGATTATTGTTTCCACATTGGTTTCTATTCCCATAACCGTTTCCACCACGGTTTCCATTGCCATTGCCATTACCATTTCCTCTTTGACCACCATTCCCATGACCGGCTCCATACCAGCATGTCTCCTTGGCATGGCCAACTTTTCCGCACGTTTCACACTTTCCAGCTCTGCATCGTCCAGTGTGATGAAACTGACACACATCACATTTGGGCAGGGTGCCCATATACCCTTTTCCTCTGATCTCAGCACCGGTAGTACCAGCTTGTGCCTCAACTGGTGGGTTAGCGTCCCTACGCTTATTGGCATTGTTGTTCGCACGAGTACCCTTCTTGAAGTTTGAGAACTTCCTTTTGTTCTCTCCTGATGACTCAACATGAGTCTCCTTCTTCTTTTGCTCAGAGATTGAAAACTTGCCCAATCTAACGGCTTCTTCAGTCAATGCCACGCTCAAATCGATGGCTTCAGTGATCGTTGGAGGCTTCAAAGTAGTCACCATGCTCAGTATTTGGGGTGCCAATCCCCAAATGAAACGTTCAACTCGCTTGAACTCTGGCTCTACCATGTAAGGGACAACTCGAGACAAATCGTGGAATCTCTGCACGTACTCCGCTATCTTAGGACCATCCATTTTCAGATTCCAAAAATCGGTTTCCAACTTCTGAATCTCAGCCCTTGAACAATACTTCTTGCGCATTAGCTCTTTCATCTCATCCCAGGTCATAGCATACGTTGCGGCCTCACCTAGAGTCTGAACCTGAAGGTTCCACCATGACAAGGCTCCATCGAGGAATAGTCTAGAAATGTAAGTGACTTGGTGCTCTGGCGCACACTTGCTTATTCGCAGCACATAATCTGTTTTCTCAGCCCATCTTACAAAAGCTACGGCACCTCCAGTGCCGTCAAAGTTCAGAGGCTTGCAGTCAAGGAACTGCTTGTAAGTACAACCTTGAGGTGGGTTATTTCCTGAGGTAACTCCGCTGTGTTCAGAGCGTAGGGCCTCATGTTGTGCGATTGCCTGTGAAATTCGTTCTTGCAATTCTGCCTCAGTTGTGGGCAACTGAGTGTTCCTTCGAGGAGGCATCTTCTAAAGGAAGATTGTATAGGTCAGGCCTTAATCGTATAATAAATAGTACGCATGTAATAGTGTTTATCATAACAAGTAAGCATGTAATCATCACAGAGCACAAACAGGTGAATTGACAACGTATTTAATGAGAACATGACGATTAAGCTTTCATTAATCATCAACTACAAAGTATTGTTACATGTTTTACAAATGTATCATATCAAAAAGGAACACAGGGTCACACTACCCTTGTCCAACCAGTCTACCAGTCTACAAAAGTCATATAATCAAAAAGGTGGTCTCCAAAAGGCTTCACTAGCTCAGCTCAATAGTAGTGCTCTTATCAAAAGCAAAGCAACCTACATAAAACCAAAAACCAACTATGCTGATGGTGGTGGAGGAAAGAAAAGCAAGCTGCGCACATGCTCAAGCTCCTCCTCAAGCTCATAAACATGACGCAACAGATAACTGATCTGCTGCTCGACCGTAAGAAATCGAGCATCAAACTCTAGAAATGGAGTGAGAGGTGCAGGAGGATGTGAAAATAAAGACGGTGATGAACGATGGGGAATTAAAGTAGGTTGACACGGACATGGTAAAGGACGTGGTGTCATCTCAAGCTCCAAAATCATGCGACTCATGATCTCATACTGAAGCTGAAGTGATAAGAGTAACTCATCTCGGGTATAACCAACAAAATGTGATGGATGGTAGGGATCTGAAATCGGCATAGTGTACGGTGGGAACCATCTGAGTGGCTCATCAAGTGGTGAAGAAGTAAAAGGAGCAAAAGGTGCAGACTGAGGTATGTGTGGGAAAGCTGCTGAAACATGAGGGTCATGACTAGGCTGCTGGCCTGAAGTGCCTTCCCCTGGGCGGGGTGCAGGTATGTCCTGCAAGAAAACAATAGGTAAATCGACACGATGAATATCAGACTCCACAGGGTGAAAAGGAGCAACATCAGCGGGTGCAGGTGCAAGTGGAGGAATGAATGGCTCAATAACAGGAGGGTCAATGGGTGCAGGAACTGGGTTAGGTATGAGGGGTGCAATGTCAGGTATGCCAAAAGGAATACGGTCATGATCAGGTAAAGGCTCAGGATCAGCAGGTGCAGCATCAGGCTGATCAACAGGAACAAAATCTAGCTCAAGACTAGGCTCAAGCTCGTGTGGAGGGGATGGTGCAGCTGACATGGCCGTATCATCGTTAGAATCAGTGGCATAACGTCGCAATCTAACTGCCTGCAAGGTGGAAGATTTCACAGACTCAAAGGAATCTGAGACAGAGTGCAAACTAGAGTCAGAGGAAATCTCAATAACAGGGATCTCAGGAAGTGGACTAGCAACAACGTCCTCATCTAGCTCTCCATCGCCATGGGCGTCATCGGGAGGACCATCAACAAACAAATCAAAGTCATCGTCAAACAGATCATCAAAAGGCAAATCCTCGAGAGGAATGGCCACTAAAGGAACAGGAGCGAGGATCGGTGCCACGATATGCTCACAATCGAGATGCCCGATGATAAGGTGATCGTGGACTGGAATGGGAATAACAAAAGGATCCTCGTCTGGAATACCATCAGCAAGCGGTAAGTCGTATCCAAAATCAGGCAATGCAAACGGCTGAAAGTCGACGTCGTCTGATAGCATATCTGGGTCACTCTCAGTATCGGATGTAAAGATCTCTGGCTCCAGGGCGATCTAATCATCGGAAACAATAGCCATAGGGTCATCAATATTGGACAATCTGCTCTCGGATGAAGACATAGCGTCTGTAACAGAACAATCAAAACATATGCACATATATTAACACTAACATTAAGTATGCAAGCAAATTCAATTCATCATGAAATCATGTATCCTCGTGATTTCTCACGAACCCTTTCTATCCTTCCTAGTCTCCCAGACTAAACCCACCTAGTCTCCCAGACTAAACCACCAAAGTAACCATGCATTGTGTTTCTTGTCTTTCCATTTGTAAAAATGTTTGTTTCCTGGATCTGGGCGTTTTGTGTATGCAATGAAAACATGTTGTAAAAATATTTTCGTGAGAGCCCTAATGATTGTAGTCTAGACTCGAGAAGGAATCCTAGTTCACTACAATCGAAGCTCTGATACCAAACTGTCACACCATGACTTTTGCGGAAGCGTGATTATGTGTGACTTGCTTAATATCATTGCATTCAATCATAACAACAACTATATGATAAAACCAAAGATGATCATCCATTAAATAAGTTTAAAAACATAACAACAACTTTGTTCAGAAATCCCAACACATACCTTGAATCCATATTACAAACCATGCAAATAGTTTTAGAGTTCCCTAAGGACTCGACAAAAGATTCTAAATAAAGCCAGGCTTTAGAAGGTGTGTCTCATCTAGGATAAAACACACTATCCAAACCCTTGAACATCGGATGACATCTTTTATTCTCAGCATAACTTGAAACTTCCAAACGCCCGCCATATCCACATTTAATTCCCTGAAATACATGTAGTTTGAAAAACATCAACAAAAGTTGAGCGAGTTCATGTGTTTGTTTGTGTGCGCGAATAAACCTTTGAAATCATTGTAAATATGTATGTATGTTTGTAAACCCCGGTATGAAAGCAAAAAAGGATACAGATCAATTAATGGTTTGCAAGGCCATTAACAAGTGTGCAACGGCGTAGGAAGGCTCAAACCTAGCAGATTTTGTACCGGGCCTCCGGCTGTAAGACATAGTCGCCTCATGGGCCAAACCCCGGTCCACATGGGTGTGGGCTCGCTACACCCAAATAGATCTATCACTCATGCCTCTCGGTCCTAACACGAGGATTAATGGTCTTAGGAGTGCGCCTACCCATTCACATGATCTACTATGTAATTTTTAGCTAACCATACCAATTGTAATTGTTTGTAAACATTTTGTAACATGTACTTCACCCCCGAAGTTATAAAACAAAACAGTTAAAGGAAAAGGGGGGGGGGGGACATGAACTCACAGTCTTGCGTTCTTCATAATCACAGCAACTCAAAGCTTCGCCTGGCGTACACGACTACCTACAACGTACTAATGTCTATTAGACAAGCGGGTCGTGCCTTGACTTAGTATAAATTAGTGTCTTCATTATTATTCCTAGTTATATAATTATTTGTTAAAATAATAAATATTTTAACTTAAATTATATTTAGTTAATTTTGGAATAACTGTTAAAACAATACATTTTAACTTAATATTTTTCAAGTATTTTTACATGTATTTCCTTCCCAAGGATGGGTTTATTTGTATTCGTATTCTTATACTTGTATATTTTTGCCATGTATTGGTGTCGTATTCCGGAGTGTATTTATACGTACAAAAATACGTATTTTCTTGTAATTGTTAAGTATTCTTATACTAAATTTTGTATTTAACTTTTCCCGGAATAATATCTTTAATAAAAATCCATCAATATATATTTCCAAAATATATATTTTAAGAAATATTACTTAGAAAAATTATTTATAATTTTCCTTTGGCAAAAATATTTGTACTTTCATATAAGTTCCAAAAATAATATATTTTCAAGTCTAACTTAGAAAATATATATAAACTTATTTTTCTCCAAAAATAATATATTTCATATTTATTTGAGAAAATGTATATTTCTTCCAAAGGTAATATACCTTCTAATAATTTCAAGAAAATATGTATATTTTTATTCACCCAAAATAATATATTTTCTTCTTGTAAAAAATATGACATAAATTTGTAATAATTGTAAAAATCTTACTTTTATTCACTTGGTGTCCAAAATATTATTTACCAAAATATATTTGCGAATAAATTTTCCAGAATATTTTGTGAGTTATATTCCTTTGTTCGGTTTCACCAATATTTTGTGTATTCTTTGTATATTTATTCCTTGGAATTTTGGACATATTTTGGATTGTAATTTTTTGTATTTTGGTGAGTTATATTATTTCAAGTCCTAAAATAATATAACTAATACACATATTATACAATTAATCACACACACAGTGACATCTAAGTATATATTTTCCTAAATACATATTTAGTCACTTTTATTTATAAAAACCAACCTCCAATATTTATAATTTTTATAACAAAATTTATGGCAAACTTTATTTGAAAAACCCATGGTTTAAAAATATACTTGTAAATATTTGTTTAAAAATATTTTTCTAAGTGTTTAATTTCTAGAAAATTTTTGCCATAGTTTCCCCTAAAAATGAAGGTTTCTATGCCTTAAAGGCATATCATTTTCTTTTGTAAATCAACACAATCAATCAACAATCAACAATAAACAATCTATACTTACCAATTTTGCCAAACAAGCATAAACTACCACTTCATGAACTTGAAAATTTATAAAAATTTGTTGTAACTTACTAGTATGTTTAGTAAGCCTAGTTACCCTTCAAAGTGTGGTTGATTCTTTAAAAACTTCATTTTTAAAGAAAATGGTTCTTTACAACTTGTAGTCACATTTTCTAAAAAATGTTTCTTCATGAATTTTTCTTGTCACATATGTGATTCTACACCTTATTAACCATCAAAAATGAGGTTTATTTATTTAAGAACCAAGATTAAGTAAAACTTGTATTTTTAACTTGGTTTCTTGAAAAATCATTCTTGAAATCTTAGATTTACAAGACTTACATCTCATTTTAATCATTATTTTACAAGAAAACATTATATTCTTTCAAGTTCATGGTTTATGTGAGGATGATCTATTAATCTCTAACATTTTCATTCTCTCATCTTGCTAGATTATGTTTTTAATCATGATCTGGCAAGATCATATGATGATCTACATCATTCTCATAAGTAAACAACAATTAACAAGTAAATCAACACATAAACAACATGATTTCTTCATGATTTAAGCTTATGTTCAAGTTTCATTCTCTTGATTCTTAGTGTTCTTCAAGTTTATCATCATGTATCATTCTTTAACCACTTATATGAGATGTAAAATGAAGGGATTAGTGTTCTTACCACTAGCTCAAGGCTAGGGATGATCAAGAGAAGAAAAGAGGTGGATAAAAGCAAATAGAGAAAGTCCTTGAACTTCCGAAAGCTCCTAGCTTCCTTATGCACCTTCTAACACCTTTGTATAAGCTTGGAATGTATGGATAATGATTGATGATGGTGGTGGTGGTTGTGCTTGATCTCGGCCGAAGCCAAGAAGAGGAGAGGAGAAAGAAGTGGTGTTGAGTGATGAATGAGAAATGAGGTTATGAACTTGATGTGTTTACTTATAGTCCATTTAGAAGCTTTAACTTATGGTTCATGTGTCTAAAAACCAACACAATCCATTATTTAATCAAAAGAAAATCAAAGAGTGGGGGCCTTGTTGGGCCGTCCCATAGGTGGGGGTAGTAGGCTAGGTTTAACCATATAGTTAGTTATCCAGTTGAAAATCAAGTATATAGTTAGGTGTTTAGTTACTAGATATTTATATAGTTTGTTATGATGTTCGGGGACCATAACTAGCTTGGTAATGTTAAAATAATGCTTCTAGTGAAAAATTGGTGTTTCGGGTAGTGTCCGGTTGTTCGGTTGGTTACCGGTTTGTTAAAGTGCTAAACTATGCAGTTTAGTGTGCTTTATGTTACCTTTTGTGACACTTTTGATTCCCGACACTTAGGAAAGCATTCAGGACCATTTAACCACATTTCTGCATGATATTAGATTGTTCAAATGCTGAATTTGCGGATTTTCTGCAGAATTCTGTAGTTTAGGTGAGTTTTAGGCACTTTCCGGCACTTAAACTATCTCTAGGAAGGCAATTTTGTGATCCTTACTTTCCTACACACTATACTAGTGTAATACTTGGTTTCTGGCTCATCACAATGTCTGTCTATGTACTGAACTCTGTCAGCCTTTTTTCTGATTTGTCTGATAACTGTGCTAACTGTGTTTCGTGCATCATTTGAGTCAATAAAGTTCTTATGAAATAATGATATGACATTTGCAATACGTGATGCACATGTATGTATAAAGCAATAATCAGAAAGCAATTCAAATCATTAATTGTAATTCAGCAAAGTCATTAAGCACTAATCATGGTTTAATAGTTGTACGGATACCTGGAATTTTGACATTTGTCAAACAAACAGGTAATTCACGTATCCAACAATGTGCGGCCCAGTCAATTCGAGGCCCAATACCAAGGTGTGCGATTGGATCCCGTTGTGCGATCCTGCTTCTGGTGTGTGACCAGTCCAGTCGCATAGCCCATTATTAGTGGCCCGTTAAGGAATGAAGTCCAATAACCATGTGCGATTTAGATCAGGTGTGCGACTCAAGCAATAGTATGTGATTGGTGACATTTGGGCCGGAGTGTGCGATCCGGTTCTTGTTTGAGTATTGTCGGGCCCAATAGTCAGCTGTGGCCCAACCAAAGTGTGAAGCCCAGTTGAGTGCGTGATGTTGGGCAAGTGTGCGATCACCAAGCAGTTGTGCGATCAGCACTTGGGTGTGCGACTGATGCACATGGTGCCTTAACAACGGAGGTGTGCGATCAATGCTCCAATTCACTTACACACTTCCTAATTTTTGGTCCAACAGGTTCACATTCATGATTCACAAGATCAAAACAGTTACCCACAAACCCATATGAACCCTAATCATTCCCCTATGATTCATACCATTGAAATCTAGCATTAACAATCACATTTAATCAGATCTAATTCCATAAAACATTCTTAAATCATGCCATAATTTGTTCCGTATCATTCTCCTATGTTCATGAAACCGTTAATCATAGAAATCGAACCATTAACATCATGCGAACCCTAGTTGATCAATAAACATTTGCTAGTATCAAGAACATGGATTGCTCAATAAACATCTACAATTCGATTATTACAAGGATTCTATCATATACTTTTATTTCCATTACATCAAATAACAACTATCACAAAATAACACAATCAATCACAATAATGAAGGACTCGTTTACAGGGATGTTGACTAACCGATAGGTTGAGTGTACAAGAGTGCTAAGACGAACGAGGAGGAAGGCTTCGAATGAAAGCTTCTGTCGTCGAGTAGAAGGAAGGAGAACACAACACTAGGGTTTTCAATTGTTCCCAGCCTACACACATACATGCTTACTCGTACATAAGGGAAGGAGTGGGCTGGGTTCGGTTTGGGCTTGATGGATTGTATGGGCCGAACATACAAAATATCGAGTTGAGGGAGTATGTGATCACGAGGGGGGGTGTGCGGCTAGCAAAACATAACATTTACAAATCTAAAATTCACGCAATCCGTAAAAATCCATACAATCTCGTAATATTACATCTTGTTACCATAAAATTCCTTTAGTTACAATGTCATAAAGTGTAATGATACAAATCAAAGGTTATAAAATCAAAGAGTGCTAATCTCGAAAGTTCAGGTTCTCACATCATCCCCAACTTAAAAGAAATTTCATCCCGAAATTTGATAAGCAGTCTCAAAGGAGTGAAGTGATATCAAGATAAGTAGGTCAAGATGACTGTGGATTTTCCTTGGGTGCCACATCATCCCAAACTTGAAAGGGAATTTCATCCCGAAATTCACCAGTTGCACCAGAACTTGACTCAGCAGTCTTGAATAGTTGAGGGTATTTGAGCTTCATCTGATCCTCGCATTCCCACGTGAACTCCGTTCCACGTCTTGAGTTCCAACGAACTCTCACGATTGGGATTCGACTGTGTTTACGGACCTTGACTTCCCGATCCATGATTTCAATAGGTTCTTCGACAAACTGCAACTTGTCGTCGATTTTCAGTTCTTGCAACGGTGCTACAAATGTTTCATCGGACAAACACTTCTTTAGGTTTGAGATATGAAAGACGTCGTGACCATTACCTAACTCATCAGGTAATTCGAGTTTATAAGCCACTTTACCGATTCGCTCCAAAATCTTGAATGGCCCTACGTAACGTGGATTGAGTTCGACGCGCTTCCCAAAGCGTACTAGACCCTTCCACGGTGAGACTTTCAGCATGACACGATCGCCCACAACAAACTCCAAGGGTTTCCTACGATTACCAGCGTAGCTTTTTTGGCGATTACGCGCTGCCGCCATACGATTTCGGATTTGGACAATCTTCTTAGAGGTTTTGAGCACAAGTTCTGGACCTGTAATTTGGCTGTCACCCACTTCAGCCCAACAGAGAGGAGATCGACATTTCCGTCCGTATAAAGCCTCGAACGGAGCTGCCTGGATACTTGAGTGGTAACTGTTATTGTAAGAAAACTCTACCAAGGGCAAGTGTCTTTACCAACCTTTACAAAATCGATAACACATGCCCGTAGCATGTCTTCTAAGGTCTGGATGGTTCGCTCACTCTGACAATCTATTTGAGGGTGATAAGTAGTGCTCATGTCAAGACGTGAGCCAAATGATTTGCGCATCGCTTGCCACAAATTGGATATGAAACGCGGATCATGGTCAGAGATAATGGAGGTTGGCACTCCGTGCCTGGAAACCACCTCCTTCAGATAGATGCCAGCCAGCTACGAAAACTTGTCAGTTTCCTTGATTGCGAGGAACTGCGCTGATTTCGTGAGACGGTCGACGATCACCCAAATGGTATCGTTCCCGTTTTGAGTTCTAGGTAGCCCCGTGACAAAATCCATGGCGATTTGTTCCCATTTCCAGATGGGTATTTCCGGTTGCTGAAGCAAACCAGAGGGTTTTTGGTACTCTATCTTGACCTTTGTACAAGTCAAGCACTTGCTCACATACATCGCTATGTGGGCTTTCATTTTCAGCCACCAATATAAGACTTTTAGATCCTGATACATCTTATCAGAACCTGGGTGAACAGAATAGCGAGACTTGTGTGCTTCGTCCATCACAAGCTCTCTGAGGTTTCCGTACGAAGGGATCCATATTCGCTCCATGAAATAGCGAATATTGTCAGATCTTTCAACAAGTTGCTTCTCCAAGCCTCGCATGGCTTTAGCTTTAAGGTTTTCGTCTTTCAATGCTTCAGTTTGGGCAGAACGAATCTGATCAAGTAGGTTAGATTGGATGGTGAGTTGCAAAGCTCGAACACATTTAGGTTTCGTCTCTTTACGGCTAAGGGCATCAGCTACCATGTTAGCTTTGTCCGGATGGTATTTGATTGCACAATCATAATCGTTTAAGAGTTCCACCCAGCGACGTTGTCGCATGTTCAACTCCTTTTTGTCTAGGATATGCTGAAGGCTCTTGTGGTTGGTATAAATGGTGCATTTAGTACCGTACAAGTAATGCCTCCAGATTTTAAGCGCAAATACCACGGCCCCCAACTCTAAGTCGTGAGTCGTGTAATTCTTTTCATGGACCTTCAACTGTCGAGAGGCATAAGCTATCACTTTCTCGTGTTGCATCAGCACACAACCGAGACCCTGAATAGAGGCGTCACAGTACACCACGAAATCTTCGGTACCCTCAGGTAGAGACAAAATCGGTGCACGGCAAAGTTTTTGCTTTAGGAGCTAGAAGGCGTCTTCCTGTTTCGTTCCCCAGGAATACACGACTCCTTTATGAGTTAGAGTGGTGAGAGGTTGAGCGATCTTTGAAAAACCCTCAATGAATCTTCGATAGTATCCAGCGAGACCAAGAAATTGTCGCACCTCTGAAGGATTCTTTGGTGCTGCCCAATTTCTGATAGAGTCGATTTTAGCGGGATCCACATGTATTCCCAGCTCATTGACTATGTGGCCAAGGAAGTGTACTTCTCGAATCCAGAAGTCGAACTTAGAGAATTTCGCGTAAAGTTGCTCCTTCCTCAGGAGCTCCAAGATAAGACGCAAGGGCCGCTCGTGGTCCTCCTTGCTCTTGGAGTAGATCAGAATGTCATCGATAAACACGATGACAAAATCGTCAAGATATGGTTTACACACGCGGTTCATAAGATCCATGAATACCGCTAGTGTGTTGGTTAACCCGAATGGCATGACCAAAAACTCGTAATGGCCATACCGCGTTCTGAAGGCTGTTTTGGGAACATCCTCCTCTCGGACTCTCATCTGATGATAGCCCGACCTTAGGTCAATCTTTGAGTAGAAGTTTGACCCTTGAAACTGGTCAAACAGATCGTTAATGCGAGGTAAGGGATGACGATTCTTGACTGTCACCTTGTTGAGTTCACGGCAATCAATACACATGCGAAAAGAACTGTCTTTCCTCTTCACAAACAAAACTGGGGCTCCCCAAGGTGAAGAGCTGGGTTGGATAAAGCCTCTATCCAATAGTTCTTGGAGTTGATTGAACAGTTCTTGCAAATCCCCAGGTGCAAGACGATAAGGTGCACGAGCAAACGGGGCCGCTCCTGGTGTAAGATCAATTTGGAACTCCACTTGATGGTGTGGAGGTAAACCTGGAAGTTCCTCGGGAAAAACGTCAGGAAACTCACGAACAAATGGTAGATCCTCAATTCTCTTCTCTTCAGGCTGAGTATCAGTAATAAGCACAAGAATTGCAGGATAGCCCTTCCGCAAACACTTATAGGCTTTCATGGATGAAATGATGCTGACAGTTGCACCACTTCGATGGCCCTGAACGAACAACGATTCCCCACTAGGGAGAGGTACACGCACAATTTTCTCCTTACAAAGTATATCGGCTCGGTGTTTTGACAACCAATCCATACCAACAACTATATCAAAGCTACCAAGAGTGATGGGGAGAAGGTTAATGTCGAATAATTAACCCAAGAGACCGAGTTTACACCCTAAGTGTACATGTGAGGCTTCAATTATCTTACCATCAGCCAGCTCCACTACGTGTTTGGTTTCGAGAGGTGTTGGGTTAACCCTAATTGAAGACTGAACCCCAAAGACACATAACTCCAGTCGGTACCGGAGTCGAATAATACTGAAGCGAAAATATCGTTGATAGAGAACGTACCAGTCACGACGTTGCCATCAATCCTTGCATCACCTGCTCCAATGGTAAACACTATCCTATGAGCGCCATTCCCACTGTTATTCCCATTGTTGTTATTTCCCGCATTGTTGTTGTTCTGGCGATTATTGTTCCCATTGTTGTTAGTGTTCTGGTTCAGTTGTGGGCAATCCTTCTTGAATTGCCCTTCATTTCCACATTGGTAACATCCCCTTTGGTTACCCCGATTCTGCTGAGGTTGTTGTCTCTATTATTGTTGTTGGGGCTGTTGCTGCTGCTGCTTGGGATACAGGGTTTTGCAATCTTTCGCCATGTGACCCACTTTGTCACTCCTTTTACATGTTCGGTTACACGGGCCATAGTGGTGGAAACAGCACTTGTTGCACTTCGGTTGTTTTCCCGCATAAGATCCCGAAGTTTGACTGTTGTTCTGATTCTGGTTGACCGAAGATAACTGGATGAAACTATGACTGTTGTTGTTATCAGGCTTCTTTTGCGACTGGTTCGAGTTGGTCGTCTTGTCTGCGTCATTCCATTTACGCTTGTTGTCAGTGGTGGGGGTAGTAGTAGCAGTAGTAGTGGCAGTAACACGTGGTGGTAGCGAGCCACGCTCCACCTCCTGATCAGTGATCTTATGAGCCAATCTGATGATCCGTGGTAAGTTGTCAAGATTTGCTGCTTAGACCAAGCCCTTAGCCTGTGGTGCTAACCCTTTGATGTACAGCTCGATTCTTTGATGTGGTGGTCGGGAGAGGTTAGGACACATGTTCGCTAGCTCGTGTGTTGATGCACAGAATGTCTGTTGACTTCATCTACATCAAGTCTTAAGTCAAGATATATCAAGATTAGAGCTTAAAAGTCAAGATTAGGGTTTATAATGTTAATTTCGCTTATGTGAACATTAGTTTATAGGTGATTTCGCTTTTAGGGACTTGATGATTTCGCTCTTATGTCATTTGGTGTGATTTCGCTTATTAGTCACATGTGATTTCGCTTTTATGGTCATGACATATAAGCGAAATCAGTTACAAGTGATTCCGCTCATATGGTCATGCCATATAAGCGAAATCAGTTCTAGTATAAATACCTCACATGTGTGACTTCTTAGGGACATTGGAGCGAAATCAGATCATAGCAATTGTAACCGAACTCTGTCAAATCGATTTCAGAAAAGCAATAAAGTGAAGGAATTAAATAGGAAAGTTGTTGTTACATTGCATATACTGATTCCGCCTTTATACGTGATGATGAACTGCCTTGACTGATCGTTTAGGGTCACGACACGGTCCAACAAGTGGTATCAGAACTTCAGGACAAGGAGTTCATACTACTACAGCTGATTCGACATTATTCTCTCATTTCTACTCAATTTCTCTTTTATTTTTTCGAATTAAACAAGTTCCTACGGACAAAATGAGTTGAATTTCAAGTATATTGTGCGAAACTATCTTTTAAACAATCTGTAATAGTATCGGATCTTAAAACAAAGTAAAACTCAATCAATTTTAACAAAATCTAGATCAGTTCACGAACAGGAATTTCAGTGTCAGTTCTGGAACAAATTAGTGGTCAAAATTGAACATATTACATATCATTGTGTTCAGAATTAAGTGTAGATTATTCCTTGAAAGTATCAGGTTGAAATTTGGCTTAAAAATGAGTAAAAAACGTGATTCCGCTTTTGTGAACATCGAGTGTTAAAAGTCTGATTTCGCTCATATGGACAAGTCTGATTTCGCTTATGTGTACATCTTGATTTCGCTTATACAGACATAAGTGATTTCGCTTATTTGGACTTAGTGTTTTCGCTTATTCAGACATAGTGATTTCGCTCAAAGGGACATCACTTGATTTCGCTTATACGAACAAAAGTGATTTCGCTTTTGTGACACATATTGTGATTTCACTTATCAATCAATCTGACTGATTTCGCTCTTGTGTCATTATTTTTCAAAATTTCAAAATTTTACTAAGTGATTTCTGATTTTGCAGGAACATTTACGATGGATGATCTTTTCATGAACCCGTTTAGCGACATGTACGCGTTCTCTGGAGATTCTGGAAACAATGATACGTCGTCAAGCAATGTGAATGATAACCCACCAAAAGAGAAGAAAAAGGAAGCTTGGGAATCGGAAAGTGCTTTTGGAACATTCAATAAACCCCCAAAGCTAATGGCTATCGAGGAGTATAGTCGTTGGTCTAGAAAGTTTGAAGATTGGATGATGGCATTCGCATTTCCAAGTTGGAAAAGTCTGAAGAACGGTTATGAACACGGAAACAAGAATGGTGAAGCCTTAACATCTACTGATGAGATTGAATCATTTGTAGCAGAACAAAAATGTGTGGCTTTGTTGTTCCAATCCGTCCGAGAAGACATAATTTCATTGATCGATTATTCAAACGCTAAAGACCTCTGGGCAAAGTTAGAAAAGAAATGTTTAGGAAGTACTGAAATCGTGAAAAACAAAAAGAAACTTCTTAGGAAAGAGTTTGATATGTTTGGTTGTCTTAAGAATGAGTCAGTTTGTAAAATGATAGAAAGGTTCGGTCATCTGAAGCTGGAATTAGCAAGACATGATATCAGATATTCTGATGAAGAACTTGTTGACAAACTGATCGATTCATTACCAGACGAGATGGATTGGAGATATTATGCACTGATGTCGAAGAACACTATTGCTCCTGAAATGTTGAAACCAGATTTGGTGATTGAGAGACTTGAAAGTCACGAACTGGAATTGAAGAAGACGTATAAAGTCAATCATTCCTCTTATCAACAGAATTTGGATCTCTATTATCCAAAGAGCATGATGCCGAAAGCTTCTTCTCCAAAGACTGCGTTTTCTGCTGAGAATGTGTCCACAGCAAGTAAAGAAAGTCAAAGTGGTCAAAGCAGTGGAAGTCATAGCGGTTATCACAGTGGATCTTCATCATCTGGAAGTCATTCTGATGCAAAGAATCATTTTCAATGCAACATCGCAATAGATTTAAAGAATGCTCAGAATATTGATGAGGAGTCGGCCAAACAGCAGATGATCTTCCTAGCATCGGTGTTGGAATCGTATGAAGGGTTAGTAGCTGGGAAGATAGGCAACACAAATTTGACGAAAGAAGATTACGATCAGATTGATCCGGAGGAAATGGAACTGATCGATATTCTTTGGGCTATGGCAAGTGCTGTTCGTCGAGCACAAAGATTCATGGAAATTACTGGAAGGAAAACAATTGGTGGTGCTTCTACCAAGCTGGGGTTCGATAAATCCAAAGTGACATGCTTCAAGTGTAAGCAGAAAGGTCACTTCAAACGAGAATGTAGAAACGCTTATGCTGATGAATCGGAGAATCCTTTCAGAGATGATTACTACAAGAAGGCGATTTATCACCAGAATAAATCCGAGCCGCCTAGATTGAAGCAGGTTGAAGACAACAGAGAGAAATCTAGAGCTCTTGCGGTGATTTACGATGATGAGGGGTATGATTGGAGTCAAGAGGTTCTACCGGAAGAAGATGCGGTTGGTTACGCATTCATGGCGAAAAATGAACCTATTCCATGGAAAGATGATAGAACTGAAGAGTAGAAGTATAGATATAGAAAGATGATTTCGGAAAACAAAATGATTAGACTTTCTGGTATCTATTTGGAAGCAAAGAGAGCAAAAAGATGGGATCCAGACAGGGAGTGTTATCTTGATGAGTATGGAAATATAGCAATCGATCACAAAACTCTCGATCTGGAAGCCTTAATCAAGGAAATGAAAGATGAGGATGAGTATTGGCAACAAAAATGGTGGTGAACTCCAACTGAGAAAATGAAAGAGGAAGAGAAGAAAGAAAAAGAAAAGAAAGAAAAAGAAGAGAAAGAGAAAGAAGAGATCGAAAAATCAAAGAAGATTGATACTGGAGTTATCGATACAACGCAGGAGTTGAATGCAGAGAACCTGGGAAAAATGGCTGACAAAGCGCTGGCTGCTAAAGCACTTGAGGTAGACTCTAACTCCGAGTCTGAGTCAAAAGGCCAGGTCAGTCCAAACTTGTCAACAAATGTGTCAGGTAAAAAGATCGAAGGAAATGCTGATTGCAAAAATTGCAACAAAGAGTGCAAATTTTGTAATACTGTCACGTATCTCAACGGTGAGAAAATTAAAGATCTGACAGCAAAGGTCAGAAGCGTTGAGAATCAGATTCTTGGTCGTGACAAAACAGTTAAAGCTTCAACTGAACGGATAAGAGAATTAACTAGTCAAATTGAAACTGATAAAATTGATCATGACAAAATTAAACAAGAAAATGAAAAGTTGATTCTTGAAAACCGTCAGATTTCTGAAAAATTTGAAAAATTAAAAAGCACAATGAAAGATTGTGATGATCGAAATGGTAAAACTTTTAAAGAAAATGAACACTTAAAAGCAGTTCTTAGAATAAAAGAAGAATCAATCAACCAACAACTGGATGAAATCGCTAAATTGAAACTTAAAGTTCAAGAGGCTGTAATCGAAAACGAGCGAATCCAATTGAAGCTTAACAGTTACAGCTCCGCAAGCTTTGTTTTGCAACATATTATTCCCAAACCTATCGGGAAAGACAAAGCAGGAGAAGATGTGTATTCTGATGGAACTGGGGTGGGTTTTCATCAAGTACCACCACCTGTTCTTGCTAATTACATGAAAAAACAATCTGGTTTGGTTGAAATTGAGGAAGAAAGTGGAGTTAAACTTCCGGAGAACATTGATGTCACTTTTACATCATCTGATGATAGTGTTCAGACAGAGATTGTTAAGAGCACAGCTGAAAGTGTTTTGGTGTCTGATTCACCTGAAGATGATGGGTGTTTCTTGGACAAGTACATTCAGAAACCAAAATCCAAAAACAACTTAAGTGATGAACCGGGTCTTGTGATGTACAAGATGGCTGGATCTGATAAGTTGTATTCGGATTCTGAGTTTCCCATTGAGAATGTAAATGTGAAAAAGTTGACAAATGTTTTCAAATTGGTTGAAGTTGAGTTGCCAGAAGTGAACAGTTTAAAACAAACAAAAAGGCAAATGAATTTTGAGAAAGATAAAGCTTACTATAAGAAACCTGTAGTTCCACCGCGTTTTTATAACAACAATCGAAACAATTGGTCGGGTGGTTATCAGGGTGGTAAAAGTTATAAGCAAAGAAGGTTTTAAAGAAAAAGGTTTACTGAAAAGAAGGTGTTTGTGAACAGTTCAAGTTCACTTTCTGATGAGGAAAATGAATTTTTTTCAAAATCAAATAAAGAGTTTTTTGAGAAGAGGGTTTCACAACCTCAGTCTGAAGGCACAAGTCGAGTTGTTGATACTCGTACATGTTTTAGATGTAACAAAGTTGGTCATATTGCAAGAATTTGCACCAACTCCAAGCCTAAGACTGAAGTTGTTGAGAGACAAAAGAAGAAAGTTGATGTGAAGGGTAAAGCACAAATTGTTGTTGAGAAAAAGAATGAGAAAAATGACAACATCCAAGTGAAAAATGAACCCATAAAGAAAATGGTAACTAAAAATGACAAATTTTACAAACGGGTTGCATTATCTCAACAAGTTTGGAAACCAAAAACTGAAATGAAAATTTCAACTTCTGAAGTGAAAAAGGCTGAAGAATCAATTTCGGTTGATTATGATGCAAATGTTCCACCTTTGAAGGCTGAAAATTTCAAAATTCAAATTGCTAGAGTCAAGGTTACACCTAAGGCTGATGAGGCCTGGGTGGACACCATGTTCGAATAATCAGTTTGAATTGCCGGAGCTTCCTGGATCGCGAAGCATGAATCGGCATCTTTATTGAAATGTTTTAAAATCAACTTGTGGTATGTGCAGGATCTTCCAAGAGCCATTTCAAGATGGATCATGGATAGTGGCGCATCTCGACATATGACAGGGAAGACCGCGTTGCTGTATGATGTGAGAAATATTAATGGTGGTTATGTGGGATTTGCTGGTCATGAAGGTGGTCGAATTGTTGGTGAAGGAACGTTATCCAATGGGATTGTGACGTTTGAAAGAGTTAACTACATCACTGAGCTAGAGAACAATCTGCTTAGTATATCGCAGATTAGTGACAATATGTATACTACTCACTTCACTGATAAAGAATGTTTGATTTTGAAACCTGGTTTTGTTGTTCCTGAAGAATGGATTATCATGAGGGCACCTAGAGTGAATGATTTATATGTGTTAGATATGAGTGCAGCAACTACAACTACTGGTCAAGCACATTGTTTTGTGTCTAGAGCAACTGAGAAAGAATCAAGATTGTGGCACCGAAAGATGGGGCATATACATCTTAGAAAAATGAATCACTTGGTGCACAATGATTTGGTATTGGGAGTTAATATCAAAGGTTTTCATCTGGAAGGGGAGTGCATTAGTTGCATTAAAGGCAAGCAGAAGAAAAAGTCACACTCTACAAAGCAAGTCAATTCAGTTTCGAGACCGCTGGAAAGACTTCACATGGATCTGTTTTGTCCTGTGAATGTCAAAAGTATTACAGGAGATTACTATTGTTTGGTCGTTACTGATGATTATTCCAGATTTTCGTGGGTTTCTTTCTTGAAGACGAAAGATGAAACATTTGACAGTTTGATGGGGCTGTTCAGAAAGATTGAGAATTTGTACCAAAGGCGTATCAAGAGAATTCGAAGTGACAATGGTACTGAATTCAAGAACAGCAAGATGGAAGAATTTTGTGATGAAAGAGGTATTTTGCATGAGTTTAGTGCTCCGTACACTCCGCAGCAGAATGGAGTCGCAGAACGCAAAAACCGGACACTAATCGAGACGGCTAGAACTATGCTCGCAGATTCAAAGTTACCGATAAATTTTTGGGCTGAAGCTGTTTCCGCCGCATGCTATACGCTCAACAGGGTTCTCACTGTCAAGAAGTTCAACAAAACATGCTTTGAGCTAATCAATAACCGCAAACCGAATTTGAAGTATCTAGAACCGTTCGGGTCACCATGTACGGTTATAGAGCCTTTTGGAAAGTTTAGTCCGAAGTGCATTGAGGGAATATTTGTTGGTTATGCAAATCCGATGCGACGTGTCTTCGTTCCAAGTGAGAAGCGGATTATTGAAGCTGCAAATGTTGAATGTCAAGGTTATACTATGCCGCCACAGAATCCTGGAGATTCATGGCGTTATCATTATGACAAACTATGGGATTCGTTTGACATGAGAGAAGAATCAGAGGATGATGAAGATTTCTTTGATGAGTTGGATATTTTGCGTGAATATGAGTCGCAGCTAAGGTTCCCAGCTGAGTATTCGAGGAGACCATGGGAAACTTCAAATGACGATGAAGCAGGTCCAAGTAATGCTGGTGAACATGATGATGTCCAACAGAATGAAGTTGCTCAGGATAATCAGTCGGCTCAGAATGATAATCTAGAAGCTGAAAACATGCCAGTTTTTTATCATGGTGATTCAGATTCTGAGGGGGAGCAAATTCAGATTTCAAGTCAAACAAACCAAGTAGGTGAACAAGATGCAGAGCAGAATGTTACTAATCTGGAGGGAAATGTAGATGTTCCAAGTGAAGTGATGCCGCGAACTTTTTCATATCATCCAGAGGAGTTGATCATAGGAGAATTGCAGACAGGCGTTCGCACTCGAAATCAGATTGATAAAGGGCTTACATGTTTTTATACAAAAGTTGCTTCTTTGCAAACTGAATTCTCATTAAGTTGTTTTATCTCGCAGGTTGAGCCAAGAACTTACAAAGAGGCGCTTACTGAAGACTCTTGGGTCAATGCAATGCAGGAGGAACTTAGTCAATTCGAGAAATTAGGAGTGTGGAAGTTAGTTGATTTGCCGGATGGTCAGAGAAAGATTAACACCAAGTGGGTGTTCAAGTGCAAGAGGGACGATAGAGGAGTTGTTGTAAGGAACAAAGCTCGACTCGTTGTTCAGGGATTTAGTCAACAGGAGGGGATTGATTTTACCGAAGTCTATGCTCCTGTAGCACGACTAGAGGCAATCAGAATTTTCCTTGCATTTGCGTCTTGGAAGAACTTCAAAGTATATCAATTAGATGTAAAATCGGCTTTTCTCTATGGGAAGGTCAAAGAGGAGGTTTATGTCGGTCAGCCACCGGGCTTCACCGATCCAATCCACAAAAACAAGGTCTACTTATTGGACAAAGCGCTGTATGGTTTACACCAGGCCCCGGTACGAGACTTTGTCTCAACACCTACTAGCCACCAAGTTCATTCGTGGAAAAGTGGATGCCACTCTCTTCACTAAAGAAGTCGATGGTCATCTTCTGATAGTTCAGATTTATGTGGACGATATAATTTTTGGGTCAACAAATGAAAATCTATGCAAAGATTTTGAATCAGTGATGAAGCAAAAGTTTGAAATGTCATCAATGGGGGAGATGAAATTCTTTCTGGGTTTACAAGTTGAACAACTTCCTGAGGGAATTTTCATTCATCAGTCAAAGTATGTTCATGATATTCTAGAGAAATTTGGGATGTCAAGTTCTACTCCAGCTGCTACCCCACTTGCAACAAATCATGGGATTCACCCAGATCTCACCGGAGACAGGGCTGATGAAACGTTTTACCGATCCATGATAGGTTCTTTGATGTTCCTAACTGCTTCACGTCCTGATATAATGTACCCAACGTGCCTCGCAGCAAGATTTCAGTCTAACCCGAGAGCATCGCATATGATTATTGTGAAGAGGATATTGCGTTACCTGAAAGGAACTTCTTCATTGGGGTTGTGGTATCCTAGAAAAGGCGACTTTACGCTCGAAGGGTATTCCGATTCGGATTTCGGATGCTGCAAAGTCAATTCAAAATCAACAACTGCAGGATGCCAGTTCTTTGGTCCTAGATTGGTTACCTGGCAGTGTAAGAAACAAACGTCTGTGGCGTTATCTACTTGTGAAGCGGGGTATGTTTCTGCTAGCAGTTGCTGCTCTCAGATCTTGTGGATACAGCAACAGATGCGCGACTACGGTTTGCAGTTTCTTAACACACCTCTTTTTGTTGATAATGAGGCCGCAATAAATATAACAAAGAATCCAGTACATCACGCTAAAACTAAACACATAGAAATTCGTCATCACTTTATTCGTGATTGCTTTGAGAAAAAAGTTGATACGAATTGAGAAAATCCACACTGACGAACAGAAAGCTGATTTACATACCAAAGCTTTTGATAAAAATCGGTTTAAATATTTGTTAAAACTGAATGGTATGAAGCTTCTTTCAGTGTCGGATGGCATAATTGGCGTTGATGAGAGTACTGTTGCGGATGAAGACGAGAAACAATCTGCAATGGTTTGTCGATTTTTTACTTGTTTTGGTATTTAGGGGGAGTAGATGTTTGTACATAGTTATTTTTTCAGAAAATACAAAAACAGTAAAAAATGCAAAAATACAAAAACATGATAAAATCTGAAAAAGAGCTTGTGTATATAGGGAAAATGATAGTACATCGGCTAGGCGATTACAGTATGCTAAAAATTTGTAAAGTATAAATGAGTTAAACAGTCTCACTGATGATGTGTCGATAGGTTTTCGCGCATTTAGTAGATTTATTCGGGATATAAACCTAAATTTCAAACTTGTGAATTCGTGGGGAACACTACTTGGATGTATAGGTAACCCCTGAAATCTCGTTTGAAAGGTCTCTTAATCTGATATACTAGGTCTTTATACTCAATGATGTCTGGGGTATTATTCCGGGACTTCTGCTGAACGGTGGTTCTGACCTAGTCCTTGGATAATACTTGCTGCAATGCTTGAAACACATCATTAAACCCTCAGCATGCCGATGAAACAATAAAATTGATAGTCGTTGCTGTTGTAAGCAAAAAGATCCTCTAAAGGGGACACACCGTAAAGTCGAAGCTGATATCTCTCTGCGTATACGGAAGTATCGACCTGAGATCCCTCGGCCCTCGTATACCTAAATTATATACAGATATCATTGTAGTATACTCACCTGTAAGACTGATTATTGGGATTCTAGATACGGGAGTATATTCAAGAGGTGGGACACATGAATGAGCTAGTTCATAAAACATCTAAATCGTATCCTGAATAAATTGAAATTTGTTTGAGAATTTAAGATGGATCAGTATATCGACAATCGAGGTGAATTGTTTAAATCTGAGTATGAAATGAAGCTTAACGGTACTTGTAATTTGTCTAAAAAGCTGATATGATTCCCTGACACGCTCGCCAAAAATATGTTTGTAAATAGCTTACTTTGTTTACTTTCTGCAATTTAAGTTTTCTGTATTTCATTTCTTAGTTTAGAACACTTTGATAAAATCTAAAAAGATTTTATTTCTGCTTTATTTTCCGACAAACCAAAGTGGAGAGTAGATTGTTGGATTCTCAGATGTTTGAAGCAGATGCAGGAGATTCTAGACTGAAGAATGAGGAGAGCTTATCTTTGAAGAAGTTTGAATTGTTTGAAAAGTCAAAAACAAGTTCATTAATTTGATACTTGTTATTTTCAGAAGATGTTTGAAATTGTTGTTTTAAAATCAGTATTGATTCGTCAAAAGATCAACCAAGGTCATTAATTTGGACTTGGTAGATTAATCAAGTGATCAGGGTCATTAACTTGGACCTGAATACTTGAGTGGATTGCTAAAACTAATTGAGTTTGTGAGTTATGATTGAAAGATAGAATTGTAATGTTTATTGGTTGAGTAACAGGTTTGGACTTCATTATTCCCAATGGAAGCTAATTGTCAAAGCTTGAACCAGATATCTCAGATTCTAGCATATTGAGAGGGGGAGTCTGTGAAAGGGGGAGTCTGGATCAACAGTCAAAGGGAAGATGGAAGTTAGAGTCAGGTTGTGATTCTGAAGCCTGTGAAGATAGAGTGCTTATGACGAAAAGACAGAGAGTTAGAGAAAAGACTAAGACTGAAGACTCAGGAGCTGAAGACTACGTCAACATCCAAGGGGGAGTCTGTTGATGCACAGAATGTCTGTTGACTTCATCTACATCAAGTCTTAAGTCAATCTATATCAAGGTTAGAGCTTAAAAGTCAAGATTAGGGTTTATAATGTTAATTTCGCTTATGTGAACATTAGTTTATAGGTAATTTCGCTTTTAGGGACTTGATGATTTCGCTCTTATGTCATTTGGTGTGATTTCGCTTATTAGTCACATGTGATTTCGCTTTTATGGTCATGACATATAAGCGAAATCAGTTACAAGTGATTCCGCTCATATGGTCATGCCATATAAGCGAAATCAGTTCTAGTATAAATACCTCACATGTGTGACTTCTTAGGGACATTGGAGCTCAGATCATAGCAATCGTAACCGAACTCTGTCAAATCGATTTCAGAAAAGCAATAAAGTGAAGGAATTAAATAGGAAAGCTGTTGTTACGTTGCGTATACTGATTCCGCCTTTATACGTGATAATGAACTGCCTTGACTGATCGTTTAGGGTCACGACACGGTCCAACATCGTGGGACCTTTTCGTATAAGCCTCGACTTCAGATCCCACCATCTTCAAGTTATAGTACTCATTTTCCAGCTTTTGTATTTCATCATGAGGGCAGTACTCTTCCCGAATCAACTCCTTGAAATCGTCCCAAGTAGTCGCGTTTGCCATCTCAATGCCTAGCATCTGCACCTGAGCATTCCACCAAGTCAAGGCACCATCCTCCAAGGTGCCAGAAGCAAACTTCACCTTGTCCCTAGCTGGACAGTTACACATGGCAAAGACAGATTCAGCCTTCTCAAACCAACGGAGCAGTCCCACAGGATCTTCAGCTCCATTGAAAGTTTGAGGCTTGCAATCCATGAACGTTTTGAATGTACACCCGGGTGAATTGTTCTGGTTTTGGTTCGCAGGTTGACCTAAAACAAAAAGAAAGTACGCACGAATGTGAATCGAGTAAAATGACTAAGGATTATGCTTTGTCTGGCATGTATCGTACCATCTTGCAGAGCTGCCAAAGCCTCAGCCACACGTGTGTTAATCAGATCTATCAACTCTGCCTGAGTCATCATGATATTGCCACGTCCACCGCCGCGGCCACCTCCACGTCCACCATTACGTCCGCCACGTCCGCTCATGATTCTATATAAGAAGAATGCGAGTAGAAGTCAATCATCACTATGACTTCAGTAGTTTAAGGAACTCTACTATCACATCGGACAATGGAACAGAACCCCTTTCACACTTATCAAGCCTCACTGGGACTCACATGCACCCCACATTATTATTATGTGTGCACCATAATAATAATGCAATTTGCATGCTTATCGCAGTTCCTCTTAACTCGTGCTAAAAGGTTCCCCGTATTCAAGTAACGAAACAGAGGATATCACAGAACTAGAGATCACAAAAGTCTAAGGGTAGTGCCACACTATCTAGCATCACATAAACAAGCAGCACATGTAATCCTATCATAATGTCAAGTATATAGTTTCATGCTTGGTCGTGAGTTGTGTGTACAATAGGTAAGTAATGCGTAGAGTAAACAAAAGACGAACCTTGTAACCTGGAGCTGAGTGTCATGGTCGTTTTTGATACTGTTTGGTTATAGTCTGGTTTTATGAAAACGTTTTAAAACCTAGTTCACTATAACCAATGGCTCTGATACCAAACTGTCACACCCCCAAAAATACCACAAGCGGAACCCCCGCGAGGTGTGTGACGTACCAGGATCTAGCTACTAATCACATTGAACCATAAGTAAAGTAGAACTTTCCATTAAACGCAAATAGTATAATTCAAACAGAGGTTTTGAAAATAAAAAATGTTCAGCGGAAGCATAATAAATTATTCAGTAAGTCTAACATAAATGTTTAGAAATAGTTTAACATCAAAAGTACATCTAGTTGCCATGGCCCATGACCACTCCAGCTTCCCAGACAACAAGTCCCATGTAAGTGTACCTAAGGGCCTGCAAGCATGCAGAAAAAGTGTATCAGCAAAAAGCTTGCGAGTTCACAGTTTGTTTAATCGTTTGTTACAAAGTATTGATTTACGTTATGTTGATAATAACTCTATACCGCAGACGGCTCCTTTTTGCCCTTCCCTAATGCTCTATCAAACATTGGTCATGATTTTAAAGTTATTAGTTCACACTCGTCCTATCCAGGTACGTCGTGAGGGTGCCAAACCTAATAGCGCTATCAACTAATAACCTCGTTGCCCTACAAGCAACTAGTTTGGTAGTATGATGGGACTTAAGCGATAGAAAGTGAGTTTATTATCCAACATCAACATTTATGAAAACTGCCTCATATCCCCTACGAGGGTATGGGTTTGTGAAAGTCTGTTTGTTAGTTTGCCTATTTGATTGTCCCCACCGGACGCATGCTTGTAATGAGAGTAGTGAACTCACCTTGGTTTGCTCGGTAAGACTAGTTACTTGTTCACACTTAATCAATCAAAGCCTATGATGTTCATACACATAATCAGTTTGCATTCAAGTTGTTCACGTAGTCACACAAGAAAATTACCACATAACATATACAATGCACCTTTGGGCCACCTACAACTCATCAGTTAAACATACAACACAACCACACACAAATAGGTAATTCACGTATCCAATAATGTGCGGCCCAGTCAATTCGAGGCCCAATACCAAGGTCTGCGATTGGATCCTGGTGTGCGATCCTGCTTCTGGTGTGCTACCAGTCCAGTCGCACAACCCATTATGAGTGGACCGTTAAGGAATGAAGTCCAATAACCGTGTGCGATTTAGATCAGGTGTGCGACTCAAGCAATAGTGTCACACCCTGACTTTTGCGGAAGCGTATGATGTGTGACTTGTTCAATATCATTGCATTCAATTATAATAGACAACTATATGATTAAAACATGATGTTCATCCATTCATAAGTTTGAAAAGTTACAAACACAAGTCTTTTTAGTTTCAACCAAAATCCTCAAACTTTGTTACAATACAAAAGTGGATGATATCTAAACTTGGACATACGTCTTGAAAACAACACCAGCGCCCAAGATCCATCTTGTTTCCGGAAATACATGTAATTTTGAAAACATTAACAAAAGTTGAGCGAGTTCATGTGTTTCTGTATGAGTTCGAATAATCTTGTAAGCATCTGTATGTATGCCTTTGTAATCCGGTATGAAAGCATCTATGAACAGATCATTAATGTGTAGCTAAGACATTAATATGTGTGGTATGTAGGAAGTGCTCAAACCTAGCGAATTTCCTCCGGTCCATCTGGCGGAAACGACATAGTCACCACATGCGGCCACACAAGGACCCATGGGTGGGGCTCGCTACACCCAGATAGATCTACCACTCATGCCCCTTGGTCTATACTAGATTAATGGCACTTAAGAGAGATACTACATGATCCATGTGATCTAACATTTCATTCCTTAGCTATATCATACCATTGAAACATTTGAAACATGTATCTCACCCCCGAGAGTTATAAATCTGAAAACTGTTAAAGGAAAAGAGGGACATGAACTCACTGATTTGCGTCCTGTCTCTTGTATACCCAAAGTATGTATCCTTACGCCGTACTACAACCTACACACATGCTGAGTTTTATTAGACGCTAAGGTCGTGTAACGACTCTTAGTCTTAGTTGTTTAGTAAGACTTATTTCGGAATTCTTGGTCTACTTTGAGTTACATCTTCAATGTACATGTTGTAATTCCAAAGTATATAATTATTAGTTAAAATAATAATATTTTAACTTAAATTATATTTATTAATTATTTGGAACATTTGTTAAAATAATATATTTTAACTTGGTATATTATGTATTTCCACATGTGTATTCTCCCAAGTATGGGTGTACTTGCACTTGTGTATTCTTATACTTGTGTATTTTACCAAGTATTGGTGGCGTATTCAAGTGTGCATTTGTACGTATGCGAATACGTATTTTCTTGTATTCATTAAGTATTTTATACTAAATCTTGTATTAAACTTTCCGGAATATTATTTTTAACCAATAAAAATCACCCATTTATATTCTTAAAATATATTTATTTTAAAAACTTTTATAGATATTATCTATAAAACTTTCTTGCAAAAATAATTATATTTTCATATAAACCTCTAAAATAATATATTTTCAAGATTATCTTAGAAAATATTTATAATTCCATTTTTCACCCAAAATAATAAATTCATAATTTCTTTAAGAAAATATATATATTTTCTTCAAAAATAACATACCTTCTAATTGTTCAAGAAAATATATTTATTTTTCCTTCACTCAAAATAATATATTTTCTACTTGATAAAAATACGATATATTTTTGCGATACTTGTAAAAAAAATCATATTTTCCGTTCTTTTGGTTTCCAAAATACCGTGTAACTCATTTGTCAAAATATAATTCTATTTCCGGAATATATATAAGTGTAGTCCATACTTCCGTGTTCGGTTTGTCCAATATTCAGATATAATTCACATATTGGTTTTCTTGGAATTTTGGTATCCTTTTGTATTATAATTTTTGGGGTATTTTAGTAAGTTATATTATTTTCAAGTCCTAAAATAATATAACTAATACACATAATATACAAGTAGCACATAAATTGTGACTTCTAAGTATATTTTCCTAAATATATACCGAGTCGCTTTTATTTATCAAAAACCAACCTCCAATATTTGTTATTTTTGTAACAAAAATTATGGCAAATTTTATATGAAAAACCATGGTTAAAATTTACTCATAAACACTTGTTTAAAAATATTTTTCAAAGTGTTTAAATTCTACAAAAAATTTGCCATAGTTTCCCCTTAAAAATGGAGGTTTCCATGCTTTAACAAGCATATCATTTTCTTTTAAAATCATCATCAATCATCAACAAATCATTCAAGACTTACCATGAGCAAAAAATCATGCAATTTACACTACATCATGAACTTGAAATTTTGTAAAAACTTGTAGTAACTTAGTATGTTATTTAGTAGGTTTAGTTACCCTTTAAAACATGGTTATTTGTTTATAAATCACATTCTTGTAAAATCTAGTCCTTTACAACTTGTATGAAGGTTTTCCAAAAATATTTCTTCTTGTATTTTTCTTGCTAACAACATATTTCTATCCTTGATTTAACACCAAGAACATGATTAGTTTCTTTAAAAATCATGATTATGTAAATCTTGTATATAAACTTGGTTTCTTGAGAAAATTAGTTTTGTAATCATCCATTTACAAGACTTTTAACATGTATCATACTTCATCATACACAAAATCAACTTCATTTTCAAGTTCATGTGGAACATAAAGGATGATCATTTTGTTTTTCACAAGATTCATCCTCTCACTTGCTAGATCATGTGTTTAATCACAATCTAGCAAACTTCTTATGATGATTAACATCATAAACACAAGAAATCAACAATCAAGATTCATACATACACTAAATCAACATAGATTCTTATGATTTTAAGCTTTATGTGAAAAGTTATCTTTCTTGTTTCTTCATGATCCTTATGATTAGTTACTTACATAATCTTTTAACCATCAAAATAAGAAGTAAAATCAAGTTACAAGAAGCTTACTACTAGCACAAGGCCAGGGAAGAAATCAAAGATGAAGAAAGTGGTGAACAAGGTGGTTAAAAGCCCTAGAGAATGGTCCTTCAAGCTCAAATGCCTCCAAGCTTCCTAACTTAGCTCCTATCACCTTAGAATCACCTTGGATTACTTGAGAATTGGATGAAAATGGATGTGTGTATGTGGGTGCTTGAGGCCGTAGGTAGAGGGGAAGAGAAGAAGTGTCTGGGGTGTTAAAGTTGAATAAATGGTATGAAGGTTAGGACTTGTGGGTTTATATAAAATACTTCCAACATGTTTTTATTTAATGGTCACCATGTTTATAATTTTTCCAACAACATCCATTAAAATATTGAAACAAAATCTTTTGGTGGGTCCCTTGTTGGAACCGTAAATAGGGGGTATGTATGGTTGGATTGTAATGGTAGTTAGTGATCTAGGTTAGAAAGTAATGGAATTTAGTTAGTGTTATATGTGTTATGTGTTTATAGGATGTGTTAAGATATTTGGTGACCATAACTAGCTTCGTAACACTAAAACAATTCTTCTAGTGAAAATTTGGTGTTTCGGGTAGTGTCCGGTTATTCGGTTGGTTACCGGTTCGTTAAGGTGCTAAATTGCGCAGTTTAGTGTGCTTTATGTTCCCTTTTATGAAAGTTTTGATTCTCGATATTTAGGAAGATATTCTGGACCATTAAACCAAAATTTTGCATTATATTTTGCTATTAAAAAACTGATTTTTGCTGAAATATGTAGAATTCTGCAGTCTTAGAGTGTTTCGGGCACTTTCCGACACTTAAACTATCACTCAGAAGGCAGTTTGTAATCCCTACTTTCCTACACATTATTCTAGTGTAACTCTTGGTTTCGGGCTCATTATGTGTCTTAACATCATGTATGCCTGAGTACTGAACTCCCGCCAGTACTTTTATTTTGTCTTATAATTGTGCTAACTTTGTTTCGTGCACTAATTGAACCTTATTGTGTTACATACAATAATGATAAATAATCTTGCAACATGTAATGCACTTGTATGTATATGACAGCATTCAGAAAATCATTCATGTCATTAATTAAATCAGGCACAATCATTAATGCACAAATTACTATTTAACATTTTACGGAATATGTGGAAAAGTGCCAGTTGTCACATTCTCCCCCCGTTAAAAGAAATTCGTCTTGAAATTCAGGCTGTGTTACCGGTTGTAGGGGAGTTTTGAAAAAAATACAGATATTTTAATTTGAATTGGGTCTTTACGCTCCCAAGTAAACTTTAGGCCATGGCATGAATTCCAACAAACTTTGACAAGTTTAATACGACTTCTCCGGGTCTGGTGGACTTTCCAGTCCGTAACCTCGATAGGTTAATCAGTAAATTGGAGTTTGTCGTTAATGTGAATCTCGTCTGTAGGAAAAGACTACTATCTGCTGGTTTTTCTTGTGATTTGACACGTGAAACGTGTCATGAACACTACTAAGTTATTCTGGAGGCTTTAGTTTGTATGCAACGGTTTCGATCCTTTCCAGGATCTCGAAGGTTCCAATGTACCATGGGTTCAACTTTCCACATTTACTAAATCGTACCATGCTTTTTCCAAGGCGAGACTCTCAGTATAACCATATTATCAACCTCAAATTCCAACGGTTTCCGCCGCTTGTCGGCGTAACTCTATTGTCTATCACGAGTTGACTTGATAAAATCTTGTATCTGTGAAATCTTGTCTGTAGTTTCCTGAACCAATTCGGGGCTAATAAATCGTTTGTCTCTGGTCTCCGCCCAATCACAACGGGGACCGTCACTTAAGTCCATCTGAGGCTTCAAACAGGGCGGCCTGAATGTTGGTGTGATAACTGTTATTGTAGGAAAACCCCACCAAAGCCAGGTGAGTATCCCAACTTCCACAAAATCCATCACACATGCACGTAGCATATCCTCCAAAGTCTGAATCGTCCGTTTACTTTGGTCGTCCGTCTGAGGGTGAAATGCAGTACTATGGTTCAACTGTGAACCAAAAGCTCGCTGAAACGATTGTCAGGTCCTTGACACAAATAGACCATCCTGGTCGGATATGATAGATACAGGCACTCCATGGCGTGCCACATTCTCTCTCAGATACATCTTTGCCAACCTCTTGGTGTTGTCTCTCTTACTGATAGGTAAGAAATGCGCAGGCTCTGTGAATCGGCCAATAATTAACCAAATCATATAATGTCCTCTTTGGGTTTCTCGGTAGCTTCGTAATGAAGTCCATGGAGATCAGTTCCCACTTCCAGACGGGAGTATCCGGTTGTTGAAGTAAATCTGACGGGTTCTGGTATTGTGCCTTTACTTTGGCGTAAGTAAGGCAGTTACCCACATATATAGCGATGTCGGCTTTCATCTTGGGCCACCAATACCAATCTTTTAAGTCTGGGTACATCTTGTCGGGTCGAGGACGGATCGAGTACCTCAACTTATGAGCTTTGTCCAAAATAAGTGCTCGTAGATTGCCGAAGAATGGTGCCCAAATTCGTTTCACGAAATACATTGTTCCATCTTCCTTTGAAACCAATTTCACTTCCATACCATGCAACGATTTTTGCTCGTAAGTTCTCTGGTTTAAATGCTTCCTGCTGGGCTTCATGAGTCCGAACTGTGAGATCGGTTTGTGTTATCATTTCTAAGGCTCGCGCCCTTAGAGGTTTTGCGTGTTCCTCACGGCTCAAAGCGTCGGCTACAACGTTCACTGTACCCGCGTGTTATATGATCTCACACTCATAATCATTCAACAGCTCGACCCATCTACGCTGTCTCATAGTCAAATCCTTATGATTGAAAATGTGTTGCAATCTTTTATAATCTTGTAAAGATCATGCAACGAGCGCCATACGGAAATGATGTCAGATCTTCAACATGAAGATCACAGCACCTAGTTCAAGGTTGTGCGTCGTGTAGTACCTCCCTTGTACCTTTAACTGATGTGACGCGTATGTGATGACTTTGTGATGTTGTATCAACACGAAACCAAGACTTTGCCAAGAATCATCACAATAAACTACAAATCCACCGGTACCGTCAGGTAAAGATAAGATAGGTGCATTGCAGAGTTTATTCTTCAACGTCTACAAAGTTGTTTCTTGTTTCTTTCCCCAATTAAATGTCTTATCCCTTTTTGGTTTAAGGACGTTAGCGGCTGAGTAATACTTGAGAAATTCTCAATGAATCATCTGTGATAACCCGCTAACCCTAGAAATTGTCGTATCTTAGTTGGCGTCTTGGGGGTTTCCCAAATCTTGATCACTTCGACCTTGGCAGGGTCAACATGAATTCCATTCTTATTCACCATGTGACCTAAGAATTGCACCTCGCGAATCCAAAATTCGCACTTCGACAACTTTGCATATACTGTTCTTTCTTCGAAAGCTCCAAGATAGCTCGAAGATGTTGCTCATGACCTTCCTTGGTCTTTGAGTAAATAAGAATGTCGTCAATAAACTTAATTGCAAACTCATCCAAATACGGCTCACACACTCGGTTCATGAGATCCATGAATAATGATGGTGTGTTCGTTAAGCCAAACGGCATGGCAAGGGACTCGTAATGCTCTTAGCGAGTTCGTTAGGCCGTTTTAGGGATACTTTCTTCTCGCATCCTCAATTAATGTTATCCTGTCCTTATGTCAATCTTGGAATAGTAGCTGGAACCTTGTAGTTGGTCAAACCAGTCATCAATTCTCAGTAAGGGGTACCGATTCTTGATGGTTAGTTGTTTAACTCCCTGTAACTCATGCACAATACTTCTTCCTCACCAGTTCCAACTTCAAGATTTCTGACCTGGAACAATACCTTTTCCTCATCAGTTCTTTGATTTCCTCCTAGATCAGGCCGTATGTCCATGACAAAATTGTTGTCATTCTTCCTTTCCAATAACATTGGAGCTCCCCAAGGTGAGAAGCTTGGCCAGATAGATTCCCTTGTCTAGCGGCTCTTGCAGTCGCGTTGAAAGCTTCTGTATTTCAGAAGGGGCTAACCGGGGAGGTACCTTTGCTACTGGTGCCACTCCTGGCACTAAGTCTATTCGAAACTTCACTCGTTGCTGTGGAGGTAGCCCAGCCAAGTCTTTGGGAAGGACTTCTGGAAATTCCTTTATAATGGGGATGTCTTCTAATCTTGGTTCCTTGGTCTTCTTATCGACAATATGAGTAAGGGAGGCTATGCAGCCTCTTTGGAATCACTTCTGCGTTCTCATAACCAATGTGAAAGGTCACAGTCGTCAACCTTATGAGGTCCAGTGCCCTTGCATCATCTGTATGAGGGTCGTGTACTAAGTGTTTCATCATTCGCAAGAGGAATGCGAACGACTTTCTCATGGCAAACAACTTCAGCTCCATTCTTGGATACCCAATCCATGCCGACTGCAACGTCAAAACTTCCTAAACCAACTGGTAGCAGGTCAATAGAAATCTTTCATTCCCCAAGTTCACGTGTACAGCCATTAATAACTCCATCCTCTTCGACTAATTTCCATTTGCTAGCTCTACAGAGTATGGGGGGTCTAGTTTTATTTGCCGCTAGACCAAGTAGGTTCTAAATTCTATAGATACAAGGCTAAAGTCGGCGCCAGTATCAATCAAAATGGGTGCATAGTGTTGGTTTATGCAAAACGTTCCTGTAGCTACGTTTAGGTCCTTGCGAGCCTTGAGTGATCCTTTCATAACAAATGCTCCCACGAACTTTATTTTCCTTCGAGCAGTCCTTTCGTTAGGGTCCTTTGTCGCCACATCTGTAGCAACCTTTGCCCTTATCGTTTCCATTACTACTCTGCTCCCTACTATCGCTCTGGTTTCTATCACTGTCCTAGCTCATGTTCCCACGCCCCGTACCAGACCAGCATTGCCTCCTTGCTATGCCCGATCTTGCCACAACTTCCACACCTATGAGCTCTGCCCGGACCGGTGTAATGATAACCACACCTGTTACACTTTGGTTGTTCTCCTTGGTAGTTGTTATCACATGCCTTAGTTGTGGTCACGGATGCCTTGATTGTCCTAGTCGCAGCATTTTTCCCTATGTTTGTTGCTCGGCTTAAAGTCTTGCTTGTAATGCGTATACTTTCTCTTATTCCACCATTGTGTGCCGTGTTGCTTGCTTCATATTGGACGATTTGCTTCAGCAACTTGTTGGTTCCACAGAGCTTCAAGCTCAGCTCTTGTTGCAGTTAAAGGTCCTGATTAGACTCGACCAGCGTTTCCTTCGTTGTGGTTCCATGTGCTTCTCATGTATAAAACACATCGATGAAATTAAACATTTATTTTGGAATAAATGTTGTCATCTATGTGTGAAAGCAGGCTTATTCGTCATGCACCATAAGTATAAAGGTAGGGTAATTCCTAATGATGCTTATGCAAATCTTCCTACCATAATCATCTCATCATTGTAGTGAGTCACAACAGAGTCTTGCTAAGGGTACATCGACTTTTACACACACCATATCGACTTGTTGCAATTAGTCTTGCGTTGAAAACCTCCTCAGAGTCACCTTAATCCGATTGATGCAAGTCATCCAGTGCTATACGAAATACGGTAAGGCCTTCCCTTCACCTTGTTCCTTGTCTATTCCTCAAGTTTCCGACTTTTCCATAGTCTTTACTTTTACAACAACAGGCATACTTCCCAAAGGATGGGGTCGTGCATTACTATCACGGGTAGGAGGGGATAGTGGAAACGCAGAGGTAGGGTTGTGGGGGTACGTGACTTCATCCTTGTGACCGAATTATGTTTTGCAGCAAACGTAGAATGGTTTCCAGGGTGTGAATGCAGTACCCTAACGATGGGGTGCACTATGGGATAAAGAGTGCGAAAGTACTGATAGAGGCATAGATCGAGAAGAATCTTCTTGCATGAGTCTTCCATGTGCCTAAATGGAACAACAATCTGTTGAGAATATCGAGTGGTTACTTCCGCCCTTATAATATGTGTTCTATACTTCATGGTTCTCGAATATCTAATACAGGGAGGACCCCTTTGCCACACTAGGTTGTTCGACGCATACATTTATTTGGCTTGGGCTCCATGAGTCCCAATATGGTTGGCCTAGTCTTCCTGAATGCCGAGTAGAGTGCGATAAATAAGTTACACTACAGCTTGCGCCATGCTACCTCCTTGGGGTAAAGAGGATGCCAAAGGTTGGGGGTCTTATCATAGCATCCACAATGGACAGGTTTAGGGGTGTTCTAAGCACTGTACAAGTTCATACATAAGAATCCTTCAGTGTTGAGGTAAATCTTTCCTGAGCGTTAGCCATCTTCTCTTGCTTAGATACCGAGTCTCAAACGATTCATACTATAGGTAGAAGTGTTAAGTACGAAGAAGGCATAGGCAGACTTCCTACCTTGTGGAGTGTTATAGTAACCATCTCGGTTAATGTTCCATAAGATGGGGGGTTTAAACGACTTAAGAATTCAAATAGATAGTGATCATTTGCTTGACCCGCAGAGTCCATCAGGATTTCCATGCACTACAAGTTGTTATTACGTGGGCCCCCATAATAATAAATCGTCTTGCACGGTCACCCTGATTTCCCTCTTTCAAAGCAGCCGATCAGTCAGAGAGGGGACACTACTGTCCTCATACCTTCAACATGGATTGGACCTTTATAATGGTCCACGCGCCAACGTCCGTTGTTGTTACGCGTGAAAGTGGTACATTGCTTAGACAGAATAGGAATAAGGAGGGTTCCTGGTAATAGAAGCTGGAGAGGCACCTTTAAGATGAGTACTTCATTCTCCTTGTCTGGGAATGAGTGTCGTCAATCAAATCTCGTAAATGCCTCAGGGACCTCGTCCCCCTGATAAGGTTGCTGTCCAAGGTTGCCTCCTCCGCCTTGCCGTCGCTACCGTAGTCTGGCACCTTCGCATTCGAGAGGGAAGTATAGCCATCTTCTATGGAATTAAGCTCAGGGTCTCGTTTGGTAGCTACGTCAGCCACAAGCTTTGCAATAAGAGCGATGTCGACAGTCTCATTGTGCGAGTCAAGAACAACAATAGGATTCGAAGTCGAAGGTATCTCATTCCCGTCAATAATAATCCCATACGTATGTATATATTTATATGCATACATATTAAAGAATAATAATGCCACTTAATATATACAAGCATATAATGCAACATGTCACATATAAGTTTCGTTTGTTCTTTCGGGGGGGGGGGGGGTCATTTTGTCTTTGGCAAGTCTATCCCACATGGACTGACTATACCTCAATTGGCACATTAGTCGGGGTATTCCCATCCCTACTAATGTCCTTGCCTTGTCTTTGCTTTTCCTTTGTCTTCCCTTTGAAAAATGTTCGACTCATGGATCTTGGGGCTTTTTTTAATGCAATGAAAAAACTTTTTGTAAAATGTTTTCGTGAGAGAATCCTAGTGATTGTAGTCTAGACTCGAGAATGAATCCTAGTTCACTACAATCGAAGCTCTGATACCAAACTGTCACACCCTGACTTTTGCGGAAGCGTATGATGTGTGCCTTGTTCAATATCATTGCATTCAATTATAATAGACAACTATATGATTAAAACATGATGTTCATCTGTTCATAAGTTTGAAAAGTTACAAACACAAGTCTTTTAAGTTTCAACCAAAATCCTCAAACTATGTTACAATACAAAAGGGGATGACATCTAAACTTGGACTTTACGTCTTGAAAACAATACCAGCGCCCAAGATCCATCTTGTTTCCTGAAATATATGTAATTTTGGAAACATCAACAAAAGTTGAGCGAGGTCATGTGTTTCTGTATGAGCTCGAATAATCTTGTAAACATCTGTATGTATGCCTTTGTAATCCGGTATGAAAGCGTCTTTGAACAGATCATTAATGTGTAGCTAAGACATTAATATGTGTGCTATGTAGGAAGTGCTCAAACCTAGCGAATTTCCTCCGGTCCATCCGGCGGGAACGGCATAGTCACCACATGCGGCCAGACAAGGACCCATGGGTGGGGCTCGCTACACCCAGATAGATCTACCACTCATGCCCCTCGGTCTATACTAGATTAATGGCACTTAAGAGAGATACTACATGATCCACGTGATCTAAGAGTTCATTCCTTAGCTATATCATACCATTGAAACATTTGAAACATGTATCTCACCCCTGAAACTTATAAATCTGAAAACAATTAAAAGAAAAGGGGGACATGGACTCACTGATTTGCGTCCTGTCTCCTGTATACCCAAAGTATGTATCCTTACGCCGTACTACAACCTACACATGTGCTGAGTTTTATTAGACGCTAAGGTCGTGTAACGACTCTTAGTCTTAGTTGTTTAGTGAGACTTATTTCGGAATTCTTGGTGTACTTTGAGTTACATCTTCGATGTACATGTTGTAATTCCAAAGTATATAATTATTAGTTAAAATAATAATATTTTAACATAAATTGTATTTATTAATTATTTGGAACATTTGTTAAAATAATATATTTTAACTTGGTATATTGTGTATTCTCCCAAGTATGGGTGTACTTGCACTTGTGTATTCTTATACTTGTGTATTTGTGTATTTTTCCAAGTATTGGTGGCGTATTCCGGTGTGTATTTGTACGTATGCGAATACGTATTTTCTTATATTCTCTAAGTATTTTATACTAAATCTTGTATTAAACTTTCCGGAATATTATTTTTAACCAATAAAAATCACCAATTTGTATTCTTAAAATATATTTATTTTAAGAAAACTTTTATAGAAATTATCTATAAACCTTTCTTGGCAAAAATAATTATATTTTCATATAAACCTCAAAAATAATATATTTTCAAGATTATCTTAGAAAATATTTATAAATCCATTTTTCACCCAAAATAATATATTCATAATTTGTTTAAGAAAATATATATATTTTCTTCAAAAATAACACACCTTCTAATTGTTCAAGAAAATATATTTATTTTTCCTTCACTCAAAATAATATATTTTCTACTTGATAAAAATACGTTACATTTTTGCGATACTTGTAAAAAAATCATATTTTCCGTTCTTTTGGTTTCCAAAATACCGTGTAACTCATTTGTCAAAATATAATTATATTTCCGGAATATATATAAGTGTAGTCCATACTTCCATGTTCGGTTTGTCCAATATTCGGGTATAATTCACATATTCATTTTCTTGGAATTTTGGTATCATTTTGTATTATAATTTTTGGGGTATTTTGGTAAGTTATATTATTTTCAAGTCCTAAAATAATATAACTAATACACATGATATACAAGTAGCACACAAATTGTGACTTCTAAGTATATTTTCCTAAATAAATACGTAGTCACTTTTATTTATCAAAAACCAACCTCCAATATTTGTAATTTTTGTAACAAAAATTATGGAAACTTTTATATGAAAAACCATGGTTAAAATTTACTCATAAACACTTGTTTAAAAATATTTTTCTAAGTGTTTAAATTCTACAAAAATTTTGCCATAGTTTCCCCTTAAAAATGGAGGTTTCCATGCTTTAACAAGCATATCATTTTCTTTTAAAATCATCATCAATCATCAAAAAATCATTCAAGACTTACCATGAGCCAAAATCATGCAATTTACACTACATCATGACTTTAAATTTTGTAAAAACTTGTAGTAACTTAGTATGTTATTTTGTAGGTTTAGTTACCCTTTAAAACATGGTTATTTGTTTATAAATCACATTCTTGTAAAATCTAGTCCTTTACAACTTGTATGAAGGTTTTCCAAAAATATTTCTTCTTGTATTTTTCTTGCAAACAACATATTTCTATCCTTGATTTAACATCAAGAACATGATTAGTTTCTTTAAAAAACATGATTATGTAAATCTTGTATATAAACTTGGTTTCTTGAGAACATTAGTTTTGTAATCATCCAATTACAAGACTTTTAACATGTATCATAATTCAACATACACAAAATCAACTTCATTTTCAAGTTCATGTGGAACATAAAGGATGATCATTTTGTTTTTCACAAGATTCATCCTCTCACTTGCTAGATTGTATGTTTAATCACAATCTAGCAAGCTTCTTATGATGATTAACATCATAAATGTCACACCCCCAAAATCCACCATGCGGAGTATCACCGCTTGGAGGCGTAACATGACCAGGATGGAGCCACCAATCATATTGAACAATGTATTTAAGATGGATAAAATCCAACCACACAATATAATTGGTGATCAAAAGCTAGTTAACCAAGTTCGAATTAAACAGCAGAAGCATTAAAGGTAAAACCCAAAACATAAGTAATTAGTTCTTAAGTTTAAATGTTTAACATGGGACTCGACAGTCCATATCCCACAACGACCACGCCTCCCTGTGCAAGCTCCATAAGCATCTAAGGACCTGCAAGGCATGTAACAACGAGTCAACAACAAAGTTGAGTGAGTTCACATTTGGGTGTTCGTTTTATGTTGTTTCAAAAACATGGTTTTCGTTTAGTTGGCTTACTTGCCGTGGGGGTTACCCCATAGTTGAAAATATGATTAACCAATTCCTTCTTTCCCAAACCATGACCCGTGGGGGCTTCCCCATGTGAACCACTAGACCGTTACCATATCGACTACTGACGAAAGTAAGTTGTGCCCTACGTCAATGTCTATCATCATTGACAGTTTGCCATGATCCATTAGTACACGCCCGTTCAAACGACACGGTGTGAGGTTTGTCAAACCTAATAGCGCTATTAACTAATGACCCGCTCGCCATCGGCCTCGGCGATTGAGTCGATATAAAATGAGGGACTTAGATGATAGAGTTTTGGCTAGTAGTTTAAGGTTGTTGTCCTACCCAAGGAGGACGAACGTACGTATTCTACCCAAGGAGAATACGCAGGATTTATATTGGCATCCTACCTATGGAGGATGGCGGTACATATCCTACCCAAGGAGGATATGTAGGTTCCGTTTTAATTCATTAACCCATTCCCAACCACCGGGAATCCCATGCCTTAGAAAGTTTGTGAACTCACCTTTGGTTAGTTAGACTCTCAAAAATAGCTAACAGTCAAGGTCGGTCAATCACGTCCTAGTATGATTACCACATAGTTTATTAGCGAGTTCAAATAAGCACGAAGTTCCTACACGCATCTATTACATAACATGCACTCACTTTAACGGTTCATGCCCATATAAACTTCCCATCTATTCCCATTCATAAACAAACATACGACATTGTACATAACACTTTCATTGACATATAACATGTTAGATCATTATCGGATAACATAACCGACATTTAGACATGCAAATCACTAGTTATATTGTTTCAGCTTGAACATCCAAAACTAGACTGTTTTCGGGTCTTTTAATAAAATAGTTAAATTAATCCAAAAATTCCCAAACTTTTAAATAATGTTTTAAACAATCCAAATATTACTATGTAGAAATATCGGGATCCAATTCATTAGCAATATTTAATAAAAAAATCATTTACCGGACTGCAATCAGATTCATCACTTTCTGACTGCAGTCCACGGAATAATTTATTTAAAATTCATCATAACTCCGATTAAGGAAATTCCAGTTGGAGCATTACAAAGACATCAGTGGTCATCTACAGTATAAATTTCATGAGCTAATTCTACACAGATTTCAAGTCATGACGAAAAAAATAACACATATTTTCAGCAGTAAAAACGCAGCTTTTGCTGCTGTGAAAAACGACCCTTTTAAAAATAGAAAACGAAGTCCAAAAATTATGATTCTAGTGCAATTAGAACCGTATTTCTAAATAACACGTTATAGACTCAAGAAAATCAATTTCTCGTTAAGTTACAACCTGGTTACAGCCGACTGAAGGCGGCTGTAACAGTTTGACAGCTTCCTGTTTTCAGCTTATAGCGCTCTAACGCAAGTTCTATTTGTTCCGTTAACATGTTTAGTGATCAACAACGACATTTAACATCACTTGCAGCAGGTTATTGTTTATTTAACTCAGATTTATCATGTCAAGTACCATTGTTCATAACAGATTTCAAGAGTACAAGTTTTCATCAAGTAACCATCATCAACATAAACAAGACAACATCATACTAGCATTATTTCATCCTATTATATCCTTTAACCAATAAATTAGAAGTAAACAAGGTTAATCAAGAACTTACAACTAGCTCAAAGGCTAGGGAAGATCTCTAGTGAAAAAGATGATGAAGAGGGGATGATGAAAGCAATGAGAAGGATTCTCCAAGACCTTCAAGCTTCAAACTCCATTTATCACCTTCTAGACTTGAATGAGCTTGGAATTGGAATGATATGGTGGTGACAAGGTGGTGGTGGTGGCGGTTATAGAGGGAGCCGAGAGGAAGGGAGAGAGTATGAGGGTGTGGAGTGAGCTTGTGGTGAAGATGATGATGGTCTTGTAGTTTATATAATCTATTATAGATTTTATGTATCTAAAGTATCTTATGAGATCAAGTAACATATCTAGAGGATATCATGGAAAGATTGTGCAAGATCTTGGTGGATCAAAAGTGGGGCCTTGAGTGACCGTTCACCATGTTAGGGGGGTCTAAGTGTAACTTTCATCCAAATTAATACACTACAAAATCTTATAATATCTTCCAATATCCCCATCATATCTTAAGAATATCAAAACAAATCCAAGCAATATCTTGAGGGATATTGTAGGATCTTGGCATATATTTGGTGGGGTCACCCCCATGTGACCGTATACATGAGAGGGGGGGGGGGGGTAAAGTGTAACTTTCAATCTCTAATTCATAAATAAGCTAAGTTTCAAGGGTAAAGTCTAGGGACTTGATGTGTTATTAAGTTATAAGAGGTGTTATGGTGTTCGGGGACCATAACTAGTTCAGAAACATTAAACAATGCTTCTAGTAATATTTTTATGTTCCGGGTAATGTCCAGTTGTTCGGTTAAATACCGGTTCGTTAAAGTGCTAAATTGCACCGTTTAGTGTCGTTTAAGTATCCTTTTGTAACCCTTTTAATTCCCAACACTTAGGAAAGCATACAAGACTGTTTAGTCAATTTTCTACACAATCATTAAGCACAATTTAATATTAATTAATCGTACGGATACATGTAGTTATGAGGGTTGTCACATTCTCCCCTTGTTAAGAAAATTTCATCCCGAAATTTAGCACATGGTTACTGAGGAAGCTAGTTAAGTTGCGTGGTTTCATGGTTTTCCTGGGGTGTCACATCATCCCCCCGTTGGTTTGGAATTTCGTCCCGAAATTATGCAGTAGCTTCAGCCTTAGTAGTGGTTGCACTTTTCTTAAACAACTGGGGATACTTGAGTTTCATTTGGTCTTCTCGTTCCCAGGTATACTCTGGGCCATGACGGGAGTCCCAATGAACTCGAATAAGAGGTATTCTGGTACGCTTGAGAATCTTAACGTCTCGGTCTGTGATTTCAACTGGTTCCTTGACGAATCACAACTGGTCGTCGATTGTGAGCTCCTTTAAGGGAACTATGAGGGTCTCATCTGACAGACACTTCTTCAGATTCGACACATGGAATACGTTGTGAACTCCGCTAAGTTCTTCAAGTAGACTCAACCTCTAAGTGACTTTGCCAATTTTGTCAATGATTTCGAACGGTCCGACATAACGTGGATTGAGTTTGCCTCGTTTGCCAAAACAAACTACACCTTTCCAAGGTGAGACTTTAAGCAGCACTCGATCACAACCTGGAACTCGAGTGGTTTCCTGCGCTTATCAGCGTAGCTTTTCTGATGGTCACGAGTTGCCGCCATTCGTTGTCATATCTGAGCAATCTTCTCATTCGTATCTACTACAAGTTCGGGGCCTGTGATTTGACTGTCGCCAACCTCTGCCCAACAAAGAGGTGATCGGCACTTCCGTCCGTACAATGCCTCGAATGGAGCGGCTTGGATACTGGTGTGGTAACTGTTGTTATATGAAAACTCCACTAACGGGAGGTGTTTTTCCCAGCCATTACCAAAGTCGATTACACATGCCCTAAGCATGTCTTCAAGGGTTTGGATGGTGTGTTCAGATTGCCCATCCGTCTGCGGATGATATGCCTTGCTCATGTCTAATCGAGAGCCAAAGGACTTGTGCATAGCTTGCCGCAACTCAGATGTAAAACGTGAGTCACGATCAGAAGTGATGGAGGTTGGCACTCCGTGCCTTGATACGAATTCCTTTAGGTAGACGTCTGCTAGAGTAGAACACTTGTCGGTTTCCTTGATAGCCAAGAAGTGTGCAGACTTAGTCAATCGATCCACTATCACCTAAATAGTGTCATTTCCGCGTTGAGATCTAGGCAGGCCAGTAACAAAATCCATGAAAATTTGCTCCCATTCCATGTTGGGATCTCTGGTTGTTGGAGTAAGCCTGATGGTTTCTGATATTCGACCTTGACCCTAGCACAAGTCAAGTATTTACTGACGTAGGTTGCTATGTTGGCTTTCATACTAGACCACCGGTACGTGGTCTTGAGATCATGGTACATCTTATCCGAACCAGGATGTACTGAGTAACGATACTTATGCGCTTCATCCATCACAAGCTCACGTAAGTTTCCGTAAAGTGGGACCCAGATGCGCTCTGTTACATAGTAGGCGCCGTCTTCCTTTTTGTAGGATCGGATTGCGACCCAAACGAGTCGTTTAGAAGAGATTTTATCAATTTCAGAGGCGGAAACTAAGAAACTGACGTCGAAACAGCTTGAATATCACTTTAAACACTGATTATATTGATATTATAGCAATTACAATCAGTCTTCACACCGGCAGCACCTCGGTATGGAATTCACAAAACTGTTCTCTGGTCTGTCCGCTTCAAATGACAACATGACACACATATATATAGTCTAGTCTTGATCGCTTGAAATGAACATGCACATGTTCAAGCGATCAGACTCAAGCGAACACAACATAAATGACCATTCAAGCGAACAAGACAAATATACATTTCCTATTTCAAGCGACCACTAATTTGTCTTCATTCGGCTTGACTTTCACGTGAACATGCAATCTGATTTGTGTAATAACTTTCAATGATGATGTCACTTAATGTCATTAGTATGATGTCATCATCAAGAATGATGACATCATGCTTGATCCGAACCGTAACGTATCCGAGACTCGATATTAAGACGAAGACGACAGATGTGTGCACCAACACTTTTGTTCTAACCGCTTCCTCGATCCTCGTAAGGACTCAGCCCTGATGTTTTCTGTTTTTAATGCTTCAACCTGAGCATCTCGTATCTGAGTAGGAAGACTAGATTGGATGGTAAGTTGTAACGCACGTACACGCTTAGGTGTAGTATCCTTTCGACTGAGGGCGTCGGCCACAACATTGGCTTTGCCCGGATGGTACTTGATCGCACATTCGTAATCATTCAGGAGCTCGACCCATCAACGGTGTCGCATGTTTAGCTCCTTTTGCTTGAAGATATGCTCGAGACTCCTACAATCGGTGTAAATGGTGCACTTGGTACCGTACAGGTAATGTCTCCATATCTTAAGTGCGAAAACAACTGCTCCTAATTCCAAGTCATGCGTAGTGTAGTTCCTTTCATGAATTTTAAGTTGGCGCGATGCGTAGGCTATGACCTTGTCACGTTGCATCAACACGCAACCAAGTCCTTGGATGGATTCGTCGCAATAAACTACAAAATCATCTGTGCCCTCAGGCAATGAGAGGATAGGCGCGCTACAAAGTCTATCTTTTAAGTGCTGGAAAGCAGATTCCTGTGCATCACCCCAACGATAGGTGACACCCTTCTGAGTCAGTGAAGTGAGTGGTTGTGCAATCTTTGAGAAATCCTTGATGAACCTTCTGTAGTAGCCCGCCAAACCCAAGAATTGGCGGATTTCTATTGGTGTACGGGGTGCAGGCCAGTTCTTGATCGAGTCTACCTTGGATGGATCAACATGAATCCCATCCTTGTTTACCACGTGGCCTAGAAAGTGGACTTCGCGAAGCCAGAAGTCACATTTCGAAAATTTGGCATACAACTGCTCTGTTCGAAGAAGTTCCAAAATAAGCCTCAGGTGTTGCTCGTGTTCTTCCTGACTCTTCGAATAGATCTGGATATCGTCAATGAAAAATATGACAAACTTATCAAGGTAAGGCTTGCACACTCGGTTCATGAGATCCATGAAAACCACAGGTGCATTCGTCAATCCAAAAGGCATAACCAGAAACTCGTAATGCCCATAATGAGTTCTAAATGTTGTTTTGGAGACGTCCTCATCTCGGACTCTCAGTTGATGGTAACCCGACCTCAGGTCAATCTTAGAGTAGAAGCTCGACCCTTGCAGCTGGTCGAATAGGTCATCAATACGTGGGAGAGGATAGCGATTCTTCACGGTCACCTTATTGAGTTCGCAGTAGTCAATACACATTCTGAAGGTACCGTCTTTCTTCTTTACAAATAACACTGGAGCTCCCCACAGCGGAGAGCTAGGGTGAATAAAACCCTTGTCCAAGAGCTCTTGTAGTTGTGAGGATAGTTCTTCAAGTGGGTTCGGATGTCATCAAAGAAAACAAGGGACATATCTATTGTGTCTGAGGATCCATATCGGCCGTATCAAGATCAAGGAAATGTACCTGGGGTATCAACATGTTCATGGCCCAATGCTCACTGAGTAACGTTCATAGAGCGTAACTTGTCCAAGCGAGTGTCCACGGGGAACACTTTTAAGATCGAAGGGTTCAAAAGTATAACATGTATGGGTGGGGAAACATGAGAAAGGGTAGCCGCAATCGATGAATAAGCATTTAATAATCCCTAGCAGGGGTTTACCTGATGTCGAAGGTACAGCTGGTTATACGCAAGTTGGGTATAGTTAGGATAAAGTATGCCGTTGATCGAATATAGCTATCATGGGGTTAAATCAATCAGAACAAGAATTCAACATAGCAGCATGATTATCGTACAATTGTGTAGTTTTAAGATTCACTGAGACTTCCATCAAAAGTCGTCGGACTCGCCCACATGCGAAGGAGGAATAATTTACCTGAATCCATGAACTTAGGTGGGTTGGTGATTCATCAAGTAAGCAACCAAGTTAGGAGGAGTTCCTTGGGTTGTGCGAATGAATCCAAAATACGTCTGCGTAGTCGTGAGGTTCCAAAGGGAAGACGCGAAAACATGTTCAAGAGAGTATGATCGTATCAACAATACATCACCACCCTCAAGGTTTCAGGGAGTGATCACTAATGATCGAAGGTCGAGCCTTCCAAATTCTCTAAGCGAGTGCGTGTTCGTTTCAGTATCTCAACATGGAGTAGCGAGAACGTAATGTCACTGTGGTAAGAGAGTGATGGTTTAATCTAAGCCAATGGTAGAAATTGGACGTATCATTAATCAATAATCATGTGTCGCTGCAAGAGCTAGTGCAAAGATCCCGCATATTTAAGAAAAACTATCATGAAATTAAAGTACGTCTCTTGTAGTGTAAGGTGGGTCAGGTAAACGTATAAATTATCGTGTTCTCCGGTGGGTTGAGTGATCCATATCTCGTCCCCAAATGTCCTGAAGACTATTTCACCAGTAATGGTATTCATTCGCTGAGTTGGGTATACGAGAGAGCTAATAAACCATCCAACAGGGTGACAAGGTAGTCTTGTGATCGGTGAAAATTGTGGTATGGTTGTTGGCGTTTCTTTAAATCAGTTGCTAATCGAAGAAACAAGGAATTAATGGGGTTCATGCGAAGAATCGAGCAAAAACAGGGGTCCACCAATAACAGAAGAATTCAACCAAGTAATATGTTGCTTAGAAGCAATTTTGGTAGTGAGGTGTGGCGGCACGACACAAAAAGGGAAATTTGTTGCATCACGATCACGGAAGTATATCACTTGTCCAAAACAGAGTTTGGTTTGTAGGGTTGCGAGTTGCAAAGCGACAAACGCGCGTAACTGTGGCTGCTTCGTTTCTGGTAACGACGACCAGTGGAGATGTTGACGTTCGTTAACAGGAATGCGTGGGTATAGTTCTCCAAAACCCGAGTTCGTTTGAGCCAGGTATGGTCTTCATGAATGTTGACGTACAAGCCGAATGTACGGAGGGTCAGATGGTGATGTTATGTCGAGTTAAACGTGTAAACAGATAGAATGCATAAACAGTTGTCGTAGCGGGGTGACGAGAAATCAGAAAAGAATTTGACCACCACTTGTCAAATTTCAAGTAAACAATTGCGTATCATAAAGAACGCATTAGGGCGAATAGACAGCATGCTACTACCCTAAATAAACACACAATAAACACCACACCAGACAAAAGTAATCTAGCAAGTAAGAAATATAAACTTAAATCATACCACCTAGTGTGTTGAGCCTTGCACGTGGAGCGAAGCGTCGTTTCGGATCGTTGAGCACTGTACAGGTTATAGTCTTGTTTTATCAAAATGTTTTTCCCCTTTTTAAAACCAAGTTCACTATAACCAATGGCTCTGATACCAATCTGTCACACCCCCAAAATCCACCATGCTGAATATCACTGCTTGGAGGCGTGACATGACCAAGATCGAGCCACCAATCATATTGAACAATGTATTTAAGATGGATAAAATCCAACCACACAATATAATTGGTGATCAAAAGCTAGTTAACCAAGTTTGAATTAAACAGCGGAAGCATTAAAGGTAAAACCCAAAACATAAGTAATAAGTTCTTAAGTTTAAATGTTTAACATGGGACTCGACAGTCCATGTCCCACAACGACCACGCCTCCCTGTGCAAGCTCCATAAGCATCTAACTACCTGCAAGGCATGTAACAACGAGTCAACAACAAAGTTGAGTGAGTTCACAATTGGGTGTTCGTTTTAAGTTGTTTCAAAAACATGGTTTTCGTTTAGTTGGCTTACTTGCCGTGGGGGTTACCCCATAGTTGAAAATGTGATTAACCAATTCCTTCTTTCCCAAACCATGACCCGTGGGGGACTTCCCCATGTGAACCACTAGACCGTTACGATATCGACTACTGACGAAAGTAAGTTGTGCCCTACGTCAATGTCTATCATCATTGACAGTTTGCCATGATCCATTAGTACACGCCCGTTCGAACAACACCGGTTTGTCAAACCTAATAGCGCTATTAACTAATGACCCGCTCACCATCGGCCTCGGCGATTAAGTCGATATAAAATGAGGGACTTAGGTGATAGAGTTTTGGCTAGTAGTTTAAGGTTGTTGTCCTACCCAAGGAGGACGAACGTACGTATTCTACCCAAGGAGAATACGCAGGATTTATATTGGCATCCTACCTATGGAGGATGGCGGTACATATCCTACCCAAGGAGGATATGTAGGTTCCGTTTTAGTTCATTAACCCATTCCCAACCACCGGGAATCCCATGCCTTAAAAAGTGTGTGAACTCACCTTTGGTTGCTCGGTTAGACTCTCTAAAATAGCTAATAGTCAAGGTCGGTCAATCACATCCTAGTATGATTACCACTTAGTTTATTAGTGACTTCAAATAAGCACGAAGTTCCTACACGCATCTATCACATAACATGCACTCACTTTAACGGTTCATGCCCATATAAACTTCCCATCTATTCCCGTTCATAAACAAACATACGACATTGTACATAACACTTTCATTGACATATAACATGTTAGATCATCATCGGATAACATAACCGACATTTAGACATGCAAATCACTAGTTATATTGTTCCAGCTTGAACATCCAAAACTGGACTGTTTTCGGGTATTTTAATAAAATAGTTAACTTTCTCCAAAAATTCTCAAACTTTCACAAAATGTTTTAAACAATCCAAATATTACTGTGTAAAAATATCGGGATCCAATTCATTACCAATATTTTATAAAAAATCATTTATCAGACTGCAATCAGATTCATCACTTTCTGACTGCAGTCCACGGAATAATTTATTTAAAATTCATCATAACTCCGATTAATGAAATTCCAGTTGGATCATTACAAAGACATCAATGGTCATCTACAGTATAAATTTCATGAGCTAATTCTACATAGATTTTAAGTTATGATAAAAAACATAACACATATTTTCAGCAGTAAAAACGCAGCTTTTGCTGCTGTGAAAAACGACCTTTTAAAAATAGCAAATGAAGTCCAAAAATTATGATTCCTGTGCTATTAGAACCGTATTTTGAAATAACACATTATAGACTTAAGAAAATCAATTTTTCGTTAACTTACGACCTGGTTACAGCCGACTGAAGGCGGCTGTAACAGTTTGACAGCTTTTGGTTTTCAGTTTATAGCGCTCTAACGCAAGTTCTATTTGTTCCGTTAACATGTTTAGTGATCAACAATGACATTTAACATCACTTGCAGCAGGTTATTGTTTATTTAACTCAGATTTATCATGTCAAGTACCGTTGTTCATAACAGATTTCAAGAGTACAAGTTTTCATCAAGTAACCATCATCAACATAAACAAGACAACATCATACTAGCATTATTTCATCCTATTATATCCTTTAACCAATAAAGTAGAAGTAAACAAAGTTAATCAAGAACTTACAACTAGCTCAAAGGCTAGGGAAGATCTCTAGTGAAAAAGATGATGAAGAGGGGATGATGAAAGCAATGAGAAGGATTCTCCAAGACCTTCAAGCTTCAAACTCCATGTATCACCTTCTAGACTTGAATGAGCTTGGAATTGGAATGATATGGTGGTGACAAGGTGGTGGTGGTGGTGGTAGTTATAGAGGGAGCCGAGAGGAAGGGAGAGAGTATGAGGGTGTGGAGTGAGCTTGTGGTGAAGATGATGATGGTCTTGTAGTTTATATAATCTATTATAGATTTTATGTATCTAAAGTATCTTATGAGATCAAGTAACATATCTAGAGGATATCATGGAAAGATTGTGCAAGATCTAGGTGGATCAAAAGTGGGGCCATGAGTGACCGTTCACCATGTTAGGTGGGGGTCTAAGTGTAACTTTCATCCAAATTAATACACTACAAAATCTTATAATATCTTCCAATATCTCCATCATATCTTAAGAATATCAAAACAAATCCAAGCAAAATTTTGAGGGATATTGTAGGATCTTGGCATATATTTGGTGGGGTCACCCCCATGTGACCGTATACATGAGAGGGGGGGGGTAAAATGTAACTTTCAATCTCTAATTCATAAATAAGCTAACTTTCAAGGGTAAAGTCTAGGGACTTGATGTGTTATTAAGTTATAAGAGGTGTTATGGTGTTTGGGGACCATAACTAGTTCAGAAACATTAAAACAATGCTTCTAGTAATATTTTTATGTTCCGGGTAATGTCCGTTTGTTCGGTTAAATACCGGTTCGTTAAAGTGCTAAATTGCACCGTTTAGTGTCCTTTAAGTATCCTTTTGTAACCCTTTTAATTCCCAACACTTAGGAAAGCATACAAGACTATTTAGTCAATTTTCTGCATAATCATTAAGCACAATTTAATATTAATTAATCGTACGGATACATGTAATTATGAGGGTTGTCACAATAAACACAAGAAATCAACAATCAAGATTCATACATACACTAAATCAACATAGATTCTTATGATTTTAAGCTTTATGTGAAAAGTTATCTTTCTTGTTTCTTCATGATCCTTATGATTAGTTACTTACATAATCTTTTAACCATCAAAATAAGAAGTAAAATCAAGTAACAAGAAGCTTACTACTAGCACAAGGCTAGGGAAGAAATCAAAGATGAAGAAAGTGATGAAAAAGGTGGTTAAAAGCTCTAGAGAATGGTTCTTCAAGCTCCAATGCCTCCAAGCTTTCTAACTTAGCTCCTATCACCTTAGAATCACCTTGGATTACTTGAGAATTGGATGAAAATGGATGTGTGTATGTGGGTGCTTGAGGTCGTAGGTAGAGGAGAAGAGAAGAAGTGTTTGGGGTGTTGAAGTTGAATAAATGGTATGAAGGTTAGGACTTGTGGGTTTATATAAAATACTTCCAACATGTCTTTATTTAATGGTCACCATGTTTATAATTTTTCCAAAAACATCCATTAAAATATTGAAACAAAATCTTTTGGTGGGTCCCTTGTTGGAACCGTAAATTGGGGGGGGGGGGGGTATGTATGGTTGGATTGTAATGGTAGTTAGTGATCTAGGTTAGAAAGTAATGGAATTTAGTTATTGTTATATGTGTTATGTGTTTATAGGATGTGTTAAGATATTTGGTGACCATAACTAGCTTCGTAAAACTAAAACAATGTTTCTAGTGAAAATTTGGTGTTTCGGGTAGTGTCCGGTTGTTCGGTTGGTTACCGGTTCGTTAAGGTGCTAAATTACGCAGTTTAGTGTGCTTTATGTTCCCTTTTATGACAATTTTGATTCCCGACACTTAGGAAGGTATTCTGGACCATTAAACCAAAATTATGCATTATATTTTGTTATTAAAAAGCTGATTTTTGCTGAAATATGTAGAATTCTGTAGTTTTAGAGTGTTTTGGGCACTTTCCGGCACTTAAACTATCACTCGGAAGGCAGTTTTGTAGTCCCTACTTTCCTACACACTATTCTAGTGTAACTCTTGGTTTCGGGCTCATTCTGTGTCTTAAGATCATGTCTGCCTGAGTACTGAACTCCCGTCAGTACTTTTATTTTGTCTGATAACTGTGCTAACTTTGTTTCGTGCACTAATTGAACCTTATGGTGTTGCATGCAATAATGATAAATAATCTTGCAACATGTAATGCACTTGTATGTATATGACAGCATTCAGAAAATCATTCATGTCATTAATTAAATCAGGCATAGTCATTAATGCACAAATTACTGTTTAACATTGTACGAAATATGTGGAAAAGTGCCAGTTGTCACAAATAGTGTGCGATTGGTGCCATTTGGGCCAGAGTGTGCGATCCAGTTCTTGTTTGTGTATTGTCGGGCCCAATAGTCAGCTGTGGCCCAACCTAAGTGTGAAGCCCAGTTGAGTGTGTGATGTTGGGCCAGTGTGCGATCACCAAGCAGTTGTGCGATTAGCACTTAAGTGTGCGACTGATGCACATGGTGCCTTAACAACGAAGGTGTGCGATTGTGACAACCCAAACTTCCAAGGTTAATTTTGTAATCCTGATTCCTTGTTACTTCTCTTTCACGTGCTTGCTTCGATTAATTGCTAAACGTAAACGTCTCGGGCTATACTTGAGCGAGTTATTGGGCCATCTTTGTGATTGGGCCGTCCTTGGTATTCCGTGTATTTGGGCCGAATGTTTAACTTATACACACTCTACATTGGGCCGGTTATCAAGTTATTCACACATTGGGCCACACATGAAGTCATCGGCCCAAGTTTGCCTCTTCTTGCTACATCTTAGTTCGCAGCCCAATACAAACCCACGTAGAAGCCTGTTATAGCTTGGTGCTTTTATACCCTTAGTGTACGTATGTAGGTATGTTCTCATAGCTTGCAAATAACAAACAAACCCTGAGCACCCTTATCCATATCTGGGAATCGATGGCAGCCCACTTGCATGGGTATAAGCCCAGCTCGGTCAAAGCCTAAACCGCCCCAAGACCTATTTGATTAATATACGTATGGTTATGATAGGACTTAACACTAAACCTCAACAAAGAAACCCTGCACCCTCTTCTTGATTGCGACGGACATAGGAGACCCCCCCCTCTCTTGAAGTTTACTAAGGATCCAGCAATACCAGTACCTTAACTCTTTTGGTTAGTCTCTTTATGTGAATCGATATCTTTCTTATGCATGGTTAGTTGCATCGATCATGATTTCTGATTTTTGTTATATTTGATGATTAGATGTTTCTGCGTGACCAATCTGGATAGTGATGAATTTTTAGAATGTACGATTTATTAGATGTAGGGACTACATGGTATAATTTCTTGATTAAACTTGTGAGAATGATTTATATAAATGGTAAAGTCAACGATAAACTCTATTAATGAATTTAATGTTGATGCCGATTAAGAGGATGCTTAGGTTATGATTCATGGTATTATGATTATGTGCAATTATTGTAAACCAATGACTAGAATAGTATAATATTGTTGAATTGCTTGCCACTGTTTTGATAATACACTGTTATGATGGTGGTTATGATTTACACATAGGGGATAAATTGGATCAAAGGTTTGGGGTTATAATTAGGAGATGAATGATGGATCAAAACAGTAAACTAGTTGGGGCTTGGGTCCATGAGTCTCCCTAACACACTAACATGCATCCTAATTATGTTTTCAAATTAGGCCGCATACATTGATTGAACACACACATGTTGATTAGCCAATTAAATCTGGGCCGATTCCCTTTAAACACTGGGCCATCGGCCAAACTGATCACACAAACGAGTTTTGGTCGCATTCCCGTATTGGATTATAAACTAGTTGGTCCGCACACTTTGTGTTATACATTTGGCTATCTAAATTATTGTTAATTATATACACTGTACGTGTACTCATGTGATGTGTGTACCTTGTATGCTACGTGATTTGTAATGTGTGCCCATACGTGAAATACATGTATACGAATTTGATTAAAACTTGGTAACCATAAATAGGACGTGGTTGATCAAAACTGTTAAACAAGTAAACTATCTGCCGAGCAAACCGAGGTAAGTTCACACTCTTTCTAAGGCATGGGATTCCCGGTGGTTAGGAATGGGTTAAAGAACTAAAACGGAACCTGCATATCCTCCTTGGGTAGGATATGTACCGCCATCCTCCATGGGTAGGATGCCAATATCAATCATGCGTATTCTCCTTGGGTAGAATACGTACGTTCGTCCTCCTAGGGTAGGAAAACAGCCTTAAACTTACTAGACAAAACTCTATCATGAAGTCCCTCATTTTTATATCGACTTAATCGTCGGGCCAATGGCGAGCGGGTCATTAGTTGATAGCGCTATTAGGGTTGACAAGCCTCACACCGTGCCGGTAGGACGGGCGTGTACTAATGGATCTGGGCACTCAGTCAATGATGATAGACATTGACTTAGGGCACAACTTACTTTCGTCAGTTGTCGATATGGTAACGGTCTAGTGGTTCACATGGGGAAGCCCCCACTGATTATGGATATGGTTTGGGAAACAAAGATACTGGTTAACTCATGGTTTACGAAACAACTTATGGTTTTCAAAACAAACTGGTAAAACTAAACAACCAACTGTGAACTCGCTCAACTTTGTTGTTGATTCGTTGTTACATGCCTTGCAGGCCTTTAGGAGCATATCATTAGAACTTGCTGTCTGGGATGCTGGAGTGGTCACGGGTCGAAATGCACGGAATCGCAACACAAGACTAGTAGTTTTTACATGTGAATTCTAAACTCTTAACGAATGAATTATGCTTCCGCTGTATACTGGGAATTATTCGTAACTTGTAATACTTGACGTTAATTAATGAAAGTTTTATTTAAATGTACCTATGAGTTCAATGTGATTGATTGCTAGATCCTGGTACGTCACACGCCTCGCGGGGGTTTCCGCATGTGGTATTTTGGGGGTGTGACAGATTGTATCAGAGCCATTGGTTATAGTGAAATTGGTTTTAAAAAGGGAAAAAAACGTTTTTTGTAAAACCAGACTATAACCGAATAGTTCTGAAAACATGAATACGACCATGATACTCAGCTCCAGATTGCAAGGTTCGTCTCTCGTATACTCATTATACTGCATAACTAGTGAACACTTACGTATGATATTGTATGTGACTGGACGTTTAGCACAATAGTATGAATTCAAGTATTACTTGCATGTGCTATGTAACTGATAGGGTGGTATTTCCCTAAACATTCATGACTTACGCTCCGTGATGCTCTTTGGTTGCTACTCGAGTTTGAGGAACCATTTGACATGAGTTAAGGGGAGCTGAGATGAGCATGCAAATCACAATATTATTGTGGGTGCACACATAATAATAATGTGGGGTGCATGCGAGTCCCAGTGAGGCTTAACAAGTGAAAAAGGGGTTCCGTTCCGTTATTTGATCGATGAGAATCATAACCAACCCATAGGGGTCATAGCAGTGATTGTCCCCTACTCGAACGTGAACTTTTCATTCATCTCTGGATCCTTTCGAATCTCGATGCTATCGAGTGTCACTTGAAACACCCATCTGAACGCCTAGCGAACTGTGTAGAACGTTAGGTACCTGTACGAACATCCCTGAGTTTGATGTTGCAACGCTAAGTGATTTGGCCTATACTTCCCTCACTTCTCTTTGTTTGTGGGGACTCATGTATTGACATCTTAGATCCCGAGGTGGGATCACTTCTGCAACACTCCCGTAATATACCATGTATTACCCAATCAACTTGCAAGATCAAGGGACAAGAGGATGAGCGTAGCATCTCACCGACTTCAGTATTAGGACGACCCTGGTTACCGGCAACGAACACCAGCGAATCAGATTCAATCGAATCCCTAACCTTAGCGACTCATGGAAATCAACTCTTACGAATCAATCGGGACATAAGCTATGACAATTGACTACGGTGTGGAATGTGTAGCTGCCAGCACAATGAGTAGCGTCTTAAGATGTGGCACGAAATACGAAAAGATGTACCCTGTTGGTGAAATGTCACAGGACCCTGTTACAAGCAGTGACATTAAAGGCAACAATCACGGCGACATTGAGGCGCTCGTAATCGTAGCTTACAGTATGAGAACGAAGGTGCCTACGACATGGATTGGCCGTTGTTAAATCAAGACGACACACAACCAAGGGAACGATGACAGTACTGGAAATTCTCGTAACGAAAACAACAAACATTGGGAACAATGCTCGTGGAAGGGCATTTAGGAATGGCATGGGCGACGCCAGGATAATAGCAACATGGTAGCTTGTATGGGTAGCAAATCATTTCGTCTCTGTTCTGTTTAACCCTGACGCTTCTTAAAGCTGAACCTGTTGTGGAATTGACTGAGGGCAAGACAATTGAAACCACATAAGTTTGTTGGGATGCAAACTCGACCTTGTGGGACAAGTGTTCAACATCGGCCTTCCTTCTACTACCCCTGATGGTTACAATGCAGTAGTTAGTGTGGATTGGTTATTCAGAAATCGTGCAGACATACCTTGTGAGGAGAAAATTTTGTGTGGAGAATCGTTATTTGTTCGAAAGCAACAGAGTGGTGCAAAGGTTAGCGCCATTTCAACTATGAAGGCCCAGAAGTGTCTACGGAGGGATCACCCCGCTACGTTAGCAACCGTTACTGATGTTGAGGCTAAGGAAAGGAGGATCGAGGATCCACCAATTGTTCGTGATTCCTCTCAGTGTGCTACCCGAGGAGCTTTCAGACTTACTTCCACCGCTGTAAGGCAGAATCTCAGTTTGATCTCATGACAGGGGCAGCCCTGATTACTCGTGCTACATACCGTCTTGCACCAGGAGGGTTGCAAGGACTATCTACAGGAGCTGTTGGACAGGAGTTTTATTGGACATAGTTTTGTTCGCTTTGTGGAGCCCCAGCTATATTCGGGAAAATAAAGCCTTTTCGTATGTGTACTGATTATCCAGAACCCAGCAAGGTGACCATCAAGAACTGTTTGCCTCGACCATGTATTGACGGAAGACCAAGAGGAGAATGTTCCTGAAATGGCATATCGAACGCAATACGGCTATTGAGACTTTGTACACCATGACCATTGGGTTAATCAACACACCAGCAGCTTTATAGACCACATGAATCGACCGTATTTATGGATGATGTTCTGGATCATTTCCAAGAGGAAGGAACATCATGGGCGGCATTTGTATCTTATTTTAGAGCTCTTGAGGGAGGAGCCACTCCGCGCGAAGTCTTGTTAAATGTAACTTCTGGATTCAAGAGATACCTTTTTGGTCATATGATCAACGAAGTGGGAATACACGTGGATCTCGCTAAAGACCCATTTCGTTAGATATTGTTCGGCACCAAAGATCCCTTCGAGGATGCAACAATTTCTTGGTCACACTAGACTCTATCGCAGATTCACCACAGGATTTTTGAAAATCGCGAAGCTTAAATCTCTTTAGCACAGTAGGGTGTTGTGTTCGTGAAAGGCAGAACAGGAGGACGTCTTTTCAGCTTTCGAATCCCAACTCTGCAATGCACTGAGCATCGTCTTTACCCGAGGGTGCGGGTGACTCAGTGGTATATCATTATGGTTCGAATCAGAGCCCCAGCTACACATCGACGCAAAACGCGAGAGTGATGACTTACGAAATGGAGTTACAAAGAGGAACTGCACGACACACAACCGGCGGTGGAAACCGTGGTCTTTGATTTTACTTGGAGGCATTACTTGGACGGTACCGAATGCATTACTTAGACCGATCACAAGGGACTCCCGTGTACCCTGGTTTCGAAAGAGCTAAATCATTTAATGGCATCGATGGATGGAACTTTTGGGAGGATTACGACTGTGGAACTTGAACGTGCATGAGCTTTGCAACTCACTATCGACTCTAACTTACCTGATCAGACTCGCTCTGTTCAAACTGGAGAACTGAAGGAAGATGATTTTCAAGTTGAACCCATGCGGGGCATGGAGAAGCAACATGTGACCGGTCGGACGATACCCATTACCTCATGGAACGAATGTGGGTCTCATTATACGGCTACTGTAGGGAACTCGTGTTGAGCAAAGCACACTGGCTTCTATATTCTAGTCGTCTGGGTTTTGATGAGAGGCATTAGGAATTATAAACCTTGTACTGGTAATCGGGCATGAAGGCCCACCTAGCTAGGTATGGGAATGATGTTTGACTTGTAGGAAAGTCAAGGTGAAGTGTTAGTAACCAGAACCACCTATATGGAAAGCGAAAACAAACTGCCATGGATTTGGTCGCTAGTCTACTTACAACTCGAAACGGAAACAATATCACCCGGATGATCGTTGATGGTCTCACGTAACCAGCACACTTTCTAGCCATCAAGGAAACATATAAGTTTTCTACAGTTGCAGTCATCTACCTGAAATAAGTGGTTACTAGGCACGGGGTGCCAACCTCCATTATCTCTGATCGCGACCCACGATTTGCATCTGATTTGTGACAAGCGACGCACAAATCCTTGGGCTCACGTCTAGACATGAGCACAGCATATCATCCACAGATGGATGGGCAGACTGAACGCACCATCCAAACCCTTAAGGATATGCTTCGAGCATGTGTAATCGACTTGGTAACGGCTGGGAGCGGCATCTACCTTTAGTGGAGTTTTCATATTACAACAATTACCACACCAATATTCAGGCTGCTCTGTTCGAGGCATTATACGGACGGAAGTGCCAATCATCTCTTGTTGAGCAGAAGTTGGAAACAGCCGAATCACTGGCCCAGAACTCGTCATAGACACAGTAGAGAAGATGCTCAGATGCGATAACAAATGGCGGCAGCTCGTGATCGTCAGAAAAGCTACGCGGATAAGCACAGGAAACCACTCGAGTTCCAGGTTGGGGATCGAGTAATACTTAAAGTCTCGCCTTGGGAAGGTGTAGTTCGTTTTGGTAAGCGAGACAAACTTAACCCGTGATATATTGGACCTTTTGAAATCACGTAGAGAATTGGCAAGTTGGCCTACAGATTGAATTAACCCGAAGAACTCAGTGGAGTTCGCAACATATTCCATGCGTCGAATCTGAAGAAGTGTCTGTTAGATGAAACCCTCATAATTCTTTTCAAGGAGCTCATCATCGGCGACCAGTTGCGATTGGTCGAAGAACCAGTAGAAATCTTGGACCGGGAGGTCAAGATTCTCAAACGCACCAGGATACCTATTGTTCGAGTTCGTTGGAACTCCCGTCGTGGCCTAGAGTTTACCAGGGAACGAGAAGACCAAATGAAACACAAATATCCCCAGTTGTTCTAGAACAATGAAACCAGGAAAACCACTGAGGCTGAAGCTAATGCGGAATTTCAGGATGAAATTCCAAACCAACGGGGGGATGATGTGACACCCCAGGAAAAAACCAGGAAAACCACGCAACCTAACTAGCTTCCTCAGTAACTACGTGCTAAATTTCGGGATGAAATTTCTTTCAAGTTGGGGATGATGTGACAACCCGAACTTCCAAGGTTAGTTTTGTAATCCTGATTCCCTGTTACTTCTCTTTCACGTGCTTGCTTTGATTAATTGCTAAACGTAAACATGTCGGGTTATACTTGAGCGAGTTATTGGGCCATCTTTGTGATTGGGTCGTCCTTGGTATTCCGTGTATTTGGGCCGAATGTTTAACTTATACACACTCTACATTGGGCCGGTTATCAAGTTATTCACACATTGGGCCACACATGAAGTCATCGGCCCAAGTATGCCTCTTCTTGCTACATCTTAGTTCGCAACCCAATACAAACCCACGTAGAAGCCTGTTATGGCTTGGTGCTTTTATACCCTAAGTGTACGTATATAGGTATGTTCTCATAGCTTGCAAATAACAAACAAACCCTGAGCACCCTTATCCATATCTGGGAATCGATGGCAGCCCACTTGCATGGGTATAAGCCCAGCTCGGTCAAAGCCTAAACCGCCCCAAGACCTATTTGATTAATATACGTATGGTTATGATAGGGCTTAACACTAAACCTCAACAAAAAACCCTACACCCTCTTCTTGATTGCGACGGACATAGGAGACTCCCCCCCCCCCCTCTCGTGAAGTTTACTAAGGATCCAGCAATACCAATACCAGTACCTTAACTCTTTTGGTTAGTCTCTTTATGTGAATCGATATCTTTCTTATGCATGGTTAGTTGCATTGATCATGATTTCTGATTTTTGTTATATTTGATGATTACATGTTTCTGTGTGACCAATCTGGATAGTGATGACTTTTTAGAATGTATGATTTATTACATGTATGGACTACATGGTACAATTTCTGGATTAAACTTGTGAGAATGATTTGTATAAATGGTAAAGTCAACGATAAACTCTATTAATGAATTTAATGTTGATGCCGATTAATAGGATGCTTAGGTTAGGATTCATGGTATTATGATTATGTGCAAGTATTGTAAACCAATGACTAGAATAGTATAATATTGTTGAATTGCTTGCCACTGTTTTGATGATACACTGTTATGATGGTGGTTATGATTTACACATAGGGGATAAATTGGATCAAAGGTTTGGGGTTATAATTAGGAGATGAATAATGGATCAAAACAGTAAACTAGTTGGGGCTTGGGTCCATGAGTCACACTAACACACTAACATGCATCCTAATTATGTTTTCAAATTGGGCTGCATACATTGATTGAACACACACAGGTTGATTAGCCAATTAAATCTGGGCCGATTCTCTTTAAACACTGGGCCATCGGCCCAACTGATCACACAAACGAGTTTTGGTCGCATTCTCGTATTGGATTATAAACTAGTTGGTCCGCACACTTTGTGTTATACATTTGGCTATCTAAATTATTGTTAATTATATACACCGTACGTGTACTTATGTGATGTGTGTACCTTGTATGCTACGTGATTTGTAATGTGTGCCCATACGTGAAATACTTGTATACGAATCTGATTAAAACTTGGTACCCATAAATAGGACGTGGTTGATCAAAACTGTTAAACAAGTAAACTATCTGCCGAGCAAACCGAGGTGAGTTCACACTCTTTCTAAGGCATGGGATTCCCGGTGGTTGGGAATGGGTTAAAGAACTAAAACGGAACCTGCATATCCTCCTTGGGTAAGATATGTACCGCCATCCTCCATGGGTAGGATGCCAATATTAATCCTGCGTATTCTCCTTGGGTAGAATACGTACATTCGTCCTCCTTGGGTAGGACAACAACCTTAAACTTACTAGACAAAACTCTATCATGAATTCCCTCATTTTTATATCGACTTAATCGTCGGGCCAATGGCCAGCGGGTCATTAGTTGATAGCGCTATTAGGGTTGACAAGCCTCACACCGTGCCGGTAGGACGGGCGTGTACTAATCGATCTAGGCACTCAGTCAATGATGATAGACATTAACTTAGGGCACAACTTACTTCCGTTAGTTGTCGATATGGTAACGGTCTAGTGGTTCACATGGGGAAGCCCCCACTGATTATGGATATGGTTTGGAAACAAAGATACTGGTTAACTCGTGGTTTACGAAACAACTTATGGTTTTCAAAACAAACTGCTAAAACTAAACAACCAACTGTGAACTCGCTCAACTTTGTTGTTGATTCGTTGTTACATGCCTTGTAGGCCTTTAGGAGCATATCGTTGGAACTTGCTGTCTGGGATGCTGGAGTGGTCATGGGTCGAAATGCACGGAATCGCAACACAAGACTAGTAGTTTTTACATGTGAATTCTAAACTCTTAACGAATGAATTATGCTTCCGCTGTATACTGTGAATTATTCGTAACTTGTCATACTTGACGTTAATAAATGAAAGTTTTATTTAAATGTACCTATGAGTTCAATGTGATTGATGGCTAGATCCTGGTACGTCACACGCCTCGCGGGGGTTTCCTCATGTGGTATTTTGGGGGTGTGACAGCGATCAATGCTCCAATTCAGTTACACACTTCCTTATTTTTGGTCCAACAGTTTCACATTCATGATTCACAAGATCAAAACAGTTACCCACAAACCCACATGAACTCTAATCATTCCCCTATGATTCGTACCATTGAAATCTAGCATTAACAGTCACATTTAATCAGATCTAATTCCATAAAACATTCTTAAATCATGGCATAATCAGTTCCGTATCATTCTCTTATGTTCATGAAACCGTTAATCATTGAAATCGAACCATTAACATCATGCGAACCCTAGTTGATCAATAAACATTTGCTAGTATCAAGAACATGGATTGCTCAATAAACATCTACAATTCGGTTATTACAAGGATTCTATCATATACTTTTATTGCCATTACATCAAATAACAACTATCACAAAATAACACAATCAATCACAATAATGAAGGACTCATTTACAGGGATGTTGACTAACCGATAGGTTGAGTGTACAAGAGTGCTAAGACGAACGAGGAGGAAGGCTTCCAATGAAAGCTTCTGCCTTCGAGTAGAAGGAAGGAGAGCACAACACTAGGGTTTTCAATTGTTCCCAGCTTATGCACATACATGCTTACTCGTACATAAGGGAAGGAGTGGGCTGGGTTCGGTTTGGGCTTGATGGATTGTATGGGCCGAACATACAAAATATCGAGTTGAGGGAGTATGTAATCACGAGGGGGGGTGTGCGGCTAGCATAACATAACATTTACAAATCTACAATTCACGCAATCCATAACAATCTCGTAATATTACATCTTGTTACCATAAAATTCCTTTAGTTACAACGTCATAAAGTGTAATGATACAAATCAAAGGTTATAAAATCAAATAGTGCTAATCTCGAAAGTCCGGGTTGTCACAATGAACCTTTCGGATTTGAACTAAATTACGAAACAAATACGGTTATCACAATTATTTTAAACAGAAACGACGATTCGCATATTATTCACAACAATAAATATAGATATTATATTTGATTTAAAACTTCGAAAATTCGACGAATTCTTTTATAAAAGTAGATGTAGTTTACTTCAAACATCAAACAATCTGACTTCTTTTATAAAAGTAAATATAATTTACTTCAAACATCAAACAATCCGAATTCTCTTATAAAAGTAAAAATAGTTTATTTCAAACATCAAAAAATTCTGATTATTTTACTAAAATAAATATAGTTTATATATTTATTTCGAATATCAAACAACACGACGATTCTTTTATTAAAATAAATATAGTTTATATATTTATTTATTTTAATTATCAAACAACACTAACCCTTTTACAAAAATAAATATAGATTATATATTTATTTCAAACATCAAACGACTCGTGTTCTTTTATAAAATAAATATAACTTTTATATTTATTTCAAACGCCTAAACGACATCTACATATATTTTGATAAATATTGTCACACCCCCAAAATCCACATGTGGAGTATCACCGCTTGGAGGCGTGACTGACCAGGATCAAGCCACCAATCATATTGAACATGGCGTATAAATAAATGTAAAACCCAAACAAAATATAATTGGTGTCCAACAAAACATAGTCTAAGAAATCAGCGGAAGCATAATGTTTAAAACCAAAACAAAAGTTCAAATGTATCAAATGTTTGACATGGTATATGACAATCCATGTCCCACAATCACCACGCCTCCCCGTGCAAGCACCATGAGTACCTAACGACCTGCAAGGCATGTAACAACGAGTCAACAACAAAGTTGAGCGAGTTCACAGTTGGTTGATTAGGTATTGATTTCGTTTCAATAATCGTAAGTTCGTTTTGTACACCACGTTTTAATCAGTAACCCTGTTTCCCAAACCTTCTCAATGATTAGTGGGGGCTTCCCATGTGAATTACCAGACCGTACCATATCGACTACTAACGAAAGTAAGTTGCGCCCTAAGTCAATGTATATCATCATTGACCCTTTGCCTTAGTCCATTAGTACACGCCCGTCCTACCGGCACGGTGTGAGGTTTATTAAACCTAATAGCGCTATTAACTAATGACCCGCTGGCCATCGGCCTCGGCGATTAAGTCGATATAAAATGAGGGACTTAATGATAGAGTTTTGGTCCAGTATGTTTAATCTTATTGTCCTACCCAAGGAGGACGAACGTACGTATCCTACCCAAGGAGAATACGCGAGGTTTAAATCTTGGCATCCTACCCATGGAGGATGGCTGTACATATCCTACCCAAGGAGAATATGTAGTTTCCGTTTTAGTTCTTTAACCCATTCCCAACCCTTGGGAATCCCATGCCTTATAGAAAGTGTGAACTCACCTTGGTTTGCTCGGCAGATAGTTTACTTGTTAAAACACTTTAGTCAATCACGTCCTATTATAACCACATCTTAATTAAATTAAATTCGTATTTAAATATTTCATGTATTGGTACATGTCACAAGTCAAGTAGCATACAATATCATGTTCCTTATATGTACCCATTTACACACACACGGTTTTCACAAACAGTTTCATAGTCACACTTAGCGTTATTGCACGGCACACCATAAGTTAATGATAATCACATAATAAGATGGCACAAGGGGTTTGGGTTATATACTCAATACATAACATTAATAAAAATCCAACTGTTAATTTGATCTTTCAAAAATTCGGCCCATTATATTAAACCCAATAAATCAAGCAGTCCATTTATCATCTAACTACCCAACTATCCTGCATGCTATCTGTTAAAACATACAGCCCAGATTATTAACTTAAGGCCCACTAAGTTTTGCATGTTACCATATCCCTTTGATCGCTCAAAACTAACTATAGACCATCGGCCCATTTCAGCATATAATTAAAGGGTTAGTTGGCCCAACCTTATTCAATCGGATAGTTCTACATGAAGATAATTTTGTTTATACAAAATTAATACCCACATTCAATATATATATAATAAATATGTGCACCTGAAGACATGTTCGAACTAATTCAAGAACAAACCACATATAATATCCTAAACAACACACATCCATATTTCTTTTGCATCTATGCCCATACAATAAAACAAAACAACAAACAATTTCAAGATGCACATATAATATGACATATATACATTATAGCTTCCATACTAAACCACATGCATTCGTACATACACGTTCAATTTTTGAAGCCTGGACACTCCATAACCGCCAACGATCGACCGAGCACGACATCCAAATCATCACATACGCAAAGACTCATAATCCTAAACAGTTAGTTATGGCATTACGATGATCAAGTATACTCGTAACATGAACAGTTAAGCATGATATATATACAAACACTCGCAACGTACACAGTTACATCGATTAGGTATATACATGTATAATCATTCACGATCCACCTAACATGTTTCACAAAATCAATCGTTTCATATAGTTTCATGTAACCACTAATCATAGGCACCAAACATATACATATCATCGACCGAATATATATATATATTCATACAGTTTCTTATATAAGCTATTTTCTTGCAAGGTTATAAGTTGAGATCGAACCGAAACCGTGACGAATCTTATAATTAGAATTACGAGCGAGTGGGGGAATAGAGGATCTTACCGGTGTTCGGCGGAGACTGAACTCGACGGAGAAGACGATGATGATGGCTGGTTCGTCGCGGATTTTCGAGGGTGGGAAGAAACTTGCGACAAGAAGAGGGGTGTTTCTTATTCTTGCCGTAGGGTTCGGGTGTTTATGCGTGATAATGATCATTACGTACATGAATACATGTATAAGTAATTAAGGTTGAAAATTGGCGGTGGAGGTTGATTGTGTGGGCCGAGACAAAGCAAGATGGGCTGGGGGATTGGGTCACGCAAATGCTTCCAGTAACCTTGATTTGATTCAAATCTTGCACTATGATCTATCATGTGTTATTACTATTATTATTGTTATATATATATATATATATATATATATCATTATTTATTTATTTATTCATTTATTTATTATTATTATTTTTTTAAACTACAACAACAACAACAACCATACCCAGTAAATCCCACAAATAGCAAAGCTAGTTATAGGGTCTGGGGAGGGTGGGATGTAGACAGACCTTGCCTCTATCCATAGGGATAGGGAGGCTGCTTCCAGAGAGACCCTCGACTCGAAAACTAATAGCAAACCAACACACCAAGTCAAAGAGTATAGAAAGAATATAGAAATAAAAAGTCGCCCATACCAAGAAAGTGAACAGAGTGGCACAATATATTGTAAATCATGTAAAATAGCATACACCATCATTTATGCATAAACACAAGAAGGCAATCACCGGAAAAGTCACTTAAAGAATAAGAAAAACCTACGTCCCTGAAAAACACCTAAAAGCTTACTGCCATATCCTCTATAGGTCCTTAACCCTAATCCTACGCCTCCACGAAGTCCTATCTTGGACCATGTCCTCAGAAAGATGCAACTCTAGTAAATCATGCCTGATCTGCTCATCCCATGTCAGTTTGGGTCTGCCTCTACCTCTCCTCCCCTCCACAGTAAGAGTTTCCACTACTCTAACTGGTGCCGTCGTTTCCCTCCGCTTCACATGCCCAAACCATCTCAATCTCCCCTCCTTAATCTTCTCCGATATACTAGTTACTCCTAATCTTTCCCTAAAAACCACATTTCTTATCCGATCTAACCTCGTGTGTCCACACATCCACCTCATTATTTTTTTTAAACTAAACCAACAAATATGTTTGCACAATGAGTTAGCAAAGTCGTGTATAATAACCACACAACGTTTTGACAGTTAAAGGTTTCAGGTTGCGCGAGGAATAATTAATTTATCAAATGAAATAAATATAGAATTCGATTTCTAAAGGCGGAACAAACGGTTTGTACCTTGAAGTTACGGTTTGTAACGTGAGTCACGATCAGAAATGATGGAGGTTGGCACTCCGTGCCTTGATATTACTTCCTTTAGGTAGATGTCTACTAGAGTAGAAAACTTATCTGTTTCCTTGATAGCCAGGAAATGTGCAGACTTGGTCAGTCGATCCACGATCACCCAAATAGTATCATTTCCGCGTTGAGATCTAGGCAGGCCAGTAACAAAGTCCATGGAAATTTGCTCCCATTTCCATTTCGGTATCTCTGGTTGTTGAAGTAGGCCTGATGGTTTCTGGTAATCAGTCTTGACTCTCACACAAGTCAAACATTTACTAACGTAGGTTGCTATGTGGGCTTTCATGCTAGGCCACCAGTATGTAGTTTTCAAGTCGTGGTACATCTTATCCGAACCAGGATATACTGAGTAACGAGACTTGTGTGCTTCATCCATCACAAGCTCACGTAGATTACCATAGAGTGGAACCCAAATGCGCTCTGTCACGTAATAAGCGCCGTCTTACTTTTGCTCTAACCGTTTCCTCGATCCTCGCAAAGACTCAGCCCTGATGTTCTCTGCCTTCAATGCTTCAACCTGAGCATCTCGTATCTGAGCGGGAAGACTAGAGTGAATGGTAAGTTGTAACGCACGTACACGCTTAAGTTTAGTCTCTTTCCGGCTGAGGGCATCGGCCACAACATTGGCTTTGCCTGGGTGGTACTTGATCGCGCATTCGTAATCATTTAGGAGTTCGACCTATCGACGCTGTCGCATGTTCAGCTCCTTATGTTCGAGGATATGCTGGAGACTCCTGTTATCGGTGTAAATGGTGCACTTGGTGCCGTACAGGTAATCCCTCCATATCTTTAGTGCGAAAACAACGGCTCCCAGCTCCAGATCGTGAGTAGTGTAGTTCCTTTCGTGAACTTTAAGTTGGCGTGACGCGTAAGCAATGACCTTGTCACGTTGCATCAACACGCAACCAAGTCCTTGGATTGACGCGTCGCAATAAACCACAAAATCATCGGTGCCTTCAGGTAATGAGAGAATAGGTGCGCTACAAAGTCTTTCCTTTAAGTGCTGAAATGCGGATTCATGTGCATCACCCCAACGATAGGTGATACCCTTCTGTGTCAGTGAAGTGAGAGGTTGCGCAATCTTCGAGAAATCCTTGATGAATCGTCTGTAGTAGCCCGCCAAACCCAAGAATTGGCAGATTTCTGTTGGTGTACGGGGCGCAGGCCAGTTCTTGATCGAATCAACCTTGGATGGATCAATGTGAATCCCATCCGCATTTACCACGTGGCCTAAGAAATGGACTTCACGAAGCCAAAAATCACATTTCGAAAACTTGGCGTAAAGCTGCTCTGCACGAAGAAGTTCCAAAATAAGTCGTAGATGATGCTCGTGTTCCTCCTGACTCTTAGAATAGATCAGGATGTCATCGATGAAAACAATAACGAACTTATCCAGGTAGGGCTTGCACACTCGGTTCATGAGATCCATGAAAACCGCAGGTGCGTTTGTCAGCCCGAAAGGCATAACCAGAAACTCGTAGTGCCCGTAACGAGTCCTGAATGCTGTCTTGGAGATATCCTCGTCTCGAACTCTCAACTGATGATAGCCCGATCTCAGATCAATCTTTGAGTAGAAGCTCGACCCTTGCAGCTGGTCGAATAGGTCATCAATGCGCGGAAGAGGATAACGGTTCTTCACGGTCACCTTGTTGAGTTCGCGATAGTCAATACACATTCTGAAAGTACCATCCTTCTTCTTCACAAACAAGACTGGAGCTCCCCAGGGCGAAGAGCTAGGACCAATAAAACCCTTGTCCAAGAGTTCTTGCAATTGAGTGGACAACTCTTCTAGTTCTGATGGAGCTAGGCGATAAGGTGCACGAGCTATGGGTGCTGCTCCAGGAGTTAGCTCGATTTGAAACTCAACTTAATGATGAGGCGGAAGGCCTGGTAACTCCTCAGGAAATACCTCAGGGAAGTCGAGTACAATCGGAATATCTTCTATCTTCTTCTCTTTCACTGAGGTATCAGTAACGAGAGCTAGAATAGATGTGTGGCCCTTACGCAAACACTTCTGGGCCTTAAGAAAAGAGATGATGCCCACGACAGCACCACTCTTATCACCACGAATAATGAGAGGTTCACCATCTGAACGGGGAATACGGACGATTTTCTCCTTGCAAAGAATCTCCGCTTGATGTCGAGATAACTAATCCATCCCAATAACAACGTCGAAACTACCCAAAACGATAGGAATGAGGTCGATAGAGAAGGTCTGACCAGCAAGAACAAGATTACAACCCTTAACTATGTGTGTGGCCTCTAAACTTTTACCATTTGCCAGTTCTACCATGTGCTTGGTGTTTAAAAGTGTTGGGACACGCTTTAACATTTGACTAACTTTTAGAGACATATAACTGGTATCGGCACCCGAATCAAATAAAACATTAACATAAAAGTCGTCCAGTAAAAACTTACCCATTACGACGTTGGGGTCATTCCTAGCATCACCCTGACCAATCACGAACGCATGGCCCCGGGCACCACCGCCATTATTGTTACCCCCGTTGTTATTCCCATTGTTGTTCACGTTCCCCTGATTATTGTTGTTATTCTGGTTCTGGTTCAACTGAGGAAAGTTTCTCTTGAAGTGACCTTCAGCACCACACTGAAAGCATCCCCTGTTACCCTGCTGTTGCTGCGGCTGATTCTGTGGAACTTGCTGTTGCTGTTGACGATTCTGATTCGCAGGTCGCGCGCTCCTGCATTCCTTGGCTTCATGACCCATCTTGAGACACCTCTGACAACGACCCTTGTTGCACTGACCACTGTGGTGTCTGTTGCATCTATTGCACTTTGGGTGATTTCCCCTGTATCCACCCTGACCCTGATCTTGACCCCCTGAAGATTGTTGACCGGGACTCTTGAAATCGTCTGTCTGTCGTTGTTGAGCCTGAGACTGAGCTGATGTCGAACCCTTGCTTGAGATCCCATCCCATTTACGCTTGTTATCACTGGGAGCATCAGTAGTAGTAGCGCTAATTCGCTTGGGCAACTTGTTCTGCTCAACTGCCTGATCAGTGAGACGATGAGCCAACTTGATGATTTGCTGAATGGTGCCAAGATTAGCTGAGGTCACGTGGCTTTGAATTTCTGGCACCAAACCCTTAAGGTACAGCTCGATATGCTTGATAGGAGGATCCACCATAGTGGGACACAGGATAGCTAATTCGTTCGACCTCTTTGTGTATGCCTCGATTTCAGGCCCCGTCATCTTCAGGTTGAAAAATTCTACCTCTAACTTGTGGATGTCGTCACGACTACAGTACTCTTCTTTGATCAGTTCTTTGAAACCATTCCATGGGGTGGCATTAGCAACTGTCAGCCCTAGCAGTTGAACCTGTGCTTTCCACCAGGTTAACGCAGCACCTTCGAGTGTTCCAGTAGCATATTTCACCCTACGATCTTCAGGGTATTCACACATCTTGAAGACCGATTTGAGCTTCTCAAACCAGTGGAGGAGGCCTACCGCTCCTTCAGTGCCACTGAAAGTAGTAGGTCGACAGTCCATAAAAGTTTTGAAGGTACATGCAGGAGGCTGAGCATGTTGACCTGTCGTGTGTGTAAGAAGAAACAATGTTAAGCACAAGTGTTGGCTTACGAGAGTAGGATCTAAAGATCCTAGGGTATGTTGCAATGGCAGGTTATACCTCCTGCCTAAGCGGCTGCGAGTGCTGCAGTAACTTGTTCATTGATTAAAGACGTCAGCTGGGCTTGAGTCATGTTGATACGTCCACTCATGATCTTCATATTAAAGGAAACATGAGTGAGAGGGGTTCGCGAAAGTGCGATGACAGAAGAGAGTAAGCACATATGTGTTTTCAAATAATAGTTGTTACGTTCATCTAAGCATACCATGAGCAATGTACTATGTAACTAGCAAGTAGATAATATAAACACAAATCATATCACCTATAGTGTTGAGCCTTGCACGTGGAGCGAAGCGTCGTTGTGGATCGTTGAGCACTGTACAGGTTATAGTCTGGTTTTAACAAAAACTTTTTCCCTTTTTAAAACCAAGTTCACTATAACCAATGGCTCTGATACCAATCTGTCACACCCCCAAAATCCACATGCGGAGTATCACCGCTTGGAGGCGTGACTGACCAGGATCAAGCCACCAATCATATTGAACATAGCGTATAAATAAATGTAAAACCCAAACAAAATATAATTGGTGTCCAACAAAACATAGTCTAAGAAATCAGCGGAAGCATAATGTTTAAAACCAAAACAAAAGTTCAAATGTATCAAATGTTTGATATGGTATAAGACAATCCATGTCCCACAATCACCACGCCTCCCCGTGCAAGCACCATGAGTACCTAACGACCTGCAAGGCATGTAACAACGAGTCAATAACAAAGTTGAGCGAGTTCACAGTTGGTTGATTAGGTATTGATTTCGTTTCAATAATCGTAAGTTCGTTTTGTACACCACGTTTTAATCAGTAACCCTGTTTCCCAAACCTTCTCAATGATTAGTGGGGGCTTCCCATGTGAATTACCAGACCGTACCATATCAACTACTAACGAAAGTAAGTTGTGCCCTAAGTCAATGTCTATCATCATTGACCCTTTGCCTTAGTCCATTAGTACACGCCCGTACTACCGGCACGGTGTGAGGTTTGTTAAACCTAATAGCGCTATTAACTAATGACCCACTCGCCATCGGCCACGGCGATTAAGTCGATATAAAATGAGGGACTTAATGATGGAGTTTTGGTCAAGTATGTTTAATCTTGTTGTCCTACCCAAGGAGGACGAACGTACGTATCCTACCCAAGGAGAATACGCGAGGTTTAAATCTTGGCATCCTACCAATGGAGGATGGCTATACATATCCTACCCAAGGAGAATATGTAGTTTTCGTTTTAGTTCTTTAACCCATTCCCAGCCCTTGGGAATCCCATGTCTTGTAGAAAGTGTGAACTCACCTTGGTTTGCTCGGTAGATAGTTTACCTGTTAAAACACTTTAGTCAATCACGTCCTATTATAACCACATCTTAATTAAATTAAATTCGTATTTAAATATTTCACGTATTGGTACATCTCACAAGTCAAGTAGCATACAATATCATGTTCCTCATATGTACCCATTTACACACACACGGTTTTCACAAACAGTTTCATAGTCACACTTAGCGTTATTGCACGGCACACCATAAGTTAATGATAATCACATAATAAGATGGAACAAGGGGTTTAGGTCATATACTCAACACATAACATTAATAAAAATCCAACTGTTAATATGATCTTTCAAAAATTCGGCCCATTATATTAAACCCAATAAATCAAGCACTCCATTTATCATCTAACTACCCAACTATCCTGCATGCGATCTGTTAAAACATCCAGCCCAGATTATTAACTTAAGGCCCACTAAGTTTTGCATGTTACCATATCCCTTTGATCGCCCAAAACTAACTATAGACCATCGGCCCATTTCAGCATATAATTAAAGGGTTAGTTGGCCCAACCTTATTCAATCGGATAGTTCTACATGAAGATAATTTTGTTTATACAAAATTAATACCCACATTCAATATATATATATAATAAATATGTGCACCTGAAGACATGTTCGAACTAATTCAAGAACAAACCACATATAATATCCTAAACAACACACATCCATATTTCTTTTGCATCTATGCCCATACAATCGAACAAAACAGTAAACAATTTCAAGATGCACATATAATATGACATATATACATTACAGCTTCCATACTAAACCACATGCATTCGTACATACACGTTCAATTTTTGAAGCCTAGACACTCCATAACCGCCAACGATCAACCGAGCAGGACATCCAAATCATCACATACGCAAACACTCATAATCCTAAACAGTTAGTTATGGCATTACGATGATCAAGTATACTCGTAACATGAACAGTTAAGCATGATATATATACAAACACTCGCAACGTACACAGTTACATCGATTAGGTATATACATGTATAATCATTCACGATCCACCTAACATGTTTCACAAAATCAATCGTTTCATATAGTTTCATGTAACCACTAATCATAGGCACCAAACATATACATATCATCGACTGAATATATATATATTTTCATACAGTTTCTTATATAACCTATTCTCTTGCAAGGTTTTAAGTTGAGATCGAACCGAAACCGTGACGAATCTTATAATTAGAATTACGAGCGAGTGGGGGAATAGAGGATCTTACCGGTGTTCGGCGGAGACTGAACTCGCCGGAGAAGACGATGATGATGGCTGGTTCGTCGCGGATTTTCGAGGGTGGGAAGAAACTTGCGACGATGAGAGGGGTGTTTCTTATTCTTGCCGTAGGGTTCGGGTGTTTATGCGTGAGAATGATCATTACCTACATGAATATATGTATAAGTAATTAAGGCTGAAAATTGGCGGTGGAGGTTGATTGTGTGGGCCGAGACAAAGCAAGATGGGCTGGGGGATTGGGTCACGCAAATGCTTCCAGTAACCTTGATTTGATTCAAATCTTGCACTATGATCCATCATGTGTTATTACTATTATTATTGTTATATATATATCATTATTTATTTATTTATTCATTTATTTATTATTTTTTTTTTAAACTAAACCAACAAATATGTTTGCACAATGAGTTAGCAAAGTCGTGTATAATAACCACACAGCGTTTTGACCGTTAAAGGTTTCAGGTTGCGCGAGGAATAATTAATTTATCAAATGAAATAAATATAGAATTCGATTTCTAAAGGCGAAACAAACGGTTTGTACCTTGAAGTTACAGGTTGCCACAAAGATCATACGAGACGTAATATATAATGCGAGATTGTTATATATTATTTTCATATAAGTATTCTTTACATACACGTACGACTTCTCGGGACGACTAACGCGATTATTACAATATGTTTATATATTTTTATATAAATATTTATATATTTTAAATATCTCAAGAACTAAGTCTTTCTGTTAACGAGACTTAACAAGTATAACTTAATAGTTTTCTTTAACTTAACAACTTACTGTCGAATCGTTCGGTTAACGATTCGGTAGAGCTCGGTGACACGTAGTTTAGTTACCGCTTTTATTTAGAAACTTATTAGATATTTCGTGTTAAGGATATTATAGAATGCATGCTAGCGAATCACGTTTGGAAACGACTATATGGAATGCACATTTAGCTAGCTTTGCACATGGAAATCCAGGTGAGTTCATAACCCCACCTTTTTACAGTTTTACATTTTTATAAACGTTTTCGGGGTGGAAAGGCATGCACGTTTTGAAGAAACATACAAAGTTTTCGATGAACAAAAGTTGCATATTTATAGACAAGTACGTTTTGCAAGATCATACGAGGTTTTTGAATGAACAAAAACTATATATTTCTAAACCATGTTACAACATGTTTTAACTAACACAAATGATTTGTGATTTTCATTAAATTCAAATGATTTACGAAACACTTATGCAAAACATATTGGTTTTTACAAAAACATAAACAATACGAAACATGCATGAGCTACAAGACACTAGTGACGGGGTTGGTCCTGGTTACAAAGTGGACTGGGGGTCCCACATACAAACAAGAGGACTGGTTGGTCCTGTACACGAAACAACGGAGACTGTGTGTCCCACATACAACAACCCAAAATCTTGAATGCACCTAAGGCCTTCATCTTAAGGACTGACGAGTCCAACATACATACTCATGCAGGCATGTTTGTCATTGTCATGCGAAGACACTGACAGTCACACAAGTGTTACAGACACAAAACTCTACGAATACATAGTTTTACAAACATAACGCTTTACAATTACGAAGTTTCACGAATACAAAGTTTTCATATAACATGCCAAAGAAAATGATTTTTAATTCGTTTTCTCAACAATATTTTAAAAACCGGTTATTCAAAAAGATTTATTTCAAATCTTTTACAAACAAACTATGAACTCGCTCAACTTTATGTTGATTTTTCGCATGTTTCTTTCTCAGGTTACTTTCTCAAATTATGGCATGGTTGGAATAGGAGAACCATTGGAGATTCGAGTACTTAGTGGCCGTTCGTTTTCTAGAAGGCTTAGCTTATTTGCTTCCACTGTGCAATGAAGATACCGGTCCAGTCACGCTAAGCTCTGATATTTCGGGGTGTGACAGTTATAACAATAATACAAATATTAACAATAATAATAATATTAATAATATGTTAACAATAGTACAAGTTATAACAATAATATAAATATTAACATTAATAATAATATTAATAATATTTTAACAATAATACAAATTTTAACAATAATACAAATAATATATTAACAAAAATATTAATAATATTTTAACAATAATACAATTTATAATTTTAATAATAATAATAATATTAAGAATTCTAACAACAATACAAATATAATTAATAATTATATTATAACAATAATAGAAATATTAATAATAATAATAATAATAATATTTTAACAATAATACAAATATAATATTAACATTAATATTAATAATATTTTAACAATAATACAAATTATAATTTTAACAATAATAATAATATGAAGAATTATAACAACAACAAAAATATAATTAATAATTATATTATAACAATAATACAAATTTTAGCAATAATACAAATATAATATTAACAAAAATATTAATAATATTTTAACAATAATACAAATTATAATTTTAACAATAATAATAATAATATTAAGAATTATAACAACAACACAAATATAATTAATAATTATATTATAACACTAATACAAATATTAACAATAAAAGTATTATTTTAATATTTTAACAATATTTTTTTTGGATAATGGGTTACCCCGATGAATTTTATAAATGAAACCAATAAGAACAAGGGTGTGTCAAATGGGACACACCAACTAGACTTGGCATACCAAGACTAGGACAACAAGTAAACAAAACCCAAATACCAACACTAAACAAAGTAGACAGCCAAAACCACAACCATGGACCGAAAATTAGACAAAAAACGTAAAACTTCTTGCCCGGGTCAGCTTCATTATTTTTGCTAGCAGCAATCTTCCAATTCCTGAAAATCCTCTCCCTAGACGAATCCCCACGAAACTTGAATCCCATTAGTCTTAATCGAACCGAGTTCTTGATCTTCTCAGTCACCATGGATACCGTCATATGATTTGGAGTGAACAACCAATTATTTCTCTCTTGCCATATAAAGTATGTTGATGCAGCTATCACCAACTTGCAGACAATATCATCAACTTTCTTGCTATTAGAATGTTGCTCCACCCATGCCATTAGCGATTGCCAAGTATTATCCACACTCCCCAAGTTTACCATCGTTTTAACATTGCTCCAGACTTGAGTCGCAAATGAACACTAGAAGAACAAATGATCTCGGCTGTCTCGATCATATTTACACAGCGGGCAACACATGAGTTTAAGATTTGTTTCACTACATGCTTCCCAAACCGCCAGTCTATCTTAGGTCTTTAGCTTGTTCCTAATCACCAACCACATGTGGAAAGAATGCCTCGGAATACATTGCGAAAACCAAATCATTTTTTCCTAAAGCACCCTATGATCTTTGTTCCGAATAGTGTCCCAAACTTGAGCCGAACCAAAGACACCGGTATTACCATCCAGATCTTTCCAACTCATTCGATCATTCATGTTAGTCAATAGGATAGGCGTCTGAAGGTTAATTAAAACCGGGTACAAATCATACCAAGCTTGGGGCCATCTCCATTGACCATTCTTATCGATCACCTCCACAACCGTAGTTTGAAGATTGAATCCAGCATTGGCAATAGTTCTCGGTGTGATAATGGAGCTAATAGGGCTTACCGGACACCAAGTATCACTCCACACATTAGTTTGAGAGCCACTATGGATAGTAGACCATATATGAGGACGAATAAGGTTTCGGATAGACAAAATCTTTCTCCATCCCCAGCTCATGCTGCCTCGATAGGAATCTCCCATAAACTTCTACCTTTTAGCTTGTACGAGTGAATCCATTTAACCAAAATAGAATCTCTTTTAGTAATAATACTCCAAATATGGTTTGCCATAAGCGATTTGTTGACATCCGTAATGCTTCGGACGCCCAAGCCACATTCTTCTTTAGGAAAACAAACTTCTTTCCAAGCCACTTTAGCATGAACTCTACCTTCCGAACCCGCGTTAGAGGGTTGATAATCCTCATACAGTGGTGTGTTCGAAGGCTCATCACCGTATCCTCTGTATCTATCCGAATTATCTTTTTGCACGTAAGTAACTTCACACCCGTATCTGAACCGTATCCGTAATTCGGATACGATTGCTGTGTCGGGTAATATGGTTCATCAACAGGGGCACGCTCAGCACCGTATCCTACGTATCCATTCGAATTACCTTGTTGCACGTACGAAGATTCACACCCGTATCCGTAATTCGGATACACTTGATGCGCCTGGTAGTATGGTTCATTAATAGGTGGAGTCGGAGCCTCGTTCAAGTCTGGCAACGGTTTGTTTTGATCAACAGGGACGCTAGACGCAACTTCCTCCTCCTCATTAGAATCATGCACTCCCCACGAGTCGTTAGAATACTGTCCAAAGAAATAATTGTCGTCCCAAAACAATGCCATTTTAGCTCCACAGTCGTGCGACACATTGTGACCGATGAAGTGAATAACCGAGGAAGTGAAGAATGCGATATATTTCTCCTTGATTCGTAAGCAGATGGATGTCTAAATACTGTTTTGAATTCACAATTATAAGCCTCGTATAGCTCTATACTCGGCGTATACATTTATTCACGCGCCTAAACAACATCGTATCAATGTCAAATCTGACTGACATACGTTGCGTATAGCTCTCTACGCAGCGTATAGGTGCCTCATATACAGGCTTTGTATGGCTCTATACGTGGCGTATATATGCATGATTTGACAGTGTACGAGATTGACTGACTGGTCATGTACCTACCTTGAACCTACGCCGCCTATAGACCTATACGCAGCGTAGGTACAGGTAGGGTTTAGTGTGCAAATAGGCAACTTGGTGTGCCAATATGCACACCCTTTTAAAATGGTATAAATTATAGGACTATGGCCCTTTGTGACATTTATTTTTGTTATTCTTCTTCTATTTTTGTTTCGCTCTTATATATTTTATGACTTCTAAATGGACATTAACTGAATAGTAAAAAGTTAAAAAGTTATGCTATTAAATTTTTTATTAGGATGATTTAATCACATATTTTGTTCATATTATGTCTTAAAACCATGATTCAAGAAACTCAAATGGTTGATGTTATTTTGCAGGCAGTGGAATATTTGGTCATCTCTCTGATTCAAAATTGGGAAGAAATGGATGACTCACAATTGTATGCGTTATGAACATCATCTATGGCCTAATGTGACATCAATCTCCCCCAATTGTATGCCCTCCTCCGTCTGCTCTCTGGCTTTAGTACGGGCTGGGTCGGTATCTGCTTGCCACTGAACCTATAGGACCCAACTTATACTTTTTCTCAGCCGGGATAGCTCTTCTCTCAGGCATAGCTTACATAGTCCAATCATGGCGCTATCTTTAAGTTGCTTCTTCCTTGTGTTCATGCTCCCTTCCAGTACGTCATTCATTCGAGGTAAAACAGATCATGCATGAAATCGCCAAAACAAATGGCAACGTCTTCCTGGAAATGTCCGCATTTTCATAGACAAGGAAACGAAGAGCGGTGGTCACAAGGAGGATATAGAAACTCGAACCAAAGAAAATGTCACGGATAGACGTAATCAAGTCAAGAATAACTTGAAAGCGTTTGTTTCTTCTGATGGGAATCAACTGCAGTCGTGTACTATGATGGGCTAAACTTAAACGCCACAAACCTTAAAACCAATCTCTACCTCAATTCTGTTGCGGAGATGCCAGCATATCTTTTAACTGCAATCTTAATAGATAGAATTGGGAGAAAACCACTAGGAGTTGGAACACAAATGTTCAGTGAAATCTTTTGCATATTAGGCGGCTTTATGGGAAGCCAAGAGAATTGGAAGGTAATGAGGATGGCGTGTGGAGTTTTGGGATGGGTGGGACTTATAATTTCTTATACGTATACGCAATGGAGTTGTTTCCAACACTAGTTAGAAACGTAGCTCTTGGATGTGCAGCGCAAGTAGGACAACTTGGAAACATACTCGTACCTTTTGTGGTAGTTATGAATGGCTTTATGATCTTTGGGGCATGTGGAATTGTGGGTGGGCTTCTTGTATTTTACCTTCCGGAAACATTAAACAAGCCGTTAAGTGGAATGGAAGATGGAGCGAATGAGTTAGCCCTTGATGCTTGCTGGGAAAAAAAGAGCACCTATCTGTATAAACAACAAATTAGTAGAAACTTATGGAAGATATTTGTGGCATGTTGGTATTTGGTGAAGATTAATTTAAATTTCAAATAGTATGATTAAGTAACCATTAGAACAAAATAATATAATCCATAAAGTATAGTTGGTCATTAGCAGGTTAGCTGGTCTTTCTTTAGTAGGGTTGTTAGAACAATTATTTATCAATTTTGTCTCGGTTATTTGTTTACATGAGAAAAGATCAACCTTTAGAAGAAGTACAGAAGATGTATGTATATCAGCACACTTTACAACCAGCTTTCCAAACAAAAATGTATATCAGATTCAGAGTCTTAACCAAATGGTTAAAGATGCTAATATTTTAAGTTATCATCCTTTTTTACCGACAAACAGTATACTAAGCTATCAACAGATAAACAAGTAAATACAAGAGGGAGACCAAACCCGCCACTGAACTTCTAGTCTTCTAACAAAGCTTGTGGATTCTGTATGAACACCTCGTCATTTGTTTCATTCGCGGGCCCACAATCATTACCTCCAAGAATCTCACTTATCATCTTGTTAACTGAATTTCCTCTAGCTTTAACTCCAATTGCCATAGCCGTCTTCAAATTCACAATTTCACCCAACTTAAACGATCCACCTGTCTTGTCTTTCACAAAGATGACAGGCACTTCCCTGGACGAGGCCAGGATTGGCAGATGCTTTGTAAGTCCTCGAGGATTACAGTCGCTTGCTATAAGAATGGCCTGTAATTACGTAGCAAATTAGGTTTTTTATTATACCTTCCTCAATTTCCAGGAAAAATCATGGGGGAAACTGTGTAAGACACGTGAACCCAAACACGACATGAATATTCGCACGATGACATCAACACCACACCACATCTATAACCTGAATTTTTATATCTTCTATTTTTTGCATATTGATACTACTTTAAATTAAAAGTTTACAACAAATACAAACATATATAGAATAATTATGTTTGCTTATATAGGTTGATGTTAATTTCCTTTTATATTTTATGTTTTGGCACAAATACCAAACCATTTTAAGTTAATGAGTTATGTCTTAAGAAAAAAAATTGTTAAACGTGTTTGTGGGTTTGACCCAAAACTGACTGAACCCATTTAGACTAATTCCAAAGTCGCGTGGGTTCAACCCAAAACTCACTGAACCCATTTAGACTAATTCCAAAGTCGCGAATTTCATGTGGTGTCATAAATACACACCCCTACCAGCAATACCCTAGACCAGGTAAAGCAACTAGCGCTAGGCAAGGGATTACAGACTACACGGTATGCCTTTAACAGTATTTTCGAGTCCAAACAGTAAATAACCTGAAGTCGGAGGGGAGGCTGTTTAGCATTACGACTACAGTAAGTGGCCTTTTGTAGGGGAGAGCTAATAGATCCATGAACCGCTGGCATTCGTTCAAGTACACGGGTCACATCATTGACACCAATTGAAAATTGTTGCTAATAAGCAAGATCAAAACACCATTAATCAAAATCAGAAAAGATTATAAAATACAAGTAAAAATAATAGGAGAAAATAGAACCTTGAGCCAAATTTTATGAGGTAACGATTGATCCGCAAATCTGGCTGACTTAATTTCTCTGGTCCAAAAAAAGGAAAATTTTTATCTGTCAGTGTATTTACTACCACTGAACGGACAATATTCTATTGCAATGTATTTATTACCTCTGAATTGAACTGAGAAGATGAAGGAGACTTTCACCTTCATAAGAACTTAAACAAATGAATAGGTATTAAGATCACATTTAGCAAGCATACATAAGAACTAAATCAACACAACACGAGTAAAATGAATAAAAAAGAAATGAAAATTTACTTTAGCCGTCGAAAAATGTGGTCAGTCGGGGAATTTTGAGGCAAAACTACCGCACTTATGTTTCTGTTTTTAGCCCGCATCTTGCATTGAACAGTAAATATGATGCAAAGCTCCTTCAAGAGAAGGGTTTAATCAGGAATACTGTCAGCATAAGAGGTCAAAAATAAAAAAAGAATATCGGATGAGCAACAGCACAGAATAGTAACATATAGAGGCAACAACTTCTCCATAACACGAAAACAATCTGTCGTTTCTAACCCGCTTAATAAAAAGGGTTGTGTTCACGTTGACTTATTTAGCCCATTTAATTAGATTTAAATATATATATATATAGGGTAAGGTTCATGCGAGAACCACCTTTATTGCGAGAACCAATGTGAACACAACCTAAAATAGCTAAAAAAACCTAACCCCCCCCCCCCCCCCCCCCCCCCCCCCCCAGCTAAAATGTTAAAAACTAAACCCCCAAAAAACCTAAAAAATTCAAAAAAGCACACAAATTTTTTTTTTTTACTATTTTTTACATTAAAATCGCTACTTTTAGTAGCCAAAAAAAAAAATTTTAATTAAAAATAAAATTTTTGGCTACTAAAAGTAGCGATTTTTTTACAAAAATATTAAAAAAAAAATTGTGTTTTTAGCTATTTTTAGGTATTTTTGGTTGTGTTCACATTGGTTCTCGCGGTTCTCGCAACAAAGGGTGGTTCCTAAAGGATCCTTCTCCTATATATATATATATATATTTATAAGCTTCAACCTGTACAACCTTTTTAACCCATTTACAACTTGATAAATGAGTTACCTGGATGCGTTTGGGTTACAATCTACATGATTAAAATGGTGTTTACTTTAGGTTAGGATTGATGTCTTTGACACGAATAAAATACATGTTCTGTTTGGGTCATCAATAAAATACATCACGCCAAAACAAAACCCGTTAACTCACCAACCCAACAATATTGATACCCCTATAGGCTTATACTACTAAGGGTAGGCGGTATGGTATCGGTGAGTGGTGAGGGGGAGTGGAGTCACCGATCGGTGACCACACCGTGGTGAGTGAGTTAAGGTGGTTGAGTAGGAGAGAGGGAGAGAAATCGGTGAATAGTCACCGAAGGTGGAGAAGAGTGATGGAGGAGAGAGGAGAGAAAAACCAATCAAAAAAATATATAACTCAAACACCCCTAGAGTGATTAACCATACCTAGTGATTGAGTGCAAAATGGGGAGTTGACATGGCATAATATTATTGGGTAGAGAATCACTCAATCACACCTAGAGTGATTAACCATACCCCCACCCTAACAGTTGCAGTCAACCTGCCTACTTACTACCTACAGACGTTTGAGTTCAGTTGGAACATAAATGGCAGAGAGGGTTTTCCATTTCTGTAACCTAACATCCATAAACCTTTTAGGGGAAATGGGGCATAAATTTAAAGGTGGCAATCAAGATCCATCATTCAAAGAATGGGGTAACACAAAATAGTCTAACGGGTCAGAATGGGCAACTATTATAAAAACTCGTTAACTTGGAAAAAGGTCTTAATCCGGTTGAGAAGTACAATACATTGTATTCTATACTGATAAGCCAAGAACTACAGATTCCAGAATAATAACAATGTTTTAGGTATAGTTCTGCTACAAATTTCATATGAAACTTCCGAACAATCAAAAGAAATATTCTTAGGGCCCTAAAACTAATATTGCACAATTCATGATGCGATTTTCAGATGTGAAGGAGGATGAGAGAATACCTTGGACTACACAAACGCTCAACAGCCGCCAGGAGGAAGAAGATTATGGCGAATGAATAGTTCGTCCTTTGCCCTCCAAACTTAACCTTTCTTTCAATGTTACCCCTACCTTAACACACTATTGGGATCCCACAACGGGCTTTTAGTCCTTCGGTTTCGATCCATATTGGTTTACCATTTTTCACCTTTAACTTCCACCTTTTTAAAATAGAATGTTTGGTCTCTATGATTTGCTCGGTTGTTAACAACGAATAGTCCCCAGTAGATGTCTGTTAGTTTGCTCAGTTAAGTTAATATGAAATTACTAAATTACCCTTACAATTAATAAACAATAAATTAAACATTAAAAGATATATAAAATAATTATGGTGTGCACCCATCACCCAAATTACTTTTTTGGTTTCTGGGTGTCAAACAATAAACAAAAAGATTGCAATTTTGAACAAGATTCTTGGCTAGCCATGTTTTATTAATATTAAATTTTATGATATATTATATATCATACCTATATATTTATATTAATATAATACATAAAAATTTATATAAATTTTCATAGCATTATTTTAATGTTAAGATATATTAATGTCAATGTAAATATAACTACAATTCATGTATGATGCCTCTAGACATCATAATATAAGATATTATTCGGTACAAATAATATGTTTTATGATATAACTTAAAAATTTACTCGACTTAAACATATATATTTTTGTCAAAGTTTTTGACAAAAAATATAGTTATATTGATTTTTGTTAAAATATAAATATCTTAGCATACTTAAACAATAACCTTTTTATTGTTTGATACAATATTAAAACAGGATTGTCATAGTATATAACCGTAACACTATGTAAATATTATATTTTATACAATATTATGTACATAAAATATATTTTTATTATATGATATACATATAAACACATGTACATTTGCATACACATGGAAAATATGCAAATATGTAAAATATTTTATATTTTATAACCTGTTTTAATAAAACAAGTAATATTTCATATATAAAATAGAAACATATACAAAACATTTGGTACTGTATAAGTATATGGTTTAAAAAATGTGTCACTGCCTACGTGAATATGTAGGATGCTGAAAGAAAATGTACGAAGCTGAAAAGAGAGCATTGGTTGCGATCAAAATGTCTTTACCAGATGGCATCAAACATACTTTCAAGCAATACACAACATCGAAAGAAGTGTGGGATGCACTTGAAAAGAGGTATGAAGGAAACGCTGATGTGAAGAAAAACAAGGTTGATATACTAAAGAAGCAGTTTGCTGTGTTTAAGTGTATGAGAAATGAGTCGCTTGAAGATATCATCACAAGATATTATCATCTAATGTCAGAAATGGATAATTATGATATAGATGGTTACACTGACATAGAGATAAATGATAAGCTATCTGCGAAGTGGGATATCTATACGCTCATGATAAAGGGAGAAGTTGATTATGAGACGAAAGATCTAGAAGAGGTTGTTGGAAAGTTGAGAGCTTATGAGCTCAACATGAAGAAGAAGGAAATGGGATATGATCAGGTTCAGGATCCGGGAGTTTACAATGGAATTCCATCTTCTTCTGCTCACAATGCTTCTAGCAATTCGGCAACCGCATTTCTATCATGTGAAAATGAGCAAGTTACCACTAATGCCGATGGTGATGTGTGTTTTGTTGCTGATTCTGGAGGATCAACAGGGGTTAAGAGACAACAATCCAGTAATCAGAATAGCAATACAAGGTCAATGCCTCTGAGTGTCAAGGCTGCTGAAGAACATCTTGCCTTGCTTGCTACATTTGTTACATCTTATGAGAACTACATTCAAGGAAAAATATATGATGCAGCCACATTTGATGAAGATTATGATCAGATTGACCCTGATGACTTAGAAAAGATGGATCTGTAGTGGAAAATGGCCATGATCTCTAGAAGAGTAAAGAGGTTCCTGAACAGAATGGGAATGAAGTTTGTTAGGAAAAGTGTTGGCTTTGATAAGTCCAAAGTTAGATGTTATAATTGTCAGAACTATGGACACTTTGCGATGGAATGTCAAAGGCCAAAGACAGAATCTCGTCCTAACTCATCATTCCAAGATTCTCCGGGTCAAAGTTTAGGCAACAGGATCGCGTCTACAACACTAGCTCAAGAGCTTTGATCTCCAGTACACGAGAGGGTTCGTATAATTGGAGCGCTCATCTGGAAGGTGATGAAAATGTTACACAGGCTTTCATGGCAGAGATTGCCACAGTTGATGATGCTGAAGCAAAGGTAGATGCTGAGGAAGAGAAGGTTGAGAAATAGATTGAAGCTGAAAAAGTTGATGCTGATCAGACAAAGAAAGGTCAAGAGGAAGAGTTAAAGTCTGATGAAGAGAGAGATGTTGCAGTTGTAACGCCCTGCGTTTTCATACTTACAATATTTAGAAACCATTGCTTGAAATTCTATTTTTGGAAAACTTGCATCCTCGTAATCATCCTTTCTTCTTAATAAATTGTAAAATACGGGACTTGATTCATAAATAAAACTCGTACTTTGTTAATTACATGTTATACATACTTTATACATAATCATACGTTAAATTGTGAAACAATTAGTTACATATCCGTAACACTTGCAAACGTGTAATAAACCTACTAATACGTAACATACACGCTCCGTACGATACTTACATTCGAGTCTTATACTTAATCTTATTCATTTGACACTTGTGTTACCTTTAGTACATGCTAGCTATGCCTAAATACCCTAAAATGATCATAAAATACATAATATATAACATCTAGGCATGTTGCAAAGCTTTAAAATCAAAGAAATAAAAATTAATATTTCTGCCAAAGGCTTACGGACCGTAAGCCTTACCCTTATGGTCCGTAAGGGGGTCTGGCGGGCAGAAGTTTCAAACAGCCGCGATTTTGCACGAAATCCCACTTCTAACTCTCACCCAATGGCCTCTAATCACCATTAAACACCCCCAATCAACCCTAAACTCATCCCCTATAAATACCCACCTCCTCCAAGCTCAAAACACTTTACAAACTCATCTAAATCTCCTTCAATCACTCAAAATCGTTGCTGAAAGTTCAGGTTCGGACAGATTCATCGAGCTTTACGAAAATGAGCATAACTTCTTCATTTCTTATTCGTTTTGGTCCATTCTTTTTCCAGAATGCTTGGCTTGACCTTAGCTTCGATTCTAGGGGTGTTTCACAGCAAACAAGTCCTTGGAACTCTGGCAAAAAGGCTTCAAAGTCTACTGTTTAAATTTGTTTTCATTAATCTTTGCTTAAACATGAGTTTAACTCACTCAAACCTATGTCCTTATGCTTATAACCACTCCTATGGTTAGTTAGGCTTAAAAACAAGGTTGAGACATACAAAATCAGAGGATAATCCTCAAATACTTTTCTGTTTTGTTTAGGGTTTTTGACCCACAAGTCATGTTCAAGCTTCAAACTTGATATAGGAGTGATTATGGAACAACTTGGGTTTTTCCAACATAAAATCCCCACATGATTTGATGATTTCTCATAGCTTAGATTGTTTATATTATTGTACTAGTCTTAGTTCATGACCCTCCTTGTTTGTTCTTACAACAAGTGTAGTGGTGAACACATACGAGGTGCCTAAATGGAAGCTTGTTCTTCCTACCTCCTACATGACTTCTATGACACATTTTGAGGTACCTAAATGAAGATATAATCTTCTACCTCTTGCTTGAAATACTTGAACATTTGGACTTAATAATATAAACTATACAACCTAAATAATATCTATGTACGTTCGAACAATTGATGTTGAACTCATGTTTATTTGTCAAAGTAGTAGGACATCATCTAAGACCTAAACCTTGTTATGATTCTTATGAGTGTTCAACTCATGAAAACGTTATCATAACCCTTGTGGTTACCAAGTGTCATACAAGTGTTATGTGTTGAAGATGATTATTTTCACATGTTATTCTCATATGTTATTTTCATATTGTTTTATTCCGAATCTCGACTCTAAGCATACTTGAACTTTAACCCTTATACATTCGGACTCTAAATCTCTACTCGTCAACAATTGGATAATCGGAAAGCATATGCAACCTTTGTGAGTATACTCGTAATCCCCTCTTTACTTTTACCACTTTTGGGGTGTAACATGTTTACTTATCAAAACTTACACATGAACATTTTGCTTAAACACATGAACATTCCTATAACATGCTTGTATACGTGATTGCTTGATACTTTAAACTTGGGTGATTCTTATGTGTTGAACTTATCATTAACTTCGTACGAGCGTAACCGTGACATATGTAGCGCTATAGGATTGACGACCCGCCCGTAGACTTGTGGTTATGTCATGAGCATCTTCCGTCTCATTATTGGTTTGATATGTTTGACACATGCCAAATTTATGGTTTATCTTGAATCACATGCTTGCCATGAGGAATGGTTTAAACTTATCTTTTGATACGTATGTACCAAACTTGTATACTCGCCTTTGCTTTTGCATTGAACTTTATTTTAAACATGTTACAGGTTGAGGACGATGATGCTATGAAATGAAGTAGCGTTGATGCCTAGATACACATATAGGTGTTTAGGTTTAATCGTTGTATCAATTTTGATTATGTTGTATTGTATTTCCCTTGAACTTAATATTGTTTGATTTCCTTGTAATGTTGACAAATGAATTATGAAATGAAATCGGTTTATTAAATATTGTCACAAATAGCGTTATGATGTCTCTAGCAATCTTCACACTTCGTCTCATCCCGATGTTTCCGCCATTGGTTGGGGTGTAACAGCAGTTAAGAAGATGGGTGCTGATTTTGCTGCTCTCATACCCAACTTAGACAAATCAACAGGAGAGGTAAATCCTAATCCTGTTAGTTCAGTTTGTTTAAGATGTCGTGAATTACAGGGTGAGGTTGATTAGTTATCAACTCTAAATTAAAGTCTGATAAATGATATGTCAAGCATAAAAGAATCAAACTTTTTCGTAAAAAGAAATGAGTCTTTATATTTAAAGAAAATGAAGGGTTATGAAAATGAAATCGACATTTAACCTACACATTAAATGAAAAACTTCAAATTATAGACTTAGCACATGATACAATGAGTCAGAAAACAAAAGAGGTCTCTGAAAAATGCAAAGAGTTGTCAGAATCACAATTGAAAATTGTTGAACTTGAAAAGAAATTAAGTCAATTCAGAGATTCCACTTTTGTTATGAAACACATGACGGGTGACTTGAAGAAAAGTAAAGACAAGACTAGCGTGGGCTTCCAGGGCTTCAATGAAGTTCTACCACCTCTTGGCCATGACTATTCTTTCTTGCCAAATGAAGATGATTTAACAGACTTTGTGTCAACTGCACCAAGTAGTTCCACATCAGAACAAAGTGATGTGACTGATTATGATGATGCCAGTGTCAAGAAGGAAAATAACAGTAAATCCATTTTGAAAAACAAGAGTGTACCTTCCAAAAATAAAAAGCAGACCTTTGTTAAAAAGGTTAATTTTGTTCAAGGAAGTGACATGAAAAATGAAACCGCTGTTATTAAAAGTGAATCAAATGTGGAGTTTACTAAAACTAAAAACAAAGAGAAATCTAAAATTGAGCAAACTAAACAAAGTCCTTCTAAGACATCATCATCATCAGATGAAGGATCTAGTTCACAGGCTTCTACAAAGAAACTTCTGAGAGAAAGATCGTGCTTCAAATGTCACACCAAGGGACATGTAGCAAGCTATTGTCCTAACAAAAAGAGTGAAGCACAAGTCAGTGCGTAAGAGAAAGGAAAATCACCAGAAAGAATGGTGATGGTGAGAGGAGAGTGTCTAACTCTCCAAAGAAATCTGCTCCTAAGCAATAAAAGGGTGTTGCTGTTGATGTAGATAAGGCTACAAAAGGAACTCAACAAGTTCCACGTTTTCAAAGAAATCAACAAAAGTTTCGGCCTGAATCTACATCAGGCAGATATGAGAGACCTAGGAGTAATTCACCAAGAATGAATAATCTTAATGGTCAATCACGTAATTTCAGAAGTCAAGGTCATTATTAAACTCGATACCAAAATAATGGTGGTCGAAATTTTTATAACAATGGCTTTCGAAATTGTAACTATCAAAATTCTTGGAGTCAATCTAGAGTTCAATCGAACTCAGATTATTTATATCGAAACTCAAGGTCCCAAAACCAAAATTTCCAAAGGTCTACAGGTCCTAGATCCAAGACTCCAGTTAAGAGTGATGGTTCTTGGATGAATGTTCAAATAGCTAATGAATTTGGAAGACCCAAGACTATTTGGGTCCCCCAATCTAACTGATTTTTGGTTAGTTTGTGAAGGAGCTGCTAAGGAGGATTATCAACTTGTGGTATGTTGATAGTGGCTGCTCCAGGCACATGACGGGGGATGCGAGATTGTTGACTGAGTTTGAAAGTTTTGACGGAGGTTATGTGAATTTTGTTGGTGCTAAAGGCGCTCACATTACGGGTCGAGGAAAAGCGACCAATGGAAAGATTACATTGGTGTTGGTGCATTTATGTCTATCGCCTCCGTCAATGCGATTCGTAGCTGAAAAGAATTGAATCTAGCCTTTTATTGTAATATTTAGATAAAATGGGCAAGGTGGCAATCTTGTAAATAAGAAGAATTCCTTATACCTTGTGCCTATAAATAGAAGTCTTAGGTGTTATGTTAGAGACTTTTGGCCATTTGAGATCTTGGAACTTGGTGCTTAGAGAGAGAAAGTGTTCGTAGGTGATTCACGGCGCCCTGTATTTGTCATATTGTTCAATAAGAATCACGTTAAATTTTACGATCTTGTGTTCGGTCACGTTCGTGTACGGATTCCGCACGTCACACGTTCTGTTCGCAATCGTTACAGAAGTCAAAACCGGTCCCAACAAGTGGTATTAGAGCAGGAGCTCGGTTGCGAAGATCAAACGCACAGAATCGTTCAAGATTTGATCAGATTTAGAGCCAAAAACATCCAGATTTGTCAAAAATTTTCATATTTTTCTTGTTCTTCACGTTTTATATCGAATATTGCAAAATTGATGGGGTTTTTATGGTCCAAATTAGTTGATTTTTTGATATGTTGTGCGAAATTAGCTGATCTATAACCCTACAAATTTTCAGGTCAAAATTCCAAGCCGTTTGGGAGAAATCTAAAATTTACTGGCCGATTTCGCTGAAATGTTCGTCATTAATTGTCCCACTCGATCGAGCAGCATAAAGAGCCACCCGATTGAGCTACTTTAAAATCCAGCCCAAACAAGTTACAAATACTCACTTGTAACACCTCGAAAATTCACGTCCTATAATGTGTTGACACGTGTCATATGCTTAAAACGTGTGAAAGAATATTATAGAAGGACTAAAGTTGACAAACATGGAAAGTATGTGAATATACGTATTCGAAGTGTCAACAGTGAATAAATATAATGTACATTAACCCTACATGATGCTCATACCTTCAAACGAATAAATCATGGATCATACGAAGCTAAAAGTGAGAGATTACAAACCACAGGGGCTAAATGTGTCAACATGTTTAAGTTATACCTCTGAGTGACCTTTTGACAAACCCGAAGCTTTGGAACGGTTAATTATGCTCACTAGAATGCACGATATAAATTTCATAAAGTTTCGTTATCGTATGAGAAAGTTATGATCAAATTCGTGTGCGAAGGGTTAAAGCGTAAACGTTGAAAGTTAGGACTTTTCGGGTAACAATAAGGTTAACCGGGGACTTAACAAAGTGGGTATATGTTTTAAAGCCCTTACAAATCGATTATGAGGGTTCATAATGCAAGAAACAAGTGTCTAAACGGATTTTGAAGAGCCAAGGATCAAATAGCAAAAAAACAAAAATGCAGATTTTCTGCAGAAGGCCGTCGCGCCACGCGAGGAGCCCTCGCGCCACGCGAGGGACTCCCAGTTCCGAAATTCTTGGCTGTTGTCTGCCATGGCCTTTGTGCGCGACTTTAACCGAATTTCCTCATCTTTCTTGGCCCCTAGGCACCCCCTAAACACTTAGGGACATGTGTTGATGGTTTATGGTCAGTTGTAGCTTGAGTTATCAACAAGTTGTGGTGTTTAATTCACTATAAAAGGCCACCTTGTGGCAACAAGTCCCTCACACCTTCATCTGCATTTTCTGATCATTCCTGGAGCTCAAGACTGCTCTCAAGTGATCACATTTCGTGCATTGGACCTTTGTAAGTTTGCTTGACCTTTCTAAATTAAGTTTTAGCCTAGTTATAGCTTAAAAGTCAAACCGTCGTAATTAACGGTTGACTTTAAGATTAATCACTAATGGTCCAGTGATTAGTCGAATCAAAAGTAGTTATAAGTTGGTAATTATGTGGGTAATAAACCCTCAAAAGGGTTCCCCCTAATTCCCACTCAAACCAGGTCAAATGTCGGGTCAAACTTGTATTTAAAAAGTCAACATAATGTGTAAATTACAATTTATGCATAATTAGCAATGTAGAACACATACAACCTGTTTGATCATTAATATAACTTGGTAATTAGTGTAAGGACATGTCTAAACATGTTCAACCCGACAATTTCCTGTTTAGACCCGGTTCAGAACCGAAAGTCGCATAGTTTGACTTTTACTTTCACTTTCAGTTCTGACCCGTTTTGGTATGATTTAGAAATGCCTTAGAGCTTTACTTGGACCAGGTTACATGCTAGTATAACCCTCTGTGATTATACACCTCGGATCATTAGTTATCCAATTAATATGCATGATTCCGTTAATTGCTCATATGTTGACCATTATGCCCTTTTCACCTTAAAACGTGATTTTTGGAAATGTAAAAGAGTAGAAACCTTAATTACTGATATATAAACTTGCATACAAAATTTGACATCAGTTTGAGGTGTAGGTTAAGAGTTATGCTCGTTAGCATAAAATTAAAGCTTTATGTTAATTAAACGGCGTATTTAGCGTATAGCCTACTTAAACATACTTTTTGGTATAAAAATCTTTACCCACTGATGTAATATATTATTTTGAGATTTTTAAAGATTTTTAATTAATTTTAGGCTGAGCATAACTTATAGTCGTAGGCTTAATCCGGTAATTGTCGGTTTTGCCCTTACGGGCTATAAAATGAGTTTTACATATCTAAACGACTCCAAACCTTTTGCTACTGATCACATATGATAAATAAATTATTTTAAGCCTTCTGGAAATATAAGAATATCAGATTTATGTATCAAACCCGGAAATGGCCTCTAATCGCCTTTTTAAGCGTTTTTAACGCATAGTATGTACTAAAACTATTTTAAACATACAAGGGTTGATACCTACTGATAATTGGGGCAAATTATAATATTTTAACAGTAAGCAAAGTTTGATAAACTCATACTTCGGTTTTGAGCTTTTCGGCTTATGTGAAATTACCAAAATACCCCTACGGGGCATAGTTTGGTTATAATTGATAAATTTCACTTATATACTTTAACCTACTGATATAACTTAGCAAATTGAGTATATTTGCTGATTACATCAGGCCTGTAACTCAGGTTGACACTTAAACTCTTTTACAACCTTTAAAATGACCAAACTACCCCTACGGGGCATAGTTTGTGTTTAAATTCGTTTCGGGCATAATAAAAGACATATTACTGATGTCACAACATATATGAAGCATATTAACTTAGGAAACCTGTAATTAGCTCTTATTATTACCCGTTACGCTTATTATGCGTTCGGTTCGGTTTATGTAACTAGTTTACATAAATTAGCCTAAACGGGTCAAACCTTATCGGTTTTATCTCAAAACCCAGAATGTGAATGAAATACCCATAATAAGCAAGTCTCTGAACTTGTCGGGTCTAAATCACATTCTATCCGGTCTTCGCTTAATCATGCGTACGAACCGTATCTTTGAAACTAGTCGGTCTAAGCTTAAGTTTAATTAAAGACCCGTTAGAATTCTAATAGGTTATTATAAACCCTCGTTCCAGATTAGGAGTACCAGTAAAAGCTACTTGCGTTTGCTTATTGTGATTTATACATTGCTCAGGTAAATACTTTTAACTTATTTTCCCTATACGGGCTTGGGTTACGGTATATAGCATACCGCTTGATCGGGCATCAAATCTTCCATCGTTGGGTGGTTAATTGAATAATTTGATCAGCTCGTTTAAACAGTCTTGTTACTTAAAGCCTTTGGGGGGTTAATGACCATGTCCCGGATATCCTTGCATCATTTTATGAAATGGCCACGACTTAAGCGCGGGGTGTAGGCGTACACCCGTCAGTGCACAAAAGAATAATGTGGTGTGTCTATTGATCTTTAACCCGGACAAGATCCGGGCTACTGAACGCACAAGGCACATGTAATTCGTTCACAAGATTATATATTTAAATAATTCTCCCAAGTTAAATAAAATGTTTATGCCACGTGCATCCAAATAAATTTTCAATCATTTTTAAAATGAGTCAGTTGATTGTATTTACCAGTGTAAACTGACATATTTTCCCAAAAAGATTAAATGCAGGTACTAAGCGTAATTGGCTGGGATTTCTCCTTAGCATCACTAGAAGTCTCGCAAGCTTAAGATGCCTGAAGTCTGTTAAACTATTGTTTCATATTTTATTTTCGATCCTTCTGTGGATAAACTTCCGAATATTGTGACATTTGATATTACAATATTAAATTCGGTTGTATTATATCTTTTAAATTGCTTCCGCTGTGCATATTAAATATTGTGTTGTTTGACTATTATGTTGCCAACCACGTCACGATACTCCCCACCGGGCCCACCGGTGACACGTGGAAATCGGGGTGTGACAGGTTGGTATCAGAGCCAACATTGAGTGAATTGAACACTAGTCTTTTGTGTTTAATCTCAATAACACAATTGCACATATCTAAACCTTCGAGTCTAGACATATAACATAGGACAAATTCTACCTTGTTTGGTTTTTGTTTTGTCCTTTAAATTTTTATATTGTTATTGTTATCTCATGCTATGTTGACAGGACTAACAAAATGCCGCCGAGATTCTTTAGAAGAAGAGGGCGTGGAAAGGGGCCAGTCACCGCCCCCAATGATAATGAAGCTGGACCTTCGAATGTACGAGCTCCTTCGACCACGGAGAGTGACGATCCCTGGCAGAACCGGAGGAACCTATTTGAGCCGGCTAGACGGTCGGTTTCACACAGTTCAACACCTCCTGTCCATAACCCTTATGGGCCGCAGCCCGAGTACGAGCCCAACAACCCTCAACCCTCCTACATACCATTACAGCGATCTTTATCGCATAATTCTTTTGGTGACCCTACACCAGTTTTTAGGGGCCGGTTTAACCCTGCAAACTTCATACAAGAACCAGTGGGTTTCAACCCATTGGGACCGGAGGACCATTTTTTCGGAGATCACGCGGACGATATGGACGAGGATACGGACCCCGTCGAACCTGCCAGTGGTACACCAAACCACCCGATAGAGATCTCTGACGGATCTTCTTTCCACGGATTACCCTATGTTGGTCCAGATAGCTTTCAAGCTATGTTCACCAGGCACGAATGGTACTATACACCTCCTCACCATTCGTTGCCTCAGCAACAACAGCAGCATCAACAGGATCCCTCTGTGGATTCGCGGTTTGTGGCAGTTACGCCACCACCTCCACCACCACCAGTGGCAGCCACTACCCGCCACATCAAGTGGCAGCCACTACCCGCCACATCAAGAAGATCCACAAATGGGTGGACCTTCACACACAGTTGCACCGCAACCACCGCCTATGGGTTTTGATAACCCAATTCCAGCATACACGGGTTCCATGGCGTATAACCCGTTTGAACAGCCAGTGCACACCAACTACAACTACACCGAAGCCGACCCATACATGGTAGCGGCTAATTACAACACCCAAGGACCCTATGGAGATCCATGGGGAGTAGGGTACCCAACACATGGGTACCAGATACCTGCAAGACCTATTATCAGGCAACAATCGCAACCACCAAGGTTCTCTCCACCAGAGCATGAAGAAATTCTGCAAAGGTTGGACCATGTAGAGCGAGAGTTTCACAGGGAACGAAGGGAGCGACAAACTTTCTTCCAAGGATTAACGAGCCTAATTAAAGGGAAGAGCAAGAAGGATCGCTGAATCCTTCCATTTGTTGTTGAGCCCCTGCGTGGGCCAGTCTTGTTGTTTAAACCCCTGCGTGGGTCCATCTTTCTGTAAACCCCTACGAGGGTATGTTAACTGTGTAAGTCCCTGCGTGGACTATTATGTTATTAAGCCCCTGCGTGGGTATGTGTGTTATTAAGCCCCTGCGTGGGTAAATCCTTATTTAAACCCCTGCGTGGGTAAGTTTGTTATTTGAAAAGACCCGTTTAGGGCAGCGTGTAATATTTTAATAAATTAATGGAATGTTTGTTTTATAAATTTCATGTTTGCCATTATGCGCATAGATAAATTATATATGAAATAAATAAATTAAAATCATTCCTTTTGAAATAATCTGCCTATGTAAATTTTTAAATAAGAATCTTAAAGAGTGAAACCTAGCCTTCGGGTCATTATAAGGCCGTGCCAAGATGGTAAGACCTGTTCAAAAGATTTAAATCCCTGTTAACATCTGTATACATGTTAACGCTCCTGGCAGACGTGATTCATTAAAATCACACACGTCATTCTTATTATTGGATTCTCTAAAAGATTCCTAACCCAATTTAATGATCTCTGAATCATGGGCTAGATCATCAATTAAGATGATCATATTTTTACCATACGTGGTAATATAGTGCCTACGGGCCCTGCTCATTTCCATATGAGCCAAAAGACAGTGGTAGCGATGACTCCTTGTCAGATAAAGGTAATGAACTAGGTTCAAACCTTCATGCTTTGATTCTTTGAAATGCTAGCTTAAAATTTATAAATGTCCTTGTGACTATGCCTATTGTGCCAGTATACCTTCATGTTTTGATTCTCTGAAATCATAGCTTATAAATTAAAAATGTCCTTGTGACTAGGCCTTTTGTGCCACAAATAAAACTGTTATTGTTTTATAATTAGGATAAATTATGATAGAAATCCTAAATAAATATGATTAATAAATTAACCAAATATGGTCTCTGTTTACCATGGTTAATGAATTACCCTAAGGGGCAATTCCATAATAAACTCCCAAATAAACTATTGTCCTTGTTTTCTGTAACAGTTCAATTAAAATGGCTAACTCAGACGAGATAAATAGTCATCCAGTGGAGAACATTGATAACGCCCAGATTAATTTAACGGGTGCTGAATTAAAAGCGTTGGTCGACGACGCAGTTACAAAGGCATTGGAAAGGCAGTACGAAGAGTATAGTGGGACCCGTAGTAGGACCCTATCTACACAGCCTTCAAAGCCACCGTCCAAGAAGGACGAACCGAAGAAAGATGATGATCGACACTCCTCGAACCACCACAGTGCTCCATCTCAGCAGGTTGTACTAAACCAAGGACCCCGTGACAAGGGTTGCTCTTATAAATATTTCGTTTCCTGCAAACCCCAGGATTTCACTGGGGAGAAAGGAGCCATTGACTGTATGACGTGGCTGGATGAGATGGATACGGTTGTGGATATCAGCGGATGCGCTGAGAGAGACGTGGTCAAGTTTGTGTCGCAGTCTTTTAAGGGTGAAGCTTTAGCATGGTGGAGATCTCTGATTCAAGCCACCGGGAAAATCCCATTGTACGACATGTCTTGGGATCAATTTGTTGCCCTTATCAGGGAAAATTACTGCCCTCAGCATGAGGTGGAGAAGATAGAGTCTGATTTCCTATCATTGGTGATGACAAACCTTGACTGTCAAGCTTACCTAACGAGCTTCAACACCATGTCCAGGTTGGTTCCATATCTGGTAACCCCGGAACCAAAAAGAATAGCTCGTTTTATCGGTGGTTTAGCCCCGGAAATCAAGGCAAGCGTAAAGGCTTCTCAGCCAGCTACTTTTAGATATGTAGCTGACATATCCCTGTCCCTCACTTTGGATGCGGTCAGGTAAAGATCTCTGAGGAATAAGGAGGCTGAGAAGAGAAAACGTGAAGATGATGGTTCACGAAGATCGAACAAGAAGCACCGTGGGAACGGTGACAACAAGAAAGGATCTGAGTCAAGGAAAGATGGGCATCAGTCTGGTGAGAAGCCCAAATGCAAAATTTGCAAGAAACAGCACTATGGAAAGTGCAGACTTGAGTCGAACTCACAGACTCAGTCAAAAACCTATGCTTGTGGTATATACAAGTCCACGGATCACAAGACCTTGGATTGCAAGAAGATGAAAGACGCAATGTGCTACCGTTGCAATGAAAAGGGGCACATTAAAACCAACTGCCCTAAATACACCAAGAAGCCTGAAGAGGCCAAGAAGACTAATGCTAGAGTCTTCAGAATGGACGCAAAGGAAGCGGTTCTAGACGACAACGTTATTACAGGTACTTTCCTTGTAAATGACGTCTATGCTAGAGTACTATTTGATTCAGGAGCTGATAAGTCGTTTGTAGATCATAAATTTTGCAAATTGCTGAATTTACCTGTCAAAACCTTGGGTATAAATTATGAGGTAGAGTTAGCAGATGGTACCTTAGAAGCCGTCTCAACTGTGTTAGATGGGTGTGTTATATCCATTAAGAACCATTCTTTTCCTCTGCCTCTACTTCCCTTTAAATTGGCCGGTTTTGACATAGTTCTGGGTATGGACTGGTTATCTCACAACCAGGCCCAAATTGTCTGTAACAAGAAACAAGTGGTGATAAAGACTCCGTCTGGTGAATCACTTACCATTCGGGGAGATACCCAGTATGGGCTGCCTGAGCAAGCGACTATGCTCAAGGCTTCAAAATGTTTAAAGAAGGGTTGTGTCATCTACATGGCACAAGTGATTATTGATGAGCCTAAACCGAAGATTGAAGATATCCCCGTCATTTCTGAATTCCCTGAAGTTTTTCCGGAAGAACTACCTGGTTTGCCACCAGATAGGCAAGTGGAATTCAGGATTGATATCATCCCCGGAGCAGCACCGGTTGCTAGAACACCTTATAGGTTGGCGCCCACAGAAATGAAGGAATTGAGGACACAACTAGACGAACTGCTAGCTAAGGGTTTCATTAAACCTAGTTCGTCTCCATGGGGAGCGCCAGTCCTATTTGTGAAGAAGAAGGATGGATCGATGCGTCTGTGCATCGACTATCGTGAACTTAATAAGGTCACGATAAAGAATAGGTATCCTCTGCCCAGAATCGACGATTTGTTCGATCAATTGCAAGGGGCAAGTTATTTCTCGAAGATTGATTTGAGGTCAGGCTACCATCAGCTGAAGGTCAGAGATGAAGACGTACACAAAACAGCATTTAGGACTCGTTATGGTCATTACGAGTTCCTAGTGATGCCTTTTGGGCTCACTAATGCACCGGCCGCGTTCATGGATCTCATGAATCGCGTTTGCAAACCGTACTTAGATAAATTCGTCATCGTTTTCATCGACGACATTCTCATTTATTCTAAGAACCAAGCTGACCACGAGAAACACCTTCGATGTATTCTCAAACTTCTACATCAGGAGAAACTCTATGCCAAATTCTCTAAGTGTGAATTTTGGCTACGAGAAGTCCAATTTCTTGGACATGTGGTCAGTGAGCGTGGTATCCAAGTGGATCCCGCTAAGGTTGAAGCAGTTATGAACTGGCAAGAACCAAAGACGCCTACAGAGATTCGTAGCTTCCTGGGATTGGCAGGATATTACAGGCGTATCATTGAAAATTTTTCAAGGATTGTTGCACCCCTAACTTCCTTGACCAAGAAGAAAGTAAAGTTCGTTTGGGGCCCTAAGCAGCAAGAGTCATTTGATGTCCTAAAACAAAAGTTGAGCAACGCCCCAGTACTGACATTGCCAGAGGGAATAGAAGACTTTGTGGTTTACTGCGATGCGTCGCACACTGGCATGGGGTGTGTGCTTATGCAGAAAGGCAAAGTTATTTCCTATGCATCACGATAATTAAAGGTGCACGAAAAGAATTACACCACCCATGACTTGGAGTTGGGTGCCGTTGTATTTGCACTAAAATTGTGGAGGCATTATTTATATGGTATTAAGTGTGTGATCTATTCTGATCACAAGAGCCTCCAGCATCTATTTAATCAGAAGGATTTAAACATGAGGCAACGTCGTTGGATGGAGACTTTAAATGATTATGATTGTGAAATCAGATACCATCCCGGCAAGGCGGATGTAGTCGCCGATGCCTTGAGTCGAAAGGAAAGGATGAAACCCATCCGAATCAATGCCAAGCGCATGGAGATAAAGAATAATTTGATTGAAAGGTTGTTAGCTGCACAGAAGGAAGCTGTGTTGGAAGCTAACTACCCTAACGAAAAGCTAGGAGTAACTGAGGAGCAGTTAACTCTTAGCAAGGACGGAATTTTACGATTAAATGGACGAATATGGGTTCCAATTTATGGAGGACTTCGAGATGTCATCCTCCAGGAAGCCCATAGTTCCAAATACTCCGTTCATCCTGGAGCTGATAAGATGTACCAGGATCTAAAAGAAAATTATTGGTGGATAGGCTTGAAAAAGTCTGTAGCCACCTATGTAGCTAAATGCTTCACATGTGCGCAAGTCAAAGCCGAGCATCAAAAGCCGTCAGGCTTGCTACAACAGCCTGAACTTCCTACGTGGAAGTGGGAAATGGTAACCATGGATTTTATCACCAAGTTACCTAAGACAAGGAAAGGAAATGATACAATATGGGTTATAGTTGACAGACTGACTAAGTCAGCACATTTCTTACCCATCAAGGAGACTTATAGCTCCGATATGTTGGCCCAGTTATACGTTGATAAGATTGTAGCTTTACATGGCATACCTGTGTCTATTATCTCTGACAGAGATACTAGATACACGTCACATTTTTGGAAGAGTTTCCAACAATCTTTGGGCACACGTTTGAATTTTAGTACGGCTTATCATCCTCAAACGGACGGCCAGAGTGAGCGTACTATTCAAACGTTGGAAGACATGCTACGCGCATGTGCGATCGATTGGGTGGTAGTTGGGATAAGAACCTACCGTTAATCGAATTCTCCTACAACAATAGCTACCATACCAGCATTAAGGTTGCGCCCTTCGAGGCATTATACGGTAGAAAGTGTAGATCGCCCGTTTGTTGGGCGGAAGTTGGAGATGTCCAATTATCAGGACCAGAGATAGTCTTCGAAACGATGGACAAGATTGTCCAGATTCGTGACCATCTCAAGGCTGCCCGAGATAGGCAGAAGAGTTACGCTGATCCAAAGCGTAAAGCCTTTCACTTCGAAGTAGGTAACAAGGTGATGCTTAAAGTATCGCCCTGGAAGGGGGTGATGCGATTTGGTAAGAAAGGCAAGCTAAGCCCGAGATACATAGGACCTTTCGAGGTTATCGAACGTATCGGGTCAGTTGCCTATAAGTTAAACTTACCTGAAGAGCTCAACGGAATTCACAATGTGTTCCACATCTGCAATCTGAAGAAGTACTTCGCTGATGAATCACTGGTTATACCACATACAGATGTGCATATAGATGAGAGCTTGAAGTTTGTGGAAAAACCGTTGTCGATTGAGGATCGACAGGTTAAGAAGCTTCGAAGGAAGCATGTGCCTATTGTAAAGGTCAAATGGGATGCCCGTAGAGGTCCCGAATATACGTGGGAGGTTGAATCCACGATGAAAGAGAAGTACCCTTATTTATTTCAGTAAATCTCGGGTCGAGATTTATTTTAAGGGGGTGAGGATGTAACACCTCGAAAATTCACGTCCTATAATGTGTTGACACGTGTCATATGCTTAAAACGTGTGAAAGAATATTATAGAAGGACTAAAGTTGACAAACATGGAAAGTATGTGAATATACGTATTCGAAGTGTCAACAGTGAATAAATATAATGTACATTAACCCTACATGATGCTCATACCTTCAAACGAATAAATCATGGATCATACGAAGCTAAAAGTGAGAGATTACAAACCACAGGGGCTAAATGTGTCAACATGTTTAAGTTATACCTCTGAGTGACCTTTTGACAAACCCGAAGCTTTGGAACGGTTAATTATGCTCACTAGAATGCACGATATAAATTTCATAAAGTTTCGTTATCGTATGAGAAAGTTATGATCAAATTCGTGTGCGAAGGGTTAAAGCGTAAACGTTGAAAGTTAGGACTTTTCGGGTAACAATAAGGTTAACCGGGGACTTAACAAAGTGGGTATATGTTTTAAAGCCCTTACAAATCGATTATGAGGGTTCATAATGCAAGAAACAAGTGTCTAAACGGATTTTGAAGAGCCAAGGATCAAATAGCAAAAAAACAAAAATGCAGATTTTCTGCAGAAGGCCGTCGCGCCACGCGAGGGACTCCCAGTTCCGAAATTCTTGGCTGTTGTCTGCCATGGCCTTTGTGCGCGACTTTAACCGAATTTCCTCATCTTTCTTGGCCCCTAGGCACCCCCTAAACACTTAGGGACATGTGTTGATGGTTTATGGTCAGTTGTAGCTTGAGTTATCAACAAGTTGTGGTGTTTAATTCACTATAAAAGGCCACCTTGTTGCAACAAGTCCCTCACACCTTCATCTGCATTTTCTGATCATTCCTGGAGCTCAAGCCTGCTCTCAAGTGATCACATTTCGTGCATAGGACCTTTGTAAGTTTGCTTGACCTTTCTAAATTAAGTTTTAGCCTAGTTATAGCTTAAAAGTCAAACCGTCGTAATTAACGGTTGACTTTAAGATTAATCGCTAATGGTCCAGTGATTAGTCGAATCAAAAGTAGTTATAAGTTGGTAATTATGTGGGTAATAAACCCTCAAAAGGGTTCCCCTTTATTCCCACTCTAACCAGGTCAAATGTCGGGTCAAACTTGTATTTAAAAAGTCAACAGAATGTGTAAATTACAATTTATGCATAATTAGCAATGTAGAATACATACAACCTGTTTGATCATTAATATAACTTGGTAATTAGTGTAAGGACATGTCTAAACATGTTCAACCCCACAATTTCCTGTTTAGACCCGGTTCGGAACCGAAAGTCGCATAGTTTGACTTTTACTTTGACTTTCAGTTCTGACCCGTTTTGGTATGATTTAGAAATTCCCTAGAGCTTTATTTGGACCAGGTTACATGCTAGTATAACCCTCTGTGATTATACACCTCGGATCATTAGTTATCCAATTAATATGCATGATTCCGTTAATTGCTCATATGTTGACCATTATGCCCTTTTCACCTTAAAACGTGATTTTTGGAAATGTAAAAGAGTAGAAACCTTAATTACTGATATATAAACTTGCATACAAAATTTGACATCAGTTTGAGGTGTAGGTTAAGAGTTATGCTCGTTAGCGTAAATTAAAGCTTTATGTTAATTAAACGGCGTATTTAGCGTATAGCCTACTTAAACATACTTTTTGGTATCAAACTCTTTACCCACTGATGTAATATATTATTTTGGGATTTTTAAAGATTTTTAATTAATTTTAGGCTGAGCATAACTTATAGTCGTAGGCTTAATCCGGTAATTGTCGGTTTTGCCCTTACGGGCTATAAAATGAGTTTTACATATCTAAACGACTCCAAACCTTTTGCTACTGATCACATATGATAAATAAATTATTTTAAGCCTTCTGGAAATATAAGAATATCAGATTTATGTATCAAACCCGGAAATGGCCTCTAATCGCCCTTTTAAGCGTTTTTAACGCATAGTATGTACTAAAACTATTTTAAACATACGAGGGTTGATACCTACTGATAATTGAGGAAAATTATAATATTTTAACAGTAAGCAAAGGTTGATAAACTCAGACTTCGGTTTTGAGCTTTTCGGCTTATGTGAAATTACCAAAATACCCCTACGGGGCATAGTTTGGTTATAATTGATAAATTTCACTTATATACTTTAACCTACTGGTATAACTTAGCAAATTGAGTATATTTTATGATTACATCAGGCCTCTAACTCAGGTTGACACTTAAACTCTTTTACAACCTTTAAAATGACCAAACTACCCCTACGGGGCATAGTTTGTGTTTAAATTCGTTTCGGGCATAATAAAAGACATATTACTGATGTCACAACATATATGAAGCATATTAACTTAGGAAACCTGTAATTAGCTCTTATTATTACCTGTTACGCTTATTACGCGTTCGGTTCGGTTTATGTAACTAGTTTAAATAAATTAGCCTAAACGGGTCAAACCTTATCGGTTTTATCTCAAAATCCAGAATGTGAATGAAATACCCATATTAAGCAAGTCTCTAAACTTGTCGGGTCTAAATCACATTCTATCCGGTCTTCGCTTAATCATGCGTACGAACCGTATCTTTGAAACTAGCCGGTCTAAGCTTAAGCTTAATTAAAGACCCGTTAGAATTCTAATAGGTTATTATAAACCCTCGTTCCAGATTAGGAGTACCAGTAAAAGCTACTTGCGTTTGCTTATTGTGATTTATACATTGCTCAGGTAAATACTTTTAACTTATTTTCCCTATACGGGCTTGGGTTACGGTATATAGCATACCGCTTGATCGGGCATCAAATCTTCCATCGTTGGGTGGTTAATTGAATAATTTGATCAGCTCGTTTAAACAGTCTTATTACTTAAAGCCTTTGGGGGGTTAATGACCATGTCTCGGATATCTTTGGCATCATTTTACGAAATGGCCACGACTTAAGCGCGGGGTGTAGGCGTACACCCGTCAGTGCACAAAAGAATAATGTGGTGTGTCTATTGATCTTTAACCCGGACAAGATCCGGGCTACTAAACGCACAAGGAACATGTAATTCGTTCACAAGATTATATATTTAAATAATTCTCCCAAGTTAAATAAAATGTTTATGCCACGTGCATCCAAATAAATTTTCAATCGTTTTTAAAATGAGTCAGTTGATTGTATTTACCAGTGTAAACTGACGTATTTTCCCAAAAAGATTAAATGCAAGTACTAAGCGTAATTGGCTGGGATTTCTCCTTAGCATCACTAGAAGTCTCGCAAGCTTAAGATGCCTGAAGTCTGTTGAACTATTGTTTCATATTTTATTTTCGATCCTTCTGTGGATAAACTTCCGAATATTGTGACATTTGATATTACAATATTAAATTCGGTTGTATTATATCTTTTAAATTGCTTCCGCTGTGCATATTAAATATTGTGTTGTTTGACTATTATGTTGCCAACCACGTCACGATACTCCCCACCGGGCCCACCGGTGACACGTGGAAATCGGGGTGTGACATCACCCGAACGAGTTACAAATACTCACCCGATCGAGTTACAAATCCTGCCCGAACGAGTAACATAAGACCCACCCGATCGAACAGATTCACTGCAATTCATTAAAGTTTGACTTTTGTTGACCCACCCGATCGAACAGCCACTCAATCAAACAATGACTCGATCGAACAGTCACTCGATCGGACAACATAGTCACCCGATCGAGCAGTGATCTGACCGACGAACACTCACTTGATCGACGAAACTTCATTGCTGTTGACGAACAATTAAATCTGTTGACGAACACTCTCTTGTGTTGACGAACCTTTACTCGGTCAACGAACCTTTAAACTTTGTCTCGGGCCTATACATCACGTGAACTCTGTGATTGAATTGTCAAATCCATTTATCAGCCCAATAGATTTAAAAAAAAAGGTGTCAGCCCACTATATTTGCGGCCCAATCACATATAACATCTTGTGTCGGCCATTAATAATTTGCACGTGACAATCAATTGGAAACTCAGATTGCATGTGAAACAATTGATTAGTGTTGTCGGCCATATTCTTGAAATTGCTTATAAGTTGTCAGTTTGCATGTGAGATAATATTGTAAGCCATATTTTATCATTGAAGTCAAATAAGTCAAACCGCTACCCGATCGGACAACATAGAATTTTTGTCGTGTAGTGACATCCAACGAGTGGTGACTCGAGCGAGTTGTCACCCTATTCACTGAATCTTTGAATATTGTTGATTGTTGCCTAATCGGATCACCACCCGATCGGGCGGTAATCCGATTCAAAGTCACCCGATTCAAAGACATCTCACCCTATTCACTACATTTCTTTAAAGTTTGACTTTATTTTACCCACCCGATCCTAATCATTTCATTTTGTCTATGTGCAGGTGATTTACAAGGTGCAAATACCAAGACGTTGAAATTTTGTGGACTTTGAACTAAAAACAATTTTTGAACCAAGTCATTTAACAAAGAAATTGTGGTTAAAATGTTTGACGAAAAGGAAAACGATAAACTTGGAAGAATAAATGATTGGTTTGTATATTGGGATTACAGGAAAGAAGATGAGAAAAAGAATGATTGGGTTAAAAGATTTGAATATTTTTTGTGTAAGAAATATGAAACGTTGAATGAGTTGGCAAAGCAGTATGATGAATTACTTGACAATTTAAAAAGGTACGAGATAAGGATGTCAAATGCTGAAAAGATATCAAAATTTGCAGATGCGTTACCTTCAGAGTGGGATGAATTTTTGATGAAACTTAAAAAGGATTATAGATTCTCAAATTTTTATCCAAGTGAATTCATCGATGAGATTAAAACACACAATTATGAAAATAATAAGAAAAAGAAAGATTTGAAAAAAGAAATAGAAAAGAACCTAGATAAAATAAGTTTGGATGTGGTTCTTGAAATAAGCAGAAGAATCAAAATATGTTTTGAAGCAAAATATGTTATGAAATATGATTTTAAGAGGGGTTGTTATATAGATGAAAATATGAATCCTCTTGATTTTATTAAAAAAAAATTTGCAGGTACATTCAAGACAGATTCAACTTCAAAGAATGACGAATCTGAGAAAAAACATGTTGACAATGCTTACCAAGAAAAATCTAAACAAGATGAGTCAACTGAGTTGTCACAGAACGGTGAAGTCAAAGTATCAAGTGCATCAACAAATGAAACTTCAAGTTCTGAACCCGTGTGCTCAAATTGTGAAAAATCAACATCTGAAAATGTCAACCTGTTGAGAGATGTGGAAAGTTTGACATTAGAAAACAAAAAATTTATAAAATTAGAAAATGATTTGAAAAATCAAATAAAAATTTTAGAAAATGAAAAATCAGTTTTAAATAAAAATGATTTTGAAAAACAAAATACAATAAACTCGCATCTTGAAAAAATCACGCAACTTGAACAAGATGTTGAGATTGCAAGAAACAAAATTGAAGATTTAGAACAGAAACTGAAAGGTTTTGTTGCTTCGTCCTCAATGCTTGATAATATAGTTCCAAAACCAATCAATAAAAATGAAGAAACTGGGGAGGATGAACATGAATTTTGTAACCGTGGTATTGGGTATCAACCATCAGGAATGGGCAAAACAAAGACGGTTGTACCAGATAACACGAAAAATAAAACTCCCTTAGTAAAAACTCCAATAAGTAACGATGTCACAAATAATGATGAAGTCATAATTAAAGATTGTGATGATGAATCTGATGATGAAAATGATAAAAAGAATATATTTTTGAAACTAAAAGAAAAATTTAAAGAAACTGTTCCACAATTTGCTGAAAAAGGGGAATGTTCAACTTCTAAGCAAAATAGGGAACACAAACAAAATGTTAAAAATTTTAAAAATTCAAAAAATGTTCAAAATAAAAGATCATCAGCTCAATCATCAAATCACTATAAAAACAAAAATTTACAAAAATTTGAAAATCAAAACTCACAAAAAGTTGATATAAAGTGGTGCAGGTTTGACCACGATGCTCAAAAGTCAAATCAAGCTTACATGAGAAGATGGAATGAAGATTCTTCAGAGACAAATCATTATGATGATAGAAAAAGGAGAAGTCATGATTACCACAAGGCAAATCAATGTTACGATCTAAGTGTGTGGTTTGAAAGTGGAGAATGGTACGATAACAGGGTGTGTTACAAATGTGGTTTTGAATGACACATTGCTGTTAACTGCCAGAGTCAGGGATTTGAGACGAGAAGATGCTATGAATGTCAAATCAGAGGTCATATTGCCAGAGATTGCCCAATGAGATCCAAGAGAAGATCGAGGGCTGAATCTCATAGAATGGAGAAGAAAACAGTCAAAATTGAAGAAAAGCCCAAAGAACAGAAAGTGAAATTATCACAAGGGCAGAATGATAGAGTGAGAAAGAAAAGAAAGAAAGCGAGAGAGTATCTAGAAAAGATTTTGTCCTCGGATACCACCGATGAGCCAGATAACAATTCTGATGAATCGCTTTGCTCTCCAAAGAATGATCAGTCAAGTAAAACGAATTCATCAGATACAAATCTGAGGACAAAAGAGAGAATAAAGAAGAAAAAATTGGTTAATCAAACGGTTAAAAAATCAAAGGAAGTTAAATTTTCAGATAAAATTTTTATAAAAGTGTTTGAATATAAAAGAAATTGTGAAAGGTCGTTCATGTCATATGTTGATGAATTTGGTAAACTTAAATCCAGTATGGATTGGGTTCCAATTCAAAACTAATCAAATTCATTTGCATGTGCAGGTGTTCAGGGGTCAATTCAAGTTCAGCATGAATAATAGAACAGCCTGGCACACAAGGAGAAAACCGGTGGTTAAAAACAGGAAGTGATTGGTTTAAATTGTTAAAAAAAATTTAAAAATTAAAAGGAATACACCGAAACCCTCATGGCTAAACAAACACCTCATAAAACAAGATTGAAAAATGTTTTCAAAACGTTATAATCAAGTGGTTTGTAAATCATGGGGGATGCATGTGAGTTAAACAGAGAATGTGAAGCAGAAATGGATGGCGAGATGAAGCTATCTACATCGGTTTGTCAAATTTTATTAAATGTTTTGGATTTTAGGGGGAGTAAAAATTTTGAAAATACAAAAACATTTGAAAATTTGAAAAAGTAAAAAACATGATAAAATTCAAAATGAGTTTTTGTGTAAAAAGAGGAAATGATAGTACATCAGCTAGACGGTTGCAGTACGCTAAAGAAATGTAAAGTTTAAAAGTGTTAAGCAGTCTCGCTGATGATATGCCGATATGTTTTTATACATTTAGTAACTTTGTTCGGGATATAAACCTAAATCATTTCTTGCTTATTACGTGGGGAACATCTCTTGGATATATAGGTAACCCCTGAAATCTTGTTTGAAGGGCTTTCTATTTATGGCATACTAGGTCTTTGTACGTGATGATATCTGGGGTATTATACCAGGACTTCTGATTTTGCAGGAGCAATAGCCTAGTCCTCGTATAATACTCTGCACTGCTTTATTCATAAAGCCCACCCTCAGCATAAAAAATGATGAAACATTGAAAAATGCTAATCATGTGCTGTTGAAAAGAAGATCCCCAAGGGGGACCCACCTAAAGTCGAGTCATCATCTCTCTGACTGAACGGAAGTTCTAACCTGAGCTCTCATTGCCTCGCATTTACCCATAACAAATATCATTAGTGTGCACTCACTAGTAAGACTGAATATAGAAGTCTGGATACGGGAGTATATTCTGAGGTGGTACACGCGTATAAGTTAAGCCATTAAAACACTAATTCGTATCCTGAACAGATTGAAATTTGTGTGAAAATTTAAATTGGATTAGTATATCGGCAATCACTGTGAATTGTTTAATGCTTAGTATGAAATCAAAGCTTAACGGTACTTGTAGCTTGTCGGCAGCTGATATGATCCCCTAACACGCTCACCAAAAATATGTTTGTATATAGTCTTTGTTTACTGTATTTCATTTCATTTCTGTTTAACATTCAAAATCCAAAAAGATTTCATAGCTTCCTAGTCTAGAAACCTTCTTAAAAATCAAAAAGATTTTGATTCTACTTTATTTTCGACAACCGATGTCTGAGTGCTAAGTTTCAAAATCTAAGTATGCTGATCGTGTTTCTGAAAAATAAACAAGTTCATTAATTTGAAACTTGAAGTTTTAAAAACAAAATTCAAAAACAGTTTGTGATATCTCCAAGGTCATTAATTTGGACTTGGATGTTTAACTATGAGGGATTTGGATGCTTAAATTGTTAAAATCTGATGTAAAAGAGCCAGTTTCCGATCTTGGTTGCTGAAACTGCCAAGTCTTTGAAGTTTGTTGATAGGGGGAGAGAATCAAGTAATCCTGGATATATTCATATTATTATATTTAGAGCCAGGATCTTGATTTAAAAGGTTTTAAAAGAGCCAGGTTACGATTCCTGGACAACTGAAAATGCTTTCACTGTAAAAATATTTTAGCATATGTTGAGAAAGCCAGGTCATCAATCCTGGACATTCAAAAGTTGTTACTTATAAATGTTTGAGTGTTGCAGATGCTATTCCAGATTACGATCCCGATAGCCGAGTCTAAGGGGGAGTCTGAAGATGAGCTCAACGCAAAGGGAAGCGTGCATTCAAGGAGCCAGATAACTATCCTGGAGGAGCTTGTAACCGGAAAGTCAGGTGTCGATCCCAAAGCACGGAAGCTTTAAGAAAGGGGGAGCCTGAAGAGAAAGAGTCTAACCGAAAGGGGGAGCAACTGAAATCGAAGACAGATTCACCGGGATTCTGTTCAAGAAAGAGGGAGTCTGTGGTTGCTGATGATATCAAACCTTCAAGAAGACTCAGTGAGAGAGAAAGACAAGACGCTACGAGATTGACTACGGCAATATCCAAGGGGGAGTCTGTTGGTGCATTTATGTCTATTGTCTCCGTCAATGCGAGTCGTAGCTGAAAAGAATTGAATCTAGCCTTTCATTGTAATATTTAGATAAAATGGGCAAGGTGGCAATCTTGTAAATAAGGAGAAATCCTTATACCTTGTGCCTATAAATAGGACTTTTAGGTTTAGAGTTAGAGACTTTTGAGACTTTTGAGACGTTTGCTACTTTTGCTCATTTGAGATATTGGAGCTTAGAGAGAGAAAGTCTAGAGAGAGAAAGTCTTCGTAGGTGATTCACGGTGATTGTACTCGTCATATCTTTCAATAGAATCACGTTAAATTGTACGTTCTTGTGTTCGGTCACGTTCGTGTACGGATTCCGCACGTCACACGTTCGGTTCGCAATCGTTTCGGAAGTCAAAACCGGCCCTAACAATTGGACAAAGTGAACTATGCCGAGAAATTTAAACACAATCCGATGAGCGTGTCACAAGTCTGCGACAAGGGTCACTCAGTCCATTTTACTAAGTCTAAAGCATTGGTGTTAAAACCAGGTTTGGTGATTCCGGAAGATTGGATAGTGATGCGAGCACTGAGGAGGATTGACAGTTATGTCATGGACATGGGTGCTAAGGATTCTTCTGCAGTGGTACAAAAGATGAAACAACGGAGCTGCTGATAGATCTTTTTACAAAATTGGAAAACATCTATGAAGCACGGATCAAGAGGATAAGGAGCGATAACGACACGGAGTTCAAGAATCAGATTCTTGATCTCTACTGTCTTCGCAAAGGATTAAACATCAATATTCCGCTCCTTATACACCTCAACAGAATGGAGTCGTTGAGAGGAAAAACAGGACGTTAATTGAAGCCGCTAGGACTATGCTTTCTGATTCAAAGCTTCCAGTTCTTTTCCGGGGAGAAGTTGTAAACACAGCATGTTGTGTCCTAAATAAAGTTTTAACTGTTAAACGTTTTAACAAAACATGCCACGAACTTATGTTTAACAAGAAACCAAACTTAGAAGGCTTTGAACCATTTGGATTGCCCTACATAATTGTGCGAAACAAAGATAAACAAAAATTCGGTGAGGTAGCTGCCGAAGGTTACTTTCTAGGTTATGTACCTGGAACTCCGAATAAAAGGTTTTTTAATATGAAAACTGGTAAAACTGAGGTCATTTATAATGTTGAAATTACTACTTATACACCTCAACAATCAACGAGTGGTCCAACTATATTATATGATTATGAGAGTGTCTTTAAATCATTTAATATTCCTGAGTTTTCAAATGCAGATGACTCTCAGTTGATTCAATCTGTGATCAGTGAGGATGAAGAGGGTGACGTCATGTCGAGATCGAGTATATCGATGACAGATGCCCCAAGAACTTCCTCTAGTGCAGCTGATTATGATTCAATCGGTAGTGGGTCTGAACCTACTCAGGGGGAGGACTTCACTAATCCGTTTGCGAATCTGTAAGGCCCTAATACGGTTTAACCCAAAACAACGCAGCGGAAATACAAGCCTTAGAATTTATTTCTTAAAAACAATTTAACATACTTAAAAAGCATTTAAGACATCACTCTTAAAAACAATTACATCATTCATACTTAATTGGCGTGATAAGAATAACGTGCGAATGCTATTTACATGACTACCCTTCCGTACAATCTGAGCTCCTTATCTCGATCTTCACCCGCTTAATCTTCGTGATGATAATAATATCCATGCAACCTGCGGTCATCATTCACAACCGACACATTAGTAAATGCTGAGATAATATAATTAATTATATTCATAAAATCCATAACCACTTAGAGGTCCATCAATGTATACACTCCGAATGATATTCTTCCGAATTTCGTGCTTTGCATCAAGCTTCATCCATTCGAGAGCACAACGCTCACATTCCTGCATTTCAAAATTCATTCTCTGAAACATCACGGTTAACAATACATAACTTCAACATATATAAAACCTACATCTTCACATAAGCTCCTACCAAGCATTCACGTTCATTGGATTACATCACATGTAAACACTACAATATATATGTATATATATATATATAACCATAATGCTTACTTATAGGTTTCGTACATAAATCTCTTCGTAATCTATTACTCTTCTTAGACATACACCTACTATCTAGCTTTAAACATACTTGCAACTAGATTAGTCCTTTCATGCATACCACATTCGATTAAATGTGAGTTTGAATCGCATAATTATCTAATTACGTATATGACACCCACATACGAGAACATTTTTATTATACATCATTCAAGGCTCATACTTTTGCATGTACTTGTGTTTTATAGGTCTAACGTAACTTAAGAGCAACGAAAAACAACTTACGGGGCTCCGGGACAAAACTGGAGTCAACCGGATGTGCGAAACACAAAAACAGAAAACAAGACAATGGGCATGGCGTCAGTGACGCCCTATCCTTGTGTTCCCGACGTCCCCCAGATAGTTGCGTCGTCCAAATTTTTGTGTAAATAGCCAGATAGCGCGTCGGAGGATTATGGACTTTCCAGGTCGCGTCGGCGATGCCCCAAATGGCCGTCGGTGGCGCCAAACCTGCATTACCTCGCCAATTTACTTATTTCCAGCCATTTCAACCATCCGGACGAGTTCCCGGGTATTCTAGAACATAAATTATCAATATTTAAAGCCCCTAAGTCTCTCTAACACGTTACATCACATTGTTATGGACAACACCTTACATCATCACGATACGGTCTTGACCCGTTTGATTTATAACCAATGCATAAGACCAACTAAACCAACTTTACACAATCGCTATCATACAAATTACCTTATTACCTTCATCGACTACACGTCCTTACATGGAATTCTAACAAGCACCATACAATAATTCCCTTTTGATTTCTAAGGAGGGAGTCCGGAATTACTTACCTTTGCCCGTAAGAAAGTCGTCTCCATTTCCACTTGTTTGCCATGTTGTCTTCCAAGCCTTGCTACACCTTGATGGAAACAAGTTCATTCCTTTAATCATTAGACTATACCTTGTGGTTATACATGCCATTCAAATAGATTGATAATAATCCACATACTTTTCTTTTAGATTGTTGACTATATAGTCAACCCGTTCGACCCATTTAAGAAAATACTTGCACAATTCATTTTCATGCATATAGACACTTTAAACACACCTTAACAATCCTAATCATTCATCCAAAACAACATATAGTGTTTAGGCAATGGGTATATGGACAATCATTCATGTTAAGTTCATTATACACATTCTTTTCACTGCTGCACTTTATGTACAGCAGCTGTTCTCGACCCATTTTCGCCTCTATACGATCTGAATTAGCTCAATATGTTCACAAGTAAAATGTAATATGCTCTGATAGCTTTCTAACCATATATCATATGCCTCAAACCAAGCTACGGTTGATTTTATACGAATTTTTCAAAATAGGTGCGCAACAATAATTACTTCCAATCAGCTTTGTAAATCTTTGGAATTATGAACTAAAAGTCGACTTCAAATCATAAATTCATGTTCATAATTTATACTAAGCATCATAAACATGTTAGAGACCATATGATACAATAAACATGTTAAGACACTTACTACCACATTCACCTAGATTTCATTCATGTGCTAAAACAACTTCCAAATCAATACTATTACCACATCATACAAGCAAACCGAAACTTCTACATGAATCATGTTTAAAGCACATTTCTCATGTTATTTCACTATCACGTACAATCATCATCACTTCCTATACATATTCATTCATTGATAACATCAAATCTCATCCGATAATCTCATCTATGCATTTCATCAAACACTTGGTGTGCGTACCATCTACCAAGCATAGTGTACAAGTAACTCAAGCACATTCATACCATTTCTTATCAAGGTCATCACATTCAAAATTTTCACATAATTTTCTTTCTAATTCAGGTTCATATAACATCAATCTACCATATTCATCTTCACGTATCAAAACTACAACTAATTTAACACACATTTCATCAATATTTCCATGGCATTGTTACATACAAGTGGGTTTACATATAAACATCAAGATAATCCAAAATTCTAGCATAATTTAAGTTTCATAAGGTGATTCTAACACATATTCATCCTAATTTCACTTAAATTCACGGATTAATCGAAACCCATTTCATCCAAGATCATACATTCATAAATTGGGTCTTACATTTGCTCAAGATTAACTATAAATGTATAGATTATGCTTCATGCAATGGATTTCCAGCCTATAATCTTCCAATTTGTGCAGAATTTTGAGTGAAATCTTTGAGTTAGGGTGAACCTTCTCTTCCCCCTTCTAACCCACGACACACACACTTACTTGAACCAAAATTCTACACTTATATTTTGTTATAAAAATCTTCTTCTCATTTTAACACATTCCACCCTCATCTTTCATAACATGCCTTTTATCATCCACATTCTAAGTTAGTTAACTTTGTTATTCACAATAATTTACTTATCAATATTTTATTAACTTTTCATATGGTAAAATTTACATTTACCATTTTCTTTTATTAATGCATCAAATTAAAATATTATGTTATAACATATAAAATTTTGGGGTGTTACAAGTCTACCCCCTTAAAGAAGGTTTCGTCCCCGAAACCTGCTTCATCGATATTGGTTTATCCATTAGTAAAGTCATAATTTTAAGAGCACCATTTCTAGAAATATTTTTTTTCCATTCTTACAACAAATCAGCCTACCCAAATTTCTACATATCATTCCTTTAACATCGAACATATAGTCCATCCGACCCATTCATAACGGGTCAAAGTTTTGACCATTATCATAGCCCATCATGCTTGTCTTAATTGAGCCGTCCATAACGGGTCAATACGTACCATTTCATCATTATCGTAATTTCATCCATTGTGACCCGTTACAACGAGTCACTACTTATACAATTTCCTCATTATGCTTTCTACATCACATTGACCCGTGCGTAACTGGTCAACTACACATACTTTACATTTTCATTCTTTGTCAACTTCTTTTTAAATTTTAAACTCATCACATTATCGTACTTAAACTAAAGTGGCAAACTAGTAGCAAATTAAAGAGTCTAATACCATGATTTACATTATAACAAATTGAAGTTCATATGAACTTACTAATATATTTCACCGTTAGTATTAGTTCTAATAGTTTCATTTATACCTGGAGTTTTATTTCTACCTTCTTACTCATAGACGCACTGTTTACTACATAAGCCTGAACTAAAACTCATTCTTAGTCAACTTCTAAAAGTCAAGCCTTCCTTATCATAACACATTTTGCGCTACCATTATTTTGTACGGAAGTACTTATTCAACCCATAACTATATATTTACATTCAATTATTAAACAATTCACTAACCTTACTACTTTAGCGCAATACTACGACCCGCAAAAGCGAACCAACCCACTTCATTACAAATCCATACCATCTCTGGATTGATCTCATGCATCCGTGTGATGAGCTTTCGCTCATGAGTATTCTTCACCGACCTTGATAGATTTATCTCACCAAGATCTTCTGCCATTCTCATTTATAAGATTAGGGATTAGCACATTTCATTCAAATTCCTTCAAGCATGGCGTTTATTACATCACCTTGTTTACATATTAACCCCTTTAAAGATTCTTTTTTTAAACACTAGTGTGTTTAACTCGTTCGTAACGGGTCAATACATGACCATTTCTTAACATATCATTTTCGTTGTTTGACACGTTCATGACGGGTCAATACCTAACCATTCTTTCACAATTCTTTAACTTATTTGGTATACTATAATACACCTTTCCTCTCTCCCCTAGTACTCCCACGGTTAGAAATTTAATTATTTGTCAACTTCTGCAGTTTGACTTTTCAAGGTCAAACTGTCACTTCTTTTTTATTATATATATATATATATGTATATATATATATGTATATATATATATATACGTATTGAAGCAAACGTTTGTACTTCTTTTCAATTCAAGCATGCTTGCAATTACATCGCTTCATCATTTTAGTGTTTCTTGCAACCACTTGCCCTTCCCGTTCATACTTAAGTCTTTCGTCCGGGTTGTAACCCGTCATTCATTTTGACTCTCAAGAGTCGATTACTAACATACTTCGCACGTAACTTATCCAAGGTTTATTTCTTAAAACTAAAGCTTCTTGCCACAACAACCGTTTTCAACGATTATACTTACTTACTTAAGGGACCAAACTTTTTCTTTCTATTTTGTTATTTATTTTTATTTTATTACTTGCTTTAATATTAACAATTAAACCTCGTTTTGACTTTCCAAACTGTAACTACTTTCTTACCTATGTTTTATCATTTAGCTACAATCTATTCCAAACGTGTTCACATACGCACTACAATTGCATTACTTTAGTCGAGCAACATATCTAACCGGTCAAGGTTACCGTCACTACTTCTCTACAAGGTTTATACCTACCTTACTCGGGAAGGGAAGCACATTTTTCTCCTCCACCCTTATGTGATCCTTACATGTTTATAGATCCGGTTCTTCATTCCCACAAGTTTAGTTCATACTTGCCGAAGGATTTTAAAGCTTTTCAACCATACACGTTTGATCCGTATTCACCTATGGATTCAATCTTTTCATTATTACTCGTTTAAGTTCCGTTCTTACTTTCCATTCTTACTTGTTTAATCCGTCTTTACTTACGGATTCAAACCTTCCATTCTTACTGGTTTGATCCGTGTTTACTTACGGATTCAAACCTTTCATTCCTTACTTTTCATTATACTTTTCAATTCGTTCATGTTTGGATCCATTTTTCCCGGATTCAAACATTTTCATCCATACATTTCTTTCTTTCATCGCATCATTTTCCATCTCATTTCTTATGAGACGTTTTTGGATCAATCTTCTACATTCCACATTCTATTTTATGTGTCGTGCGTCAACGCAACACTCCACATTCTGTTTCTAGTGGTGTTTCCACCCTTCTTTCTTAAGTTTGATTTGTATTCAATTATTGGCTTAAACCTTTCATTTTCATCTTTCCTTCTTACATTTGATTCGATTCTTAAAGAATCGTTGGACCCCTTCCATCCCCGCACAACCCCTATTTCCTAGTTTGACCTGAAATACGTGCGATGATTCTCATGGTTTCTCGAGCGTCCTATGCTTCTTACGCACTGGCCAGGCACGCAATCCACATACTAGTCTCGAGTCATCATGAGAACCGTCACCTTATATCTGGGGAAACCATTTTCAGTTTGTGCCGCACTCATTTAAATTCTTCTAGGGTTTCACCCTCGTCTCTAAAGGTATACTAAATACTAGTACATACAAATTTTAAAATTTGTGTACCTGGGGTCCATTGCATGCCTTATCACATGTCTTGACCTTCATGCTAGCCCGCAACTGCGTAACATTCTCATTGTCCATGCAAGCTCACATTACAACATTCGTCATTGTTAGTATCATCACACATGCTTACTTGTATTAAATTTTAACTTTCGGTCTTGATCGAGTCTTAGATTGTACAGGTCACTAATCACAAGAGCACACGGGTTTGAGTTCAAATACTTACCTCTTTGTACTTGATTTCACTCAAACCAAGGCTCTGATACCAACTTGTAAGGCCCTAATACGTTTTAACCCAAAACAACGCAGCGGAAATACAAGCCTTAAAATTTCTTTCTTAAAAATTGTGACAACTGTCAAATTTGCATGCATCCGTACGTTTAATTAATATTGATTTATGCTTAATGACTGTGCTTAATTACAACTGACGAATTAAACTGCTTTATGATTGTTGCATCATACATACATATGCATCACCTTCATACTGTCACTCCATATATTACATACAACCTTTAGTGACAAATTTGATGCACTAAGCACAGTTAGCACAGTGAGCGGATAACTCAGAAACATGCTGACAATGCCAGCACCTAGATAGACAATATTTTTGAGGCCAGTATGAGCCAGAGACAGGGTACTACACTAGTAGGGAGTGTAGGGAAGTGAGGACCATAAAACTGCGTCACTAGGTGATAGTTATAGTGCCGGGAAGTGCCTAAAACACACTCTAAATGCAGAATTCTGCACTTAATAACAAAATTCAGCATTTAATTATGCTAGTAATGTGCAAAAACTTGACAAAATGGTCCTAGATACTTTCCAAAGTGTTGGAAAATTATATATTTAACCACTAGATCATCCTCCATTCCTATCTTCACTAAACTCAAACTCACAAAGCTCTCTCCTCCTCTCCTCTATCTCGGCCGACCCCAAGGAGCACCACTATCACCATCATTCAAGCTCTTTCAACCATTCTAAGAGCATCCAAGGGTGTTAGAGATCATACAACGAAGCTCGGTGTGTTCGGAAGCTCAAGGACCTCTCTCATCTTCTTTTATCCACCACTTTTCATCATTTGAACTCCCCTAGCCTTGAGCTAGTGGTAAGTCTCTTAAATCTTTATCCACTTCATGTTTTTGATGGTTAATAGATAAAGTATGATGAAATCTCAAGAAACACTAAAAACCATAAACAAAGTCTTGAACATAAACTAACTTGGTGATGAAGTAGTGTTGAAATGACTAAGAAATCATGATATTCTTGTGTTGTGATGCTTGTTGGTTATTGTTTACTCATGTAGTTGATATGGATCATCTTATGGTCTTGCTAGATCATGAATAAAAACGTGATCTAGCAAGATGAGAAAATAGAAATGTTGTAGGATGATGGAATCATCCACACATAAACTATGAACTTGAATGAATGAATGTCTTCTTGAAAAATAAAGATCAAAGTAGGATATAATCTTGTAGATCAAAAGATCCATGAGTGGTTTTTCAAAAGAACCAAGTGAAAAGTATGAGTTTCGTTAAAACTTGGATCTTACATAAACTAACCTCATTTTTGGTGGATAAACAAGTGTAGAAACACTTGTGTAATAAGAAAATTTCACAAAGAAATATTTTTAGAAAATATGATTGGAAGTTGTGAACATTCAAACTCTTTGAAAATGAAGTTTTTAAGGAACTAATCACATTTTTAAAGGTAACAAGACTTACTAAGTATGCTAGTAAGTTACTACATACTTTTATAAATTTTCAAGTTCATGAGTTTATAGTTTATGCTTGTTTTTGACAAGTTTGGTAAGTAGAGGTTGTATATTGTTGATTAAGAATTGTTTGGATGAATGTTTGAAAAGAAAATGATATGCTAAATAAGCATGGACACCTCCATTTACAAAGGAAACTCTGGCGAAATTTTCTAAAATTTCCAACACTTAGAAAATATTTTTCTAAACAAGTGTTACAAGTATATTTTACAACTTGTGTTTTAAATATAAACTTCGCCATAAATTTTGTTATGAAATACAAAGTATCGGAGGTTGGTTTTCGCAAATAAAAATGGGTAAATATATATTTAGAATATATAATTTATACTGAGACACTTGTGTGATTATTTGTATATTTTGTGAACTAGTTATATTATTTTAGGATAAAATAATATAACTTACAAAATACCATGGAAATTACAACTCCAAAATAATACCAAAAATTGCAAGGAATAAAATATTTAAGTTACACACGTAATATTGTGAAACCGAACAAGAAAACGTAACTTATGAAATATTCCGGGAGATACCATTACACTATATTTTTGGTAAATATTATTTTGGGAATGAAAGAAGTGAAAATATGATTTCGTAAATATTACCAAGTATATCATATTTTTGACAACGAGAAAATATATTATTTTTGGGAGATAAAAATATATTTTCCTAGTATATTTAGAAGATATATAATTTTTGAGAAAAATATATATATATATTCTGGGACAATACATGATGGAACAAAATAAGTTTATATATACTTAAGTGAGACTTGAAATATATGGTTTTGGAAATATATATTGGGAATATATTAACATATGTTTATTTGGAACAATACACCGAAATACGACGCCATTACTTGGCAAGATATACAAATACAAAATATGAAAATACATGTATGAGATACCTCCATCCTTGGGAAGGAAAATACGAAGTTAAAATACTTGAGACGTAGGAATATGAAATATTGTTTAGCAATTAATCTAAACATTAACTAATGATTATAACTTGGAATAATTTTGGGAACACAAGAGACGTAACTCAAAAACCTTCATACTAAGCAAAGGCACGACCCGTTTGTCTAATTGACGTTAGTACACAGTAGGTAGTCGTGTTGGCTGAGGAGACTTGGGTTACACATACTGAAGACGCAATACTGTGAGTTCATGTCCCCCTTTTCTCTTAACTGTTTTCAGTTTTATACTTCGGGGGTGGAATACATGTTACAATTATTACAGACGATCTTATACATGGTATGGTTAGCTTAAGGAGGGTTTACTACTAGATCATGTGAATGGGTAGGGCGATTAAGGCCATCAATCCTCGTTGTAGGACCGAGGGGCATGAGTGATAGATCTATTAGGGTGTAGCGAGCCCCACCCTTGAGTCCGCTGAGTGGACCACGTGGTGACTATGTCTTACAGCCGAAGCCCGGTGACAAATCTGCTAGGTTTGAGTCTTCCTGCATCACTTCACACATACCATTGGCTTTGCAACCTAGTGGTGATCTCTTTTTCCTTATTGCTACATACCAGGGACTTACGTACATACTTACAACATTTTCAAAGGTTTATACATACACACAAACGAACACATGAACTCGCTCAACTTCTGTTGATGTTTTTCAAACTACATGTATTTCAGGGATTTTGTAAAGTGGATCTGGCGGGCGTTGGAAGTTTTTATGCTGCGTTAAGAATAAAGATGTCATCCATGGTCTTTGAGTTTGGTTAGTGTGTCTTATTCCTGGACGAGACACGTCTTCCAAACCTTGTTGTTATTCAATATCTTTTGACAAGTCTTTTATGAACTCATAAGTAATTTGTACGATTTGTAAAACTTGAATTTGAAGTCTACGTTTTAAAACAATGTTGTTATGTTTTGAACTTATTAATGGATGGCAAACTTATGGTTTTATCATATAGTTGATGTTATGATTGAATGCAATGATATTAAGAAAGTCACACCATAATCACGCTTCCGCAAAAGTCATGGTGTGACAGCTTGGTATCAGAGCTTCGATCGTAGCGAACTAGGATTCTTTCTTGAGTCTAGACTACGATCATTAGGGCTCTCACGAAAATGTTTTACGACATGTTTTCATTGCATACACAAAATGTCCAGATCCAGGGAACAAACATTTTTACAAACAAAAGGCACAAATACACATTTCAAATTCATAATTAGTCTTAGAGACTGAGGGAGGTCAGTCTTAGAGACTGAGGGAGGTTCAGTCTTAGAGACTGAGGGATTCAATCTTAGAGATTGGGAAGGTTCAGTCTTAGAGACTGAGGGAGGTCAGTCTTAGAGACTGGGGAAAATTTAGTCTTAGAGACTAGGGAAGTTTGGTCTTAGAGACCAGGGGTTCAGTCTTAGAGACTGGGGAAAATTTAGTCTTAGAGACTAGGGAAGTTTGGTCTTAGAGACCAGGGGTTTATTCTTAGAGGCTGGGGAGGTTCAGTCTTAGAGGCTGGGGAGGCTCCGTCTTAGAGACTGGGGAGGTTCAGTCTTTGAGACTGGGGAGGTTCAGTCTTAGAGGCTGGGGAGGTTCAGTTTTAGAAGCTGGGGATGGTTAGTCTGAGAGAGTGGGAAGTGTAGTCTGAGAGACTAGGGAGTTTAGTCTAAGAGACTGGGAAGGGTAGTCTAAGAGACTGGGAAGTTTAGTCTGAGAGGCTAGGAAGGATAGAAAGTTTCGTAAAGAACAATGTGTATACATGATTACATGATAAACTACTTTTGTTTGCATACACTAATTGTTAGTGATTACTATGGATATACATGCTATGACTATTATGTACCGGCACACATGTCCCTTTATTTAGAAAGCGTGTTATCAGACATTGATAACCCTGCGGCCACCGCCACAGATGAAGAGGTTACATCTGCGCCAGAGATATTTACGTCAGACACTGAGAAGTGATCCTGATATGCCAACCAAGGCCGAGGACGACGACCAACCATCTGCGCTGCCATATTTTTGGTGATGAATTACCCCTGCTGATGGCTTCTCCGACAAGAATCATCCTATCACTCTTGTTTCAATCCATGACCACGTTATCACTGGTCATCCCGAAGGTGAACACACCATGGCTCCGATCCTCGACAATGCGCCTCCTGTGGACATTCCTTTCCGAAGGTAGGCTACTCAACAAATAATTGATGTTGACATTGGCATGATATTGATAGTCCTTCTGATAACACCCATGATGATGAAAAGTTAGACAAGAACGTTATTACTAATTTCGCTTCTTGAGACCCCTGTTAACAAGCTATCCTCTGATTCTAGCATGCATTCAATTTCAGACTCCTTTGAGTCTGTGACGTCTGCAGCCTTACAGACGACCGTATTATAGCTTTCAACTACTGACGCAGGCGATGATGACGTGTGACTGCTGCACTATCACCCGCTCGAGGCACCACACCTTTACACGACCCATAGCCTGCTCTTGAGACATCTCCTGTTCCTCTTGGGTCAGCTTAATGTTGCACCTGCTATCCTGTACCCTTGGTTAATCATGACCCTGTTTATTTTGATCTACCAAACACTGTACCCCTTATACCTGACTCAGTACCGGCACCCGATGATCTCCTCTTTTGTGAGACATCTGTTTTTGCACCGTAACCGCCGATGCTGCTCCTGTGAAGACCGACATGCCTATCGCTTTCTTTTAAAACATACCCGCACCCCGGGAAGGTACTCCTGGTCAGCACCCGCGTAACGATCCCTTTTGCTACAACATCATTTTCTACGACCTCACAGGTCGCGCCGTTTGCTACATTCACCTCCGCATAGCTGGACGAGCCATTTCGATGATTCTCATAATACACTACACTGATTTTAGACCCTTACCATCCCTCACTTTATGGAGGCTACACACGGGATGAGTACACCTGTCACATCAACTACAGGTTGAGGTTATAAACCGCTGAATGCCGGAGCTTGAGCTGACACGACACCCTGTCTATTGCCAGTATACTTTGGTCCCCCCACATATATCAAAGATTCCTACTGAACTCTTGCCTGCTTCTATTACACCTTTCCAAGGTTTTGATGCTCGAGCGGCAGATTGGTTAATTACTTCGACGTACATGAAAGCTCGAGGGGAAATTCACGCATGTTAACAGCTTACTTTTCTTACCCCCTCCACCTCAGTCACCAGTATAGTTGGTTTCTGGAAGAGGCGGATTGCATTACCTTTGAGTAAAGACACTAATGATAAGCCGGGATTGTGGAGACTTTTGAATACCATATCTAAATACGTAATTTCTATACAACTAATATACTTATTGGAAAAGGGTAGGGTGACCCTGTGTCCCACTTGATGCGATACATTTTGTAAGACGATGCAACTGTGGTCGGGGAATAATGAGAACCCAATCATCATTAAACATGCGACGAAACTATATGGCCAATGACCAACGAAAGCTCAGTCGCTATGTCTTCATTAAGCGCGTTATTGATCTATATGTGTGTGCTATAATTATAATGCTACGTGCTTACTTGCTTTGCTCTCATTAAACATAATTACCAAATTACTTGGTTATACTATGATTATGCTATTGCTTGATTGGTTGGTATGATAACCTAATATGTGTATGTACATATGATCTCTAAACAACTATATGCACTCCCCGAACGAATAAGACCTGACCTAACCAATCTTCTCCTCAGAAGATGTCGATACAAGGGAATGTCGATACCAACAACCCTCTGCCGACAACAGCAGAGTCAAAACTGCAAGGGCGCATCTCGCAAGCCATCGCACAACTCGAGGCCCTTCGCTCCGAACACGGCAGAGGTACCTCAGGAAATAACCCACCCAGCGGCTGCACTTACGAGCAGTTCTTGAACCACAAACCTCGAGAATTCGACGGCACTGGGGTGCCTTAGCTTTTGTGCGTTGGGTGGAGAAGACTAATTCTGTCTTAAGGTTGAGCAAATGTGCCCCAGAACATCAGGTCGCGTAAGTAGCTGGACTATTTGTAGATGGGGCTCTGTCATGGTGGAACCTTCAGGTTCAAACAATGGGCGAGACTACTGCGTATGCTTTGACGTGGGACGAACTGAAGGAACTAATGCGCAAAAGATATTGCTCTAGGGCGGAAGTCCAGAAGTTGGAAACTGAATTGTGGAACTTGAAAATGGAAGGTCCAAAGATAGCTGAATATGTACAGAGATTTGGCGAATTATCACAAGTTGCATCGCGTTTGGTGGAACCAGAATCTAGGAAGATCGAACGTTTCATCGGGGGACTGGCACCTCAGATTCTAAGCCTGGTAACGACATCTAAGCCTTCAACAATCATCGAAGCAATCAACATGAGTGTGGCGCTCACTAAAGAAGCGATTAGACAAGGAAAATTTTCCACTCCGGAAGAGAAAAATGAGGCTCCTGTAGAGTCATCTGGGGATAACAAGAGAAAAGTCGTAAATTTCAAGAAGGTTACTCGGGTAAGTAACGAGAAGAGGGCCAAGAAGGGAAAAGACTACATGGGTATCCTACCTAAATGCGACAATTGTCTACGTTATCACATCGGGCGATGTAAGTATGGAAAATGTGATAACTGTGGTAAGAGGGGACATCCCAAGGAAACTTGTAGGCAAGGTATTGAACGTGGAAATAAAGACCAGGATGATAGCAAGAATCACGGAGCAAACAACGACAACGACGAAGGCAGGACGAGTGACAAACAAAAACGTGCTCGAGGTTGTCTTAACTGTGGGAGCAAGAAGCATTTCAGAAAATACTGTCCTAAGAAGAATCTAGCACAAGGATAAAAGCTCAGTAGCAGAGCTAGGGGAGCACGCCAGGAATCCAAGCTTGGATATCGGTACGTCCCATATTACTCAACATTATGCGTCTGTGCTGCTAGATACTGTTGCAAATTTTAGCTTCGCATCTCTAAAGTTTGAGAGTATACTTGGTTTAGTAACAAGTAAGTTAGATAATCCGCACATGAAATTACTAGCTAATGGAAAGCTAGTGGAAGCCCACGAAGTAACTGGAAACGGCAAGATAGAACCCGGAGAGCGTGAGTTTACGTTCGAGCTACTGCCAGTTGAATTGGGGAACTTCGACAAGGTAATTGGATGGATGGGTTGTCAAGTGATCAAGTGGAGATTGATATCCGCGTCCCGATGCCGAGCAAAGAAACAATCTCGACTCATGAAGCAGAGTACGCCTTTACAAATTGCAAATTGCTTAAAGGCACGAAAGTTGTTTGCAAATAAGATGTGTTGTTTTCTTGACTCATGTCGTGGACAAGGGAGTCGAAGAACCAAAACACGAAGATATTCCTGTGATAAGGGAATACCTTGGAGTCTTCCCCAAAGACTTGCCAGAATTATCTCCTCAACGACAAGTCGAGTTTCGCATCGATTTGATTTTAGGTGCCGCGTCTGTAGTTAATGCACTCTAGAGACTTACACCTTCGGAAATGCAAGGATTGACAGTGTAGGTTCAGTGGTGGATAGAGAAGGAAGATAACAGACCAAAATTTCTGTTTTGGGTAACCCCAGTTCTGCTTGCCAAGAGAAGGGATGATGATTTTCAAATAAACATCAGACTACCAGGAGCCGAACGAGCTAACCAACCAGAGTCGGTGACTCTTGCTAAGGATTAACGAATTACTTATCTAACTAACTGTGAGGATCCAACTACTATTTCCCGACTGATCAATGAACGAGTGTCGTTAGCTGTGAATTCAGGAAGGAAGTATACCGGGGAAATTGTGGGACAATAACTTATTTTAACATACACATGAATGGTGTTTCCTACACGATGCACAGAACGATTCTACACCAAATACGAAACTCTGAGAATCTAGGGAACATGTACTTAGGACCATCGGGAACCCAGGTCCAAATTCACAAAGGTTGTTACTTAGGAACCACATCTGTTAACTCAAGCAAACACCATTAACCTGACATATATGCCAGTTCCGTTGACCAAACAGAAAGTACTGGAATTTCATTTACTTCTAGCAAGTAGATGTTTGCATCTCTACTCCCCTTATGTAACATTCCTACTTTTATATAAGAATTATAGGTTTGGTTAAATTTATTAACCACTAGTAACTAGTTTATTTTAATATAAATATTCAACCCAAATAGTTTTAAACACTATTTTATATAGTTGGTTGAAATATTATTGGCCTGTATATGGGTGACCTTTCTAAATAAAATAAAAGTATATAAAAAACTTATATTATTAGACATGTAGATTACGTGTAAGTTGACCGTTAAAAATATGGAGTACCTAGACGGGCCTAGGAACCATATAATAATTAAATTATAAAAATACATTGTATTTGAACCTACTCTGTTTTTAATGAAACTTGGTTCAAAATGTAGATACAAATATTCTCGTTCTAAAGACATATTCATTGTTTTATACAGTGTCATATTTTAGAAGTTATAAGCACCAAATAAGTGAAGCATTTAAATTAATTATAATATATATAATATATAGTAAAATAATAATTAACTTTTTTTCACATTTCATGTGAAAGTGTACGTATACACTTTACAAATCAAAATCAAAGTTTACATTAAATATATATAGATATATACATGGCTAATATTCACCTTCTTGAAAGACTACTTGTACATCAATTGATGTTCAAATGCTACGTGGATCAATTCTCAAATATGACATTTAATGATAGTAGTTTACGTGTGTTGCTTTTGTGCACTCAAACTATTTGAGATGTAGTATAAATACAAAGTCTATTTCCTTTTCCTTTCTTACAATCTCTCGCTACTCTCTCCATATATATTATTATTATTATTATTATTATTATTATTATTATTATTATTATTATTATTATTATTATTAGAAAAGTCCTACCCCGTTTTAAGTGTTTTAACTCCCGATCACCGCTACCCTTTCCGATTGATCTGAACCCATAAACGCATGTCAAGGCTCTGCCTGACTAAGTTTATTGGAGTTCTGTCTCGTGACATAGGGACAAGGTTGAATGAGGGGTACTATACTTAACACGAGTGCATTATATATTTAAAATAGCCCAGAAGTTATACCCAAAATTTATACCAGGAAGTTTTCTAGTTGAACCCTAAAGTTACAAAGTGGGTCCATTCTCTTTTCTCACTATTTTATTCCCTTTTTCTTTATGATATAATTATATTCAAAAATATCCCAAATTGATCCATAAGTAAAAACCCGGACCCCTGAAACCCCAATCCATATTAAAAAAATCAAGAAAATCATATTTTACACCTTCTCGCGGGCCGCGTAAAGAATAGGCAGAAGGTCACGCGGGCCGCGTCAACTTGAGAGTTGACCGGATAAGCATCCGGGGCTACGTGTCATCCACGTGGCACACCTACTGATGACCCAGCAACCCTACGCGTAGACTAGGCGGCTACGCGGGCCGCGTTAGACCCAATTTTCAGCTATAAATAAGACAGGCTACGAGCTTTCAGTTGATCTCGAAACCAAAACTCAAAAACGTATTCCCACTACTCAAAATCACAAATTAGCATAGCGGGGCGCTGCTACAATACCGGGTATTAACTTGATCGCTGCTACGATTCAATGTCCGATCAATTGAAACTATCCGACAGGATGTTTAAGTGCTATCCTTTGTCATTAGTCGTGATTCCGACAGGATGTTTGAGTACCACCCGAACTCGGGAATACTCTGTCATTCGTTGTGAATCCGCTGGATGTTTAAGTGATTGCACTTTGTCATTCGTTGTGAGGGTTTTAATCTCGCGAGTTATCGTAAATTCTGTATTAGTTACTTACATAGTTCGTGTGCACTAGGTTACAAGACTAATCAATAGGCTAAGCTCTGCCCGTATAAATCTGCATGCTTATAATGTGAGTCATTCTCTTTTTATCAAATTACTTTCAAAATCATGTTTATTTTCAAAGTTATAATTACAGGGATTAAGTCATTGTAATCACCAAATTACAGCCGGTATGTGGGGTTTTGTATACATTACTTGATAATCTTCACCATTGGACAACGGGTTAGCCAAGGGGTGATATGACCATAGTCACAGACACCATTGGACAACGGGAGGGCCAATGGGTCGAGTGACAAATACCGTGGGTATATGGTTGATATGGAAACATTGTAATCGCTCTTAATATTGTAAATTATAACAACGTGTCGTTTTAGTAAAAAAAAAAAAGAATGATTCACCAGTATTTCCTGCTGACAAAACCTTTCTAAAACGCGTTTCAGGTAATTACAGTAAATTGGAGTAAGAGATGGATACGACACTAAAGGGCTTCAAGAAGTGGCTTATTTTATTAATTAAATCAAATTAAGAAATTTTGTTTTATGTAATTGGGTTATCCCTTATTAAAGCTACCTTTGTAAAACATGGGTTTTATCCCATCTATTTAATAAATAAAATCCGGTGTTTTCTAAACTCTTATATTTTTCCTAACTCACTGTCCTGATGAAATTTCCGCTGCAATATTTTTCAAAATAATCACCGGTACCACTTGGCTGTTCGCGGCTCCCGATTCCGTCCAGGGTGGGTCGGGGGTAGTGACAGAAGGTGGTATCAGAGCCACTGCTTTAAGCCAATAAGTGTTGTGATAATAATACCTAAGGTTATATAAAAGAGTTAGGAGATTGCTATTAAATGGTAGCACACAGGATAATATTTAGACTTTAACTTAAGAAAAGATGCCTTAGTATAAGCTTCGAGATAAGCTAAGTACTTTTGTAAATAAAGTATGATAGGTTTTGATATGCCATAAGAATAACGATTAGAACATTGCAGGCAATAACAATTAATTGCTATTAATTCTTGCTTATTGATATTACTTGGTCTAGAATAAGATATGTTACGGGAATACAAATTTCCTTAATTATGGATAAAAGCCCTAATAAAAGAGGCACTTTTAAAAATACTATTTATGGGAAATTTTCTCCGGCAAGACTGGGTATGGTGTAGCAAACTCTCCAGCTTGTCCGGATATACTGAGGTTATCTCTCCGGCGAGAACCGGATCAGACGGGGTATATAATATGTAAAACAAGTGACAAGATTTCCCTAAATAGTATCAGGACAAGATATCTGACTGTTTTTTTGGAAATAAGAATCTGTTAAATACATTAACCATATGAAGGGTATGTATATTACTGTCACACCCCGACCACGTGAGACAACGAAACGTGGCGGAAACGTTGGGGAGTGTTGTAACAGAATTAATGTTTCACAACCATGGAAAATTAAAGTTTTGTTTTATTCATCAAACAAGCGAGTTACATTGTCTTTAAACAAGAAATAAAGAGTACATAACAAAAATTAACTAGTTCTTGTCTCGTTTTAAGTCACTAAGGCACATGTCCGCCTAAGTATGTCTCGATAAGTCCTATGCATCAACTCCTGAAAACACATGTGAAAATAGGTACGTCAGCATAAAAATGCCTGTGAGATACATAGGTTTTGTGAAAACAGAATTCATGACTTATGTTTGAGAAAATGTTTAGTCATGAACCTTGTAATTTGCTTTGTCTTGTAAATCATTTGAAAAACGATAAGATCAGATGATATGTATATATAAGAGAATAATGTATGGTTAAATGAATAACCATGTAAAATGAATTTGTATAAGATAAGTTGTTTGTTGCTTTGTAATACCAAACAAACACTTATATATAGGAAGTACGAGAGGCGTATCCACCATGCTTGTATCATATTACACACGCCTCGTTACTTAATCACTTACTCAAACCAAACTACCAAAGTAAAATGTTCATGTCTAATGTAAATCATGTAATGTGTATCCAAAATGTAAGCATGTGATGAATAACAAATGTGCTAAGTATGCAACAAAAGACATACATAGCATAAAGTGTAATGTATAACAATGTACTAAGTACGCACACAATGGGCATACATGGCATAAAATGTAATGTAAAACAATGTACTAAGTACGCACACAATGGGCATACATAGCATGTAATGTAAGGCAATGTACTAAGTACGCACACAATGGGCATACATAGCATAAGATGTAATGTAAAACAATGTACTAAGTACGCACACAATGGGCATACATAGCATGTAATGTAAGGCAATGTACTAAGTATGCTCACAATGGGCATACATAGCATATAATGTAAGGCAATGTACTAAGTACGCACACAATGGGCATACATAGCATGTAATGTAAGGCAATGTACTAAGTACGCACACAATGGGCATACATAGCATAAAATGTAATGAAATCATGTACTATAAATGTACTAATGAACATAGCAGGTATATGATGTGAAAGCATGAAAGTAACAAGTAGGCACATGTGTTCCACCCCAAAACTTTTGGAAAACAGTAAAAGAGGGGTCTATGTACTCACTTGAGATTGCTCAGAAGTCCTAAGATAACCACCAAGCAATGCTAGAGATCACGGAATCAAACGGCACCTAGTATAGGTAACTATGTTAATAAACCGGACCTATATCGGAGGATCGGATAGAATGAGGGTTCGTAAACCAAACGAGTATGGAGACTCGTGTAATATGGTTTAACAAAGCCTACATACTAAATGAAACCTAACATAAGTGCTTACGACCCATTACGACCCGTTTAGGTAGCTTATGCTACTTTAACGCGTCGTTCGTGTGAAACGCGTTCGGACCGCCTAACTAGTCCTATGACAAGTAACATATTCCTTAACATGTCTAATATTGTTGTCAAATCAGTTTAGATGTCAAAAGTTATGTTACATATGTTTAAAATGAATTTTGGCATCAAAGGGGTATTTTGGTAATTTACCTAAGGCATATAAACTACTTATCATACAACTACTTAAACGAAGCGACCATAAGGTATAACCTCGGAAGGTTATTCCCTATATACTATGGTCACCTGAAGTGTTTGGTCGGATCCTAATGATAGACCAAATGGGTCGGGTTCGAAGGTGTGACACCTGTGTCACTTCAACCATCAAACAAATGCCAAACCAATGAAATATTGTATTTCATACTTGGGATTTGTAAAAATATGTGTATCGTTTGCACATATCAACTCTTGTTCGATTTTAAGCTATAAATCGCTTTCTGGAGGGTTATACGCGCTCTGATGCCTAAATATAACCAGTTTAAATCCAACGAACACTCTGGAATAGTGAAATAGGCTTAACATACCTTAAATAACCTTTACATAACTTAGAAATAAGTTTTGAAGGCTTTGGTATAGCAAAAACAAGTTAATTCGTTTACAGGGACTAAACTTGACAAACTACGAAAGTATGCCAATATGAACTGTAACAAACATTCCAGAACATGACCATAAGTTAAAATACCATAAATATCCTTCGCATAGCTTAGAAATAGGCTTTGATGGGTTCGGTGTGCTAAAATAAACTTTTGGGTCATTCAGGGACTAAAAGCGTCAAAAAGTGCACAAGTTTGCATTTTCGCGCATAACTTACGTTCTGAATACATCCGAACATCCAAAAATTTATGTAAGCACTAAAACATTTTATTTTAGTGTTTGGCATAAGAAAAATCTATTCGTCGCGCAATTTGGATCGTTTTTCGCGCTTATGCGCATTCCGTCGTAATTAAGCGAACATCGCGATCGTACGACCAAACGAACCAACATCCGGCATATTTTTGAGCATGTTTCATGTCCACAATGTTTAGGCATCATTTTAGGGCCTTAAAGTTGGCTCTACAGGCCTTAGAAGTGTCGGAAATGGCATAAACACAAAACAGGGACTGAAACTGTCATTTAACAAACTTGGTTCTGATCAGACATGGCCATGCGGCCCGCGTAAGGTTTGTGTACATCTTTACGCGGCCCGCGTCACGGTCTCAGATCAGATAAGATCGATTTATCAGCATATTACAGCTGTTTAACCCACAACCACAAACCCACACTTGCCCTTTCAGCTCATTAGGGGTCATTTTTTAGTTACCACAACTTTCCAACAAGTGTACGCACGAGATTCGATCACGTTATTCAAGAAACAATCTTAACGATTCGGGAAATACTATAAATACCCCACCCCCATTTGCTTCAAACCCACAAGAATCTGATCAAAAAGACTCTAAGTTGGAACCATTGTTTCATACCTGAGTTATTTTGATCTAGATTAGCATTCGGGGACCCTTCGTAAGTATTCCTTCGTTCTTTTATTGCTTTTCGAGTCCGAAAGTCAAACTTTGTTTGACTTTCTGCGTTGACCAGTTTATGGTCAATGCGAAGTTCATTTGAACTTCGCAACGTGATTTTAATCATGATGGTTATAGTCCTTTGTGACTATGCCTACTGATTACCACGTCGTAAGGATAAGCGATCTAATAAATCGCTTATACCTTCTAACCCGACCCATTTGGTCGATCATTAGGATCCGACCAAATACATTAGGTGACCATAGTATATAGGGAATAACCTTCCGAGGTTATACCCTATGGTCACATCGTTTGAGTAGTTGTATGATAGGTAGTTTATATGCCTTAGGTAAATTACCAGAATACCCTTTTCATGTATAATTGGTAATTAAGCATATGTAACCTAAACTTTTATCACATAACTGATTATGTAACACGTTTAGGCATATAACACTTGTCATAGGGCTAGTTAGACGTCTCAAGTGCGCTTTTGCGCGCACGACGCGTTAAAGTAGCATAAGGGTCGCGATGGGTCGATAGCACTTAGGTTAGGTTCCGATTTAGTATGTAGGCTTTGTTAAACCATATGACACGAGTCTCCATACTCGTTTGGTTTACGAACCCTCATTCTATCTAAATCCTCTGATTTTGGTCCGGTTTATTAATGTAGTTACCTATATTAGGTGCCGTTTGATTTCCGTGATCTCTAGCATTGTTTGGTTGTTACTCAAGGACTAATGAGCAATCTCAAGTGAGTACATAGCTCCCCTATTTTACTGTTTTCCAAACTGTTTTGGGGTGAAGCATGTGTACCTATGTGTTATTTTCATGATTTCAAAGTATAATTGATTATACATGTTATTACTTATCATTTGACAAACTAAATGACTATCTATGGTTTAAACACTGATTTCTCAAAGAACATAAAATAAAAATGTTGAATTGTACTTATTTTATGTTCACCAGACCGATTGTTAGTATGATATAGCGCTATAGGATTAGACACCCCATTCCTGTTGTCATGGAATGCCTGAAACCAATTTGTTTCTCCATCCAAATAGGGATTGCCTTTGTGGTATCCTTATAGTCTCAAAGGTGTAGTTTGATGCACTAGGTCCGAATGAATTCTTAAATCACACCCTTAAAGTATATTTTGATATACTCCCAAAAGTATAGTTTGATATACTCTCATGTGTGGTATTGTACAAAACCAACATATATTTTGTTAATCATCCAAAGCATATTTTGATATGTTATTTACAAAACCAAAACATAGTTTAATATGTTATTTATCACATCCAAAGCATATTTTGATATGTTACTTATGAAACCAAAACATAGTTTAATATGTTACTTACAAATCCAAAGTATACTTTTAATATGCTACTATAAGGTTATTCGTTTAACCTTACATTATTTTACAAAGCATAACTTCTGATTTATTCAAACACTTTGTTTGGTACATTTTTGCTTATGGTTTAAGTAGTCTCATTTTACTTACCATACATAACTTTTGCTTACACATTACATGGTTTACATTTAACTTGGGTTATACAAAAACATTTGACTATTGGTTTAAACATGAACATTCTATATTGGTGTTTTGGCTTGAGTAAGTGACTTAAGTAACGAGGCGTGTGTAATATGATACAAGCATGGTGGATACGCCGCTGGTACTTCCTATATATAAGTGGTTGTATGGTATTACATATCGTAGCGTTGGTTGAATCATTTCAGTTTAAGACATATGACATTTTATACAAATAACATACTTTTCACAAGACATTGTTTTTTACAAACAACTTATCTTATACAAACTCATTTTTACTTGGTTATTCATTTAACCTTACACTACTCTTTTACGTATCATCTACTTTATCATCACTTTTCGAATGATTTACAAGACAAAACATTTTATAAGGATCATGACTGACTTTGGTTAAACAACATTTTCTAAACTTATAAGTCATGAATCCTATATTCACAAAACCTATGTATCTCACAAGCATTTTTATGCTGACGTACCTATTTTTACACATGTTTCAGGTACTGCTTTGCAATGATTGTTGATACATGCTACATTTAGGATGGACTCGTGCCTTAGCAACTTTAAAACTTGGAAGATCATAGTTGTACTTATTTGATTGTATTAAGACAATGAGTTCATTTATTCAATAAAACAAAATTTATTTATGCCATGGTTATGAAACAATAATTCTGTTACAACACTCCCCGACGTTTCCGCCACGTCTGGTTGTTCTACGTGGTCGGGGTGTGACAGAAAAGTTGGTATCAGAGCCAATGGTTATAGAGAATTAGGTTATTAGTAATGCTTTGACCTAGACTATAACCTTCCTAGGACCCTAACACAAGTTTTCTTGTGTTTAGTTTTAAAACAATACCGTCACTTATTCTTAGGTGACAACCACAATAAGAACATAAATTTCTATCCCGCTTTGAAAACTAATCATCTGTTCTAGGATGATTTATTATATGGTTTTGAACCCTTTAAGTTTTCAAAATCCCGTCAAAGTTGGTCTAAATAATGTGAACACGTGCAAACTAGAAGGGTGGGTGCCTGTACCCTGAGTTTTCTGTCTAAGGCTAGAGTGTTCGTACAAATCCACATAATCGGACCAGTCACTCTTACTTGGGAACTCTTGGGGTGAGTGTCCACTTATAGGCGAGCATGTCTTCGCGATACATTATTTTTGACCTATTTACTTTGATTAATCACCAGGGTCGTTTGTTGCTTTGTAGTAACAAACAAATGACCACTATCCTTGCTTTCATCAGATTTGTTTCATCTCATTCTTTTCGTCTAATTCTCTCACTCGTTTCCTTTCATGTTCCTCTTTTAGAAATGCCTCCTCGACGCGACAATCAGATGGCGAATGCCGAACTGGCGGAAATCATCGCACAGCAAATGGCTGCTGCCTTCCCAAATCTTTATGCTCAAATGATACAAGCCATCAACAACAACAATGCTCCATGCAACTTCAAGAATTTTAACTCGGCTAAACCGCTCAAGTTTAGTGGTTCTGAGGGAGCAACTGGGCTTCTTCAATGGTTCGAGAGCATTGAGAATACTTTCCGTCACGTTCAGTGTCCTGAAAATCGCAAGGTCGAGTTTTCTTCAAGTGTGTTTCAGAAGAGGGCTCTTACGTGGTGGAACGGGGTTATGAGAGACCGCGGTGCTGAAGTTGCATTAGCACAGACTTGGGCCGAGCTTAGGGCTCTTATGATGAAGGAATTCTGTCCTCGTCATGAGCTAAGGGCTCTAGAAAGGGAATTTAATGGTTTGAAGCAAGACAGTGGGGAACATCGAGCCTATACTGACCGCTATGAAGAATTGAGCTTGTTATGCCCTAGTATGGTTACGCCTCTGGATAAGGCGATTGAGAAATACATTGATGGTCTTCCTGACGTAGTTCAGGATATCGTTACTGGCAGCAACCCTACTACTGTCAGACAAGCCATTGAATTGTCTGCCACTCTGACTGAATCCCATATCAGGAAGCGCAAGCTGTTTCGGAAGGGCGACTCAAGACCATCTGACAAGACTGCTCAAGTGGAACCCAAGGAAGAAAATGCTGAGGTGTCCAAGAATAAGAAGCACAAAGCCTCTCAAAACTACGTTGTAACTGCTCAAGACAAACAGGTTGCACCAAACCAGCCAGCACAACCTCGCAAAAGGCAAAACTATGTGGGTACTGCACCTTTGTGCAACAAGTGAAACCGTCATCATTTGGAGCAAGAGCAGTGTCACAAATGAACCCACTATGGGCGGTTGGGACATTTGATCAATGTTTGTCGTTATGCAAATCAAGCTGCTGCAAACCCTGCTGCTGTTCAAGCACGGTTCCCTCCGGGGTCATGTTACAACTGTGGTGACCTTACCCACTACAGGAACAATTGCCCAAGACTTGTTAACGCACCTCCAGTGCGAGGACGAGCATTTAACATCAATGAGGCAAACATGAATAATGATGCAGCAGTGAACAATTAGTGTTTTGTATTTCCTTGGTTATTATCTTTTGACACTTCAAGATAATTCGGTTGTTATATAAATAAAAATTTGTTGTTCTTATTTCTGCAAAAATTTATGCATTTATATGAATGATTGATGCAACCTTATGATGTCAACCCAAATACAAACTACTCGTGTGGTTCTGTTATCTTATGATCACTTGTGATCTCCCCAAGAACCTTAAACACTCGTTTCCTTTAAGAAACAAAGCCAAACTCTTATTGAGAATCCTTCTATCTTCATAGATGGATCCTTAAAAATGCTTAAAGTGCCAAATGAAATCCATGGATTGGATTCCTGATGAGCTTTAATTATCCATGCTCAAAGACAACAAATTAAAGAATCAAGTTAACTAATTATGTGCTGATGTGTTTTCTTATATGTTTTGTGGTTGTATGTGATCCATCCAAATCCTCGTAGAATCTTCCATATCTCATATGAGGGATTCATAGTAGGATATCCAAAGTTACTATCTTAAATCCTTAATGGACTTCTACATTGTGGTCAAGTCCCTTGGGTTTTAAAGTACTATTCTATAATTGGACCCCTTGGGAGGTCTAGATAAACAGATTGATTTTGAAAATCTGATTAGAAATATCATGTGATGATATAATTACAAAGATCCCTTAGGTGGTCTATTTAAGGAGATCGTACGACGGTCTAGTTAAGAAGACCATGTGTTGATCTAGTTAAAAAGATCGTTCCTAGATCTAATTGAAAGGACCCTTTGGTGGTCTAGTCGAGTCGCTTCATGTTTATTCAATTGATTTTTCCTCTACGCATTCTGAAATGAACTGTGCGGACTATGCAAGGAATTACGTAATTATGGAGGCCTACATAGTTATGGAATTCAGTGCACAGAAACCACAAGAAGTTTTGTCATGTGTTAAGACCTATAGTGACGAGAATAAAGATACGGGAGAAGTCTTGGACCTTGACCGATGTCATTTTATCTTACACTCCCGAATTATGATTTCAAGCACACACAAGTTTCCTATGATTAGTCTTCAAAACAAACGTTCTTCTGTCCGTAGTTCAAAATTCCATGTTTTACTACTACGAGGAATTCACTTTGAGGGTTAACAAATTCGCTAAAAATCCTAACATGGCCAAGAGTTTTACTTAAGGGATTCAATGGATCTATTTGAAGGCGAAACCGTCACAGCCGTCTTCACAAGTTTCCTCTAGAATTAAATTTCGGGACGAAATTTCCTAAAGTAGGGGAGACTGTGACACCTGTGTCACTTCAACCATCAAACAAATGCCAAACCAATGAAATATTGTATTTCATACTTGGGATTTGTAAAAATATGTGTATCGTTTGCACATATCAACTCTTGTTCGATTTTAAGCTTTAAATCGCTTTCTGGAGGGTTATACGCGCTCTGATGCGTAAATATAACCAGTTTAAATCCAACGAACACTCCAGAATAGTGAAATAGGCTTAACATACCTTAAATAACCTTTACATAACTTAGAAATAAGTTTTGAAGGCTTTGGTATGGCAAAAACAAGTTAATTCGTTTACAGGGACTAAACTTGACAAACTGCGAAAGTATGCCAATATGAACTGTAACAAACATTCCGGAACATGACCATAAGTTAAACATACCATAAACATCCTTCGCATAGCTAAGAAATAGGCTTTGAGGGGTTCGGTGTGCTAAAATAAACTTTTGGGTCATTCAGGGACTAAAAGCGTCAAAAAGTGCACAAGTTTGCATTTTCGCGCATAACTTACATTCTGAATACATCCAGACATCCAAAAATTTATGTAAGCACCAAAACATTTTATTTTAGTGTTTGGCATAAGAAAAATCCATTCGTCGCGCAATTTGGATCGTTTTTCGCGCTTATGCGCATTCCGTCTTAATTAAGCGAACATCGCGATCGTACGACCAAACGAACCAACATCCGGCATATTTTTGAGCATGTTTCATGTCCACAATGTTTAGGCATCATTTTAGGGCCTTAAAGTTGGCTCTACGGGCCTTAGAAGTGTCAGAAATGGCATAAACACAAAACAGGGACTGAAACTGTCATTTAACAAACTTGGTTCTGATCAGACATGGCCATGCGGCCCGCGTAAGGTTTGTGTGCATCTTTACACGGCCCGCGTCAGGGTCTCAGATCAGATAAGATCGATTTATCAGCAGATTACAGCTGTTTAACCCACAACCACAAACCCACACTTGCCCTTTCAGCTCATTAGGGGTCATTTTTAGTTACCACAACTTTCCAACAAGTGTACGCACGAGATTCGATCACGTTATTCAAGAAACGATCTTAACGGTTCGGGAAATACTATAAATACCCCACCCCCATTTGCTTCAAACCCACAAGAATCTGATCAAAAAGACTCTAAGTTGGAACCATTGTTTCATACCTGAGTTATTTTGATCTAGATTAGCATTCGGGGACCCTTCGTAAGTATTCCTTCGTTCTTTTATTGCTTTTCGAGTCCGAAAGTCAAACTTTGTTTGACTTTCTGTGTTGACCAGTTTATGGTCAATGCGAAGTTCGTTTGAACTTCACAACGTGATTGTAATCACGATGGTTATAGTCCTTTGTGACTATGCCTACTGATTACCACGTTGTCTATGGTCGTAAGGATAAGCGATCTAATAAATCGCTTATACCTTCGAACCCGACCCATTTGGTCGATCATTAGGATCCGACCAAATACATTAGGTGACCATAGTATATAGGGAATAACCTTCCGAGGTTATACCCTATGGTCACATCGTTTGAGTAGTTGTATGATAGGTAGTTTATATGCCTTAGGTAAATTACCAGAATACCCTTTTCATGTATAATTGGTAATTAAGCATATGTAACCTAAACTTTTGTCACATAACTGATTATGTAACACGTTTAGGCATATAACACTTGTCATAGGTCTAGTTAGACGTCTCAAGTGCGCTTTTGCGTGCACGACGCGTTAAAGTAGCATAAGGGTCGCGATGGGTCGATAGCACTTAGGTTAGGTTCCGATTTAGTATGTAGGCTTTGTTAAACCATATGACACGAGTCTCCATACTCGTTTGGTTTACGAACCATATGACACGAGTCTCCATACTCGATAGCACGAGTCTCTATAAGTGATTTATTAGATCGCTTACCCTTACGACCCTAGACAATGTGGTAATCAGTAGGCATAGTCACAAGGGACTATAACCATCGTGATTACAATCACGTTGCGAAGTTCAAACGAACTTCGCATTGACCATAAACTGGTCAATGCAGAATGTCAAACAAAGTTTTACTTTCGGACTCGAAAAGCAATAAAAGAACGAAGGAATACTTACGAAGGGTCCCCGAATGCTAATCTTGATTCAAGTAGCTCAGTTATGAAACAAAGGTTTCAACTTAGAGCTTCTCAAATCAGATTCTAGTGGGTTTTGAAGTTGGGGGATGGGGGTATTTATAGGATTTCCCGAACCGTTAGGATCGTTTTTTGGAAACCGTGATCGAATCTAAGGCGTACACTTGTTGGAATGTTGTGGTGACTAAAAATGGCCTCTCATGAACTGAAAGGGCAAGTGTGGGTGTGTGGTTGGGAGTTTAACAGCTGTTAATACATTGAATCTGGTTTTTCTGTTCAGATGAGGTGCTCGCGTAGCACGACTGCATAGGCAAGGGATGCTCGCGCTACGCCACCATGGGTCAGTTTCAGCAAAGTTTCAAAAATGACAGTTTTGGTCCCTGTACGTGTTTAAGGCCTTTTTCGATGCGTTTGAACCCCGTTAACCTCATTTCAAAGCTCTAAAATGAAGTTAAAGTATAGGGAACTTAAAATGTGCTCAAAAACATCTCAGATGTCGGTTCGTTTGGCCGTACGATCGCGATGTTCGCTTAATTACGACGGAATGCGCATAAGCGCGAAAAACGATCCAAATGACGCGACGAATGGATTTTTCTTGTGCCAAACACTAAAATAAAATATTTTAGCGCTTACATAAATTTTTGGATGTCCGGATGTATTCAGAACGTAAGTTATGCGCAAAAATGCAAACTTGTGCACTATTTGACGCTTTTAGTCCCTGAATGACCCAAGAGTTTATTTTAGCACACCGAGCACCTCAAAGCCTATTTCTAAGCTATGTAAAGGATATTTATGGTATGTTTAACTTATGGTCATGTTCCGGAATGTCTGTTACAGTTCAAATTGGCATACTTTCGCAGTTTGTCAACTATAGTCCATGTAAGCGATTTAACTCGATTTTGCCATACCAAAGCCTTCAAAACGTATTTATAAGTTATGTAAAGGTTATTTAAGGTATGTTAAGCCTATTTCACAATTCCGAAGTGTTCGTTGCATTAAAATGGTTATATCTACGCATCAGAGCGCGTATAACCCTCAAGAAAGCGATTTAAAGCTTGAAATCGAACAAGAGTTGATATATGCAAACGATACACATATTTTTACAAATCCCAAGTATGAAATAAAATATTTCATTGGTTTGGCATTTGTTTGATGGTTGAAGTGACACAGGTGTCACAGTCTCCCCTACTTTAGGAAATTTCGTCCCGAAATTTAATTTTAGGAGAAACTTGTGAGGACGACGGTGATGTTTTCGCTTTGAATGAACCCCTTGAACCGTAAGTAGAACTCTGGGCCATGATAGGGTTCTTAGCAAAATTGTCAATCCCTCAAAGTGAAGTCCTTGTAGCAGCAAAACATGGAGTTTCAAACTATGGATAGGAGAACGTTTCCCATGAAGACTTATCATAGGAAACTTAAATTCACGATTGGGAAGTGTAAGATAAAATCACATCGGTCAAAGTCCAAGACTTCTCCCGTATCATTACTCTTGCCAGTATTGGTCTTTACACATGACAAAACTTCCTGTGGTTTCTGTGCACTGAATTCCATAATTATGTAGGCTTCCATAATTACGTACTTCCTTGCACAGTCCGCACAGTTCATTTCATAATGCGTATGGGAAAAAAATCAAACGAATAATCCTGTGGTGATTTAACTTGACTGCAATAGAGTCTCTTTAACTAGGTCACCAAAGGATTAGATCAACGAACAATCTCTTCAGCTAAACTACCCAAGAGAAATATTTAACTACATCAATGTAGGATGTCTTTAACTAGATTGTCGAACCAATCTATTTAACTTAGATCGACGTAGGATCTCTTTAACTAGACCACCAGAGGACCTTTTTTTAACTATATCAACGCATGATATATTCAACTAGATTGTCGAACCAATCTCTTTAACTTAGATCGACGAAGGATCTCTTTAACTAAACCACCAGAGGGCCTTTTTAACTATATCAACGTATGATATATTCAACTAGATTGTCGAACCAATCTCTTTAACTTAGATCAACGAATGATCTATTTAACTAAACTACCCACGGGGAATATTTAACTACATCGACGTAGGATGTCTTTAACTAGATTGTCGGACCAATCTCTTCAACTATATCAACACATGTTGTCCTTAAACTTTGGAATAGTACTTTATAATCCAAGGGACTTAACTACAGCGTAGAAGTCCATTAAGGATTTAAGATAGTACCTTTTTGAATATCCTACTACGAATCCCTCATATGAAGGTATGAAAGATTCTACGAGGATTTGGATAGCGAATATCCAGAGTATACAAAAACACAAAATGCTTAAAAGGAAAGACAAGATGCATAAACACATAGTCACATAACCACAAAATTGTTTATCTAGATCTTTAATTTGTAAGTTTTGTTTTGTTAATTACGTACATGCATTTAAAGCACACTAGGAATCCATTTCATGGATTTCATTTGGTACTTTAAACATTAGCAAGAATCTAATTATGAAGATAGAAAGATCTTCCAAAAATTCGATTTCGTTTTCAAGAAAACACAATATTCGAATTAAGGTACAATAATTTGAATATACGGAAATACCCTTAGGTACCCTATTAAGAATTTATAGTGGTACTTTGGGTATTCGTACAGAGTTGTAACTTGCGCCTTGTACTTCGTTTCCTTGGAAGAAACGGGTACTTTGGATTTCCGTGGAAAACGCAAGAGATAATAAAATGGAAGAAATTACGGGGTAGTCTGTTCTTCAAGGAATACGGTTCCTTGATTGTCCGTATTGTAGAGGATACGTTGTTTATACATGCCATCACATTTGTACATTACAATACAAAATAAAAAGATTTATTTATAAACAACAACAACTGTTTCATGGACCTTGACTACAAAAGAAAATAATACATAAGGCTTGATTATCTCTAAACAACATTGTCTTCTAGTTGATCCGATGCTCATCCCTGTGCTGGATTCACATTAGCAAGCTTTGGGCAATTTCTTCGGAAATGGCCCATCTTGCTACAGTTGAAGCAAGGACCTAGTGGAAGACGAGCTTGAGCATGATTTACTTGAGGTTGCTTTGGACCACCTTGGTTTGGGGTAAATCGACAAGCATTTGCCAGGTGACCGAGTCGCCCACATGATGCACATAAACGACACTGTAGGTGAGCTAAGTGGTGTGCATTACATTTGTCGCATATCGGTGCAGTACCGGCATAAGGTTTCCTTGCAGGAGGTTGAGTTGGTTGGTTGCGGGTGTTTTGGTTGGGTTGAGCAGCAATCGCACAATTCTGCGAAGCCTTACACTTCTTAGACTTCTCAGGGGATCCAGTCTGTTCATCCATGGTCTTTGATTCCTCGATTGGCTTCTTGTCACCCTTTCGAAAAACTTTATGCTTTCTGATCTGAGATTCAGTCAAGGTTGCAGATAGCTCAATGGCCTGCCTAACCGTAGTGGGGTTACTACCAGTAACAATGTCCTGAACTGAGTCAGGGAGACCATCAATGTATTTCTCGATCGCCTTATCCAAAGGCGTAACCATGGTAGGGCACAACAGGCTCATCTCTTCATATCGATCAGTGTATGCTCGATGTTCACCGCTGTCTTGCTTAAGATCGTCGAATTCCCTTTCCAATTATAACATCTGTGTCTAAAATCATTGTGAACAGTACCATTATCAATAAAAAAATGTCATTTGATCCCAATGTTTGTTTGGTTATGTTTTACATTTTTCATGTTTTGACTTTCATTCAATTTCAAACTCTATATCACTTTCTAGAGAGTTATACGCAAACTGGTGCGTAAACGTAGCCAGTTTAATGCGACAAATACTCCGGAACATCAACATATACTTAACATACCTTAAATAACCCTTACATAACTTAGAAATAAGTTTTGAAGGCTTTGGTATGGCAAAAACAAGTTAATTCGCTTACAGGGACTAAACTTGACAAACTGCGAAAGTATGCCAATTTGAACTGTAACGAACATTCCGGAACATGACCATAAGTTAAACATACCATAAATATCCTTTACATAGCTTAGAAATAGGCTTTGAGGGGTTCGGTATGCTAAAATAAACTTTTGGGGTCATTCAGGGACTAAAAGCGTCAAAAAGTGCACAAGTTTGCATTTTCGCGCATAACTTACGTTCTGAATACATCCGGACATCCAAAAAAATTATGTAAGCACTAAAATATTTTATTTTAGTGTCTGGCATAAGAAAAATCCATTCGTCACGCCATTTGGATCATTTTTCGCGCTTATGCGAATTCCGTCGTATTTAACCGAACAACGTAACCGTACGGCTAAACGAACCGACACCCGAGATATTTTTGAACACATTTTAAGTTCCCTATACTTTAACTTCATTTTAGAGCTTTGAAATGGGGTTAACGGGGCTTAAACGTGTAAAAAAAAAACGCATCGAAAACCAAGTTTTGAGGTTGCAGGGACTGAAACTGTAAATCTGCCAAACTAGGTCCGTAAGTAGGGGCCAGATGCAGCAAAACGTTTTTTTTCAGCTGTTAACAGCCCTTAACACTCTCCAAAGGCCAAGTGCCAAGTGTCAAACTCTTATGGTGGATGGCAAATGAGTTACCACAACTTTCCAACAAGTGTACGGCTTAGATCGTGCCCCCTTTTCCAAGAAATGATCCTAACGGTGAACCGAAAACTATAAATACCCACCTCCACCCTTCACTTTTCCTCACAAGAATCTGATCTAATGTGCTCTAAGTTGAAACCTTTGTTTCATACCTGAGCTATTTTGATCTAGATTAGCATTCGGGGACCCTTCGTAAGTGTTCCTTCGTTCTTTTATTTCTTTTCGAGTCCGAAAGTCAAACTTTGGTTGACTTTCTGCATTGACCAGTTTATGGTCAATGCGAAGTTCGTTTGAACTTCGCAACGTGATTGTAATCACGATGGTTATAGTCCCTTGTGACTATGCCTACTGATTACCACGTTGTCTAGGGTCGTAAGGGTAAGCGATCTGATAAATCGCTTATACCTTCGAACCCGACCCATTTGGTCGATCATTAGGATCCGACCAAACACATTAGGTGACCATAGTATATAGGGAATAACCTTCCGAGGTTATACCTTATGGTCGCTTCGTTTAAGTAGTTGTATGATAAGTAGTTTATATGCCTTAGGTAAATTACCAAAATACCCCTTTGATGCCAAAATTCATTTTAAACATATGTAACATAACTTTTGACATCTAAAATAATTTGACAACAATATTAGACATGTTAAGGAATATGTTACTTGTCATAGGACTAGTTAAGCGGTCCGAACGCGTTTCACGCGAGCGACGCGTTAAAGTAGCATAAGCTACCTAAACGGGTCGTAATGGGTCACAAACACTTAGGTTAAGTTTTGTTTTAGTATGTGGGCTTTGTTAAACCATATTACACGAGTCTCCATACTCGTTTGGTTTACGAACCCTCATTCTATCCGATCCTCCGATATTAGGTCCGGTTTATTAACATAGTTACCTATATTAGGTGCCGTTTGATTCCGTGATCTCTAGCATTGCTTGGTGGTTATCTTAGGACTTCTGAGCAATCTCAAGTGAGTACATAGACCCCTCTTTTACTGTTTTCAAACTGTTTTGGGGTGAAACACATGTGCCTACTTGTTACTTTCATGCTTTTCCATGTTTTCATATCATATGCTTGTTATGTTCAATAGTACACTTATAGTACATGATTTCATTGTGTTCATGCTATCTATGCCCATTGTGTGCATATTTAGTACATTGTTTTACATTACATTTCATGCTATGTATGCCCATTGTGTGCATACTTAGTACATTGTTTTACATTACATGCTATGTATGTCCATTGTGTGCGTACTTAGTACATTGTTTACATTACATTTCATGCTATGTATGTCCATTGTGTGCATACTTAGTACATTGTTTCACATTACATCTCATGCTATGTATGCCCATTGTGTGCATACTTAGTACAATTGTTTACATCACATGCTTTCATTTTGGTATGACATTTGGTTTGTTTAACATGGAACAATACATTCATTAACATTAGCTACGCCGTTCGTTAGTAGGTAGTGGTACCATAGGAATTGACAACTCCCGTTCCTGAAATCCTAGGTTTGTTTGGATTGGAAGGAATGACCGAATTCGATATACATAACTTAGATAAACCTTTAATTTGTTTAAGGGTTTATCGCCACAGTCTCAAGGCTTGGATGTATGCATTTTCACAATACCGCATAAATGTTTGTATCAGTAAAGCATGCATTTGTTACACAAAACATAACTTTGATTTAAACCATGTTTTACTTCAATACCTTGTTTTTGTGCATTTTACATATGGTTTAGTTGATATATTTCACTTACCATACATGATATTTTTGGGTAAACATTACATGATCTACATTAACATAAACATTTTGACATTAATATACACATTTAGTGGTTTACATTGGACATAGACATTTCAATATGGTTTACACATTAACACATGACAATTCGTTTATACATGAACAAATTACATTGATGGTTGGTTTGGGTAAATGATTCGAGTAACGAGGCGTGTGTAATATAATACAAGCATGGTGGATACGCCGCTGGTACTTCCTATAAATAAGTGTTTGTATGATATTTCATGTCGCAGCGTTACTTAAATCATTTCAATATTTGACATATTACATTTTACATAAACAACTTATTTTCACAAGACATTGATTTACAAAACAACTTATCTTATACAAACTCATTTTTACTTGATTATTCATTTAACCTTACATTATTCTCTTATTTATACATATCATTGCTTTTTAATGATTTACAAAACAAAACAACTTACAAGGTTCATGACTGACTGTTATTAAACATTTTTTTTCCTAAACTTATAAGTCGTGAATCCTATTTTCACAAAACCTATGTATCTCACGGGCATTTTTATGCTGACGTACCTATTTTCACATGTGTTTTCAGGAGCTTTTCCATAGGATGATGATCATGACACTAGGGCGGACCTGTGCCTTAGAGACATAAAATGAAGATAGACTTAGTTTAATTATGTTCTGAACTCTTTATTTCCTGTTTAAGACAATGTAACTCTTATATTTATAAATAAAATACAACTTTGAATGCCATGGTTATGAAACAATTAATTCTGTTACAACACTCCCCGACGTTTCCGCCGCGGTTTCATGTTATACGCGGTCGTGGTGTGACACCAATGCCCTGATCTCGTGACGAGGACAGAATTCCTTCATCATCAGTGCTCGAAGTTCTTCCCAAGTTTGGGCCAGTGCCACTTCGGCACCCCTATCTCTCACCACACCGTTCCACCATGTCAAAGCTCGTTTCTCAAAGACACTAGATGCGAAATCTACCTTCGCTCATTTGGACATTGAACATGTCTGAAGGTGCTCTCTAAACTCTCGAACCATTGCAGAAGTGCAGTCGCTCCTTGAGACCCAGAAAACTTTGATGGCTTAGCCGAGTTGAACGTCTTGAAATTGCAGGGGGCATTATTGTTGTTGAGAGCTTGGTGACATTGAGCAACGATGTTTGGGATTGCAGCAGTCATTTGCTGTGTAATGACAGCTGCCAGCTCTTCAATAGATACCGGATTTTCGCATCGTGGAGGCATTCTAAAAGGGGAAACAAGAGAGAAAACAAATGAAATGGCATTGGGTAAGAATAGGATGTTACAAATACAGACCAAAATCATGGTTGATGGTCATTTGTTTGAACCACGAAGCAAACAAACAACACAAAGGCTGAATCAAAGCAAATAGATCCTCATAGTGTATCGCGAAGACATGCTCGCCTATAAGTGGACACTCACCCCAAGAGTTCCCAGGTAAGAGTGACTGGTCCGATTATGTGGAAATGTACGAACACTCTAGCCTTAGACAGAAAACTCAGGGTACAGGCATTCACTCTTCCAGTTTGCACGTGTTCACACTATTTAGGACCCAAAACTTTTACGAGATTTTGAAAACTCAAAGGGGTTCAAAACCTTATAACAGAGGGTTCAAAACCTTACAATAGAGGGTTCAAAACCTAGTAATCAATCATCCTAGAACAGATGATTAGTTTTCAAAGCGGTTTTGAAATTTATGTTCTTGTTGTGGTCGTCGCCTAAGGATAGGTGACGGTATTGTTTTATGACTAAACGCAAGTAAACTCGCGTTAGGGTCCTAGAAAGGTTATAGACTAGGTCAAAATATTACTAATAACCTAATTCCCTATAACCATTGGCTCTGATACCATCTTTTATGTCACACCCCGACCACGTGAGACAACGAAACGTGGCGGAAACGTCGGGGAGTGTTGTAACAGAATTAATGTTTCACAACCATGGAAAATTAAAGTTTCATTTTATTCATCAAACAAGTGAGTTACATTGTCTTTAAATAAGAAATAAAGAGTACATAACAAAAATTAACTAGTTCTTGTCTCGTTTTAAGTCACTAAGGCACAGGTCCGCCTAAGTATGTCTCGATAAGTCCTATGCATCAACTCCTGAAAACACATGTGAAAATAGGTACGTCAGCATAAAAATTCCTGTGAGATACATAGGTTTTGTGAAAACAGAATTCATGACTTATGTTTGAGAAAATGTTTAGTCATGAACCTTGTAATTTGCTTTGTCTTGTAAATCATTTGAAAAACGATAAGATCAGATGATATGTATATATAAGAGAATAATGCATGGTTAAATGAATAACCATGTAAAATGAGTTTGTATAAGATAAGTTGTTTGTAAATCAATGTCTTGTGAAAAGTATGTTATTTGTATAAAATGTTATATGTCTCAAACTGAAATGATTCAAATAACGCTACGATATGTAATACCATACAAACACTTATATATAGGAAGTACCAGCGGCGTATCCACCATGCTTGTATCATATTACACACGCCTCGTTACTTAATCACTTACTCAAACCAAACTACCAAAGTAAAATGTTCATGTCTAATGTAAATCATGTAATGTGTATCCAAAATGTAAGCATGTGATGAATAACAAATGTTCTAAGTATGCAACAAAAGACATACATAGCATAAAGTGTAATGTATAACAATGTACTAAGTATGCACACAATGGACATACATGGCATAAAATGTAATGTAAAACAATGTACTAAGTACACACACAATGGGCATACATAGCATGTAATGTAAGGCAATGTACAAAGTACGCACACAATGGGCATACATAGCATAAGATGTAATGTAAAACAATGTACTAAGTACGCACATAATGGGCATACATAGCATGTAATGTAAGGCAATGTACTAAGTATGCACACAATGGGCATACATAGCATGTAATGTAAGGCAATGTACTAAGTACGCACACAATGGGCATACATAGCATGTAATATAAGGCAATGTACTAAGTACGCACACAATGGGCATACATAGCATAAAATGTAATGAAATCATGTACTATAAATGTACTAATGAACATAGCAGGTATATGATGTGAAAGCATGAAAGTAACAAGTAGGCACATGTGTTCCACCCCAAAACGTTTGGAAAACAGTAAAAGAGGGGTCTATGTACTCACTTGAGATTGCTCAGAAGTCCTAAGATAACCACCAAGCAATGCTAGAGATCACGGAATCAAACGGCACCTAATATAGGTAACTATGTTAATAAACCGGACCTATATCGGAGGATCGGATAGAATGAGGGTTCGTAAACCAAACGAGAATGGAGACTCGTGTAATATGGTTTAACAAAGCCTACATACTAAATGAAACCTAACATAAGTGCTTACAACCCATTACGACTCGTTTAGGTAGCTTATGCTACTTTAACGCGTCGTTCGCGTGAAACGCGTTCGGACCGCCTAACTAGTCCTATGACAAGTAACATATGCCTTAACATGTCTAGATGTCAAAAGTTATGTTACATATGTTTAAAATGAATTTTGGCATCAAAGGGGTATTTTGGTAATTTACCTAAGGCATATAAACTACTTATCATACAACTACTTAAACGAAGCGACCATAAGGTATAACCTCGGAAGGTTATTCCCTATATACTATGGTCACCTAAAGTGTTTGGTCGGATCCTAATGATCGACCAAATGGGTCGGGTTCAAAGGTATAAGTGATTTATTAGATCGCTTACCCTTACGACCCTAGACAACGTGGTAATCAGTAGGCATAGTCACAAGGGACTATAACCAATGTGATTACAATCACGTTGCGAAGTTCAAACGAACTTCGCATTGACCATAAACTGGTCAATGCAGAAAGTCAAACAAAGTTTGACTTTCGGACTCGAAAAGCAATAAAAGAACGAAGGAATACTTACGAAGGGTCCCCGAATGCTAATCTTGATTCAAGTAGCTCAGGTATGAAACAAAGGTTTCAACTTAGAGCTTCTCAAATCAGATTCTAGTGGGTTTTGAAGTTGGGGGATGTGGGTATTTATAGGATTTCCTGAACCGTTAGGATCGTTTCTTGGAAACCGTGATCGAATCTAAGGCATACACTTGTTGGAATGTTGTGGTGACTAAAAATGGCCTCTCATGAACTGAAAGGGCAAGTGTGGGTGTGTGGTTGGGAGTTTAACAGCTGTTAATACATTGAATATGGTTTTTCTATTCAGATGAGGTGCTCGCGTAGCGCAACTGCATAGGCAGGGGATGCTCGCGCTACGCCACCATGGGTCAGTTTCAGCAAAGTTTCAAAAATGACAGTTTTGGTCCCTGTACGTGTTTAAGGCCTTTTTCGATGCATTTGAACCCCGTTAACCTCATTTCAAAGCTCTAAAATGAAGTTAAAGTATAGGGAACTTAAAATGTGCTAAAAAACATCTCGGATGTCGGTTCGTTTGGCCGTACGATCGCGATGTTCGCTTAATTACGACGGAATGTGCATAAGCGCGAAAAACGATCCAAATGACGCGACGAATGGATTTTTCTTATGCCAAACACTAAAATAAAATATTTTAGTGCTTACATAAATTTTTGGATGTCCGGATGTATTCAGAACGTAAGTTATGCGCAAAAATGCAAACTTGTGCACTTTTTGACGCTTTTAGTCCCTGAATGACCCAAAAGTTTATTTTAGCACACCGATCACCTCAAAGCCTATTTCTAATCTATGTAAAGGATATTTATGGTATGTTTAACTTATGGTCATGTTCCGGAATGTCTGTTACAGTTCAAATTGGCATACTTTCGCAGTTTGTCAACTTTAGTCCCTGTAAGCGATTTAACTCGATTTTGCCATACCAAAGCCTTCAAAACTTATTTACAAGTTATGTAAAGGTTATTTAAGGTATGTTAAGCCTATTTCACTATTCCGGAGTGTTCGTTGCATTAAACTGGTTATATCTACGCATCAGAGCGCGTATAACCCTCCAGAAAGCGATTTAAAGCTTGAAATCAAACAAGAGTTGATATGTGCAAACGATACACATATTTTTACAAATCCCAAGTATGAAATACAATATTTCATTGGTTTGGAATTTGTTTGATGGTTGAAGTGACACAGGTGTCACAATTACAACATGTGAAATATATGATTATATAGATATGTATATCTATAAGAAATTTCAAAAGTCATAACGATTGACAATTTGGAATAAAGCACAAGCATATGTGCCAATAAATATAAATTTCTTTATCAGGAATCTCTTGCATATATCTATAATTCCGATATCAAACATTATTTTGTTTGATCATCTACCTCGTAACTCGTGCGACATTGTAAATAATGGAAATCCTTTAAGTTGGGACACCATCAAAAGTATAAGAATTTCCAATGTGTTACCATAAACTATTAACGCAAGTAAGAAACATGTAAAGTTGTGCTAGTGCACAAGAAAACACATGAAACTTAAATTATACGTCCACAGACGTCAAAGTATATCACACACGATTTCCAAGGCAAGACCTTTGGAAAATATAATTGGGCACGACAACACCAATGCTCATCCCAGCAGTGGGAGAACTATTGATCAAAAAGCGGCACTTTGCCACATGATCCTACAAACGACATGAATCTCGCTGAGGTACGTTGTAACAAGATTTCACAACCATCAGTGCACAGTCTAATCAGAGTCATAATTCTTAACACTGCAAAAGGAGTCATATACCTTTGCAAATTCCCTATTTCATTTCATTTCATTCGACATTCCTTGGTAATGTCACTTAACAACGATTATCATACGAAAATCCAGATAAAGTTCTTATATTTCTTTTATTGAAATTTTGACTTCTGCATATAAAGAGTTGACTTTCGTGTTTCTACTTCCTCTAATGGTCATCATACCATGAGGATTTCTTTCATAGTAGTGAATATTGATCTATTTCATTTCTTGGTAAATCCACACGTTACACATGCACTGTTTGTTACGCATGTGGTTCGTTTGATTTATGAAGACCACTGGAGGGCTTCATTCCGATTTGTTATTTTATCCAAACTCAAATATCATTCCGCTTTTTGCACGATGAACCGCATTATTTCAAAACGATGACTCTTTGATATCGAGTCAATGAATTTAAAACATTATATAAATTTAATTGATTATATATGGAAACTTACATAAGTAATTTACAATATAGTATTACTATAAAAAAATTGTTAAACCATTGAGGTGAAGAATTTATATTTTATATATTTTTACGTATAAAATTATGTTTGAGGTATACTCTCATTTAAGTTTATGTTTAGTTATTTATTATTGGTAATTAATATTAGTTTTATTATGAGTAATAATATATTAATAGTAGTAGTGTTAGTATTATTTTTAGGTACTAGGGTTATTGTCAGGGGCAGGTATTGGGTAACATAGCCTTAGTTAGGCATGGACTGATCACCTATGCTTAAACAAGGCATCACTAACCAATATCCAACCATGATAATAATTAGTTAATGTATATAAATTAAGTCATCATACTTATTTAGTAAATTTTAATTATATATAAAAATATTTTTATATATACTTTATACTGAAAAGAGAAGACACATTTTCATAAAACAATACAAGAATTAGAAGAACGAATAAAATTATCTAAATAACTGTCTAAGTATTCATGGACAAGACATTTTATACTTATAAGTAATTGTTCATCTTGTTTAATATTCCACAACTATTAAATACTTATAGAAGTATTATGTATCAAAACCGACAAAAGAGTTATGCAGATCAGAGACGTAAATCCCTAGAGTTTTCATTAAAACCTTTCAGTTGATTACATGGTGAATTGGTTCGATCACCATAATTATTAAACTATTTCAATCATTACGACACCTTGCGATATCGGTATAAACTTATAGCTTGGGCTAATCACAATCATTCGAATCATTCAAAACCACATCTGTCTTTCAATTCATCATTAAAAAAAATCGTCTTAATACAATTATGTATTAGGACAATGATACACTAACTCTATTGTCTTTTCGTGTATCCTTGCAATTCACTTATCTCAGTACATTGATTTTCTCATATCATAATTTAATATTTGACAAATCATTTTCATGCTTTTATTTCATTTTGAATCTGTCGATTCTAAGTCTTCCTCTGTGACACCTGTGCCTCCACGGCCATCAAAAAAATACCAAACTAATGAAATATTATATTTCATACTTGGGATTTTGTATAAATATGTGTATCGTTTGCACATATCAATTCTTGTTCGATTTCAAGTTTTAAATCGCTTTCTGGAAGGCTATACGCGCACTGATGCGCATATATAACCAGTTTAATGCAACGAACACTCCGGAATAGTGAATTAGGCTTAACATACCTTAAATAATCTTTACATAACTTAGAAATAAGTTTTGGAGGGTATGGTGTGGCGAAATCAAGTTTATTCGCTTACAGGGACTAATTTCGACAAACTACGAAAGTATGCCGATTTGTACTGTAACAAACATTTCGGAACATGACCATAAGTTAAACATACCCTAAATATCCTTTAAATAGATTAGAAATAGGCTTTGAGGGGTTCGGTGTGCTAAAATAAACTTTTTGGTCATTCAGGGACTAAAAGCGTCAAAAAGTGCATAAGTTTGCATTTTCGCGCATATCTTACGTTCTGAATACATCCGGACATCCAAAAGTTTATGTAATCATTAAAATATTTTATTTTAGTGATTGGCATGATAAAATTCTATTCGTCGCGTAATTTGGATCGTTTTTCGCATTCGTTCGTGTTTCGTCGTAATTAACCGAACAACGCAACCGTACGACCAAACGAACCGACATCCGAGATATTTTTGAGCATGTTTCATGTTCCATATACTTTAACTTCATTTTAGAGCCTTGAAATGGGATTAACGGGGCTTAAACGTGTCAAAAATGCATAAAAACCATGTTTTGCACATTCAGGGACCAAAATTGACATTCTGCCAAAGTTATCTTAGGAAGGGACCAAAATGAAAAATCTAAATTCCAGCTTGTTCCAGCTGTTCCCCTCATTTTCACATGGTTTTAATGAAACTATGGGCTCCCATGGTTTCACAAAACCATGGGCACATGTGTACGGATGAGATCGAAGCTCGTTTTACGATGAACGATCTTAACGGTTGTGCAAAAACTATAAATAACCTACCCCCCTTCACTCAAAACTCACACCTTGATCTGATTGCTCTCTAATTTGAAGTGATTTCACTTCATACCTGAGAATAATCGGGTCAAACTTCCGTTCTTGGACCTTTTGTAAGTCCTCTTTCGTTCTTTTACGCGTTTTAGCGTGAAAGTCAAACATTGTTTGGCTTTCAGCTTTGACCAGTTTATGGTCAACATGAAGTTCATTTGAACTTCATAACGTGAGCGTAATCACGATGGTTATAGTCCCTAGCGACTATACCTACTGATTACCACGTTATCTAGGCTCAGTGACGAGTCGTAGTTTCGGCCAAAATGCGTATTCTTGCGTATTTTGTAACCAAACTACTTTTAGGTATAAAAACCGTTTGTTTTGATACCAAACCTGTTTTCAAACTTTGTTAAACATGTTTTAACATGTTTAGCTCGTCACTTTTAGATTTGTGCTTGTCTAGGGTCGTAAGGGTAAGCGATCTAATCAATCGCTTATGCTTTCGAACCCGACCCATTTGGTCAATCATTAGGATCCGACCAAACACTTTGGGTGACCATAGTTGTATAGGGAATAACCTTTCGAGGTTATATGTCACACCCCCAAAATCCACACGCGGAGTATCACCGCTTGGAGGCGTGACTGACCAGGATCAAGCCACCAATCATATTGAACAAGCATGTAAGTAAACATAATTCAACCAAACAATATGAAAGGTGTTCAAAACCAAAGCATAGTTAAGTGTTTAGCAGAAGCATAATTGTAAAACCCATTGGAAGTATTAAATACGAAATAAAGTAATGTTCATAGCATGGCACACACTGCCATGTCCCACAACGACCGTTCCTCCCTGTGCAAGCTCCTTGAGTACCTAATGTCCTGCAAGGCATTGTAGCAACGAATCAACAACAAAGTTGAGCGAGTTCACAGTTGGTGTTTATTGTTAAGTTGTTTCAAAAACCAGGAGTTCATTTGTAAATCGTAAGTTAACCAGTTTACCCTGTTTACCAAACATATCCATAGTTGGTGGGGGCTTCCCCATGTTAACCACTAGACCTGTTGACCATATCGACCACTGACTGAAGTAAGTTGGTGCCCTAAAGTCAATGCCTATCATCATTGACTAGTGCCCAGATCCATTAGTTCACGCCCGTCCTCTGCGGCACGGTGTGAGGCTTGTCAAACCTAAATAGCGCTATCTAACTAATGACCCGTTCGCCATTGGCCCGGCGATTAAGTCGATATAAAAATGAGGGACTTCATGATAGAGAGTTTTGGTCTAGTATCTGTGTTGTCACCCTTCAAATAAGAGGGTGTGTACGTAATCCCCAAACCAGGAGGTTACGCAGGTTCCGATTAAGTTCTTAGTACGTGTTGTCACCCTTCAATAAAGAGGGTGTGTACGTGTCCCAAACCAGGAGATCACGCAGTTTCAGTTTAAATCCTTTACCCATTCCCAACCCTTGGGAATCCCATGCCTTGTGGAAAGTGTGAACTCACCTTTGCTTTGCTCGGTAGATAAAGCATTTGTCCTAAGTTGGTCAACCACACCCTATTATGGTTACCACTCGTTAGGACGGTAAACAAGTAATCACGTATAAGCTACATGTATCTAACACGTATTTGTCAAGTAGTGTACAAGTAGTAACAGTTATCGTATAACACTTAACCATAAATAATCCATCTATGAACAGTTAGCATAAGATAATCATAGAACAGTGAAGAGTGTACGACTATGTGCGACTATATAAGAGTTTGCAATTTAATAGACCTATTCCAAATAGTGTGTGATTAACTCAACTGGCCCCCTTGCATGTGCAGCCCATCACTGATGAGGCCCAAAGCAAACAAAAGGAGTTTGTAATCTTTGCAAAAGAAATTGTGCGATTATAACTGGGCCCGGGATCCGAGTAACACCCTTGTTCAGCCGAGTTAAAACAAGTGCAGCCCATAACCTTGGTCCGGCCCACTTCTTCATGTGAGGCCCAGGTTCTTGATTCCTATACATATTGCGTACCAACCAGGCCCATATCTTTTACATATGTTTTGCACCCCATTTACCTCATTTGATCAGTTAATTTTTTTTTTTTTTTTTTTTGCACATAATTATCATCAATGGATCTTGTGTTAATGAGTTAATTATTGTTATGCATAACTGTATAGTTTCACAAAAACAAATCCTATGTGACCGTCCCACTATCTCGATCCCCATCAAACACATGATCCAATGATTGCAATTCATATTCTATTATAATTTCAACAACCTTTTAATTTTTCACATGAGCCCTATACATGTTCTGACACTTTGTGCTTACAATCAGAATTTATTATATATACCTTTTAATTCATGGATCAACCATACTACTAGATATTCATTGAATTGTCACATTTAATTACCATTCATGTGATCGATACAATCAAATCGATACTAACAGTTTACATCTAATCTAAATATATAATAACAAGTATAATCATGTTTCTTTAGGATGCATTACTTTCGTTAGTTAAATTGGATCAAACACTTTCAGTTATTCCCACAAACACATATTATCATTCCATTCGGAATTATGGTTCAAGCATGTAATTACCATATCATAACATCAGTCAACTATCAATCCATACCAATTTACATATTACTACCTCATGTTAATTTAGATTATAATCTGGTTGTTGCAAAGAATTCCCAAATCGTTCCTAGATCGTTCCAAGCATCAAGAAAATAACAAAGCATAATCCAAACCATCATCAAGAACAACAAACAGATTAACAATAATGATTTAATATACTAACCGAATATAAAGTGCCTAATCCGAGAAGTAGAAGTGCTTCGGGTGAGGGAAATTGACTGTCGCTGATCGCACAAGGAAAGGGGAGGTTATTAGGGTTTTTCTTTTGTGTGGTGTTTGCTAAATAACGAAGATTTTAACACATCCCATGCGTAAATACGTGCAGGAGATCAATCAGGCCTTGTTGGGCTTCTTTTGGGCCGAAAATCATAACATAAATAATAGTGGTTTGGGCCAAGGGAGTAAAGGGTGCACAATAATAGTGTGGGTACATTGTGCGACTAGAATGCACGTTCATATAATCTCGGCATTTAACATTTAACACGTAACAGACTTACAACCAATTACTCATAGTGATTCAATGTAATTTAAACAAGTTTAATAAGTTTACGCAACATAGACATAATGACGTCGTGTAGTGAATATGAACAGTAGTGATATAAGTCAAGTGTCACGAGATTGGACAATGCTAACCTTGGGAATACGGGTTGTCACATTATCCCCAACTTGAAAGAAATTTCGTCCCGAAATTTAGCATGTAGTTACTGAGGAAGCTAGTTAGGTTGCGTAGTTTTCCTGGTTTTTCCTGGGGTGTCACATCATCCCCCCGTTGGTTTGGAATTTCGCCCCAAAATTCTGCAGTAGCTTCAGCCTCAGTAGTGGTTTCATTGTTTTCGCCATCAGCCGATTCCACAACAGGTTGGGTTTCAAGAAGCATCAGGGTTAAGCAGAACAGCGGCGAAGTGATTAGTCACCAAGAACACGTAGGCCACCATGTTGTTATAATCCCGGCATCGCCCACGCCAATCCCTAATGTCCCTCTATGAGCATCATTTCCCGTGTTGTTGTACTCGTTGCGAGGATTTCCAGTACGGCCGTCGTTCCCTTGGTTGTTGTCGTTGAATTTAACATTGGCCACTCCATGCCGTAAGCACCTTCACTTTCCATACTGTTGGTTACCATTACAAATACCTTGTTGTTGCCGTGACCGTTGCCTCTAATGTTGTTGTTTGAAACGAAGCTCTACGACTCTTCACCATCAAGGTCCATCTTTTCACATTCTGAGCCACGTCCTAACGCGTTACTCACTGTGCTGGCAGTCACACTTTCCATACTACCATCAGCTGTCCTCACTTATGCCCCGATTGATTCATAAGAGTTGACTCCCATGAGTTGCTGACGAGGGTTAAGGATTCGTTTGAAGCCAATTCGTTGGTGCTCGTTGCCGGTAATTAGGGTCGTCAAGTACTGAGGTCGGTAAAGTACTACGCTCATCCTCCTGTCCATCGATGTTGCAAGTTGCTTGAGTAATACTCGGTCTGTTGCGAGGGTATCGCAGAAGTGATCACACTTCGGGATCTAAGATGTCAAAACATGAGTTCTAGCAAACGAAGAGGAGCAAGAAAGGTATCGATCAATCATTCGACGCTGCGACATCCTACTCAGGGACGTTCGTATAAGCACCTAACATTCTACACGATTCGCTAGGTGTTCAAATGGGTGTTCAGGTAATACTCGATAGCATCGAGATTCGAAAGGATCCAGAGATGAATGAAAAGTTCACATTCGAGTAGGGGACAATCACTGCTATGACCCCTATAGGTTTGTTATGTTTCACATCGGTCAAATAACGGAACGGAACCCCTTTTCCACTTGTCAAGGCTCACTGGGACTCGCATGCACCCCACATTATTATTATGTGTGCACCCACAATAATATTGCGATTTGCATGCTCATCTTAGTTCCTCCTAACTCATGTCAAATGATTCCTCAAACTCAAATGTCAAACGGAGGTCGTCAATGTAATAAGATCACAAAAACCTAAGGACTATGGCATACTATCAACGCATCATAAGGTGAGCAAGCAATCCATGCCATCTTGCTATAGTGACGAGTGTGTGTTCGTGTGTTTCGTCATAACCCAATGTGTACTGTCACATCAAAGGAAACATGGGTGAGAGAGGTTCGCGAGAGTGCGATGACAGAAGAGAGTAAGCACACAAGTGTTTTCAAACAATAGTTGTTACGTTTATCTAAGCATATCACGAGCAAAGTTCTATGTAACTAGCAAGTAGGCAATATAAATATAAATCATATCACCTATAGTGTGGAGTCTTGCACGTGGAGCGAAGCGTCGTTGTGGATCGTTGAGCACTGTACAGGTTATAGTCTGGTTTTATCAAAAAGCTTTTCCCCTTTTTAAAACCAAGTTCACTATAACCAATGGCTCTGATACCAATCTGTCACACCCCCAAAATCCACACGCGGAGTATCACCGCTTGGAGGCGTGACTGACCAGGATCAAGCCACCAATCATATTGAACAAGCATGTAAGTAAACATAATTCAACCAAACAATATGAAAGGTGTTCAAAACCAAAGCATAGTTAAGTGTTTAGCGGAAGCATAATTGTAAAACCCATTGGAAGTATTAAATACGAAATAAAGTAATGTTCATAGATGGATTATTTATGGTTAAGTGTTATACGATAACTGTTACTACTTGTACACTACTTGACAAATACGTGTTAGATACGTGTAGCTTATACGTGATTACTTGTTTACCGTCCTAACGAGTGGTAACCATAATAGGGTGTGGTTGACCAACTTAGGACAAATGCTTTATCTACCGAGCAAAGCAAAGGTGAGTTCACACTTTCCACAAGGCATGGGATTCCCAAGGGTTGGGAATGGGTAAAGGATTTAAACTGAAACTGCGTGATCTCCTGGTTTGGGACACGTACACACCCTCTTTATTGAAGGGTGACAACACGTACTAAGAACTTAATCGGAACCTGCGTAATCTCCTGGTTTGGGGATTACGTACACACCCTCTTATTTGAAGGGTGACAACACAGATACTAGACCAAAACTCTCTATCATGAAGTCCCTCATTTTTATATCGACCAATCTGTCACACCCCCAAAATCCACACGCGGAGTATCACCGCTTGGAGGCGTGACTGACCAGGATCAAGCCACCAATCATATTGAACAAGCATGTAAGTAAACATAATTCAACCCATCATCAAGAACAACAAACAGATTAACAATAATGATTTAATATACTAACCGAATATAAAGTGCCTAATCCGAGAAGTAGAAGTGCTTCGGGTGAGGGAAATTGACTGTCGCTGATCGCACAAGGAAAGGGGAGGTTATTAGGGTTTTTCTTTTGTGTGGTGTTTGCTAAATAACGAAGATTTTAACACATCCCATGCGTAAATACGTGCAGGAGATCAATCAGGCCTTGTTGGGCTTCTTTTGGGCCGAAAATCATAACATAAATAATAGTGGTTTGGGCCAAGGGAGTAAAGGGTGCACAATAATAGTGTGGGTACATTGTGCGACTAGAATGCACGTTCATATAATCTCGGCATTTAACATTTAACACGTAACAGACTTACAACCAATTACTCATAGTGATTCAATGTAATTTAAACAAGTTTAATAAGTTTACGCAACATAGACATAATGACGTCGTGTAGTGAATATGAACAGTAGTGATATAAGTCAAGTGTCACGAGATTGGACAATGCTAACCTTGGGAATACGGGTTGTCACATTATACCTTATGGTCACGTCGTTTAAGTAGTTGTATGATAAGTAGTTCTTATGCCTTAGGTAAATTACCAAAATACCCTTTTCGCACCAAAATTCATTTTAAGCCTATGTAACATAACTTTTGACATCTAAACTGATTCAGCAACAATATTAAACATGTTAAGGCATATCTTACTTGTTATAGGGCTAGTTAAGCGGTCCGAACGCGTTTTATGCGAACGACGCGTTAAAGTAGCATAAGCTACCTAAACGGGTCGTAAGCACTTAGGTTAGGTTTCATTTTAGTATGTGGGCTTTGTTAAACCATATCATATGAGTTCCAATACTTATTTGGTTTACAAAACCTCATACTATCCAATCTCCCGATTTAGGTCCGGTTATTTATGTAGTTATCTATTTTAGGTGCCGTTTGATTTCGTGATCCCTCTAGCTTTGCTTGGTTGTTGTTCAAGACTTCTAAGCACCCTCAAGTGAGTACATAGACCCCTCTTTTACTGTTTTCCAAAACGTTTTGGGGTGAAACACATGTGCCTACTTGTTATTTTCATGTTTTCCATGTTTTCATATCATATACTTGCTATGTTCATTAGTACATTATTAGTACATGATTTCATTGTGTTTTTGCTATGTATGTCCTTTGTAGCATACTTAGTACATCGTTTTATATGACATTTCATGCTATGTATGTTCATCATACTTAGTACATTGTTTTACATTTTATTTCATGCTATGTATGTTCATCATACTTAGTACATTGTTTTACATTTTATTTCATGCTATGTATGCTCATCATACTTAGTACATTTGTTTTACATTGCATCTCTGTTGCATATGTTCCAGTAACATATGGACACATTGTTTTACATCTCTACCTTGTATGTTTACTTAGCATACTAGGTACATTATTTTCATCACATGCTTACATTTTGATATGACATTTGGTTTGTTTAAATGGGACCATATACATTCATTAACATTAGCTACGCCGCTCGTTAGTAGGTAATGGTACCATAGGAATTGACAACTCCCGTTCCTGACATCCTAGGTATGTTTGGATGGAAGGAACGACCGAATTCGATAAAACATAACACAGATAGATCTTTAATTTGTTTAAAGGTTTTATCACCACAGTCACATGGCTTGGATGTATGCATTTTCACAACACCGCATAAATGTTTGTATTCAGTATAGCATGCATTTCCACAAAGCATAAAATTGATTTAAACCATGTTTTACTTCAATACATTGTTTTGTGCATTTATACCTATGGCTCAGTGGATATATATTTATATATATTTTTTCACTTACCATACATGACATTCTATTTACACACTTCATGATTGACATTTGACATAGACATTTTGATATTGATATACATATTTCATAGACTATATTTTGACATAAACATTTTGACATGATTTACACAAAGACATTTGACAAATGGTTTAGACATGGGCAATTTACGTTGGTGGTTTGTTTGGGTAAGGTGATTTAAGTAACGAGGCGTGTGTAATATGATACAAGCATGGTGGATACGTCGCTGGTACTTCCTATATATAAGTGCTTGTATGGTATTACATATCGTAGCGTTATTTGAATTATTTTAGTTTAGACATATAATATTTTATACAAATAGCATATTTTTCACAAGACATTGTTTTACAAACAACTCATTTTATACAAAACTCATTTTACTTGGTTATTCATTTAACCGCACATTACTCTTTTACATATCATCTACTTTATCATTGCTTTTCAAAAGATTTATAAAACAAAACATTTTACAAGGATCATGACTGACTTTTGTTAAACAACTTTTTCTAAACTCATAAGTCATGAATCCTATTTTCACAAAACCTATGTATCTCACAGGCATTTTTATGCTGACGTACCTATTTTCACATGTGTTTCAGGAAATGATGCATAGGGCTTATCAAGATACACTTAGGCGGACCTTGGACCTTAGTGACATTAAAAGATGCAAGACTAGTTAATTATGTTATGTTTCTTTGCTGTTAAGACATTGTAACTCTTTTAATCAATAAAACAAAATTTCAATTGTCCATGTGTTATGAAACAATGATTCTGTTACAACACTCCCCGACAATTCCGCCATGATTTATTGTTTTACGTGGTCGGGGTGTGACAGAAAAGTTCGTATCAGAGCCCATGGTTATAGGGAATTAGGTTATTAGTAATGCTTTGACCTAGTCTATAACCTTCCTAGGACCCTAAAGCGAGTTTACTTGCGTTTAGTCATAAAATAATACCGTCACCTATCCTTAGGCGACGACCACAACAAGAACATAAATTTCAAAACCGCTTTGAAAAGCAATCATCTGTTCTAGGATGATTAATTACTAGGTTTTGAACCCTCTAAGTTTTCAAAATCTCGTCAAGGTTTTGGGTTCTAATTAATGTGAACACGTGCAAACTGGAAGAGTGAATGCCTGTACTCTGAGTTTTCTGTCTAAGGCTAGAGTGTTCGTACAAATCCGCAGTATCGGATCAGTCACTCTTACCTGGGAACTCTTGGGGTGAGTGTTCACTTATAGGCAAGCATGTCTTCAACATTACATTATTATGACCCGCTTACTTTGATTTGTCACCATCTCATTTGTTTGCCTTAGGTAACAAACAAATGATCGCAATTTTTATGCGTTGCCATTCTGTTTTGGTTATCCGATAACCTTTCACTTGTTTCTTCCTATGTCTTTCGTTTTCTTCTAGAATGTCTTTTTCTCTCAGCAACGGTCAGATGTCCGAGCAAACAGCCAAATTTGCCCAGCAAATAGGCGAAGTGATTCTGAAGACTGTGGATTTAGGCATTGCCATGTCTCGTCTCAACAATGAAGCCACTCAAGAGTCACTGAAGGAAGCAGAAGACAAGCTTGCACCAAAATCAAGGAAGCGTAAGGCTTCAAGGAGACCTGCAGCAGTTACACCTAATCAAGCGGGACCTAGCCAAGTGGCAAGGCTACCAGCTAGGAAGCCATACTTTGGAACTGCCCCATGGTGCAAACGATGCAACTGTCATCATTCAAACCTCATACCCTGCTTCAAATGTACCTACTGTGGACGGCGGGGACATTTGGTTAACATATGCCGCTTTGCTATCCAAAACAAAGCTGCTATAAACCTTGCTGCTACTCAACCTACTGCCAGGAAACCTTATGTCGGTACTGCACTGATGTGCAACAAGTGTAATGCACCTCACCGAGCTTACCTACAGTGTCGTCTGTGTGCATCATGTGGACGACTCAGTCACCTGGCAAATGCTTGTCAATTCAACCCAATCCAAGGTGGCCCAAACCAACCCCAAGTCAACCCTGCTCCAGCTCGTTTACCATCTGGTACTTGGTACAACTACGGCGAGACGAGCTATTTCAGGAACAAGTGAACAAAGATTGTCAATGCAAATCTGACCCACAGATGAGCATTTGGCTGAGTATGAGATGTTGCTGTTTTAATCTTCTGCTTTTGTTTCTTTGTTTTTATTGTAATGTGAAACAATCAGTTTTGTTTATAAATAAATCGTTGATCACAAGTTCTGATATACAAGTGTAGTAGTTACATGTGTGTATGGCATTTCCCTATAATACCTACATTAAGGAACTATGTTCCTTACAAACTACTCTTGTGAATATTTCCCATTCTTGTGTTTACTCATGATTCCCTTAGAAAATCCTAAGTACTTGTTTCATTCTAAGATACGAAGTACAGAAAATAAAGTGACATTATGAGTAATCATGCTTCTGCACATCTGTGCCTTTGAATCCTTGGTTAGATAACTAAGGGTATTTTCAAATCTCATACCCATTATGTTTTGATTTTTCAACATACATAGTATGAGTATTTCAAAAACAACCTTCATGATTTCAAAAACATTTTGTATATAGTTCGAAAACGTTCTTAATATAGTGTATTTACTTAACATATCAAATGCATGATTTCAAAAGCATTGTCTATGTTTTCAAAAACAACCTCCATGATTTCAAAAACATTGTCTATGTTTTCAAAAACAACCTTCATGATTTCAAAATGTTATTAATACAGTATAATTACTTATATCAAGTGCATGATTTCAAAAGCATCAATCATGTTTTCAAAAACCTTATACATAATTTCAAAATTCATCTCGCATGATTTTAAAACATTTTTTTTATAAATATACTTACCTAATACACCTACTTTATGATTTCAAAAGTATTATATATAAGGTTTCAAAAACATTAAACACATTTTTAAAAGAAACCCCATGCATAGTTTTCAAAATATTTTCCTCATACATTGACTTAACCTTCAAATTCCGCTTCATATGTCGCCTTGCCATATCTAGCATCTCAACTTCATAAGCATTTTTACTTCATGTTTTGACTTAAGCACATCCAGTGCAAGGTTTCAAAACATCTTCAATTCCCAAAATCCATATGGGATCTTTTTATCTTCACAATTAGATCCTTGTGGATAATTATCATTCAAATCAGAATCCTTAATTGGATTCCTTGTGTACCTTAATTCGAACATTTCGGTTCCTTACAATCGAAATCGAATTTCCTCTTTAAGATCTTTCTATCTTCATAGTTAGATTCTTGATAATGTTTAAAGTACCAAATGAAATCCACGGAATGGATTCCTAGTGTGCTTTAAATACTTGTGCGCAATTAGCAAAATGATAACAAATTTAAAATCAAGTTAAACAATTATGTGATTATGTGTATATGCATTTTGTGTTTTCTTTTATGCATTTTGTGTTTTTGTATACTCTGGATATTCGTTATCCAAATCCTCGTAGAACCTTTCATATCTTTATATGAGGGATTCGTAGTAGGATATTCAAAAAGGTACTACCTTAAATCCTTATTGGGCTTCTACATGATAGTTAAGACCCTTGGATTATATAGTACCATTCCATGATTTAAAAGAGACCCCTTTAAGTGGTCTCAGTCAAAAGATTGATTCAGAATCTGGTTAAGAATGACATGTGATGATATAAGCTGAAAGGACTCCTTGGCGGTCTAGAGATCATTTATTGACTCAGTTAAAAAGGACCCCCGTATGGTCTAGTCACACTCATCACAGGTTTGTTCATTTGGTTTCCCCTACACATTATAAAATACACTGTGCGAACTATGCGAGGAATTACGTAATTATGGACGCGTACATAATTATGAAATTCAATGCACAGAAACCCAGTAAGATTTATTATGTGTAAGAACCAATAGTGGCAACAATAACGAAACGTGAACAATGTAATGAAGGTACGGTGGACGCACCAATAACACTTTATATACTTGTATATAAGTGTCCTTCCTACATTGTAAGCTTGATGTTATTTAAAGTTACTAGAAGTTCTGGACTCTAACCAGTATTGTTTGATCTTTTCAACTTCATGTTTCAAAGCTCTCACAAGTTTCCTCTAAAATAAATTTCGGGACGAAATTTCCTGAAGTAGGGGAGACTGTGACACCTGTACCTCCACGGCCATCAAACAAATACCAAACTAATGAAATATTATATTTCATACTTGGGATTTTGTATAAATATGTGTATCGTTTGCACATATCAATTCTTGTTCGATTTCAAGTTTTAAATCGCTTTCTGGAAGGTTATACGCGCACTGATGCGCATATATAATCAGTTTAATGCAACGAACACTCTGGAATAGTGAATTAGGCTTAACATACCTTAAATAACCTTTACATAACTTAGAAATAAGTTTTGGAGGGTTTGGTGTGGCGAAATCAAGTTTATTCGCTTACAGGGACTAATTTCGACAAACTACGAAAGTATGCCGATTTGTACTGTAACGAACATTTCGGAACATGACCATAAGTTAAACATACCCTAAATATCCTTTACATAGCTTAGAAATAGGCTTTGAGGGGTTCGGTGTGCTAAAATAAACTTTTTGGTCATTCAGGGACTAAAAGCGTCAAAAAGTGCATAAGTTTGCATTTTCGCGCATATCTTACGTTCTGAATACATCCGGACATCCAAAAATTTATGTAATCATTAAAATATTTTATTTTAGTGATTGGCATGATAAAATTCCATTCGTCGCGTAATTTGGATCGTTTTTCGCATTCGTTCGTGTTTCGTCGTAATTAACCGAACAACGCAACCGTACGACCAAACGAACCGACATCCGAGATATTTTTGAGCATGTTTCATGTTCCATATACTTTAACTTCATTTTAGAGCCTTGAAATGGGATTAACGGGGCTTAAACGTGTCAAAAATGCATAAAAAACCATGTTTTGCACATTCAGGGACCAAAATTGACATTCTGCCAAAGTTATCTTAGGAAGGGACCAAAATGAAAAATCTAAATTCCAGCTTGTTCCAGCTGTTCCCCTCATTTTCACATGGTTTTAATGAAACTATGGGCTCCCATGGTTTCACAAAACCATGGGCACATGTGTACGGATGAGATCGAAGCTCGTTTTACGATGAACGATCTTAACGGTTGTGCAAAAACTATAAATACCCTACCCCCTTCACTCAAAACTCACACCTTGATCTGATTTCTCTCTAAGTTGAAGTGATTTCACTTCATACCTGAGAATAATCGGGTCAAACTTCCGTTCTTGGACCTTTTGTAAGTCCTCTTTCGTTCTTTTACGCGTTTTAGCATGAAAGTCAAACATTGTTTGGCTTTCAGCTTTGACCAGTTTATGGTCAACATGAAGTTCATTTGAACTTCATAACGTGAGCGTAATCACGATGGTTATAGTCCCTAGCGACTATACCTACTGATTACCACGTTATCTAGGCTCAGTGACGAGTCGTAGTTTCGGCCAAAATGCGTATTCTTGCGTATTTTGTAACCAAACTACTTTTAGGTATCAAAACCGTTTGTTTTGATACCAAACCTGTTTTCAAACTTTGTTAAACATGTTTTAACATGTTTAGCTCGTCACTTTTAGATTTGTGCTTGTCTAGGGTCGTAAGGGTAAGCGATCTAATCAATCGCTTATGCTTTCGAACCCGACCCATTTGGTCGATCATTAGGATCCGACCAAACACTTTGGGTGACCATAGTTGTATAGGGAATAACCTTTCGAGGTTATACCTTATGGTCACGTCGTTTAAGTAGTTGTATGATAAGTAGTTCTTATGCCTTAGGTAAATCACCAAAATACCCTTTTCGCACCAAAATTCATTTTAAGCCTATGTAACATAACTTTTGATATCTAAACTGATTTAGCAACAATATTAAACATGTTAAGGCATATCTTACTTGTCATAGGGCTAGTTAAGCGATCCGAACGCGTTTTACGCGAACGACGCGTTAAAGTAGCATAAGCTACCTAAACGGGTCGTAATGGGTCGTAAGCACTTAGGTTAGGTTTCATTTTAGTATGTGGGCTTTGTTAAACCATATCATATGAGTTCCAATACTCATTTGGTTTACAAAACCTCATACAATCCAATCTCCCGATTTAGGTCCGGTTATTTATGTAGTTATCTATTTTAGGTGCCGTTTGATTTCATGATCCCTCTAGCTTTGCTTGGTTGTTGTTCAAGACTTCTAAGCACCCTCAAGTGAGTACATAGACCCCTCTTTTACTGTTTTCCAAAACGTTTTGGGGTGAAACACATGTGCCTACTTGTTATTTTCATGCTTTCCATGTTTTCATATCATATACTTGCTATGTTCATTAGTACATTATTAGTACATGATTTCATTGTGTTTTTGCTATGTATGTCCTTTGTAGCATACTTAGTACATCGTTTTATATGACATTTCATGCTATGTATGTTCATCATACTTAGTACATTGTTTTACATTTTATTTCATGCTATGTATGTTCTTCATACTTAGTACATTTTTTTACATTTTATTTCATGCTATATATGCTCATCATACTTAGTACATTTGTTTTACATTGTATCTCTGTTGCATATGTTCCAGTAACATATGGACACATTGTTTTACATCTCTACCTTGTATGTTTACTTAGCATACTAGGTACATTATTTTCATCACATGCTTACATTTTGATATGACATTTGGTTTGTTTAAATGGGACCATATACATTCATTAACATTAGCTACGCCGCTCGTTAGTAGGTAATGGTACCATAGGAATTGACAACTCCCGTTCCTGACATCCTAGGTATGTTTGGATGGAAGGAACGACCGAATTCGATAAAACATAACACAGATAGATCTTTAATTTGTTTAAAGGTTTTATCACCACAGTCACAAGGCTTGGATGTATGCATTTTCACAACACCGCATAAATGTTTGTATTCAGTATAGCATGCATTTCCAGAAAGCATAAAATTGATTTAAACCATGTTTTACTTCAATACATTGTTTTTTGCATTTATACCTATGGCTCAGTGGATATATATTTATATATATTTTTTTCACTTACCATACATGACATTCTATTTACACACTTCATGATTGACATTTAACATAGACATTTTGATATTGATATACATATTTCATAGACTACATTTTGACATAAACATTTTGACATGATTTACACAAAGACATTTGACAAATGGTTTAGACATGGGCAATTTACGTTGGTGGTTTATTTGGGTAAGGTGATTTAAGTAACGAGGCGTGTGTAATATGATACAAGCATGGTGGATACGCCGCTGGTACTTCCTATATATAAGTGCTTGTATGGTATTACATATCGTAGCGTTATTTGAATTATTTTAGTTTAGACATATAATATTTTATACAAATAACATATTTTTCACAAGACATTGTTTTACAAACAACTCATTTTATACAAAACTCATTTTACTTGGTTATTCATTTAACCGCACATTACTCTTTTACATATCATCTACTTTATCATTGCTTTTCAAAAGATTTATAAAACAAAACATTTTACAAGGATCATGACTGACTTTTGTTAAACAACTTTTTCTAAACTCATAAGTCATGAATCCTATTTTCACAAAACCTATGTATCTCACGGGCATTTTTATGCTGACGTACCTATTTTCACATGTGTTTCAGGAAATGATGCATAGGACTTATCAAGATACACTTAGGCGGACCTTGGACCTTAGTGACATTAAAAGATGCAAGACTAGTTAATTATGTTATGTTTCTTTACTGTTAAGACATTGTAACTCTTTTAATCAATAAAACAAAATTTCAATTGTCCATGTGTTATGAAACAATGATTCTGTTACAACACTCCCCGACGATTCCGCCATGATTTATTGTTTTACGTGGTCGGGGTGTGACATCCTCAGCTGCCAATCAAAGTAAGCTTTCTTTTGACAAAGAATTTTATTGATTCTAAAAGTCATTTACATTCATTTTAAAAATCTATTGATCATATATCTTTTGGCTTGAACCTAGTCACCTTGGAAATTATATCATTTCATCTCATTCGTTTGTCATCGATTTCTTGAACTAATTCAGTTGAACCATTGAATCCTACTTATTGTACTACTAGTATTCACAAAATTTGATATTTAAATTATGTGTCATCTACCATAATATTGTTTTTATTGACTAAAATATGACATAAGTCTAAAAGAAATATTGTAACCCAAATCTCGAGGACGAGATTTAAAACAAGGTGGGGAGAATGTAACATTCCTACTTTTATATAAGAATTATAGGTTTGGTTAAATTTATTAACCACTAGTAACTAGTAACTAGTTTATTTTAAAATAAATATTCAACCCAAATAGTTTTAAACACTATTTTATATAGTTGGTTGAAATATTATTGGCCTGTATATGGGTGACCTTTCTAAATAAAATAAAAGTATATAAAAAACTTATATTATTAGACAGGTAGATTACGTGTAAGTTGACCGTTAAAAATATGGAGTACCTAGACGGGCTTAGGAACCATATAATAATTAAATTATAAAAATACATTGTATTTGAACCTACTCTGTTTTTAATGAAACTTGGTTCAAAATGTAGATACAAATATTCTCGTTCTAAAGACATATTCATTGTTTTATACAATGTCATATTTTAGAAGTTATAAGCACCAAATAAGTGAAGCATTTAAATTAATTATAATATATATAATATATAGTAAAATAATAATTAACTTTTTTTCACATTTCATGTGAAAGTGTACGTATACACTTTACAAATCAAAATCAAAGTTTACATTAAATATATATATTGATGTTCAAATGCTACGTGGATCAATTCTCAAATATGACATTTAATGATAGTAGTTTACGTGTGTTGCTTTTGTGCACTCAAACTATTTGAGATGTAGTATTGTTGGTGCACTTGTGTCTGTACTTTGTCTGTATTTTGTAATGATATAAAACGATGTCTTTTGTTGTCGTGTTACGTCTTAGATGTGTTTATGTGTGTGCTTAATGTAAGTTTGACCAGTCAACCATCCTCCTGGTTTGACTTGGTCAAACAGTTAGAAAAAGTTTGTAAGTTGTGTGTGTCGAAGGATGGTCATCGAAGGATTGTTTATATCCTTCGATGAGCTCGAAGGATAACCTTCGATGGATACAGATGGACCTCGAAGGATGCCAATCCTTCGAGGTATGTGTGGATCCTTCGATAGGCTGTATCTCGATAGATGATCTTTCGATCAGTCTAATTGATCCTTCGACCAGACTAGCTGTGAAGGTTATATATACGGATGTAATGTGTTCACTTCTTTTGGTGTGAGTGAACTTAGTCTTGTAGAGAGCGTATTTTCAGTTTGGTCAAGGGCTGTAACCGTGTCCACTGAAATACAAGAGAAAACTTTGATATCTTGTGTGTCTACTCTTTCTCTTTGTAGCTTGTGTTCTCATTATAAACTACCGGTTTGCATTCTAGCTTGGATTCCGCACTTGCTAGTGTGTTAAACATAACAAGGATAAGGTTTAACCTCAACCTCCGAGGGACCTACAAGTGGTATCAGAGCTGCTTTGAAAAGACATATTTTTTAGTGCTGTTTATCATCTGGGTATCATGGTTGTTTCTATAAAAGACAAAGTCTAAGTTCTTCCATGATACCATACATACGTGTACATATCTCATACTGCATTCGACCTCAATAAGTGATAAACAATCACATGTCCATACAAAATAAGTGATAAAATATCACATTTATCCGGGAGTCAAGTTCGTCTCTCTGCTGTACGGAAGTACTGACCTGTTCACGGACTTGCTCCTGTGCCCTCATGCATCGAAAATCAAGTTCCTCATCAATAAGTGATTCTATCACATAGGGCTTGTTTTCAACTCAAATAAGTGACTTGTTCACATGTTATATACGTTAAAAACGGATGATAAATGGTATACTCCCCAGTAAGATGAACTCTCGTGCATACCTTGATACGGGAATGTGTCGTGAGTGGATGAACACCGGTCGGTAAGTATAAATCATACCTTAAATGTATCTCATTGTATTATGATTACACTTGATCGCTGAGTTTAAGTGGACAACAATATCGGTAATTGTGGTAGAATACTTATCCACTTCTGTAAAAGAATTTTAAAAGGAAATGTGTTTTGACAAAAGACCGCAAGCTGATATGATTCTCTTCGCCAGAAACTCGCAAAAATATTGTTGTGTTTGTACATATTTATTTACTGCTTAGTTTTATTGTCTTATTTTAAACAGTTTTGTCGTTTTGGTGCATATCAGCACGACATTAGCGGTGATGTCGTTTGATAACATTCAAAGGATATTAAAATTGTTGTTTTTTTTATTATCAAAAATCCAAAAAGATTTTCAATTTAATATTATTTTTGATTAACTGATGTTGATGCTCGATCCGATACCTGACAAGCCGAGATACTTCATAAAACTAACCTTTGCAGAACTTCATAACAGACAACTTTTCAAAATGGTCATTTCTGAAAAACCTCCAAAAGTGATGAAGAAGATACCTTTGCTGAAAATGAAGACCGACTTTCTAGGAAACTTTCGTTGCTGGGTCTATGATGCGGATACTGGAGAAGCTGTGATCCTATTCAGAGATAGTCAGGAGAACTTTAGAATAATAGATCCGATGTGGATTACTAACATGTCCAGATCGGATATTATTGTTCTGAAGGATCATGAGATAAACTACTTGGTGCGGGATCGAGATCAAGCAATGAAGTTTCAGAAGATGGCCCGGTACTGCTTCAATCTACTGGTTAATGCGGGAAGTACATGGTCATCACATCATTTGACAGTTGAAAGGACGTCCGAGACTTAAAGACACGGAGATCGAGACAAAGCTACAGCCAAGGGGGAGTTTGTTGGTGCACTTGTGTCTGTACTTTGTCTGTATTTTGTAATGATATAAAACGATGTCTTTTGTTGTCGTGTTACGTCTTAGATGTGTTTATGTGTGTGCTTAATGTAAGTTTGACCAGTCAACCATCCTCCTGGTTTGACTTAGTCAAACAGTTAGAAAAAGTTTGTAAGTTGTGTGTGTCGAAGGATGGTCGTCGAAGGATTGTTTATATCCTTCGATGAGCTCGAAGGATAACCTTCGATGGATACAGATGGACCTCGAAGGATGCCAATCCTTCGAGGTATGTGTGGATCCTTCGATAGGCTGTATCTCGATAGATGATCTTTCGATCAGTCTAATTGATCCTTCGACCAGACTAGCTGTGAAGGTTATATATACGGATGTAATGTGTTCACTTCTTTTGGTGTGAGTGAACTTAGTCTTGTAGAGAGCGTATTTTCAGTTTGGTCAAGGGCTGTAACCGTGTCCACTGAAATACAAGAGAAAACTTTGATATCTTGTGTGTCTACTCTTTCTCTTTGTAGCTTGTGTTCTCATTATAAACTACCGGTTTGCATTCTAGCTTGGATTCCGCACTTGCTAGTGTGTTAAACATAACAAGGATAAGGTTTAACCTCAACCTCCGAGGGACCTACAAGTATAAATACAAAGTCTATTTCCTTTTCCTTTCTTACAATCTCTCGCTACTCTCTCCATATATATATTATTATTATTATTATTAGAAAAGTCCTACCCCGTTTTAAGTGTTTTAACTCCCGATCACCACTACCATTTCCGATTGATCTGAACCCATAAACGCATGTCAAGGCTCTGCCTGACTAAGTTTATTGGAGTTCTGTCTCGTGACATAGGGACAAGGTTGAATGAGGGGTACTATACTTAACACGAGTGCATTATATATTTAAAATAGCTCAGAAGTTATACCCAAAATTTATACCAGGAAGTTTTCTAGTTGAACCCTAAAGTTACAAAGTGGGTCCATTCTCTTTTCTCACTATTTTATTCCCTTTTTCTTTATGATATAATTATATTAAAAAATATCCCAAATTGATCCATAAGTAAAAACCCGGACCCCTGAAACCCCAATCCATATTAAAAAAATCAAGAAAATCATATTTTACACCTTCTCGCGGGCCGCGTAAAGAATAGGCAGAAGGTCACGCTGGCCGCGTCAACTTGAGAGTTGACCGGATAAGCATCCGGGGCTACGTGTCATCCACGTGGCACACCTACTGATGACCCAGCAACCCTAAGCGTAGACTAGGCGGCTACGCGGGCCGCGTAAGGATCGAGCAAGGGCTCACGTGGGCCGCGTGAGACCCAATTTTCAGCTATAAATAGGACAGGCTACGAGCTTTCAGTTGATGTCGAAACCAAAACTCAAAAACGTATTCCCACTGCTCAAAATCACAAATTAGCATAGCGGGGCGCTGCTACGATACCGGGTATTAACTTGATCGCTGCTACGATTCAATGTCCGATCAATTGAAACTATCAGACAGGATGTTTAAGTGCTATCCTTTGTCATTAGTCGTGATTCCGACAGGATGTTTGAGTACCACCCGAACTCGGGGAATACTCTGTCATTCGTTGTGAATCCGCTGGATGTTTAAGTGATTGCACTTTGTCATTCGTTGTGAGAGTTTTAATCTCGTGAGTTAACGTAAATGCTGTATTAGTTACTTACCTAGTTCGTGTGCACTAGGTTACAAGACTAATCAATAGGCTAAGCTCTGCCCGTATAAATCTGTATGCTTATAATGTGAGTCATTCTCTTTTTATCAAATTACTTTCAAAATCATGTTTATTTTCAAAGTTATAATTACAGGGATTAAGTCTTTGTAATCACCAAATTACAGCCGGTATGTGGGGTTTTGTATACATTACTTGATAATCTTCACCATTGTACAACGGGTTAGCCAAGGGGTGATATGACCATAGTCACAGACACCATTGGACAACGGGAGGGCCAATGGGTCGAGTGACAAATACCATGGGTATATGCTTGATATGGAAACATTGTAATCGCTCTTAATACTGTAAATTATAACAACGTGTCGTTTTAGTAAAAAAAAAGAATGATTCACCAGTATTTCCTGCTGACAAAACCTTTTTAAAACGTGTTTCAGGTAATTACAGTAGATTGGGGTAAGAGATGGATACGGCACTAAAGGGCTTCAAGAAGTGGCTTATTTTATTAATTAAATCAAATTAAGAAATTTTGTTTTATGTAATTGGGTTATCCCTTATTAAAGCTACCTTTGTAAAACATGGGTTTTATCCCATCTATTTAATAAATAAAATCCGGTGTTTTCTAAACTCTGATATTTTTCCTAACTCACGGTCCTGATGAAATTTCCGCTGCAATATTTTTCAAAATAATCACCAGTACCACTTGGCTGTTCGCGGCTCCCGATTCCGTCTAGGGTGGGTCGGGGTCGTGACACCTTAATGGTAGTTGCATCGCGTTAATTTTCTTCGCTGAGAGCGAACACACATTTGCTTCGACATTTGGCCATTTCCTCATTTTACCAACACGGTGAACTTGTTCAGTAACCACTATACTTAAAATTATGTCATTGCGACACCTTGTGGTGTCATTACAAACTTGTAACTTGTGCTAATCAGGGTCAACCGTTTCACACAAAACTGCATATACTTTCGTTTGACTTGTCATTTAAACATTTCCGATGCAACTACAGTGATACACCAGATTCATTTGAATTTCATTTGGCGTACTTTCAAAATTTAAGAATGTCAACACACTAAACCTTACCATTCATTATTTTGGAGTTGACATATCATTTTACTTTTACATTTGAGTTGTTGATTTTGAATTCATATAGCGGATGCTATGGTTTGTGAAAACTCGTTGGCATATTGCGATCGATCGTTCGAGAATCTTATTAGTCAAAACTCCTCTTTCGTGGAACCCCCTGCTAGCTGGATTACACTAGACTATACGTCAATTACGTCTTGTACCTTTGACATCAAAGGCCAAAAGTACGTACCTTTTAACCATAAGGTTCGGGTTGTTATATATTCTTGGGCTCACCTGATGTGAGTGAGTTTGATTCGGTTTGGTGATTATCTACCTCGGTATTATCCATATGTATATACATGTGACGTAACCATAAGGAGTTAAGGTAGTACAAATTTCGAGGACAAAATTTTCTTAACGGGGGGAGAATGTGACAACTGTCAAATTTGCATGCATCCGTACGTTTAATTAATATTGATTTATGCTTAATGACTGTGCTTAATTACAACTGACGAATTAAACTGCTTTATGATTGTTGCAACATACATACATATGCATCACCTTCATACTGTCACTCCATATTATTACATACAGCCTTTAGTGACAAATTTGATGCACAAAGCACAGTTAGCACAGTGAGCGGATAACTCAGAAACATGCTGACAATGCCAGCACCTAGACAGACAATATTTTTGAGGCCAGTATGAGCCAGAGACAGGGTACTACACTAGTAGGGAGTGTAGGGAAGTGAGGACCATAAAACTGCATCACTAGGTGATAGTTATAGTGCCGGAAAGTGCCTAAAACACACTCTAAATGCAGAATTCTGCACTTAATAACAAAATTCAGCATTTAATTATGCTAGTAATGTGCCAAAACTTGACAAAATGGTCCTAGATACTTTCCAAAGTGTTGGAAAATTATATATTTAACCACTAGATCATCCTCCATTCTTATATTCACTAAACTTAAACTCACAAAGCTCTCTCCTCCTCTCCTCTATCTCGGCCGACCCCAAGGAGCACCACCATCACCATCATTCAAGCTCTTTCAACCATTCTAAGAGCATCCAAGGGTGTTAGAGATCATACAACGAAGCTCGGTGTGTTCGGAAGCTCAAGGACCTCTCTCATCTTCTTTTATCCACCACTTTTCATCATTTGAACTCCCCTAGCCTTGAGCTAGTGGTAAGTCTCTTAAATCTTCATCCACTTCATGTTTTTGATGGTTAATAGATAAAGTATGATGAAATCTCAAGAAACACTAAAAACCATAAACAAAGTCTTGAACATAAACTAACTTGGTGATGAAGTAGTGTTGAAATGACTAAGAAATCATGATATTCTTGTGTTGTGATGCTTGTTGGTTATTGTTTACTCATGTAGTTGATATGGATCATCTTATGGTCTTGCTAGATCATGAATAAAAACGTGATCTAGCAAGATGAGAAAATAGAAATGTTTTGGATGATGGAATCATCCACACATAAACTATGAACTTGAATGAATGAATGTCTTCTTGAAAAATAAAGATCAAAGTAGGATATAATCTTGTAGATCAAAAGATCCATGAGTGGTTTTTCGAAAGAACCAAGTGAAAAGTATGAGTTTCGTTAAAACTTGGATATTACATAAACTAACCTCATTTTGGTGGATAAACAAGTGTAGAAACACTTGTGTAATAAGAAAATTTCACAAAGAAATATTTTTAGAAAATATGATTGGAAGTTGTGAACATTCAAACTCTTTGAAAATGAAGTTTTTAAGAAACTAATCACATTTTTAAAGGTAACAAGACTTACTAAGTATGCTAGTAAGTTACTACATACTTTTATAAATTTTCAAGTTCATGAGTTTATAGTTTATGCTTGTTTTTGACAAGTTTGGTAAATAGAGGTTGTATATTGTTGATTGAGAATTGTTTGGATGAATGTTTGAAAAGAAAATGATATGCTAAATAAGCATGGACACCTCCATTTACAAAGGAAACTCTGGCGAAATTTTCTAAAATTTCCAACACTTAGAAAATATTTTTCTAAACAAGTGTTACAAATATATTTTACAACTTGTGTTTCAAATATAAACTTCGCCATAAATTTTTTTACGAAATACAAAGTATCGGAGGTTGGTTTTCGCAAATAAAAATGGGTAAATATATATTTAGAATATATAATTTATACTGAGACACTTGTGTGATTATTTGTATATTTTGTGAACTAGTTATATTATTTTAGGATAAAATAATATAACTTACAAAATACCATAGAAATTACAACTCCAAAATAATACCAAAAATTGCAAGGAATAAAATATTTAAGTTACACACGTAATATTGTGAAACCGAACAAGAAAACGTAACTTATGAAATATTCCGGGAGATACCATTACACTATATTTTTGGTAAATATTATTTTGGGAATGAAAGAAGTGAAAATATGATTTCGTAAATATTATCAAGTATATCATATTTTTGACAACGAGAAAATATATTATTTTTGGGAGATAAAAATATATTTTCCTAGTATATTTTGAAGATATATAATTTTTGAGAAAAATATATATATATTCTGGGACAATACATGATGGAACAAAATAAGTTTATATATACTTAAGTGAGACTTGAAATATATGGTTTTGGAAATATATATTGGGAATATATTAACATATTTTTATTTGGAACAATACACGGAAATACGACACCATTACTTGGCAATATATACAAATACAAAATAGAAAAATACATGTATGAGATACCCCCATCCTTGGGAAGGAAAATACGAAGTTAAAATACTTGAGAAGTAGGAATATGAAATATTGTTTAGCAATTAATCCAAACATTAACTAATGATTATAACTTGGAATAATTTTGGGAACACAAGAGACGTAACTCAAAAACCTTCATACTAAGCAAAGGCACGGCCCGCTCGTCTAATAGACGTTAGTACACTGTAGGTAGTCGTGTTGGCTGAGGAGACTTGGGTTACACATACTGAAGACGCAATACTGTGAGTTCATGTCCCCCTTTTCTCTTAACTGTTTTCAGTTTTATACTTCGGGGGTGGAATACATGTTACAATTATTACAGACGATCTTATACATGGTATGGTTAGCTTAAGGAGGGTTTACTACTAGATCATGTGAATGGGTAGGGCGATTAAGGCCATCAATCCTCGTTGTAGGACCGAGGGGCATGAGTGATAGATCTATTAGGGTGTAGCGAGCCCCACCCTTGAGTCCGCTGAGTGGACCACGTGATGACTATGTCTTACAGCCGAAGCCCGGTGACAAATCTGCTAGGTTTGAGTCTTCCTGCATCACTTCACACATACCATTGGCTTTGCAACCCAGTGGTGATCTCTTTTTCCTTATTGCTACATACCAGGGACTTACGTACATACTTACAACATTTTCAAAGGTTTATACACACACACAAACGAACACATGAACTCGCTCAACTTCTGTTGATGTTTTTCAAACTACATGTATTTCAGGGATTTTGTAAAGTCGATCTGGCGGGCGTTGGAAGTTTTTATGCTGCGTTAAGAATAAAGATGTCATCCATGGTCTTTGAGTTTGGTTAGTGTGTCTTATTCCTGGACGAGACACGTCTTCCAAACCTTGGTGTTATTCAATATCTTTTGACAAGTCTTTTATGAACTCATAAGTAATTTGTACGATTTGTAAAACCTGAATTTGAAGTCTACGTTTTAAAACAATGTTGTTATGTTTTGAACTTATTAATGGATGGCAAACTTATGGTTTTATCATATAGTTGATGTTATGATTGAATGCAATGATATTAAGAAAGTCACACCATAATCACGCTTCCGCAAAAGTCAGGGTGTGACAAAAATAATTTAACATACTTAAAAAGCATTTAAGACGTCACTCTTAAAAATAATTACATCATTCATACTTAATTGGCGTGACAAGAATAACGTGCGAATGCTATTTACATGACTACCCTTCCATACAATCTGAGCTCCTTATCTCGATCTTCACCTGCTTAATCTTCGTGATGATAATAATATCCATGCAACATGCGGTCATCATTCACAACCGACACATTAGTAAATGCCGACATCATATAATTAATTATATTCATAAAATCCATAACCACTTAGAGGTCCATCAATGTATACACTCCGAATGATATTCTTTCGAATTTCATGCTTTGCATCAAGCCTCATCCATTCGAGAGCACAACGCTCACATTCCTGCATTTCTAAATTCATTCTCTAAAACATCACGATTAACAATACATAACTTCAACATATATAAAACCTACATCTTCACATAAGCACCTACCAAGCATCCGCGTTCATTGGATTACATCACATGTAAACACTACAATATATATGTATATATATATATATTATATATATATATAACCATAATGCTTACTTATAGGTTTCGTACATACGTCTCTTCGTAATCTATTACTCTTCTTAGACATACACCTACTATCTAGCTTTAAACAAACATGCAACTAGATTAGTCCTTTCATGCATACCACATTCGATTAAATGCGAGTTTGAATAGCATAATTATATAATTACGTATACGACACCCACATACGAGAACATTTTTATTATACATCATTCAAAGCTCATACTTTTGTATGTACTTGTGTTTTATAGGTCTAACGTAACTTAAGAGCAACGAAAAACAGCTTACGGGGCTCCGGGACAAAACTGGAGTCAACCGGATGCGCGAAACACAAAAACAGAAAACAAGACAATGGGCATGGCATCGGTGACGCCCTATCCCTGCGTTCCTGACATCCCCCAGATAGTTGCGTCATCCAAATTTTTGCGTAAACAACCAGATAGCGCGTCGAAGGATTATAGACTTTCCAGGTCGCGTCGGCGATGCCCAAAATGGCCATCGGCGACGCCAAACATGCATTAGCTCGCCAATTTACTTATTTCCAGCCATTTCAACCATTCGGACGAGTTCCCGGACATTCTAGAAGATAAATTATCAGTATTTAAAGCCTCTAAGTCTTTCTAACATGTTACACCATCGTGTTATGGACAACACCTTACAACATCACACGATACGGTCTTGACCCGTTTGATTTATAACCAATGCATAAAACCAACTAAACCAACTTTAGATAATCGCTATCATACAAATTACCTTATTACCTTCATCGACTACACGTCCTTACATGGAATTCTAACAAGCACCATACAATAATTCCCTTTTGATTTCTAAGGAGGGAGTCCGGGAATTACTTACCTTTGCCCGTAAGAAAGTGTGACAACTCGTATTTTAGAACCTTCTTTGTACTTTGATGTAACTTGTTGAACAATATGTGATTACGTTATATGGGGTGTTAATCGAATGTTATGATTATGTGTTTATGTGTATTGAATTATATTGTATATTAATGAACTGATCGCACAACTTTAACTCGATCGCACAAGCTCGGTTGGGCCGCACAACTTGTAATCGAACCAAAGGGGAGCCATGTAAAGGGTTTGGCCCACTCTCTCTTATACGCATACAAGCACCCACCATTTGAGTTTGTTTCTCATAACTTGCAAAACACAACACACACAAAAATCCTACTCTCTCTTTCTCTCCTCTTTGAAGCCGACGGCAATACATCCTCTCTCAATCGAAGATCTTATTGTTCGGATCATCCTCGTTATACTTTCTTAACCGGTTAGTGTAGTACTTTTGATTTGTATGATTGAATGATTTTCGGCTTATGTTTTACATAATAATTTAGTGATATCTTGTGATTTAATATGATGAAAGTTGTTAAGTTTTAGTTGTGTAAATCGACTCACATGTATAGCATCTTAGATCAATATGGAATTGTTAATCATATGATGTTGTTGATAATCTAGAATCGATTGCATGTTAATCGGCTGTTAGACGAGAATAGGTGGATAATGTGTTGGATTGTTATGATGATATGCATGATAGTGATCTAGAGCATGAATTTGTTATTATGATCAAAGGTTAAGATTGTTGTTCATGCTTGACACGATTAGGGTTTTCAAAAATGGTAGATAATTGCTTGTTTTGATCGAATGATTTTTATGTTTTGGAAACTGTTATCTTGATTCAATGTAAGATAGGAAACTGTTGATTAATTGTAACTAAATAGCATAAAATTCGGATGGTAAAACGGATCGCACAAGACTCCTCTCGGTCGCACAAGATCAGGTCGCACAAGACCCGATCTGATCGCACAAGGTGCGTCGCACAAGACGGGGTACAAACACATAAAGCACATAGTACTGTTTTATTTTGCATGATCGCACAATACTTGTGGATCGCACAAGATAGTGCCAATCGCACAAGGCTTGGGCCTCACACGAATTTCATTAACTGTTGGGCCCCAAGTCTAGTCGCACAAGATGTCTCTAGTCACACAAGACTTATGTTTATTGGTTGGGCCGTGTATGTTATTGGGCCGGGTATCTTTGGGTCTCAACGGGTGACTCGCACAAGGCCGTTAGACTTGTGCGAGCCCAATCTTTCGATCACACAAGTTCGGATATGTCATGACTGTTAAATGTGATAATACGTGTTTGCCATGATAAGTATGTGTTTGTAACTCGCTATCTCTGTGTAAACATACGTGCATTATGTGAACCTAGACCTGACTTGTATGGTAACCATGTTAGGACGTGGTTGACCTCTAGCAGCTCGATTGACCTTTCGTTTATCTGCCGAGCTAACCTAAGGTGAGTTCACACTTTCTACAAAGCATGGGATTCCCAGGGGTTGGGAGTGGGTTAAGGAATATGGATTCCTCGTCCTTTCTTGGGTAGGACAGTACGGGTTCAGGAATATAATTCCTCGTCCTCATGGACAGTTAACTTTCACTAGACTAAAACTCTATCACGAAGTCCCTCCTTTTTATATCGACATAATCGTCGGGCCAATGGCGAGCGGGTCATTAGTTAGATAGCGCTATTTAGGTCTGACAAGCCTCACACCGTATCGCAGAGGACGGGCGTGAACTAATGGATCTTGGCACGTCAATGATGATAGACATTGACAGTTCATGGCACATAAACATGACTACAGTCAACAGTTGATATGGTAACGAGTCTAGTAGTATATACATGGGGTAGCCCCCACGGCCAGAGAGCCAGATAATTAAACATGGGGTAGCCCCCATGGCTGGATTGCCAGAGTAAACGGGATTAAACTAAACACGTTTTCAACTATGGTGTAACCCCCACGGCAGGGATGCCAGTTAAAGGAAACTGTTTTTGGAACAACTTAAAACAAACACCCAACTGTGAACTCGCTCAACTTTGTTGTTGACTCGTTACTACATGCTTTGCAGGTCAATAGGTTTAGCAGGAGCTTGCATGGGGAAGAGTCGTTGTGGGACATGGACAATTGTGTGCCATGTTAAACATTGAAACATTTGAACATATATTTTGTTTTGGTTTTAATCGTTATGCTTCCGCTTGCAACTTAAACTATGTTTTATTTGGACACCAATTGTATTGGTTGGATTTTATAATTACTTACATGCTTGTTCAATATGATTGGTGGCTGGATCCTGGTCAGTCACGCCTCTAAGCGGTGATACTCCGCATGTGGATTTTGGGGGTGTGACAGATTGGTATCAGAGCCATTGGTTATAGTGAATTTGGTTTTAATAAAGGAAAAAGTTTTTATTGAAACCAGACTATAACCTGTACAGTGCTCAACGATCCACAACGACGCTTCACTCCACGTGCAAGGCTCGACATTCTAGGTGATATGGTTTATGTTTTATTGCCTACTTGCTAGATTACATAGAACTTTGCTTATGGTATGCCTAGATAAACGTAACAACGATAGTTTGAAAACACATGTGTGCTTACTCTCTTCTGTCATCGTACTTTCACGAACCTCTCTCACTCATGTTTCCTTTGATATGAAGATCATGAGTGGACGCGTTAACATGACTCAAGCCTAGTTGACGGCTCTGATTAACCCACAAGTTGCTGCGGCACTTGCAGCCGCACAAGCAGGAGGTATACCCTGCAATCTAAACTCACTCTAGGATCCTTAGGTCCTACTCTCGTAAACCAACACTTGTGCTTAATCTTGTCCCTTCTTACACCCACGACAGGTCAACATGCTCAGCCACCTGTGTGCACCTTCAAAACTTTTATGGACTGCCGACCCACTACTTTCAGCGGCACTGAAGGAGCTGTAGGCCTCCTCCACTGGTTTGAGAAACTCGAATCTATCTTTGAGATGTGTGAATGCCCTGAGGCTCGCAGGGTGAAATATGCTACTGGTACTCTTGAGGGTATAGCGCTCACGTGGTGGAACGCTCAAGTCCAAATGCTGGGGTTAGTTGCTGCTAATGCCACCCCATGGAACAATTTTAAGGATATGATCAAAGAAGAATACTGTAGCCGTGATGACATTTGATATTCGTTAATTTACACATATTTTAGTCCCCCGTTTTACCCCTATTTTATGCGTTTTTGGCCGTAAAACCGTCATTCGGATACTTATTTATCTACATTTGTGTTTACAGGCCTAAAACTACATTCCAGACAAGATGATAGCAAAAACGAGGACTTTCCGGACAAAACGACGAAGCTGCAGACATTCTGTTAAGGATTCTGAACTGGGCCTGTGGAACGACCGTTCCACCTGTGGCACGGTCGTGCATCTCCGACAAACTTGATCATCTCGGCAATGAACGAGAGGTGCGACTGGTCGTTCCAGGAAAACAAGCGACTAGGTGAAGAACGGTCGTTCCATCTGAGGAACGACCGTGCGTCTCCGGTGAATCAGCAGAGTCTCGGTGATGAACGGTAGGTGCGACTTGGCGTGCAACATGTAACCCGGAACTGAACGACCGTTCCACACGAAGAACGGTCGTGCCATTTCGAATCTGGTCAACGATCTGATGACGTATGCAGTATGGTGACCCATCTCTAATAATTGAATAAAGTGCACGGTCGTGCCATATGGAGAACGACCATGCGACAGCAAAAAGTATAAAAACTTGCAGAAACATTCTGCTCGATATTCTGGATTTTTGGAGAGCTTCTCAGGCGATTTTCAGGCTCCGGAGGCATTAGCTTTCACCCGGATTCAAGCCACATTGTCTCGTTTAGCTCGATTACTACCCGGATCCTTAGTCTAGTACTTGTTTATGGTTTGATTTTCTAATCTTTCCATGTTTTTGTTAATCTTTCAAGTACTTAGATTAATGTTTATGTATTATTGTAGCCTTTGGGCAAAAACACAACAATCCCTTGCTAGATTATAGCCATTAGTATGTTAAACTTTGTTTGTAATGACATTTGAAGTATTTTCTATGATTATCTTTGATGATTAGTTTGCAACCTTGTTATTGATATTGAATTCTTGATTATAAGTAATTATGTTGGATGATTGATGCTTGGTTAGTTAAGATAGTTGAAAAATGAAGCTTAATTAATCTTGTATTAGTAAACTTTGAATTTGGTTAACTAGTTTAACTTGGTTTAAATGTATGCATCATGATACTAGAAATGGTTAGTGATTTAATAAAATGTAATTATTGTTAATCAAGAGAGCTTGCCGTCACGTAAGGGCCTAAACGGGTTAGATGGTGTCGTTATAAATTCTTGCCATGATTTGTTAGCTTAGTTAGTAGTTTAGGCCAAAAATTGCTATCTTAGTGAATTATTGTGCAAGATTTGTAAAATGAACTCGGTTGTGATTTAATCTAGTTTATGCTTATCTCGGTGGTTGCATTGTGTTTATCGGTGTCGCTTTCCTTGTTTAAGTGAGGTTAGAACAATCCTAACGGCTGACTAACTTATTTTTAAGAGATTTTCATAGACATTTATCAATTGCACGTTAAAGAACAATTTTAGGTGGTTAAAGTGTGTTTATCGTTTTAACTTTCCGAATGACTGTCATGTTAGGATTCCCGAAAGGGATACTAATTGTCTTAAATTGGAATATTGACCGAATGCTTCTAGTGCCAAAACTGACTTAGTTGACATGCTGTGGTTGTGTATTTAGCAAGGATTTTTATCTACTGTATATTATGTTTTTATTATGTATTTGGTTATGCTTACTTTAGTTTAGTTTAAAATCAACAAAACCTATGTTTTTACCGGTAGTTTAGTGACAAAGGTCTAGTATTATTTCTCCGCCCATTTCCTTGGATCGATACTTGGTTCTTACCGATACTTTATTACATATATGACGGGGTACACTTGCCTCTTTTGTGTGTGTTTTGATGTAAAAGTAATAATCACTTTTATAAATTTAAAACCCAATCGTGTGTAATTCATTGCAAAATTATGTATATATACGCACACGTCAAGTTTTTGGCGCCGCTGCCGGGGAAATGGTGAGTTTTAGGAACGACCCGAGTCATTTGGTTATCGGTGTATATACTTGTTAATATTTGTGTATAATTTCTTGATTATTTATTTATTTGTTTATTTATTTGTTAATATTTCTTGTTTTATTCGATTTATTCATTTTTGCGTTATTTTTGTTTTATTTATTTATTTGATCCGGATTTATTTATTCACTTATTCTTTGGGTTTTCGGCACCCTAAAGCCATTTTTGTATTAGTCGATTCATTTATTTATTTTGTTGATTTTTTATAAAATTTCGGGCCAATTTTTCGGATTTTTATAAAATTTTCAGCCCATTTATAATAACTTTCTGCTTCTATTCAGCTGAAAAAAAAACAGCATTATTTAATTAATAAAATATTCACCGTGTCAAATTTTCGTTTGCAGGTTGATGTTCTCGACCCCCGCTCCAGAACTTGTTGAACCGTCAGACGAACCCGAACGTGATCTTCGGAGGCGTCTTCGCGCAAAAGGGCGTGCGGTTGGGCTACTGCTCGCCAGTGGTGGGCCGGAGTCGGTGGTACCTACTGAAGCCGAGGGCTCAGGAGGAAACTTAATCATGGCAGACGACGAGCGACCGTTGAATGAGTCTAATCAGCCTGGGGCGACTGGCCTGGAACCGAGTATCCTTAGACCTACTATTGATGCACCTAATTTTGAAATTAAATCTAGTATAATTAATATGGTGCAGAATTCGGTGCAGTTCGACGGACGCGAACATGAGGATCCCGAACGACATATTGCGGCTTTTCTTGAAGTGTGTTCCACGTTTAAAATGAGGGATGTTTCGGAGGATGCCGTTCGGTTGAGGTTGTTTCCTTTCTCACTGCGTGACAAAGCCAGAGCGTGGCTTATGTCACTGCCAGCTGGGTCCATCAGGACCTGGAACGGGTTGGCTGAGCTATTTATGAAGAAGTACTTTCCACCCGAGAAGACAACCAAGTTAAGGAACCGAGTGGTGACCTTTCGTCAGGATGAGGGGGAGTCGTTGCATGCAGCGTGGGAGAGATTCAAGGATCTGTTACTTGATGTTCCACATCATGGGTTCACCAAGAGACAGTTAGTCTTGACATTCTATCAGGGGCTGAGCTACAATACGCAGGAGCGATTAGATATGAATTCAGGAGGCAATTTGGGGACAAAGACGCCCAATGAGGCTTACGATATCATTGAAAAGGCTGCGTTGAAGTCTAGCTCTCGCCGCGAAGGAGATAGAAGTCGGGCTACATCATCATCATCAGGATCCCGCGCAGGAGTGCATGCTGTAGACGACTATACGGCTATTACTGCTCAGATCTCAGCTCTCGCATCGAGATTCGACAGGTCCCAGATGATTGCGCATGCGGGCTCTGGTTGTGACCAGTGTGGAGTGTCACACGAGCCTGGGGCATGTTTTCAGGGAGTCGGATACGAGGGCCACGAAGAGGTAGATTTCGTGAGTAATCAAGTCAGGCCACAGAACAACCCTTACAGTAACACCTACAATCCCGGTTGGAGAAATCACCCAAATTTTGGGTGGCGTGCGAACACAGGCAATCAAAATCCTTTGGGATTCACTCCGCGCGCTCCAGCGCAGCATCAGGGTCAGGGTCAGGGTCAGGGTCAGCAGTTCCAGCAGTACAACCAATCCTACCAACAGCGTTCATACCCGCATCAGAATCAGGGCTCTGGGAGTAGTTCCCAGCAGCAGGCCCCTCAGTCTAGTTCTAAGCTGGAGGAGATGATGTCCCAGCTTCTTACTAGCTCCTCGAGTGCGAATCAGTTGGCTGAAAAACGCTATCAGCAGAGCGAGGATCGTTTTCTCTATCATGAGGGAGAAATGAGGAGCCACAAGGCCTCGATTCAGAACATAGAGAATCAGGTTGGTCAGCTGGCACAGATGATGTCAAAGAGACCCCAGGGTGGTCTCCCGGGCAATACTGAGACAAACCCGGGCCCGCATAGAGATGTGAATGCGGTGATGACCAGGAGTGGAAAACCTACCGGACCCGTCATATCGGACTCACCACCGATCACTGAAGCGGTCCCGACCGACACACCGGATGAGGTGCATGCCAGGCTACGCCCAGCAAGTACAGCACAAGTCCAGGAGCCGGTCACAGGTTACAAGCCTCCAGTGCCCTATCCAGAAAGGTTGAAGAAGCAGAAGATGGATGAACAAAACGGTAAGTTTCTCGAAATGTTTAAGCAATTGCATATAAACATACCGTTTGTTGAAGCTTTGGCACAGATGCCAAAGTATGCGAAGTTTCTGAAAGACATCCTCTCAAACAAGCAAAAACTCGAGGACATGTCTTGTGTGGTTATGAATGAAAGCTGCTCTGCTATTCTCCAGAATCGCCTGCCTACAAAAATGGGCGATCCAGGCAGTTTCACGCTTCCTTGCCTCATTGGCAATCTGTCAGTCAGTAATGCGTTAGCAGATCTAGGAGCGAGTATAAACCTTATGCCCTATAAGGTTTTTACAAAGTTGGATCTAGGTGAGCCGTCACCTACGAGGATGAGTATTCGACTTGCGGATCGTTCTGTCAAGTATCCACGCGGGTTTGTAGAGAATATGCTTGTTAAGATTAACAAGTTTGTATTTCCCATGGATTTTGTTATCCTGGACATGGATGAGGACTCGAGAGTGCCTCTAATACTCGGACGCCCATTTTTGAATACCGCCCGGACGATTGTGGACGTGGCGGCGGGCCAGATCACACTCCGAGTAGATGATGAGCATGTTACGTTTGACATTAAACGTTCTATGCAGCATCCTCAGAGTCAGGACGACGCGCTCTATTATGTGGACATCGTCGACACTTATGTGAGCACGCATTTCCAGGGTACGATCGAGGAGATAGATTCGGACACACATCTGTTGTGTGGGGACTTAGATGGCATTACGCAAGAGGGCCACTATTTAGAGCAGCCAGTCTATCAGATTGGTGATGATAGTCCCCAGAGTCCGGATCGTTTCACAGAAATTGATCGCGAAAGTGAAGTGAAGTCGAAGCCTTCAGTGTAAGATCCTCCTACCTTGGAGCTTAAAGAGCTCCCACCGCACCTAGAATACGCATTTCTTGATGAGGAGCGTCATTTGCCTGTCATTATTTCATCTGGTTTGGCGGGAGAGGAAAAGAGCAGACTGCTTAATGTGTTGAAACTTCATAAGAAAGCAATCGCTTGGAAAATCATGGACATAAAAGGTATAAATCCCTCCTTCTGTACACATAAAATTCTTATGGAGGATCAGTTCAAGCCGTGTGCGCAGCACCAGAGGCGACTGAACCCAAACATGCAAGAGGTCGTTAAAAAGGAAGTGATTAAGTTGTTAGATGCTGGTATGATCTATCCCATTTCCGACTCTGTTTGGGTCAGTCCTGTGCAGGTAGTGCCCAAAAAGGGGGGCATGATTGTGGTCACCAACGATAGGAATGAGCTCATTCCAACCAGGACGGTCACTGGATGGCGGGTTTGCATTGATTATTGCAAACTCAATGACGCCACCCGCAAGGACCACTTCCCGCTTCCATTCATTGATCAAATGTTGGAGCGTCTGTCAGGGAAGTTATATTATTGTTTTCTGGATGGGTTCTCGGGATACTTTCAAATTCCTATCGCTCCTGAGGACCAGGAGAAGACCACATTTACCTGTCCCTTTGGTACATTCGCCTACCGGCGTATGCCGTTTGGGCTGTGTAATGCGCCGGCTACTTTCCAGCGATGTATGGTCACAATTTTCCACGACATGATTGAGGATTCCATGGAGGTATTCATGGATGATTTTTCGGTATTTAGGGATTCCTTTGATCAATGTCTGGAAAATTTGAAAAGAATGTTGAAGAGGTGTGAGGAGACCAATCTGGTCCTGAACTGGGAGAAATGCCACTTCATGGTGAAGGAGGGCATAGTTTTGGGACATAAAATTTCTCACGCGGGCATGGAAGTCGATCCAGCTAAAGTCGACGTTATATCACGACTTCCGCCCCCCACCTCTGTTCGTGCTATACGGAGCTTTCTCGGTCATGCCGGGTTCTATCGGCGATTCATCAAAGATTTTTCTAAAATCGCCAGACCCATGACTCGTTTGTTAGAGAAAGATGCTCCGTTCGTGTTTGGAGATGATTGCTTGAGGGTTTTTGACCTCCTCAAGCAAAAGTTGGTAGAGGCCCCTATTTTAGTCGCACCGGACTGGAGTTTGCCGTTTGAAATCATGTGCGACGCGAGTGATTACGCTATAGGGGCCGTTCTGGGTCAAAAGAAGGAAAAGCACTTCCATCCGATCTACTATGCGAGTAAAACTCTCCACGACGCTCAAGAGCATTATACCACGACTGAAAAAGAGCTCTTGGCGGTCGTTTTCGCATTCGATAAATTTAGATCGTATTTAGTGCTTTCGAAAACCGTTGTATATACTGATCATGCAGCCATTAGATACCTCTTCAGCAAACAGGACGCAAAACCGCGTCTAATCAGATGGATCCTGTTGCTGCAAGAGTTTGATATTGAGATACAAGATAAAAAGGGTGCCTTGAATGTAGCTGCCGACCATCTGTCTCGGTTAGAGCACGGAGACATCGAGGATTCGCGTTGGGATTCAATCAATGACAAGTTCCCACACGAATCTTTGATGGGTGTTGAGATATGTGATGAGTCGCCATGGTTCGCCGACCTTGCGAACTATCTTGCTTGCGGGATTCTGATAAAAGGATTGACTCACCAGCAAAAGAGGAAATTCTTTTCGGATCTCAAGCACTACATATGGGACGACCCTTTCTTGTTTAAGGTGGGTGCTGATCAAGTGATTAGGAGATGTGTATCTGGGTCTGAGGCGACCGACATTCTGCGCCAGTGTCATAAGGGACCTACCGGAGGCCACCACGGAGCCAACTTCACCGCGAAGAAGGTGTTGGATTCCGGGTTTTACTGGCCGACCATTTTCCGTGATGCGCAGAGTTGGGTGAGAGCGTGTGATGCTTGTCAGAGGGCGACGAACATATCTGCACGCGACGAAATGCCTCAAAATTGGATACAGGTTTGTGAAGTCTTTGATGTTTGGGGGATAGACTTCATGGGACCATTCCCCCCCTCACGTGGAAACAAATACATACTCGTGGCTGTTGACTATGTATCAAAGTGGGCGGAGGCGCAAGCCTTACCCACTAACGACGCCAGAGTAGTTGTAAGGTTTCTTAAGAGTTTGTTCGCCCGATTTGGCGCTCCGAAAGCGCTCATTAGTGACCGAGGGACTCATTTTTGTAATACACAGCTTGAAAAGGCTTTGTCCCGATACGGTGTGCATCACCGTTTGTCCACGCCCTATCATCCGCAGACAAGCGGGCAGGTGGAGGTCACGAACCGTGGGCTTAAGCGCATCCTTGAGCGGTCGGTTGGAGCGAACCGCAAGGAGTGGTCGGACAAGCTTGATGAGGCATTATGGGCATTCCGTACAGCTTATAAGACCCCTATAGGGACCACCCCCTTTAGGTTGGTATACGGAAAGGCATGCCATTTACCGGTTGAGTTGGAGCACAAGGCTATGTGGGCATTGAAAACCACGAATTTGGACCTAAAAACCGGAGGTGAAGCCCGGTTTCTCCAAATTCATGAATTGGAAGAATTGCGGCACCAAGCCTACGAAAGCTCCGTACTCTACAAAGAGCGCACGAAGAAACTTCACGACAAACGCTTGAAGGACCATAAAGAATTCCAAGCGGGTGATCTTGTTCTTCTGTACAATTCTAGGCTGCGCTTATTTCCTGGGAAGCTTCATTCACGCTGGACAGGACCATACACGGTTAAGGAAGTATTTCCGTATGGTACTGTTGCAGTAGAGAACGCGGATGGCGTTACATTTAAGGTAAATGGTCACCGGTTGAAGTTGTACGTTGTCGGGCCGATAGAATCGGCGGTGGAGGTGATTGAACTCCAAACCCCGCACACATCATAAGTGTGGGGAGGAGAGAGTCTACGCTACTGACTCGCGGATAAAAAATGTAGCAAGAGCGTATTTTGCGCTTTAGGGGTAGTTTAGTCTTTTTTGTAGTTTTTCCAGTTTTTAGCTTTGAGTCTTGCTATCGACTCGTCGACAAAAATTTAGCATGAGTCTACGCTGCTGACTCGCCGACAAAAATGCAGCAGGAGCGTCTTTGGCGCTGTAAGGGCAAAATTGTCCTTTTATTTGTTTTTGTAGTTTTAGCGTAATTTAGGTTAGTTAGGTAGTTTACGTTCGTTTGTTTAGTTTCCATACGTACCGGGCGAAGGTTCTGTATTGCAATATTGTTAGAACAGTTGGTGTGTCGAAAAAACGGCGAAAAACGGCCGAAACGGTTGCTGGAAATAGCTTCTGCAGAAATTCTGTATCTGCAGCTGATGCACGACCGTTCCACCTGTGGAACGACCGTGCGATTCCGAGCAAGCCGGCACGGTAGATCGCACCCTCGGTGCATTTCCGAGAACACGCTGTGGGGTTTGAACGATGTCGGTGACGCACGACCGTTCCATACCAGGAACGACCGTGCCACAGGCTGAGGGCAATTTGGTCATTTTGCACACTATATATACCATTATCTGCTGCAAAATCCCTCATTCGCGAACCCTAACCGCTGCAGACCGTTCCAGGGCGATTTTTCACCATATCGCACGATCTAACACCCTTCTTCGCACGGTACGTTCCTAGTTGTAGTTTTCTTGTCTTCTTGCTTTTTAGTGTAGATTTCTTCCGATTTTCAAGGAATTTTTAGGGTTCTCTTCAAAAACAAATCGAAACCCTAACCCTTGTTAAATCGAAGTATCGTGAACACCCGGTTGACTTTCAGTCCCCTGTTGACCCAATACTTGTTGAAATTTTGTAAAGTTCAGATTGTTCTAAGTTCAGGGGTCGAAGTCTGCAGATTCGGAGTTGCACGGTCATTCCTCGTGTGGAACGGTCGTGCCTCACCGGCTTGTTCTCGATATCCCTGGGCTTGGCCTGTTAGTTCTCGGTGACGCACGACCGTGCGTCTCGAAGAACGACCGTGCCATATGCCCAGTACAGTTAGACAGTTTCTTCATAATTGGCTGCTCGCTTGTTTTCAATTCATTTCTCTCCTGTTTCTGTCCTTCTAACAATGTTCCTCATTACAGATGGATCACCCTTTCCTACAGTTTGACCCCAACATTGAGAAAGAAGCTTTATGCATAGCGAAGCGCGATGCATTGTGGGCGAGACAGGGACAGTTTGGCGAACCCCGATGGTTGGACTGGGAGGTCATGCGAGAACTAAATCAATATGACCGACTTGATGAAATGATGACTCCCGCGCTAGCAAACCTGGTCGGTTGCAACCGACCCGTTTACCAGGAGTTGACTATTGAATTCTTCGCATCGTATCAGTATGAAAGGCCGGTTGCACATACAGAGCCCGATTTCGCTACAGGAATCGGGTAACCTTCAGGTTATGTAGGCGATGGCATACATGGTCGGTGGGTCGTTTGGGACGGAGGCTTGGGATTTATACGCGGGAGGACATGGATGATCCCGACGTCTTCAACGATCGGTTCAACTTCCCTAATGATGCAGCGCGGGATGCATTCTGGGCACGTAACGCTATTGGAGACCCCTACAACCCACGGATGTCAAAGGCTTCGCGACTCCGAGACCCTCTGGTGCGAGTGATGCACCATGTTTTCAGCCATTCTATATGCGGACGCATGGACAGTCAAGGTAACTGTCCAACACCTGATTTGCTCTTTCTTTATGCGTTGGTTGACAAAGCACCAATCAACCTCGCCGCGCGAATGGCTGAGTACTTTGTCAAGTGTTCAGGGCGGACCCAAAATAGTGAGATACATGGCGGTTCGTATGTAACCGAGATAGCGTACAATGAGCGCTATATCACGCCGGGGGTGCTTAGGGGTCTCACTTTGATTACTGAGGGGGTTCATGTTGATATCCGATCGCTGAAGTTCATGGGGGTGATTGCTGAGCTTGAGAGGGGAGATAGGTTGAGGGGATTGAATGGCGAGGTCTGGGACCCGTTACCTCCAGCTGAGGAGGAACATGAGGAGGAAGAGGAGGATGTTGAGATGGGTGAGCAGCACCAGCCACAGACACCACCACACTCGCCGCAGCACCATGCATTTCATCAGCATGAGGACTGGCCCACATTCTACCAGCAGTTCCAGGATATGCGTGTGACGCAGGAGCAGCATGGTACCTACTTTGACCAGATCAGATCCAGCCAGGACGAGATTCGAGCCAGTCAGGCAGAGCTTCGGGCCACACATGACCAGCTTCAGCATCGCCAGGATACTTTATACCAGGGGGTGTCTGCGGGGTTTTCTTATCTTTTCGGGGAGATGCATCACGCATACCCCGACTATTTTCAGCACCCGCCGGAGTTCCCACCGTGGAACCTCCCTGGCTATGGCGATCAGGGCCCATCTGGCACGAGACATGATGACGATGATGATGATGATGAGTAGTTGGCGGTGGTGATAGCATTTGGTGGTGTTTTATGTTTCAGTACTTTACTTTTATTTGGGTGTTTATTTTGACTTTTATTTAAAACACCCCGGATATGTATTTTCAAACAATTTCCTTTGTGTTTTGTTTGGATGTTAGTATTTATGTACATTATGGTTGTTTGATTTTTCTTTTTCTGTTATATTTTGGGTGTACACGACATACTTGCAGATTTTATCTATCGGATCTTGGACCAGAGCACGTACCAGATTCAGCTTCGGAAGTCTCGTGGCACCAACATCATCTTGAGGGGAGTATTTTTTATCCCTTTCTCTATATTTTGGGTCTCGCATTGGGGACAATGCGAAGTTCAAGTGTGGGGAGGGGGTTAACTTTGTTAACTTAGCTTTGTTTGTCCTCTAAAAAAAAAAAAAAAAAAAAAAACAGAAAATCAGAAAAATCATTTAAAAATACTTGTGTTTTGTATATATGTTGGTAAATAAACCGGTTGGTTATGTTTTAGAAAACTTCGGACTTGATAAAAACTCGACAAGCAAAATATTTTTGAAAAAGGAAACCGGAAAGCGTGACAAACAAAGAAAGACTTACATGATAGTTTTCACACTTTTACCCATTCCTTCCGTTACGTGAGCATATTTGAGCCTAGATTGTTATATATTTGTTCATTACGGATATAGGAGTGAGCCGGATGTTTTGTGCAATTTAGAACTTGTCACTAGTATGCTTGTTAAGACCATGAACGTGCGGATTTGTGTAAACATGATAGAGGCACTTAGATTACCCCTTTGTTGTGTACCTTGTTCTTTGTGTTGTGCTTCCCGTTCACCTTATATTACCCTTTAGGATTAACCATGTCGAGCCTTCCCGTTCACCTTTGTTTACCCACATTATCGCCCACTTAACCAAATTTAGCCTTTTTATGTTTTTAAACCTTTTTAGTGTTGAAACTCGGTTAAAATAATAGTTTAACTAGCTTGTTATTGTTTATATTTCATTGTATAGATTAAAAAAAAAAACACCCTAAAATAGGGTGAAGTTGATAGAAATCGAGCAATTTTGAATGCTTAAATGTTAAAAATTTTGTTGATAAGCTCGATTGCGCTTTAGTCGCCTTTTTAAGGCGTTTGTATGTATAGTTGTATTTTTGTCTTGCTAGTTACACGCTACTACCGAGTTTTAACCATTTTCGCCACTTTAAATGTCCACTTCCATACCCTTCGCCCAAGCCTAATGTTATAACCCGTAAAGACCTCTTGATTTACACTTATTTGCATGTTAGTTGGTGGAGACGAGATCTTATAACAAGCTTATGATATTGCACATTTCATTGACTAGGCGTTGAGTGTTTGCGCATGCACATTTTATGTATGTTTCATAAATAAAACCGAGTGTGTGTGAACATTGTGAGTTGTGTGAAGATTAACATGTGAGTCAATTAAATGTTTAGTCACGGCTTTTTGGTTGTCGCTTTTTAATTGCATATGCTTGTTGGGTTTGAGTCTTTTGATGTTGTCTTTCGACAAACCGGCTAACCGTTTATATATTAGTTTTCAATAAAATAGTGTGTAAATTATCGTTCTTGTTTGTTTATGTCTTTTATTGCTTTTTAGTTTAGCTTGCTTGAGGAAAAGCAAGGTTCAAGTGTGGGGAGATTTGATATTCGTTAATTTACACATATTTTAGTCCCCCGTTTTACCCCTATTTTATGCGTTTTTGGCCGTAAAACCGTCATTCGGATACTTATTTATCTACATTTGTGTTTACAGGCCTAAAACTGCATTCCAGACAAGATGATAGCAAAAACGAGGACTTTCCGGACAAAACGACGAAGCTGCAGACATTCTGTTAAGGATTCTGAACTGGGCCTGTAGAACGACCGTTCCACCTGTGGCACGGTCGTGCATCTCCGACAAACTTGATCATCTCGGCAATGAACGAGAGGTGCGACTGGTCGTTCCAGGAAAACAAGCGACTAGGTGAAGAACGGTCGTTCCATATGAGGAACGACCGTGCGTCTCCGGTGAATCAGCAGAGTCTCGGTGATGAACGGTAGGTGCGACTTAGCGTGCAACATGTAACCCGGAACTGAACGACCGTTCCACACGAAGAACGGTCGTGCCATTTCGAATCTGGTCAACGATCTGATGACGTATGCAGTATGGTGACCCATCTCTAATAATTGAATAAAGTGCACGGTCGTGCCATATGGAGAACGACCGTGCGACAGCAAAAAGTATAAAAACTTGCAGAAACATTCTGCTCGATATTTTGGATTTTTGGAGAGCTTCTCAGGCGATTTTCAGGCTCCGGGGGCATTAGCTTTCACCCGGATTCAAACCACATTGTCTCGTTTAGCTCGATTACTACCCGGATCCTTAGTCTAGTACTTGTTTATGGTTTGATTTTCTAATCTTTCCATGTTTTTGTTAATCTTTCCAGTACTTAGATTAATGTTTATGTATTATTGTAGCCTTTGGGCAAAAACACAACAATCCCTTGCTAGATTCTAGCCATTAGTATGTTAAACTTTGTTTGTAATGACATTTGAAGTATTTTCTATGATTATCTTTGATGATTAGTTTGCAACCTTGTTATTGATATTGAATTCTTGATTATAAGTAATTATGTTGGATGATTGATGCTTGGTTAGTTAAGATAGTTGAAAAATGAAGCTTAATTAATCTTGTATTAGTAAACTTTGAATTTGGTTAACTAGTTTAACTTGGTTTAAATGTATGCATCATGATACTAGAAATGGTTAGTGATTTAATAAAATGTAATTATTGTTAATCAAGAGAGCTTGCCGTCACGTAAGGGCCTAAACGGGTTAGATGGTGTCGTTATAAATTCTTGCCATGATTTGTTAGCTTAGTTAGTAGTTTAGGCCAAAATTGCTATCTTAGTGAATTATTGTGCAAGATTTGTAAAATGAACTCGGTTGTGATTTAATCTAGTTTATGCTTATCTCGGTGGTTGCATTGTGTTTATCGGTGTCGCTTTCCTTGTTTAAGTGAGGTTAGAACAATCCTAACGGCTGACTAACTTATTTTTAAGAGATTTTCATAGACATTTATCAATTGCACGTTAAAGAACAATTTTAGGTGGTTAAAGTGTGTTTATCGTTTTAACTTTCCGAATGACTGTCATGTTAGGATTCCCGAAAGGGATACTAATTGTCTTAAATTGGAATATTGACCGAATGCTTCTAGTGCCAAAACTGACTTAGTTGACATGCTGTGGTTGTGTATTTAGCAAGGATTTTTATCTACTGTATATTATGTTTTTATTATGTATTTGGTTATGCTTACTTTAGTTTAGTTTAAAATCAACAAAACCTATGTTTTTACCGGTAGTTTAGTGACAAAGGTCTAGTATTATTTCTCCGCCCATTTCCTTGGATCGATACTTGGTTCTTACCGATACTTTATTACATATATGACGGGGTACACTTGCCTCTTTTGTGTGTGTTTTGATGTAAAAGTAATAATCACTTTTATAAATTTAAAACCCAATCGTGTGTAATTCATTGCAAAATTATGTATATATACGCACACGTCAAGTTTTTGGCGCCGCTGCCGGGGAAATGGTGAGTTTTAGGAACGACCCGAGTCATTTGGTTATCGGTGTATATACTTGTTAATATTTGTGTATAATTTCTTGATTATTTATTTATTTGTTTATTTATTTGTTAATATTTCTTGTTTTATTCGATTTATTCATTTTTGCGTTATTTTTGTTTTATTTATTTATTTGATCCGGATTTATTTATTCACTTATTCTTTGGGTTTTCGGCACCCTAAAGCCATTTTTGTATTAGTCGATTCATTTATTTATTTTGTTGATTTTTTATAAAATTTCGGGCCAATTTTTCGGATTTTTATAAAATTTTCAGCCCATTTATAATAACTTTCTGCTTCTATTCAGCTGAAAAAAAACAGCATTATTTAATTAATAAAATATTCACCGTGTCAAATTTTCGTTTGCAGGTTGATGTTCTCGACCCCCGCTCCAGAACTTGTTGAACCGTCAGACGAACCCGAACGTGATCTTCGGAGGCGTCTTCGCGCAAAAGGGCGTGCGGTTGGGCTACTGCTCGCCAGTGGTAGGCCGGAGTCGGTGGTACCTACTGAAGCCGAGGGCTCAGGAGGAAACTTAATCATGGCAGACGACGAGCGACCGTTGAATGAGTCTAATCAGCCAATGGTAAAAGTTTAGAGGTCACCCACAAAGTTAAGGGTTGTAATCTTGTTCTTGCTGGTCACACTTTTTCTATCGACCTCATTCCTATCGTTTTGGGTAGTTTCGACGTTGTCATTAGGATGGACTGGTTATCCCAACATCAAGCAGAGATTCTTTGCAACGAGAAGATTGTCCGTATTCCTCGTTCGGGTGATGAACCTCTCATGGTTCGTGGCGACAAGAGTGGTGCTGTTGTGAGCATCATCTCTTTCCTTAAGGCCCAGAAGTGTTTGCGAAAGGGCCACACTGCTATTTTGGCTCTCGTTACTGACACCTCGAAGAAAGAAAAGAAGATAGAAGATTTTCCGATTGTACGTGACTTTCCTGAGGTATTCCCTGAGGAATTACCTGGTCTTCCGCCTCATCGCCAGGTCGAGTTTCAAATCGAGTTAGCTCCTGGAGCAGCGCCCATAGCTCGAGCACCTTATCGCCTAGCTCCATCAGAATTGGAAGAACTGTCCACGCAACTACAAGAGCTTTTGAATAAGGGTTTTATTCATCCTAGCTCTTCGCCCTGGGGAGCTCCAGTTCTATTTGTGAAGAAGAAAGACGGTGCCTTTAGAATGTGTATAGACTATCACGAGCTCAACAAGGTGACGGTGAAGAATCGTTATCCTCTTCCACGCATCGACGACTTATTCGACCAGCTGCAAGGGTCGAGCTTTTACTCCAAGATTGATCTGAGATCGGGATATCACCAGCTGAGAGTCCGGGATGAGGACGTCTCCAAAACAGCCTTTAGAACTCGTTATGGACACTATGAGTTTTTGGTCATGCCTTTTGGGCTGACCAACGCACCTACGGTTTTCATGGACCTTATGAACATGGTGTGCAAACCCTACCTGGATAAGTTCGTTATAGTTTTCATCGATGACATCTGGATCTATTCTAAGAGTCAGGAGGAACATGAGCAGCATCTACAACTTATTTTGGAACTACTTCGAGCAGAGCAGTTGTATGCTAAGTTCTCGAAATGCGACTTCTGGCTTCGTGAAGTCCATTTCCTAGGCCACGTGGTAAACAAGGATGGGATTCATGTTGATCCATCCAAGGTAGACTCGATCAAGTACTGGCCTGCACCTAGAACACCAATAGAAATTCGCCAATTCTTGGGTTTGGCGGGCTATTACAGAAGGTTTATCAAGGATTTCTCCAAGATTGCGCAACCTCTCACCTCACTAACTCAGAAAGGTGTCACCTATCGTTGGGGTGATACACAGGAAACTACGTTTCAACACTTAAAGGATAGACTTTGTAGCGCCCCTATCCTCTCATTGCCTGAAGGCACAGACGATTTTGTGGTTTATTGCGATGCATCCATTCAGGGACTTGGATGTGTGCTGATGCAACATGACAAGGTCATTGCTTATGCGTCACGTCAACTTAAGATTCACGAACGGAACTACACTACACACAATTTGGAGCTGGGAGCTGTTGTTTTCGCACTCAAGATATGGAGACATTACCTGTACGGTACCAGGTGCACCATTTACACCGATCACAGGAGTCTCGAGCATATCTTCAAGCAAAAGGAGTTAAACATGCGTCAACGACGACGGGTCGAGCTGTTGAATGATTACGAATGCGCAATCAAGTACCATCCAGGCAAAGCCAATGTTTTGGCTGACGCCCTCAGTCGGAAGGACACTACGCCTAAGCGCTTGCGAGCATTACAACTTACTATTCAATCTAGTCTTCCTTCCCAGATATGAGATGCTCAGGTAGAAGCATTAAAACCAGAAAACGTTAGGGCTGAAGCCCTACGCGGCTCAAGGAAACGATTAGAACAAAAGGAAGATGGCACATACTATGTAACAGGATGCATCTGGGTCCCACTCTATGGCAACCTACGAGAGCTTGTGATGGATGAGGCACACAAGTCTCGCTACTCAGTACATCCTGGTTCAGATAAGATGTACCACGACTTGAAAACTACATACTGGTGGCCTAACATGAAAGCCCACATAGCCACCTACGTTAGTAAATGTTTGACTTGTGCGAGAGTCAAAGTCGAGTACCAGAAACCCTCAGGCCTACTTCAACAACCAGAGATACCACAATGGAAATGGGAGCAAATTTCCATGGATTTCGTTACTGGCCTGCCTAGATCTCAACGTGGAAATGATACTATTTGGGTGATCGTGGATCGACTCACAAAGTCTGCACACTTCTTGGCTATCAAGGAAATGGATAAGTTCTCCACTCTAGCAGACGTATATCTTAAGGAAGTAGTTTCGAGGCACGGGGTGCCCACCTCTATTATCTTTGATCGTGATGCACGTTTTACTTCTGAACTGTGGCAAGCAATGCACAAGTCCTTTGGCTCACGTTTAGATATGAGCACAGCTTATCACCCACAAACGGATGGGCAGTCTGAACGTACCATTCAAACCCTTGAAGACATGCTTAGGGCATGTGTGATTGACTTTGGCAACGGTTGGGAAAAACATCTGCCACTAGTGGAATTTTCGTATAATAACAGCTACCACACCAGCATTCGGGCCGCTCCATTTGAGGCATTGTACGGGCGTAAATGCCGATCACCTCTTTGTAGGGCAGAGGTGGGGGATAGTCAGATCACTGGCCCAGAACTTGTGGTAGACACAACATAAAGGATTGCTCAAATACGACAACGAATGGCGGCAGCTCGTGACCGTCAGAAAAGCTACGCCGATAAGGGCAGGAAACCACTCTAGTTCCAGGTTGGGGATCGAGTGCTACTCAAAGTCTCACCCTAGAAGGGTGTTGTTCGTTTTGGTAAACACTGCAAGCTGAATCCACGATACGTTGGACCATTCGAAATCATTGAGAAAATAGGCAGGGTAGCCTACAAACTGAACCTACCAACAGAACTCAGCGGAGTTCACAACGTTTTCCACGTGTCGAATCTGAAGAAGTGTCTATCAGATGAGACCCTCATAGTTCCTTTGAAGGAGCTCACTGTCGACGAGTAGTTACGATTCGTCGAGGAACCAGTTGAAATCACGGACCGGGATCTTAAGGTCCTCAAGCGCACTAGACTACCTCTCGTTCGAGTTCGTTGGAACTCCCGTCGTGGCCCAGAGTTCACCTGGGAACGTGAAGACCAAATGAAACAAAAGTATCCCCAATTGTTCGCAAACAGTACAACCACTACTAAGGCTGAAGCTACCACGGAATTTCGGGACAAAATTCCAGATCAACGGGGGGAGGATGTGACACCCAAGGAAAACCAGGAAAACCATGCAACGTAACTAGCTTCCTCAGTGATTACGTACCAAATTTCGGGACGAAATTTCTATCAACTTGGGGATAATGTGACAACTCGTATTTTAGAACCTTCTTTGTACTTTGATGTAACTTGTTGAACAATATGTGATTACGTTATATGGGGTGTTAATTGTGACAACCCGTGATTTACGGCTCTTAATGACGTAATTAACAGGTGATTAACGCGATAACAAATAGTGTTTATAGCGCATATTAACTTAATTAGACCTTTGGAGTGCCTAGGAACGTTTATCCGACTTTACAGCACGCGTATGATGATCTACGGGAAATCTGCTGAATATTACGCGACAACGAACTGATACCGTACAAAATACTGACAACGCCGTCAAATATTAATTTTTTTATGATATATTTTAGCTTCGTAATTTAATTTTAGTGATTACAGTCGAAACCGGATCGAAAAACGGATCAGAAACGGCAAACGAGGCCTTTTACGCGATTTTACGCAACCGACGAACGAACACGCAAACGTCGACTACCGACCCTAATTTACGTATTTTAGTATTAAAATTATGCTCTACGATACTTCCATGACGTTCGGATGCGAAAACAGGCTTCAAAAACGAGATCGGGCCATGTGAAATGCTAGAAACAGGCTTGTGGGCCTTGGGCCCAAACCCACAAAAACCTAGCTATATAAGGGTTTCTACACACACTACACACCATAACACACACACATACTCTCACTCCCCTCACCCTTTCTCTCTTGTTCTCTCTCTAGAACTGACCAGACTCCGGCCGGCAAGGCCGGCGGAGCCGGCTACGGTGCACGGCGGCGACACGGCGGAGCCGTCGTAGGTGGCGGCGCTCCGGCGAGGTTCCGGGGTCGATTTTTCCGGTCACACACCCCTACCCCCACTAAACGAAGCCCTCCGAGTGCGATGGCGGTGTCTGTTTCTAACGATTCTTAGCCGTTTGAGCTCACGTGAAACTCCGGTGAAGATCCGGTCAAAATTCCGGCGAACTATTTTTGAGATTCTAGCTCCATGCATGTGTAGATCGGGCACCTAGAGACCTTCCTGCAGAGTTCCGCGAGCTTTTATTTTCCAGCGACTCTCCGGTAAGTTGAACTCGACTCGTTTTACTGTTTTCTTTGATTTTTTAAGCAGAAATGAGTGTCGATCTTGTTTTTCTTGTTTCTTTCCGGTGACGGCGGAGGGCCGCTGGTAACGTGATGATGGCTGATGATAATGATGCGGTGATGGTGGCGGTCCGACGGCGGTGTGGGTCGCCGGAGCCACGGTCGAAGCGGCGGCGGATCGGTTCGGCTCAAACGGAGGTTCAGACTCGGGTTTCATGCGGACCGGGCTTTGATCCGAGTCGACTCGGTTAAAACCGAGTCAACTCAGCTCGGTTCAAGTCAACAGGGCAATGCGGTCAAGGTCGGATTCGGTGTCGGGTCAGATTACGTGTTCAGGAAGCGGTCAAAGTTTCGGGTTCGGTTTGGTAAAGTTGTCGGCTTCAGAAGCGGTTCGGGTTGACTCGGTCAACTCAGCGAGTTGACTCGGTCGACTCAGCATGTCGACTCAGCGGGTCAACTCAGTCCACGTTTAGACGGCTCAACGAGAGTTTTTGGTAATAGTTAAAGTTGCGATTTCATTAAGTTATAATTTTAATCTCACGTGATAACGAGCTCGAACCGACCAAATAACTGAATTATTAGTTGATAGTTACTTTGAATTAATTGTTATTTCGGTTATACAAATTGGCTATACATAAATATTATTGAATTGTCGATTGAATTTTGATGAAATAACGACAACCTGTGTTGTCGGGGCCGCCCAAAAACAGAGGAAACTCTGCCCGTTTTTCGAGAAAACCCGTAAACAAAACTCATTTTATTATGAGATGAAACTTTTATCCGAGGAGCTTTTATAAAGACAAATACAAATATAAAACCTCTTTCGACAACAACTTACAACTTTCGATATCAACGATTCGGAATTTTTTTTCTACAACAAATAAATAATAGTTATTTTATTTATTTTAAACTTCGAAAATTCGACGAATCTTTTATAAAATCAATATAATTATTTACATTGTTTCAATCACGCATTCTTTTATAAAATAAATATAGTTTTGTATATTTATTTCAAATGCCGAACAACACGAATTCGCTTTTATAAAAATAAATATAGATTTCATATTTATTTCATACTCCAAACAACTCGGCGATCTTTTTATAAAATAAATATAACTTTTTATATTTATTTTTCAACGCCTAAACGGTATCTACATACTTTGACGAATATATACAAAACGCGATACATAATACGAGTTGTTATATGATATTTTGTATATAAATATTCTTTTTATACACGTACGACTACCCAAGACGTCTAACGCAATGATAACGATATATTTATATATTTTTATATAAATATTTATTTATTTATTTTTAAATCTCTCAAGGAATAAGACTTCCCAAGACTTACTAGTTTTACCGGCAATAAGCGAGACTTAACAAGTATAACTTAATCGTTACTATTTAGTTATCAATTTACCGTTGAATCGTTCGGTTAACGATTCGGTAGAGCTCGATGACACGCAGTTTAGTTACTACGATTACTTAGAAACTTATTAGATATTCCGTGTTAGGAATATTGTAGAATGCACGCTAGCAAGTCAAGTCTTGGAAACGACATCACGACATCACAAAGTCGTATATAGCTAGCTTTGCACATGGATATTCAGGTGAGTTCATAACCCCACCTTTTACAGTTTTACATTTTGTAAATGTTTTCGGGGTGGAAAGACATGCACGTTTTTCATAAACATACAAGGTTTTCGATAAACAAAGATTGCATATTTTAGGCAAAGCACGTTTTTGCAAGAATATACAAAGTTTCGAATGAATGAAAACTCACATTTCTAAATCATGTTACGAACGGATTTCAAGGAACTCAAACGGTTTACGAATGAACTTTATACCAAATATACCGGTTTTTACAAAACAAATGCGTATTGTCGAAAAGTGATTGATTTTTATGACTAGGGGAAGTTAGCCTTAGAGGTTGGGGAGGTTCAGCCTTAGAGGCTGGGGTAAATTACATGTTACAATTATTACAGACATTTAATGACATTTCCAGACATTTACAGACATCTACAGACATTTACAGACATTTACAGACTTTTTTTTTATGGTATGGTTAGCCTAAGGAGGGTTTACTACTAGACTAGATCATGTGAAGGATGGGCACAACACTTGAGGCCATTAATCCTCATTATAGGACCGAGGGACACAAGAGTGATAGATCTATTTGGGTGTAGCGAGCCCACACCCGTGAGGCCGGGGCGGCCCATAGAGGTGACTGTGTCTTCCAGCCGGAAGCCCGATAACAAGTTTGCTAGGTTTGAGTTTCCCTGCACTTTTTCACACATACTAGTGGCTTTGCAACCCATTAGTGATCTCTTTTTCCTTAATGCTACATACCAGGGACTTTTATTCATACATGAAAGGTTTATACATACTCACAGAAATACTTGATTTATACAAATTAAATGTCATGTTTTTATACAAATTCAAAAAGCATAGGATTATGCGGGCAGGAAGTCAAAGTCAGGGTGGGCATTGACGGGTATACGAACATTACAAATACGAGACTTTACAAATACATGGTTACAAATACAACGTTTCCATATAACTTAGCAAGAAAATGATTTCTAAATTCGTTTTCTCAATATTATTTCACAAACCGGTTATTCAAAAGATTTATTTCAAATCTTTTACAAACAAACTATGAACTTGCTCAACTTTATGTTGATTTTTCACATGTTTCTTTCTCAGGTTGCATTTTTAAGGCAAGGCACGGTTGGAATAGGAGAACCATTGGGGATTCGAGTACTTAGTGGGCGTTCATTTTACTAAAAGACTTAGCTTATTTTGCTTCCGTTGTGCAATGAAGATACCAGTCCAGTCACGCCAGCTCTGATAATTTCGGGGTGTGACAACTTGGTATCAGAGCTATAGGTTACAGCGAATTAGGTTTCTGTTGTGATACCTAGGCTCTAACCTCACTTTTCTCTGGGACTTAGACTATTAAGACGTTGAATACATACAGGACGCCTAGTACTCGAGTATGGTCTCCAACCGTTGCCGAAAAACAAACAGTCAAAATTTTGTTTTCAAACATACGCTAAAGTTGTGTTTTACACACGGTACACGAAACGATTACATACAGTACACACAACTCTGAGAGTTTAGGAAACATGCATTTAAGACCTTCGGAAACTTATGTTGAAGTTCATTAAAGGTAATCACGTAGGAACCGCGAATATTAACTCGGGCACACACTATTATCCATATTGTCTATGATATTTTAACTTCCCGAGCAGGCAGCCTACGCATAACAAAACGCTAGTGCACGAGAATACATGGAACTCAAATCTTACGTCAACGGATGTCGGAGTACATCACATTCTACGTGGAACAAAACGCTAGTGCACAGGTACACGTGAAACTTAAGCTATACATTAACGGAGGTTGAAGTACGACATATACGACTATCAAGGCGAGGCCTTTGAGGAGACACGAGGGCGCAATTCAACGACGACGCTAGATTCCTGTCAGCAGGAGAACTATCGATCAGGAAGCGGCGGCTTGGAACGCGATCCTGTAACGACACGAGTCATGCTAAGGTGAAGACGCATGCCTTCATAATCCCCATATCTTACTAACGACGAATACGCTATGTTCGACATTCCATGGTAATGTCACCTAACAACCGGTCATCACACGCAACCCCAGGTAAAGTCCTCAAATTTCTTTTATTGAAATTTCGACTTTCACATTTACTGAGTAGATTTTTGTATCTCTAATCCTCTTAATGGTCATTGTGTCATGATCATTTCTTTACAAGTTACATACATGGTCTTTCGTTGTGACTATGCCGAAAGTTTTCTTGTCGATACATATATATATTGTCGGATTACGCTAAAAACCAAGTTCAAATTGTTTGAACTTGTTCATTACACTTATTCGATTCAAGACACCATATGATGTATTGGGAGCATCATATTCAAATCAATTTTTAACGAGCACTTCATTTGTTCCGAGTCGTGGTAAACTTGTTTGGTATTCGACTCCATTAAATTGTTGATTTCGACACCTTGTGGTGGTATTTTCACTTATTTGAACCTTGCGCTAAACTCGTTTACATATCTTATGCCCGGATTTAATTATTTATTTATTGATTTAGATTAAATCCGCTTTGAGTTATCACATTACCACAGTCTTAACACAATCGTGTGTTAAGATAATGGTACACTAATTTATGTCATATTTTGGTGTACCTCTTAACGGTTCTTTCAACATCGATCGAATGTTCTGCAATGTTCATTACTTCTTCGTCTTCGATCAAAAACATTATTTCTTTGATGTTCAAATTTCAATTGAAAATCCTATGATGTCATTTGAAACAAACTTTCAGATTCACCTTATTGCGCTTTCCTTTCAAACACGGTGAAGTTGTTTGATCACCGCTATTATTGAATTATTTAAATCACTACGACACCTTGTAGTGTTGGCACAAACTTGTAGCTCGGGCTAATCATGATTGGGCGTTTCATGCAAAACACAGGTGATACTTGTTCGATCACCGCTATATTCGAATTGTTTCATTCATTACGACACCTTGTGGCGTCGGTATAACTTGCAGCTTGTGCTGATCACGATCGAGCGTTTCATGCAAACTATTATATTTGAGATTGTTGATTCTAAGTTCATCCAGTGGATGTTATTGCTTCTAGAACTCATTCACAAGTTATAAACGTTCATATGGAATTCGATTGGTCGAAGTTCCTGTCATTTGTTGGATCCTTGTTAACTTAGTCGCACTGGTGACTGTATCATTACGTCTCGTTTCCTTTGACATCAATTACTGAGACACATTGCTTTTACCGTTGGGTTCTTATTGTTAAGGAATGTCATTAAACTCACATGAGTCGAATAAGTCTTTTATCGATTACGCGGTCATTCACTTTGTTATTATTCGGACTTACCTGCGAACAACACAATTCTGAGGAGATAACATAGTCTAAATTTCGAGGACGAAATTTCTGTAACAGGGGGAGAATGTGACAACCCGTGATTTACGGCTCTTAATTACGTAATTAACAGGTGATTAACGCGATAATAAATAGTGTTTATAGCGCATATTAACTTAATTAGGCCTTTGGAGTGCCTAGGAACGTTTATCCGACTTTACAGCACGCGTCTGGTGATCTATGGGAAATCTGCTGAATATTACACGACAACGAACTGATACCGTACAAAATACTGACAACGCCGTCAAATATTAAATTTTTTTATGATATATTTTAGCTTCGTAATTTAATTTTAGTGATTACAGTCGAAACCGGATCGAAAAACGGATCAGAAACGGCAAACGAGGCCTTTTACGCGATTTTACGCAACCGACGAACGAACATGCAAACGTCGACTACCGACCCTAATTTACGTATTTTAGTATTAAAATTATGCTCTACGATACTTCCATGACGTTCGGATGCGAAAACAGGCTTCAAAAACGAGATCGGGCCATGTGAAATGCTAGAAACAGGCTTGTGGGCCTTGGGCCCAAACCCACAAAAACCTAGCTATATAAGGGTTTCTACACACACTACACACCATAACACACACACATACTCTCACTCCCCTCACCCTTTCTCTCTCGTTCTCTCTCTAGAACTGACCGGAATCCGGCCGGCAAGGCCGGCGGAGCCGGCGACGGTGCACGGCGGCGACACGGCGGAGCCGTCGTAGGTGGCGGCGCTCCGGCGAGGTTCCGGGGTCGATTTTTCCGGTCACACACCCCTACCACCACTAAACGAAGCCCTCCGAGTGCGATGGCGGTGTCCGTTTCTAATGATTCTTAGCCGTTTGAGCTTACGCGCAACTCCGGTGAAGATCCGGTCAAAATTCCGGCGAACTATTTTTGAGATTCTAGCTCCATGCATGTGTAGATCGGGCACCTAGAGACCTTCCTGCAGAGTTCCGCGAGCTTTTATTTTCCGGCGACTCTCCGGTAAGTTGAACTCGACTCGTTTTACTGTTTTCTTTGATTTAACGTGATGATCTTGTTTTTCTTGTTTTTCTTGTTTCTTTCCGGTGACGGCGGAGGGCCGTTGGTAACGTGATGATGGCTGATGATAATGATGCGGTGATGGTGGTGGTCCGACGGCGGTGTGGGTCGCCGGAGCCACGGTCGAGGCGGCGGTGGATCGGTTCGGCTCAAACGGAGGTTCAGACTCGGGTTTCATGCGGACCGGGCTTTGATCCGAGTCAACTCAGCTCGGTTCTGGTCAACAGGGCAATGCGGTCAAGGTCGGATTCGGTGTCGGGTCAGATTACGTGTTCAGGAAGCGGTCAAAGTTTCGGGTTCAGTTTGGTAAAGTTGTCGGCTTCAGAAGCGGTTCGGGTTGACTCGGTCAACTCAGCATGTCGACTCAGCGGGTCAACTCAGTCCACGTTTAGACGACTCAATGAGAGTTTTTGGTAATAGTTAAAGTTGCGATTTCATTAAGTTATAATTTTAATCTCACGTGATAACGAGCTCGAACCGACCAAATAACTGAATTATTAGTTGATAGTTACTTTGAATTAATTGTTATTTCGGTTATACAAATTGGCTATACATAAATATTATTGAATTATCGATTGAATTTTGATGAAATAACGACAACCTGTGTTGTCGGGGCCGTCCAAAAACAGAGGAAACTCTGCCCGTTTTTCGAGAAAACCCGTAAACAAAACTCATTTTATTATGAGACGAAACTTTTATCCGAGGAGCTTTTATAAAGACAAATACGAATATAAAACATCTTTCGACAACAACTTACAACTTTCGATATCAACGATTTGGAAATTTTTTTTTCTACAACAAATAAATAATAGTTATTTTATTTATTTTAAACTTCGAAAATTCGACGAATCTTTTATAAAATCAATATAATTATTTACATTGTTTCAATCACGCATTCTTTTATAAAATAAATATAGTTTTGTATATTTATTTCAAATGCCGAACAACACGAATTCGCTTTTATAAAAATAAATATAGATTTCATACTCCAAACAACTCGGCGATCTTTTTATAAAATAAATATAACTTTTTATATTTATTTTTCAACACCTAAACGGCATCTACATACTTTGACGAATATATACAAAACGCGATACATAATACGAGTTGTTATATGATATTTTGCATATAAATATTCTTTTTATACACGTACGACTACCCAAGACGTCTAACGCAATGATAACGATATATTTATATATTTTTATATAAATATTTATTTATTTACATACAAAGTTTCGAATGAATGAAAACTCACATTTCTAAATCATGTTACGAACGGATTTCAAGGAACTCAAACGGTTTACGAATGAACTTTATACCAAATATACCGGTTTTTACAAAACAAATGCGTATTGTCGAAAAGTGATTGATTTTTATGACTAGGGGAAGTTAGCCTTAGAGGCTGGGGAGGTTCAGCCTTAGAGGCTGGGGTAAATTACATGTTACAATTATTACAGACATTTAAAGACATTTACAGACATTTACAGACATCTACAGACATTTACAAACATTTACAGACATTTACAGACTTTTTTTTTATGGTATGGTTAGCCTAAGGAGGGTTTACTACTAGACTAGATCATGTGAAGGGCGGGCACAACACTTGAGGCCATTAATCCTCATTATAGGACCGAGGGACACAAGAGTGATAGATCTATTTGGGTGTAGCGAGCCCACACCCGTGAGGCCGGGGCGGCCCATAGAGGTGACTGTGTCTTCCAGCCGGAAGCCCGGTAACAAGTTTGCTAGGTTTGAGTTTCCCTGCACTTTTTCACACATACCAGTGGCTTTGCAACCCATTGGTGATCTCTTTTTCCTTAATGCTACATACCAGGGACTTTTATTCATACATGAAAGGTTTATACATACTCACAGAAATACTTGATTTATACAAATTAAATGTCATGTTTTTATACAAATTCAAAAAGCATAGCATTATGCGGGCAGGAAGTCAAAGTCAGGGTGGGCATTGACGGGTATACGAACATTACAAATACGAGACTTTACAAATACATGGTTACAAATACAACGTTTCCATATAACTTAGCAAGAAAATGATTTCTAAATTCGTTTTCTCAATATTATTACACAAACCGGTTATTCAAAAGATTTATTTCAAATCTTTTACAAACAAACTATGAACTTGCTCAACTTTATGTTGATTTTTCGCATGTTTGTTTCTCAGGTTGCATTTTTAAGGAAAGGCACGGTTGGAATAGGAGAACCATTGGGGATTCGAGTACTTAGTGGGCGTTCATTTTACTAAAAGACTTAGCTTATTTTGCTTCCGCTGTGCAATGAAGATACCAGTCCAGTCACGCCAGCTCTGATAATTTCGGGGTGTGACATTAATCGAATGTTATGATTATGTGTTTATGTGTATTGAATTATATTGTATATTAATGAACCGATCGCACAACTTTAACTCGATCGCACAAGCTCGGTTGGGCCGCACAACTTGTAATCAAACCAAAGGGGAGCCATGTAAAGGGTTTGGCCCACTCTCTCTTATACGCATACAAGCACCCACCATTTGAGTTTGTTTCTCATAACTTGCAAAACACAACACACACAAAAACCCTACTCTCTCTTTCTCTCCACTTTGAAGCCGACGGCAATACATCCTCTCTCAATCGAAGATCTTATTGTTCGGATCATCCTCGTTATACTTTCTTAACCGGTTAGTGTAGTACTTTTGATTTGCATGATTGAATGATTTTCGGCTTATGTTTTACATAATAATTTAGTGATATCTTGTGATTTAATATGATGAAAGTTGTTGAGTTTTAGTTGTGTAAATTGACTCACATGTATAGCATCTTAGATCAATATGGAATTGTTAATCATATGATGTTGTTGATAATCTAGAATCGATTGCATGTTAATCGGCTGTTAGACGAGAATAGGTGGATAATGTGTTGGATTGTTATGATGATATGCATGATAGTGATCTAGAGCATGAATTTGTTATTATGATCAAAGGTTAAGATTGTTGTTCATGCTTGACACGATTAGGGTTTTCAAAAATGGTAGATAATTGCTTGTTTTGATCGAATGATTTTTATGTTTTGGAAACTGTTATCTTGATTCAATGTAAGATAGGAAACTGTTGATTAATTGTAACTAAATAGCATAAAATTCGGATGGTAAAACGGATCGCACAAGACTCCTCTCGGTCGCACAAGATCAGGTCGCACAAGACCTGATCTGATTGCACAAGGTGCGTCGCACAAGACGGGGTACAAACACATAAAGCACATAGTACTGTTTTATTTTGCATGATCGCACAAGACTTGTGGATCGCACAAGATAGTGCCGATCTCACAAGGCTTGGGCCTCACATGAATTTCATTAACTGTTGGGCCTCAAAACCCAAGTCCAGTCGCACAAGATGTCTCTAGTCGCACAAGACTTATGTTTATTGGTTGGGCCATATATGTTATTGGGCCGGGTATCTTTGGGTTTCAACAGGTGACTCGCACAAGGCCGTTAGACTTGTGCGAGCCCAATCTTTCGATCACACAAGTTCGGATATGTCATGACTGTTAAATGTGATAATACGTGTTTGCCATGATCAGTATGTGTTCGTAACTCGCTATCTCTGTGTAAACATACGTGCATTATGTGAACCTAGACCTGACTTGTATGGTAACCATGTTAGGACGTGGTTGACCTCTAACAGCTCGATTGACCTTTCGTTTATCTGCCGAGCTAACCTAAGGTGAGTTCACACTTTCTACAAAGCATGGGATTCCCAGGGGTTGGGAGTGGGTTAAGGAATATGGATTCCTCGTCCTTTCTTGGGTAGGACAGTACGGGTTCAGGAATATAATTCCTCGTCCTCATGGACAGTTAACTTTCACTAGACCAAAACTCTATCACGAAGTCCCTCCTTTTTATATCGACTTAATCGTCAGGCCAATGGCGAGCGGGTCATTAGTTAGATAGCGCTATTTAGGTCTGACAAGCCTCACACCGTACCGCAGAGGACGGGCGTGAACTAATGGATCTAGGCACGTCAATGATGATAAACATTGACAGTTCAGGGCACATAAACATGACTACAGTCAGCAGTCGATATGGTAACGAGTCTAGTAGTATATACATGGGGTAGCCCTAACGGCCAGAGAGCCAGATAATTAAACATGGGGTAGCCCCCATGGCTGGATTGCCAGAGTAAACGGGATTAAACTAAACACGTTTTCAACTATGGGGTAACCCCCACGGCAGGGATGCCAGTTAAAGGAAACTGTTTTTGAAACAACTTAAAACAAACACCCAACTGTGAACTCGCTCAACTTTGTTGTTGACTCGTTACTACATGCTTTACAGGTCAATAGGTTTAGCATGAGCTTGCATGGGGAAGAGTTGTTGTGGGACATGGACAATTGTGTGCCATGTTAAACATTGAAACATTTGAACGTATATTTTGTTTTGGTTTTAATCGTTATGCTTCCGCTTGCAACTTAAACTATGTTTTGTTTGGACACCAATTGTATTGGTTGGATTTTATAATTACTTACATGCTTGTTCAATATGATTGGTGGCTGGATCCTGGTCAGTCACGCCTCCAAGCGGTGATACTCCGCAGGTGGATTTTGGGGGTGTGACAGAGAATCGTCACCATTTCCACTTGTTTGCCATGTTGTCTTCCAAGCCTTGCTACACCTTGATGGAAACAAGTTCATTCCTTTAATCATTAGACTATACCTTGTGGTTATACATGCCATTCAAATAGATTGATAATAATCCACATACTTTTCTACTAGATTGTTGACTATATAGTCAACCCGTTCGACCCATTTAAGAAAATACTTGCACGATTCATTTTCATGCATATAGACACTTTAAACACACCTTAAAAATCCTAATCACTCATCCAAAACAACATATAGTGTTTAGGTAATGGGTATATGGACAATCATTCATGTTAAGTTCATTATACACATTCTTTTCACTGCTGCACTTTATGTACAACAGCTGTTCTCGACCCATTTGCGCCTCTATACGTTCTGAATTAGCTCAATATGTTCACATGTAAAATGTAATATGCTCTGATAGCTTTCCAACCATATATCATATGCCTTAAACCGAGCTACGGTTGATTTTATACGAATTTTTCAAAACAGGTGCGCAACAATAATTACTTCCAATCAGCTTTGTAAATCTTTGGAATTATGAACTAAAAGTCGACTTCAAATCATCAATTCATGTTCATAATTTATACTAAGCATCATAAACATGTTAGATACCATATGATACAATAAACATGTTAAGACACTTACTACCACATTCACCTAGATTTCATTCATGTGCTAAAACAACTTCCAAATCAATACTATTACCACAGCATACAAGCAAACCGAAACTTCTACATGAATCTCGTTTAAAGCACACTTCTCATTTTATTTCACTATCATGTACAATCATCATCACTTCCTATACATATTCATTCGTTGATTACATCAAATCTCATCCGATAAACTCACCTATGCATTTCATCAAACACTTGGTGTGCGTACCATCTACCAAGCACAGTGTACAAGTAACTCAAGCACATTCATACCATTTCTTATCAAGGTCATCACATTCAAAATTTTCACATAATGTTCTTTCTAATTCAGGTTCATATAACATCAATCTACCATATTCATCTTCACATATCAAAACTACAACTAATTTAACACACATTTCATCAACATTTCCATGGCATTGTTACATACAAGTGGGTTTACATATAAACATCAAGATAATCCAAAATTAGAGCATAATTTAAGTTTCATAAGGTGATTTTAACACATATTCATCCTATTTTCACTTAAATTCACAGATTAATCGAAACCCATTTCATCCAAGATCATACATTCATAAATTGGGTCTTACCTTGGCTAAATGTATGGATTATGCTTCATGCAATGGATTTCCAGCCTATAATCTTCCAATTTGTGTAGAATTTTGAGTGAAATCTTTGAGTTAGGGTGAACCTTCTCTTCCCCCTTCTAACCCATGACACACACACTTACTTGAACCAAAATTATGCACTTATATTTTGTTATAAAAATCTTCTTCTCATTTTAACACATTCCACCCTCATCTTTCATAACATGCCTTTTATCATCCACATTCTAAGTTAGTTAACTTTGTTATTCACAATAATTTACTTATCAATATTTTATTAACTTTTCATACGGTAAAATTTACATTTACCATTTTCTTTTATTAATGCATCAAATTAAAATATTACGTTATAACATATAAAATTTTGGGGTGTTAGAGAATCAGAATATTCAGGGGGAGGTTGGATCAAACCTGGGTGACAATCTAGAAGTAGATACCATTGCTACCACACGAGCAAATAGATATTATCAAGTTGACATGATTCTTGGAGATCCTACTACAGGTGTTCAGACAAGGAGAAGTATAACAGAAAGTTCAGGCTTGTATGCTACCATTGAGAAGACTGGTGTTATGAATGGGTGCTTGTATAGTTGCTTTATTGCCCAGGAGGAGCCGAAGAATGTGCACATGGCTTTGAAGACAATTCATGGGTTGAAGCTATGCAAGAGGAATTAGCTCAGTTCAAGAAGTTGAAGGTTTGGGAGCTAGTTGACCTGCCTGAAGGTGAAATGGAAATTGGTACGAAATGGGTGTTTAAGTGCAAAAGAGATGACCGAAGGATTGTGATGAGAAACAAGGCTCGATTAGTCGTTAAGGGGTTCAATCAGCAAGAAGGGATTGATTACAATGAAGTGTTTGAACTAGTGGCAAGGTTGGAAGCAATTCGTTTATTCCTAGCCTTTGCATCTTTCAAGGGTTTCAAGTTTACCAACGTGAAGAGTGTGTTTCTTTACGAGAAAGTCCAAGAAGTAGTGTATGTCTCACAGCAAGATGGGTTTGTTGATCCAGACTATCTAGATCGTGTGTACAAACTTGATAAGGATTTGTATGGATTGCATCACGTACCCAGGGCATGGTATGAGACACTATCAACACAGTTGTTGAAGAATGGCTTCGAACGAGATCAGATTGACAGTACACTGTTCATTAAACGAAAGAAGGAAGACTTTCTACTGGTACAGGTATATGTAGATGACATCATCTTTGGGTCATCTGATGAAAGCATGTGTCACGAGTTCAAGCGGGTAATGAAGAGCAAGTTTGAAATGAGTGTTATGGGTGAGTTGTCCTACTTTCTAGGATTTCAAGTTGAACAAAAGAAGGATGGGATGTTTATACATCAAACAAAGTACGTGTATGGCATTTTGTCTCGATTCAAAATGGAGGATTGTGCTACTTTCAACACACCTATCTGCGAGAATCACAATCTTGGCCCAAATCATGAGAGCGTGGAAGATGTTGATCCAAATCTGTAAAGGGCAATGATTGGTTCTCTAATGTACTTGACTGCTTCAAGACCAGACATCATGTTTGTCGTATGTCTGTGTGCCAGATATCAGGCTAATCCAAAAGAGTCACACATGAAAGCAGTGTAGCGTATTCTTCGTTACTTGAAGGGGAGACCTAAACTTGGGTTGTATCCAACTGATAGTGATTTGAAGTTTGTTGCTTACACTGATTCATGTTGGATCGTCGTATGACCCTAACGAGTCAATCAGAAGAGTTATACATCAATAACAAAGGTAGAATCAGTGAAATTGACGATAAAACAGCTTGATCCTTCTTAATTATCTTTTTATTACTGATTTCAAAGCTTTTTACAGATCAAATGACAAACGGTCAGCACCTCGGCTCTGAAATCTCAAAGTAATTCCATGTCAAATGACACACTAGGCTCAGGTATTTATATTTGTGCTAATTCCGCTTGAATGTGTCACTGCCCATTTCAAGCGAAATTAACATGTTTAATTTCGTTTGAAATGACCAGTGTCATTTCAAGCGAAATTACACAAACACACATATAATCCTAGTTTCTAACCTGCTGAGCACTAGTTTATCCTATCTAGACATAAGACTCGATAAAGACAAAGTTAACAGACATTCGTGCACCAACAGAATCCCCCTTGGATGTTGACGAAGTCTTCGGTGTCGAGTCTTTAGTCTTAATCTCTTTCCAGTTTATCTAACAATGAAAGCTTCCTTCAAATCTTCTCTTCTTCTATCAACAGCTAGCATGAATCACAGAATCTTGAATCTTTAACAAACTTCAAACTCCCCCTTGAATGTAGATTCAGAAACTGTATCTGACTTTTAAGTCTTCAGACTCCCCCTATCAGTTAGCTGGGATTTTGCTTAGCTTTTTCCTGCACAATCTCTACCTAAATATTAGATATATGATAATAACAATTTCAATTCCAAACTTACCATTCACCTTCATTTGTTAGTTTTGTCAGAATTCAAAAATCCACTTAAGTAATCAGGTCCAAATTAATGACCCTAAGAACTTAATTTGTCTACCAAGTCCAACTTAATGACTTTGGTTGACCTGAGACAAAATACACTGACTGACATTTTGTACAAACTAGTTTAAACAAATTTCTGAAATTTACAAGTCTCAATTTAATGAACTTGTTTTGACTTTTCAATTTTCTCAAGTTTTAACATATTAAGCTCCAAACTCATCATCCATCTCAGAAACTTCCTGCATCTGCTTCAATTCGAATCTGAAGATCAGCTTTCCCCTTTGGTTTGTCGGAAAATAAAGCAGAAGTGTAAAATCTTTTTGGATTTTGAATAAAGTTTCTAGACTAGAAATGAATTACAGAAATAAAATGCAGTAAATGTAGACTATTTACAAACATATTTTTGGTGAGCGTGTTAGGGAATCATATCAGCTATTAGACAAGTCACAAGTACCGTTAAGCTTTTGATTACATACTCAGAATTAAACAATTCGCTTAGATTGTCGATATACTGATCCACTTAAATTCTCACACAAATTTTAATCTGTTCAGGATACGGATTTAGTGTTTTAAGAACTTAAACTCATTCATGTGTCCCACCTCTTGAATATACTCCCGTATCTAGATCCCAATATTCAGTCTTACAGGTGAGTATACCACAGATGATATCTGTAAGGGGTTAAATTGCGAGGGCCGTGAGAGCTCAGGTCAGAACTTCCGTTCAACAGAGAGATGACAGCTTCGACTTTTGGTGTGTCCCCTTTAGAGGATATTTTCTTCAACAGCACATGATTAGCATTTTTCAATGTTTCATCATTTTTTATGCTGAGGGAGATGCTATATTTCAAGCAAGCGTAAAGTATTGTACGGGGACTAGGCCATTGCTTCCGCAAAATCAGAAGTCCCGGGATAATACCCCAGATATCACTGAGTATAAAGACCTAGTATCTCAGAAAGAGGGATCTTTCAAACAAGATTTCAGGGGTTACCTATATATCCAAGTAGTGTTCCCCACGAAATAAGTAAGTAAGATTTAGGTTTATATCCCGAACAAACCTACTAAATGTGTAAAACCTATCGGCACATCATCAGCGAGACTGTTTAAGACTTTTAAACTTTACATATCTTTAGCATACCGTAACTGTCAAGCCAATGTACTATCATTTTCCCTTTTTACACAAGCTCTTTTCTGGTTTTCTATTGTTTTTTTTTATTTTAAAAATATCTCATGTTTTTGGATTTTTGAAATTTTTTACTGTTCTTGTATTTTCTGAATGAAAATATTACCCTATACTCCCCCTAAATACTAAAACAAGTAAAAAATCAACAAACCCTTGCAGATTGCTTCTCAACATCATCTACAATGTCTCCTTCATCAACGCCAAGAATCTCCTCCAACACCGATAAAAGCTTCATACCGTTCAATTTTAACAAGTATTGAAAACAAGTTTTATCAAACGCTTTGGTATGTAAATCAGCTTTTTGCTCGTCAGTGTGGATTTTCTCAATTCGTATCAACTTCTTCTCGAAGCAATCTCGAATGAAGTGATGACGAATTTCAATGTGTTTTGTTTTAGCGTGATGAACTGGATTTTTAGTAATGTTTATCGTTGCCTCATTATCAACAAAGATAGGGGTGTTAAAAAATTGCAAACCGTAGTCGCGCATCTGTTGCTGGATCCACAAGATCTGAGAGCAGCAGCTGCTAGCAGATACATACTCAGCTTCACATGTGGATAAAGCCACAGAGGTCTGCTTTTTGCATTGCCAGGTAACCAATCGTGGTCCGAAAAACTGGCACCCCGCTGTTGTTGATTTAGCGTTAACTTTGCAACATCCGAAATCGGAATCGGAATACCCTTCGAGCATGAATTCGCCTTCTCTTGGATACCACAACCCTAGTGATGGAGTTCCTTTCAGGTAGCGTAATATCCTTTTCACAATCACCATATGCGAAGCTCTCGGGCTAGATTGAAATCTTGCTGCAAGGCAGGTTGGATACATAATATCGGGTCTAGAAGCTGTCAAGTACATCAGCGATCCGATCATGGAACGATACAATGTTTCGTCTACCTTTTTCTCCGGTGAGATCAGGGTTTATCCCATGGTTCGTTGCTAATGGGGTGGAAGCTGGAGTAGAACCTGACATCCCAAATTTCTCTAGAATATCATGAACATACTTCATTTGATGTATGAAAATTCCCTTAGGCAGTTGATCAACCTGAAGTCCCAAGAAAAATTTCATCTCACCCATTGATGACATTTCAAATTTTTGCTTCATAAATTTTTCAAAATCTTTGCACAGATTTTCATTTGTAGACCCAAATATGATGTCATCCACGTATATTTGAACTATCAGAAGATGTCCGTCGACCTCTTTGGTGAAGTGAGTGGCATCCACTTTTCCACGGATGAAGCTGTTGGTAAGCAAGTGTTGAGACAATCTCTCGTACCAAGCTCTCGGGGCCTGGTGTAAACCATACAGCGCTTTATCCAGTAAATAGACCTTGTCTTTGTGGATTGGGTCGGTGAAGCCCGGTGGCTGTCCGACATATACCTCCTCTTTTACTTTCCCATAGAGAAACGCCGATTTAACATCTAGCTGATAAACTTTAAAATTTTTCCAAGATGCAAATGCTAGGAAGATTCTGATCGCTTCTAGTCTAGCAACCGGAGCATACACTTCAGTGAAATCTATCCCCTCCTGCTGACTGAAACCCTGGACTACGACTCGAGATTTTTTACGTATAATAACCCCTCTATCGTCCCTCTTGCACTTGAACACCCACTTAGTGTTTATCTTCCTGTAACCATCAGACAAGTCTACCAATTTCCACACTCCTAACTTCTCAAACTGACTTAGCTCCTCTTGCATCGCGTTGACCCAAGAATCTTCAGTTAGCGCCTCTTTATATGTTCGTGGTTCGATCTGCGAAATAAAACAACTAAGTGAAAAATCAGTTTGTAAAGGAGCAACTGTAGAATAAAAACAAGTAAGGCTTTGGTCAATTTGTCGTCTAGTGCGAACGCCTGATTGTAATTCTCCAATAATCAACTCCTCTGGATGATACGAAAGAGTTCTCGGCATCACCTCGCCTGAAACATCTACCTCGCCTTCCAAATTTGTAACATTCTGATTTGCACCTTGTTCACTGACTGGAATTGTTTGACTTGAAATCTGGATCTGCTCCCCCTCAGAATCTGAATCACCACGATCAAATACAGGTCTATCATCAGATTCTTGATTATCATTGACTGTCGCCTGATTGTCAGGAGCTTGTTCTTCTTCTGAAGATTGTTGAACAACATCATGTTCTCCAGCATTACTTGGACTGGCTTCATCGTCATTTGAAATTTGCCGTCGACTTGTAGAATACTCAGCTGGAAACCTTTCTTGTGATTCTTCATACTCTCTTAGAAAATCCAACTCGTCAAAGAAATCTTGTTCTTCTTCCATGTCAAACGAATCCCACAGTGTATCGTAATTAAAACGCCATGAGTCGCCTGGATTCTGCGGTGGCATGTTATAACCTTGACACTCAACATTGTGTGCTTCGATGATCCGCTTCAAGCTTGGAACAAAGACTCGCTTTAATGGACTTGAGTAACCTACAAAAATTCCTTCAATGCTCTTTCACCAAACTTTCCAAAAGGCTCTAGAACTGTGCAGGGAGACCCAAACGGTTCTAAATACTTCAGGTTCGGTTTGCAGTTATTGATCAACTCAAAACACGTCTTGTTGAATTTCTTCACTGTGAGAACCCGGTTGAGTGTATAGCAAGCGGTTGACACTGCTTCTGCCCAAAAATTAACTGGTAATTTCGAATCAGCAAGCATCGTCCTGGCCGTTTCAATTAGCGTCCTATTCTTTTGTTCAGCTACCCCATTCTGTTGTGGAGTGTAAGGAGCACTAAATTCTTGCAATATACCTCTCTCATCACAATACTTTTCCATCTTGTTGTTCTTAAACTCTGTACCGTTGTCACTCCTGATTCTTCTGATTCGTGTTTGGTACAAGTTTTCAATTTTTCTAAACAACACCATCAAACTTTCAAACGTCTCATCCTTTGTCTTCAGAAATGATACCCATGAAAATCTGGAATAATCATCTGTTACTACTAGACAATAGAGATCTCCAGTTATGCTTTTGACATTTACAGGACCAAAAAGATCCATATGGAGTCTCTCTAACGGTCTTGAGACTGAGTTGACTTTCTTTTGAGGATGTGATTTCTTCTTTTGCTTGCCTTTGACACAACTAATGCATTCCCCCTCAAGATGAAAACCTTTCACATGAACACCAATAACTAAGTCGTTATGCACCAGGTGATTCATTTTTCGTAGGTGAATATGGCCCATCTTTCGATGCCACAATTGTGATTCTTTTTCCGTTGCTCTTGACATAAAACAATGAGCCTGACCCGTGGTAGTAGTTGCTACACTCATGTCCAACACATACAGATCATTTACTCTAGGCGCTCTCATGATAACCCATTCTTCAGGAATAACAAATCCTGGTTTCAAGATCAAACATTCTTTGTCTGTAAAGTGCATTGTATACATATGATCACAAATCTGAGAAATACTCAGAAGATTGTTTTCAAGCTCGGCGATGTAGTTTACTCTTTCAAACGTGACAATACCATTCGATAAAGTTCCCTCACCGACTATTCGACCACCTTGATTTCCTGCAAAACCTACATAACCTCCATTAAACCCTCTAACATCGTACAGTAGGGTCTTCTTCCCTGTCATGTGCCGAGAAGCTCCACTATCCATAATCCAACGTGAAACGGATCTTGGAAGCTCCTGCACATATCACAAACACTTAGTGAGATTTTGATGCCTCCCAAGCCTCTTTTGACTCAGGGAGCATGATATTGATATAAGTTTTTTAGTGCATAAAGGCGGAAAATTCTTGTCATTCATCTTTAAGCTCTCCTCAGATTCAATCTCAACCTCTTTGTTTAAAAATAAATCATTTTTCAGAGGTTGACCAAATGATTGATCTTTCTTTGATACATTCTTCTTTTCAGAAACCATAGACTTTTGTTCTTCAAGTTTCTCATAATAATCCACAGGTACAAACATCTTCTCAATTAAAGATGATGTTTTTGAAGTCTCAGATACCTTTGGTTTTGGAGAACTTGATTCTTTTTCACCTGATTTTGGTTTCCATGCTTGTTGAGACGAAGCAACTCGTTTATAAAACTTATCAGTTTTAGTTACCACATTCTTAACAAGTTCAGTTTTGTTTCTTGTGTTATCATTTTTCAAAACTTTCTTCTCAACAACCATTGGAGCTTTTCCTTTTGTATCAACTTTCTTTTTCTGACTCTCAACAACTTCAGACTTAGGCTTTGAGTTGGTGCACTTTCGTGCAATGTGTCCAACTTTGTTTCACTTAAAGCATGCATGAGTATCAACTACTCGACTTGTACCTTCAGTCTGAGACTGTGAGGCCTTCTCCTCAAAGAACTCTTCATTTGTTTTTGAAAAAAATTCAGACTCTTGCTCGGAATGAGAACTTGAACTTTTGACAAACACCTTTTTCTCAGCAAACCTTTTGTTTTGAAAATTCCTTCTTGGATAATTCTTACCACCCTGATAACCACCCGACCATTTTTTTATTGTTGTTATAAAAACGCGGTGGTACAATAGGTTTTTTATAGTAAGCTTTATCTTTTTCAAAATTCAATTGCCTTTTTGAATGTTTCAAACCTTTGATCTCAGACACATCAATCTCAATCAACTTGAACACATTTCTCAATTTACCAACATTCACATTCTCCAAAGGAAAATCACGATCCGAATACAACTTATCAGATCCCGCCATCTTGTCACACCCTGGCTTTGCGGAAGCGTGGTTAATTTTGGTGTGACTTCTTAATACCATAGCTTAATTATAACAAAGCTATATGAATTTAAAAACATGCAAGATCATCCATTAAGTTTTGAAAACCAAATACAGTACCATTGTTTTAACGGGAACATACCTTAACCATAACCTTGTTCAACAGACATTACAAACTTGAAACATAACATAAACATGATTTAAGGGTTGTGTCTTGTCCAGGAAAGAGACATATCCCCTAAACCCCGGATGACCTCGGAAACTAGTGCAGCGGAAAACATGCCATACCGTGCCAGATCTTGTTAATTTCCTGAAATACATGTAAGTTGAAAATTCAACAATAATGTTGAGCGAGTTCATGTGTAAGTGAGTATGTAAAACACTTGTAAGTAAAAAAGTTCCCTGGTATGTAGCAGTGTAAGGAAAAGAGATCACCAATGGTTTGCAAGGCCATTAGCATGTGTGAAATGCAAGTAGGAAGACTCAACCTAGCAGATTTTTGCGTCGGGTACAAAGTCACTCAAGGTCCGTTCTGTTGGTCCTCTTAGAGGTCCGTTCTGTTGGGCCTAGAGTTGGGCTCGCTACACCCAGATAGATCTACCGCTTACGTCCCTCGGTGTTCTGCCTACCCATTCACATGATCTAAGTAGTAAACCTCCTTACGTTAACATACCGTGTATAATAGTACTTGTAAACAAAGTAACATGAATTTCACCCCCGCAGTTAAGAAAACTGAAAACAGTTAGAGAAAAGGGGGACATGAACTCACAGTCGGTGCGTCTCTACCAAGTACTCCAAATCAGAAAGCTGTGCGACGACCTACAAGTGCTAATTTTATTAGACGGACGGCCGTGCCTTAGCTTTATAGCTAAATCTTTGGGGAAATAGTTAGACAACTATTTCGTGTTTACGTTCTGTATATACTTGGTAGTTAATCTCCTTCCCAAGGGTGGGGGATTTAATACATGTGCGTTCAGATTAAATCATTAAGTCTCACTTAATATATATACCTTTCCAATTCCAAGATATAAGTATTTTTCTCAAAAATATTATATTTTCATTTCACATAATTTTTCTCCAATAATACGTTGTTAAAATACGCGTTCATAAATATTTCTGTAAGTGCGTAAGTTACGTTTTAACAATCGAGTGGTAATATAATTACCGGTGTAACTTATATATATTTATGGTGAAAGCGTTCGTATTATTTTGGATTCGTCAACGTTCGTAAATATTATTTTTACTCTAAAAATAATATTTAGGCATTTCCACAAAATAATCATAAACAGTGTGTGAAAATATACATTTATCACGTTAAATTTTGTGAAAATCCCACCTCCGAATATTTAGTAAATAAAGTCATGGCGAAATTTATGTTTCGAAAACATGTCAAAAATAATTCTAACACTTGTAGTGTAAATATTTCTAAGTGTTAGGTTTTTAGAAAAATTTCGCCAGAGTTTCCTCTGTAACTGGAGGTGGCCACGCTTTCAAGCGTATCATTTTCTTTTAACAAATCAAATCAACCAATGTTCTCAACATTATCAAACAACTTTTCAACATTTTAACTAGTCAAAGATAGACATAATCGCAAAAATATACGAACTTGTGGTTTGTCTAAAATATGTAGTAAATCTCTTTACTTTTAATGGATCTTTTGTGTAAATAATCCGATTTTGTAAAAATCTCGTCTTTCGAGAAAATCCCTCTTTACAACTTCTAGTAACATTTGACAAAACTAGTTCTTTGTCGGATCTTTTCATTTCACAAGTGTTTACACACTTGTGGTTTATAAAATCATGCTTGTTAGTATAAAATCCTTCTTTAAAATACATGATTTCTTTGATATGTGGTTCTTTGAAAATACCTCTTGCAGATGCGCAGATCCGCTAGTTTTAAACACCGTTGTACAAGTTAAAACATTCATACACAAGTTCATGGTTTATGTGTGGTAGGGTTTCACCTTTTAACCCTTGTTACTTCTAAAATAGCTTTATGTTAAGATCCGTGATCTTACCAAACCAGGTTAAACGATGATCCGAACCACCACATCATAGATCGGGTCTAAATAATCACAACTTTCAAATACTACGACTTTTACACAACATAAATGCTATTTAATAACCACCATTATTCATGCTTTTAGTAGACTTTAGTTCATCAACTTGCATTTTAACGAGATTTAACCGATAAAAATCCTTTTAACCACTTTGGATAAGTTCAAATATGAGTTTTAAGTGTTATACCTCTAGCTCGAGGCTAGGGAAGATTCTTGACGAAAAACGGGTGGATAAAAGCTAGAGAAGATGGTCCTTCGCGTTCCGTTTGCTCCAAGGCTCCTAATACGCAACCCTTGATGCTTGAATGAACTTGGAATGTGAAGATGGAAATCGAAAATGATGGATAAGGGGGGTGGGGTGTTCGGCCGAGAGTTAGAGCAAGAGAGAGAGAGGAGTAATTTTTGTGTGTTGTGTTAAGTGTGTAGTCCATGAGTGATTAGTGTTAACTTATAGACATTTTAGGAGGTGATTATCCATTGGTCAATATGTCATCTAGATATTAAACCAAGATGATTAGGAGATCTTGCAAGTACCACTTATGTCCCCTAGGGGACCGAATTCGGTCAAGAGGGGGGGGGGGTCTTGGTTCGAAATCAACTAGCCATTAGGGTAACTAAGTTAAGTTAGTTAAGTGTTAAGTGTTAAACTTAGTTACTTGTATGTTATGCGTTATGGCGGGTGTTAGGGTAATCAGGGACCCTAACTGGCTCAGAAAAAAATATAAATAGTGAAAATAACAATATTTTCATGTTCCGGGTATGGTCCGGTTGTTCGGTTGGATAGTAATCCGTTAAAGCGTTACTAAAGCTTTAAAGTGTCGTTATTAACATTTTTTGTGACACAACTCATTTCCGACACTTTGGAAAGTGTCTAGTGTTATTTTTCTCAGCACTTTATTAGTCAGCTAGAAGCTGGATTGTTTATTAAAGTGCTGAGTTTTGTACTTTAAGTACGTTTTAGGCACATCCAGTCACTGTGACTTATCCCTAGAGACGCAGTTTCACAACCCTTGTATCCCTACACTCACTACTAGTGTAGCCAAATATCTCAGGCTCTTATAGGCCTTGGAGGCAGTGTTTGCCTGATGCTGGTTATATCAGCATGTTCAATAGGTTATCCGTTATTGTGCTACTGTGCTTTTTGTGCATCATGGTTGTCACTAGTGTTCAGTATGTAAGTATTGTAGTGACGACAGGTAAAGTATGATGCAAGTAATTACATGTATCAGATATCAAGTAGCAGTTCATCAGCTAGTTCAAACAAGCACAGTAATTAAGCAGTAATTAATCATTAATTAAGTCGTACGAATACCTGGTTTAGTGAGGGTTGTCACATTCTCCCCCCGTTAAATAAATTTCGTCCCGAAATTTAAGTTCTGCTACTAGGTGCGGGGTTCTTAGGAAAAAGGTGGGGGTATTTCTCTTTCATCCGGTCCTCCCGCTCCCAGGTGAACTCAGGACCATGTCTGGCATTCCAACGAACTTTGACGAGTTTGACACTGCTCCGGCGGGTCTTGTTAACTTTCCAATCTGTGACCTCAACAGGTTCTTCAACGAAGTGGAGCGTGTCGTCAACATGAATCTCGTCGATGGGAATGGCAACGTCAACTTGAGTTGGACTTTTCTTTAGATTGGATACATGAAATGTATCGTGAACACCATTCAGTTCAGCAGGTAGGTCCAACTTGTATGCTACTAGTCCTATTCTTTCCAGAATTCTGAAAGGACCAATGTAGCGCGGATTTAACTTCCCACGCTTCCCAAAGCGTGCCACCCCCTTCCAGGGTGATACTTTCAATAACACCATTTCTCCAACTTGGAAATCCACATGTTTCCGGTTTGGATCCGCATAGGCCTTTTGTCTGTGGCGAGCTGCTTCGATGCGTTTAAGAATCTGCGCAATCTTATCTGTCGTCTCTTGGACGATTTCGGGACCAGCAAGTTGCCTATCACCTACGTCAGCCCAACATAGTGGTGATCGGCACTTGCGTCCGTAAAGGGCTTCAAATGGCGCGACACCAATACTGGTGTGGTAGCTGTTGTTGTAAGAAAATTCGACCAAAGGTAAATGTTTGTCCCAGCTACCGCCCAAATCCATAACACACGCTCTCAGCATGTCTTCCAAAGTCTGTATCATTCGCTCGCTCTGGCCGTCAGTTTGCGGATGAAACGCAGTGCTCAGATTCAATTGTGAGCCAAAGGCTTCTTGGAAGGATTGCCATATCCTTGACACAAATCTTCCGTCTCTATCAGAGATGATCGAGAGAGGCACCCCATGACGTGCAGCGATCTCCCTCATGTAAATTTCAGCCAATTTGCTCGTATTATCCTTCTCTCTGATAGGTAAGAAGTGTGCTGACTTTGTTAGGCGGTCAACTATTACCCAAATCATATCATGGCCTCTTGGCGTTCTTGGCAATTTTGTAACAAAATCCATTGAGATTTGTTCCCATTTCCACTTGGGAACCTCAGGTTGTTGCAGCAGCCCTGAAGGCTTCTGGTATTCCGCTTTAACCTTAGCGCATGTTAAACATTTGCTCACGTAAACAGCAACATCGCCTTTCATCCTAGGCCACCAATAATAATCTTTGAGATCCTGATACATCTTATCTGCTCCAGGATGGATAGAGTACCGCGACTTGTGAGCTTCATCAAAAATAACCTCCCTTAAATCACCAAACAGAGGAACCCAAATCCTTTTCTCAAAACATAACGTTCCTTCCTCGTTTGGTACCAAAAGCTTCTCCATCCCACAGAGATATTCTTCTTCGAGATTCCTTTCCTTGAGAGCTTCCTTTTGTGCGGCACGAATGCGCAAGGAAAGATCTGTTCGTATAATCATTTCTAGAGCTCTAACCCTTATTGGCTTGATTCTCTCTTTACGACTTAGGGCATCGGCGACTACATTCGCCTTCCCTGGATGATACTTTATCTCGCAGTCGTAATCGTTCAACAATTCAACCCATCGTCTTTGCCTCATATTCAACTCCTTCTGGTTGAATATATGCTGTAGGCTCTTGTGATCTGTAAAGATTGTACACTTCGTACCATAAAGGTAGTGTCTCCAGATCTTTAAAGCAAAAACCACTGCGCCGAGCTCCAAATCGTGTGTGGTATAGTTCTTTTCGTGCACTTTCAATTGACGCGATGCGTAAGCAATAACCTTTTGGCGTTGCATCAACACGCAACCCAATCCTTGGCGCGATGCGTCGCAGTATACCACAAAATCATCTGTACCTTCTGGTAGAGCTAAAATTGGCGCGTTACAGAGCTTATCCTTCAATATCTGGAAGGCTTCCTCCTGTTTGATTTCCCAATCAAACTTCTTATCCTTCTGCGTGAGGAGCGTCAATGGTTGAGCGATCTTTGAAAAATTCTCAATGAATCTTCGATAATAGCCAGCCAATCCCAAGAATTGCCGAATCTCTGTTGGCGTCTTTGGCGTTTCCCAATCCTTGATCGCCTCGATCTTTGTGGGATCAACATGGATTCCATTTCCATTAACCACATGTCCAAGAAACTAGACTTCACGTAGCCAAAATTCGCACTTGGAGAATTTGGCGTACAACTGTTCCTTCCTTAGCAGCTCCAAAATAGCTCTTAGGTGTTGCTCGTGTTCAGCCTTCGTCTTTGAATAAATTAAAATGTCGTCGATGAACACAATCACGAACTTATCTAAGTATGGTTTGCAAACTCTATTCATTAGATCCATGAATACCGCAGGTGCGTTTGTCAAGCCAAACGGCATAACTAGGAACTCGTAGTGCCCATAGCGAGTTCTGAAGGCTGTTTTCGGAATGCTTTCCTCTTGTATCCTTAACTGATGGTATCCAGATAGAAGATCGATCTTTGAATAAAAGCTTGAACCTTGCAGTTGGTCAAACAGATCATCAATTCTTGGCAGAGGATATCTATTCTTGATCGTCAGCTTGTTTAACTCCCGGTAGTCAATGCACATGCGGAAACTACCGTCCTTCTTCTTGACAAACAGGACCGGAGCTCCCCAAGGCAAGAAGCTTGGTCGGATAAAACCCTTGTCTAACAACTCTTGAAGTTGTGTTGACAGTTCCTGCATCTCAGACGGAGCAAGTCTATAAGGTGCCTTAGCCACAGGCGCGGCGCCTGGAACTAAGTCGATATGAAACTCTACTTGCCTCTGAGGTGGCAGTCCAGGCAAGTCTTCTGGGAAGACTTCTGGATACTCCCTCACGACAGGGATGTCTTCGATTCTTGGCTCAGTAGCCTTCTTATCCACAATGTGTGCCAGGAAGGCAACACATCCTTTCTGCAAACATTTCCTTGCTTTCAAGCAGCTGATAATCCTCAACGGCGTCTCACGCTTCTCTCCATGAACAACAATGGTCTCACCATCATCGGTTGGGATACGAACAACCTTTTCGTGACATACTATCTCAGCCTTGTTGCCTGATAACCAATCCATTCCTACTACCACGTCGAAGCTTCCCAACTGGACTGGTAGCAGATCCAGAGCAAACTCACGTTCTCCTAATTCGATCACACAACCTCTGATAACTTCATTGGCTCCTACTAACTTTCCATTAGCTAATTCGATCGAGTAGGGAATATCTAACTTATTAGCGGCTAACCCAAGCATATTCTTAAATTCTAACGACACGAAGCTATAATCGGCACCAGTATCAAATAAAACGGATGCATAGCGTTGATTCACAGGGAACGTACCAGTAACGACATTGGGATCCTGGCGCGCTTCCCTTGCTTCGAGTTGGAACACTCTTCCACGGGCTTGGTTTAGGTCTGGGCAGTTCTTCTTAAAATGCCCGATATCACCGCAGTTAAAGCATCCAAGTCTTTGCCCGTTTCCACCAACTTGATCATTCCTCTGATTACGATTCACAGCGCCCGCTTGGTTAGCATTGTTGCCCCGATTCTCGTTACCTCCATAGTTTCCTTGTGGGCGATTTCCACCACGATTATTATTCCTATTCTCAAATCCTCCCTGGCCTCCCCGGCCAGCACTAGCCCAACAAGTGTCCTTTGAGTGGCCACGTTTCCCACATGCTTCGCATACTCTTAGCCCGCACTGACCAGAATGGTGGCGCTGGCAGGTGTTGCATTTGGGCTGGGCTCCCATATATCCTCTTCCTTTCTTTCCTCTACCAGCTGTAACCTGAGCTGGCGTGTCTGATCCTCCTTTCTTAACCACCACACTGGCGCCCTGCTTGAAGTTCGAGAACTTCCGTTTGTTACCTCCTGATGACTCGACATGAGTCTCTGCCTTCTTGGTCTTGATCTCATCAAACTTGTTCAAACGAATTGCCTCCTCGGTGAGAGCCACGCTCAAATCGATGGCTTCAGTGATAGTTGCTGGTTTGGAGGAGGTTACCATACTTATGATTTGAGGAGCTAAACCCCAAATGAAGCGCTCGATTCGCTTGTATTCTGGTGTAACCATGTAGGGAACCACTTGAGATAAGTCATGGAATCTTTGAACGTATTCTGCTACCTTTGGACCGTCCATTTTCAAGTGCCAGAACTCGGTTTCCAATCTCTGGATTTCTGCGCGGGAACAGTACTTTTTGCGCATGAGTTCCTTTAGTTCGGTCCAGGTTAGTGCGTAGGCGGCAGCTTCGCCTAGTGTCTGAACTTGTAGATTCCACCAAGAGAGAGCTCCATCTAGAAACAGCCCTGAGATATAGGTGACTTGCTGATCCAGCGCGCACTTGCTCATGCGAAGAACAGATTCGGTTTTCTCAGCCCAACGAACAAAGGCGACAGCACCTCCAGTGCCATCGAAGTTGACCGGTTTGCAGTCTAGAAACTGCTTGTAGGTGCACCCTGCACATACGTTATAACATATAAATGGCATTAGCGTCTTTGCTAGAGATATCCAATTAGGCCACGGTGTGTCTCAATGACTAGGTATTACCGTGAGGTGGATTGTTATTGCCTTGGTTAATACTTCCGCTCGTTCCTGGCTGAGATGCTGCATACTGTGCTATGGCAGCAGCAATGACTTGTTGTAGCTCTGCCTCATTAGCAGGCATGCGTGTCTCACGTCTTGGCGGCATCTTCTAAAAGATGGTTTAAGTTGGTCAGGCCATAGTAAAGCTCCCATGTTATAATACGTAGGTCAGGTCATAATGTAGTGTACGTATATAACGATAGTAATAGTATAATCACATAACATCTCATGTTATCAATACATCACAAATACCAATCACACAACATCCCATGTCATAAAATACAAATAAGCAATCAAGCGAATCAAATATGATGAGAATACTGCGATTGCCATATATCGAGACCACATAGTAAGTGTATCAGTACATCCCTGTATCATACAATCATCAATCAACTAGGGGCTACATCACCCCTGTCCAAAAGCTACATCATGTCAATGTCAAATACGTCAAATACAAGTCAACAAAAGTCAGAATCAATTGTGGTCTCCAAAAATGTTGTGCAGTCCAACAATCGCCGTCTTCTCATCCTCGTCTACCCAAACAGCACTGATGAGCTCTATACAGATGGTGGTGGAGGAGGAGGAAAGTGGGTGTAAAACAAACGACGTAACTGGAGCCAGTCCTCCTCCTGGGCTCGCTGAGTACGAATGATAGAGGCAACCTGCTGCTCTAGTGTAAAGAGACGGGCAGCATAATCTGGAGGTAAGGGTCGAAATGGCTGCAGAGGAGAGTGTGTCTGACCATGGCACGGACACGGTGGCAGCTGAGCTCTCTCGAGCTCCTGGATGCGCTGCGTGTGTGACTCGTGCTGAGCGACAAAAGACATCAAGACGTCCTCGATAGTGTGTCCCATGTGAAAGGCATGGTAGGGGTCAGTAGGTGGCATACCAGAGTCTGGTGCCCAAAGGAACGGCTCACTGGTGAGGTCAAAAGGTGCCACATGAAATGGAGCAACAGAGGGTGGAACAGATGACATCTGGGGTATGAAGGGGATAGACATCGGTACATGCCCAAAAGGATGGGCTGAAGAACCCTCTCCAGCCCTCGCTGGAGGTACAAACTGTGGAACCTGAAAAGAAAAATCAACATGTCGTGTATCAGGGATCTGAGGGGGGTAAAGGCGGAACATCCTCATCAGCAGGTATCTATCCGTGCTGTGCATGCTCATCTGGTGGATCCATGCATGCCGCGAACAGTGCATGCTCGGGCTCTAGTGGAATGGGGTCAGGTGCAACAAAAGGGTGGACAGGTGCAATGTGCTCAACAGGATGGTCAACAGGTATATCAACAACAGGTAGAGGAACAACAGGATCAACAGCAACATGATCGCCCTCTAACAAAGGATCATCCAAGGGGAGATCACCAACAGGTGGGTCTGCTATAACAGGCTCAATAGGGATGTCAGCATGTACGGGGTCATGCTCAAGTATGGGGTCTAGAGCGGCTGCCTGCTCAGGAGCGACGACAGGCTCAGGGTCATCAAAAGCCATCTCGAAGTCAAACTCTGGATCGATAGGGTCTACTGGGTCAGCTGGATCCTCCATGGGCTGATCCATAGGTATAAACTCGATATCACGATCCGGGTCATATCCCGGGGGAAAGATAGGGTCAGAATCCTCTATGTCATCATGGTCAAACTCAAAGCTGGGTATAGGTGCAACAGAGGATGCCTGGTCAGGATCAGAATCGTGCGCCAAGTGCTGTGCGCTCAATGTGTGAGAAGGTGCGGATGCCACAGACTCGAAGGAGTCTGGGACAGGTGAATGAGCAGGTGACTCCGCGGCGGGAGCATCTGCGATCATCAAGAGATCATCAGCAACAGGAAGGGCCTCGCCCTGAGCATCCTCCTCTAAAGGCTCGTCATCGGGTAGATCGATGTCGTCATCATCTCCGTCGTCGAGAAACAAACCATGGGCAGGGTATGAAGCAAGTGGTACGGGGGCAGGAATCTCCACTAAAGGTAGGTACTCAGCAGGAAGGTCATCTGCAAGCTCATCAGCACCATCGGGTAGTGCGAAGGGCTGGAAATCGTCCTCATCAGTGCTGGTATAGTCGGACGTGTACACCTCGTGCTCGGAGGGTGTAAGGTCATCAGATACAGTGGGTATAGGTCCTGTGGTGCCCGAATCGTCAGTACCAGCCGAATCCATGAGTCTGTGACATAAACACAAATATGCTCAAATAATCAGTCATACAATCAGATAATCACATAAGTCACCAAGCAAGATATCACATAATTTCTCCTAGTCCCACTAGCCTCCCAGTCTCCTAGACTGCTCTATCAACTACCTCGACCTCTCAGATCGAGCCTCGGTCTCCAATACCGAGCCTCAGTCTCCAAACTGAGCTTACTCTTCCTAGTCCCACTAGCCAATCCTCCTAGTCCCACTAGCCAATCCTCCTAGTCCCACTAGCCAATTCTCCTAGTCCCACTAGCCAACTAACCTCGATCTCTCAGATCGAGCCTCGGCCTCTCAGACCGAGCCTCAGCCCTCCAGGCTGAGCCTATAAATAATAAAATGTGCTCAACATTGGTTTGTAAAAAGTTTTGGATCTGGACTTAAGTGGTATGCAGAAAAATGTTTTCGTGAGAGCCCTAGTGATCATAGTCTAGACTCGAGAAAGAATCCTAGTTCGCTATGATCAGAGCTCTGATACCAAGCTGTCACACCCTGGCTTTGCGGAAGCGTGGTTAATTTTGGGGTGACTTCTTAATACCATAGCTTAACCATAACAAAGCTATATGAATTTAAAAACATGCAAGATCATCCATTAAGTTTTGAAAACCAAATACAGTACCATTGTTTAACGGGAACATACCCTAACCATAACCTTGTTCAACAGACATTACAAACTTGAAACATAACATAAACATGATTTAAGGGTTGTGTCTTGTCCAGGAAAGAGACACATCCCCTAAACCCCGGATGACCTCGGAAACTAGTGCAGCGGAAAACATGCCATACCGTGCCAGATCTTGTTAATTTCCTGAAATACATGTAAGTTGAAAAATCAACAATAATGTTGAGCGAGTTCATGTGTAAGTGAGTATGTAAAACACTTGTAAGTATAAAAGTTCCCTGGTATGTAGCAGTGTAAGGAAAAGAGATCACCAATGGTTTGCAAGGCCATTAGCATGTGTGAAATGCAAGTAGGAAGACTCAACCTAGCAGATTTTTGCGTCGGGTACAAAGTCACTCATGGTCCGTTCTGTTGGTCCTCTTAGAGGTCCGTTCTGTTGGGCCTAGAGTTGGGCTCGCTACACCCAGATAGATCTACCGCTTACGTCCCTCGGTGTTCTGCCTACCCATTCACATGATCTAAGTAGTAAACCTCCTTACGTTAACATACCGTGTATAATAGTACTTGTAAACAAAGTAACATGAATTTCACCCCCGCAGTTAAGAAAACTGAAAACAGTTAGAGAAAAGGGGGACATGAACTCACAGTCGGTGCGTCTCTACCAAGTACTCCAAATCAGAAAGCTGTGCGACGACCTACAAGTGCTAATTTTATTAGACGGACGGCCGTGCCTTAGCTTTATAGCTAAATCTTTGGGGAAATAGTTAGACAACTATTTCGTGTTTACGTTCGGTATATACTTGGTAGTTAATCTCCTTCCCAAGGGTGGGGGATTTAATACATGTGCGTTCAGATTAAATCATTAAGTCTCACTTAATATATATACATTTCCAATTCCAAGATATAAGTATTTTTCTCAAAAATATTATATTTTCATTTCACATAATTTTTCTCCAATAATACGTTGTTAAAATACGCGTTCATAAATATTTCTGTAAGTGCGTAAGTTACGTTTTAACAATCGAGTGGTAATATAATTACCGGTGTAACTTATATATATTTATGGTGAAAGCGTTCGTATTATTTTGGATTCGTCAACGTTCGTAAATATTATTTTTACTCTAAAAATAATATTTAGGCATTTCCACAAAATAATCATAAACAGTGTGTGAAAATATACATTTATCACGTTAAATTTTGTGAAAATCCCACCTCCGAATATTTAGTAAATAAAGTCATGGCGAAATTTATGTTTCGAAAACATGTCAAAAATAATTCTAACACTTGTAGTGTAAATATTTCTAAGTGTTAGGTTTTTAGAAAAATTTCGCCAGAGTTTCCTCTGTAACTGGAGGTGGCCACGCTTTCAAGCGTATCATTTTCTTTTAACAAATCAAATCAACCAATGTTCTCAACATTATCAAACAACTTTTCAACATTTTAACTAGTCAAAGATAGACATAATCGCAAAAATATACGAACTTGTGGTTTGTCTAAAATATGTAGTAAATCTCTTTACTTTTAATGGATCTTTTGTGTAAATAATCCGATTTTGTAAAAATCTCGTCTTTCGAGAAAATCCCTCTTTACAACTTCTAGTAACATTTGACAAAACTAGTTCTTTGTCGGATCTTTTCATTTCACAAGTGTTTACACACTTGTGGTTTATAAAATCATGCTTGTTAGTATAAAATCCTTCTTTAAAATACATGATTTCTTTGATATGTGGTTCTTTGAAAATACCTCTTGCAGATGCGCAGATCCGCTAGTTTTAAACACCGTTGTACAAGTTAAAACATTCTTACACAAGTTCATGGTTTATGTGTGGTAGGGTTTCACCTTTTAACCCTTGTTACTTCTAAAATAGCTTTATGTTAAGATCCGTGATCTTACCAAACCAGGTTAAACGATGATCCGAACCACCACATCATAGATCGGGTCTAAATAATCACAACTTTCAAATACTACGACTTTTACACAACATAAATGCTATTAACCACCATTATTCATGCTTTTAGTAGACTTTAGTTCATCAACTTGCATTTTAACGAGATTTAACCGATAAAAATCCTTTTAACCACTTTGGATAAGTTCAAATATGAGTTTTAAGTGTTATACCTCTAGCTCGAGGCTAGGGAAGATTCTTGACGAAAAACGGGTGGATAAAAGCTAGAGAAGATGGTCCTTCGCGTTCCGTTTGCTCCAAGGCTCCTAATACGCAACCCTTGATGCTTGAATGAACTTGGAATGTGAAGATGGAAATCGAAAATGATGGATAAGGGGGGTGGGGTGTTCGGCCGAGAGTTAGAGCAAGAGAGAGAGAGGAGTAATTTTTGTGTGTTGTGTTAAGTGTGTAGTCCATGAGTGATTAGTGTTAACTTATAGACATTTTAGGAGGTGATTATCCATTGGTCAATATGTCATCTAGATATTAAACCAAGATGATTAGGAGATCTTGCAAGTACCACTTATGTCCCCTAGGGGACCGAATTCGGTCAAGAGGGGAGGGGGTCTTGGTTCGAAATCAACTAGCCATTAGGGTAACTAAGTTAAGTTAGTTAAGTGTTAAGTGTTAAACTTAGTTACTTGTATGTTATGCGTTATGGCGGGTGTTAGGGTAATCAGGGACCCTAACTGGCTCAGAAAAAAATATAAATAGTGAAAATAACAATATTTTCATGTTCCGGGTATGGTCCGGTTGTTCGGTTGGATAGTAATCCGTTAAAGCGTTACTAAAGCTTTAAAGTGTCGTTATTAACATTTTTTGTGACACAACTCATTTCCGACACTTTGGAAAGTGTCTAGTGTTATTTTTCTCAGCACTTTATTAGTCAGCTAGAAGCTGGATTGTTTATTAAAGTGCTGAGTTTTGTACTTTAAGTACGTTTTAGGCACATCCAGTCACTGTGACTTATCCCTAGAGACGCAGTTTCACAACCCTTGTATCCCTACACTCACTACTAGTGTAGCCAAATATCTCAGGCTCTTATAGGCCTTGGAGGCAGTGTTTGCCTGATGCTGGTTATATCAGCATGTTCAATAGGTTATCCGTTATTGTGCTACTGTGCTTTTTGTGCATCATGGTTGTCACTAGTGTTCAGTATGTAAGTATTGTAGTGACGACAGGTAAAGTATAATGCAAGTAATTACATGTATCAGATATCAAGTAGCAGTTCATCAGCTAGTTCAAACAAGCACAGTAATTAAGCAATAATTAATCATTAATTAATCATTAATTGAACACTATCTTAATCAGATGATGTGGTAAATGTGACATCAATCGTGTCTGGAAGTTTAACTTCATTTTCTTCTTCATCATTAACCAACCCTGATTTTTTCTTTGAAAAATTATTTAAAACTGGCGGTGGAACCTGATGAAACCCAACCCCAGTTCCATCAAAGTATACATCTTCGCCTGCTTTGTTCTTTCCAATTGGTTTATGAACTATATGTTGTAAAACAAAACTTGCGGATTTGTAACTGTTCAGTTTCAACTGGATGCGTTCATTTTCAATTTTAGCTTCTTGAAACTGAAGCTTCTACTTAGCAATCTCATGCAGTTGTTAGTTGTTGGTTGATTAGCTCTTCTTTTACCCTAAGAACACCTGACAATTGAACATTTTCTTTGTATGTTTTACCATTTCTTTCATCAGAATCTTTAACCGTTCGTTTTAGCTTCTCAAAATTTTCTGAAACTTGACGATTTTCATGAATTAGCTTTACGTTTTCTTTCCTAATTCTTTCTACTTCAATTTTATCATTTTCGATTTTCTCAGTTAATTCTTTTACTCGATCATTTGAAGCTTTTAACATTTTGTCACGGTTTAAGATCTGATCTTCAACATCTCTGACTCTCTTTGTCAGTTCTTCGATCTTTTTACCGTTGAGGTAAGCAATTGTACTACAAACCTTGCAGTCTTTCATGCAATTTTTGCAGTCGCTCTCAGTTTTAGCTTTCTTACCTGACTCATTAATTGCATCATTCTGACTGACCTTGTTTTTAGACTCAGTGCCAGAACCAGAAACTACCTCTAGCTCTTTCGCAGCAAACACTTTGTCAGCCATCTTCTTCAAATTTTCTGCAGTAAACTCTTGTGACGTGTCAATAATCCCATCGTCAATTTTCTTTGACTGCAGCTCTTTCTCCTTTTCTTTTTCTTTTTCTTTTTCTTTTTCTTTTTCTTTTTCATTAGCTTCTCCACCTCCCCACCACTCTCTCTGTCTGGCTTCTTCTACTTCAGCAATTTGTTTGGTGAGGGTTTCAACATCAAGAGACTTTGGATCAATAGCAATGTTTCCGTTGGGATCAAGATAACATTCTCTATCAGCATCCCATCTTTTAGCCTGTTTTGCTTCTCTGTATATATAACCAGCTTTAATCATCATGTCTTGCGCTATCATTTTTCTGTTGATGTATTTCTCTTCTTCGTTTCTGCTATCTCTGAAAGGAACAAATTTTGTTACAAACACATAGCCCACAGCATCCTCTTCCGATAGCAGTTCACTCCAATCGTATCCCTCATCATCATGAATAACAGCAAGAGCTCTTGATTTTTATTTGAGGGTATCTTCAAGCTGCTTCATTCTGGGAGGTTCAGATTTGTTCTGATGATAGATTGCTCTTTTGTAGTAATCTTCTCTTAATGGATTTGCAGTATCATCAGCGGGTGCATTTCGACATTCACGTTTAAAATGTCCCTTTTGTTTACATCGGAAGCATGTGACTTTTGATTTATTAAAACCAAGTTTTGTGGACGGTCCGCCAATAGAATGTCTGCCTGTAATCTCCATGAACCTTTGAGCTCGTCTAACTGCACTAGCCATACACCATCTGATATCAATCAACTCCATCTCTTCTGGGTCGATCTGATCATAATCCTCCTTGGTGAGGTTTGTGTTTCCAATCTTGCCTGCAACAAGGCTTTCGTACGACTCTAGAACAGACGCTAAAAACACCATTTGCTGTTTTGTGGATTCCTCACTGAAGTTTGGTGCATTCTTCAGATCCACAGCAATATTACATTGGAACAGATTCTTTGGAACAGATTGACTTGAAGTTGTTGATGATGATCCACTATGAAAACCACTGCTTGAACTTTCTTGATTTGACGTGTTAGAACTTTCAGCTGAGAAAGCTGTCTTAGGAGACACATTCTTCGGGATCATATTTCCTCGGAAATACAGCTCAACATTCTGCTGATATGAGGAATGATTGACTTTGAAAGATTTCTTGATCTCCAGCTCATGACTCTCCACTCTTTCAATTAACAGATCAACTGTCAGATCCTCTGACTTGATTGTATTCTTCAACATCAAGGCAAAGTATTGCCAGTCTTTCTCATCCGACAACGAGTCAAACAATTTGTCAACCAATTCTTCTCGAGAATAAATGATTCCATGTCTTGCCAGCTCCATCTTCAGATGTCCAAATCTTTCAATCATCTTAGATACAGATTCATTTTTCAAATAGCCAAATAGATCAAATTCTTTTCTTAACAACTTCTTTTTGTTTTTGACTATCTCAGCACTACCCTCACATTTTATTCTCAATTTCTCCCACAGATCTTTCGAATTTGTGTATTCAATCAACGCTATTATGTCATCTCTCACAAACTCATGAATCAATGCAATGCACTTTTGTTCAGCAACATATCTATCTATCTCCTCATTTTCTGTCATATTTTCAAAATCCGATCTTCCCATAGTGAAACCATTCTTTAACATCTTCCAACTGGGATATGCAAACGCTTTTAGCCATTCTTCAAACTTTTTAGCCCATTTATTATAATCTTCAATCGCCATCAGTTTGGGAGGTTTGTTGTACGTCCCATAAGCACTCTCCACACTTAATGTATCAAAAAGAGTCTTCCTAGCACTCAGAACATTCTCATATGTGTTGTTTGATGTGTTGTTTGAAGTATCATCTCCACTGTTTCCCATGAAAGCAAAAACATCACAGAACGGATTCATGAACTCATCCATCTTCAAGTATCTGAAACAATCAACAAACACTTAGAAAATTTTTGGATTTTAACAAAGACAGTTCCAAACGGAATTACTTCAAGCGAAATCAGCTTTTCACACGAGATTACTCCTTTCACACGAAATCAGGGTTTTTCAAACGGAATAGGGTTTTCAAACGGAATCCCCAAACGGAATTTAATTTCGTGCGGAATTAGGTTGGATTCAAACAGAATCAAGTCACTTTGGAGCGGAATAGCTAATTTTGTGTGAACTTTCAAACGGAATCTGATTTCGTGTGAAATCAGACAACAATTTCAAACGGAATTAGTGATTCCGTGTGAAACAAACAGCAGTTTCAAGCGAAATTAGTTATTTCGTGTGAAATAACAACACTTTTAAACGGAATTAGTGATTCCGTATGAAATGACAATGACGATTTCGAGCGGAATTAGGATGACATCATCCTGTCGGCCTCCAATTTGTCAAATTGACCCAAATTTTAATCGAATTTTGGTCTAAATCTTTCAAGGATTAGTTAAAACGGTGTTTTACGTGAAATATGTGAAATCTAGTCCATTTTGTCCGTTAAATCTTGTTAAATTCAGAAAAGAAGGTGTAGAAGTGATGAAAACAAGCTGAATTGGTATAAACTCTTCATCCTGAGCTCTGATACCACTTGTTGGATCGTCGTATGATCCTAACGAGTCAATCAGAAGAGTTATACATCAATAACAAAGGCGGAATCAGTGAAATTGACGATAAAACAGCTTGATCCTTCTTAATTATCTTTTTATTACTGATTTCAAAGCTTTTTACAGATCAAATGACAAACGGTCAGCACCTCAGCTCTGAAATCTCAAAGTAATTCCGTGTCAAATGACACACTAGGCTCAGGTATTTATAGTTATGCTAATTCCGCTTGAACGTGTCACTGCCCATTTCAAGCGAAATTAACATGTTTAATTTCGTTTGAAATGACCAGTGTCATTTCAAGCGAAATTACACAAACACACATATAATCCTAGTTTCTAACCTGCTGAGCACTAGTTTATCCTATCTAGACATAAGACTCGATAAAGACAAAGTTAACAGACATTTGTGCACCAATAATTCAGACTTTGGAGGTTTCAAGTCTAACAGAAAGTCTACCACAGGTGGTTATTAGTTCTTAGGAGGCAGGATTGTGTATTGGCAATGCAAGAAGCAATCTTGCATGTCTACCTCTACGTGTGAAGCTGAATATATTGTTGCGGGTAGATGTTGCTCTCAGGTTCTCTGGATACAACAGCAGCTGCGCGATTACAGTTTGAACTTCACTCGGACTCCTATAATGATAGACAATAATGCCACTATTTCATTCACAAACAATCCCGTAAAGCACATTAAAATTAAACATATTGACAATCATCATCATTTTATACGGGATTATGCTGAAAAGAAGCTGATCGAACTTCATCGAGTCGACACACTAGAAAACCTGGCAGATCTTTACACAAAAGCTTTTGGCAGGGCTCGTTTTGAACATTTAGTCGAAACGGGATGAAGAATCCTGAATAACCAGTTTTTCATAAGAACTTTGTAAATATTTTATTGCTTTCTTAAAAATCAAAAATTAGAAAACCATAAAAATCCAGAAACATTGAAAAATGAAAAACATAAAAAATAGAAAATAAAAAATGAGTTATCACTGTGTGAAAAAGAAGAAATGATAGTACATCAGCAAGTTAGCTTGTCACACTAAATTTGAAATTAAATTGCTTAAGTGTGATAGTAGCTTCATCATATGATGTACCAGTAGGCAAATAGCGTGAAATAATCAACTACCAGCGTGATATAACCTAACGAACTGAGTATGAGTGGGGAACACATCAGTGGTGTACGGTTTAATAACCTTAATTCTTGCATTGAGAGATTGCCAAAATCTGAAGTTTTGGGTCTTTATAACGTTATTTCATCTGGGGATATCAGGGTTGTCCTTCTGCTACATCTGGATACATGCTGACCCAGGCACAACCAAGATATCTTAAAAGAGCTAAAAATGCCAAAAACCCAGACTTGAAGAAGCTATCCTAGAGAGACATTTTTCAAATGCGCAAAAATGAATAAATCGTACCATTTTTGGTATTTGTCATAACCCTCATTAGATATTGGTCTCTTTGCTGTACGGAAGTACTGACCTGATCACCAGTTATCTAACGTTGTAAAATAAAACTGATGAATTCGGTATACTTACCTACTACGAGGAACCTTTGTGCATACCTTGATCGCAGGGGTATGTCCTGAAGTGGGACATGCTAGTATATCAGTATAATATTACCTTAAAGTATCACACGATAATGGTACTTGAAATGTTCATGCATTTGGATTAAGTAGATAAACAATAGTAGTAATCGTCTTAAACTGCTTTTCACGAAAATTATATAAAGAATTATCTAATAGTGTGAAAACAGCTTGATTTTGCTGATATGATCTTCTTACCGGTGATTCTCACAAAAACAAAGTGCTTATTGCTTTTGTTATTTACTTGCTTTCAGAAAATATAAAAATTCAAAACGATTTTCATTTTCTTTTAAAATTCTTAATGTACGGAAAACTGTTATTCATGGAGGAGTTGTTACCGATAGGGGGAGACGGTGACGCTGATGTATGTACAATGCAACATATAAATTACATTAAATGAGTCATAAAACTAACCCTTTTTTAGTACTAATATTGGAAAAAGTGTACTTTTGTCTTCCTTTTGTATTTTCAGGATTAAATGAGCATAAATGAACGAAAGGAACAAAAATGCAGCCAAATCTAACATAATTACAAGAAAAGGAACAAATGTACCATGCCAGACCCCTCGACAACATCTTCCCAAACAAAAACAAGAAAACAGAAGGCTGACCATGGCCCCGTGCCCAGCGGGCACGGGGGTGTAGCCAGATGTCTGCAGAAAGGACAAAGCTATAGAAGCTTCTATTCCTGACACAGGGGCATGCCCAGCTCAACACGGCCGTGGTCAACGCTAAGATTCGCAGAATCTAAGCAAATCTTGATAGTACAGATACGCTTCTGCACACGGGGCCATGCCTAGCGGACACGGGGGCGTGTGGAGCTAATGCAGAAAAATTGCAATTAATGAAGAAAAAGAAAGTGGGTGGACACGGGGCCGTGCCCAACGGACACGGGGCCGTTTCTGGGCTTCTGTGCAGGCTATAAATAGAGGTGCTTGGTTCACTTCAAATGCATCCCTTGGCAAACCACCTCTCTCCCACTTCACCCATACTCCGCCACCACTACAACCCACATCCACCACCATCATCCATCATAGAGTGTGCGTAGTAGTCTTGGGATCCAAGATTGATAGAAAGAGTTTTTGACAATCAAAGGTCATGTTTGCCTAAGTCTCTTACATCACTTGGTGAAGACAAGCATTTAGTGTAATACTTTTGATTTTTAATCTTTTCGCACTTTTTATTTGGTTTTGTATTAATGACTTTAATAACTAGTTTCTTATGTTGAAGGTGAAACTTCCTTATCATTTGTCTGTGGTGTTTTGGCGTTATTTTACTGTCTATATAAAATAAAAGATTAACACCATTCATATCTCTATGGTCTATATAGAGATATGTTGGCTACCTGGTCGGGGGTTAAGGGAATGGTTTGGTAAGGTTCTTGCCTTGTTCAGTGTATAGATTCTGCAAGGACCTGGGTCAAGCTTACTAGGACCTCCTTCAATACCCACTGGTATTGGATGGCGGGGGTGCGAATGGATTGATCCCCTCATATGTAAACTACTATTAATACATTAACCCGGCTACTTGGGATTGTATCCTTGCTGACTCAAACCACTTAGCCGAGGGTAACGTCACCTTCAACAGAGGGGCCTACCACATTACGCATTAATAACTTAATTAATTATCTTTCAATATTCCGGCCCTTTAGGATTGTATCCTTGCTGACTCAAACTATTGGGTTGAGGGTAACGTCACCTTCAAAAGAGGGGCCTACTACTATAACTAAGATAATCTCTTAAAAAGTGCAAAAGTGCGGAAATCATCAAAGGTTACACTAAAGGCGAGTCGGATTCAAGTGATTCATCTTGTCTATATGGTTTTATTTTCTTTTTATTTTCAGCATTTTTAGTTTCTATTTTCATGTTTAAAACTTTTTCTAAACTTTTGATTTGATTAGACGTTGAGGATAAACCGGCACTAAAAGCTCTTGTGTCCTTGGACGACCTCGGTATCTTACTAATGCTATACTACGCTCATGATGGGTGCACTTGCCCATATGTATGTTTAGTGTTTGTAAAATATCGTGTTTTATAAATTTAAAACTTGACTAAAGTGTTAAAAAGGGCTTAAAATATACATAAAAACTTATAAGACACCGCACACATCAAGTTTTTGGCGCCGTTGCCGGGGACGCAAGGATTTTAAGAAAGTTAGGAATCAACGGCTTAATCGTTTTTCTTATTTTTTTTTAGGATTTTTCTTGATTTTCCAGTTTCTACAGAGCTCAGCATGGGGCCGTGCCTGGTCGGACACGGGCCGTGCCCAGCATCGTTACTGGCAGTTTTTATTTTCTGAGTTAAAGAGAGTTGAGCATGGGCCGTGTTGGTGCAGCACGGGGCGGTGTTGAACTCCCTAGTAATAGGGATCCGGAAAAAATCAATGTAACTCCGACCACGGGGCCGTGCTCAGCTGAGCACGGGGCCGTGGTGAAACTTCTGACCAACAATCTTTTTGTTTTTATCGCAGGACTTGGAACCCAGGCACGACACCTGAACCTCCTACGTAGTGCATGAGCTCCATTTCCATTAAAGACATAAAAGAACCTCTAGACGAACCCAAACGCTTTCTAAGAAAAAGACTTAAAGCTAAAAACTAAGAGAAAGTTTCGGGGGACCCACTTCCAATGGCGGATCAACGTACTCTAATGGATTACCTACGGCCTATGGTAGGTAATCTCGGCGCCGCTATCAATGCACCAAATTTAGATGCCAACAACTTTGAACTTCGGTCGCTTTTAATACAAATGCTCCAAAACTCCGCAACTTTCCACGGGCTTACGGACGAAGATCCCCATTTAGATATTACCAACTTTTTGGAAATATGTGATACTTTTCGGATCAACGGAGCATCTAATGACGCCATCCGCCTCCGAATGTTCCCATTTTCATTAAAAGACCGAGCCAAGGCTTGGCTTAACACCCTCCCAGTTGGATCGGTAAACATCTGGGATGAACTAGCCCAAAAGTTTTTGTATAAGTATTTCCCTCCTTCTAAAACGGCTAAATTAATGACTGAAATTAATACATACTCATAAGAGGACGGGGAATCCTTATATGAAACTTGGGAAAGGTTCAAGGAGCTACTAAGAAAGTGTCCTCATCATGGTCTTGTGGTATGGCAACAAGTGTCCACTTTCTATAATGGGTTGTTGCCACACACAAGACAAACGCTTGACTCTAGCTCCGGGGGACTTCTAGGTAATCGTCGCCCAAATGAAATTTATAATCAAATTGAGGAAATTGCTCAAAACAATTTTCAGTGGCACACCCCCCGAGGCACAAAATCTATTGCTCCGGGCACCCATAAGGTTGACGAGAGCACCTCTTTGCAAGCCCAAATCGAGGCCCTTTCTTCAAAAATAAAAAAGTTAGAAATGGCAAAAATGACCTCGGTTATGGCTTGTGAAGGGTGTGGTGGACCACATGAAAATTGGAGTTGTATGAAAGAAATGGATAATCAAACAGAAACGGTAAACTACATTGACAATAGACCTAGGTCGTCAGGTTCGCCAACGGGTACCTACAACCAAGGATGGCGTAACCACCCTAACCTTGGTTGGAGAGAACCCGACAATAGTTGTAACCAACAAAATCAAAACCACTGAACAAACTTTCAACAACCAAGAAACGAGTCACAAAATTTCTCTCAACAACAACAAGGGGGACGAGAGAGGCTTGAAGATACTATCTCTCGCCTCATCTCCGACACCGAAAAGAAAAACTCGGATCGATTTCAACAAATGGAATCGAACTTTAGAAATCAACAAGCTAGTATTCAAAACATTGAAAAACAACTAAATCAACTAGCTCAAAATTTCTCCGAGATACCACAAGGTGCATTACCCAGCAATACTGAAACCAACCCAAAGGCGCAAGTACATCTCATCACATTGAGAAACCGTACCGTAGGTCCCGAGGAGGCTCCGATAACTCCAAAGAGCCCGTCTAACCAATCCGCAACTTCACCGACGCCCCAACAAGAGACGACTCCTTCACCAAATCAAGAGCCTACCAAGAATCCACCGGTACCGTACCCCGGTCGATTACTTCGCCAAAAGACCGATGAGAAATTCACAAAATTTGTAAATTTACTAAAACAATTGCATGCTAATATTCCATTTGTAGAAGTCCTAACCCAAATGCCTAAATATTCAAAATTTATGAGGGATTTTCTCACTCACAAAAGGAAAATTGAATCATTGCAATTAGTTAATTTAAGCGAAGAATGCTTCGCCCTACTACTCAATAAACTCCCACAAAAGAAGATCGATCCCGAAAGCTTCACCATCCCTTGTTCGATTGGGGGATCACCCATACGCAATGCACTAGCCGATCTCGAGGCTAGTATCAACCTCATGCCCGCATCAATGTTCGACCGACTCGGACTAGGGAAAGCAAACCCTACAAAAATGAGCATACAACTCGCCGATAGGTCCATTAAATATCCACAAGGTGTCGCCGAAAATCTATTGGTAAAAGTCGGAGACTTTGTCTTCCCGGCCGACTTTGTCATACTAGATATTGATGAAGATACCGAAGTACCACTCATCTTAGGAAGACCATTCCTAGCTACGGCCCACGCAATGGTAGACATGAATGGTGGGACATTAACATTGAGGGTTAGGGACAAGAAGATGGAGTTTGGGGTTGGGAAAAGAGTAGAAGACGACGACCCAGTCAATTACATGAAAGCCATAGACTCAAGTTTGGATGGTGCTCTCCGACGGTGCAACATGGGATGCAAAACATCCCACCTGGTAACATATGACTGACTTTGAGTCTAGACAAGGACCCTTATAAACGTGGCGCACCACGGAGGCGTTCCGCGGAACTATCCATAGTTTTAGTTTAGATTAACTTTTATGCTATCTAGTTTAGTTTTAATTTTCAGGAATAAAACACACTCTGGATGATGGAGGATACTAAGGGAAACTTGAACCTACACCCCATGCACAAAAACAGAGCCTCCCGACAATTTTTCTTCATTACAGCAAGTTCAGCACGGGGCCGTGCTCAGCCCACACGCCCCGTGCTCAAGGTTCTGCAGAAAATGCCCAGTACATGTAACTGGACACGGGGCCGTGTTCACTAAACACGCCCCCGTGCCCAGCCTTCTGTTAATTATGATACTGGCAATATGAACACAGGGCCGTGCCCGGATAAACACGAACCCGTGTCCAGACGCCCAGTAACATAAAATTTTGTTTTTAACACCTTTTTACACATTCAATCAACCTAAAAACTTATTTTTGGGGCACATTGAGGACAATGTGTAATTTAAGTGTGGGGGATGCTAAAACCTTGAATTTTGCAAGTCCTAATAACAAACTTACATAAAACTCTATTGGAACCGTTAATCACCCCAAATTTTTTCAAAAACTTTTCATTTTTTTTACTTGTCTTGGTTTAATTTGGGAATAACAAGTTCTAAAAAGGTTATATTTTTATAAATTTACAACTGATAGCGTCGTGATAAAAAGAACCAACATAAGAAAATTATGAAACGACATGACAAATCTAGTTAAAATTTGTTTATATATACTTGATCACATTAAAAACCCATTCCCACAAAAAGTGAATTTTGAGCCTTTATTGAGCATACAAGCATACATCTTTAAATTAAATGCTCATTTTTCGTTTCTTGTGTGAATAGCCGCTTGGTTTCTTACGACTCTAGAACTTTCCATGACGATACATTCCCGGTCCTTACCAACTTAAACCCAAGTAAGTAAATGATGGAGGCATTAGGACTAACCCTTTTTTCTTTTCTACACCGCTATTTTTCATTTTTTTTACCACCTACCCAAAAATCCCCCTAGTTAACCCCTTTGAGCCTAAACCTTTTCGTTTCTAAACCCACAAAACAAACACCCTTTACCCACCAAAACCTTTTTATTTTTAACCTTTTATTTTAGTAAAAAGCTCGGTTTTCATGTGACATTCCTTATCAAAAAAAGAAGATGAAGTATAGCAATAAACAAACAAGTTCCTCAAAAGAATCTTTGTTTGAAAATGCTTTGTTTGAATAAAAGTCACAAAAACAAAAAGTTTTACAACGACCGACGCTTTTTACGCTTTTCGCCCTTTTTACAAACTACTAACCCAAAACCACCTACCTCTAACCCAAGCCTCACCTTTCCCCAAGTCCTCTTGATATTTACAAAGGTGTATAGTTAAAAAGGAGGAGGATTGATTGCTTGGCAAGCATATGGTAGAAGTAAGTTCCATGCCGGTCTCGAGTGTTTCACAAAAATACATCTTCGGCCGAGTGTTGAGTGATCTCCCGTGAGGTATGTGAACTTGTATATAAATGGAATTTTAAAGAGGCATGTTATGCCCAAATAAGTAATTTCTCTTATAAAATGTTTTGAATAAATCATAACGAATAGGATTGTAAATAACATAAAAATAAAGCCTAATAAAGATCTTGGATTCCCGACACTCAAGACAAGCCCTAAAACTTCTCTTCTACCCATTCCACTTGGGAGTGTAAGCCACATTATAAAGAGTTTTGCTTGAGGACATGCAAAGATTCAAGTGTGGGGGTATTTGATGTGTGTAAAATGCAACATATAAATTACATCAAATGAGGCATAAAACTAACCCTTTTTAGTACTAATGTTGGAAAAAGTGTGCTTTTGTCTTCCTTTTGTATTTTCAGGATTAAATGAGCATAAATGAACGAAAGGAACAAAAATGCAGCCAAATCTAACATAATTACAAGAAAAGGAACAAACGTAGCATGCCCGACCCCTCGACATCATCTTCCCAAACAAAAAAAGAAAACAGAAGGCTGACCACGGCCCCGTGCCCAACGGACACGGGGGCGTGGCCAGATGTCTGCAGAAAGGATAAAGCTATAGAAGCTTCTATTCCTGACACGGGGGCGTGCCCAGCTCAACACGGCCGTGGTCAACTCTAAGATTCGCAGAATCCAAGCAAATATTGATGGTACAGATACGCTTCTACATACGGGGTCATGCCCAGCGGACACGGGGGCATGTGGAGCTAATGCAGACAAATTGCAATTAATGAAGAAAGAGAAAGTGGGTGGACACGGGGCCGTGCCCAATGGACACAGGGCCGTGTCCGGGATTCTGTGCAGGCTATAAATAGAGGTGTTTGGTTCACTTCAAAGGCATCCCTTGGCAAACCACCTCTCTCCCACTTCACCCACACTCCACCACCACTACAACCTACATCCACCACCATCATCCATCATCCATCCTAGAGTGTGTGTAGTAGTCTCGGGATCCAAGATTGATAGTAAGAGTTCTTGACAATCAAAGGCCATGTTTGCCTAAGTCTCTTACATCACTTGGTGAAGACAAGCATTTAGTGTAATAATTTTGATTTTTAATCTTTTCGCACTTTTTATTTGGTTTTGTATTAATGACTTTAAAAACTAGTTTCTTATGTTGAAGGTGAAACTTCCTTATCATTTGTCTGTGGTGTTTTAGCGTTATTTTACTGTCTATATAAAATAAAAGATTAACACCGTTCATATCTCTACAGTCTATATAGAGATATGTTGGCTACCTGGTCGGGGGTTAAGGGAATGGTTTGGTAAGGTTCTTGCCTTGTTCAGTGTATAGATCCTGCAAGGACCTGGGTCAAGGTTACTAGGACCTCCTTCAATACCCACTGGTATTGGATGGCGGGGGTGCGAATGGCTTGATCCCCTCATATGTAAACTACTATTAATACATTAACCCGGCTACTTGGGATTGTATCCTTGCTGACTCAAACCACTTAGCCGAGGGTAACGTCACCTTCAACAGAGGGGCCTACCACATTATGCATTAATAACTTAATTAATTATCTTTCAATATTCCGGCCCTTTAGGATTGTATCCTTGCTGACTCAAACTATTGGGTTGAGGGTAACGTCACCTTCAAAAGAGGGGCCTACTACTATAACTAAGATAATCTCTAAAAAAGTGCAAAAGTGCGGAAATCATCAAAGGTTACACTAAAGGCGAGTCGGATCTAAGTGATTCATCTTGTCTATCTGTTTTTATTTTATTTTTATTTTCAGCATTTTTAGTTTCTATTTTCATGTTTAAAACTTTTTCTAAACTTTTGATTTGATTAGACGTTGAGGATAAACTGGCACTAAAAGCTCTTGTGTCCTTGGACGACCTCGGTATCTTAGCAACGCTATACTACGCTCACGATGGGTGCACTTGCCCATATGTGTGTTTAGTGTTAGTAAAATATCATGTTTTATAAATTTAAAACTTGACTAAAGTGTTAAAAAAGGGCTTAAAATATACATAAAAACTTATAACACACTACACACATCAAACGTACATGCGGGTGTCTATATTTTTAGCTCTTTTTACTCGCCGATTTTAAGTTTTAAATTTATCAAACACGATATTCTATTATCACTCTAGACACACGCTAGGGCAAGTATACCCATCGCGGATGTAGTATAGTGATGACAAGATACCGAGGTCGTCCAAGGACGCAAGAGCTTTTAGTACCGGCTTATCGTCAACGTCTAATCAAACCAACTTTTGAGAAAAAAAATTTAAACTAACTAAAAGATAAAAACAGAAAATAAAAATGATAGACAAGAAAGAATCACTTGGATCGAACTTATCTTTCATGTACCCTTTTTTCCGCACTTTGGGCATTTTAAGAGATTATCTTAGTTATAGTAGTAGGCCCCTCTTTTGGAGGCAACGTTATCCTAAACCTAGTGGTTTGAGTCAGCAAGGATACAAGCCCACTAGGTCGGAATATTGAAAGATAATTAAGTAAGTTATTAATACAAAATGTGGTGGACCCCTCGTAAAAGGTGGCGATCACCCTCAACCCGTTGGTCTGAGTCAGCAGGGATACAGTCCTCGCGGGGTTGGTTAAAAGTTTTAATAGTAGTTTAAGAGTAAGGGATTCAAGCTTTTTGCACCTTTCCCGTGGTGGGTAATGCCCGCTCCGACTCGTGAGGTGTTACTAGGCTTGAACCAGGTTCTCGCAGGATCTATACACTGAACAAGACATAGAATTACCCAAACCACCCTTCTAATCTCCCTTTCGGGTTAATTAACATGCTTTATATAGACCGTAAAGACATGAACATGTTGAGTAAACGAATATATGAAGAGTATTTGAATAAATTCGCCTTCAATATAAAAAAACTAATTATTAAAGTCATTAATACATACCCAACTAAAAAGTAGCCAAAGTTAGGAAATCATAAAAGAAATACATAAAAGATAAGTCTTCACCAAGTGATGTAAGAACTTAGCCAAGCATGGCCTTTGTTTGACAAAGATTCTTACGATCAATCTTGGATCCCGAGACTACACACACTCTCTAAAGATGGAAAATGGACGATGGTGGTGGATGATGGTGTTGTAGTGGTGGTGGAGTGGTGGCAAGTGAGAGAGAAGTGGTTTGCCAAGGGATGAGTTGAAGTGGAACCAAACACTCCTATTTATAGCTGTATTCAGAAGCTTCAGCACGGCTCGTGCCCGGCTGGCACGACCCCGTGCCCATCTCTCTCTCTCTTCCTCATTAACTACTTGTCAGATGTTGTACTAACACGGCCCCGTGTGTCAACGGCACGGCCCGTGGCCAAAGTACTTGTTGTACTATCATAGATTCGGCAAATCTTTGAGTTGACCACGCCCCGTGTTGGCTTAGCACGGCACCGTGTTAGCTGCCATTTTTGTCTTTTTGCAGTTGTCTTTTTCTTCTGCCCAGTATCCACCCTTGGACACGGCCCGTGTCTGATGGACATGGCCATGTATCAGCCTTCTGTTCTTTGTTATTTTGAGGTTTGGATGTGAATTGGGGCTTGGCAAACAGCGACAATTCCTTCTTCTTTACATTTATGTTGGATTTTGCTGTCTTTTTGCTCCTTTTACAAATTTAAGCTCTTTTATCGCTGAAAATATAAAAGGAACGAAAACAAGAGGTTTTTCCAACATTAGTACTAAAAAAAGGTTGCTTTTATGTCGTATTTGACATAATTTATTTGTTGTATTTTAATCACATCAAATACCCCCACACTTGAATCTTTGCTTGTCCTCAACCAAAACTCTATTACGTGGCTTACACACCCAAATGGAATAGGTAGAAGAGAAGGTTTTTGGATCCTGTCTTTAGAGTGTTGGGTATTCAAATTCTAAATTTATTCTGTTTTTATTTTATTTACAGTCCTATTCGTCATGCTTTGTTTAGAACTTAATTTAAAAAATTCTTTACTTTGGGCATAATATGCCTTTATAAAATTCTATTTAGTTAAATACAATTATACACACCTCACAAGTATTCACTCAACACTCGACCAATATTAAATGAAACTCTCGTGCCCGATTTAGAATTTACTCCTACCATAGGCTTGACAATCGATCAAACCTCCTCCTTTTGACGTTAAATCCTTATAAGTATCAAGAGGACTTTGAAGGGTAGGTGGTGGTTTGGGTTTGGTAAGGTTTATTAAAAAAAAAGGGTAAAATCGTAAATTATCGGTTTTTGTATTGCTTCTTTGGCTTAGCAAAAATACTTTGGCATAGTTTTCCAATTTTTCTGATTTATTTTTGGTTGCCAAAGTTGGAACTGAGTCGTAGTCGTAATTTCATAACTGATAAGTTTACAAAAATGAAAGATGAAAAGGGTAATTTTTTTTTGTGGGTTTGAAATGAAAAAAGGTTTTTAAGGCTCAAAGGGTTTACTAAGAGGGTTTTTTGGGTAAAGTAAAGAAAATAAAGGTTTTGTTTGAAAAATGGGTTTGTCCTAATGCCTCTATCATTTACTTACTTGGATTTTTGTCGGTAAGGATTTGGAACGTATCGGGTTGTCAAGTTCTAGATTCGTGAGAACCAAACAGGCTATTCACACAAGAAACGAAGATTGAGCAATTGGTAAAGATGCATATTTTTATGCTCGGTAATGGCTCAAAACTCACTTTTGTGGGAAAAAGTGTCATAGTGTAAAAATTTATATATAATCAAATTTTACAAAGATTTATCATGCCCGTTTTCGTAATTTTTCTAAATTGGTTCTTTTTATAACGACGCTATCAGTTGTAAAATTGTAAAAAAAAAAAATTAGAACTTGTTTACCCAACTAAACTTAAGATAAGTAAAATAAATGAAAGAAAACCTTTGAAAAGTTTGGGGTGTTTAGCGGTTCTAATGTGAGTTTTGTGTAAGGCTTGATTTGTCACACCCCGACCACGTAGAACATACAAAACGTGGCGGAAACATCGGGGAGTGTTGTAACAGAATTAATCGTTTCAAATCCATGGCAATTTAAGTTTCGTTTTATTGATTAAAAGTGTTACAATGTCTTAACAAGCAAAGAAATACAACATAATTAACTATTCTTGCATCTTTTATTGTCACTAAAGCCCAAGTTTGCCTATGTGTATCTTGATCATCTTATGCAACAGCTCCTGAAAAACACATGTGAAAATAGGTACGTCAGCATAAAAATGCCGGTGAGATACATAGGTTTTGTGAAAATAGGTTTCATGACTTATGTTTGAGAAAATGTTTAGTCATGAACCTTGTTATTTGCTTTGTTTTGTAAATCATTTGAAAAACAATGAGTTCAGATGATATGTATAAATAATCTATGGTTAAATGAATAACCATGTAAAATGAGTTTGTATTAGATAAGTTGTTTGTAAATCAATGTCTTGTGAAAAATATGTTATTTGTATAAAATGTTCTATGTATCAAACTGAAATGATTCAAATAACGCTACGATATGTAACACCATACAAACATTTATATATAGGAAGTACCAGCGGCGTATCCACCATGCTTGTATCATATTACACACGCATCGTTACTTAATCACTTAATCAAACCAAACCAAACAATGTAAGATGTCTATGTTTAAACCAATTGCCAAATGTATTGAATAATATGTCAAAATGTTTATGTCAAGATGTAAATCATGTAATGTGTAACCAAAATGATATGTATGGCTAGTGAAATGCATCAACTAAACCATATGCACAAGAACATAGTATCGAAGTAAAACTTGGTTTAAATCAAAGTTATGTTTTGTGTAGTAAATGCATGATCAATGTAAATCATGTAATATGCGTCCAAAATGTAAGTATGTGATGAATAACAAATGTACTAAGTATGAAGAACAATGCAACGATTGAACATACATAGCATGTGAACTGTACTAAGTATGCAACAACAGACATACGTAGCATGCGACCTGTACTAAGTATGCAATAATAGACATACGTAGCATGTGATGTAATGTAAAACAATGTACTAAGTAATGCACACAATGGCACACCTAGTATGAAATGTAATGAAATCATGTACTATAATGTACTAATGAACATAACAAGTATATGATGTGAAAACATGGAAAGCATGAAAGTAACAAGTAGGCACATGTGTTTCACCCCAAAACAGTTTGGAAAACAGTAAAAGAGGGGTCTATGTACTCACTTGAGATTGCTCAGAAGTCCTTGAGTAACAACCAAACAATGCTAGAGATCACGGAAATCAAACGGCACCTAATATAGGTAACTATGTTAATAAACCGGACCTAAATCGGAAGACTGGGTAGCATGAGGGTTTGTAAACCAAATGAGTGTAGGAACTCATGTGATATGGTTTAACAAAGCCTACATACTAAATGAAACTTAACCTAAGTGTTTACGACCCATCGCGACCCATTAAGGTAGCTTATGCTACTTTAACGCGTCGTGCGCGTGAAACGCGTTCGGAACGTCTAACTAGTCCTATGACAAGTGTTATATGCCTAGACATGTTACATAATCAGTTATGTGACAAAAGTTTAGGTTACATATGCTTAATTACCAATTATACATGAAAAGGGTATTCTGGTAATTTACCTAAGGCATATAAACTACCTATCATACAACTACTTAAACGATGTGACCATAAGGTATAACCTCGGAAGGTTATTCCCTATACACTATGGTCACCTAATGTATTTGGTCGGATCCTAATGATCGACCAAATGGGTCGGGTTCGAGGTATAAGCGATTTATTAGATCGCTTACCCTACGACCCTAGACAACGTGGTAATCAGTAGGCATAGTCCCTAAGGGACTATAACCAACGTGATTACACTCACGTTGCGAAGTTCAAACGAACTTCGCATTGACCATAACTGGTCAATGTAGAAAGTCAAACAAAGTTTGACTTTCAGACTCGAAAAGCAATAAAAGAACGAAAGAATACTTACGAAGGGTCCCCGAATGCTAATCTCGATCCAAGAACTCAGGTATGAAACAATGGTTTCAACTTAGAGCTCTCAAATCAAGATTCTAGTGATTTAAAACAATGAAAGGCATGGGGTATATATAGTAAAAGGTCCACCGTTAAGATCGTTTCATGGAAAACGTGCTTTAATCGCATCCGTACATGTGTCGGAAACTTGTGGTGGCTAAGAATTGATCCTTATCCGCTGACTAGACAATTTAGAACATGTGGTTGTGGATTAATCAGCTGCAAACTGCTGTTAAATGCAGTTAATCTGGTCCAGAAGTCGGACGCGGCCCGCTTCAGGATTACCAGAAGCTCAGGCGGGCCGCCTGACAGTTGCAGATCAGAAACAACTTTCAGAAATGGCAGTTTCAGCCCCTGCACGTGTTTAAGGCCTTTTCCGACACTTCTAAGGCCCGTAAAGCCAACTTTAAGGCCCTAAAATGTTGCCTAAACATTTTGGACATGAAACATGCTCAAAAATATGTCGGATGATGGTTCGTTTGGTCGTACGAACGCGATGTTCGCTTAATTACGACGGAATGCGCATAAGCGCGAAAAACGATCCAAATGACGCGACGAATGGATTTTTGGCAATCCAAACACTAAAGCATAATATAGTCATGCTTACATAAATTTTTGGATGTCCAGATGTATTCAGAACGTAAGTTATGCGCGAAAGTGCAAACTTGTGCACTTTTTGACACCTTTAGTCCATGAATGACACAAAAGTTTATTTTCGCATACCGAACACCTCAAAGCCTATTTCTAAGCTATGTGAAGGGTATTTATGGTATGTTTAACTTATGGTCATGCTCTGGAATGTCTGTTACAGTTCAAATTGGCATACTTTCGCAGTTTGTCAACTTTAGTCCCTGTAAGCGATTAAACTTTGATTTCACCACACCAAACCTTCCAAAACTTATATCTAAGTTATGTAAAGGTTATTTAAGGTATGTTAAGCCTATTTCACTATTCCGGAGTGTTCGTTGCATTAAACTGGTTATATTTACGCATCAGTGCGCGTATAACCTTCCAGAAAGCGATTTAGAGCTTGAAATCGAACAAGACTTGATATGTGCAAAAGATACACATATTTATACAAGTCCAAAGTATGAAATACAATATTTCATTGGTTTGGAATTTGTTTGATGGTTGAAATGACACAGGTGTTACAGTCTCCCCTACTTTAGGAAATTTCGTCCCGAAATTTAGTTTTAGAGGAAACTTGTGGAGACAGCTGTGACGGTTTTGCCTTCAGACAAATCCATTGAGCCCTTAAGTAAAACTCTGGACCATGTTAGGATTCTTAGCAAAGATTTCAACCCTCAAAGTGAAGTCCTTGTAGTAACAAAACATGGAGTTTTGAACTACGGACAGAAGAACGTTTCTTATGAAGACTTATCATAGGAAACTGTGTGTGTGATTGAGATCAGAATTGGGGAGTGTGAGAATAAATGACATTGGTCGAAGTCCAAGACTTCTCCCTTATCATTATTCTTGCCACTGTTGGTCTTAACACATAACAAAACTTCCTGTGGTTTCTGTGCACTGAATTCCATAATTATGTAGGCCTCCATAATTACGTAGTTCCTTGCACAGTCCGCACAGTTCATTTCATAATGCGTATGGGGAAAAAAATCAAATGAATAATCCTGTGGTGATTTAACTTGACTGTAATAGAGTCTCTTTAACTAGGTCACCAAAGGTTTAGATAAACGAAAAATCTCTTCAGCTAAACTACCCAAGAGAAATATTTAACTACACCGACGTAGGATGTATTTAACTTTAGATCGACGTAGGATCTATTTAACTCAACTACCTACTACACCGACGTAGGATGTATTTAACTTTAGATCGACGTAGGATCTATTTAACTCAACTACCTACTACACCGACGTAGGATGTATTTAACTTTAGATCGACGTAGGATCTATTTAACTCAACTACCTACTACACCGACGTAGGATGTATTTAACTTTAGATCGACGTAGGATCTATTTAACTCAACTACCTACTACACCGACGTAGGATGTATTTAACTTTTGGAATAGTACTTTATAATCCAAGGGACTTAACTACAACGTAGAAGTCCATTAAGGATTTAAGGTAGTACCTTTGGATATCCTACTATGAATCCCTTATACGAAGATATGCAAGATTCTACGAGGATTTGGATGACAAAACTTGGATCACACAACATAAAAGGAAACACATAAGCACATAATCACATAGTTGTTTAACTTGACCATTAATTTGTTATCTTTGGACACGGATATTTAAAGCACGCCAGGAATCCAATCCGTGGATTTCACTTGGCACTTTAATCATTAGAATCTAACTATGAAGATAGGAAGATCTTAATAAGAATTCGGCTCTGTCCTTATTGAATTGTAATGTACGTATTAAGGCATACGAATAATTCAATTAAGGGCTCCGATTTGAGTGATATTCATCCACAAGGATCTAATTATGAGGATAGAAAGATCCTAAATGGATTTTGGAATTTGTGTAACGAGAGGTGCTTCGACACCTTGCACTAGGCGTGCTTAAGTCGATACACAAGGTAGAAAGTTCATGAGGTTGAGGCGCCAGATATGCCAAGCGACATATGAAGCAGAGTTTGAAGGTTGAGCAGCAGCAGGATTTGTAACAGCTTTGCTTTGGATTGCAAAGCGGCACATGTTAACCAAATGTCTCCATCGTCCACCGTGGGTACATTTGAAACAGGGTATTTGATTTGAATGATGACGGTTGCATTGATTTCTCCAAGGAGCAGTTCCCTTATACAGCTTCATCCCTGAGACGAGTCACAGTGATAGCTAAATCAACGGCCTTCTGGTAGTACGACGCCTAATTGATGGACAATTGCAGCACCTAGTTCGGACATTGTTGTTGCAACGTAGAGGCACCATGTAGAAAATGGAAGACATGGGAGGAAACAAGCGAAAGATAGTCAAAAGAAAATGACAAGGCATGTAGATTGTGACCATTTGTTTGTTACCAAAGGCAAACAAATGAGACATTGACTAATCAAAGTAAGCGGGTCAATATAATGTATCGCGAAGACATGCTCGCCTATAAGTGAACACTCATCCCAAGAATTCCCAGGTAAGCACAACTGGTCTCGCGTCTGATGAGATGTATACGAAGTGCTTGCCTAGACAGAAAACCCAGAATACAGGCATTCACCCTTCCAGTTTGCACGTGTTCACATTATTAGAAACCCAAAACCTTAACGAGATTTTTTTTTTGAAAATTCAAAGGGGTTCAAAACCATATAATAGAGAGTTCAAAACCTTACAATAGAGGGTTCAAAACCTTGTAATAAATCATCCTAGAACAGATGATTAGTTTTCAAAGCGGTTTTGAAATTTATGTTCTTGTTGTGGTTGTCGCCTAAGGATAGGTGACAGTATTGTTTTATGACTAAACGGAAGTAAACTCGCGTTAGGGTCCTAAGAAGGTTATAGACTAGGTCAAAGCATTACTAATAACCTAATTCCCTATAACCATTGGCTCTGATACCATCTTTTCTGTCACACCCCGACCACGTAGAACATACAAAACGTGGCGGAAACATCGGGGAGTGTTGTAACAGAATTAATCGTTTCAAATCCATGGCAATTTAAGTTTCGTTTTATTGATTAAAAGTGTTACAATGTCTTAACAAGCAAAGAAATACAACATAATTAACTATTCTTGCATCTTTTATTGTCACTAAAGCCCAAGTCTGCCTATGTGTATCTTGATCATCTTATGCAACAGCTCCTGAAAAACACATGTGAAAATAGGTACGTCAGCATAAAAATGCCGGTGAGATACATAGGTTTTGTGAAAATAGGTTTCATGACTTATGTTTGAGAAAATGTTTAGTCATGAACCTTGTTATTTGCTTTGTTTTGTAAATCATTTGAAAAACAATGAGTTCAGATGATATGTATAAATAATGTATGGTTAAATGAATAACCATGTAAAATGAGTTTGTATTAGATAAGTTGTTTGTAAATCAATGTCTTGTGAAAAATATGTTATTTGTATAAAATGTTCTATGTATCAAACTGAAATGATTCAAATAACGCTACGATATGTAACACCATACAAACATTTATATATAGGAAGTACCAGCGGCGTATCCACCATGCTTGTATCATATTACACACGCATCGTTACTTAATCACTTAATCAAACCAAACCAAACAATGTAAGATGTCTATGTTTAAACCAATTGCCAAATGTATTGAATAATATGTCAAAATGTTTATGTCAAGATGTAAATCATGTAATGTGTAACCAAAATGATATGTATGGCTAGTGAAATGCATCAACTAAACCATATGCACAAGAACATAGTATCGAAGTAAAACTTGGTTTAAATCAAAGTTATGTTTTGTGTAGTAAATGCATGATCAATGTAAATCATGTAATATGCGTCCAAAATGTAAGTATGTGATGAATAACAAATGTACTAAGTATGAAGAACAATGCAACGATTGAACATACATAGCATGTGAACTGTACTAAGTATGCAACAACAGACATACGTAGCATGCGACCTGTACTAAGTATGCAATAATAGACATACGTAGCATGTGATGTAATGTAAAACAATGTACTAAGTAATGCACACAATGGCACACCTAGTATGAAATGTAATGAAATCATGTACTATAATGTACTAATGAACATAACAAGTATATGATGTGAAAACATGGAAAGCATGAAAGTAACAAGTAGGCACATGTGTTTCACCCCAAAACAGTTTGGAAAACAGTAAAAGAGGGGTCTATGTACTCACTTGAGATTGCTCAGAAGTCCTTGAGTAACAACCAAACAATGCTAGAGATCACGGAAATCAAACGGCACCTAATATAGGTAACTATGTTAATAAACCGGACCTAAATCGGAAGACTGGGTAGCATGAGGGTTTGTAAACCAAATGAGTGTAGGAACTCATGTGATATGGTTTAACAAAGCCTACATACTAAATGAAACTTAACCTAAGTGTTTACGACCCATCGCGACCCATTAAGGTAGCTTATGCTACTTTAACGCGTCGTGCGCGTGAAACGCGTTCGGAACGTCTAACTAGTCCTATGACAAGTGTTATATGCCTAGACATGTTACATAATCAGTTATGTGACAAAAGTTTAGGTTACATATGCTTAATTACCAATTATACATGAAAAGGGTATTCTGGTAATTTACCTAAGGCATATAAACTACCTATCATACAACTACTTAAACGATGTGACCATAAGGTATAACCTCGGAAGGTTATTCCCTATACACTATGGTCACCTAATGTATTTGGTCGGATCCTAATGATCGACCAAATGGGTCGGGTTCGAGGTATAAGCGATTTATTAGATCGCTTACCCTACGACCCTAGACAACGTGGTAATCAGTAGGCATAGTCCCTAAGGGACTATAACCAACGTGATTACACTCACGTTGCGAAGTTCAAACGAACTTCGCATTGACCATAACTGGTCAATGTAGAAAGTCAAACAAAGTTTGACTTTCAGACTCGAAAAGCAATAAAAGAACGAAAGAATACTTACGAAGGGTCCCCGAATGCTAATCTCGATCCAAGAACTCAGGTATGAAACAATGGTTTCAACTTAGAGCTCTCAAATCAAGATTCTAGTGATTTAAAACAATGAAAGGCATGGGGTATATATAGTAAAAGGTCCACCGTTAAGATCGTTTCATGGAAAACGTGCTTTAATCGCATCCGTACATGTGTCGGAAACTTGTGGTGGCTAAGAATTGATCCTTATCCGCTGACTAGACAATTTAGAACATGTGGTTGTGGATTAATCAGCTGCAAACTGCTGTTAAATGCAGTTAATCTGGTCCAGAAGTCGGACGCGGCCCGCTTCAGGATTACCAGAAGCTCAGGCGGGCCGCCTGACAGTTGCAGATCAGAAACAACTTTCAGAAATGGCAGTTTCATCCCCTGCACGTGTTTAAGGCCTTTTCCGACACTTCTAAGGCCCCTAAAGCCAACTTTAAGGCCCTAAAATGTTGCCTAAACATTTTGGACATGAAACATGCTCAAAAATATGTCGGATGATGGTTCGTTTGGTCGTACGAACGCGATGTTCGCTTAATTACGACGGAATGCGCATAAGCGCGAAAAACGATCCAAATGACGCGACGAATGGATTTTTGGCAATCCAAACACTAAAGCATAATATAGTCATGCTTACATAAATTTTTGGATGTCCAGATGTATTCAGAACGTAAGTTATGCGCGAAAGTGCAAACTTGTGCACTTTTTGACACTTTTAGTCCATGAATGACACAAAAGTTTATTTTAGCATACCGAACACCTCAAAGCCTATTTCTAAGCTATTTGAAGGGTATTTATGGTATGTTTAACTTATGGTCATGCTCCGGAATGTCTGTTACAGTTCAAATTGGCATACTTTCGCAGTTTGTCAACTTTAGTCCCTGTAAGCGATTAAACTTTGATTTCACCACACCAAACCTTCCAAAACTTATATCTAAGTTATGTAAAGGTTATTTAAGGTATGTTAAGACTATTTCACTATTCCGGAGTGTTCGTTGCATTAAACTGGTTATATTTACGCATCAGTGCGCGTATAACCTTCCAGAAAGCGATTTAGAGCTTGAAATCGAAGTGCAAAAGATACACATATTTATACAAGTCCAAAGTATGAAATACAATATTTCATTGGTTTGGAATTTGTTTGATGGTTGAAATGACACAGGTGTTACATGATTTAGGACAAACGATTCAAGGTTTTTATTATCTCCCCCCCCCCCACACTTAAATTACACATTGTTCCCAATGTGTCCCAAATAGGATTTATTTTGGAAAAATGTGTAAAAAATATGAAAATAACAAAAATTTTTGTTTACTGGCACTTGCAGCACGGCCCCGTGTCCAAAGTGCTAGTACCAAATGAAAACAAAATACTTATAGTGGGGTGGCCACGGGGGCGTGCCAGGTGAGCACGGCCAGTGCCACCTTCTTGGATAGGGAATGTTTGACATCAGTAAGACGGGCACGGGGCGTGCTGAGTGAGCACGACCCCATGTTGCAGCCACTGTTTTGCAGAAAATGAGTCGGGAGGCTTCTGTTTTACGTGCATGGGTTCCATTTCATCATCCATTTTCCTCTGTTGAGTGTGTCTTACTCCTACAAAGCTAGATACTCAAAAGAAAACGTTAAACTAGATATTAAACTAAAATTAAACTAAATTTAAACTAAGATTAAACTACTAAACTAATGAATACTCCATGGAATGCCTCCATGTTACCAGCGCGGGATGACTCACATCCCGAGTTGTAGCGTTGCAATGCATCGTTTATGCCTGAGTCAATTGCGTTGAGGTATTTGACCGGATCATCCTCTGCTCATTGCTCAACTTCAAACTTGATCTCTTTTTCACCAACCCTCAATGTTAGTTGTCCTTTGCTCATATCTATCATAGCTCGTGCGGTGGCAAGGAAATGTCGTCCTAGTATGAGCGGAATTTCGGTGTCTTCTTCCATGTCTAGGATAACAAAGTCGGCAGGAAAAAATTCTCCTACCTTTATCAATAATTTTTCTATGACACCTTGAGGGTATTTTACCGACTGGTCCGCAAGTTAGATGCTCATTTTCGTAGGATTTAGTTTTCCCAATCCTAGTCGGTTGAACATAGAGGCCGGCATTAAATTAATTCTAGGCCCTAAGTCGGCTAGTGCATTGCTTATTGGTGATCCACCAATAGAGCAAGGAATGGTGAAGCTTCCGGGATTAATCTTCTTTTGGGGGAGCTTGTTGAGGAGTGCCGCCGAGCATTCTTCACTAAGGGTGACTTGTTGGATGGTTTTAATCTTTCTTATGTGAGTGAGGAAGTCTCTCATAAACTTAGAATACTTTGGCATTTGAGTGAGGACCTCTACAAAAGGAAGATTGATGTGTTGTTGTTTAAGAAAGCTCACGAACTTAGTAAATTGTCCGTCAGTCTTTTGCCAAAGTAAACGAAAGGGGTAAGGGACCAGAGGTGATTTGGTTGTTTCGGTGTTTCGGGGTATAGTGTTTTCTTGGTTATTGTTGGTGGGCGTTTCAGCTTGGATTGGGTTGTTTTGTTGTGGGGTTGGCTCACTCCCGGGTTCTACCTTCCGGCTTGTTAGATTAATTACATTTACTTGGGCTTTTGGGTTTGTTTTGGTGTTACTTGGTAAGGATCCTTGTGGTCTTTTGGCGAAATGTTGGGCTATTGACTAAATTGTTTTTCAAGATTTTGAATACTAGCCCGTTGGTTTCTTATTTCTGTGTCGGTTTGTGAGAACCTTTCCAAGTATCTTTTATCGGATTCGGAGAAGAGGCGAGTGATAATATCCTCAAGCCTTTCTCTTCCTCCTTGTTGTGATTGAAAACTTTGTTGCCCATTTTGTGGTTGTTGTTGAAAGTTAGATCGTTGATTTTGATTTTGTTGGTTATTACCCCCCCGAATCCTTCCAACCAAAGTTCGGATGATTACGCCACTCGGGAGTGAAAGTGTTACTTTGGACTCCCGGTGCTCGTAGCGGATTATTTAGGTAATTTACCACTTCCGTTTGATTTTCTAGATCTTTCATACAACTCCAGTTTTCATGCGGGCCGCTGTATCCTTTGCAAGCCATAACCGAAGCCGTTTTGTTCAACTCAAGTTTCTTTATTTTATTGGTTAAGGCTTCGATTTGGGCTTGCAAAGAAGTGGATTCATCCACTTTGTGGGCGCCCGAGGCTATAGACTTTGAGCCCCTAGGAGTGTGCCATTGAAAATTGTTTTGAGCAAAGTCTTCAATCTGATTATAAATTTCCTCGGGTCGCCGATTCCCAAGGAGTCCCCCGGAGCCGGAATCAAGGATTTGTGCGGCAAGAGTCCGTTGTAGAAGGTGGACACTTGTTGCGTTCAAGACCGTGATGCAGGCATTTCCTTAGTAGCTCCTTGAACCTTTCCCATGTCTCGTACAAGAATTCCCCGTCTTTATGATAAATATATTTATGAAATTGTGTTAGTCGTCTCGAATGGTAGTACGTGTTAGTAAACAAATGTTTGTATAAACATAATACAAAATCGAATTATGTACATATATATTGATATCATTTCTCCATTAATTTCCCTATAAATTAACACTTAATTAGATAAAAACAACTTATCGCGATTCCCGTAACAACTATATATATTTCATGCATATACATACATGTGGTCAAAGTATAAGTTGGTGATGGGCTCGTGCATCATTTGAGTTCGTTAAAATGAATATGTTTAATATTTATTTTGTTTTATTTGAATGATAAGATACTATAGATAATAATATTATTTATTAAAAAATAATATTCACATCTTGTCTTTCGTCTTAAACGTTCGAAATAAATATAGGCATTTATATAGATTTACCAAAGTGTTACCATTATGTGACATATCTCGTTTAAAGCTATGGATAATTATAACAAGTATATTTGTTTAGTATACGTTCGCTTGAATCAATTAAATTACATATCTAATTCAATAACATTTTTGTAGGTTCATGTCGTTAATCGGAAATATTGTTCAAACGAGTATATACCTTATATTTGTTTATTATAAAACTAGTCAAGCCCAAAACGTTTTCACTTAGTCTTAAACTTTCTAGAGAGAAACAAACAACTTAATTTGTTTTTATTAAATTGTCTGACAAAATTAAACGAAACGCCAGATTTAGTATTAGTTTGTCAACTTGTTTTGCTCGTCGTGAACGTTGTCCAAAATAAAATATACTTCCGTTTATTTTTATGAAATTCGTTTGGGCCCCGATACGTTTCGGTGGGGTTTGAAACAAAAAAATATCTATCTATATTTTAACGAAAATCGGGGAGAGTTTCCTCTGTTTTGAGAACGAAACTCGACAATACAAGTTGTCGATAAATTTTCCAAAACACAACAATTTACATGTACTAATATATATATATATATATATATATATATATATATATATATATATATATATATATATAACTTCCATCATGTATTCAACACGTCGAATTTCATCTTGTATAAGTCATATATATATATATATATATATATATATATACTAGGTTAGAGCCCGCGTGTACACACGTTTTAACAAATGAATTTGTTCAGATTTAATCAAAATTAAATGAAAAAAATGAATTCAATAAGTTTTCAAGTGCATTTAACTAACTTGAAAATATACCAATTGGTAATAGATATGAAGACAGAACTCTAAAAACACAATTTATATAATATATATACCAAATTGAAATAGATGAAAAGTGTCAAATAGCATATAGCCATTGGATTCAATCAGGGACTTTATCCTAGGAGCTTGTTTCCACATTAATCGGTAACATGAACCGCTGCAAAACATGTATAAAAAATTAGCCACAAATTCACATAAATTATAAAACACATCAGATCCAGTAAGGAAAAATACATTCAAGCACATCTTAGCTCGACCCCAAATCCCAATAATTGTAAATATGATGGCCAAACACCTCCCTTTATTACTACCAGTGGTGCTTCCTTGATTGAAAGATCTCATATGGTTATTATCTCGCTCGACTCCAAAACCATTTTATTCAAAAACATTTGATTATTATTATTATTATACAGTTTGTATAACTGTGTTTAACACACTAAATTTTTTTATTGGAATTTAAGTGGTGCTCCCATGATTGACATCTACTCCTAGAGTTAATATGCTAAGCAAGCAAGTTTCATTTTAGTTATGATTCAGTAACTAAGCAATTCACTAAAATGTGCCATCAAATGATAACCATTTCCCAACTTAGCCATAAATTTTAAAAACTTACCTGAGCCACATACCCATATTCACTTACCTTCAAACAAAAATAACTATATATCATGTTTTTCACCAACCACTCCACCACTACCTCATTGGCAAAGAATATAGTGCAAAGATTATTAACTACCTAATCAAAGTGCAAAGATTAGAGTTATTCATTGGCATGATCTAATTAGATTATAGAACAATCTAGACAACCAATAGTATTGATCTTTATCTAATGACGAATGTCTCACCTCTCCACCATGTACTTTTTCAAGGGAGTTCAAATATTTTTATCATTCAACAAATAAATAGAAACATTGTTCGTGTCTTAATACATAACAATTATCAGTTAGTTACTTCAAGCTCTATATCCTCTTACATGTTTGTTAAGCTGGAGATAAAGAGCATAACCATTTTAACTAAATTAACAACATATAGTTTGAAAGGGTTAATATTAGCAATTAACATCCTAAGTATATAAACACAAACCTTGTCGATCTTCATATCTTCAAGTCATCCGAGTATCTACAATTTAAGATACTAAACCAAAGTAGCAAAGTCCAATCTTTCTACACATAGAAACATATAATGGGCACATTTTGGTGTAGCAGGTCAATATGAGTTGTAGTATAGAAAGTATAAATAAAAAATTGCTAAAACAGAAACTTGTAAATATGAGTGATTCAAATGGGTTAAAAGTCACCCTAAGTCTCTAATTAATAAAAAGCAAGATAATTGTCAGTTCATCAAGCTTCTCCTTTGATCAACAGAAATAAATGATGATGCTAAAAATATGGCTTGATGGCAACCAAACCTATAATGGAGTGTGACCAAGTGAGTCTCGTAGATGCCTAACGTTTGGAAAGTGGATGTTCTAGATACAGGTACTTTCAAATGATTCAATAACTGCATAAACAAATAAGAATATAAAGACTTCTTCTGTTGGCATCATTTCTTTAACCCACTCATTTCTTTAAAGCCGTCCGGCCCCGGAGCCTTGTCCGAACCACACCCAAAAACCGCATCCTTAATCTCCTTGTCATTGAAATGGCCGGAAATCCCATTCGCCTCTTCAACCGAAAGCCTATTAAGGTTGAAACAGGTCAAAACCGGTCTGTCAGGAACCCTCTCGATGAAATGATCCCTAAAAAACCTCAAAATTTCTTTCTTAACCTTTTTCGGTTCCAACACCCAAGCACCATCAATCGTAAGACCCGGAATACCGTTTTTTCTTTTCCGGTTGTTGCAAAGACTATGCAAAAAACCCGAATTCTCATCCCCGTCAACAGCCCATTTACATCTCGATTTTTGCTTCACATCCAAAGCCGCCAAACGTTCCCTTTCGCGTAAATTATTAGTGCATTCCTCCTTAATCCATAACTCTTCTTCGTTTAAATCCCTGATCTCACAAAGATTATCCAACACCTCCAATTCCTCTTTATCTCTCTCCATATCTTCTTTTTCACGTTTCAACACCTCTTTTTTCCAATCTTTAATCTTGTCCCTGATGTGTCTAAGTTTACAAATCAATCTCACGTCTGGCCTACCAACCGAACCCGAGAAAGAGTTAACAGCACTTTCCACAACCTCCTCAAAATCATCCCTCTCCAACCAAGAATTAAAAAACCTGAACGACTTGACCCCAAAATTGTTACTGTCGACCACAAGGATAATTGGGCTATGGTTCGAGTGTAACCTCGGCAACGCACGCACATACGCAGTAGGCCACTTCCCAAAAAAGTTTTTGCACACTAAAGCCCTATCAATCTTACTCAACTTGTTAGACTTTGGAGCCAGAAACGTAAAGTTTCTTCCTTTCATAGAATATTCTACCAGCTCGGACCTGTCGATAAACTCGTTGAAAGCATTTGCACACTCCCTATTGAAACCAGATTTTTTCCTTTCCTCCGGGCGTCTAACGGCGATGAAATCTCCCATTAACACCCACTGACCACTACCCGAACCAACAACCCCCGAGAGTAATTCCCACAGAACGTTTTTCTCCGATAATCTCTGAGGCGCATAAACGTTAACCACGTTAAGAATCCGGTTACTACCCACCACGAGCCCACTGATATGAAGAAAATTCTTGCCCTTCGCTACCCCTTGAACCCGAAAGAGACTGGGGTCCCACATACTGACCAAACCCCCTGACCTACCCTCCGCTCCCACGAAGTCCACCTCAAAACGATCATCACCCCAGAATTTAGACCCAATACCCGAGTTAAAATCCCCAGATTGAATTTCCTGGATAACCAGGAAACTAATCTGATGTTCCTTCCTCAAACTTTTAATCCAATTAGCCTTCACATCAGCTCCCACCCCTCTAATATTAATTGAAAGCAAATTCATGACTTACCTAATTGGATACCTTCGTTCCTGATCATCTCCAACACCAAGTTTTGATGGTTGCTTAAATCGCCACCCACCTCCCTTCCCAGTTTGATTGTGCTCTCCGACTCTTGGTTTATCCATTCCATGTTAGGGACTTCACCCTCTATCATAGTCCCCTCATCCTTCTTGTCTTCCCCTAGCTGACCTTCTTTAGGCTCCTGAACCTCCTGCGGAGGAACCGAATCCATCACCTCGTCCACCCTTAAGTTTAGATCTAATGTAGAAAAAACCTTTTCCCCATTTATCCATTCAGTAACAACGACATGACATTCCCCACCGTGTTCAAAACCAACTGGATCCTCAAATCTCCTTTTCTTTTTAGAACTGGGCATCCTATTTTTACTAACATAAACCAGGGAATGGGCTTTAGCCTTACTTCTCTTTGTTTTCTTATGGGCCCTGGAACAAGAAGGCCCACCAGAGATGACCCCACTTCCCACGAAAATGTCAGGGTTGAAAACCTTAGGAAAAACCTTTGGATTACCTACCGCCCCCACTTCCTCGGAATTGCCACCAACCACCTTGGAACTCAACGGCTGCATGTCAGCGCCGACCTCATCCCCCATGAAATCTCCAACCCCTACGTCTTCCGACCGTTCAGAACCAATATTGACTATCGGTCTTCCATCTTCGACCGGGCCCACCTGAGGGTGGCCGGAGTTTTTCAAATCTTCCGATGAACCACCTCCTGATTTCTTAACCGACTGGATCAACGGATCCTTCCTAACTTTCCCTTCCTCTACCTCCTTGATACAATCCGGTATCCACTCCTCCTGTTCTTCTGAGACCCACACCCTGAATCTCTTGTCGTTCCATTTCAGTGTCACTGAATCGTTTATCTTTTCCCCATCCCCTACTAGAACCCCAACCAAATCCACCGATAGATCATTGATATCCGAGGACATCGAAGAAGCGTAAACCACCTTCCCAAATATTCTACCCACCGACTCGAAAATTTCCGCATCCACCAGGTGAAGAGGAACCCCCACAATTTTTAGCCAAGCAATTCTTTCAAAATTTAACGATTGTCCTGTCCACACTTCAACCCAGGAGAACCACTCCTTAGCCACCGGGTTGGCTTCTTTGAACCTGAGCATCTCATCGTGGTTCTCAAAAATAAGTAACATGTGAAGGCCCCCGACGTATTTGAGTTTGATATTACACAAATCCTGCTCTTTCAAGAGAACATCCAGCTTAACCAACGTCTTTAGATCGAACGTTGTAACTATCAGACTTCTATTGTACCATTCGACAAAAGGTTTAACGAAGTCTGACACCTCCACCACCTTATCCTCCTGCACAAAATCCTTCTTAAGACCCAACAACAAGTCCCTATACCCGGTACCCAAAGGATTAGGGAAAAAACTATTGTTGACATGCTTCGGAGCCTCGACCCCTCCCATATTCCCACACCTTCCAGGTTTAACACCTTCATTATTCCCCGGTATCCTTTGAACATCGCTGTTCTCCACCGCGAACCTAGCTACGTTAACTTTGAGTTTAAACTTCTCCATCTTGATGTCCTTCAAACTCGAAACCATCTCTTTTTTATCTTTAATCCCAACAAAGCTAACAAACCCAAACCTGTTCCCATTTTTGTCTCTTTTTCTGGCCACGTAAACACCCACTACTTCCCCATAAGCACTGAAGAAATCCCCTGCCTGCTTAGAGCTACAACCATCCGGGAGATTACTCACAAAAAACTTAGTGACCCCATATGAACAGTCACCCATGCTGCTCCCCCTGAAGTACCTCAAGACTTTAAAAGGTTAATCGAACTCGAATCGATCTAGCTAAACTATATGAAATAGCCGCGATCAATATCAGGCCAACTAAGCAATCAAGATAAAGAGGCACCACTGAAGGGGGACTGAAAACAGCAGAAAACACGGCACCACAGAACCGAAAACGAGACTAGCACCCAGAAAGCGAATGGAAGAATCCAAAGAACGAGATAGGATGAAAGGTCTAGCCAGGAGCTCGGCGACCTCGCACACTATCCCCGACCTTGTCTCCTTCGTCGAGCCTCCTGCAGCTTTTTAGGATCGCCTCTCTCTCTCTAATACCTAACCCGTTACCTTTTTTAAGGCTCACGTGACATTGAGTTTAGCGGCACAATCTCATTTTATATTACATCAACTTTTGTCAGGCTTTTGCATGTGATTCTGATTAAGTAATCGGCCTAATCAGGTTTCATACACATTTGAAGTTGTTAGCAATTTGAATTTAGTTTGTAAAGTGATAATTCCGATTGAGAGGGTATCTTGTTTTGTGTTGGTATTTTGTTTGAGAGGTGATCTAGTTTAAAATTGATATTTCTTTTAGAGTGACTATTTTGAAAAACGGGTTTCCGAATCATGGATATAAATTTCTTTAATATGAAAAGTGAAACTTTTAATAGAATAAATGTACTAAAGAAAGAGTTTGACTCGTTTTCAGGTTGTCCAGGAGAAAGTACAAAGAGTATCATTGAGAGGTATAGCCATCTTGTTCGCTCAATGTCTGAGAAGGGTATTCAGAAAAGTCCAGATGAATGGGTTGATAAATTAGCTAATGCCATACCTTAACAAGAGTGGGGTACATATCTTTTGGATTTAAAAAGAACTGGAGAATACTCTAGATTGACAATTTGTCCATTCATTGAGAAACTTGAAGAACAGATGAAGAGGAATGCTGAGAAGAAGAAAAGTCAAAGTGGAAAATCAATATTAAAGAAGAGCAAGAGTAAAGGTGTTCAAGTGGGAGAGGAACAGACTGAAGAAATTTCAGTTTTGAAAGACGAGAAGAAAGCTGATGAGAAACAGATTTTTGATTTGCAGAAAAATTGTGAGAAGCTGAAATCTGAAAATGTTAAACTGTTAAGTGACTTGAACAGTTTGACATTGAAAAACGAGATTTTGAAAGAAAAGGAAAAAGAATTTGAAAATGAAAAATTAAAATTTGAAAAAGATTTTCAAAGTCAAATGAAGATTTTAGAAGATGATAAATCTGCTATTTTTAAAAATAATCTTGAAAAACAAATTGAAATAAACTCTCATCTTCAGAAAATCATTCGACTTGAAAATGAAGCTGAAAAAGCTCGGATTAAAATCAAAGAGCTTGAAGAGAAATTGAAAGGTTTTGAGACTTCTTCATCAACACCAGATTATCCATGTCCAAAACCGATCAATTCTGTTCCAATAAGTGACAATGTCACAAACTTTGACAAAGTCAAAGTTGAAGATTGTGATGAGAAAACTGATGATGAGAATGAGGAGTTTTATTCAGCAGACGAGTCTGAGTCAGAGTCTGATGCTGAAAATGAGAAAAAGAAAATATTTTTGAAATTAAAAGAAAAATTTCAAGAAACTGTTCTGCAATCGATTGAAAAGGGTGAATGCTCTACGCAAAAACCTTTGAAGAAGAAAGTGGAACAGAAACAAAAAGTTAAAAATTCAGAAAATGGTCAAAACAAGAATAAAAGCTCATCAGTTCAATCATCCAATCATTATACAAAATCACAAAAATCTGAAAAACAAAACTCAAAAATAGTTGGTGAAAAGTGGTGCAGGTCGGACCACAGTGCTTCAAAGCCAAATCCAGTTTTCAGGAGGAGTGATAATTACCACAAAGCCAGACAATGCTATGATCTGAGTGTTTGGTGTGAAAGTGGTGAATGGTACGATAACAGAGTGTGTTACTCTTGTGGTGTTCGAGGACACATTGCTGTTAACTGCCAGATTTGGAGTTATGAGACGAGAAGATGCTATAACTGCCAAATCAGAGGACACATTGCCAGAGATTGCCCAATGAGATCAAAGGGAAGATCGAGGGCTGAATCTCAGAAAATGGCAAAGAAACCAGTCAATGTCAAAGCAAAGCCCAAGGAACAGAAAGTTCAAGAACCTAAAGTTCAAGAACAGAAAGTTCTAAAACCGAAAGTGAAACTTTCACAGGGACAAAAAGACAGACTGAGGAAGAAAAGGAAGAAAGCGAGAGAGTATCTCGAAAGGATTTTATCCTCGGATACAACTAGTAAAACAGATAAAAGTTCTGATAAATCGTCTTGCTCACCAAAGAATGACAAATCATGCAAAAAGAATTCATCAGATACAAATCTGAGGACAAAGAAAGAGAGAAAGATGAAAAAGAAAGTTGCTGGTGATGAATTTGTTTCTCCGGAAACAAAGGAGCCAGTTGTTGGCAATGAATCTGACTCGTTAAAGTCAGACAAGCCACGATCAGGTAATGAATCTGGTGTGGTAAAGCCAGAAGAGCCGTGTGTTGAGGTAAAAGTTGAGAATTCTGGTCTAACAATGGATGATGCAAATTTTCCACCATTGTTGAACAAGAATTCAAAATCACCCAAGGACCGTCAGGCTTGGGTTAATCTGTTTAAATGAAAAACCTGACTTGCCGGAGCTCCCAGGTTGGTAAGAGTGGAGCAGGAATCGGCACATTTCTTGAGAAATTCACGAAAGTGATTTCGACTTAATAGTGGTAAATCAGGGACATTAAATTGTACTTGATTTTCTACAAGTGATGTTTGTGGATTGATCTTACAAATGTTAGTTTTTACAAGTGGTTGAAAGAACAAGGTGATGAAACCCCATGTTTGAGAAATGACTTACAAAACTAATTTTCCGGCAAAACCATTTTGATTAAAACAAACTTAAGTGTTTTGAAATCACCATGTGAAAATGTTTTGTTGTCAGGGGGAGTTCTGATTGTTCAAGCCAAGTGAATGGAGAATTGAAGTGATTCTCATCGTGTTGTCACATTTCTTGTATAGTTTGTTTTCAAATTTTCCCAGAAAATCAAAATTGAAATATATTTTGATTTTAAGGGGAGTATAAATTTTAAAAATAATTAGAAAATTTGAAAATGTCAAAAACATTGAAAAATTCAAAATGAGTTTTGTTGTGAAAAAGAGGAAATGATAGTAGATCAGTTGGACTGTCACAGCATGCTAAAGAAATGGAAAGTCAAAATGTGATAAACGGTCTCACTAAAGATGTGACGGTAGGCTCAGCTAGACAAGTAGATTTGCGATAACGATACAAACCTAAAGCAAAAAGCCTAGTTCTAGTGGGAAACACGGTCAAAAGTGTAGTACTTGGTTTTGTCCTTCTTGATTGTGTGCCTGCTCGGTAATCGCTGATTGTCGAAAGACATAAAACTGTTTAAGTTTGTGAACTTTCACAACTTTGCTAAAAAGTCGCTGTGATTGTGCATTTCATTTTGCAAAGATTTAAACCTGTCTTATTTCTTTATTTTGTTTAAGCATTGGACATCATCTGCGTATACGTGAGTATCGACCTGGATGTTATTGCCTAAACGTTCTGCTTTATTTTCTTTGGTGTTTCGTTTAAGCTTTGGATCACCTCTGCGTATACGGGAGTATCGACCTGGTGGTTAAAGCCTAAACAACTTCAACTTGTTTTATTTTCTTATTTTGTTTAAACATTGGACTTTCTCTGCGTATACGGAAGTATCGACCTGATTGTTAATGTTTAAACATTCTGAGTTGTTTTCGCACAAATCACAGTTGATAAAAGTTTAAAGGCATTACTTGAGTTAGTGTATTGCATGATGAGGGGATATGCTGAGATCGTGGGGTCCATATGAACTTAGTGCAATATTAATATACCTTAACGTATCGGTAAGCATTTCGAAAGTTTTTAGAATGAGTTTAAGTGGACAACAATATCGTCAATCCATGTGAATCGTTTAGAGCTTAAAATGTTAAAGCTTAACGGTGCTGGTGATTGATTTCATAAACTGATATGATCCTCTTACACAAACTCACAAAAATAGTGTCTGTATATATTTCTTTACTGCATTGCATTCCTTTGTTATCAAAAATCCAAAAAGATTTTAGTGTATTTTAGCATAATTTTTTTGAAAAATACAAAAAGATTTTCGACAACTGATATTGAAGAGCTGATTTTCAAAATTCCAAGTGCTAAACATGATGAACAGGTTTGGGAGTGAGTGCTTAAATGAAGGAATTTATTTTGAGAAAGAAAGTTTGATTAGTTAATCAGGGTCATTAATTTGAACTTGATGTAACTATTTCTAGTAAGTTTTTCTTATTGAGTTAAGTAAAAACTTATGTGGTGGTAAGAAAATTTGTGCAGGTGATGAGCTTAAACAGAGATAAAGTCAGGGATTGATCTCAAGGTGATAGCTAATTCCAGACGGCGATCCCATCATGATGAGAGGGGAGTCTGACGAGGTTAGAGCAAAAGAGAAGATCCTGGTATATGCTAAGAAAGAAAAGAGACTGATAAAGATTGAAGATGCAAAGACTCAACACTTAAGACTCGTCAACATCTGAGGGGGAGTCTGTTAGTGCATACATCTGTCGTCTTCGTCTTATGTCGAGTCTCAGTTGCGTTGCGGGTTTGATCAAGCATGATGTCATCATATCCAATGGTGACATCATAATGGTGACATCACAATATGACATCATCAATTGCATCATCACACATGAAGACAAGACAAATCAGAATGTTAATTGTTGGCTTTCGCTTGAATGGTCCATATTTGTAAGTTTCGCTTGAATCAAGTTTCGCTTGAATTGTCATATGTTAATTTCAAGCGAGACCTAGATTAGTATAAATAGGAGTGTGGTCTTTCCATTTGTAACAGTTCATAGAATTCCATACCGAGGTGCTGCCGGTGTGAAGACTGATTGTAATTGCTATAATATCAATATAATCAGTGTTTAAAGTGATATTCAAGCTGTTTCGACGTCGGTTTCTTAGTTTCCGCCTCTGAAACTGATAAAATCTCTTCTGAACGACTCGTTCGGGTCGCAAACCGATCCTACAAGTTCGTTGCCGTTTAACGTTCGTCAGGTTTTCCGCAAATCACCATTCACGTACTGTAAAGCCAAAAAGATGTTCCTAAGCATTCCAAAGGCTTGTTTAAGTTAACTTGTGCTTAAACACTATTTTTAATTGTCTTAACGTTGGTTATTCACGTAGTTAGAGACCGTAAATTACCGGTTGTCACAATATATACTTACTTATACATTTTTCAGTTAGGTACTTGTGTCGTATTTGTACGTATACGTATATACATGTATAATACTTGTAACCTTGCATTTTTCACTAAGTGTTAGGATATACGTAGACACTTATTTATAAGTATATGCATACACATATACTTATATTTCTTGAAATATTTCAACACTTAGTATTTAATTTGTTTTTTCCAAAAATAATACATATTTTTAAGATCATTCTAAAAATCTATACTTCGTTAAAATTATGCATTTTTGTTACCTGTCCGGAATTAAGTATATTTCTTTTACTTCGTTAAAATTATGCATTTTCTTATACTGCAGAATATATATATCATGATAGATAGAGATTAGGCATCATGAATATTATTGTTATGAATGTTACGAGTTTCTTCTCCCATCTCATACTCCGTAATATCTAATCCTCCCATCCCAAGTTCTTCTTGTTTGGTTTCTTAAGTTGTAATCACTCCTTGAATCAATAGAATCCTAGCTACTTACTTTATAATCGATTAATATTTCTTTGGTGTGTCAAATTGAGTTCACTTCATTCAACAAGCATTGAATATAAGGTTAGTCAAATGGATTGTGAGAGGAGACGATATGAGGAATAGGAAGAAGGAATTATTCTTTCTTAATTACAAACACTCTATCTACTTAGTTAAAGGGCAAAGGTGGAATTAGAGTTAAAATTGAATAGGTTAAATTACTATCTTGCCCCTTAAGTGTCTTAAAAACTTGACCTCTTTACAATTTTACGCTCAAAAAACAAGCTTTTATTAGTTGCACATATTGCTTTAAGCGTTGGACGCGATGTAAAATTCCATTTTTATCCATCAGATTTGCTTTATATAGGTATATCGATAATCGACTCATCATCATTCTTTCTTTCAAATTTTTATAGGACCAGAGGTTGCTAACAAGTGATTAGCTGAAGTGCATGGTATCACCATCATGTACATTTAATTTAATAAATAATTAATTACTGCAATGTGTACTTATTTGCTGTTTGTTTTTGCAGAAAACTGTCTGCAAGCCGATTTCATTTGTTTTCATGTCTGCAACTGAAGATGTGGTCTGAAGCTCCGCAAGCTGAAAATATAAGACCGTTTATTTTTTATACTGTCTGCAAGGAGAAGAGGGAGGTCGAACGTCAAGAGGGAGGTCGTCGGACGACGAGGAGAAGAGGGAGGCCGCCTGAAAACTGGTCGGATGAGGAGGGAGGTCGTCGGACGGCGAGGAGAAGAGGGAGGTCGCCGAAAAACTGGTCAGAGGAGGAGGAGGAGCGACAGCGTCTGTGGGGGGGGGCGATGTGGGAGGGGCTGATGTTTTAAGCGTATATGAGGAGGAGTATATTACACTATGTTCCCGAGTATCATTTAACAGGGGGGGAAGGAAAATTTTCTCTCCTAATCTCTCCAATTTGGGAGGATGAATATATGGTCATATTTTCTTCCCATTTCACTCCCCTCCTCCTGTTAAATGAAACTCGAGAACATGGTTTTTTCATATTTTCATCTCTTTTCCCTCCCATCCCCCTATTAAATGAGACTCGGGAACAGAGTGTTAGGGTTTTTGTGAAGATGTTTTAAGAAGGGGGTCCATAGCTTATTTTTTAAGATGAAAAAAAGTTGAGTTCAGATCTATTAAAAAAAACAAATAGTCTTCAAGGGTAACGTCTGCGCGCCTGTAAACATTAGCTCCCTTGAAAATGTTTAAAGAAAAAACAAACACCTCCTTAATTGTTATTTTTTTTAATTCAAAATTTTTAACCCAAAGACGTGTAGCACACGAGATTCTAACCTATCTTATATTACATCATATTCGAGGAAAATGTTTGGAGGTACACGCATTAGGAACAACAGTTGAACATGTTTTTGGGATTGTAATGTTGTTAATCACAATTAGCCTTGGCTTTATGATTTTAGCTACCGAATGGGTCAAGGAAAGCAGATCGAAGTAAATTATAGACATTTGCAAATTATTTATAGGTTTTCTATAAATTGTGTTTGTAATTAATTTGAGGTTGTTTAATGCAATATGTAGCGTCGTTTATAAATATTTTTACACAATTATGAATTATATATTTTATATTGTTCAATCAGTGTATTACACGGGTATCTAACCTAGTTAACAATAAGAAAAGAAAACAAAAGAAGTTGTTGTGCATGATTAGATTGAAAGAAAAAAAAGAAGGCACAAGGACGATTCTTGGAGGTAGAAGGTGATTAGATCAACGATAGAAGGCACGGATCAAGATTCGAGTTCGGTTTTGCAAATGAATTAGTTTGGTTTTGTGATATTAAAGTAAACAACCTAATAATATTTGATCAGATGTGTATGCATGCTTAACTTCAAATTATTATGTGTTAATTGATTTTATGAACATGATTTGTTATTTAATTAATACTTGTTTTGTATTCTTGATTATCTTTCTTGGCTAAATCTATTAACTATCCGAGTTTGTGATAATTGGTAATTTCTTGGTTTTTGGTACCTTGTTGATGGATTAATATTAAAGTAGACAACCTAATAATATTTGATCAGATGTGTATGCATGCTTAACTTTAAATTATTATAAATCTATTATTCCTCGTGTGTTTTTGTGAATGTCTTTCATATATAGATACATGTTTGGTTACTTACTATGTGCTAGTAACTAGGTTTTGGTTTTCCTAGCTAGAATCCCATAGGAACATTGTTTGATAATTTAGAAGATTTTAGTGCTCTTCCTATTCTTAAGACTAGAAAGAGATAGATAGTTGGGATTGTCTTTAGTGCTAGATATTTATGTGCAATAAGATTGGGAGGAGATCTGTCTAGATTCCCTAGTATTAGTTGCTTTCCTAAATCTTGTCAAGTGTTCTTAGGTTACCCCGTAAACTCTAGGGTATATTGTAATTGGTGAGACCAGGAGGATATCTAGTCTGTGGATACTTTAGTTTTGTTGGAGAGACCAGGAGGTGATCCAACCCATACCAGTGAGTTTTATTTGACCTTAAGGATCCTTAGGAGAGGTTAATGAGACCGGAAGGAGATTCAGCTTATCATTAGTCTTAGAGTGGCGTATTATCAAAAGTTGGTTCCATCATAGTTACCATCGCCGAGAGAAAACCAAGAGTCACAAATAGGATTCCAAAGCTGGGCAGTACTTCTCATCCATGATTTCACCTTAGTAGTCTTCAGCCTGCGTCTTAGAAATTTAGTTCTGTTAGTTAATTCTTTAGTTAATTAATTAAAATCTCAAAACCAAACCATTCAAATAAACTAGTTAAGTATTAGTTGGGTTAGAGTCTAGTTAGCGTTTATTAGTGTTTCGTGGGTTCGATATCCAGGCTTCAGTTAGGCTTTGCTACAATCGATAAGTACACTTACTTGTCTTATGGTGTAGCATAGGAGAGTCTAGAGTAAAATTAGAGTGTCCAAGTTAGGTAGTTTTAGTAAACCATACTCAGCAAATGAGCACCCTTGTTTAATAACACCATTTTTGCTACCACCAAGAACGAACTGAAATATAAGAATCTTTGAACCAAGTCTTTTCTAGCCTTAAAGGAGATTTCGCTCCAGTGCCATTTAATTAAACCCACACATAATGTTTTGGGGTGAATCGCTCCCAAAAACAATGAAGTAGCGTATGTAAAATCTCATATAACGGTGCACATTGCAATGAAAAGTGCTTAAACTACTGAATTAACAAAGATATATTTGTGTTTTTTGTTCTTGGGGCATTTCTTTCATATCCGCATATCTTCAACTATATACATGTATGAATTACGGGCGAACCTACCCACAATGGTGGGTGGCGCCCGCACCCCTTGAAAAAAAGATTTTAACTTAATTTTCACCGAAAATTCCAATCACACCCCTTGAAAATTTTCAACCGCCCTCCTTAGAAAAAAGTATTATGAATTTATAAAAAAAAATTAAACCCTGATTATTATGAATGTATAAGTACATAACACAATTTGTATAATTATTTTTTAACCACTTATTCACTTTTACTTAACTCAATCAACAATCTAATATTATTAACCCAGTTACCCAAGCCCAAACCCAACCCAAAAAATTATCTTTTTTTATTGATTGTTTTTTTTTGTTGTTTTATGCGGTGACTAGGAGAAAATATTGATGTATAAGTGTTTGATCATTTATTTTTTTGATGTTTTTTTAATTGTTCTAGACTTGTAGTTAATGATTTTGTTGTTTTATTTTAAGCTTTGTTTGTTTAAATGATTACTAATCAACATTTAAAACTAGGGCTTGAATGTTTGAAAATTAAAATTGAAAATTATTGTCACACCCTAACCGATGGCGGAAACATCGGGGTATGGTACTGAGCGAAACAGATTGTCCAGAAGTTTCCATTCCTGGAGCCAACCCTATTGCCAAAGCTCCTTACCGACTCGCGCCGTCAGAAATGCGCGAACTCTCAAACCAACTCCAGGAACTACTTGAGAAAGGCTTCATTCGCCCGAGCACCTCTCCTTGGGGCGCGCCAGTCCTTTTCGTTAAAAAGAAGGATGGGTCATTCAGGATGTTCATCGACTATCGGGAATTGAATAAGTTAACTATCAAGAATCGCTATCCCCTGCCTCGCATCGATGATTTGTTTGACCAGCTACAAGGCGCTACGTGTTTCTCGAAGATCGATCTACGCTCAGGCTATCACCAACTACGCATTCAAGAGGAGGATATACCCAAAACCGCATTTCGCACTCGCTACGGCCACTACGAATTCGTTATTATGCCTTTTAGTTTAACCAATGCACCTGCGGTTTTCATGGATCTGATGAATCGCGTGTGTAAACCATATCTCGACCGTTTCATCATCGTGTTCATTGACGATGTCTTGATCTATTCCAAGTCGAAATCCGAACACGCGCAGCATCTACGTTTGGTTCTCGAGCTACTCCAGGGGAATCAACTCTATGCCAAATTCTCCAAGTGCGAATTCTAGCTGGAGGAGGTTCAGTTTCTGGGTCACATCGTAAATAGTCAAGGTATTCACGTCGATCCCGCGAAGATTGAAGCCGTTAAGAGTTGGATTACACCTAAGAACCCGTCTGAAGTCCGTTCTTTTCTCGGACTAGCGGGCTATTATCGACAATTTATCGAAGGATTCTCAAATATCGCTGTGCCGCTTACCGCTCTCACGCATAAAGACAAACCTTTTTTTGGGGAACTGAACAAGAGTCTGCTTTCCAAACCCTCAAGCACATGCTTTGCAATGCTCCTGTTCTCACATTGCCTGACCGAAACGATGATTTCATTGTCTATTGTGATGCTTCCAACCTTGGTCTCGGTTGTGTTCTCATGCAACGAGACAAGGTTATAGCTTACGCGTCTCGTTAGCTCAAAATCCACGAGAAGAACTATACAACCCATGATCTCGAGCTAGGCGCAGTTGTTTTTGCGTTAAAGATTTGGCGACACTACCTGTATGGTACCAAGTGTACGATCTTCACCGATCATAGAAGCCTACAACATATCTTTAATCAGAAGGAACTTAATATGCGTCAACGCCGATGGGTAGAACTTCTCAACGATTACGACTGTGAGATTTGTTATCACCCAGGCAAAGCAAATGTTGTTGCCGACGCACTCAGCAGACAGAGCTATCTGCTTAGCACTCGTAATGTCCAAGCCCAGTACGATCTCGAAACCCTCATTTGTGAAGCCCAACATGCATGTTTTAATGAACGCACTCTGAAGAAGGAAAGAATCTACCACGATGGAGCCCAGCTTGTGAGTAAGTCGAATGGGATATTCCACTTTCTGGACCGAATTTGGATCCTTAAACGGACCGATTTACGACAGATTTTGATGGACGAAGCCCACAAATCCCGGTATTCTATCCATCCCGGTGCCGACAAAATGTACCAGGACTTCGCTACAAGTACTGGTGGCCTGGTATGAAAAGGAATATTGCTCTCTACGTTGGAAAGTGCCTGACTTGTGCAAGGGTTAAGGCTGAACACTAAAGACCCGCTGGCTTACTCGAACAACCGCCTATCCCTATGTGGAAGTGGGAGAGTATAGCTATGGACTTCATAACAAAGCTTCCGCACACGTCATCAGGTCACGACAGCATCTGGGTTGTTGTGGACCGTTTGACCAAATCAGCTCACTTTTTGCCAATACGGGAAGACTACAAGGTAGAACGATTAGCCCGAATCTACACCAATGAGATCATTTGTAATCATGGGCTGCCTCGTGACATCATCTCTGACCGTGATGCTTGGTTTACCTCGCGACTGTGGGAAACGTTTCAAACGGCTCTCGGTACATCGCTTAATCTAAGTACCGCTTTCCACCCTCAAACCGACGGACAGACTGAAAGAACGATTCGTACTCTTGAAGACATGCTCCATTCGTGTGTCATAGACTTCGGTGGTAATTGGGATACATACCTACCGTTAGTCGAATTCTCGTACAACAACAGTTATCATTCCAGCATTCAAATGGCACCATTCGAGGCTTTATACGGAAGAAAATGTCGATCGCCTATTGTGTGGCACGAGATCGGTCATTCACGATTAACCGGTCCCGAGCTGTTGCAAGAAACGACAGACAAGATTTTCCAAATTTGAGACAATCTAACGAAAGCTCGGAATCGTCAGAAAAGTTACGCCGATAGACGACGCAAGCCCCTTGAATTTGACGTTGGTGACTACGTACTCCTAAAGGTTTCACCTTGGAAGGGTGTGGTCCGATTCGGCAAGAAAGGAAAGCTCGCGCCTCGATACGTTGGACCCTTTAAGATTCTGGAAAGAATCAGCAAAATGGCTTACAGACTCGAACTACCGGAGGAACTTAGCAACGTTCACCCGACTTTCCACGTCTCAAACCTCAGAAAGTGCCTGGCCGACCACGACTTACATGTTCCATTAGAGGATCTGCAAGTGAACGAAACATTACACTTCGTGGAAAAGCCTGTTGAAATCATGGATCGCCAAACCAAGCAGCTCAGACGCTCACGCATTCCTATTGTGAAAGTCCGATGGGAAGGCAAACGAGGCGCAGAGTTCACTTGGGAAATCGAAAGCGACATGAAGGCGAAGTACCCGCAGTTGTTTGTTACGGCTTTGGACTAATTTCGGGACGAAATTCCCTCAACTAGGGGAGGCTGTAACACCCCGTGTTTCGAAAATCAAAGTCAAAGTCAACGACCGATCGCGCGACTTGACTTATAGTTGATCTCTTTTATTTAGTTGTATTATGTGGAGTAAGTGTCTGTAATTACAATAACCGACATGTGTTAATCGCTATTGAATCGACGTACGACTGTGAACTATAGGAAGTAACAATGCGATAAAGTTAACTAAACGCTAATCAATCTAGTTTAATCAATATCGAATAGCAATCGCACTCGCAACTCGAAATACGCATTCTGGTTATAGTTATACGTATGTGTGTACCTTATGTGTTACTTGTGCATATTATTTACGTTATGTGTGGTGATCAATCGAAACGCAATCGAACTCAATCGCAATCGAATCGCAAACGTTAATCGAATACGAAGTAAGGATGCTTGTTTGTTAGATATGAGTAGTTGGGATTAAAAGTAATTTGACTAGGAAAAACGTATCGCATCGAAGCGATCGCAATCGAAATCGAAACAGCAAAAACCGTCGCGCCAAACACCCGAACAAAGTGCCATCTGACCGGGCTGCCACTTGATAATGGTGCCAGGTTGCCATCCGACCGAGATGACATCCGACCGGACAGTCATCCGGGCGAGATGCCATCCGACCGACCTACCCCTTTCCATTTTGGGAATCCTATAAATACCCCTTTTCACTCTCAAACTTACTACTTTTGGCAAGTGACGTCCGACTAGCTCGTGTTCCTCACCTTTTCTTCGATTTCTCTCAATTCCGGTAAGATCTCATCCTAAATCTTGTACTTCCTTAATCTACGCGCACTCCTACACCTTTCTATCTTTTGAATCTTAACTTTTAACCGTGAAATCACTAGATTTGAGGTGTTCTAGGATGACGTCATCATGTGTTCTTGAAGAACTTCATGTTTTGGCCTCAATCCACCAAGAACAACTTAGATCTAACCGATTTCCACGCAAGTAAACAAAGATCTTGCATAGATCTAAACACATTCATGGTGAAAAAGGATTGAAAGATGGTTTCTAACTTTCTTTCAACTCTTTTTCACTCAATGCACTCAAAACCGATAGAATCGGACCTTGTTCTAGTCTTCTACTCATTCGCGGTGTTGTGCTAGCTCAAGATCTGGATTCTACTCACGAGACCACCGACTTCGGGTTAACCAAGAACAACCATCTTGAACCGGTTAACTGGTCGAACTAGGGTGATTCCTGTTTGATCGGGTCACTTGGGTCAAGATGGGGTTATGTTGGTTAACACGTTGTCAAAACGTCTCGATATCACGACAAACAATCAAAACGACCAAGTGTAAGACGAACGGAACGACCAGGACGAAGTGCTATCCGACCGGACTACTGTCCGAACGGATAGCCATCCGAGCGGCCAACTGTCTGAACGACTTACATATTACAGATCTGTAGACACTTCGATAGAGCTTCGCCGTCGGAAAACACACATACATGAATGACTGAAACGGAATCAGGACTCAACTATTTATAGGCATCTTAATTCCGCTTGAACATGACTCAAGCGGAATCACAGTTCAAACAAGATTACCTTCAAACGGAATTAGCAGGTTCAAGCAAAATTAGCAAAGCTAATTTCGTTTGAAATAGCTTGTCACTTTCAAACGGAATTACATGATGTAATTTCGTTTGAACTCGCCTGTTGACCTATTTTCTCGTTTTCCGTGCCCTGATTTATCTATTCTAATACAAGACTCGATACAAGACGAAGTCGACAGACGTATGCACCAACAGACTCCCCCTCGGATGTTGACGAGTCTTAAGTGTCGAGTCTTCAACGTCTTCAGTCTTTATTAGTCTGATCGCTCTCTGAAGTATCTGACAGTGTAGGCATCCTCAAATTTTATCTCTTTCTTCTCCTCTTCAGCATCAACAGACTTCCCTCGAACAAATAATCTTTCCTCGGATGTTGATCATAATTTGTTTTTCGCAGGATCAGGATCGTGTCCTGACTCAGAATCCAGGCTATCCTGCACATCCTCTACCCAAAAATAAATTTTAAAATTTTAAAATATGACAAATTTATATACTACTTGCAGGTATCTTTCTAGAATGATTTATTATTTTAAAAGCTTTTGATGACCACATGTAGGCACATATTCAAAATCTTTTCTCATATAAACACAAGCTCCCCCTCAAGAAATGCTCATCATGTTTAGCACTTGGAATTTTGAAAATCAGCTCTCCAACATCAGTTGTCGAAAATCTTTTTTAAATTTTTCAAAATTTATGCTAAAACACACTGAAAATCTTTTTGGATTTTTGAATGACATGAAATACAATAAAGAAATATATACAGACACTATTTTTGTGAGTTTGTGTAAGAGGATCATATCAGTTTTTGACAAGTCACCAGTGCCGTTGAGCTTAGTTACACATTAAGAATTAAACAACTCACTTAGATTGCCGATATACTGATCCACTTAAATTCTCACACAAATTTCAACTGATTCAGGATATGAATTAGGTGTATTAAGGACTTAAACTCATTCATGTGTCCCACCTCTTGAATATACTCCCGTATCCAGATCCCAATATTCAGTCTTACAGGTGAGTATACCACAGATGATATCTGTAAGGGGTTAAATGCAAAGGCCATGAGAGCTCAGGTCAGAACTTCCGTTCAGCAGAGAGATGACGACTTCGACTTTTGGTGGGTCCTCTTTAGAGGATCTTTTTTACAACAACACATGATTAGCATTTCTCAATGTTTTATCATTTTTTTATGCTGAGGGCAGGCTTTTATTTCAAGCAAGCGTAAAGTATTCTCCGGGAACTAGGCCATTGCATCCGCAAAATCAGAAGTCCCGGGATAATACCCCAGATATCACTGAGCATAAAGACCTAGTATCTCAGAAAGAGGGATCCTTCAAACGAAATTTCAGGGGTTACCTATATATCCAAGTAGTGTTCCCCACAAAATAAGCAAGTTTGAATTTAAGTTTATATCCCAAAAAAGCTTACTGAATGTGTAAAAACCTATCAGCATATCATCAGTGAGATCGTTTAACACTATATAAACATTACATTTCTTTAGCATACTGTAACTGTCCACTGATGTACTATCATTTCCTCTTTTTGACAACAAAACTCATTTTTGAATTTTATCATGTTTTTGACATTTTCAAATTTTCTAATGTTTTTGGATTTTCTGAAAATTCTTACTCCCCCTAAAATTCAAACACATTTAAAGAAATTTGAAAACAAACTGTACAAGTAAATTGACAACTGATATCGAATCACTTCAATTCGCCATCCACTTGGCATAAACAATCAGAACTCCCCCTAACAACAAACTATTTTCTCATTAAGATTTCAAAACACTTAAGTTTGTTTTAATCAAAATGATTTTTCCGGAAAATAAGTTTTGTTGATTTTACCACTTGTAGGTTAGGGGTTCATCACATTGTTTTTCTCAATATCACTTGACAAATATAACAATTTTAGATTTTTTTCAAACAATCAAGTACAACTTAATGTCCCGGATTTACCACTTGTAAGTCGAAATATCTCAGTTACCAACTTGTGAATTTCTCAATAAAGATGCCGATTCCTGCTCCACACTTACCAACCTAGGAGCTCCGGCAAGTCATACTTATCACTTATGAAAAACAGACATCCAAGCTTCACCAAACTTGGATGTTTCCTTCTCAACTTCACTTGGGTAATAAGTTGCTTTCTTTGTTTCATAAAAGTCCTTTACCCCTTTCACCTTACCCTCAACCATTTTTCCAAAAATCTTTTTCACATTTCCATTAAACGCTTTCTCGACATCAAATTCTTTCTTCTCATAATAGAACTGATTCGAGATCTCAACTTTCCCAACTTTTGATTTAAAATTTTCAGCCCTCAATGGTGGAAAATGAACATCATCCATTGGAGGTACTAAGGTTTCTTCTTTAACATCAACCTGTGGCTCATCTGACTTTGTGGAATCAGATTCATCGCCAAGTTTCTCATAAAACTTATTAACAACCCACATTTGGTTGTCATGTTTAGCTCTCTTTTGATAAAAAAAAATGTCTTTGAACACTCACCAACTTCATATGTTGAATTTTCAAAAATTTTGAACTTTTCAATTGGCTGTTCAGTTTTATCAACAACTTTTTCTTTAAGTTTTTCAGAGACTCCCTGTTTTATTTTTGTTGCTTGAGAACAGTTCCATGCAATGTGACCAACTTCATTGCATTTGTAACCGGTTCTTGTCTCCTTTCTTTGATGAACTCCATACTTCACATTCTCTTGCTTCTTGGCAAGGAATTCTCTGTTTGATTGTTTCCAGAATGAACTTTTTGATTCCTCTTCACAGCTTGTCCCTGAAACAAATTTTGTATTTGTTTTAGAAATTTTTTCATGTTTATAATTTTCCGGTGGAATAAATCCAAGACCTTTCTTTTTGAAATTACCGTTATGGTTTGGTTTATTTTGAAAACCAGAACCAGAACCGTAACCTTTTTTCTTGTTTAAACGTTGTTGAACTCTTGAAGTGTATTTTTTAGGTTTTTCAGTAAGATTTACATCTTTTATTTCAGAAATATTGATTTCTGTTAGTTTGAAAACTTTTTTGATCTTTTTAACTTGAACACTTCTTATTGGAAATTCCTCATCAGAATATAATTTGTCTGAATCAACCAATGTATACGCCACTTTGATTGCTTCGTCATTCAAATTAGATTTTGATAACAGGAATTCTTTATTATACACCTGTTTAACCGACGACTTTGGACTGTTGACTGATGATGATCCCGGACTTTCAGACTTAGACTTTGACTCCGACTCCTCATCTGTATCCAACACCTGATCGACCACCTTTTTTATTAACTCAGACTCATGATCAATGTCAGACGATGTGAATGTGGTGTCAATATTTTCTGGTAACTCGTTAGTTGTTTCAGATTTTAACTCTATATTGACAGCCTTTTTGACTTGCTCCTCGTTCGGTTTTCTAGGAGAATACCCTTCCCAAATTGGAGGCGGACACTTTTTATAACTAACACTCTGTTTCTTACCAGTATCCTTCTTCTTTGACTTCTCATCATCTTGAAACGCTTCAAAACCTGCAACAGTTGGATAAATTCGATCAATCAGATAATCAGAACTAGAATAACTTTGTAATAATCGTCTAATTCTTTCATTTTCTATCTTTTCTGTCTCCAACTCCTGCTGCAACTTGGCACATTCCTCAATGTAGTGATTTATGGCTTTTTGCTTCGACATCATCACAGCACTCATAATGGTCAATGCATCTTCTCTCTCAGAATTTGTCTTTTGAAGACCAGTTACTGTTCTATTCAAAACATCATACGATTCTTTCACATAATTGAGATTGAACAATAATTGTTCTTTCATCTTTTCTTGTTCACTCAACTTCTCATCTTTTTCTGCACATTGGTTGCAAGATTCCAAACACTTTGAGCAAGGCTTGATTACTTCCACAATTTTTTCAACTTCGATGACCTTCTCAACCTCAATCACTGTTACAGCTTCACCATTCCTCTCAGCAACATTAACTTCATTCATCTTTTTCAACTCTTTTGCTGCTTGTTTCTTCTTCAATTTCTCCAAGCGATCTGCAAAATAAAATTGAAAACTTTCAGGAGATAAATGAGTTTTTGCAACATTAATATGTCTTTCTTCCTCATCATCACCACTGTCATCAGTTGGTGATTGATCAAAATCTATTGTCTTCTCAGAACTATCATCTAAAGAACCAGAATCAGATGGTGTTTGGTCAACAAAAACAGTTGCTTCTTCTGAACTTTCATCAGATGAAACAGACTCTTCTTCTTGATTCTTCTCATGAACACCAATCACTTTCATCCATTCTGTAAACAAATCAGGTTCTTGAACTATCTTTGCAATGAAAGCTTTAAACTCCCCATTCTCATCCACAAACTTATCCCAGCTAAATCCTGGATCCATTTTCTCATCATCTTGATCAGTGATACCATAATAAGCTTTCTTGTTTGCATCTTCGATCATTTTCCCATGAGCAGTTTGTGAATCTTTTTGTTGATGCGGTTGATGAGCAACTTGTTGATATATGGCTTTCCGATAGTAATCATCTTTTCCAAATGGATTCTTTGCTCCACTCGCTTCCTGATTTTTGCATTCTCTTTTAAAATGACCTTTCTCCCTGCATCGAAAACAAGTAACTTTAGATTTATCAAAACCCAAAGTAGAAACATGTGCATCCAAGAAATCATTTCTTCCTGTAATCATTTTGAACTTTTCAGCTCTTCTCAAGACACTAGCTAAGCACCATTTGATGTCCATGAGCTCCATCTCTTCAGCATCTATCTGATCGTAATCCTCTTTCGTCAGCATAGGATTTCCGATTCTTCCTGCAACCAAACCTTCATAGGATTGTAACACAGTTGCAAGTAACGCCATGTGATCTTTTGCAATTTCTTCAGAAAAACTTTGACCATCTGAAAGATTCAATGCAATGTTTCACTGTATCACACAACCATTTCCACTTTTTGAGCTTTGAGAATGAAAGCTTGAAGTTGAACTCTTAGGATTAACACTTGGATATGAAGAAAATCCACTGCTATTGTATGGGCTTTGATCAACATTTCCAGATGAGTCTCCAGCACTAAAAGCAGCTTGAATTTTTGGACTCATTTCAGCCTCTTGAACACTGCCTTTGTAATACATTTTCACATCTTGTTGACCACTCGGATTATTCATCCTTGCAATCTTTTGCTGTTCAAGATCTTGACCTTCAATCTTCTCGATGAACTGAGAAATTGTCAAACCATCATATTCTCCGGTATTTTTTTAAGATCATAAAAAATGTACCCCACTCTTTCTGAGGTAAAGCATCAGCTATTGTCAACCCATTCCTCTCGTTCTTTGGTTATGCTTAACAAAGACATAGAACACACTAAGTGGCAATATCTTTCAATCAATTTCTTTGTATCTTCCCCTGGAAAACTTGTGAATAGATCAAATTCTTTCTTAAGCAATGCCTTTTTACTTTTGATCATCTTCTCACTTCCCTCAAATTTGATTTTAAGAGCATCCCAAATTGATTTTGAAGTTTTGTCATGTTGAAGCAATACAAAGATGTCTTCTTTAATAGCTTGCTGAAGTAGACTAATCATCATCTTTTCATCTTTGTACATGTCTCGTTCTTTATCAGTGAATTCAGAGATTGTTTTCTCAACTTGCAAATCAGTACGTGGTAGTACATATTTTTTCAAAATACATTCCCAAGATCTCAAATGATTTGCTTGAACCCAGTTTTCAAACCGATCTTTCCAACCGTAATACTCCTCAATGCTCATTAGCTTCGGGGGTTTTTGCATAGTTCCAGTCTCATTTTCCAAGTTCATGTTTTGAGCAATGACAGCCGGAGTAGTCGGAGTTGTGGCAAATGCGTTATAAAATTCTTCACTCATAATTCAGTAAACAAGCTATTTCAAACGAAATTATATCCTTCAAATGAAAACACCCCTTCAAGCGAGATTAACCTGCACACAAAACTTCAAACGAAATTAAAGTTTCAAGCGAAATTAGACTCTTCAAATGGAATCACTGATTTCGTTTGAAATTTCAAGCGGAATACCAATTTGAAACGGAATAACTAATTCCGTTTGAACTTTCCAAACGGAATTACACTCTGATGTGAAATACTCAAGCGGAATTACGTTTTTCAAGCAGAATTAGGTGCAATTTCAAACGAAATTAGGATGATGTCAGCATATTTGATCTGAAATTCAAACGGAATTATCAATTTTAGCAGATTTAAGTCGAATTAAGGTCCAATTTTCTCAAGGATTTGTTAAAACATCATTTCGAATATGATATGTGAAATTCAGATCATTTTGACCATGAAAAGTTGTTCAAATTAGAAAAGGTGTAAAAGTAAGAAAATGAGATGAAATCAAGCTGAAATTGGCAGAACTCCCCCCCCCCCCCCCTGAGCTCTGATACCACATGTAGGATCGTGTACGGACCCGAAACGAGTCGTTCAGAGGCATTCTACACAATATGAAAGGAGGAAACAGACATATTGTGTGTAATTCAGCAAGATATTCACTTATAACTGTCTTTTGATTGATATATGAGCAATTACAGATCTGTAGACACTTCGATAGAGCTTCGCCGTCGGAAAACACACATACATGAATGACTGAAATGAAATCAGGACTCAACTATTTATAGGCATCTTAATTCCGCTTGAACATGACTCAAGCGGAATCACAGTTCAAACGAGATTACCTTCAAACGGAATTAGCAGGTTCAAGCGAAATTAGCAAAGCTAATTTCGTTTGAAATAGCTTGTCACTTTTAAACGGAATTACATGATGCAATTTCGTTTGAACTCGCCTGTTGACCTATTTTCTCATTTTCCGTGCCCTGATTTATCTATTCTAATACAAGACTCGATACAAGACGAAGTCGACAGACGTATGCACCAACACCTTTTAGTCTTAGCCGCTTGCACGAAATCTGCGACACAGTCAGGCAGGGATCAGATATACTTCTTGATTGCCATGTCAGAAGTCTTCACTTGATCAGGGTAGATGATACTGAGCTGCTTGAAACGAGCAGTGAGAGCAGCGTTTTCACTATCCTTCTGCTTTATGTGCCAGAATTCATCTTCCAACTTTTGGCGTTCATGAGGAGGGCAGAATTCTTCCAGCATGACCTCCTTGAACTCGTCCCACGACAGACCGTAGGCTGCATCGTTCCCTCGTTTATTCCTCTCAGCCGTCCAACAGTCTAAGGCGCGGGACTGGAAGACGCCAGTTGCGTTGAGAGTGCGGAGGTCGTCGGGGCAACCGCTTTGTCATAGAGTGACCTCAATGGAATCAAACCATTGGAACAACGCTGTAGGGCCTTCCTCGCCAGTGAATTCCTTTGGCCCACAAGCCTTGAATTGCTTGAAATTGAAGGCAACCTTGGGGGTAGCTTTAGGAGCTTCGGTTCTCGACTCCTCAGATGATTTACTAACGTTCTCGTAGACATCACTCATGACTTTTGCTACTTGTTTAGCGATGATAGCAGCAAGACGTTTGTCTCTCTTTTCTTGGCTAGAAAGTGGTGCATGGCGGGATCCAGATGACATTGTCTGCAACAGACATCGTCACAGGACTCAATACAATGTATTCGAATCTCTCCTCACACGTCTACTATTTACTAAAGCTTAGGAACACAGTCACCCAATCACATATCACAGATTCTCACAATCACAGAAGCACATAAACACATAAGCACGTAGAGCACAGAAGCACATACGCAATTAGTCACCCGAGGTAGTCAGAATACAGAAACCTATCATTCACAGTTTGCGAGTGTTCGAGCAAAGCGATCGCGATTAGTATATCGAGTAGTGTAGTATAAGCGTATATCACAGCATAAGGTCGTCCAAAATTTTAGCAATTTATCAGCGATCTGTAGTGTGTTGTGTGTTTAGCGGAAGCAAAAGGCGTTAGATCGAAAACAATAGTATCTCAAAACGCTCACAAATAAATGTAAACCACATAAATCACATAAAATTGACGAATCATCAGAGTCAGTAGTTGCGGCTCAGAATCGAAAACACAAAAAAATCGAGAATTAGATCGTCTGCAGCTATTAGACATCGACTATCCAAAGTGATTCGACTATTCACAAGGACTTGTTGTACACCTTTTGACCTACAGGACTGTGCCTTTACCTTGATTCTTGGGCGTTTGGCACATATCTCGTTAGTCATACCGTGACTTCAGGTCATTGGAGTCCGTAGAGACCTTGGTGAGAGTTTTGTAAAACCCAATAAAAGTCGGAACAAGTCGTCGAGGTTAGGGTTTCACCCCTGTCTTAACAACTTTGTCCCTGTTTTGATGAAATAATAGAGAAGTATGCGTCAAAGTATAGATTTCACTCCTGGTTCAACGCAAGTTCTCGTGTTTATAGATGAAAATGCGAGTTGAACAAGCAATTCAGTCGAGAGTTTGCGGTTTTCACACCTAATCTCGACTTAAGCGCTTATTCATAGTCGAAAATTCGAGTGCAGTGATTGTGTAGCGTAGGCGAAAATAGCAAGAAATAGTAGTAAGCTTATGCATAGTCCCTACCGGATACGCACAAGTTGGTCTGTGGGTTCCTAACTATAGACTAGGTATATAAGACATCGACCCAGACTAGGTCGTGTCTTGCCTAATTCCCTATAGTTATGGCTCTGATACCAATCTGTCACACCCCAACCGATGGCGGAAACATCGGGGTATGGCACTGAGCGAAACAGATTGTCCAGAAGTTTCCATAACAATTATCATTACCAATCAATTTAAAGTAACATGTCCCATACCATGTCTCAAAAGGTAAACAAATTATTACAGACAAAATCTAAGCAAATAGTTCTATTCCGACAACTCAGATTTTATCAAATAGCCCAATTGTTTAACTGCTTCTAGAGACCCTTTACTTCATTTGTACAGAAAACTATTTGTTGGCCTCTAGAGCCTTATTCTAGCCTCAATTTCCTAGCAGATAAGCATCCTAAGCACCTGTCACATACGTCAAAATAACAATCAATACACATAGTGTAAAGGTGAGCATACAAGTTTGGTAATAACATATAGAGTTCGAAAGCGTTACGCATAACCAAGACGTACACAAAGTGAAATGAGGCATGTTAGTTATCGACATGAACCTATCGATACCAATGACTGTGGGTTGACTGCCCAAGGCAGTTCGTAATACATGATCACCACTGTAATCCATGCAAATAATTGTCCTTAACAACCCCCGAGTGAACGGGTGCTGAGTCCAACTAATAGTACTATCGTTGCTAAGGCAGGTAGACAACATTCCATGTGTAAACATAACAAACAAGCATTCATTAAGCCACGTATAACATGCGGTAACGGTTAGCGTTAAAGTATTGAGTAGTGTGTTCGATGTGATTTAGAATAAGTAACGTATGTAACACCCAAAAGTGCGTAAAGAAAAAAGGGATCGAGTATACTCACAGCGATTGATGGATTGAAGGGAGCGCTCGAGAGCAAGGTTAGCCTGATCAGGACGATAGCATAACGATAAGTGACGCATACAACGATGCAAGGTGTAATTGGCTCGGACAACAGTTCGGTCGGATGGTAATCCTATCGGACAGCCAGTTCATGCGGATGACAATCCGTTCGGATGGTTATCCGGTCGGACGGTAGTCCGGTCGGATGACTATTCGAGTGGATTGTTTCTTCCTATGAGAAAGATGTGTTTGTGTACGATGGCTTGACCTTTGAAGTTTTCGTTGTAGTATTTTGAAAACATGGAAGTATCTCTACCTTTCAAGTCGGTCGATCGGATGGTCAGTCATGCGGATGACAATCCGCTCGGATAGTTATCCGGTCGGACGACGACTCGAGTGGCGAGGTTACTTAGTGAGAACAAATTCACAGCAGGGCGGTCACTCGGTCGGATGCCCATCCGAGCGGGTGGCAACCCTGTTATTGAATCATGTTGAAAATTGTTTAAATGTTAAAGTCCAAGTATCTCATGATCCGAAGAGTAATCAGTCGGAAGGTAGTTCGACCGGATAGTAACTCGTTCAATACTCAGACTTCAGATAAAATTGGTTAAGTGTGGGACCCCAGATGTAGGTCGTTCGGACAGCTGGCCGCTCGGATGGCTATCCGTTCGGACAGTAGTCCGGTCGGATAGCACTCCGTCCTGGTCGTTCCGTTCGTCTTACACTTGGTCGTTTTGATTGTTTGTCGTGATATCGAGACGTTTTGACAACGTGTTAACCAACAGAACCCCATCTTGACCCAAGTGACCCGATCAAACAGGAATCACCCTAGTTCGACGAGTTAACCGGTTCAAGATGGTTGTTCTTGGTTAACCCGAAGTCGGTGGTCTCGTGAGTAGAATCCAGATCTTGAGCTAGCACAACACCGCGAATGAGTAGAAGACTAGAACAAGGTCCGATTCTATCGGTTTTGAGTGCCTTAAGTGTAAAAGAGTTGAAAGAAAGTTAGAAACCATCTTTTAATCCTTTTTCACCATGAATGTGTTTAGATCTATGCAAGATCTTTGTTTACTTGCGTGGAAATCGGTTAGATCTAAGTTGTTCTTGGTGGATTGAGGCCAAAACATGAAGTTCTTCAAGAACACATGATGACGTCATCCTAGAACACCTCAAATCTAGTGATTTCACGGTTAAAAGTTAAGATTCAAAAGATAGAAAGGTGTAGGAGTGCGCGTAGATTAAGGAAGTACAAGATTTAGGACGAGATCTTACCGGAATTGAGAGAAATCGAAGAAAAGGTGAGGAATACGAGCTGGTCTGACGTCACTTGCCAAAAGTAGTAAGTTTGAGAGTGAAAAGGGCTATTTATAGGATTCCCAAAATGGAAAGGGGCAGGTCGGTCGGATGGCATCTCGTCCGGATGACTGTCCGGTCGGATGTCATCTCGGTCGGATGGCAACCTGGCACCATTATCAAGTGGCAGCCCGGTCGGATGGCAATCCGGCCGGATGGCACTTGGTTCGGGTGTTTGGCGCGACGATTTTTACTATTTCGATTTCGATTGCGATCGCTTCGATGCGATAAGTTTTTCCTAGTCAAATTAATTTTAATCCCAACTACTCATATATAACATACAAGCATCCTTACTTCGTATTCGATTAGCGTTTGCGATTCGATTGCGATTGAGTTCGATTGCGTTTCGATTGATCACCACACATAACATAAATAATATGCACAAGTACACACATACGTATAACTATAACCAAAATGCGTATTTCGAGTTGCGAGTGCGATTCGATATTGATTAAACTAGATTGATTAGCGGTTAGTTGACTTTATCGCATTGTTACTTCCTATAGTTCACAGTCGTACGTCGATTCAATAGCGATTAACACATGTCGGTTATTGTAATTACAGACACTTACTCCACATAATACAACTAAATAAAAGAGATCAACTACAAGTCAAGTCGCGCGATCGGTCGTTGACTTTGACTTGGCTTTGACTTTGATTTTCGAAACACGGAGCGTTACAATTATGGACTATGATATTGGTTGAACATGATTATTTATTTTGTTTAAGTGTTTAGTGTTGTTTCATGAACTGATGGAGCAACTTATATGTGATAAGAACCATCACTAAAGAAGTTATGGCGCGATTTCTCAAGAGGAAGAGGGTTGGACCACTTTTTTCTTCGGAATCTTCTAATTAAAGACCAAGCTATGTCTTAGATAAATTTTTGGCAAATTAGATTTAAATAACCCCAACTTTCTCAATTTGGCCGATAATAATCCCAACTCAGTTATTGGCCGATAATAATTCGAACTGGTTCACTTTTGGCGGATAATAGTCCGCCATTAAAAATAGCTTAACGGAGTTAAGCTTTTTTCCGAATTACAAACTGATGTTTTACGGATTTTGATCAGAACGAGGATACGAGTCGATTTATGTAAAACTTACCTCGAAACGATGCTTCAAACGGCTTGATTTTTGTTAATTGGAAGTTTAAACACCCGAATTGAAGCACCGTTTTCGTCGTTTGAGACAGTATTTCGAGGTAAATTTTACATCAATCAACTCGTATCCTCGTTCTAATCAAAAGCCCTAAAACATCAGTTTGTAATTCGGAAAAAAAAACTTAACTCCGTTAAGCTATATTTAGCGCAGACTATTATCGACCAAAAGTGGACCAGTTCGGATTATTATCGGGCAAAAATTGAGTTGGGATTATTATCAGCCAAATTGAAAAAGTTGGTATTATTTAAATCCAATTTGCCCCTTTTTTGTTGTTTTATTTAATGATTAGGAGAAATAGACGCAGGTAGGGTTTGAACTTTGATGTTTTATTGTTGTTATTTTACTTACTTATGATGATTTTTTATGTTGTTTACTGTTTTACTTGAACCTTTGTTTGTTAATGTGATAGGAAGTTAGGAAATAGGGTTTGATTATTTAAAAATTGAAATTGACCCAACTTGACCCAATCTGACCTGACCTGCGAAACTTTGTTTGTTTATGTTTACTTGTTTTACATGACCTGACCCGCTATGAACCAAATTTTTTTATATAGCTAGGGGCCTAAAATCTTTAGTTTTTTTTTCCGCACCCCCCAAGAAAAAATTCCTGGGTCCGCCACCGGTATTAATTCAGAAACTTTACCATAATCATATGTTTTTGCTTATGCATAAGCGTTGTTGTAGTTAAACTTAGCATTACATAATTGATGGGTTGTTGAAGTCTTCCACCTGTTTTGCTAAAAAAAAAAGAGTAAACCTCAATTTTCGCCCCTGTGGTTTGCTGATTTTAACATTCTAAGTCCAATAGTTTAAAAATTGCATTTATCATCCATTAGTTTGCTGATTTTAACAGTTTCAGTCCATTAGTTTGCTGATTTTAATAGTTTCAGTCCACACCACTAACACTGGTGTGGACTGAAACTCTTAAAAGTGGTGTGGACTGAAACTGTTAAAATCAGCAAACTAATGGATGATAAATGCAATTTTTAAACTATTGGAGTGAAAATGCTAAAATAAGCAAACCCTAATCCTGTAAAATTTTTGGGTAGAAACTATAAAAAAAACCCTAATCCTGTGCTAAAACCACATGGACGAAAATTGAGGTTTACTCAAAAAAAAAAAAAAAAAAGAATGAACACCAGTATCATCTTACATACAACAATCATCATGGATCCCACACTTAGCTTTACAAAAAAAAAATAATAATAATAATAATAACAATAATAAGATCAAATTTGACACGCCTAATCCTGTAAAATTTTTGGGTAGAAACTATACAAAAAATTGTATATTAAAGTGGGAATTTTCTATCTGGGTTGCATATATGTGACACTTAAGTGGTTGGATGAACTGCCCTCAGGATTACTGGATGAAGATTCTGCTTCCTGTGGTCTTCTCCTTTCTGTATAAAAACCTGGTTCTTTAGGTTCAGGCAATAGAACTTCACTACCCAGCATAAGAACCACCATGGTCATGTCTGGTCTGTCTTCAGGATAATTTTGCACACATAGTAAACCAATATGAATTATTCGGTTCACTTCTGACTGCGCATAGGAACCCTTAATAACGTCATCAATCAAATCCAAATGTTTCTCATTCTGATATAGCCTCCAAGCCTGAGAAAACGATTTCATGTAAATAATATGCCATTTAATCAGCCTATTTGACCCAAACCAATATGTTTGTCGTCCAGACGTAGCCTGATTGTTTTATTGGGCTTAATGGACTTCTAACACTACCCCACATATCCTTTATATGGCCTTTTGTTGTGATTAGAAAGTGCATTTCGTGCTAACACTTAAAACTTACATGTCCAAGAAGATTGAGATCATGATTCGCATGACGAAATCCTCTATTTTTCTTTCCACTTACGATCTCTAGCAACAATACACCAAAGCTAAAGACATCCGACTTGACTGAGTATATTCCGTCAATCATATACTCAGGTGCCATGTAACCACTACATGAAATTAATGATCAAATCAGTTAGCATTTGTTAAGGGATAATTAAACTTAATTCCCGTAATTAGAGTGATAAAAATATAATTCTTACTAGGTTCCCATCACTCTTCTTGTATTTGCTTGGGTGTCACTTCCCTCCATAATTCTTGCCAACCCAAAATCTGATATTCTTGGATTCATCTCTTTATCTAATAATATGTTGCTAGCTTTTAAATCTCTATGAATAATCCGCAGCCTCGAGTCCTGGTGAAGATAGAGAAGCCCCCTTGCAATCCCATTTATAATTTTGTAACGATTTGACCAGTCCATAGACTTTCTTTTTCCTTCATCTGTTTAATATATTAGCAATTTGACTTTCTTTGACCAGTCCTTTGACAAATACGGGTATAAAAGAATCTAGAGAAATATGTACCAAAAATGAAAGAATTCAAGCTTTTGTTGGGCATGTATTCATAGATCAGCATTCTCTCTCCTTCCTTAATGCAGCATCCTAAAAGCCTCACAAGGTTTCGATGTTGAAGTTTAGCAATGTATTGAACCTCATTTCGAAACTCGTCTAGTCCTTGTTTCGATTTTCTTGAGTGCCTCTTTACCGCTATTTCGTTTCCATCCTCCAAAACTCCCTGAAAATGTGTGATTTTGGCACAATGGATATAATAAGTTGATACGTGTGTTAATTGATTGTTCATCTTGAAAAAAATGTGGTGGCCTAACTACTATTAGTCCTAGAGGTGCCCATTTTTGTGTTTTATTAAGGATGGGTCAAACTACTGAATTTGGGTAAACAAGTCAAGTAAGTCGAGCGGATTAAAAGTTACCCAAACATCAAAAACATATTGCATAAAAATTGTATTCAAATATTTATATCTGCTATAGTAATACTAATAATCTTAAATAGCACATTCATTCTATATGGAAAAGAAAAACTAAAACTGATCTTAAATTAAGACGACCAATTTCAGCCCAACCTGGTTTTTTTTATTCAAAAGAAAATCTCGTATTGGTCAAATTACAAATTTTAGCTAGAGGTGAATGGGCCGAAAGGAGGTTGAAGGTCATTCAGACATCAAAAGATAATGCATACAAAACATGGAAAAAATAAACTAAAGTAAAAAACAAAAAGAATGAAAACCCTAAAACATGGAAAAAGTAAGGTAACACCCAACCTGTTCAACCTGTCTTACAACAACCCAATTTAACTTAAACATTAAAAAAACTACATGTTTTCTTTATATACAATGTAATCGAAGAATTTACATCGAGATAATTGGTAAACGGGCAACAAGTTGCGCCGCTACCCCTTTTTGAATAGCAAAACTAAGCCTTTTAAAAACTACGTTCATAGATCTCGGGGTCATAACATTACTATGCATGACCCTTTGAACTCGAAACATTGGTCAAATTTCAAATTTCAAAAAAGGAATGAGTCAAACGGTAAAAAGTAAGCCCAAACATCAAAAAAATAATGAATACATTTTTATTAGAGGATTTAGGGTTGCTATAATCATAAACAACATATTCATTTCCAAATGAGTAAATTACAAAGTTCGTCCTTTATGTATGTCATATATTACAAAGTATGTCCTTTATCTTTAATAAGCTCAGAAAACATACTCAATGTTTGTAAACCCTTACACATTATGTCCTTTAGCCCTAACTCAGTTATTTTTCATGGTTAAAGTTGACTAAGTCAACCCCACATAAGGGTATTTTAGTCATTTTATCCTAAATTTTATAATAAATAATCATAAAACCAATAAATAAAACAATTTTAGAATTATATATGTAAATATATACATACAACATTATTAACCCCTTCTCCTTCTCTCTCTCACCTACCCCCACCACCACCACAACTCACCTGCCACCACCATCACCACCACCACCACCACCGATCTCCCACCACCGATCTCCCACCACCACCACTTTCACTCTCTTACTCTACCTGCTCTCTCTCAATCTCTCTCTACAATCTCCTCTTTCTCTCTCTCTCTCTCTAAACTTCCGTCGCTTCATAAAACATCTGGAAAATATTTCAAGATCTGCATAAAACATCTCCAGATCTGCATAAAACATCTGGCAAATATCTCCAGATCTGCAAACATCTAGCGGTGGAAGGAACCAGATACTCACTTCATAAAACATCTGGAAAATATCTCCAGATCTGCAAACGAATAGTTCAAACCCTAGTCTGAGCACCATAACACAACATCAGACCTTCGGTGGTGTCGCAACCCCCCAAGATCAAACCCCGATACGAGCGGTGGTTATACCAACGGTGGTGGTAGCAGACGCCATTGGATTTTGTGGAGATGAGAGATAAACAGGGACGTCACTGACTGGTGTGAAATTGGAGATCATGTGTGAAATTGGTGGGAGATATTTGGGGAGTGAGGAGGTGGCGGCAGGTGGGTGGTGATCTGATGGCGGTGGTGCTACGGCGGCGATGGTGATGCTATAGGTGGTGGTGATCTCTGATTGTAAAGAGAGAGAGAGAGAGAGAGAGTTGAGGGAGGTTGAGTGAGTTTTGAGAGAGAGGAAAAGATGAGTTTTTGATTATTTATATATTTTTAGGGTAAAATGACTAAAATACCCTCATGTGGGGTCTACTTGGTCAGATTTAACCTTGAAAAATAATTGAGTTAGGGCTAAAGGACATAATGTGTAAGGGTTTGCAAACATCGAGTACGTTTTCTGAGCTTATTAAAGATAAAGGACATACTTTGTAATATATGACATACATAAAGGACGAACTTTGTAATTTACTCTTTCCAAATAAAAAAATTAACATGGAAAAAGTAAGGTAGCACCCAACCTCTTCGAAGCCTGACCATGTTAGGCTGCGGGGAGTGGGGGCGTTTGGGGGGGGGGGGGGGGGGGGGGGGTAAGCCAGACAACGCTGGCAAACACACTCCGAGCCAGCGTTGGCTTTGGCGTTGTCCAATTACCGTCGCTATGAAGCCCGACATGGGGCGGGGGGAGAGCTAACTTGGCTGGCTACTATTGGCTGTGGCATATGACCGTTGGGCTAGTCATTTGGCCTAGCCGTTGGCCAACGGCTATTTTAAAAAAACAAATTCTTTTTTTTTATAACCTAAAAAAATCTATACACATGGCACTCCCACGCCGCTAACCAACGCCCCTTCCACCCCTCACTTTTTTTTGTGTGGAGTGGTGGAGCCCACAAGTGCCATGTGTCATGCAAAGCCCCCAACCCAAACACCCATACCCCGCAGACTTAGAACCAGTCATTTTATACTGAACTTGTTTAGTTTTTATAAGAGTAAATTACAAAAATCGTCCTTTATGTATGTCACTTATTGCAAACTGTGTGATTTGTCTTCAATAATTACATAAAACGTACGCGATGTTTGCAAACCCTTGCAAGTTATGTTCTTTAGCCCTAACTTAGTTAATTTTTTGTGGTTAAATCTGACCAAATGGACCCCACATGAGGGTATTTTGATCATTTTACTCTTATATAGGGTCATTTGATCAGATTTAACCATAAAAATACCCTCATTTGAGATCTATTTGGTCAGTTTTAATCAAAAAAAAATTAACATATTGTATGGGTGAAATTACAATATTTAGCTAAAGGGGGAACCGGATGAAAGTCACCCACTCATCAAAAAATTAATGCATACATGTTTTATCAGAAGAATTAGATCTTCTATTGTAACATCATTATTTATAATCATAAATACAACATTCATTTTGTTTGGCTGTTACCCAACCCATCTAACCAGCTAACTAAATTATCAACACTACTTGTGTTGGATGAATTGTATGTAGTACGATATATTGTAAGGTATGACTAATATTACCTTGTAGACGGGCCCAAAACCGCCTTCTCCAAGCTTTAACTCATCTGAAAAGTTACTTGTTGCATTTGCTATTGTGTTGAATTCAAACAATGGCAATTCCCAGTCTTCCCTGTTGTTTACAGTGGCAAAGTTGTTTTCAGGAACAACCCTAATTTCTCCTGTAAGTTCTAAAATTGCAACTTTGTAACTAATTTACAATTTCACATATCCTTAGTAAAGATTAAGGTTTATAGATATTTACCATTTTTCTTTTGTGCCCTTTTTCTGTAAACAAACAGGCATAGAGCCAGTAGAACTGTAATAGACACCACCACAGGAATGACTATAATAATTATAAGTCTTCTCTTTGTTCTAGCTTCCCCATCTGTTGCACAATGCAGAATTGACCATAAAGTTAACAAAATATGAAAGTATTACTTAAATTGTTAGTGGTGACAGTTTCAACCCATTTATGAATGGGTCAAATCTGGTTGGAACATCTCGGTAAGACTCTAATTTCTTCTCTAATCTGTCATCATTTTCAAGCATCGTTACATTTGCACGTAATACCATCATTTACGTTTAATTTTCATAACTATATACTATTTATTTTTATACTTTTGTAATATTTTGTTTAATAATGCCTAGTTAAACTATTTAGTTTTTTTTATAATATTATTTACAAATTTATAAAGTTTTTGTACACATTTTATGAAATTAAAAAAATCATATAAAAGTTCACAAGTTCTTAGAAAGTTACAAAATAATTATTATAAATATATAAAAAGAGTTCTAAGTATTGTAACTTGTTTTAAAAATTATTTAAAACTAAAAAATAATGAAGTCAACAAAACAAAAAAGAGAAAATCTAATGAGTCCAAAACCCACAAGTTTTATCTCATCCTTCACCAAGGAAAATTAGTTAAGAGGAAAATATATACATTTAACGGGTCAAGATTTGTCCATACCTGTATTTTAACTAAATAAAAAAGATATAGTCTTGGATATAGGGTTGTAAACGAACCGAATGTTCAACAAACAGTTTGTGAACTGTTCGGCAGGAAGTTCGTATATGTTCGTTCGATTAGCTTAACGAACAAACACAATTTTTTTTTTGTTCGGATAGCTTAGCGAACGGACACGGACACAGGTCTCGTTCGTTCGACTGCGTTCGTGAACGTTCGGTAATATGTTTGGTTACGTTCGTTCGTGTTCATTTGATTATATTATAAAAATAATAAATAATAAACTTTTTATCTAAACATATTGAAGGATTAAGATCAAATACAAAGGATCCTAATTATAAGAAGAATTTATAGAGTGACAAGTGTCCAATAATCTAAAAAAAAACCCACTACACAAAAAAACCTAACTACAAAAAAAAAAAAAAAAAAATCCTTAAACATCCACCACCACCAAAAACCTAACCCCCCCCCCCCCCCCCCCCCACACCCACATCACCCACCCATTTTTTTTTTTTTTTTTTTTTGCCGAGGCGGTGGGGGTTTAGGTTTTTGGGTGGTGGTGGGTGTTTAGTTTTTTTTAGATTTTTTTTAGGTTTTTGGGGGGTGGGGGGTTAGGTTTTTTGGGGTTTTTTTTTTGTGAGGTATAGTTTTTTTTTGCCCCACGGGGGGGGGGGGGGGGGGGTTAGGTTTTTGGGTGGTGGTGGGGGTTGGTGTTTAGGTTTTTGGTGGTGATGTAGTGGGTTTAGTTTTAGGTTATTGGACACTTGTCATTTTATAAATCCTTCTTACACTTCTTACAATTAGAAGCCTTTGTAGAATAACTTAACCCACATATTGAAAACTTGAAACCCTAGTTAGCTAAAATTCGGACGTTCTAAGACATTTTTTGGGATACTTATGTCTAAGTTAATTAAACTTGATTCATCGTTTGGTGGTGTAGTAGACTTCTTGCATTTTGATTTATCATTTGATTGTTGTATTTAACTACTTATATCCAATGTTTAAGGATAACAATGTTTTTATATTTTTATTTTAAAGTTGAATGTTCCTTTGCGTTCATTTTTATTTGCTTGCATCCGTTTGTGTTTGAGGCCAGTGTTCACGAACTGTTCGTGAACAACTGAATTTCCTTAACGAACGAACACGAACATAAACTTATGTTCGGTATGCGTTCGTTAACAGTTCGCGAACATCTTAATTTCCATAACGAACAAACACGAACATGGACTTGTTTGTGTTGATTCGGTTCGTTTGGATAGATAGCATCTCAGGCAACACTAATTATTTACCCATTTTAAAGAGTTAGTTTGGGCCACCCATTTTACAAAACAAGATGAAGTTTGGGTCTTACCTAATTCTGAGGCAGCCATTCTTACAAAGATATCCTGCCCATCTTCAGCATACACTCTCATATCAATCAATTCATCAAACCAAATCAAGCATCCACTTCCTGTACTAATATTCAAACTAGCATAAGCGGTACAATTACACTTCCTCAAACATTCACTCTCACACTCCTCAAGATTCATACTCGCGTTAAACCAACTTCTCCTCGTATCCGGAACCTTCACACCCGACTGCTTCACAAACCCGTCTCCACCCGCCGCACAATCCAACTCCACTTTCCTCACACACCCGTTATCCCAATCCGCCCGTCTCCATTCCTCAGGGAATCGCGGCTCAAACCCACGCAAACACCCACAAGGAGGGGAATCGTTAATGCTACAAATGCCATACGCGCCACATAACCCGTAACGATCACAACTATCCATTTGTCCTGTCACATAAATCTCCCATCTCATGCTTCTTTCGATCCATGTATACCGCTCTAAAATACCATCCACACTTAGAATAAATCTAGACACAATGGAGCTATTAACAAGCTCATACTTGTAATAAACTTCCCTCTCATTAAACTCAAACCCGAATGTATAAATCTCATTCGGTTTCAAATTCGGCATGCCACTCCACCGCAGCCCGTTCCAGGGCCCGGAACTAAACTCCAATTCGGAACCTCTCCTCAACAGAATCTGAGGGTACCCATTCGAATCAAACCGATTTGTATACTCCCCTATAGAAGGATCATCAACACTCTTCCATGAAGTCAAATACTTATCTAACCCCTTCACAAAGTCCTTCCCAAACTTCATGCTTGGCATGAATGTATCACCAGGATAATCGAAGCTCTGCCACACGTAGTTATCCGGGTTGGTATCGTTTTCGTTCCTGATCATTAGGTTCCCGGTGTCAAGAAGCTGTGCGACTGGATTGTTTGCGGTTGTGGATGAATTTGATGACCAAATTATGGTGTTTGCATGGTTAAGAAGCATTAGAGTCCCTTCATTGTTGAGTGTTAACACACCCGAGGTGTCGTTGAGAGGGGTTTCACGATTTGCGACCCATACGACGGTTATGAGTTCGATTCTGTTGTACCAGATTCCGAAAAACCGGTTGGGTGAACGGGTTGAGGGGGTGAAAAAGCCCATTCTGAAGGATTGGTCATCTGAAACGATGGTTTGGCCATCGGTTATGTTTTGGTTTGGTGTAATGGTGCTGATTGCAGTTGTGGTTAACAAAAGAGTTGAAATGCTGAAGAAGATAATGATGAATGGGGAGGGACTGAAAAAGCATTTCATATTTGGTAGGCGGGTGATGATGAATTTGTGACAACTGAGTTGTTTTTGTAGTTTGAAAATGTGAATTGTAGTTTGAAAAATATGAATTAGTGGGACATATTCTAAGTTGGTTTTTGCATAACTTTTTTTTTTATATGAATGAATGAACGGTGACAAAGTAGACATATTCAAAACATGGGTGGGTAGTGGGTTGACTAATTGTTCAAATAAATAATTATAATAATATAAACGGGACTGGTGGGATCAAATACATATCCTGAATTTCTTTCTATAGACCAGGAACGAAATTGTTTAGGGCCATAGTAAAACGTAACATTGTATTCTATTCATATAGAAACACAGCAACAAATCAACCTTTAAAACTTACGTAAAAGGTTTAAAGCAGGTTTGTTGAAATATTGTTATTTGAAGGAAGGAAGGAAGGAAGGAAAGGGTTGGGTTGGGTTGGGTTGGGTTAACAAATAAGCAAAAGTTTATTTTTCTTTTTATACACTCTTTATTAAAATAAATCAACTCATACATAGATACATTTTTATTTAGTCAAAATCATCAAACTTTAATCAACTTATTCATAGATAAAATAGTCAAAATTATCACATTTAATTTAATATTGTTTCATGCAAATGGTACGTAGAAAAGCATTTGATCTAACGCACGAGTTAAAAAAGGACCACAAACAGGATGGTATCCTATCCACTAGAATGAGTTGATTAGTCTCCTAAATGGTTATATCCAGTCTTTGAGGATAATGATTGTAAACACATGATCCCTCATGGTAGCATTTTTCTTTTAGTGCGTTCCCAATCCCAAAGGTCAGGCTTGTGTTACCAAAGCTTTGAAATTGAATTATTCAAATCTACTTAATCGACAAGATCTTACCCCATAATTCAAATCCTTTGACGTTTTCAGATTTCAACGGGCCAAACTTGTCCTCCAAAGCCTTAATTTGGCGTCACTTTATCTCTTTCATTCTACTTCTTTGGTTTGTTTTTATTTCGGATTTTTTGGTGTTTATATATATTTACTTCCAGCTTCTGGCTAGCTCCAAGGTAAACCCACCACCCGAATGCCCACCCTGATAAAAGCCCTGGCCCACCAGAGACAAATGCAAGCAAATTGGACCAAGTGATACTCCAACCCATGACCAACACATTGGAAGCCACTACTACAAAAATAGGTATTTGCGGGCAAATCCATAGCAAATCCGTAGCAAACACCCATTTTGCTATGGATTTGGTCCGTATCTACAAGTCTCGTCGCTAATTTATTTGCTATGGATTTTAGCTACAGAAATTATATTTGCAACTGTTTTAGCTACAAAAAGAGACGCTATTTTAGCTACAAATTTTGCTACGAAATATTTGCTACGTATTTATAGCTACGGAATTTTGCGACGAAATGTTTACTACGTATTTTTAGCTACTGAATTTTGCTACGGATTGTTGGCTACAAAATTTGCTACGCAAAGAACTTTGCTATGAATTTTAGCTAAATAAATTGCTACTTACAGAATTTACCAATGAATTTTGTTTGAGTTGTGCTACAAATATAGCTACAAATTTTGAGAGGATTTTGCTACAATTTTTTTCTATATTATTTGAAACATTTTCCTCTTTTGATAGTATTTTCCGTTTTTCATGTAAACAATCTCAATAAATATAAAAGAAAATCATATCAAAGATCCAAACTAAATAAAATAAAGAAATCAACTTATCTATATGTATCACAATAAAAATTCAAATTTCAAAATATTCAATACAATACAACAAATTTTACATATCTTAGGTTATTCAGAACTTTTGTTACAAGTTTTGTGAGAACAATTAAAGTCTCTCATTCATTTCGATGATTAATTTTGCACTTTCTTCAATTTTCTTTATCATAAGATGTTTCTTTTTTTTTTAATTTTGCTCTTTCTTCAATTTTCTTTATCATAAGATTTTTCTCTTCTTTAACCTGTTCCAACTCCGCTCCATGTTCCTTCACCATTGCACCGATATGTAAATAAATTAACGCACGGTGGCGGAACTAGAACATTAACTTAGCGGTATCCAAAAAAAATTAACCATGCAATCATACAATATTAAAAAAACGACAATAAATAAATAAAGTAAAACAAAAATCTAATAGATTTGTCCTCTTCCTTTTTTCGTAGCTTGAAATCGTTCCATCACATCGTCGTCTTTTACTTTATGTAAAAAATCATTTTCAACCGCATAAACCATAACATTGTTCAAAAATTTTGGGCCCATTCGATTGCGTAAATCCGTCTTGATAAGCTTCAATTACGAAAAACATCTTTCTAACGGTTGCGGTTGCATCCGTTAAAGCAAAGCAAGCCTCACTACCCGATAAACTAAAGGACAAGAACTATGTGTTCCCGTTTCAACCATAACATGCGCAAGATCACTTATTCCATTCAAGTTTGCAAAATTATCATCATTGCTTATAGTGTGACGAAATGACTCAGTATCACCCAAAAGAGTATCTCTGATCAGCTATTCTGAACTTAAAATCAACCAAAATGTCACCAAGTCAACTAAATTCGATCGTACAAGCCGAACTCGAGACCGGGATTGCAACGTGACCAGCAAAGCTAAAAGGGTCAACCGATTTTAGCAGTTGGAAAAACCGAATCAAGTCCTTTTTCAAGTATCCGGACTGTAACCAATGGATCTTTATCACCGTCGGACCCCACATCCCCATGACCGTTTGTGATGACATGTGTGTGGTCAACAACGATCCGTCGACTTACACGAATAAAGACAAGGAGTTGATTCAACGTGTCTGCCGGGATCACGCTGCTTTGACAATGGCCTTATCAACGGACGACTACAACATGTTTGAAGAATACACGACGGCGAATGAATTATGTTGGCGTTGATTGATTTCTATGAAGGAGACAAGGAACTGATTCAGAACAAAAGGAACATGGTCCAAAAGGAATATGACATGTTCGGTAGTGTACGCAGGGAAAGCTTATCAGGTCACATTAGCCGATTTTTAAACATGACGACAAAAATAAAAAAGGCTGGTAATCCCATCACCAACCGCGCTGCAATCAGTAAAATTTTGGACTCACTTCCAAAAGAGTGGAGCTTGAAATGTATGAGATCAAACGAAACTTCAGAAACAACCTGAATCCGATCACGTTATCAGATCTAATCGATACTCTAGAATCGTTTGAGAGAGATCAAGTCGAACATCCTCAGAAATATGTCCAATCTGCTAATGCTCACAAGAACATGACATCTGTAGTCCCAACAACCTCCAACGACTCTAGCCCACAAGCTGCAAATGCATCAAAATTCAACAATGCTTCCGCAAACTCTGAAAAGGCTCCACAGTCTGATGTAAAGACTACTATGGTCGATGATGCTCAAGCTGTGAAGGAGGAAGAATGGAGCAGTGCAACAAGTGAAAAGATAGAAGAAAAGATTCCTGAAGAAGCGATGAAAATGGAATCCAACAAAGAAAAGAAGAAGGACTTAGCAAACAACATTCCCTATGATTTTAAAGTCAAATTAAGCTCTCAACCGTGTGTCAACATCGTGGTATATTATAAATCCCTCAACCGTGATCTAATTAGAGACAAAGAAAAACTTTTGCAATTTAACAAAGAGTTGAAAGAAAATGAAGCTGCGTATCAGAGAAAGTTGAATTCGACTTTAGCTAAAATGCAGATTTTAAAAATTTTGTTTTCATAAAAGATTTTGTCATAAACGACTTAACAGAAAGATTAGAAAAATCTCAAAATGAAAAAAATAGATTTCAAATCATAATTGATAAATGGACTGTCAGTAAAAAGGCACTGGTTAACATTAAAAATTACCAACAACCGACATATGTGAAGGATGGAATCGGGTACAAAGATAAGCTTGGAAATGAAAGAAAACTCTTTCTTCCTCCACATTGCAAAAACTATGTACCCATGCCATCTCCTCATCCCGATAATGATTTGATTGATGAAAATGATCTTGTTGATAAAGATGTATCTTGTGAAAATGAAAAGGTTACTAATCTTTCTAATAACAATGAAGATGTGATCGAGCGTGATAAAGATGTATTCGATGATGACTGTGGTGGATTGAAGATAGGTATAGGTTATTCAGGCGACAGTTATTCTACTGTTAACTGGTTCGCCTGGAATTGTAATAAGGAAAAAAAACTTCTTTTAAGGATGACTGTACTAAACCCAATTCAAACATTCAGGATAACTGCAATGGGCATTTGCCTAAACCTAAGATCCACAACCATGATAATGTAGTGGTTAAATGTTTTGATTTAAATTCTGCTTTTTGTGACGAGAAAGTTGTGTGTGAACCTCCTGTGTTTGTTCAAGAATTGAAACAAATCAGATTTGGTAAATTCCTCGCCGAGGAAATTCCAGAATTTGTTCCATCTCACACAGGTAGATCAGAGCTAGAAAATGAGCTAAATGAAGAAACCAGCAGCGAAGACTCAAGCACCACAACTTCAGAAGACGGCAAAGAAAGTCCAAGTTCAAACGAGGATCAAAGTTCAGACGATTCAATTTCAGATGATTCAAGTGAAGATAGAGAATTAGATGTTTCATCAAATACCGAGGATGATGAAGATTGCTTAGAAGATGAAAGTCGCATTGACAAGAAAATGAAGAAAGTCAAAAGATCAAGCTGCCCTGCATCATCAGACAATACTTCATCCAGCTCAATATTTTCATCACATGCATCATCTTCAAATGCGTCAACCTCCAAAAAGAAAAAGGAAAGTTGCAAAAGATGTTTTCGTTGTGGTCATTTAAGACACACTACAAAACATTGCAAAAGCAATAAAGTTTCTAAACCTGAACATAATTTTGCCAAAGGTTTCACGGAGCAGTTTGATAACCTTAAGAAAACTGTCAAAAACTTAGTTAACACGACCTATTTTTGGAAACGAAAAGAAGATATTGTCATCCAAAATCATGATAGATTTCTGAAATCTAACTAACCTATATATTTTTCTTGTTTGTTGTTCTATACCAGAATAAAATACAAAAATGTCTTCGGGTGGTGATGGAGTACATTCGACACATGACGGATTTTAAAGGGGCTTCTCAAGAACTTCAAACTCGTCGATGGTGAATTTGTATTGATTGCCAGTGTTGAAAAAGGAGGAAAGCTAGTTGGACTTGGAAATGCTGCCCAAGACACAATCACTCTCAGAAGATGTTCACTATGCTTCAGATTTGTGCAACGATCCTATGAACACATCACAAGTCTGTGACAAAGGAATATCAGTTCTATTCAACGATGCAGATTGTGTCTTTTTAAGCCTAACTATTTAGCTCCTCATAACAAAGAGCCGACATCCCCACAGAAGTCTTCGATAAAGACTCGTTGCAACCAGTTGGTAACTGTAACAACCCGACTTTTCGGATCGTTGCCTATTTGCTTTTACTTCGATTATAATCGTCTTGTATTCCGAGATTCGATATAGATAATGGGTTATGTGATACTAAATACTTTTTCATCACACCGCACCACTACACGCTTAAGCGATTTACATTCGCAATGCGTACGCATCACGAATTACAGAGAATTATGCTATTTAAATTGTCGAGTGTATTTGTTTGGTTACCATATGCCTCCGCATTCGCTCACCTCGACTAACACGCTAAATCACAAACACATTTATTAGTAGTAGTAATGTGATAACGTGTGTTCTTATGTGCCTTACTTGTGTGTGTTTATTATGTGTATTGTTACTCGAAAACGCTATCGCAACGCAAACTCAACGCTTCTCGCACAACTCGATTTATCACTCTAAAACGCAACGCAACTCGAAACTCAGTGCTACACTAAAATACTTAAAGTACCAATACTAACTAACGCAACAAAATGCATTAAACGGGCATCTTACACTCGAAACGAGGAGGAGGTCGCACAAAACAACTCCTTTGTTCGAAGCTAGGCAGCTACGTACGAAGGCACTGCCTTCGTACGAAGGCATCCTGTTCGAACCAGGGTCTCCTATGCGAACCCACCAACTCTATAAATACCTAGGCCCTCCTCACTCATTTCTCACTTGCTGATTTTGAGCCGAAACTCTACCGAATTGCTGTCCGACCATTTTTAAGTAAGATTTAACATTTTTCTTCAATTATACAATGTTTTCCACTTATATTTTCACAAGAATCACTACGTTTTCATCTAAACTCTTCTGTTTTCACCGAAAAACAATCAACTTTTCACTTAAGTTCTTCTTTTCTTCGTAAATTCCTGATTTTCACGGAAACCCTTCATCTTTTTTCATCAAATCTTCTTCATCTACAACAATTTTACACTTAACTGAGTGTATTGGAACTAGCCACGGCTTCCTAAGTTGGAAATCAGTTGATTTCGCACTCACCAAGTGTTAGAACCTAAGATGAAACTTTCAAGAACCTGTTTAAACTTGATTTTCACCCTAAACAGACCTAAAACGACATATATTTCATTCTCTGAATAGTGGAAAGAGGCATTGTCGAAACCAGCGCGAATTGGACTCGAAAACACATCCGATTCAGGCGAAAACACAACATCAAATGCCAAAAACAACCACGTTTGTGAACTGGACTGTTCTGTGCGAAGCCAGCTTCGTACGAAGGCACTTCCTTCGTACGAAGGCTTTGCCTTCGTACGAAGGCACTGGTTGCACACTTAACAGTCCGATTCTCATACGCGACTCAATCAAAGACCTATCTGGCTCTAAGTTTAATCAGTAGCTTAAGGTTGGAGGGATGAACACTCGATTTTCCGAAGACGACGTGAAGACACTCGATTTTGGACAACGGAGGCAACACGTGTACAAAGACCCCCCTTCGTACGAAGGGCCGCTTCATACGAAGGCACCAGCTTCGTATAAAGCTTCTGTTTCCCCATCGACACTTTGATTTCCGACTGTTTCAGCACTCTGGAGGACTTATGCTTCTGTTCCCGTACGCAGGCTGACCCGGCACTCCCTTCAATCCATTGAGGATCGTGTTTCTTGATTAGTACACGCTCTGTGAGTATACTCGAACCCATTTTCATTTAACACACTTTTAGGTGTTACATACGTTCTCTATCAAAACACAACACACAACACAAACACTTTAAACGCTAACCGCTCCCGCATGATATACGTGATTTGTTGAATGCTTGTTACTATGCTTGCACAGTGAACACTAGACCGCCTTTAGCAACGGTAGTACTATAGTTTGGACTCAGCACCTGTTGTGAACAGGGGTTGGTAAGGATCACATTACTTTACTTCACGTGTTCGCTTCGGTGAACATGTGTCATGCATACTCTACATTGCAGTCACGTGGTTAGGTGGTATCATTGTTGATAGTTACATGCTTCGCTCGTTACGTGTTCATGCTGGTTATGCGTAAACGCTTTTATATACTATTATCTATGTAAACTTGTGTACTCACCATTACCTTATGTATTGACTTTTATTTTAATGTATGTGACAGGTTGATGGTCTATTTGCTGCAACAGAATTAGGAAGTCTAGAAACTCATCAAATAAAAATCTAGGTTGTCGGATTGGTTTTGTTTAAGAGATGTGAATTATGTGATGATTGTTTTTGATATATTTGTTTATTTGTATGGGACAATGAACCTTTTAAATATTGTCATTTAATAGTTGTTATGGATTCTCTTGAGCAATATGGTTCGCCCAGTGCCGCGCCCTGATGTTTCCACCATCGGTTGGGGTGTGATAGATTGGTGTCAGAGCCATAACTATAGGGAATTAGGTCGAGTCATGTAGAATTAACCATCGGTTGGGGTGTGACAGATTGTTTCGGTGAGAGCACAGTCTATTAGGCCAAAGCGTGTACTCGAACTCGTTGGGAATAATCAAAGCACTTTGGGTAGTTGACGTCTAACACCCAAGGCACTCTATTTTACTCCTAGCCTCCAATCGCCGATTTTACTCGTCATCGATTTTATGTGTTTATGTGTTTCGATTTTGGAGATTTTACGCTTTACCGCTTTTCGCATCCCGCTGCAAAATGAAGCTCAATAACATGCCACTCTCGCAACCTAAAACGTTAACTAATCGCGAACAAACTAAGAAGCCTCATACGCTAAACTCCTCGCTTGTACTACTCGCTATCGCTCGCAACTCTCGCTCGCACTATGCGACCTTGAAAGATAGGTGAATACGTGCAAAATATGTAGGTGAATACGTGTAAAATATGTAGGTGAATACGTGAAAAATATGTGCTTACATGAATTATGTGCTCATACGTGCTTATGTATATACGTGCTTATGTGAATTATGTGTATACGTGAATATGTGACGACGTGTTCCTGCGCTTTATTGAATAATAATAACAACAACACAGGTTGTAAAGCGCTAAACTTTTTAAAACAAGACTCTATATAATCGAATCTCGTCTAATCCCTCGGAATGATGTCTGCTACAGAACCTACACTCGACAATGTCTTCCTTTGGTTTTCACACTCACCGCAATGTTCAGGGGAATAAAGCTGACAAACGAATCGTCTCTCTTGTGGCCAAGGAAATGGTCAAGGTCATACCTCAAATTGACAGTGAAATCAATGAGGTCAGCAGCAAATCTTCTGTCGAATCGAAGGATGAAGTACCAAGAACTCCTTTCAGCTTCAAACAAATCAAAGCTTGTGGTCCAGCAAGTTTTACTGGTGAATATGGACCCAATGCAATGTTTCAGTGGTTTGACTCGATCGAGGTCACTTTTCGTCAAAACGGATGTCCAGAAAATCTCCACACTGTGAATGCTACTGGAGTCTTCCAGTCCAGGGCACTAGATTGGTGGACCGCTGAGCGCAACAGGCGCGGTAACGATGCAGCTTATGGCCTCTCATGGGAGGAGCTCAGGGAGCTCATGATGAAGGAGTTATGTCTTCCTCATGAAGTCCATAAGCTGTATAATGAATTCTGGCACATCAAGCAAGAGGGAGGTGACAACGCTGGTCTCACCGCTTGTTTCAAACAGCTGAGCATTATTTGTCCCAGTCAGGTGGACACGCCTGATAAGACCATCAAGAAGTATATTCGTGCTCTTCTCGACTGTGTAGCTGATTTTGTCCAGGCATCGAGACCTACCACCATCGAGGAAACCTACCAACTCGCAGCTGAGATCAACGACAAACGAGTCTTGGCTAGAGCATTCAAAACCTCGACCAAGAGTCTCAGCCAGGCTACTGCAGCTCCTAGTGCCGACAATGCAGCATCTCAAGGTTCAAAGTCTTTACGCCAGAGCCGCAAGCGAATGAACAACAACAAGAACTATGTGTTAACCACCGTAGCACCACTTAACGTCGTCCCGTACCGCCCAACAACCAGAGCCGTCAAGTCGCTGTTACCAACGCACCGCCTGCCAAGCGTGAGTACACTGGTACTCACCCTCTGTGTTCTACTTGCACCTACCATCATCCAGCAGGGGTGAATTGTCGTTTCTGTGCAAATTGCAACATCTATGGACATTTTACTTCTCACTTCCACTCAGGCCCCCGCCAGCAAGCTCCTCAAGCTCTTCCAGCACTACCAGCTCAGCCCCTTGCTCTTTAGGGTAAGCCAATAGTTCCAGCGCCAGTTGCTAATGCTCGAACCTGCTACACTTGTGTTGACCCTAATAATTTTGCTAATGTCTGCCCCCACCGAGTTTTGAAACAAGAACCACAGCAATAACCACCACAGCAACATCAGCCTCAGCAGTAGCAGCCACAACAAGAAGCCCGCGGAAGAACCTTCAATATCAATGTCCGCCAGGCTCAGACTGACAACAATGTTGTCAATGGTACGTTCCTTGTTAACGGTATTTATGCCTCTTGCTTGTTTGATACTGGAGCCGATAACTATTTTCTGTTGTTTGAATTTGAAAAGCTTTTAAAACATAAACGCGCTAATCTCCTAGCGACCTTCAACGTAGAAGTTGCCACCGGAAGAACCGTCACTGTCAGCTCCATTCTCCGTGATTGTACTCTTACACTCAACAATCATGTCTTTCCAATTGATCTTATTCCTATGCAACTTGGTAGTTTCGATGTCATAGTAGGCATGGACTTTCTTCGTGAGAACTGTGCCGAAGTTGTTTGTTTCGAAAGATGATTTGATTCTCCCTCTCAAACGGCGAGCAATTATGTGTTTATAGCAGTATCCTCGAAAGAATTGAAACTCATGTCGTGTATTCAAGCAAGCAAGTATCTCCGCAAGGAATACTTGGCTTTCTTTGCCACATTGTAGTAGCGGGGGAGGAAAATAAGCCGATGGAAAAGGTACTTGTGGTTCATGATTTTCCTATTTCTTTCCTGACGATTTACCTGGTCTACCCCCTACTCGTGATATCGACTTTCGTATCGACATTATCTCTGGTGCTAACCCCGTCGCTAAAGCTCCTTACCGCCTCACACTGTCCGAATTGCGTGAACTTTCTAGCCAACTCCAGGAGTTACTTGATAAAGGCTAGCACATCGCCTTGGGGGGCACCTGTCCTTTTCGTGAAAAAAGAAGGATGGATCATTCCGAATGTGCATCGATTATAGGGAACTCAACAAGCTTACTATCAAGAACCGCTACCCTCTACCAAAAATCGACGACTTATTTGACCAACTGCAAGGCGCTACCTGTTTCTCCAAGATCGACGTACATTCTAGTTATCACCAGTTGCGTATTCAGGAGCAAGACATTTTGAAAACCGCTTTTCGTACCCGTTATGGCCAATACGAATTCGTGGTCATGCCTTTTGGTCTCACAAACGCACCCGCGATCTTCATGGATTTGATGAACTGCGTGTGTAAACCCTTCTTGGATCGTTTCGTCATTGTGTTTATCGATGATATCCTTATTTACTCAAAGTCGAGAGCTGAACATGCGCAACATCTTCGTTTAGTTCTCGAGCTCCTCCAAGGGAATCGCCTCTACGCCAAGTTCTCCAAGTGTGAATTTTGGCTCGAGGAGGTTCAATTCCTCGGTCACATCGTCAACAGTCAAGGAATTCACGTCGACCCCACAAAGATCGAAGCAGTTAAGAGTTGGATTACACCGAAGTCTCCATCTGAAATTCATTCGTTCCTCGGATTGGCGGGTTACTACCGTCGATTCATCGCCGATTTCTCTAAAATCGTTGTTCTGGTTACCACTTTAACTCAAAAGGAAACCTTTGGTTTGGGGTCCCAAACAGAAGGAAGCCTTTCAAACCCTCAAGTTTATGCTCTGCAACGCTCCCGTCCTTACACTACCCGACGGAAACAACGATTTCGTGGTTTATTGCGATGCCTCTAACCTAGGTCTTGGTTGTGTCCTTATGCAACGAGACAAGGTTATCACGTATGCTTCTCGACAACTCAAGGTCCACGAGAAGAACTACACTACCCATGATCTCGAACTCGGTGCAGTTGTTTTTGCGTTGAAGATTTGGCGACACTACCTGTATGGTACCAAGTGTACGGTCTTCACCGACCATAAGAGCCTAGAACGCATCTTGAACCAGAAAGAACTAAACATGCGCCAACGCAGATGGGTGGAACTTCTCAACGATTATGATTGCGAGATACGCTACCACCCAGGCAAGACAAATGTCGTCGCTGACGCTCTTAGCCTTCGAAGCTATTTACAAAGTAATGTCCAAGCCCAACACGACCTCGAAGTCCTCATTCGTGATGCTCAAGACGCTTGTTTCCTCAAGAACACCTTGAAGGAAGAAAGAATATGTGGAACCGAAAATCAGTTAGTGAATAAACCGAACAATATTTTTCACTATCTCGACCGTATTTGGATCCCTGGTCGAAATAATCTCTGAGAGATTTTGTTGACTGAAGCCCACAAATCTCGATATTCCATTCACCCCGGTGCCGACAAGATGTACCAGGACCTCCGTGCCAGGTACTAGTGGCCGGGAATGAAAATGGATATCGCTCTATATGTTTCAAAATGCCTAACTTGCTCGAAAGTTAAGGCCGAACATCAATGACCCTCTGGCTTACTCGAACAACCTGAAATCCCGATGTGGAAATGGGAGAGTATAGCTATGGATTTCATTACGAAACTCCCTCGCACACCTTCAAGTCACTATAGCATTTGGGTTATCGTTAATCGTCTTACAAAATCTTCTCACTTTATACCGATACGAGAAGACTTCAAGGTAGAACGATTAGCATGAATCTATACCGACAAGGTCATCTATCGACACGGGACGTCTCGTGACATCATCTCTGACTGCGATGGTCGTTTTAACTCACGTCTCTGGGAGACTTTTCAATCCGCTCTCGGTACAACTCTTAACCTCAGTATCGCATTTAATCCCCAGACCGATAGTCAGACTGAGCGCACGATCTGCACCCTTGAAGACATGCTTCGTTCGTGCGTTATAGATTTTGGAGGTAATTGGAATTCACATTTACCTTTAGTAGAATTCTCGTACAATAACAGTTATCATGCCAGTATTCAAATGGCACCCTTTGAGGCATTATATGGTAGAAAATGCCGATCGCCTATTGTATGGCATGAGATCGGAGACGCACAGATCACCGGTCCCGAGTTGATACAAGAAACGACATACAAGATCCACCAAATAAGGGACAATCTCTTGAAAGCTCGGAGTCATCAAAAGAGCTACGCCGATAAACACCGCAAGCTCCTTGAATTTGAAGTTGGCGATCACGTAGTCCTAAAGGTTTCACCTTGGAAGGGGGTGATCCGATTCAGCAAGAAAGGAAAACTAGCGCCACCATACGTGGGTCCCTTTAAGATTCTAGAAAGAATTGGGAAAGTGGCCTATCGACTTGAATTACCGGTGGAACTCAGCAACGTACATACGACTTTCCACGTCTCAAACCTCAAGAAGTGCTTAGCTGAAGAAAATCTTCATGTACCTCTCGAAGACTTGCAAGTAAATGAGACCCTGCACTTTGTGGAAAAGCCAGTAGAAATCATGGATCGAGAGACCAAGAAACTCCGACGCTCAAGCAATCTCATAGTGAAGGTTCGCTGGGAAGGTAAACGCAGCGCCGAATTCAGTTGGAACTCGAAAGTGATATGAAAGCTAAATATCCACAACTCTTCGTTACGCCTGCTCCTTAATTTCGGGACGAAATTTCCTAAATTAGGGGAGGTGTAATAACCCGACTTTCGGATCATTACCTATTTGCTTTTACTTCAATTATAATTGTCTTGTATTCCGAGATTCGAAATAAATAAAGGGTTATGTGATACTAAATACTTTTTCATCACACCGCACCACTACACGCTTAAACAATTTACATTCGCAACGCGTACGCAACACGAATTACAGAGAATTATACTATTTAAATTGTCGAGTGTGTTTGTTTGGTTACCATACGCCTCCGTATTCGCTCACCTCGACTAACACGCTAAATCGCAAACGCAGTTATTAGTAGTAGTAATGTGATAACGTGTGTTCTTATGTGCCTTACTTGTGTGTGTTTATTATGTGCATTGTTACTCGCAAACGCTATCACAACGCTAATCGCACAACTCGATTTATCACTCTAAAAGGCAACGTATAACAACCCTCCTAAAAAATTTCCGACACTCCTAAAATATTTAGAATGTCCCTAAACATCCTAAAATACACCCCTATGAGAAAAAAGACCCTAAATACCTTTATTTTATAAAAATTAATTAAAAACAAAAATTAATGGGTCCTTGCGGGGCGCGACAGAGCCCTTAAGGGCCATCGCGGGGCGCGAGCGCTCGTCTACGAGGCGACACCCTGAGCCGCCACGTGTCACATACGCGTCGAACCTATACGTATGACCGGACAAAGCTACGCCATCGACCCCCTAGCTCGCGGGCCCCGTAAGCCCAGCCCTTGGCTTTCGCGGGGCACGACGGACTTGACGATCAGCCCTATAAATTGCTTTGATCGGCCTCAGTCCCAACTCGCTCAAAACTTTTACTTTCTCTCTCAAATTCTATAGTGTAGAAATTATACCGGGCATAATACCCACTAAAGTAGCGAAGCTTTGCCTCGTTGTAAGTATTTTAACCCGTGGTTACGTATTAGATACGCTGCCCAATTGATCTAGTGCTCCGTAATGGTTGTTGAGGTTCTGCCCGACGTAGTCATTGGAGTTCTGTCTTGGGAAGGGTATAACTAATGTAAATATTGGGTTATTATACTAACGTATGTGCATTGTTTAATTTGTTAGATTATAACCAGGAAACCACATGAAAAAGTCTAAATTAGCAATGTGAGTAATCTCCTTTTTGTGAACCTTTTTACAAACTATTTTACAAAGCCTTAAATAATTTTATATATGATTAGCAGTGATTGAGTCTTTGTAATTCTTCAATTACTGCCGGTATGTTGGGGTTTTGAATAAAAAAAATGTGAAACACGTTACCATTGGACAATGAGATAGCCAATGAGTAATATGACCCACCAGTCATGGATTGACAATACTGAATGAGTAACTGTGTAGATATAAACATTGTAATCGCTCTCAATACTGTGAAATGATAAAATCTGTTTTGGTTAAATTGGGATTCACTCACCAGTATTTCCCACTGACAAATGTTTTTAAAACGCGTTTCAGGTAACAAAATGTTAAAGCCAAATAGAAGCCAGCTGGAGAGCACTGAAGGCTTGGAAAAACGTGGCTATAAAAGTTACCTAAATAAAGAAAGATGTTTTACTCAATAAATTAGGGTTTATCCCTATAAATATGTTTGTAATGAAAACTTGGGTTTTATCCCAATATGTTTATTATTATAAAAATGTGGTGTTTTACTCTGATAAAATATTTCCTAACTACGATCCTGATGAAAATTCCGCTGCCAAATAATGATAAACACCGATACCACCATCTCTGAGTAGGCCGCGGCCGCCCGCCTCCCGAGGCAGGGGTCGGGGGTTGCGACCAAGGTGTTATCAGAGCTACAACCACTAATTTCAGCCAAAGAAGTGTTCTGCTGACATTAAAATTGTCAATTTTGTTAGGAAATAATCAATGAGACTATGTGCATACGTGTAGATTATTATTTTGTGTTATTTGACAATTTGTTAGTTTACCTGTTTGAGTGATCAAGGACCTTCGGACGCTTACCATCAACTGTCCAGTTCACCTAAGGACGAAGGAACTTCTTCCCAGCCCACGCTCGGGGTATTCGGCTGACACCAAAGAAGGGATTTTCGTATTCAAAGCACAAGCTGAAGAACCATTCCTTCCCAAGAAGAGAGGATGGTTCAGCAGAGGAGCACACGAACGTAGAAAAAGAATGAGAAAATTGCAACAACAGCGGGCCTTAGCAGCGACCAATAGAGAAATGAATGCTCAAACCTAGGATATACTTAATAGGAGATTAGCTAATTTTCACATATTAGCTACCACAGAATCTAGAACAACTTATTGCACCCCAGCCGTTACCACTATTTCCCACATAACCCATGGAAATCGAACTAAACCCAGTAGACCAACCTCCAGTACCTGCTTTTGACCCAGCAGAGATTCCTAGAGTCCCAACACTCCCTCCTCCAGATTATGACCCATGGTTTGATGACCATAGGGATTACCAACAACTTTACCCAATAAAGGAACCCATGCAAAACTAAGGAGCACCTTACCCAAACTTGGACCCTCTAGACCCATATTTTGATAATGACCAATATATCAGGGAGATCCTAGAGAACCCATACCCACGAGAGGAACCGATGACCCAATACCCTGACCCGATACCAGCACCCGCACCACCCATGAGTACTGAGAACATATAGGAACTCTGAACGCTTGGTGAGGAGTTGTTAGATGAAAGTGAAAGGATAAGACAGATAGGTGAGAGGCTCGTTTGGAAGTATGACGAGCGTAACATGCAGTATTGGATGGACCCCCACTAAGTAGTAATATATGTGTGTGTGTGTGTGTGTGACTTGAAAAAAATAGATAATCTTATAGCTACTGATGCCTACTAGTATTGTATTTTAAATTCCAGTTATGGTTTGTACTAGACGCATATATATAAAATAGAGTAAAGGTCGCAACGAACGACGATTTTGACCAATTTGTTTGTGTTGTGAGATTGTTTGCATTTAATATTGTTTTGCGATATTAATACTTGGTAAATGTTTATAATCCAGATGGACAACGCAGCAAATCAGAAAAACCAGAATAATGATAATCAAATTAATAACAGTGCAATTCGACACATTGTAACCCAAGGAATTAGAGATGTTATGCCCTATATCATCCAAAATGTTAAAGAAGCAGAAAATAATAACTGTAATAGTGGAAGTAAGCGAACACATACCGAACCAAGTCACAGCTTGAAAAATGGACCATTTCTTCAAATGCCAATTCCAAAAAGAAGAAGAACCATGTCCTATGGTTATTCCTACAAAGAATTCTGGTCCTGCAAACCGATAGAAAAGATTGAGGCTGTCATAAAAATAAGCAAGTGCGCAGAAGAAGATAAGATCATGTTTGCCTCCAATTTATTTAATAATGCAACTCTAGAATGGTGGAACACTACTCTCCAGTCTAGGGGGAGTGACAGGGTCTATGGTATGGAATGGAATGAGTTTAAGAACATGGTGGAAAGAAAATTCTGTCATCCCAATGAAATGGAACAGATAGCTAATAAATTCTTAAACCTTAGAATGACTGGAGTAGACAGCAAGGGTTACACTACTACATTCTTTGAATATGCTAGAATAGTGCCAACCCTAGCATCACTAGAACCAGTGTTAATCTCCTGTTACATCTGGGGATTAATCAGTGAAATTAGACATGTAGTCAAGGGAGCTAGACCACAAACCATAGAAGAAGTTGTAGAACTAGCAAATACTTTAACTGATGAATTAGTGCGTACCCAAGAAGAAAACCAAAGAAAGAACCTGGCTCAAAAGCTTACCCAGGAATTTCGCTACGGTAATTCCAACCATGGGAAAAACGTAGGTTCTACTTCTACTCCTTACTGCAAGTACTGCAAAAGAAAGCATTCTGGGAGATGCTCCATATACTGCAATTTCTGCAAAATATCTGGACACAAGGAAGAAGACTGCAGGAAGAAACCCAACAATAAGATATGCTACAATTGTGGAGAACAAGGTCATATTAAGCCGAATTGCCCAAAACTAGCTCCGGCAACGAACAACAATACTACTAAGAATGCTAGATCATTTGTTCTGACAGCCGAAGAAGCAAAAATGATTCCGGACGTGATCGCCGGTACGTTTTTAGTTAATGATGTTTTTGCTAAAGTATTATTTGACTCTGGTGCGAACCAAAGTTTTATTAATACTTCATTTTGCAAACTTCTCAATCAACCATTAACTAAACTCCAACAAGAATGTCTAGTAGAAACAGCCAATGGAGAATCCATTAAGAATACTGAAATCTTGCAGGGAGCAAGAATAGAATTTTTAAATCAAAAGTTTATTGCAAACCTTTACCCAATGAATCTGGCAGGATTTCATATTGTACTAGGAGTGGATTGGTTAATAGCCAATAAAGCAAGTATTTTATGTGATCAAAAGACAATACAAGTAAATTCATCAAAAGGTGAAAAGATCACAATTAAAGGAGATAAGCCAACTAGATCCACGAAATTCATCTCTGTTATGAAAACAACAAATTATGCTAGGAAAGGATCACTAGTGTATATGCTTTCTGTAATCATAAACACTAAAGGAAAGGAATTAAAAGATATTCCTGTAGTATCTCAATTTTCAGATGTATTTCCAGAAGAACTACCAGGATTACCGCCGGACAGAGAAGTCGAGTTCCGAATTCACGTGCTACCAGGAACAACACCAACTGCCAAGGCACCTTACCGATTAGCACCAGCGGAGATGCAAGAGCTAAAGAAACAACTAGATGAACTTTTGGAGAAAGGATTCATATAGCCAAGTTCATCACCATGGGGAGCACCAATCTTATTTTTCAAAAAGAAAGATGGGTCAATGAGAATGTGCTGTGATTACCATGAATTGAATAAAGTCACGATTAAAAATCGGTACCCATTATCGAGAATCAATGATCTGTTTGATCAACTGCAAGGAGCTCGATGCTTTTCTAAAATCGATTTACGCTCAGGATATCATCAATTAAAGGTACAAGAAGAGGACATTCCTAAGACCGCTTTCAGAACAAGGTATGGCCATTATGAATTTACTGTCATGCCATTTGGTTTAACCAATGCCCCAGCCGCATTTATGGACATGATGAACCGAATATGTAAGCCATATTTGGATAAATTTATAATTGTCTTTATAGATGATATTCTCATTTACTCTAAAAGTAAAGAGGAACATGCAGCGCATCTGCATGCACTCCTAAATTTGCTGAGAAAAGAAAACTTTACGCTAAATTTTTGAAATGCGAATTCTGGTTAGAAGAAGTGCAATTTCTTGGACATTTAGTTAATCATGAAGGAATTCATGTGGATCCCACAAAAATTAAGGCAATTACTAAATGGAAAGTCCCTAAGTCACCAACAAAGGTTAGAAGTTTCCTAGGATTGGCTGGTTATTATAGAAGATTTATCCAAGATTTTTATAGAATAGTCATTCCCTTAACAAAACTAACCTGTAAGTCTGTTAAGTTTGAATGGGGACCAAAACAAGAAGAAGCCTTTAGAATCCTTAAGCAAAGATTAACCAACACACCCATACTAGCATTACCAAAAGGAACTGAAGACTTTGTAGTTTATTGTGATGATTCTAAGTTAGGTTAAGGGTGTGTGTTAATGCAACGTCAAAAGGTTATAGCTTATGCTTCTAGACAACTTAAGAATCATGAAGAGAATTATACAACCCATGATTTAGAATTAGGAGCCACAATTTTTGCCCTGAAAATTTGGAAACATTACCTTTACGGTGGTAAGTTCACAATTTTCACTGATCATAAGAGTTTAAGATATGTTTTCGGGCAAAAGGAATTGAATATGAGACAAAGACGCGGCATGGAAATTCTTAGTGAATACGTTGTAGTATCCAGTATCATGCAGGAAAAGATAATGTAGTTGCTGATGCTTTAAGTCGAAAGTATCATGAAAAGCCAAAAAGAGTACGTTCTCTTAAATTAAATCTGTGGATAGATTTAAATGAACAGATTAGAGAAGCACAGGAATCAGTAATCAAGAATGATACTGAAAATTTGAAAGGAATGATGAAGGAATTAGAAAAAGCAACGGATGGAATTTGGAGATTCCATAAGAAAAGAATCTGGATACCTAAACTAGGAAATCTACGTAGCAGAATATTAGAAGAAGACCATAAGTCTAAGTATACGATACATCCTGGAAGTTATAAAATGTATCAAGACTTAAGAAAGAATTTCTGGTGGATAGGAATGAAAAAGGATATAGCAGCTTATGTAGCCAAGTGTCTAACTTGTGCACAGGTCAAAGCTGAACACCGGAAACCCTCGGGTTTGTTGCAGCAATTGGAAATGCCTGTATGGAAATAGGAATTGATAACAATGGACTTTGTTACCAAATTACCCAAGACACGAAAAGACAATGATACAATCTGGGTGATTGTAGACAGGTGTGACAACTGTGTTCTGTAATCGATGTACGATGTAAAACAATGATGTTTATTAATAAAACAATGTGCTTTGGTGTTACTATATGTTTTTTGGTGTTATTACGTGTGTAATTGTGTTTGGTGATTCTACAATGTGATTCGATTCCAATTTCAAGCTTTAAATCGCTTTCTGGAAGGTTATACGCAAATTGGTGCGTAAAGGCAGCCAGTTTAACGCGACAAACACTCCAGAATAGTGACATAGGCTTAACATACCTTAAATAACCTCCACATAACTTAGAAATAAGTTTTGAATGGTTTGGTGTGTTGAAATCAACTTTGTTCGATCGCAGGGACTATTTGTGTCAAACTGCAAAACTATGCCGATTTGTATAGTAACGAACATTCCGAAACTTGATCATAAGTTAAAAATACCCTAAATAACCTTTACATAGCTTAGAAATAGGCTTTGAGGGGTTAGGTATGCTAAAATAAACTTTATTGATCAATAGGGACTAAAAGCGTCAAAAAGTGCACAAGTTTGCATTTTCGCGCATATCTTACGTTCTGAATATATCCGGACCTCCAAAAATTTATGTAAGCATTGAAATATTTTATTTTAGTTTTTGGAATAAGAAAAATCCATTCGTCACGCAATTTGGATCGTTTTTCGCGCTTATGCGCATTCCGTCGTAATTAAGCGAACATCGCGATCATACGACCAAACGAACTGACATCCGGCATATTTTTTAGCATGTTTCATGTCCACAATGTTTAGGCATCATTTTAGGGCCTTAAATTTGGCTTAACGGGCCTTAAACGTGTCGAAATGAGCTTTAAACACCAACAGGGACTGAAACTGTCAATATGGCAAAGTTGTTTTCTAATCAGGACCCTCAGGCGGGGCGCGTAAGGTTTGTGTATACCTTACGCGGGCCGCGAGGCCCTCCCAAATCAGAAGAATCTGTTTTAAACAACCGTTAACAGCTGTTAAACACCCAAAACCCATTTCCACATGCCTTTTCCTGATTCAAGGGGGCCATTTTGATGCACATGGGGTTATCAACACTTGTATGGATGAGATCGAATCTTGGTTTACGATAAACGATCTTAACGGTTCAAGAAATCCTATAAATACCCTACCCTTCACTTGCAAAACCCACACTTGAATTTTCTGAAATATCTCTAAGTTGAAGTGCAAACCACTTCATACCTGAGATTACTTGGAAAATCAAGAGCTTGCGGGGACCTTCTGTAAGTGTTCTTTCGTTCTTTTAATTCGTTTTAGCGTTTAAGTCAAACTGCGTTTGACTTTCTGCATTGACCAGTTTATGGTCAATGTGAAGTTCGTTTGAACTTCATAACGTGAGCGTAATCACGATGATTATAGTCCCTAGTGACTATACCTACTGATTACCACGTTATCTAGGCTCACTGACAAGTCGTAGTTTCGGCCAAAATGCGTATTCTTGCGTATTTTGTAACCAAACTACTCTTAGGTATCAAAACCGTTTGTTTTGATACCAAACTTGTTTTCTAACTTAGTTAAGCATGTTTTAACATGCTTAGCTCGTCACTTTTTAGTTTAGTGCTTGTGTAGAGTCGTAAGTCAAGCGGACTAAACACCCGCTTAGACTTTCGTACACGACCCGTTTGGTCGATCATTAGGATCCGACCAAACATGGTTAGTGACCATAGTTGCATAGGGAATAACCTTCCGAGGTTATACCTTATGGTCACCTAGTTTAGGTAGTTGTATGATAAGTAGATTATATGCCATAGGTAAATTACCAGAATACCCTTTTCATGTATAATTGGTAATTAAGCTTATGTAACCTAAAATTTTGTCACATAACTGATTATACAACATGATTAAACATGTATTGGCATATAATACTTGTCATAGGACTAGTTAGACGTCTCGAACGCGCTTTGCGCGCACGACGCGTTAAAGTAGCGTAAGCTACCTTAATGGGTCGCGATGGGTCGAAAGCACTTAGGTTAGGTTTCATTTAGGATGTAGGCCTTGTTAAACCATATCACATGAGTCCAACACTCATTTGGTTTACAAGACCTCATTCTGTCCGATCTTCCGATTTAGGCGTCTATTATTTGACTAGTGATTCAATTACTAGGTGCTGCTTGATTTCTCTGGTTTACTCGAGTTTGTTAAAGTACTATTGATTGAGGATACCTTGCACTACAAGTGAGTACATAGATCCCTTCTTTTTACTGTTTTCGATTGTTTTGGGGTGATTCATATGTATCAAAACGATTTCAATATTCTAGCGATGGTTTCAAAAAGATTGATATGGTTTATACAAAACTAATAACGATTTCGATAATGTGAATGAACTTGTTGGTGGTAGTTACATAACGAATGACATTCATTAGCATTGATCAAGCCGACCAGTATTAGGTTATGGTACCATAGGATCTGACATATCCCGTTATTGCACTATACCCATGGTTATGTGTGGGTGTTGTGGGTAACGACTGAATCTGTAATTATTAACTTACCCTTTGGAGGTTTGTTAATACGAGAAGCGAGGAACGAGGTAGTCGAGTCACGAAGGTTTGAATGTTATTAACGAGACGACCATATATAAGTTTTCACACTTAAAACGAGGATGATTTAAACGATTTAAACGAATTAACGATTTGGGAACGATTCATACAAGATTAAACGAGTTGGATAAACGATTGGTTTTTGGTTAAGTGTTTAGATAACGGGACGGGGGTAATGTGGTGAAAACATGGTAGATACGCCGCTGGTACTTCTTATATATAAGTGTTTTCAACATATTACATACCGTGGCGTTATTTAGTTCACTTGGGTAAACGATTTTGAAACAACGTCACTTAACGATGTTTTCGAAAGGATATAAACCATACGAGTTTTATTAACGAGTTAATACCAGATGTTTTACAATTTGCTTTACTAAAACAAATGTTCTTGGGTTAAGAATCATGGCTACGAGGTTTTATAAACTATAACCCGCTTGATTTGAGTTGGTTAATTAAGTTGCAATATTATACTCTTTTCAAAACAAGGTTTTTAATAAAGTATTGCAACATTTAAACTAGCCATGAATCCGACACTCTTATAAAACCTATGTACTCGCCAGCATTTCTTTGCTGACTTTGTTTTTACATATGTTTCAGGTGATGTTGCTTGATGATGATGATTACTAGGATGCATGAGTCACATAGGATCTGGACAAGGCCTTAGTGACATAATAACAATATTAGTCGATATGTAACTCGTTTGTTTTGTGTTAAAACAATGTAAATTACTTAATGAATCAATAAAACGAAACTCTTTTTGTATCCATGGTTGTGAAAAGATAATTCTGTTACAACACTCCCCGACGTTTCCACCACGCTTTGTTGTTTTACGTGGTCGGGGTGTGACAACAGGTTAACCAAATCTGCTCATTTCTTACCAATGAAGGAAACTTTCAGTATGGAACAACTAGCCAAGTTGTATGTGAATGAAATAGTTTCATTACATGGAATTCTTTTATCTATTGTTTCTGATTGAGATAGCCGTTTTACTTCTCATTTTTGGACAAATTTCCAAAAAGCAATGGGAACCAAGCTAAATCTAAGCACCGCTTATCATACTCAAATGGATGGACAAAATGAAAGGACGATTTAGACAATGGAAGATATTCTTAGAGCTTGTGTAATTGACTTCGGAGGAAATTGGGATGATGACCTACCATTAATAGAATTTTCCTACAATAACAGCTATCATACCAATATCAATGCTGCACCATTTGAAGCACTTTATGGATGAAAGTGCCGAAATCCAGTCTGTTGGGCGGAAATTAGAGAACAACAATTATCTGGACCAGAGATAGTGCAAGAGACAACAGACAAGATTATTCAAGTCAAGGAATGACTCAAAGCAGCACGTGATCGACAAAAGAGTTATGCAGATAACAGGCGAAAGCCATTGGAATTTCAGGTAGGAAACAAGGTATTATTAAAGGTTTCTCCTTGGAAAGGAGTGGTGAGATTCATCAAAAGAGGAAAGCTAAGCCCCAGGTATGTTGGACCCTTTGAGATTATTAAAAGAATAGGACTAGTAGCTTATCAGCTACAACTGCCAGAGGAAATGGTAGGAATACATGATGTATTTCATGTATGTAATCTCAAAAAGTGTTTAGCCGATGAATCATTAGTAGTACCACTTAAAGATATAGAAGTAAATGAAAAGCTTAAATTCGTAGAGAAGCCTCTACAAATTGAAGACAGGAAAGTCAAGAATCTTAAACACAAAAGATTAGTTTTAGTCAAAGTAAAATGGGATTCCAAAAGAGAACCAGAGTACACTTGGGAGCTTGAATCAGAGATGCAGAGGAAATATCCACACTTGTTCCAGTAGACCTCGAGGACGAGTTCTAAAACAAGGTGGGGAGGATATAACAACCCTCCTAAAATATTTTCTACACTCCTAAAATATTTATAATGTCCCTAAACGTCCCAAAATACACCCCATATGCGAAAACAGACCCTAAATACCTTTATTTTATAAAAATTAATTAAAAACAAAAATTAATGGGTCCTAGAGGGGCACGGCAGAGCCCTTAAGGGCCGTCGCGGGGCGTGAGCGCTCGTCTACGAGGCGACACCCTGAGCCGCCACGTGTCACATTCGCGTCGAACCTATACGTATGACCGGACAAAGCTACGCCGTAGACCCCCTAGCTCGCGGGCCGCGTAAGCCCAGCCCTTGGCTTTCGCGGGGCACGACGGACTTGACGATCAGCCCTATAAATTGCTTTGATCGGCCACAATCCCAATTCGCTCAAAACTTTTACTTTCTCTCTCAAATTCTATAGTGTAGAAATTATACCGGGCACAATACCCACTAAAGTAGTGAAGCTTTTCCTCGTTGTAAGTATTTTAACCCCTGGTTACGTATTAGATACACTGCCTGGTTGATCTAGTGCTCCGTAACCGCTGTTGAGGCTTTGCCCGACATTGTCGTTGGAGTTCTGTCTCAGGAAGGGTATAACTAATGTAAATATTGGGTTATTATACCAGCGCGTGTGCATTTTTTAATTTATTAGATTATAACCAGGAAACCATATGAAAAAGTCTAAATTAGCAATGTGAGCAATATCCTTTTTATGAACCTTTTTACAAACTATTTTACAAAACCTTAAATAATTTTATATATGATTAGCAGTGATTGAGTCTTTGTAATTCTTCAATTACTGCCGGTATGTTGGGGTTTTGAATAAAAAAAAATGTGAAACACGTTACCATTGGACAATGAGATAGCCAATGAGTAATATGACCCACCAGTCATGGATTGACAATACTGAATGAGTAACTGTGTAGATATAAACATTGTAATCGCTCTCAATACTGTGAAATGATAAAATCTGTTTTGGTTAAATTGGGATTCACTCACCAGTATTTCCCACTGACAAATGTTTTTAAAACGCGTTTCAGGTAACAAAATGTGAAAGCCAAATAGAAGCCAGTTGGAGAGCACTGAAGGCTTGGAAAAACGTGGCTCTAAAGTTACCTAAATAAAGAAAGATGTTTTATTCAATAAATTAGGGTTTATCCCTATAAATATGTTTGTAATGAAAACTTGGTTTTTATCCCAATATGTTTATTATTATAAAAAATGTCGTGTTTTACTCTGATAAAATATTTCCTAACTACGGTCCTGATGAAAATTCCGCTGCCAAATAATCTTAAACACCGATACCACCATCTCTGAGTAGGCCGCGGCCGCCCGCCTCCCCGAGGCAGGGGTCGGGGGTTGCGACACAAAGCAACTCGAAACTTAGTGCTATGCTAAAATACTTAAAGTATCAATACTAACTAACGAAACAAAACGCATTAAACGAGCATCTTACACGCAAAACGAGGAGGAGGTTGCACAAAACAACACCTTTGTTTGAAGCTAGGCAGCTTCTTACGAAGGCACTACCTTCATATGAAGGCAGCCTGTTTGAACCAGGGTCTCCTGTGCGAACCCACCAACTCTATAATTACCCAGCCTCTCCACATTCATTTCTCACTTGCTAATTTTGATCTGAAACTCTACCGAATTGTTGTCCGACCATTTTCAAGTAAGATTTAAAAGTTTTCTTCAATTATACAACGTTTTCCACTTCGATTTTCACAAGAATCACTACATTTTCATCTAAACTCTTCTGTTTTCACCTAAAAACAATCAACTTTTCACTTAACTTCTTCTTTTCTTCATAAATTCCTGCTTTTCATGGAAACCCTTCATCTTTTTTCATCAAAACTTCTTCATCTACAACGGTTTCACACTTAACCGAGTGTATTGGGACTAGCCACGACTTCCTAATGTAACAACCCGAATTTTTGAAGTCGAAGTACAAGTCAAAGTCAAAGTCAATGGAAGAAAAGATTGCTAATTGCGATCTGTCACTCCTTGCTTAATTACTGACTGTGCTTCTCGACTTGTAATCGATACTCTAGTTTATTCGCTTTAGTTGTATTATGTGGAGTACTTGTTAATAAATCGCTATTTAATCGCTAATCGACTTATCGCTAATAGCATCGCTATCGCATCGCAACTCAAATTATAGGTTATGGATATTGTTTTACGTGTGTATGCTATTATGTGTTACTTGAGCATGTTATGTTTATGTTGAGGTGATTAATCGCAATCGTAACTCTATCACAACACAATCTCATCGCAAACTCGAGATTTAAGGCTTATATTTATGGTATTTAGTAGTTAGGTTATTTGTGTAACTAATGGGTAATACTATCCCATCGCTCACTCGAAACGCATCGCAACGCTCAACGCACTAAACGAAACATCGAAAACCAACTTGCCGGATCACTTCGATCGAATAACCATTCGATCGAATGGTCATCCGATCGGATGGCCATCCGATCGGTTTGCCATCCGATCCGTTACCTGTGCACACCTTTCCTCTTTAGGAAACTTATAAATACCCCCCTGTCACATCACCAACAGTGATGTGACAGCTCTCACGTTCGTTCAGCGCTTCCAACCCTCTTTTCCTGCGATTTCTCGCGATTCTTATAAGTTTTCCACTCAAATCTTGTACATCTATCATCTACACACACTTCTACATCATTTTCACCTTTGAATCTTCACTTTTAACCATGAAATCAACGGATTTGGGGTGTTCTAGGATGATGTCATCATGGGGTTCTTGTGAGCTTCAAGGGTTGGCCTCATTCCACCAAGAATAACTCAGATCTACATGATTTCCACATGATTAAACACTATTTCGCATAGATCTAAACATTTTCATGGTCAAGAAGATTGAAAGATGGTTTCAGAACTTTCTTTCAACTCTTTTACACTCAATGCCTTCAAAACCGATAGAATCGGAGCTCGTTCAGGCCTTCTACTTGTTTGCTAGTGAAGTGTCGGTCTGAGATCTGATTCCTATCAAAGAGACAACCAATTCCAGATTAAACACGAACAAACCGTCACGAACAGTTAACCAATCGGACTGGGTGATTCCCATCCGATCTGATAGACTGGACTGGTGGGGGTTCCTGTTATTCGATACATTGTCATACCGTCTTGATCAAACCGCAAACTTTTCAACCTAACCAAATATTCAAAACGATCAGATTGTTGGACGGATTGTCGTCCGATAGGATAGCCGTCCGATCGTATTGCCGTTCGATTGGATTGCCATCCGATCGAACAACAATCCGATTGGATTGCACATGGTCATCAACACTTAAACTTTTACAATTTTCAAAGATCATCAGTTTCTAACGGATTGCCATCCGATCGGAAGACCATCCAATCGAATGATAATCCTGCTATGAACTTGTTCTCTGAAGTGTCTCACTGGACGGATCGCTCTCCGATCGGATGACTGTTCGATCAACGACTTAAAAGGTAGAGATACTTCTCTGATTTTAAAATGCCGCAACGAAAACTTCAAAGTCACATCATACACAAACACATCCATCCCAAACGAATGTCAATCTGATCGAATGGCCATTCGAACGGATTTCTTCCTCTCTCTCTCCTCCCTCATGACCGTCCCCTCTCTCTCTCTCTCACCATCTTCATCCTTCCTTCAACCTTGTTCTTCATGTTCAAGCTCATTTCTAGCAACCTTCAAGTTGGTGTGAAGATCTAAAGGGGTTTCCAAGGTGCATTCAAGTAATTTCAAGCTTCCTATCATCAAAATCTCATCCCACAACCCACTTGAATCTTGAAGGTATAACACTTATGTTTAAATCATACTTTGATTCTAGGTTGTTCTTGATGATTTGAAGTTTCTCTTGAATCTTGGGATTTTCACTAAACTTGAAATCTAAAATGAAATGGGTCATGATACAAATAAAAAAAAATGGTGATGTATATGTATATGTATAACCGTACACATATACATATGTGTTTAAGTTTGGAGCTTTATTTTGATAAAGTACTTGTTTAAATGTTACATGTTCTTGAATGATGGTAAAAATGCAAGTATTTGGTGATTTATGTATGATATGTTAAATGTAAATTACATCAGCAAATAAATCTGAATATATCACATATTTGATGCATTTAGATTAACATAAAATGATGATGTTATGATAGTATGCTTTAGGCACTTGTACATGAAGATACATGTTGATGTAAAGCTCAAGAAATGGTAAAAAGGGGTTGTATGACAAAAATGTTTTAGATCAGGTTACAAACACTAAAAATAACATTATTTGGTATATTATAAGGACATAAAACTTTGACATAGGTTTGATAGCTTTGCATGTTGTACATATAGCCTAAAAAGTGGTAAATTATGTGAAATTTGCATGATTTATGTGCTTTATTTAAGACCTGCACTATCATGAGTATAACCATTATTTTATTCAGTAAATAACATGGTTTATGTTAAAATTTCAAGTCGTTTCAATTTGGGATGGTTCGGGTAACGTTTGGTGCAAAACTATGCGGTAAAACGGTTAAAAATCGCCTTTTCGGAGGATTTTTATTAAACTGTTTTAGATCAGTAAGTAAACTGATATTTTTGATATAAAAATAAGTATTTTAACTTACATTAAGTTTACTTGGTGTTTGGTTAGTCATACGTGACTTCCGACGCCCAAAAATGTTACCGAAACGCTAAAATAAGTGTTTTTCGACATACACTAGAATGGGTTGTTCATGGGTAAATTCTATGTGTTATAATGTGCTATGTGTTTTACAATATGTATGATGATATGTTGAATGTTAACAATATTATGTGTATTACGATATTAAATTTATGTCACGTTTGAGAATATATATTACGACGCGCAAATCGTAGATATATTGCTATTTAACATGATAAGGGTCACTAATAAAATCGTTCGAGTCGCAAAGTTTTAAAATATATATGTGAACTCATATATATAAAAATACACCAAAATAATCAAAAATAATAACTTTTCGAGAAATCTCAAAGTTATGTGAAAATTCTAAGTATCGGAGAAACTTCGGTATTTTTGTGAGTTTTGATTATTAAATCATTCTTATTTAATTTAGAACGAATAAACTATTTGAGGGATTGTGTTAACATATAAAAATGCACCCAAAGGTGAGTACATAGTCCCCCCTTTTTTTGTTTTCAAATGTTTTTGGGGTGATACATATGTGCCTATTCACTATTTTCATGATTTCGACTATATGATTTCACATGCATAAGTACTATCTTTTGACGAATTAAACTATTATCGATGGTTTAAACGACTGATTTCCAAGGTTTGTTAGAACTAATTGTTTATTTATACTGTTATTTATACATTCATTAACAATGATCAAGCCGATTGGTAGTACGATATAGCGCTATAGGACTAGACACCCCATTCCTGTTGTATGGAATGTCAGAAACCAAATTTTAACCAAATAGAATTTGCCTTTGTGGTATTTCTATAGTCTCCAAAGTGTAGTTTGATGCACTAAGGGTTGAATGTATTGCTAAATCGCGATTTATGGTATATTTCGATATACTACCAACGTGATATTGTTTGCAAAAGCATAATTTGATATGCTATTATTTACTAAAGTATAATTTGATATACTATGTACAAATCCAACATATATTTTGTTAATTACTAAAACATAGTTGATATGTTATTTACCAAACCAAAGTATATTTGATATACTATATGTTTAACTGTTTTGAAACTAAAATATATTTCAATATATTACTTATCCGACTTTCTTAAAACCAAGGTATATTTTTATGTATACTATAACTTTTATATCAATGCAAAGTGTTCTAGAAACCAAACTTTTATCAAGGATTCATGGCTACTTTTTTAAACATATAATCTTTTCTTATATGATCCAAAGCCATGAATCTAATTCACAAAACCTATGTTACTCACAGGCATTTTTATGCTGACGTATTTACTTTCACATATGTTTCAGGTTTTATTTCGTGACGACTGTTGATTGCTTTACATAGTATGGACATGGGACTTAGTAATTATAAAAACATGAACGGAAATTGTACTGTTTGTTGATCAAATTCCAAGACAATGTAACTTTTTATGTCATAAAACAATATTCTAAATTCCATGTGTCGTGAAACAATGATTCTGTTGCAACACTCCCCGACGTTTCCGCCACGATTTATTGTTTTACGAGGTCGGGGTGTGACAATGGAAGCGATGGTAACGACGTTTATATAATGATGTTTTTGGCGCGTAGTTTAGGAGGGAATTTTTTCTAATAAATGTTAATAATTGACTTTCAGTTACTGTTTTGTTCCATCTACCGGCTAAGTCTGCAACGCGTTTTATCATTAAGCTCTGGCGTTTTGTATTAATGGTGTTTTAGTCGTTTTGAATGGCGTGTTGCTCATTTAGTTTGGCGTTTTGAATTTGGCCAGTAAAATACATTTTTACCCTTAATGAAGCACGTTTAAGTAATAAAATTGATGTTTTTTACGAAATGCCACCACGCCAATCTAGTCCATAGATTGTTTTGATCTGACGATCCATAAGCGTTCTCACCTGTAGGATCGAGGATTCATCCAAACGAGTCAATTAGAGTCAGATCTAGTTTCTAGAAAGGCGGAATCAGACTAGAAATCGTCAATCAGTGTTAGAACAGGAGTAGAAGAGTAGAAAGTCACTTTAAACATGTTCTTCATTCATATAAAACATTTTGGTACAGAGAGAATTGGACAGCACTTCGGTACAAAATTCTCCAGAAAGTTACAAATGAAGAACACTACTAGCCTATTTATAGGCTTCCCAGACCTCATGAACCATTTCATGCTTTCTGGCCAGACCCCATGAACTGAGGTTTCCACCTCATACGACCTGACCTATCAGGTCGTGCGATCTGGTCAATACTCATAAACTTAACATTTTAATCCACCAAGCTAGCCTATCTCATACATTCGACCCGACATAGACTGATGACGCAGGCGATAGACATTATGCATCAACAAACTCCCCCTTGGATATTGCCGCAGTCTTCAGTCAGCCGATCTTCAAAACATTCTTCACAGAGACTAGAAAAATTCTTCCCTTTGCTACGGCTTTTTCAATAACGCTTTCCTGAGTTGTTCCTTCTCTTTAGCAGCTCTCTTTTCTTCCGCTAGCCTTTGTTGCCATGTAGCTCGAGCGATTCTGTCTTTTTCTTCACGCTCTTCTTTCCTCTTCTTTGCTTTCAGAGACTCTTTCTTCAGGCTCCCCTTTTCGTTAAGCTTCCATGCTTTTGGGATCGACACCTGGCTTTCCGGTTACAAGCTTCCCCTTGCGTCAAGTTCGTCTTTAGACTCCCCCATAGAATCGGCTATCGGGATCGTAATCTGGAACTTTCATCTGCAAATCTCAAACATTTATGAGAAAAATCATTTTGAATGTCCAGGATTGATGACCTGGCTCTTTCAACATATGCTAAAATATTTTTACAGTGAAAGCATTTTTAGTTGTCCAGGATTACTTGATTCTCTCCCCCTATCAAAATACTATAAAGATTTGATGATATTAAGAATCCAACAACTAAACCTAGCTCTTTACAATCAGATTTTACCAATTTGAACATCCAAATCCCTCACAGTCAATCATCCAAGTCCAACTTAATGACCTTGGAGACTTCACAAACTGTTTTTGATTTTTGAATAAAAACTTCAAGTTTCAAATTAATAAACTTGTTTATTTTCAGAAACACGATCAGCATACTCAGATTTTGAAACTCATCTTTCGGACATAGGTTGTCGAAAATAAAGTAGAACTAAAAATCTTTTTATATTTTTCTGAAACATAAAAGCAGTAAAGAAATATTTACAAACATATTTACCGACAATATTTTTGTTTGAGTTTGCATCAGAGGATCATATCAGTTTATGACAAATCACTAGCACCGTTGAGCTTGATTTAACTTTAAGTCTTTAAACAAATTCACTTCTGATTGTTAGTATTGTTGTCCACTTAAACTTCTACACAAATTCCAATTGATTCAAGATACGAATTAGTGTTTTAAGAACTAAACTTATTCGTGTGTCCCACCTCAGAATATGACCGTATCCAGACTTCTATATTCAGTCTTACAGGTGAGTGCACACTAATGATATCTGTAAGGGGTAAATGCGAGGCCATGAGAGCTCAGGCTAGAACTTCCGTTCAATCAGAGAGATGATGGCTCGACTTTAGGTGGGTCCCCCTTGGGGATTTTCTTTTCAACAGCACATGATTAGCATTTTTCAATGTTTCATCATTTTTTATGCTGAGGGTGAGCTTTATGAATAAAGCAGTGCAGAGTATTATACGAGGACTAGGCTATTGCTCCCGCAAAATCAGAAGTGCTGGTATAATAACCCAGATATCATCACGTACAAAGACCTAGTATGTCAGAAATAGTAAGCCTTTCAAACAAGATTTCGGGGGTTACCCATATATCCGGGAGATGTTCCCCATAAGATAAGCAAATTATTTGTTATGTTTATATCTCGAACTCAATCTACTAATTGTGTGAAGTCTACTGGCACATCATTAGTGAGACTCGTTTAAAAACATTTTGAGTTTCCATTTCTTTAGCATGTTGTGATAGTCCACTGATGTACTATCATTTCCTCTTTTTCACACAAAACTCATTTTTGATTTTTCAATGTTTTTGGCTTTTTCAAAATTTCTAATATTTTTGGATTTTTTTAACAATCAATTTCTTACTCCCCCTAAAATTCAAAATATTTATAGAAAATTTGACAACCTGATACTGATAGCTTTGTCTCGCCATCCATTTTTTGCTTTTCGTGCACTGAATTGCAGAAAATATAACATGTGAAGCAGAAATTACCCCCCATGATTTACAACACATTGATATTTTACAGTTTGAAAACCGTTTTTCAATCTTTGTGAAATTAATCATGTTTGTTCCGTCGTGAGGGTTTTGGCATATTCACTCAACATATTTTTGTAAATTTTCAAATTTTTCAATTTTTAGGGTTTTGAAATATGGTTTAATTATGTACATAAATGAATAAACTCCCTGGTTTCAGACGCAGGGACCAGCAGCCTCCTCTCCTCGTGCCAGGCTACTCCCTTTCCAACTTGATGATCATCTGTTTTCTTGAGCACCTTGAGTTCCAGCAAACCCGACATAACCTCCATTGATTTACTTGACGTCGTATAGCAGTGCTAACATCCCTGTCATGTGCCGTGAGGCGCCGCTATCCATTATCCATTTAGAAATGATAGACCTTGGAAGCCCCTACACACATCAAAAGACATTTACTTAAACAATGATACCCAAGATTTTTCATCATTTGGTACACTACCAAAGACAATATCATGAGCTACTATGTCAACATTTGGAATGTTAAAAACAACATTTGGAACATCTGATTCTGGTTTTGATTTTAGAGCTCCTTCCTTGATAGGTGGGAATTCTTCAATCAACTTATCTATCTCAAACTCAATTTTCTCATCAGTGGTTGCAAAGATTTTCGGTTCAGATTTTAAAACTCCTCCCATTTTCTTTTTCTCAAAAGAATGTTTAGGTTTCTCCACCCACGATTGACTTTGGGAAGTCTTTGTTTTAGAATAAACCTTTGAAGTCTTTTGTGATTTTGAAGATTCACCAATTTCAAAAGTTGATTTTGGTTTGTCCTCTGACTTCAATGATTCACCGCGTTTAAGAATACGCACGGGGGATACCATAGGTGATTTTCCCTTAACATCCTTTGAAATTTTTGATTTTGGTTTATGGAAAACAGGTTTTATTATCTCTTTGACACATTGTTTGGCCATGTGACCAATTTCATTGCATCGATAACATATTCTTTTCTCATATTCAACAAAAGTGGATCTGTTGGCCTCGTCTCTTATCTTTTTGGCCGCAATAAAATCATCAACTGCTTGCTTACTAAAGATATAATCCTTTTCGACTTCTGTATTATTACCAGGCACAAACACTTCACTCAATTTTTCTTTTGGCTTAACTGCTTTCTTAGCCATTTTCGTCTCAAAACCAACACCTTTCTTTTTGTAATTATTACCATGTCTCTTATTATTACCATTGTTACCCACCCATTCATTTTTCTTTCCCGGGTTGTTTGTCGGTTGTTGTTTAACAAAATATTTTTTCGGTTTTGATAGAAACGAATTGTTGTTAACTTCTGAGATATCAATTTCCACGAGTTTAAAAACTTTTTCAACATTTTCCAGGTTCGCATTCTGAATCGGGTACTCAAAATCAGTATACAGTTTGTCAGTTCCGGTCATCGTGTAAACCACAATGATCGAATCGTCATCCAGAACTTTATCTGACTTTGGGATAAACTTATCAAGAAAGTTTCCGTCATCTTCAGAATCTAAACTGGAATTCTCAAAATGAGTTTTAACAATTTCGAAATCAGTGTTATCACTCTCTTCATCCAACACTTGGTCTACAACTGTTTTAACCAGTTGTGACTCGTTGTCGGTGTCAGACGGAGAGAATGTAACATCTATGTTTTCCGGTAACTCATTCTTCTCTGTTCTCATTTTGAGATTCAATGCCTCTTCCACCCGGTCTGGATATTTCTGAGAATAATGATTCCACATTGGGGGTGGAACATTTTTGAAAGCTGGTTTAACTTCCGTTTGTTGAGGAACAATCTGATCAATCACATATGAAGATGAAAGATAACTGATCAACTTTTTGTCGACTCTTTCTGTCTCAATGCGCATCAGTTAAAGTTCCTTCTTTAGAGATGCGATTTTATCCAGATGGATGTTAATCGACATTTGCTTTTCTTTGACCGTAGCTTTGAGCAAATTAGCAATTTTTTCATTTTCTTTACTCTCAGTGTGAATCATTTTAATTGATCATGACAGAGTGTCATAAGCTTCTTTAACATCATTAAAATCAAATTTTAATTTGTCGTTAAACTTTTTCAACTCTTGAAACTGTTTGTCTTTTTCAAGACAATCCATACATGGTTTTAAACAGTTTTCGCATGGCTTTTCAAGAACTGGATCAACCTTTTCAAAAACATTTTCTTGTTTATCATTTTTACTTTCCGATTTACCAAACTCTCCGAACCCAGACTCAGATTTCTCTTCGGATTCGGACTTCACATTTTCTGATTTGTCATCGGACTCGGACTTCTCTCCTGACTCATACATATCACAAGTCTCGATAATTGACTCCTTTTCAACAGACACTGACTCTTGAGTTGCATCTTTGGTCTCATTGTTATCAGAAGGTGTTTTAGTTTGTTCTACCTCTTGCAGCTTGACCATAAGAGCTTTGTCTACTATTTCTTTCAAAGTCTCTTCATTCATTTCCTTTGAGACATCAATAATCTATTGAACCGGAGTTTGTTCAACTTCGTACTGTGGGCAGAAACCCGTAGTCGGTTCACTAAAGAAACCTGCAAAAGAATCAAACACATTAGCTGGCATTATAGATTTAAATGCATTAGTAATAACCTCCTGTTCAGACTGATAATAGTAGACCGCTGCTGCCTCCTCTTCTAGATCTGCAAAACTTTCTTCATTCACCACTTCACTGACTTCCTCAATTTCAGGAACACATTCCTCAATTTCCGGTTCTGGCTCTTCAATAATTTCAGCTATCATTGCAAGACCATCTCCTGGAACGTATTCTGGAATCTTTTCGTCATCTTGATTCACCAAAAGAGCTTTTTCTGTTTGTTTGGATTGACTGTTTTCGATTTGAAGTCGTGGATTGAATGGTTATTGACTGTTTTTATGATAGATAGCCTGTCGGTAATGATCGTTGAAAAACGCATTGTAAAACTCATTCTCCATATTCACATTCTTGGCTATACTTGCTGAAGTTTGAACAGTCATACCTCCTCTGAAAAACGCATTGTAAAACTCTTGATTATCCATTTTATACTTTGAAAAATGTTTCGAAAAATTTCTAAGTTTTGAAAAATTACAATTTCAAGCGACCTGGACTTTCAAACGATCTGGACTTTCAGACGACCTGGACCTTTCAAACGAACTGAATACTTCAAACGATCTGAATTGTTTCAAACGACCTGGACAATTTCAAACGACCTGAACTATTTCAAACGACCTGAACTGCTAAACCGTGTGACCTGATCACTCAAGTCGTGCGGTCTGATCCAACTCGTGCAATTTGAACAAGAACTCAAACGACCTGGTCTAATCCGTGCGATCTGGTCATAATTTTCAAACAATTTGAACAAAAATCAAACGATCTGATCAGTTTCACACGATTTGGACATCATTTTCATACGATTTGGACAGTTTCACCTCGTTTGAAGACTTAGTTTATCAAAATTTCAAGTTTTTGACATTTTTGGATCAGTTTTAGTGTGATTTATGGTCTGAAACTTTGTATGATTGTTCAAAATGATGTTTTACACATAATATCCAGAATTCAGTCCATTTTATCCGTGAAATTGTCTGAAAATCCAAGAAAGAGTAGAAGTATATGGTTCTAAACCGTTCAAAACACTGATATCAACAGATTTGACTCATCCTGAGCTCTGATACCACTTGTAGGATCGAGGATTCGTCCAAACGAGTCAATCAGAGTCAGATCTAGTTTCTAGAAAGGCGGAATCAAACTAGAAACCGTCTATCAGTGTTAGAACAGGAGTAGAAGAGTAGAAAGTCACTTTAAACATGTTCTTCATTCATATAAAAGGTTTTGGTACAGATAGAATCGGACAGCACTTCGGCACAAAATTCTCCAGAAAGTTACAAATGAAGAACACTACTAGCCTATTTATAGGCTTCCCAGACCTCATAAACCATTTCATGCTTTCTGGCCATTTCATGCTTTCTGGCCAGACCCCATGAACTGAGGTTTCCACCTCATACGACCTGACCTATCAGGTCGTGCGATCTGGTCAATACTCATAAACTTAACATTTTAATCCACCAAGCTAGCCTATCTCATACATTCGACACGACATAGACTGATGACGCAGGCGATAGACATTATGCATCAACATCACCGTTTCACACTTTTCAATGTTTTCCCTAAATCCGAACCCTATAAATATATATATATATATAGGAGAAGGATCCGTTAGGAGCCACCCTTTATTGCGAGAACCACGAGAAAGAGTGTGAACACAACCAAAAATACCTAAAAAATCTAAAAAAACACACAATTTTTTTTAATATTTTTTTTATAAAAATCACTACTTTTCGTTAATAAAAAAATTTTAAAAAAATTTTGAATATTAAAAGTAGCGATTTTAATAAAAAATATTAAAAAAACTTTTTTGTGTGTTTTTAGATTTTTTAAAGAATTTTTTAGGTTTTTTGTGGATTTGGCTTTATGGTTTAGTTTTTCGCATTTAGCTTGGGTGGGGGTGGGGGGTTAGGTTTTTGGGGGTGTGGGTTTAGGTTTGGGGGGAGGGGTGGGGGTTAGTTTTTTAGGTTTTTGGTGGTGTAGTGGGATTATTTTGTTGTGTTCACGTCGGTTCTCGCGATTGTCACAACAAAGGTGGTTCTCGCATGAACCATACCCTATATATATATAGGGGAGGGTTCAAGCGAAAACTCCTTTATTGTGAAAACTTGAAAACTAACTAAAAAGCCTAAAAAACATACCAATTTTTTTACAACTTTTTTAATAAATTTTCGCTACTTTTTTTATAAAAAATTCAAAAAAAGTTGTACTGCACATGTGCAATAATGCACATATGGAGCATACATATAATGCACACGTGTAGTACAAGTTTTTTTTTTTTGAAACAAAATTTTTTTATATATAAAAAGTAGCGAAAATTTGTAAAAAAAAATTGCATGTTTTTAGGTTTTTTTAGTTACTTTTCAAGTTTTCACTTTAATTAGGGGTTTTTAATTGAACCCTCCCCTATATACATACATATATATACATATATACATACATATATATATATATATACATATATACATACATATATATATATATATATGTATGTAGAAACGGGATCAGGAAAAAAAGGTTGGAAGTGTGAAAACGGTGAGAACGGATCCTGGTCGAACACGTGGCAGGGACGCTAAATGATATGCATGGGTACAATTGTCATTGTCCATGTTCCCCTCCATAAATCGCGTTATAATTTCGTTTCAAATAAAACTCCAAAAATTTCGTATTAGCAGTTACCTCCTTTCCAAGCTTCCGAGATCTATGGTGTGTAACGTGCATTCCGTTCTACAAAGTAATATTTGATGACGTTTTTATATGTGTTCCAACAAATCATGCAACACATAAATCGTTTTGTTCTTTATGCTTGTTTTAGTGTCGTTTTTTATAGTAATATTTGACAATGCGTTTATGTTTCAATGGCGTTCTTCATGTATCCAATATTTGGGGTTTTCATTATTAATGTTAATTGTCGTTTGTGATCTAATATATGCATGCTTATTGTTTACGATCAATGGCGTTTTACACCTGGTTACGTATATCTGATTAGTTTTGAATGTTTCGCGTTAATTTGTAAACATCAGTTCTTACTATTTGTTAATTATTCAAATAATGACGTGAATTTGTTAATTTGTAAACATCAGTTTTGTTAATTATGGCGTTTTCATTAACACGTTTTAGGAAGACAGTAACAAAAGTTTTTCATATTGTTAATTATTCAACTAATGATATTTTCATTATGGCATTTTCAGTTATATGTTTATTAGGTCTTGTTTATTATTCAATTAATGGCGTTTTCATCGACAATATTTTAATGAGACATTTTCTATTTTAATGGCGTTTTTTTCTTAATTTGTTCTCACTGTGTGACGAGGTTGTTTCTTCGAATGAAAGGTTTTGCCCGAAAACTAGTTTTCCATTTATCATTCCCGAAGTTAGTGAAGAGATAAAGCCCAAAATGGACATGATATTCCCAAGCCTCGATGCTTGTTATTCAATGTATGTTAGTTATGCGAAGGCTTGTGGTTTTTCTATCAGGAAAGGGACTGAAAAGATAAACACCAAAGGAGAAACACATATTAGGTATTACATGTGTACGAGATCTAGGGTATATAAGGACAAGAAGGTTGATACGTTGGACCCAAATCAAAAGGAAAGGATTGTGCGATCCAACTTTTCAAAGAGAACTGGATCATGGAAGGTCTATAAGTTTGTTGAGGAGCACAACCGTAATTTTGTTCAACAGGCTAATAAACATTTTCTTCTGTCTGAACGACACCTCACTCGGCTCCAGAAGCATGTTATACATAGCATGTCTAAGTTGAATTTGGGACCGGTTAAGGCGTTTAATGTTATGAAGACTTGTTTTGGCAGTTTTGAAGAGGTGGGTGCAAGTAAAGTTGATTTTAAGAACTACAAGGGCAAATTAACTTGTTTATAGGGGAATACGACGCTAAGATGGCTGTGAGACATTTGCATGAAAAAAAAACAGTCCCAGCCTAATTTCTCGTACGATTACTTCACAGACGATGAGAATTGTTTGAAGGGACCTTTTTGGTGTGATTATCAATGCAAACGTAATTACCACGTGTTAGGTGATGTGATTTCGTTTGACGCTATGTATCGTTCCAACAAGTAATATTTATAATTCTATTTTTTTGTGTTTTTGGCTTTTTCACTGTTTAGAAGCATTGGCATTTTGTTCTCGTTTCATTTTTCAATGGCGTTTTCATATGCAGATACTCTATGGTGTTTGTACCGTTCATTGGTATAGACAATCACCACTGCAATCTTACATTTGGTGTTGCATTATTGGCATCAGAAACTGATGATATGTATATATGGTTGTTGAGAGTTTTTCTAAAAGTTGTCGGTGCTCAACCAAAAGTTGTTGTCACTGAACAAGATCCAACAATGAAGAAGGCTATTTCTGTTGTATTTGTTGAAACGAGGCATCAGATATACATGTGGCACGTGATGAATAAAGTTTCTCTAAAGGTTGATTTTCTTATTTTCATGTATTTGAAGTTTTAAGATATATGGCGTTTTGCCATTCATAACTGTTTTTCATGTTAGTTTGTTGTTTCTAATGTATCTATTCCATGGCGTTTTCGTGTTTTATATAGGTTGGTGTTAGGCTAGTCAATTCCACCAATTTCAAAGAATGTATTTGTAGTGTTGTGTAGACGGATATTCTTACAACTGAAGAGTTTGAATTAGGATAGGAAGAGGTTATTAAAGAGTTCATTTTATATGATAATGACTGGCTTTCTGATAGTTTTGCACTTAGGAAATCTTGGATCCCTGCATACTATAGAATGGAGAAACTGTCGGGCCTTATGCGTACGACATCGAGGTCGGAGAGTGAGAACCATTTTTTGGTCAAGTGTGCAATGCAAAATCTATTCTTGTTGAGTTCATGACTCATTACAAAACTGCAATAGAAGCACAGCGTCACACTCATCGGAAAAATGATCATTAATCTCAATACAAATGCCCCCAGTTGAAAAGTAATTATAAAGTCTTGGAGAGCCAAGCTGCTGCGTTATACACAAACTGAGCTAATCGAGATTACTGAGCTAATCGAGATTGGGGATTGCTTAAATCAACGTTATAAAGAGCAGCCCGATGGGTTTGTTAAGTTCTACATAAATGATTTCCAGCAGCTTTGTATATCCTTATTCGGGGTAAACAATGGCGTTTTTTTGGGTATATTATTTGGCGTTTTCTGAATATGGCGTTTATTATATTTTTAAACATTTATTTTTTTAGAGGTTTTGTGTTTGTTGCTTGATAGTGTTTTATACAAACATTGTCTGCATGGCGTTTTATACATACATTTTTTGGTTTTTTTCATGTAACGTACCGTAAGTCTGATTGCACCAGCACTTGCTCATGCAGGCGTTTTGAGTAGTTTGGTCTACTATGTAGACATATATTTTATGTTTTGAGAAGTTTGGATATTAGGGAATTTCCAAAACAGTACATTTTGAATAGATGGCGTAAAGAGGCTTCGCCAAATTGCTCTTCTGATTACTCAATGAGTCGTGAATTTATGACCGAGCTTGATTCCGATGTGTAAAGTAAGATCCGAGAAATTATTTTTGCAACGGAGTATACTTTGAACCGTTTATTTGTTAATAAGGAGGAGCTATCCTCATCATGTTCAGTCTTATATGAAGAAGGTTCAAGATATGCAGATTGTTGCTCCTCCTCCTAGTACTAGGGATAGATTTGTGGAGATAACAGGTCAATATCGAAACGACAAGAATCCGATAAGAGTCCCTGTTGGGTATAAGTCAAAAAGTTCTGGATCTCGCAAGCGTTTGAAATCCAAACAGGAGGAAGCAATTGATAAAACAAAAACAAAAGGGAATCCTGAGGTGAAAGAAAGACAGTGTAAGAATTGTAAAGCCTTCGGACACGACGCATCGACATGCAAGAAGCACGTAATTAAAAGAAAATCGACACGGTCTTCGAGAGCAAGTGAAGAGTAGTTTGGTGTTTTTTATATTTTTTATTTTTTTCAGAAAACACAATATCGGCATTTGGCGTTTTATATTTTTTATTGTTTTTCACATTTTTTCACTTTTTGTCCATAACATGTAATTTAGAAGTTACATAACAAACCATAGAAGATCGCACACACACATAAACGCCAAAAAATATAATACCTTTCAGTAAATAAAAATACTTTATTACTCTAATTAGGTGAGGATTAACTCAATAAGATTTTCCCGATTGAGATGTGTTGGACCCAGTATGGCCTTAACAACTTCTTTTCACGTAATATGGCAAGTGATTTCAGTAGGTGTGAAAAAGATGTGCGGAAATGGAAATCAGACTTTCAGAAAAAAGACCTACAGAATTATCAAGTTTATATCACTTTGAAACAAAATGGTTTACAAGGTAATTGTAAGATTATTATCTAGTACAAATGAATCTTGAATTCTGTGGGTGAGAGGGCAATGGAGTTTTGATGTATGAGTGAATGCTAAGCTTCAAACTCAATTGTCTTCTGCTGGTTGGGTCTTCTATTTATAGAAGGTTGGGTGCATGAATAAACAACAGTTTATTCATGCAATAAGTCCTGCAAAAAGTGGCCAATTGACATATTCATTGAATCCAATGTTCAAGTTGCCTTTTTCATCATGATATCCAATAATGTCAACTTGCTTCGGTAATTGTGGCAGGATAGAGCTGATTTCAAACAAGTGGGGTATTTCATCAGAATTTATGATAAACCACTTCATCAGAAATTCTGGTGAACAAATCATCAGAAAAATCTTGATGATCAGAATCGTCAGAAACTGATGATATTTCATCAGAAATATCATCAGATCCATCAGAAATGACCTTCTCTGATAATCTAATTCAGCTCTTGATCAACTTGTGTTTCTTTGAAGTAGATGCTGTGCATTTCAGTTGTCCTATCTGATCTTCTTTTTCTTGTTGTGATCTTCAAGACTGTGATCTCTTCATAGATTCAGTTGATTGTGATTTTCTTCAATACTTACAAATAAAGTTTCCTAACAGTTTCCCCCTAAGTATTGTAAGAAAATGAACTATCTCTATATCTAACATAAACAACTTTCTTGAAAGAAAAATTTAAAAACAACTAAGTTCAGAAACATAGAACATAGTCAAACCAACCATAAATCAGAATAAAATATTGTTCAAAAACAGAAATTTAATCTCATCAATTCATTAATTGATCTTCACTCCACTTCTGTATTTGTCTCCTGGTTTCAGCCTTTTCTTGTGATCAATTACCTTTTGAGTTTCTTTGTACCATCCTCTTGATTCCATCCAGTTTTCAATGCATTCTTCAATTGTTTTTCTCAGCTGTTCATTGTTCTTTCCCTTCTTTTTGAGCTGCTCTTGTTTCTCATTCATGCAGTTCCTTATGTATTTAAGAGTTTGATTAGAATACCTGCATATTTCACTGATTCTGAACAGAGCTTTCTCATTATTTGCATCTTTGAAGACTACACACATTTCTGGTTTGTCAAAGATTGCTCCAGTTCTCACAAGTTTAGAAGGGATTTCAGCTGGAATTGAAGTGTTGGGAGGAGGTATTAGCACCTTGTTGCTATACTCAAAATTGATACATAGATCAAAGTCTGCCAGTGCAGCCCTTTTCTATAACTTTGCTCCTGCACTTTTGAGTCTGTCAAGGGCTCTTCTGACCCCAACTAAATTACCTTTCTCTTCATCAATGATATTCTTCATTTTGACTATTCCCATTGGGTGAATATCATCAGCCAGATTTGCATCAGTAACCTTTTGTTCACTGTTATATTTTCTGATCAGGATATACTTGTTTTGTGCTTCATAACCTAAGATACCTCCTCCAGTGGTCAAAGTATCAATTCTTTCAATAGATACTATTGGATTGGTCATGTTTTTGTGCAAAATTACCCAACCTCCATTGTTTCTGTTTTCAACAATACCTTTACTCAATGGAGAGAGTGGTCTCTTTGGGTTGTCTTCTGGACCTTTCTAGTAGTAATGCTTTAGATGTTCTTCAGGGTACATAATTGTGTGTAAATCACCTTTTATCACATCCATTTCTCTGTTGTTCCCCTCCGAATCTTCTATCATTTCTTTTCTTGGCCTTTTTGATGAAGTCACTTCATGTTCCATTCTTCTCTTCTCTTTTGTATCCATCTTTATGCTGAACTCTGTTTCTCCTGTGATGGCTGTAGAAGATGTCTGAACTTGAACATGTTCTTTCTGCTGGACCCTTGATATGTCTGGCTTTGGGACGTTTGGTAGAGGACCCATGAGTAACTTTTGTTTATCTGGAGGTGGACCCATGGGCTGCTTCTGTTTTTGAGCTGTTGAAGTTTCTGTTTGTTTGGTTTGATCTTGTTGAATGGTTTCTGGTTGTTGTTGAGGAGTTTCTGATCTTCTTGCTTGTCTTTCTTGTGGAATTGGGGCTTTCTGTTCATGAAGATCAACTTTTGCTAATCTAGCAACATTATACTTCAATCTCTCTACTAACAAATGTACATTAGTGAGAATTTGAGTATTTGTTTCTTCTTGTTTCTTCATTTTCTGAAACTCCTGGTTTTCTTGATTTCTTTGTGCAGTCAATTCCATCAACAGCTTCTCAAAAGCCTCAGCCATGCTGCTGTTGTTGGCTCTGAGGAACTGTATTTCTTCAAGAATCTTCCCTTAACTTGAGCTTTCTCCTACAGTTGCAACCTCAGCCATCTTTTTCTTGATATCATGCTGTTCCTTGAGAGCCTTCTCTAATTCTGATGAGCTCTCTCTGTTTTCTAATGACTTTTGCAGTTTGTTAAGAGTTGCAGCATTGTCTTCTGTTTGCTTCTGCACAGCTTTGACAGTTTCTGATAAAACCTTGATATCTGACTTTTGATTTCTGATTTCTTCCAGTATCAGATCAAGTTTTCCTTCTGTGGTTGTTTTTATAGTAGCAGGTGTGTCTTCAAGTTCCTTGTGAAGTTGTTTAGGGGACATAGATTGATGTCCTTGGGAAATAGGAGAAATAACAGATGTTCCCCTTCTAACACCAGCAGAAAACACATTCTCTGCTGTTCTGAGGTTAAGAGGATTGGAAGATTCCAAATTCTCTGTATCCTCACCAGAAAATTAAACATATTCAAGTTCTGGTTTTCCTCATATCCTTAAACCTTTTTAGGTTCTCCATGAGATGTTGAGAAACTCTTAGTTTTCTCATCCAGGTTTCCTTGATCAGTGGACTGATCTCCACCTGTTGCCACCACATTTTCCTCCTCAGAATCTGTTCAGAAAATGGGTCATTGATTTTACTCACATTTTGTTTTTGCAGAAATAGTGCCTCTATGTAAAATTTCATATTTTCCTTGAATTGATTCATCAGAATCACTCTCAGAGAAATGAAATAAGTTTTGTTTGGAGTGTTGTGCACCTGTTTCTCCCATATGTGAGATTTCAGCATGATGTTCTTCTGCCATAGGACTCATATTCACATCTTCATCAGCTGGATGAGGATCAGATTCGCCCTACTGTTCCATTCTTGGTGTGCTTGACTCTTGTGCATCATGCTCTATGGGGGACACATTTCCAAAAACTTCTTTGTTTTCTGGCCTTTTGTTCAACATCTTCAGATATTCTGCTCTGTATGGTGAATCTTCTGGTATCAGATTCATCACTTTTTCTGATAGACCAGGCACATCATAATCTGACTTCCAAGATCCTACGGCAGTCCAAGGTCTCATAATTTATGTTTTCCACATATTTTCTGATGCTGGAATTTCTAGGTTCCTTTCAGAAAAAGCATCAGAAATTATGATTGACAGAAATCTAGGAAAGGGTAGATGTGAATCTATCCTTCCAGTGTTAGTCAGAATTGATCTTCTGATTAGAATAAATATTTCTATTCCAAAATCAATGTTCAACCCATTAATGAGACTGAACATGATTGTTAGAATATTCTTATTTATCTGATCTGTACCTCCAATCTTTGAAGATAGACACTTGTTCAGAATTTCCATTAGAACTTGCCAGAAGGCAGGTGGCTTGTTTCTCTTGAATTCATTGATTTTTGAAATCTTAGTCTTGTAGCCCATTACAACATCAAGTTGTGAGAACATATCTTTTTTTACCGGTGCTTCTTCATAGCTTTTGGCTTAAGGGTAGTTCTAAACATTCCCTTATTTTCTCTGGTGATATAGTAATAAAGATATTTCCACACACATGTGTTGTTAGCTCGAGTTGATCTGAGACTTTGAGAGTTTTTACAACTTGTTGTATAAGTTCTTCTGGTACCTCTCTGCTCTTTGTGAGAGCTTGAGCTATAGGGCATCTGGTTAGGAATTCAATGAGAATTTGACACTTTATATCATACTCTTCAATGTTATCATTCATTGCTTCATTGTTGCTCTTTAATGCAAGAAATTCAGCTTCAGTGATGAAGGGAACAGAGTGTTCAATTGGTGGTATGTTGATGTTGATAGCTGCCATTGAGAATTTGGGTTTTTGTTTCGGAAAAGGGTTTTAGGGTTTTGAATTTGAAGGTTGAAGATGGAAGTCTCTGTTTTTGAATGAGGTATTTATAGTGTATACAGACAGAGATTTTTGAGTGTTTATCGTGGGTTGTTTGTATTCAAGGTGGATAATGACACCTTAATGATGTTTTAATCCTTTAAGGAAACAACCGTTTTTGAAAAACCTTTGGTTTATCTCTAATTTAATGTAAATCCTTTAAAGAGACTTAGAGATTCCAATGATTTTGCGGATAAACACTAATGTCCAACTTGCACCTTTTCTCCATGTGGGACCCCTTTTGTTTCAAAAAGGTCTAATAGAAACCTTTTCTGAGTTTGTGTGTCTTCCCAGATTTTCCTTTTGATGATATATATCAGAAAATTTTAAATAAAACTTTTGAGAGTTGTATTTTCTTCATATATCATCAGAATTCATTTGATTCATTTACAGAGGATGAATCATCAGATTTTTTTTTTAGATGAGAGGGAATAAGTAGAATTCCGAGATTTTTACTTACATTGCAGTTCTGCAGTTCTGAACTCCACACCTTTGTTCTGATATACATGAAGTATTTTTCATACAGCTTGTTCCAGTCCTCAGAAAAAAAAAAATTTTTGAAAGAAACTTATTTCAAAATTTTAGATGGTCATAAGTTTCTTTAAATTTGATTAAAAGGCAATGTTTTTCTGATGATTTGTTTAACTTCCTGGCTTTCAAGAGATTTTTCTGATAAAAATTTGATTTTCTGATTTATTGTCAGATTTTCTGGTGAATGAACAGATTCGTGTGGCTTGTTGAGTTTTCTGAATAAATACCAGATTTTCTGATTGATTATCAGATTTTCTGAGTTTCACTAAATCCTGTCAGATCCCATTTGAATTTCACCAGATTTTCCTTGTTTTTATCAGACATGTTGTGTTAGTTCCCCCTAGATCTATTGACACATTTTAAAAAAAATGAATGAAAAGAAATTAAAGCAAACCTGATATATAAACAAAAAAAACACACAGCGAAGAAAAACAAACAACAACTACTCCTCCTCCTCCTCCAACACGTTGTACATGCACTTCACATATAACCAAAGACTGGTTATTCGACCGGTGTGATTCGTTGATGGCACCAGGGTGGCTTCACTTATGTTTTCTTGAAGTACCAGCTCTGCCCTTGGATAGCAGCTTCTCACTCCTCCGAAGTCCAGCTGACTGGTGATCACCTTGGTTATGAATCGAGAGTAGATCAGAAAAGGTTGACGGTCGTGGACATTTGCTACTAGGTCTCTCATGAGAAACTTAGCATAGTTGTAAGGTTTTTCCTATACAACAGTATGAACCACTTCCATCATCCTATGGGACAGCTCGTTGAAGTGTCTAATCTTCTTGGAGAAGCAGACACTTAGCTGTGTTACCAAAAACTGGAAAGGTGGTATAAACCCAGATTTGCTAACAGCCCTTGACGAGTTGTTTGTATGATAGCCCATTTCAGTCAAGGTCTATTGCACATCTGCCTTATCCAGGAATTCGATTTCTTGACCATTACCCAGTCTGAGGACATTTCTGATTGTTTCCTCTTTTAGGGTAATTCTGACCCCCATAACCTCACTCTCAATCCACATGGAAGTACCACTGAAAATGATTTCAGAGTTCCACCAGAACTCTTGAAGAAGTTTTGGATAAAGGGTGACATGTGATGATATAGCAAAGCCCAAAGAACTTCGCATGATCATATTGTACACAAACCTGCAGTCCTCCCATGCAGGTCCTTCCAAGTTGGATCTTAATCTAAGATTATGAAGTCTGTGAAAAGGGAGAGGGAATTGAGTTGCTTTCATCAATTTTGGGCGACCCATTTTAAGATAAGAAAAATTATGTCGAAGGGCTTTTGAAGAGATGATTTTGGTGTGAAGTAAGTTCTTTTCAGGTTGTTAATATTTATAGATGAAAGTGATAGTTCCCTATAAATGATATTAATAGCCAACCTTTTTTTTTTATTTTCATCTCTTCAATTAAGACGATATCTGTTGCAGTGAATGTAACGGTGAATGTGACTGTCTACTAAGCCCCATGTGTGAGTAAGCATTTAATTACTAGGCGGCTACTTTCATAGCTCCTTATCATTTTAGTGCCTACGTGTCACCTAAGTTTCTTATGAAAAAATGACGTTGCATGCATTGGCAGAAAAAATGAAATTTAATAATCTGGAAAAAAATTTGAGACGGTTGATTTTCTCAGCAATATAGAATTTTATCTTTATGCATGTTACTTTTCCCCCTTTTTGTGTTTTTTTTTTAAATAAAAGAAATGCAAAAACAAAATATACACAATTATGAATATATACAATGTGTGGGATATGCATGAAGATGGAAGATTATGATGATTACAAATTATTCTGATGTTTCAACCTCGTTTCTGATTTTATATCAGAACTTCTGGTGAATTCACCAGATATTCTGATATTTCTTCAGATTATCTGATAAATCATCATTTATTGATGATTTATCAGATTTTCTGATGTTCCATCAGATTGATGGATTGCTTTGTCAGAAACCAGTTGATTTGTTCTTTGATTATTAAAACTTTGATGATCATCAATTTGGTTTTCAATTTGTGTCCTTGTCTTTTCTGAAAAATCTTCATCATTTAGATTAACCATGCCAAGTTTGCTGATAAAAAAATTGTGTCTCTTTCCATCAAGAGGCTTTGTAAAGATATCAGCAATTTGGTTTTCAGTTGGAACAAAATACATTTCTATGTTACCTTTCTCCACATGATCTTTTATGAAGTGATATCTGACATCTATGTGTTTGGTTCTTGAGTGATGAACTGGATTTTCTGTTATTGCAATAGCACTCTTTGAGTCACATAGAATTGGTATTCTTGTCAGAGTTACTCCATAATCTTTCAGTTGAGTTTGCATCCACAGCACTTGTGAACAGCAACTTGCTGCTGCTACATATTCTGATTCTGTTGTTGATGTGGCAACACAGTTGTGTTTCTTGCTTGCCCAACATACCAATTTTTCTCCTAGTAGTTGACAGGCACCAGATGTGCTTTTCCTGTCAATTTTGCACCCTGCATAATCTGCATCCGTGAATGCAATTAATTCAAGGTTTGTATCCTTAGGATACCAGAGACCAAGTTCTGATGTGCCTTTAAGATATTTGAAAACCCTTTTTACAGCTTTTAGATGGGATTCTTTGGGATCACATTGATATCTGGCCAGAAAGCATGTTGCAAACATGATATCTGGTCTGCTTGCAGTTAAATATAGCAGTGATCCTATCATCCCTCTATAGGTTTTAATATCTACACTTATTCCATCCTTATCAGAATCTAACTTGTTCCCTGTTGCCATGGGAGTTTTTGAAACAGAGCAGTTTTCAAGTGAGTATTTTTATAGAATTGTTTTCACATATTTTGATTGACTCAAAAATATTCCATCAATTCTTTGTTTATCTTGTAACCCTAAGAAAAAGGTTAACTCACCCATCATACTCATTTCAAAGTGGCTGGTCAACAATTTTTGAAATTTGTTACAAAATTTTTCATTTGTTAATCCAAATATAATATCATCAACATATATTTGGACCAGCAAAGTATGACCTTTGTGTGTTTTGAGGAAAAGTGTGGTGTCAATAGTTCCTTTGGTAAACCCAGAATTGAGTAAGAAGTTTGATAAAGTTTTATACCAGGCTCTAGGAGCTTGCTTCAACCCATACAAGGCTTTGTTTAATCTGTAAACATGATTTTGAAATTTTGGATCAACAAAGCCTTCTGGTTGCTGCACATAAACTTCTTCCTCAATTTTACCATTCAGAAAAGCTGATTTTACATCCATTTGATAAACTTTGAAATCCTTGGATACAGCATAAGCAAGAAAAATTCTTACAGCTTCTAATCTAGCTACTGGTGCAAAAGTTTCGTCATAATCAATACCTTCTTGTTGACAGTAACCCTTGACCACAAACCTTGCTTTGTTCCTTGTAATTATGCCATTCTCATCAGATTTATTCCTGAATACCCATTTTTAGCCTATGACAGATTTGTCTTTTGGCTTGGGTACCAGATCCCATACCTTGCTCCTTTCAAACTGATCAAGCTCTTCTTGCATAGCTTGAATCCAGTCTGGGTCACTTAGAGCTTCTTTGACAGATTTGGGTTCTACCTTGTTTAAGAACCCAGAAAATGCACACTCATGTGCAGTTGCAGATCTTGTTCTGACACCATCTGCAGGATTGCCAATGATGTCAGAATGAACATGTCATTTGATCCATCTTAACTTGTTGTGAAAAGTTGTTGGTTCTGATGGATTTGAAGTTTCCCCCTGAACAGGTGCTTCATTTGTGTGTAAGATATCAGAATTCTGAGGTTCTGATGTACTACACCTTTGTTCTGTAGAGTTAGTACATGAAGAATCTTTTGATTTGTTTTTGAAAGAATTATCAGGTTCTAGGAAATCTTCATTTATCATTTCAAAGAGATGTTCATACTTTTCTTGTTTGTCAGAAAAATTTATTTCTTTCATGTATTCATCAGAAACCTCTGTTTCTGATGAGTCATCAAATGAAACATACAGACTTTCTCTGATTGTCCTTGTGTTGAGAATAAAAATTCTATATGCTTTTGATGAGAAAGAGTAACCAAGAAAAATACATTTTTCTGCTTTTCTGTCAAATTTTTCAAGGCTTTCAAAATCATTGAAAACAAAACATCTACAACCAAATGTATGCAAAAATTTTATACTTGGAATTCTTCCATTGATAATGTTATAAGGTGTTTTGTTGTGCCTTTTGTTGATTATGGTTCAGTTTTGGGTAAAACATGCATTTGCTATAGCTTCTGCCCAAAAGTGAGTTGGCAGCTTAGCATAAGCAAGCATGGTTCTGGCAGCTTCTACTAAGGTCCTATTTCTTCTTTCAACCACCCCATTCTGTTGGGGTGTTCTGGGAGCAGAAAAATCATGAGAAATTCATTTACTTACAAGGAAATTCTCAATTTTTGAATTCTTAAACTCTGTTCCATTGTCTGATCTGATCCTTCTGACTGTTGGTTTTAACAGATTTTCAATTTTTTTGATAAAATTAATGATCAGATCAGGAGTTTCACTTTTCTTTCTCAAAAATTCTACCCATGTGTACCTGGAAAAGTCATCTACTATTCCTAGTATGTATTTCTTTCCAGAAAAAATTTCTGTACTTATGGGTCCACACAAATCCATGTGTAAAAGTTCCAAATTTTGTGAAATAGAAGACTCGGAAATTGATTTATGTGAGCTTCTCTTGGATTTACCCATCTCACATGCTTCACAAATTTTATCCTTCTTTGAGGATATCAAAGGTAATCCTTTTACCAGACCTTTTCTTGCTAGTTTTCTTAGGTTTTTGAAATTTAAGTGGGGTAGCCTTTTGTGCCATAACCAACTACTAGCTTTGTTGATTTTTGAAAATAAACATAGTTTTGGATGTTCACTTTCTTCTTTGAAATCAAAATAGTAAATTGATTTTCTTATTCTTTTCCCACTTAGATAGATTTTATTATCATCTATACCTATTAACAAGCATTTTTCTGGTAAAAAGGTTACCTGAAAACCTTTGTCACAGAATTGACCACAACTCAGCAAATTATACTTTAAGCCGTTAACATAGGCTACTTTCTCTATGGTCAAACATCCATACCTTATGCATCAATATCCCAAGATCCTCCATTTCACTCCATTTCCAAAATTTACCATTCTACCCAGCTTTGAAACAAAGTTGCTGAGTAAGCTCCTGTCCCCAGTCATGTGCTTGGAGCTTCCTGAATCGCAGTACCAGATCTGCAGCACATGATGGTCCTGAAATGGAATGATTAGAGGGTTTTTGGTACCCAGGCATGCTTGGGTACTGTTTCTGATGGGATTTTAATCAGTTTATTTTTTCTTCTTGGTTTTGCATCAGAAATTCTATCATATGCTGAGCCATAAATAGATTTTACATTTTTCTTTTGAAGATGGTGCTGAACAAGCTTCAGTATGTCAACACACATACAAGATTTATCAGAATTTTCTGATATTTTTTCTTGTGATGGAATGAGTGGATAATTTTGAAAAGATGAGTGAACTGCTTCTGGAGTCTTTACAGATTTTTGACTGCATTCACTTATGTTTGTTTTGAAGTTTGGTTTTTCAAAAGAGTATTCAGAACAGGTTGTCTTGCAAGATTCAGATTCAGATTCTGATGAAAATTTATCAGAAATTTGATGAGTTGCTTTTACAAAGACAGTGGGTTTACTTCCTCTTGAGTTTTTATATCATAAACCCTCTCCTTTGTTCTTTGGTGTGGACTCAATGAAATTTATGAATTCTTTGGCTTGTTGAAAACCTCTTACATTGATTTCTTTATCATTGATTTTCTTGTAAAGATCTTTTCTTTCATTTTCATAAAACTCAATTTTAGCTCTTTGATCTAAACTTTCCTATATTAGTAGTTGGTTTTCAAGAATGATTTTATTCAAGGTCCTTTGCAACTCATCAGATTTTCTAATATCTGATTGATGTTTTTCTTGCAGATTTAGAAAATCTGACATGAGCTTGTTTAGCATGTGTTCAAGATCAAGATTGTCTAAATTTACCTTTTGTTCTGAAGTTTCTGGTAGACCTTCAGAAAGTGCCATGAGGCAGAAATTTGCCAATTCTTCTTCTTCATCATCAGAAGAATCATCAGATAACCATGTATTTGTTCCTGCAATTAAGCTGACTTGTTGCTGCTTCTTTGCTTCTTCAAGCTTTTTCTCATAATAGGCAACATCCTTGAGCTTTTTGGTCTTGCATTCTGATGCATAGTGACCTCTCTGCTTGCACTTATAACACACAACTTCAGCCTTCCCTTTATCCTTAGATCTAACTTCATCTTTAGATCTCCCATCCATCCTTCCTCTGTCACTTCTCTTGTATCTCTGGCTTCCTCCCCTCAACCTCTGCTCAAATGTTTTGGTGAGCAGTGCTATTGCTTCAGCAAAAGCAGAAAAATCTGAAGAAGTATCAGAAATTTCACAACTTTGGCTGTTTGATGGTTGTGGATCATTGGTAGGTAAGGTTCTTTGTGAGTTTGAGATAAGAGCTAAAGATCCCCCCTCTTTGAATAGTTTCTTCAAATATTTCTTCTTCTCTGGGGACCAAGATGCTGTATAAGTCATGGAGACTCATGTTTCCTAGTTCTAAGGTTGAGGACAAAGTCATGGTTAGACTTCTCCATTCTCTAGGAAGGGCATCAAGAAATTTTATGTTTCTTTCATCATTTGACTTTGTTATTCCAAATTTCTTTAGCTCGTTTAAAAGTTTTGTAAATCTTTGATATGTATCATTTAATCTTTCATTTGGCAAACTTTTAAACCTTTCATAAGATGAGACATTGTTTGTTCTCTTGTTTCTTCTCATCCTTTCTCCTCCTTCACAATGATTTTCCAACTAATCCCATATTTCCGTGGCTGATGCACATGCATCAACTTGTGAAAATATGTCATTAGGGATGGCCATTATTAAAAGTGACTTTGCCCTTTCATCCCCAGCCACCTTTTCCTTGTCTTCCTCACTCCAAAGTATTTCACTTTTGGGAGCTTGGGAGGCAGGGATAGCAGGTGATTGGTCAATTGCTGGAATAGCTGGTATTACAGTCATTGGTATATGTGGACCCCTTTCAATGGATTGAAACAGAGCTCGGTCGTGACCATTAAGGAAATTGATCATCCTAATTTTCCATTGGGGGTATTCCTCTCTGACCAGAGTCGGAGGTTTGGACATAGAACCAATGTTAAAAGCATTATTCCAGGATTGAAAGCTGGCCATATTTAGAGAAAAGAATATGGGCGCTTAATCGTTTGAAAATAATTTATTCAATCTGCTCTAATACCAATTGTTGGACCCAGTATGGCCTTAACAACTTCTTTTCACGTAATATGGCAAGTGATTTCAGTAGATGTGAAAAAGATGTGCGGAAATGGAAATCAAACTTTCAGAAACAAGACCTACAGAATTATCAAGTTTATATCACTTTGAAACAGAATGGTTTACAAGGTGATTGTAAGATTATTATCTAGTACAAATGAATCTTGAATTCTGTGGGTGAGAGGGCAATGGAGTTTTGATGTATGTGTGAATGCTAAGCTTTAAACTCAATTGTCTTCTGCTGGTTGGGCTTTCTATTTATAGAAGGCTGGGTGCATGAATAAACAATAGTTTATTCATGCAAGAAGTCCTGCAAAAAGTGGCCAATTGACATATTCATTGAATCCAATGTTCAAGTTGCCTTTTTCATCATGATCTCCAATAATGTTAACTTGCTTCGGTAATTGTGGCAGGATAGAGCTTATTTCAGACAAGTGGGGTATTTCATCAGAATTTCTGATAAACCACTTCATCAGAAATTCTGGTGAACAAATCATCAAAAAAATCCTGATGATCAGAATCGTCAGAAACTGATGATATCAGAAATATCATCAGATCCATCAGAAATGACCTTCTCTGATAATCCAATTCAGCTCTTGATCAACTTGTGTTTCTTTGAAGTAGATGCTGTGCATTTCAGTTGTCCTATCTGATCTTCTTTTTCATGTTGTGATCTTCAGGACTGTGATCTCTTCATAGATTATGTTGATTGTGATTTTCTTCAATACTTACAAATAAAGTTTCCTAACAAGATGAACAACATTGTTAATCCTAACTTAAGAATGTTGTCCAACCCATTCAGTAAAACTTTATTGAGAACAAAACTGAATCTCCAAGAAACCATGTTTGCAATCTGTGGTTTTTGAACTTTTTGGCGTTTATAAATTGAATGGTATTTAGTAAAATATGACGTTCGTTTTTTATGTGATCAATGGAAGGTCCAGTGGCGTTTATATAAGATGTTTTTGGCGTGTAGTTTAGGCGGGAATTTATTATAAAAGATGTTAGTAACAAAGCTTCTGTCATTTCAGTTACTATTTGTTCAGTTTTATCTGTTAAAGCTGTAGGTGTCCCATCATTAAGTTTGGCATTTTATATGAACGGCGTTTTAGATAAAGAAGGCAAAATACAACTAATTAACTCTTGTAAGGAAAAATAATGTTATGGCGTTTGAAACAACAAGTTTGGCGTTTTGTATGAACGACGTTTTAGATAAAGATGGTGTTTAATCTGGAATGGATTGATGTGTATGGCTTGTAGTTTAAGGCGGGAATTTTAATGGCGTTTTATTCATAAGTTTGACGTTTTTTTATTAGAGCAGTAAAAAGACCCTTTTACCCTTAATGAAGCGCGTCCACATAATAAATTTGATGTTATTTATGAAAACGCCACCGTGCCAATCTAATCCATAGATTGTTTTGATCCAACGGATGAGGGGCTTTCTCACCGTTTTCACACTTTTAGACGTTTTCCCTAAATCATGCCCATATATATATATATATATATATATATATAGAGAGAGAGAGAGAGAGAAAGGGGTTCGGGAGAAAACACTCAAAAGTGTGAGAACGGTGAGAACGCATCATGGCCTAACACGTGTCCCGCGGCATAGAGAATGGCGGAGGGGCTTTTTTTGTGTTTTCATTCTTCTTTTTATTTCCCAACGCGGTATAATGTTTTATGGTGTCTAAGTTTTTTTTGGCGTTAATTGTATTTTTTAAACTTTTTGGCGTTGAATTAATTTTTTGTGTGTCCCATATGTAATTTTTTGGCGTTATAGCGTTTTCTGGTTATTTTTTTGGCGTTTATGGATTTTTGTATAAAATTCACTACAAGTCACTATTATTTGCATAAGATTACAATAAGTCTAATTTTTTTTGACGTTTAGTGAATTTTTTGGTGTTTAATACACTTTTTTCAAGGTGCTTTGCCAGCAGGTGTTCTCCCAGTTTTCATACTTCTAGCGTTTTGGTGTTTGTAGTTTTTGGCGTTTTATGTAATAAAGTATTTTATTTATAGAGAATTGGATAACAAAACAACATATAACTTGATATCAAAACAATATAAAATGAAAACAAAAATAATTCAAAATGGTGATCTAATTTTTCTTCGAATCTTCAATATCATCAGCCGCTTCCTTCTTGAATTTTTTTTTGGCGTTTTGAACCTTTTTTTGAATACTTTAGCTAGATGCCAACTTTGCTACATAAACCCCGTCTTTTTTCTGCTTAGTGGCATCCTGTTTTTTGGTGTGATATTCTTGTTTGGTGGCATGTCATTGAAGATCAACTCTTGCTTGATGCTATTTGTAATAATGGAGTCCAAAATAGCATTTTTCAGTTGTGTTGAACCCTTTCTTCCATGCCTATAATCATCAAGAACAAAGCTCACATGATGGCATATCACTGTCATCAGTCTCTTTTTCTTGAATATTTGTCCATTTCATCCAGCAAAATATTATTGAGTTAACCTCCTCAGAAAAAGGATCCATTTCATTTTCAGTGAAAGCTTTGACATCTGTGGCGTTTTAAAGGTAGTGGTTTCTAAAGGATATGGCGTTTTTGTGTTTTTCTGGGTGTGATTAATTTCATTGTGTATAGACCCCTTTCTTATAGGAGTTTTTTGGCGTGTAGTTTAGGCGGGACTTTTTATTGTAATAAATGATAGTAATAAAGTAACTGTCTTTTTAAGTGACTGTTTTTTGTATTTAGTTTGTTGATTAGCTTTTATCAGTTTTATAGGTTATAGGCGTCCCATCTTCTAAGTTTGGCGTTTTTTTTAAATGGCCTTATGCAGACCAACATGACAAAATACAATAACGGAGTAAATAAAATATTAAGCTGGAAAAATATTTTATTTTGGCGTTTTGTTAGGGTTAACCATTTTTAGTATTATTTTGGCGTTTTGCTAATAAAGATAGAACTATATCATTTAATTATCTTAAAAAAAAGAAGATTACATAGAAGGAAAAAAAAGAGGAAAAAAAATTAAAATCCTTCGTCAGAAGGTACTTTATTTATATAGTATCCATCACTTGTGTCATCTTCTTCCTCCTTGGAGTCTTCATCTTGATCTTCATCCATGTCATCCCATTCACCTTCATCAGCTTCTTGTTCCTGAAGATTCTGAAGCCTCCACCTGAACATGTCTTGCATTAACTCCAATTTTGAGTCTATTTATGTGTTGGTACATTTGGCGTTGTGCAATTCTTCCTTGAAACCCAGTCGCTGCTTTGTCATGATGTTCTCTAGCCAGTAGACTTCCTCCTCTCCGATGTCGTATGTAACCGTCCCCATGTCTGTTTCATATTAAAACGCCATGATGTCATGACAGGGTCTGGCTTCATATCCCGTTTGATTGGTCCAAATTTGTTGGTTAATGCTTTCATAAGCATATGTGTTTCATGGCATTGGTTGTCTAGAGCGATGCCAATGGATAAGATTTGCCTCAGTATCTCTTCTTCCATTTTTAGAATTGCCTTGACCGTCTTAACATACACCCTCCTTCTGTTGTCAAAATGGAGGACGTATCGCCTGATCCCCAGAGTGTATCTCCACGAAACGATTGTTGCCATTTTTGGCGTTTTGTTTAAGTTGGCGTTTTGGTTAAGGATGTTTTTTTTGCAGAAAATGGATAGATTGAAGTGATTATGGAAGCTATGTTTTTACATTTGTTTATATAATGATGTTTTTGGCGCGTAATTTAGGAGGGAATTTCTTCTAATAAATGTTATTAACTGAAATTCAGTTATTTGTGTTGTTTCATCTTCCTGTAATATTCAACGAGTGTTATTTTAAGTTTTTGCCGTTTTGTTTTTAATGGCGTTTTATTTTTTTGTTTGGCGTTTTATCATTTGATGGCGTTTTGAATATGAGGTGAAAAAGACCATTTTACCCTTAATGAAGCGTGTCCCACCTAATAATATTGATGTTATTTACGAAAACGCCACTACGCAATCTAGTCCATGGATTGTTTTGATCGGACGATCCATAATCGTTCTCACCGTTCTCACACTTTTCACCGTTTTCTCTAAATCCTGACCCTATATATATATATATATATATATATATATATATATATAGGAACGGGGTCAGGAGAAAACGCCCAAAAGGGTGAGAACGGTGAGAACACATCCTGGCCCAACACGTGTCACGGGACATATTGAAGGGCGGAGGGGATTTTTGTCCTTTTATATTCTTTTTTTAAACGCGTCTCACATCAGCTCTCCACTTTTTAGCGTTTAACAAATACGCGGCTTTTTTATTGTTTTTTAGATCAGGAGCACTGTAAATATTTTGGCGTTTTAGCTAATTATGGCTTTGATTGTTGTGCCATGTAGGATGCAGGCCTATAATGTAACAGGCAATTATGGCGTTTTGGAAAGATAAACAAATTCAATTTTCCATGTAGTGGCTTTTAATATAATAAATGTTTGGCAATAATGTTACCGTCTCTTCGTTTTACTATTTTGCAATTAATGTTTCGTTCATTTTTAATCTGTCAATTAGTGTTGCTTTTTTCCAGTAATACTTTGTTTGGCATTTTTTGGCGTTTTATATAGCAACAACGTGCTTTGCTAGCATCCAAACTAATGTTACCGTCTCACAGTTTTCATACTATCAGGCGTTTTAGTGTTTATAGTTTTTGGCGTTTTATACTCAATTTTTTTATTCGTAGAGAACTTTATAATACACAACAGAGAATTAGATAACAAACAATAGAAAAAGAAAAAAAATTAAAAATTCTAATCTAATTTCTCATCCAAATCTTCACTATCATCAGCCTCTTCTACTTTAACATTTTTGGCGTTTTGTACCTGTTTTGAATACCTTATCTAGATCCTTATTTTCCTACATACCACCCGTCTTTAGAAGATGCTTATTTTTAGTGGCATCCTGTATTGTGGTTTGATATATACTTGTTTGGTGACATGTTGAAGATCAATTCCTGCTCGAATGTATTGTATTGATCCCTTCATGCCATTAATATATCCATCAAGAACAAAATTACATGATGACATATCAGTGTCACCAGTCTCTTTTTCATGAATATTTGTCCATCTCATTCAGCAAAAGCTTATAGAGATACCCATCTCAGAGAAGAATTCATTCAGTGAAACTTCATTCAGAACAATACTCAATATAGAAGAAACTAGGTTTCCCATCTGTGGCTTTTTTAACTATTTTTTTGCATTTTAAAGTGAGTGGTTTCTAGGAAACATGGCGTAGTTTTTTGGTTGTGATCAATTGATTGTGCAGCGACGTCTCTCTTATAGGATGTTTTTGGCGCGTAGTTTAGGCGAGATTTTATTTATAATAAATGATATTAATAAAGTAGCCGTCTTTTCAGTTACTGTGTGTATTTTTTGTACGACTGGTTTTGACTCTGAAACGATTGCGAAACGAACGTATGACGTGCGGAATCCGTACACGAACGCGACCTAACACACACGATGTAATATAAACGTGATTCTATTAGAAATCTAACAAGAACAAGCACCTTGAATCACTTTCTCTCTCTAGATTCTCTCTCTAGATCTAGAGCTCTCCTAAACACAAATGAGCCAAAAGTCTAAATTCTAATACTAAAGCCCCTATTTATAGGCCAAGGGAAATTAATGAGATTTCTCATTAATTACAGAACTATCACCTTGCCTTTTGACTAGCTATCTCTAATATTACAATATAAAGCTCGTTTTGAACTGTTTCTCGCTATGGCTCGGATTGACGAAGGCGATAGACATAAATGCACTAACAGACTCCCCCTTGGATATTGCCGCAGTCAATCTCGTAGCGTCTTGTCTTTCTCTCTCTCTTTGAGTCTTCTTGAAGATTTAACACGTTTTCATCAATGTAGACTCCCTCTTGCTCTAACAGAATCCCTGTGGATCTGTCTTCAGCTTCAGCTCCTCCTTTCTGTACTTCATCAGGCTCCCCCTTTCGTCAAGCTTCCGTGCTTTGGGGTCGACACCTTGCTTTCCGTATACAAGCTCTTCTGGAATAATTACATGGCTCCTTGAATCCACGCTTCCTCTTGCGTTGAGCTCGTCTTCAGACTCCCCCTTAGACTCGACTGTCGGGATCGTGGTCTGGTACAATATCTGCAAATCTCAAACATTTCATACATTCAATTATCCAGCAATTGTGACCTGGACATTTTAAACTTTCTAAATCAAGATCCTGGCTTTAAGATATAATAATATGAATATATCCAGAAATACTTGATTCTCTCCTTATCTACAAACTTCAAAGATTTGGCAGTATTAAGAATCCAACATCAAAAACTGACTCTTTTACAGACTTTAATAATATAAGAATCCAAATCCTTCATGGTTTAATCATCCAAGTCCAAATTAATGACCTTGGAGATATGACAAACTGTTTTTGATTTTTTATATTTAAAAACTTCAAGTTTTAAATTAATAAACTTGTTTTATTTTCAGAAACACAATCAGCTTACTTAGATTTTGAAACTCAGCATTTCAGACATCGGTTGTCGAAAATAAAGCAGAATCAAAAATCTTTTTGTATTTTTCTGAAAATATAAAGCAGTAAAGAAATATGTACAAACATATTTACAGACAATATTTTTGTTTGAGTATGCGTCAGAGGATCATATCAGTTTTTGACAAGTCATAAGTACCGTTGAGCTTAGTTACACATTAAGAATTAAACAATTCACTTAGATTGTCGATATACTGATCCACTTAAATTTTCACACAAATTTCAACTGATTCAGGATACGAATTAGGTGTTTTAAAGACTTAAACTTATTCATGCGTCCCACCTCTTGAATATACTCCCGTATCCAGATCCCAATATTCAGTCTTACAGGTGAGTATACCTAGATGATATCTGTAAGGGGTTAGATGCGAAACCGTGAGAGCTCAGGTCAGAACTTTCGTTCAGCAGAGAGATAACGGTTCGACTTTAGGTGTGTCCCCTTTAGATGATCTTTTCTTCAACAGCAATGATTATAAATTTTATTGTTTCATCATTTTTGCTGAGGGCGACGCTGTATTTCAAGCAATGCGAAAAGTATTAATCGGGGACTAGGTCAAAACTTCCATTCAGCAGAAGTCCCGGAATAATACCCCAGATATCACTATGTATAAAGACCTAGTATCTCAGAAAGAGGGGTCCTTCAAACGAGATTTAAGGGGTTACCTATATATCCAAATAGTGTTCCCCACGAAATAAGCAAGTTTGAATTTAGATTTATATCTCGAAAAAGTTTACTAAATGTATAAAAACCTATCGGCATATCATCAGTGAGACTGTTTAACGCTATTTAATCATTACATTTCTTTAGCATACTGTAACTGTCTACTGATGTACTATCATTTCCTCTTTTTACACAAAAACTCAATTTTTGAATTTTATCATGTTGGCTTTTTCAAATTTTCTAATGTTTTTGGATTTTCTGACAATTTTCTCCCCCTAAAATGCAAAATCATTTAAAGAAAATTTGACAACCAATACTGATAGCTTTGTCTCGCCATCCATTTTCTGCTTAATGTGCTCTGTTTTGCAGAAAATCTAATATAAAGTACCAACAATTACCCCCATGATTTACAATCCATTGATTTTCGACAGTTTGAAAACCGTTTTTCAATCTTGTGAAAGTAATCATGTTTGTTCCGCCGTGAGGGTTTCGGCATATTCAATCAACACATATTTTTGTAATTTTCTATTTTTGACAAAAATTAAAAACAAACATATTTTTGGTTTTTCAAGTTTTTAACAAACTAAAACATATTTTTGGTTTTTAATTTTTTCAAATTTTTAGGGTTTTTGAAAATATTGTTTATTTATGTACAGAAAAACAAATAAACTCCCTGTTTCAACCAACACAGGGTCCAGCAGCCTCTTCCTCCTTTCCATGTGCCAGGCTACTCCAGTTTTCATTTTTCTTGAGCACCTGCACATTCAACTAATTCAATTACTTGAACAATTTAGCCCAGGCCTGCTTGACCTTAGGCATTTCAACACAATAAACTTCATTCAATGCCGGAAAGTCTTTGTCATCTTTCACAAAGACCTTATCAACTTTGACTTCAACTTTTTCATCTTTTACAAAAGTCATCGGTTTCTTAGCACTCCATGTTTGACCTTTAGGAGTACCTCGTTTGTAAAAATGTGATTCTTTTTTAACACTTTGTTTTTTAAAAACATTTGGTTTCCAAAACTGTTGGGGTTTTGTCATATCAACTGATGTTTTCCAACTTTGTGTTGTTCTGAATCTGGGTGTGTGAGAATTCCAGGTCTGTCTTGAATCGAACCTGTTCGGGTTAGATTTCCAATTTTGATTTGAAGCAAACTTGTTTGTATTATACCTCCAAGTTTGTTTCGAATCAAATCTGGTTGACCTTTGTTTCACATCCTCAGATTTCTGTGTTTCCACATTTTCAGATTTCATTTTGTCAACATCAACAGGTTTGAGATTTGGACACTTTCGTGCAAGATGTCCTTTTTGATGACATTTGAAACATGTTCTCGTGGACACATCTTTGACCTGTGGTTGTTGCTTTTTCTTTTAAGCTAAGAACTCATCATTAGACTGTCTCAATTTGAGTTCTTTTTCTTCTGCTAAACTTATTCCTTGAACAAAACTCATTTTAGCCTGAAAATTTTGTGTTTCATTTTTATTCCAACGTTGTTTCTCCTTATAACCCAACCCAGCCTTCATATTTTTCTTTTTAAAACCAGGTTTGTTATAAAAAGTTTTGTGACCTTTACCAACAAGCTTTGAAATTTCAGACTTTTCAATTTCAACCATCTTGAAAACTTTGTCAACCTTTTCTGAAATCACATTCTGAATCGGGAATACAACATCTAAGAATAATTTGTCCGATCCAATCATGGTATAAACCAATCCCTTTGAATCATCATTCACATTCTTCTCGGATTTTGTGTTTTTCAGATATCCATCATGAAAATTACCTTCATTTTCATCCTGTGATTCAGAATTACCTGATTCAACCGACTCTTCTTTCAACACACTTTCAACGACCTTACCTACCACCTCTGAATCACTAGAATCATCAGATTTGAAATAGGTTACGTCAATGTTGTCTGGAAATTGATCTACCATGTTGAAAGCTTTTTCGACCTTTTCATCATCATAAAACACAAACTTTTCCGGTGGTGGAACTTGATAAAACTCTGAGCCAATACCTTTCGTGTTTTGCTCAGAATCTTTCCCATCCGGTTTATTGTTGAAAATACGTTCAAGCACATATGACGACGCGTGATAACTTTTTAATTTGTTGTTATCCTGTTCTAAATCAGCAATCTTACGCTTAAGTTTAGCAACATCTTCAATATAAGAATTTACAACTTGTTGTTTTATTTCATACATTCGTTTTAGTTCATTTGATGTTTCAGAACAATATTTCAATCTTGATTGAACAAGTTTCATTTCACTTTTTACTTTTTCATATAATTCTTTTGTAATCTGATAAGCCAATTTTATTGAATCATACTCCTTTTTCATTTCTTGGCAAATATTTTCTTTTTGAAAACATTCTTCTGTCATTTTAAAAACATTTTCTTTCAAAACTTCATTCTCTTTTTCTAATTTTTTATATTTTTCTGAAAGCGTTTCATTATTTTCTTTTAAAACCTTTTCATTTTCAAACATTTCTTTGCACTTGTTTTTGAAAACTTCTTCAAGTTTTGTGAAATCAAGATCTCTTGTTCTGATCTTTTCGTCTTTTTTAGTACAAGCACTGCACGTTTCCATGCATTTCTTGCACTGTTCAACAGTTTCAGTCAAGATGTTAGAATCAGAATTTACCTTAGTGATTGGCACCTTGGTGTTTGCTTCAACTTCAGTCTGATTCTGGTCAGCATCATTCTTCTTATCTTCACTAGCACCAGCATCACCAACAACAACTGTTGAACTCTCAATCTTCACCTCTATCGAACTTTCCTTCTTCTTCTTGGCTTCTTAAACTTGTTCTTCAGTAACAACTTCTTTCTCAACAACCTTCTCTTTTACTTCAACCTTTTCTGTCTCAACAACTTTGAAATCTTCCTCTTTTACTTTTTCAACCTTGACCACCTCAGCAGCTTTCTTCAAATCATCAACTAAATTCTCAATGTTCTTCTTCATTCCTCTTCCTCAGTTTTGTTGTCATAGCATCCCTGATGATTTTATCCAGCCTTTTCACATATGTCTTGTCTTTTGCAACATTGGAATAATATTCGTCGGATCGAGGAAATACAAGGAGAACATCATCATGAACTATGTCACTTCTTGGAACAACCGGTTCACCTTGTTTGTTGACATAACATTCTTGTTTCTTATCCCATCTTTTGTTCGCAACAGCATTCTCATATTCTTCCTGCATTTTCTCCATTCTGCACCCCACAATGAATCTTTCTCTCTCAGTTTTCTCACTTAGAATCTCTTCTCGAGTTTTCTCTTTTATCTCTGTATCTTTTTCTTTGTTTTCTTAACGAATTTCAGCAACAAGAACATGATGCTGGGCTTTTGATACTTTTCTGCCATGAGCTGTTACAGGACGATCTTCATCTGGAAGAATCTGACTCCAGTCAAAACCTTCATCGTCATGAATTACAGCATAAGCTCTGGACTTCTCTTTTGGAATATTTTCGTTCATCTTTGGTTCTTCTTTACTACGATGATAAATCGCCTTTCGGTAATAGTCATCGTTGAAAGGTCTCTCAGATTCAGCAACTTCAGAATTTCTACATTCTCTTTTGAAATGACCCTTTTGCTTGCATCTGAAGCAGGTCACTTTGGATTTGTCGAATCCAAGCTTCGTTGACGGACCACCTAACGATTGCTTCCCGGTAATCTCCATATATCTTTGAGCTCTGCGAATGCAACTTGCCAAACACCAGTGAATGTCTATGAGCTCCGTTTCTTCTGGATCAATCTGGTCGTAGTCTTCTTTGGTTAAGTCTGAGTTTCCAATTTTTCCAGCTACAAGACCTTAATACGATTCCAGAACATATGCTAGAAAACTCATTTGTTGTTTAGCTGCATTTATGCTCATCGACGGAGAATTCTTCAGCTTGAGAGCAATGTTGCACAGAATCTCCTCTGCTTCATCAGAACTTGATTTTGAAGATGAATGATATCCAGAATGATAACTTGATGAGGTTGTTTGTGGTTCCTTCATCTTCTCACCACTGAATGATGTCTTTGGTGAACTGACAACTTTCTCCGAAGGTACATTGCCTTTGTAGTTTAGACCAACATTCTGATGATGCGATGAACCACTCATCTTGTTTTGCTTTTGTAACTCCAGATCATCACTCTCAATCTTTTCTAACAATGAATCAAGATCAATTGTATCAAATTTATCATCATTTTTCAAGATAAAAACAAACGTTTGCCACTGATCAGCTCGTGGTAACGCTTCAATTACTTTATCAACAACTTCTTCTCTAATTTTCACAATTTTAAATCTTTCTAGTTCAATATTTAAATGACAAAACCTCTCAATCATTTGCCTCACTGTCTCTCCTTTTAAACTATCAAATAAATCAAATTCTTTTTTCAATAACGCGATTTTGTTTTTCTGAATTTGTTTACCCCCCTTAGCTTTTGCCTTCAAAGTTTTCCACACAGACTGCGATGACCCATCATGTATTAATAATGAAAAAATGTCATCTCGAACTGATTGCTGAATCAAAGCAATCATCTTCTGTTCGTATGAAAATTTCTTTTTGTCTTCCTCTGAAAAATCTTTAATCAGAATTTCTTCTCCTTTGTCATTTACTGGGCTATCATATCCAAACTTCAAACAAAACCAACTCTCATGTGCATATACCTTCGTCCAATTGACAAGCCTCTCCTTCCACCAAACATAATCCTCAATATTATCCAGCTTCGGTGGCTTTGAATAGGTTCCATAAAAGTTGTCATGTTTAATGTTGTCTTTGATTGTTTTTGTTATCGCTTTGGGTGTAGCATCTGAAGCATCCACTGTATCCGAGGTAAACGCGTTGTAGAAAGTATTGAAAAATTATTCAGCCATGGTTTGAACTTCTTGAATTACCTTGAATCAAACAAACAAACAAACACTTATCAGTTTAAACATTATCAAACAACTGAATCAAACTGATACTCTGACTGGTGAATATTTTATGCGGACAGAGTTTGATGCGAACTGAGTTTGATACGAACTGAGATTTAAGTTGACAAACCGTACGAACTGCTATGACCTGGATCAAATTCAAACCACCTGACCCACTACGTGCAAACTGAGTTCACTCTCAATTGACCTGGTTCGCAAAGACACGACCGGGACCACTTCTTGAATGTCAATACATGACAAAAACTTATCAAATCTGATTCAACACAAATCTTAACAAAACTCAAATGTAATTGACATATCAATGAAACATCACTTGCAAATTCTCAATGTCCTACATACTAAGTTCACAATGAGATTGGGCCGAAGACTCAAGTTACTCTGATTGGACCAATTTATGAATTTACGTGCACAAGTTGACAACAATATATGATTGGGCCGATAATAATTTGGCTGACAACAACTTCACCAACTACACATGCAAACCTTTAATTTAAATCTATTGGGCCTTTTAATTTGAATCAAAACATGTAATCTCAATGTTACTGGCCGACAACATTAATAAACGTATTCACATGATTGGGCCGCTAACTCCACTAAACCGACAATTTTAAGTGTGCATGAAATCTGATTGGGCCACTATTAAAGTCTGGTCAGATGCAATCTAATATAATCAAAACACTTTTGCCGACAACTACAATTCACAACACAATCCTATTGGGCCAAAAGTTTGAAGTCACATGGGCTGTCAATTGAATCAATTTAACGTATCACATGTATATGTCCGAGGTGATAAATGGTTCTGACACTATATTCACGTGATGTGAAGTCCCGAGACAATTAATGAAGCTGATAAATGTTGACAGACACTTTCAAGCGGAATGATGTGTTTCACGCGAAATAAACTCAAAAGAAATATGCACTTTGAAGCGGAATAACAGCAATGTTCAAGCGGAATATCATTTTCAAGCGAAATTAACAGCAATGTTCAAGCGGAATTAAGTTGTTTCATGCGAAATCGGACCTAAAACCTCAGATTTCTCCTAAACGGCTTTGAATTAGGATTTGAAACTTTGTAGGGTAGTAGATCAGGTGTTTTCGCACAACATATCAAAAAAATCATGAATTTTGGACCGTAAAAACCCGTTCAATTTGACGAAAATCAGTTAAAAACGTGAAAAATATGAAAAAGATGAAGAAATAGATGAAATCCGGATATGAAATCGATGAAATCACGAGCGGAATTGTATGTTGGATCAGTGCAATCGAGCTCCTGCTCTGATACCACTTGTAGGACCGGTTTTGACTCCGAAACGATTGCGAAACGAACGTATGACGTGCGGAATCCGTACACGAACGTGACCTAACACACACGATGTAATATAAACGTGATTCTATTAGAAATCTAACAAGAACAAGCACCTTGAATCACTTTTGTGACACTCTGGGTTTTCCCGAGCAACTATCTTGTATTGAAATTATGTGTACATATTTTATTAAATGGAAATTTGTGAATTAACTTGGTATGCTATATGATCCTTGCATTAAGTTGTATGTATGTGATAAATATATATAGGTGTATAAATTCTAGTGAACCGAGATCACGACTCAAGACCACCCGGTCTCGAGTAAACAGTGGGTCGGATGGGCCGTGGACCTCCTTTAGTCCACCCGAAAGCCCATTAGGGAGCACCATTTGATATGGAAACCCATGCCGTCATCCACATTTCCCCTACATTCACTCCCATACTCTCCTACACACGCTCTCTCTCTCTCCCACTAAAACCTTAGAACACCACCACAAACCTCCTCTCATCTCTCTCTCGGATTCAACCGGTGACAACAAGAACTCTCGGTTCAAGCTTGGGATCTTACTTGGAAGCTTATTCATCGATTGCTTCATATCTCACACCTTGAAATCTAACCGGTTAGTGGTTTCTTGCAATATAGAGATGGAAATACCATATATGTTTGCTTGTTAAGTTATATGCATATTAAATATGTCCTTCTTGTATAGTTGATATTGTGGTTGTTGTTTAAGAAAAATGTATGTTGACCTATTGTTTGTTTTGATTAAGATGGTTTTGATATGATACCTCGTGTATGTGATTCTTGACCATGAAATGCATAAGTGTGTAAGGTGAACCGTGTTGAATAAATGATGATGATGATGTGAACTAGGTGTTATATTTGCTTAAATGAATATGTTTGCTTATGGTGAAAACCCTAATGATGAACAACATGAATCTGATATGAATGTGTTATGAATATTTGAATATGCCATGCTTTGATCTGTTTTGAAATAGAATTAGACAACAAAACATGTTTGTGCATTTCATTGGATAGTACATAGGATCATGAAATTGGAATTCTATTGGATAGTACATTGTGCAGCTGTTCTAGAATCAGCAGGTGATGGGAGTCGAGACCCCTGGTTTCGACTCGAGACCATCAAACTACAACTCGAGACCGCATAGAGACAACTTGAGACAAACTTCAGGGACTCGAGACCATCGAGGTCTCGACTCGAGATCTTCTGATTGCGACTCGAGATGAGACTCGAGACCTCTGAGGTTGCTACTTAAGCCTGCTCTGCTCGAGACCAGAAACCCATGATTCGAGACCTCTTGGTTGCGACTCGAGACCGCGTGTTCTCGAGTTGAGATCAACTTGTCTCAACTGGACTGCTTACTTTAGTTATTGGGCCGTGTTGTTATTGGGCCAGTTTTGGTTGATGGACTGTTTCTCGACTGGGCTAAGTATTATTTGATTTCTGCATAAATTGCTAGCATGATAGGGCAGGCCCAATAACCCTGATTGACATACATGTTACGTGCTAACTGTTACTGCTTAAACTGCTAAAATAAGCCCAACCTTATGAGTGGTAGTGTAATCTGAATACTATGTGTTAGATACGTGTAAGATAAACGTGATTACTTGTACCCAACCTGACCTATACCGGTAACCATGCTAGGGCGGGGTAATCAGCGTGCGTGACCAAGTAAGCTAATCTGTCGAGCAACCCAAGGTGAGTTCACAACTATTAAAGCATGCGTTCCCGGTGGTTTGGGAAACGGAAACTTAAACAACGCTATCCCCTCGTAAGGGATACAAACCTACTTTCTTCCCCTTAAATGGGACTCTCAGTTAATTACTGTTTATACGGAATGCAACGAGCAACACTAAACGAAACTCTATCACTCAAGTCCCTACCATTTAATACCGATTAGTCGCCGGGGCCTGGCGAACGGGTTATTAGTTAATAGCGCTATTTAGGTTTAACCAGCCTCACACCGACCCTTGTTACTGGGAACGGGAGTGAACTAATGTACTCTGGCAAACCGTCAATGATGATAGAACATTGACAAACGGGGCACTGCGGAAACGTACGGTTAAGTAAGTATTCGGTATTGTAAAACAGTTTAGTCGCTTACTTATGGGGTAGCTCCCCATGGCATGTATAAACGGATAAGTTAACTGGTGAAACAAGTTTTTGGTAATTAAAAACTGGACAACTCGTGAACTCACCAACATTTTTGTTGATACCCTACTGCATGCTTTGCAGGCACCCAGTGACTCAGGAGCTTGCAGCTTGGGAATGTGTAGTGGTCGTCTAACCCATGTGTTGGGTTTTAAATAATTTTGAACTATGAACTTTGTTTTGAAACTGTTTGGTTTATGCTTCCGCTGTTTACTTAAACTGTTATTTGAACTTAAACTTTTAAAACTTCGAACTATGATGTTTACTAACTATTGTGGTTGGTGAACCTTTTTACTATTAACCAATGCTCAGTATAATTGGTGGCTGGATCCTGGTCAATCGCGCCTCCAAGCGGTGGTACTCCGCATGTGGGATTTTGGGGGTGTGACAGATTGGTATCAGAGCCATTGGTTATAGTGAACTCGGTTTTAAAAAGAAAGTCTTTTTTGAGAAAAACCAAACTATAACCCGTGACTCGTGACGACACTACACTCCAAGGGCAAGACTCAACGTATTAGACCTCATAACTCGGACTTGTGTTTACTTGCTTGTTTACTTTATGTTGACTGCTCTACTATACATACTAGTGTGCCTAATTAGAGAGATACGCATCCCTCTTTTACCCCATTCTCGCTACATTACGACATCACACTCATACTGTGTTTTCTGGTTATGAAGACAATGAGTGGACGCGGAAGAGGAAACGTTAACATGACTCAGGCTCAGTTCACTAACTTGCTCAACATGGTGGCTGCAGCTTTTGCAGCTCACCCTGGAGGTAAACTCGTTACTTTAGGATGTTTAGATCCTACCCCCGCATCGTCTTTTCACCTCTAAGCCTATTCGCTTCGCTTCTCACAACAGGTCAGCAAGCGCCTGCGCAACCACGTGTTTGTACTTTCAAAACCTTCATGGATTGCAAGCCTCTCCTTTTCAACAGCACTGAGGGTGCCATCTGCCTTCTGCACTGGATTGAAAAGGCCGAAGCTGTCTTTGCTGTCTGTGAGTATCCCCCTGCTAACTGGGTAAAGTTTGCGACTGGTACGCTTGAAGGAAACGCGCTTTCATGGTGGAAGGCACAGATTCAGATGCTTGGTTTGGAAACTGCTAATGCTACTGTGTGGGAAGATTTCAAGGACATGATCAAGGAGGAATACTGTCACAGAGATGACATTCATAAGCTCGAAAACGAATACTTTGAGCTCAAGATGGTCGGATCAGAGATTGAGACCTACACCAAGCAGTCCAACGACTATGCTGCACTTTGCCCAAACATGTCTCGGCCTATGTATCGAAGGATCGAATTGTACATCAAGGGTTTGGCCCCAGAAATCCGGAGCCATGTGACCTCAGCCAACCTCCATACCATTCAGCCAGTGGTCCGTCTTGCTCACAAACTCACCGATCAGGCTGTGGAGGAGGGCAAGTTGCCCAAAAGGATAAATGCTACTGTTGGAACCTCTGGCGATAACAAGCGTAAATGGGAAGGAAATCAGAGCAAGGAAGCAAACTCCACTCAGACCCCGACTCAATAAAGGAAAACTGAAAACAACAAAGGCCCTCAGCAACAGGGTGGCTATCGGGGAAACCACCCTAAGTGTAACAAGTGTAATCGACACCACAATGGGGCGTGTAGCAAAGGTCAGTGCCTGCGATGCAACAAAATGGGGCATGAAGCCAAAGACTGCAGGAGTCAGTTCCTGGCTAGGCAGAATCAGCATCAACCCCAGCAACAACAGCAGCAAGGAAACAACCGTGAATGCTACAAATGTGGGGCAGTAGGGCACATGCGAAAGGATTGCCCCCAGCTGAACCAGAATCGCAACAACAATAACCAAGGTGCTGGAAACAACAACCACAACCAGGGAGCTGGAAACAATGCAAGGGCATTCGTGATTGGGGCTGGTGAAGCAAGGAACGACCCCAACGTGGTGGCGGGTAAGTTCCTACTTAATGATCGTTATGTTTCCGTATTATTTGATTCTAGAGCAGATGCTCTAAGCGCATCGTTGAAATAGCTAATGGTAGGAACCTCGAGGCCTCACACGTTATTCGTAACTGCAAACTAGAATTGTCTGGTCAGACCTTCCGTATCGATCTCTTCCCCATCATTCTCGGAAGCTTCGACGTCGTCATTGGTATGGATTGGTTATCCAAGCATCGAGCTGAAATCCTCTGCCAAGAGAAAGTTGTTTGTATTCCCCGTCCTTCTGGTAAACCCCTTATCGTTCAAGCTGACAAAGGCGGAGAAGTCACAGGCATCATTTCATTCTTAAAAGCCTAGAAGTGTTTACGAAAGGGGCACACCGCCATTTTAGCGCTTGTCACCGATACCCAGGAAAAGAGGATTGAAGATTTCCCCATTGTACGCGACTATCCCGAGGTATTCTCTGAGGAATTACCTGGACTCCCTCCTCACCGTCAGGTCGAATTTCAAATCGAGCTAACTTCCGGAGCGGCACCTATAGCTCGTGCACCTTATCGACTAGCCCCCGCTGAACTAAAGGAACTTTCTACTCAACTGCAAGAACTGTTGGACAAAGGTTTTATCCGTCCTAGCTCGTCACCCTGGGGAGCCCCAGTGCTCTTTGTTAAAAAGAAGGATGACACATTCCGAATGTGCATTGACTACCGCAAACTGAACAAGATTACCATCAAGAATCGTTATCCACTTCCCCGTATCGACGATCTGTTTGACCAGCTACAAGGGTCGAGCTACTATTCCAAGATTGATCTGCGATCGGGCTATCACCAGCTGAGAGTCCGCGATGAGGACGTCTCTAAGACTGCTTTCAGAACCCGCTATGGCCACTACAAATTCCTTGTTATGCCTTTCGGAATGACCAACGCACCTGCGATCTTCATGGATCTCATGAACCGAGTGTGAAAACCCTACCTCGACAAGTTCGTGATTGTGTTTATTGACGACATCCTAATTTACTCGAAGAGTCAAGAGGAGCATGAACAACACCTGCTTCTTATTCTCGAACTCCTTCGCAATGAGCAACTGTACGCCAAATTCTCGAAATGTGATTTCTGGCTTAGAGAAGTCCATTTCCTCAGGCACATAGTCAATCGGGATGGGATTCATGTCGACCCCGCTAAGATCGAATCCATTAAGAATTGGCCTATACCTAAGACTCCGACCGAAGTTCGCCAATTCTTGGGATTGGCAGGATACTATCGAAGATTTATCAAGGGATTTTCAAAGATCGCTCAACCACTCACGACCCTCACTCAGAAGGGTGTCGCTTACAAATGGAATGATGCTCAGGAATCTGCCTTTCAGGAACTAAAGAAGAACCTTTGTAGTGCTCCTATTCTTTCCTTACCTGAAGGTACCGACGACTTTGTTGTTTACTGCGACGCTTTAATTCAAAGACTTGGTTGCGTATTGATGCAACGCGAGAAGGTTATTGCTTACGCTTCGCGACAACTCAAGATCCACGAACGGAACTACACGACACATGACTTAGAATTCGGAGTTGTGGTCTTCGCGCTCAAGATTTGGAGACACTAGTTGTACGGTACCAAGTGCATGATTTACACCGATCACAAGAGTCTCCAGCATATAATGGAACAAAAAGAGCTGAATATGCGGCAACGCCGATGGGTTGAGCTTCTAAACGACTACGAGTGCGCGATTAAATATCATCCAGGCAAGGCTAATGTGGTGGCAGATGCCCTCAGCAGGAAGGAAACCAAACCTAAACGTGTTCGTGCTTTACAGCTCACTATCCACTCGAACCTCCCCAAACAGATCCGAAATGCTCAGGTTGAAGCGTTAAAAGCCGAGAACATCAGGGCTGAGTCCCTGCGAGGATCAAGGAAACGGCTAGAACAAAAAGAAGATGGTGCTTACTACGTAAACGGGCGTATATGGGTCCCACTTTATGGGAATTTACGCGAGCTTGTAATGGATGAAGCCCATAAGTCCCGTTACTCAGTACATCCTGGTTCAGATAAGATGTACCACGACTTAAAGACTACATATTGGTGACCTAGCATGAAAGCCCACATAGCAACTTATGTCAGTAAATGTTTAACTTGTGCGAGAGTCAAGGCTGAGTATCAGAAACCATCGGGCTTACTCCAACAACCAGAGATTCCGAAATGGAAATGGGAGCAAACTTCCATGGATTTCGTTATTGGTCTGCCTAGGTCTCAACGCGGAAATGACACTATTTGGGTGATAGTGGATCGATTAACTAAGTCTGCACACTTTTTGGCTATTAAAGAAACAGACAAGTTCTCTACCTTAGCAGAGGTATAGTTAAAGGAAGTGGTTTCGAGGCACGGAGTGCCAACCTCTATTATTTCCGATCGAGACGCGCGTTTTACTTCTGAGTTGTGGCAAGTTATGCACAAATCCTTTGGCTCACGCTTAGACATGAGCACCGTTTATCATCCACAAACGGATGGGCAATCTGAACGCACCATCCAAACCCTTGAAGACATGCTTAGGGCATGTGTGATAGATTTTGGCAAGGGTTGGGAAAAGCATCTACCATTAGTGGAATTCTCCTACAATAACAGCTACCACACCAGCATTCAGGCAGCACCCTTTGAGGCATTGTACGGTCGTAAATGTCGATCGCCTCTTTGCTGGGCGGAAGTTGGTGACAGCCAAATCACAGGTCCAGAACTTGTGGTAGACACTACAGAAAGGATTGCCCAGATCAGACAACGCATGGCGGCAGCTCGTGACCGTCAGAAGAGTTACGCTGATAACGATAGGAAACCACTAGAGTTCCAGGTTGGTGACCGGGCTCTACTTAAAGTCTCACCCTGGAAGGGTGTGGTTCGTTTTGGAAAACGGGGCAAGCTTAATCCGAGATATGTCGGAACCTTTGAAATTACCGAGAAAATTGGTAAGGTTGCTTATAGATTGAATCTGCCTGAAGAGCTGAGTGCGGTGCACAATGTCTTTCATGTGTCTAATCTGAAGAAGTGTCTGTAGGATGAAACACTCGTCATTCCTTTCAAGGAACTCACTATTGACGAACAGCTACACTTTACTGAGGAACCGATTGAGATCACGGATCGAGAGATCAAAACCCTCAAACGTAGCCAGATACCTCTCGTACGAGTTCGTTGGGACTCGCGCCGTGGCCCAGAATTTACCTGGGAGCGGGAAGACCAGATGAAGCGCAAGTATCCCCAGTTGTTCCCAAATGAAACTCCTAGCACTGAAGCTACAACCGAATTTCGGGACGAAATTCCAAACTAACGGGGGTATGATGTGACACCCCGTCGAAACGTTCTCACTTATACTAGCTTGACAGTGACTGCCTTAACTTTCGGGATGAAAGTTCTTAAAACTTGGGGATAATGTGACACTCTGGGCTTTCCCGAGCAACTATCTTGTATTTAAATTATGTGTACATATTTTATTAAATGGAAATTTGTGAATTACCTTGGTGTGCTATATGATCCTTGCATTAAGTTGTATGTATGTGATAAATATATATAGGTGTATAAGTTCTAGTGAACCGAGATCACGACTCAAGACCACCCGGTCTCAAGTAAACAGTGGGCCGGATGGGCCGTGGACCTCCTTTAGTCCACCCGAAAGCCCATTAGGGAGCACCATTTGATATGGAAACCCATGCCATCATCAACATTTCCCCTACATTCACTCCCATACTCTCCTACACACACACTCTCTCTCTCTCTCTCCCACTAAAACCTTAGAACACCACCACAAACCTCCTCTCATCTCTCTCTCGGATTCAACCGGTGACAACAAGAACTCTCGGTTCAAGCTTGGGATCTTACTTGGAAGCTTATTCATCGATTGCTTCATATTCTCACACCTTGAAATCTAACCGGTTAGTGGTTTCTTGCAATATAGAGATGGAAATACCATATATGTTTGCTTGTTAAGTTATATGCATATTAAATATGTCCTTCTTGTATAGTTGATATTGTGGTTGTTGTTTAAGAAAAATGTATGTTGACCTATTGTTTGTTTTGATTAAGATGGTTTTGATATGATACCTCGTGTATGTGATTCTTGACCATGAAATGCATAAGTGTGTAAGGTGAACCGTGTTGAATAAATGATGATGATGATGTGAACTAGGTGTTATATTTGCTTAAATGAATATGTTTGCTTATGGTGAAAACCCTAATGATGAATAACATGAATCTGATATGAATGTGTTATGAATATTTGAATATGCCATGCTTTGATCTGTTTTGAAATAGAATTAGACAACAAAACATGTTTGTGCATTTCATTGGATAGTACATAGGATCATGAAATTGGAATTCTATTGGATAGTACACTGTGCAGTTGTTCTAGAATCGGCAGGTGATGGGAGTCGAGACCCCTGGTTTCGACTCGAAACCATCAAACTACAACTCGAGACCGCATAGAGACAACTTGAGACAGACTTCAGGGACTCAAGACCATCGAGGTCTCGACTCGAGATCTTCTGATTGCGACTCGAGACGGGACTCGAGACCTCTGAGGTTGCTACTTAAGCCTGCTCAGCTCGAGACCAGAAACCCATGACTCGAGACCTCTTGGTTGCGACTCGAGACCGCGTGTTCTCGAGTTGAGATCAACTTGTCTCGACTGGACTGCTTACTTTAGTTATTGGGCCGTGTTGTTATTGGGCCAGTTTTGGTTGATGGACTGTTTCTCGACTGGGCTAAGTATTATTTGATTTCTGCATAAATTGCTAGCATGATAGGGCAGGCCCAATAACCCTGATTGACATACATGTTACGTGCTAACTGTTACTGCTTAAACTGCTAAAATAAGCCCAACCTTATGAGTGGTAGTGTAATCTGAATACTATGTGTTAGATACGTGTAAGATAAACGTGATTACTTGTACCCAACCTGACCTATACCGGTAACCATGCTATGGCGGGGTAATCAGCGTGCGTGACCAAGTAAGCTAATCTGCCGAGCAACCCAAGGTGAGTTCACAACTATTAAAGCATGCGTTCCCGGTGGTTTGGGAAACGGAAACTTAAACAACGCTATCCCCTCGTAAGGGATACAAACCTACTTTCTTCCCCTTAAATGGGACTCTTAGTTAATTACTGTTTATACGGAATGCAACGAGCAACACTAAACGAAACTCTATCACTCAAGTCCCTACCATTTAATACCGATTAGTCGCCGGGGCCTGGCGAACGGGTTATTAGTTAATAGCGCTATTTAGGTTTAACCAGCCTCACACCGACCCTTGTTACTGGGAACGGGAGTGAACTAATGTACTCTGGCAAACCGTCAATGATGATAGAACATTGACAAACGGGGCACTGAGGAAACGTACGGTTAAGTAAGTATTCGGTATTGTAAAACAGTTTAGTCGCTTACTTATGGGGTAGCTCCCCATGGCATGTATAAACGGATAAGTTAACTGGTGAAACAAGTTTTTGGTAATTAAAAACTGGACAACTCGTGAACTCGCCAACATTTTTGTTGATACCCTACTGCATGCTTTGCAGGTACCTAGTGACCCAGGAGCTTGCAGCTTGGGAATGTGTAGTGGTCGTCTAACCCATGTGTTGGGTTTTAAATAATTTTGAACTATGAACTTTGTTTTGAAACTGTTTGGTTTATGCTTCCGCTGTGTACTTAAACTGTTATTTGAACTTAAACTTTTAAAACTTCGAACTATGATGTTTACTAACTATTGTGGTTGGTGAACCTTTTTACTATTAACCAATGCTCAGTATAATTGGTGGCTGGATCCTGGTCAGTCGCGCCTCCAAGCGTTGGTACTCCGCATGTGGGATTTTGGGGGTGTGACAACTTTCTCTCTCTAGATTCTCTCTCTAGATCTAGAGCTCTCCTAAACACAAATGAGCCAAAAGTCTAAATTCTAATACTAAAGCCCCTATTTATAGGCCAAGGGAAATTAATGAGATTTCTCATTAATTACAGAACTACCACCTTGCCTTTTGACTAGCTATCTCTAATATTACAATATAAAGCTCGTTTTGAACTGTTTCTCGCTATGGCTCGGATTGACGAAGGCGATAGACATAAATGCACTAACATTTTTACTGTTTTTTTTTTTCTTTTTTTTTTATGAGTTTTTAGGCTGATAGACGTTCCATCTTCCAAGTTTGGCATTTTTTAATGGCTTTAAGTAGTTTTTGTTTTTTTTTTTTTTAGCTTTTAATAAAACTTCTCCAAATTACTTTTATTATAGTTTGGGAGTTTTTGGCGTTTTACTACATTATGGCGTTTCACAATCATTATGACTCTTTAGCGTTTATTAATATAATGATGTATTTTATTTTTCTTACCTAAAAAATACATAACAAACAACAAAAAAAGAAAATTAAAAAAATAAAAATAGAAACAATTCATCTTCCAAATCTTCACTGTCATCAGTCTTTTTCTTCTTCGAAATATGTTCACTGGCGGTTTGACTTTGTCATGCTTGTGTTTTTGTGGCCATTTGGAAAGACAAAATGACGTGAGTTTTTTGTTTGAATGTGTATCTTCAAATCGCTCATCAGTGTCATTCGTCTCTTCATGCCCTTATAATATTCATCAATAACAAAACACAAAAAATGACATAAGTCTGACACCAGCATCTTTTTGTTTATGATTTGTCCATCTCATGCAACAAAATGTTATTGAGTCACAAGAAACGACGTTTGCCATTTTTGGCGTTTTATTGAGGAAACAGTGTATCTGAAGGAAATGTCGATTTTTTTTGGAATCTTTGATGTTTGAGTGTTTTGGCGTTTTCTAAGATGATTGGTATATAGTAAAATATGGCGCTTTTGAGTATGTGTGTTTGAAGTTTTGGGGTTTTTGGCATTTATAAGATGAATGGTATATAGTAGAAAATATGGCGTTTCAGGTTCGGGGGGGTGTTTTTATGTCTGAGATGTTTTGTTTATATAGGGATGTGTTTTGTCCCGTAATCGTGTTTTATTCATTAGTTTGGCGTTTTGGTAGAGAAGTGTAAAAGACTTTTTTACCCTTAATGAAGCGCGTCCACTTAATAGAATTCGTGTTATTTACGAAAATGCCACCGCGCCAATCTAGTCCATAGATTGTTTTGATCGGACGATCCATAAGCGTTCTCACCATTCTCACACTTTCCACCATTTTCTCTAAATCCTGAACCTATATACATACATATATATATATATATATATATATATATATATATATATATACACATATAGGATTAGGTTCAAGAATGAACACTAGTGTATTTAGGTTCAGGATTTGTTCAATCAATTCGCAAATACACTAGTGTTAATTCTAGAACCCCTCCAATATATATATATATATATATATATATATGGAAATATTCTATGCAGAATACTAAATATCGCAAGAACACGCAGAACAAAATAAATGACCCATTTTTTCAATCCTAAAAACCTAAATAGTAAATGAAAATGTTACAAATTTAAGATTTATTGTTTCTCACACAATAAATTAAAACAAAAAAATTGGAAAGTTTTCAGATCTTATATAACTTACACATATGTAGGTTATGTATAGGTTAAATTACCTACATGTATGTTGGCAGTGTCTATGTAAAAATAGATGGTTTTTTATGTCTATGTAACGCACATATAAATGTAAAAAAAACATAATATTGAAAAAATATAAACCTTAAATACCAAAATTTAGTGATTCAGAGTTGTTCCTTTTGTTGTTGCAATAATTATTAGTGAACAACCCCCATAGTTGTGAACACTAGTGAACTAATCCTAGCCATTTATTATCAATAACCAAGTGTAAATGAATGACCAATATTTGATGATGAAAATACACTAGTGTCTTTTACAATTTGATGTGTAAATACTCAGTTCACAAGCCATCCGTATAGAAATCATATGGTTGAGATCTAAGTAGCACTGGAACGGGTACAGGATCGGGGTACGGGGACGATACGGGAACGATGAACGGCAAAACTCAAAATTCCAAGATACGGATACGGCAATAAAAAATATATAAAAATAAAAATACATTAAACAAATTCCAAAAATACTACATCTTCCAAAGGTAATTAATTATCAATAATCAAATCATTTTCAAATTCCCGTTCATCTAGTGAGAGATCGGCAATAGATAGAGAATTAGAGATGATGAGACTTGAGAAATTAGAGATTGGAGAAGCCGAATATGATAGGTTTATTTATTTAATGGCCGGTTGTGGAATTTGAAAGGGTAAAAACCCTAAAAGTAAATGGAAACGGGTTGGATACTTCTACCAGATACGTCCCTGACATTGGAAACGTTTAGGAAACGTCTCCGACGAGTACCCATGGTGTTTCCGTCCCCGACAAGCACCCGAGAACAGCCACATAAATGGAGTCCCCGTGCTACATAGGTTGAGATTGCATATTACAAAAAGTAACTTTTAAAAACATGTTACAGACTGACAAAAGTACGTGTAATAGGTTGTTTTCTTTTTTACTTTTCTTTCTAACACGCTATAATGTAACAGGGTTGTCTGTTACACCATTTTTTTTCTATAAAAACATGTTACATGTTTTAATATGCATTACACATTGATAACTCGTAAAATTTAAGTTCGAAAATATTCCACTTTATAAAACCTGCAAAATTTCCGGTTAGAAAAAAAGTATAACAAATGATGTTTTATCTACATAAACGGATAAAAAAGTTGTAACATATTAACTTTTTTTCTGATAATAATAGTTGTTACATGTTAAAATTCCGAAAAAAGTAAACACGTGACAATATATTATTATTATTTTTTTTTTTTTATTGGGTTTTTTGAACTCAAAGGTAGGGCTGTAAACGAACCGAACGAACACGAACAAGGCCTTGTTCGTGTTCGTTCGTTAAGGAAATAAATATGTTCACGAACGGTTCATGAACACTTACCGAACGAGATTTCATGTTCGTGTTCGTTCATTAAGGAAAAGAGCGTGTTCATGAACGGTTCACGGACACCAATGAACACAAAAAAAATTGGCGAATGCGGCGAAGGAGAAAGGTGGATGACCCGGAGAGTAGCACTGGAGATTGAATCTCTTATTGTGGAACGGAGGTCGATCGTTACATCGATGTAAATAATGAGAAAGGAAAGAGGAATGGTGCATAAACAAGGTGAAATAGGGTTTCATAGTTTAATTGTTAGGGTAATAAAATAAATAAAAATTTAATATTATAAAAGGTATAGATAAAATATATGAAAGTACAAAACTCTTTAATTAAAACACAAACAAATGAACATAAATGAACGAATGTTCACAAACACGTTCACGAACACCTTACCGAACGTTCACGAACACAATTGAACGAACGAGACCTCTGTTCATGTTCGTTCATTTAACTAACCGAACGAAATTTCTTGTTCATGTTCGTTCGTTTATTAAATGAACGAACATAAACGAACCTCCCGCCGAACGGTTCACGAACTGTTCGCTGAACGTTCGGTTCGTTTACAGCCCTACTCAAAGGGTCTATCTAAGACTAACTTTTGTTTTATTCGATACCAGTAATAACAACATTATCCTAATGACGTATTTGTGACGCAAGAACTAGGCATTATCCACAAACTTTACTCACGAAAAATTACTAATGTCGTTATTGACGTCATGAAAAAAAAAATGTTATTATATATTAATGGAACATTCTAATTATTTCGTATACATACATTTACTAAACAGGGGAATAGTGGCAGACAGCTATACATACATTTAGTAAATGGGGGAATAGTGTCAGGCAGCTATCTGGCACTCCCCCATTAAACAAGGGCGTACCCACCCCAAGCCAAGGGTGGCCGGGCGCACCCATTGAAAAAGTAAATTTTAATGTTATTTTTCGCCGGAAATTTCGACTGCACCCCTTGGAAATTTTCACCCGCATCCTTTGGAAATTTTCAACCGCCTCACTTAGAAAAAATATTATAAAATTATAAAAAAAAATCAAACACTGATTATTATTTTATATATAAGTATATAACACAATTTATATAATTATTCTTTAAACTTATTAATTCAATTAACTAACCTAATCAAAACCCAATCTACAATCTATTTTTATTAACCCAAGCCCAAACCCAACCCAAAAAAGTTTGAACTAAATAAAATAACCCAAACTCATCCACCCATTCCAATTCCAGCTCCAAATCTCGCCCAAAAAAAACTCTCAGCGACTTAACGACACTGCTCACTGTCGGACGGCTTCTTTTGTTGGAAAAACCAAAATTCCGGCGAGACCGACCCATATTACGCCAGAATTCCGATAGAACTAGTATGGTTTCTTTATTGATTTTTTTTTTTTTGTTTTGTTTTATGTGATGATTAGGAAAAAATATAGACGTATAAGGGTTTGATCTTTTTATGTTTTTTTTTATATTTTTTCAGTTGTTCTAAACTTGTAGTTAAATGATTTGTTGTTTTATTTATAGCTTTGTTTGTTTAAATGATTAGTTACAAGTAATAACATTTAATACCAGGGCCTGAATGCTTGAAAATAAAATTGAAAATTATGGATTATGGTGGATCATGATTGTTTATTTTTTAACTTATGGAGTGTTTAGTATCTCCAGCTCATGTTTTGGATAGATTTCAAAAATTGAAAACCTGTAGGGCACAATTTTAAATACGTTTGTAATGATGTTTGACGTGTTTTGATGATTATATAAATTTTTGTTTAATGTTCTTTTATTTTACATGACCCGACCCGACCCGCTATGAACCGATTTTTTTATATAGCTAAGGGCCTAAAATCTTTAAAAATATTCTGCACCCCCAACAACAAAATTCTGGGTCCGCCACTGCCATTGAACCAAACAGTTTATTATTTTTTATCCATTTTAAATTACTTTTTTGCTCCTGTTTAAAATTACCGTTTTGCCCCCAACTAAAAATAAAATTACGCTTTTGTCTACATCTCAAAATTATGATTTTGTCCTTAATTCAAAATTACGATTTTGTCTGGCGCTCCCCCATTGGACCAACCAGTTTATTATTTTTTATCCATTTTAAAATTACGGTTTTACCCCTCTTTAAAATTACGGTTATGCACCCAGCTCAAAATAAAATTATGTTTTTGTCCCCAGCTCAAAATTACGATTTTTCCCTCGATTCAAAATAAAATTGTGGTTTTGCCCTCAGCTCAGAATTACCTTTTCGCCCCAGTTCAAAATAAAATTTTGTTTTTGCCCCCAGCTAAAAATTACGATTTTGCCCTCGGTTAAAAATGTGATTTTTCTCCGTTTAAAAAATTATGATTTCGCCCTCAGTTTAAAATTACGTTTTTTCCTCAGTTCAAAATAAAATTATGTTTTTCCCCCCAACTCAAAATTACAATTTTGCCCTCGGTTCAAAATAAAATTGTGATTTTGCCTCCAAGTTAAAATTACGATTGTGCCCATAGTTCAAATTTGTGTTACGCTGTTACCCCAAGTTCAAAATTACGAATTTGCCCTTGTGAAAATTTACAATTTTGCCCCTGGTTCAAATTTACAGTACTACCATCACTTTAGCTTTTGACAAATTACAATTTTACCCTAGTAAAAAAATACAACTTTTCCTCAGTTAAAAATTACAATATTGCCATTGTTTTAGTTTTTTTATCAAAACTATAAAAGTGTTTTGTTTTAATTGGTTGACTCGATTTAATTGTTTTTCGTGTCAATGAGCTACCTAACACTCGCTCATTATTCGGTCATCGTCCCGCAAAGCGGGCGGGTCAACAACTAGTTAATTATATAATAACACTTTTCTAATGCATGCACCTTTTTTAACGTTTGTTTATTCATTTTGTTCATCAGTTGAATTTTATGTTCAACTAACAAATGTCACCATCGAAGACCGATCATGTTTTGTGACCCAAATGTCAAATTTGATGTTTGGGTGAATGGAGACTTTTGAACAAGAAGAAATTAAAAAAAGAAAACAAAATTGTTTTTATTAGCGGATCATAAGATGGTAATAATTAATAAACTAAAGATATTTTGTATGTTTAAATAACTTTATGTATAGTTTTTTTAGCATTTGATAAAGTTTGGTTGATACAAGGGGTTGTGGTAATAGGTAATGCATTGCAATTTGATTAATTCTTCCACATATGAACTAAACACTTACCTAGACACTCGAGTTAAACTCTGGAAAACCCTAAACTAGACCACAATAACAGGCAAGTGTAACTATCGGATGCAGTAAAGCCTAATGGAAGTTTGAATACCAAATCTACGAGACACATACGATAAGTAACTAGACTTCAACTAAAAACTATACGAGGTTGAAAAGATTTGATTTGATTTTTGAAAAAAAGGGTGTTGAATGTTGAAGTAAGAAAAACTAGCCTGCTAACGATCGGTTTGATTACTTAGACCAATTTAAGGATGGGAAAAGCACTACTTAGGTTAAATTATGAATCTTGGACTACTATCGGCTATGAAAAATATGGTAGAACCAGGATCCTAGAATACGACACCCTCAGACAACCTTGTGGATCCCTAATCATTCTCCGGATGTGACCTAAAAGGAAACCCTAAGGAGCGTGTGAAACTCATCGGTTGGTCGGATACCAACTTGTAAGACCCTAACACGCTTTAATTGTAAAGACGCAGCGGAAATACGTATCAAAAAATTTTTATCTTTATAAATGTCTTAACATACTTGAAAGTTCATTTTAAGAATGACTCTTTTACAAAAAAAAAATGCATCCTTCGTACTCATTTAAGAAATAAATGCTTAATTTATCTTTACTAAATTACCTAATCAAGCATTCACGTACAAAACTATCCTGTGGCTCGATCTAATATCGCTTACACCTTGTGTGGAGGATCTGTGATTCTGTATAACATGCGCTCACCACATACATTCATAACATTAGCACATATTATATATAAACATGATTCATACTTATGGAGTCTTGTTACGTTCTATTCATATATACTTTCCATTCTGTTATCCTTCTAAATTCACGCAATTCATATAGGTGTGTACTTTTTGGTGAGACTTCAGTAATGTACCAGTATTACATTTCAATCTCAAGGAACATTATTATTAATCGTCAATACTCAAACACATTGAAACTATGCCTACATACATACATGCCTACTTACATTCATACATGCATACATTCCCACATACGTACATACATTCATATACACCTTCATACATACACACATTCATACATGCCTACATACATACGAGTTCTTGCTTACCACTTATATTCTCATATGATTATACTAGCATATCATAATCAAAACTTTCCATATAATTAAGTCTCATACATATTGACCTACATACGTACTCATTCCTAGACGCGTTTGCCTATAGATTCCCTTTAATAACACGTAGGTAAATCCATACTTATACTATCTGGAGACCCATAACATTCACCTATATTTAAAACCAACATAAACATTAGTTATGAGGCCTTGAAAACCATTTAAAACAAGTTCCATGATCAAAACAACCAAAATCAAACAATTTGCCAGCGACAAGGTCTATCGCGTGCCGCGAAAGCCTTGGTTGCTTCTCTCGCGGGCCGCCACAATAGTCGCGTGGCGCGACAATGAGAGTGGTTTTAAAACGCCCCAAATATAAAGCATTCCAAGTAAAGAAATCTTGATAAATTTTGACAACTTTTTAACAACATAACATTTTCATAAACAACCTTTTTCTTTTCATAAACAACCTTTCGACAACATAAACCTTTCATAAACAACTTTTTAACAACGTAACATTTTCATAAACAACCTTTCGACAACATAAACCTTTCATAAACAACTTTTTAACAACATAACATTTTCATAAACAACCTTTCGAAACAACCATTTTCTTTTCATAAACAACCTTTCAACAACATAAACCTTTCATAAACAACTATATTTGTAAAACCTTACTTGATTTTCAATTATCATGTTGATATAACTAGTACATAAGTTTACTTAAACAATATGAGAAGTGATTCCAGAAATCACTTACCTATTTGGGTACGTATTTGTGTTCGCTTCCTTGTGTCCTTTTTGACCCGTGAGCCTTCCGTGTTTGCGTAACTTTGACAAAATGCTTATCCTTACATGTCACCACATTTACATTCTTGTTAATATACGAGATATTAAATATCATCAAATCGTATTTAACTCACATCTCGTATTTGACTTTCAATAGTCAATTCTAACAAGCACAATGCATATATTTAACAATGCATCATTCCAATTTCCACAATTTAACATGCCATCATATATAACATATAATGACCCATCATGCATCACTCGATCCTCCTAGTTTTACAAATCCTATTAGGATTTCTAATCATACTTCTCTCCTACTCGTTGACATCTTCATAAGGTCAATGGTCAACTATACAAACTTACGACTTAGGAACACCTGACCGCATCTATGTAGTCGATCATACCAATGGCACTATAAACATTTCATACCCATATAGTGAGATATATATATATATATATAGTGGAGGGTTCAAATGAGAAGAAATTCTTTGTAAGAAGAAAAAAGAAGAAATTTCAACCAATAGGAATGTTTCATTGTACTTCATTTAATATTTGTACTTAATGTAACTATAAGGGTATATTAGTAAACTTACATACATCATTAATTGTTAGTTTCATCTTTAATAACTAACTATATTAAATTTGTAACTTATTTTTAAGATATATATTTTTCACAAAAAATAAAAATTCATTTAAAGTGTAGGATAAATACGAGGCGTGTAGGATAAATTACGAGTTGTGTAGGATAAATTTCAATATGTGTAGGATAAATTTTGAAATGTGTAGGATAACTTTTGATGTGTGTAGGCAAAAATATTTAGTGTGGAGGATTATAGTCTTAATGACTAATTAATTAGTCAAACATAATAATAAATGAGATGAGAAAAAAAACTATTTAATGTTTTACAATTATACCCTTTTATTCTTTTTCTGCTCAATAAAATTTTCTTCTCAAATGAACCTTATATATAGGGAATGTTCAAATGAAAACCACTAGTTAACGCGAAAACTCGAAAACTAACTAAAAAAGCCTAAAAAACATACAATTTTTTTTGCATACCAATTTTCGTTTTTTAAATTATATAAAAAAATTCAAAAAAAAAATATTTTTGTAGTGCACATGTGTACTACAAAAAAAAATTTGGAAATTTTTTTATATATAAAAACTGGCGATTTTTAATAAAAAAAATTGTAAAAAAAATTGTGTGTTTTTTAGGGTTTTTTTAGTTAGTTTTCGAGTTTTCGCAATAAAAGTGGTTTTCATTTGAACCATCCCCTATATATATATATAGAAACGGGATCGGGAGAAAACGCTCAAAAGTGTGAGAACGGTGAGAACGCTTCCTGGCCTAACACGTGTCATGCCGCTTAGAGAAGGGCGGAGGGGCTTTTTTGTCCTTTCATCTTCTGCTTTTCCAGTTCCGCTTTTCCCAATATTGTTTTAATTTTAGGTTTTTAAAATTTTTGGCGTTAACCAAATTCAATAATTTATGGCGTTTAATGGTTTCATTGTATCAACATTTTGGCGTTTATGGCGTTTATTCACATCGTATGCCATTGGAACCCAGGGGGCAGGAAATCTAAATGAATGACGTTTTTTCAAGGGGTTTTAAACAAGATCGCCCATTGTTCTATTATTTTTTATAAACATTTTGGCGTTTGGGTTATCTTGGCGTTTTACAATTATTGGATTATATTTCAGCCACAGTAAAAAAATACAAGCAAAGAAAATAAATTAAAAATCCTAATCGGATCTCTCTTCCCAATATTCACTGTCATCAGTCTCTCTGTTCTTTAATACTACAAGAACTGACATCAAAATATGGCGTTTTATGTAAAAATTAACAAACCCACAGGTTTGATTATTTTGTCTGCTCGTCTGTTGAAGTGGCTTTTTTTGTGGATGTTTGGGGACATAGATCTATGACGTGTGGGTGGGTTTTTCGCTTTTTCTTCATGTTGATCTTCATCTTTATCATAATCCCACTCTTCAGTGTCATTGATATCTTCTCTTCATCCAAGATTTCTTCAAGAACAAAAAATACAAAATGCCATATGACTGGCATTAGTATCTTTTTCTTGAATTTTTGTCCATCTCATGCAGCAAAATCTTACTGAGTTACTCGCTTCCCCTAACAATTCATTCAGTGAAACTTGACGAATAACAATACTGAATATCCAAGAAAGCATATTAGTCATCTTTGATTTTTTTTTTTTTTTTTGCGTTTTTCAGTGAGTGGTATTTTAGTAGTATTGGCGTTTGTTTTTTTTTTTTTTTTTTGATCAAATTGAAGTTGCTGAGATGTATCATTTTATAGGATCTCTTTTTGGCGCCTAAGTTAGGCGGTGCGTTATTATAATAAAGTATTTGTCTTTTCAGTTACTATTTGTAATTATTGTTTTTGACAAGCTTTATCTCTGAAGTCTGTAACACGTCCCATCTTTCAAGTTTGGCGTTTTAGATTCTAATATAATAAATTTTCCCTATCTTCAGTTTTTCTGATTTGAAGTTACTGTTTTCTAGTTACATTTTCAAGTTTGTTTTTTATTTTTTTTAATTTTTATTTTTGGTTTTTTATAATACTTTTTCAAACTAATTCTATTATAGTTGGGAGTTTTTTGTGGCGTTTAACGGAATGATATCGTTTAAACAAACATTTTGGCTGTTTTGCCGTTTTTATTATATATGGCGTTTTTATTATTCAAAAATCAACTAAAAAGGAAAATAAAAAAAAAGAATGCATAAAAAAGTTTTTTTATAATACTTGTCCAAAGTAATTTTATGATGGTTTGATAAACGGCAAAGGTGTAAGACATTTGCCTTTTTGGCGTTTTTATTAGATATGGCGTTGTTTATTAAATAACAATTAAATGAAAAAGAAAATTAAACAAAATAAATATTGATCTCCAAATCTTCACTGTCACCAGTCTCTTTCTTCTTATGAAGCATATTTACTGGTTGTTTCGACTTTCGTTTGAAATCAGCCTCTTTTTCTATAATTTTTTGTCCATCTCATGCGGCAAAATGTTATTGAGTTTACACCCTTTCAGTCAAAATGTTATCTTTTTTGGCGTTTTACCGAGAAAAAGAACGCCACATAATAAACCATTTTAAAACTATAAATTTGATCATGCTAAAATCAATAAAGTGTTGCTGTATGGTGTTGGATAACATTGTTAATCCTCAGTTAAGAAAGATAACTGACAATGTTGTCCACACCATGCAGCTACACTTTATTGAGAGCAATATATTTGATGTTTGGGTTTTCTGGCGTTTATCAGTCGAATGGTATATATTAAATATGGCGTTTGGGGTTTTTGTTTGTGTTTTTTAATTGAAGGTCTGAGTTGTATATATAGGATTTTTTGGCAGTTTTTTTAGGCGGGATTTTACTATAATTAAGTTTGGCGTTTTATATTTTTTTGGCGTTTTACCAAACTTAATTATAGTAAAATCCCGCCTAACAAAACCACCAAAAAAATCCTATATATACAACTCAGACCTTCAATTAAAAAACACAAAACAAAAAACCCAAATGCCATATTTAATATATACCACTCGACTGATAAACGCCAAAAAACCCAAACATCAAATATATTGCTCTCAATAAAATGTAGTTGTATGGTGTGGACAACATTGTAAGTTATCTTCCTTAACTGAGGATTAACAATGTTATTCATTTAGAATTCGATGACACAGAGAAATTCGTTTGTTTTCTATTGATTTCTTGATGATGAATTACAATAAACAAGAAGAATAAATAAACCTACCAAAGAGCTAAACAAGGAAACAAAATATATGGTAGGACGATGGAATAGGAAAAGATAAACCAAAATAATATAAAATCCTATACTCCCCCTCAAGATGGAGCATGTAAATCTTTAATGCCCATCTTGCTGAGTAAGGAATGGAGCTGCTGAGTTCCAAGACCTTTAGTGAGCAAATCCGCAATCTGTAGTTTACTATCAATAGGCATGGGCACGATCTCTTTAGATTCCACACGTTCACGGACGAAAAAACAATCCATTTCAACATGTTTTGTCCGTTCATGAAAAACTGGGTTATTTGCAATATGACGAGCTGCTTGATTATCACAAAATAATGATGTAGGAGTCGTTATGTTTACTTGTAGATCCTTGAGTAACCATCTCACCCAAAGAATTTCACTAACTGTGGAAGCCATAGCTCTATATTCAACTTCTGCTGAAGAGCGAGACACAACAGACTGTTTTTTTGTTTTCCAAGAAATGGGACCACCACCCAAAAGAAGAAGATATCCGGTTCTTGATCGTCTCGTGTACGGACACCCAAGCCAGTCAGAGTCGCAATAGGCAGTCAAAATTTGTGGTCCTTCCCGAGGAAGAAGAATGCCTTGTCCTGGTGTCCCCTTTAAATATCTCAAAACCCGATTCGCAACCTCTAGGTGATTACGATGAGGATCCGCAACAAACTGGCTCAACACATTGACGGAGTACGTAATATCAGGCCTGGTGGCTTGTAGATACAGTAATCGGCCCACTAAGCGGCGATACTGAGTGGCATCTATTTTGGCCTTCTCTTCTCCTTTGTCGAGCTTTATTCTTTGGTCAAATGGAAAAGCACTAGGTCGACACCCCAACATTCCACTATCCCTTAGAATATCCAAAGTGTACTTCCGTTGACTTAGAACCAATCCATCTGAAGTTTTAGCAACTTCAATGCCAAGAAAATATTTTAAGGGTCCAAGATCCTTGATACTGAATTCTTCATCAAGTTGCTTCTTTGTTTGTTGAATTTGTTCCGAATTATTTCCGACATCGTCTACATAAATGAGAACAGCAACATAAATATCCCCCTTTTGAAATGTGAATAACGAATGATCGGCCTTGGATTGACAAAAATTTAAGTTGAGAAGAAATTTGGTGAACTTGTGGTACCAGTTTCTAGACGCTTGTTTAAGGCCATAAAGAGATTTTCGAAGTCGACATACTCTTGTGTCATTTTCCTTTGAGAAACCTTGTGGGATCTTCATGTAAACTTCCTCATCTAAATCACCATGTAAGAAAGCATTATTCACATCTAGTTGATGAATAATCCAATCTTTCTTTGTGGCAACGGCTAACAATGTTCGGACAGTCACAAGCTTAGCCACAGGAGCAAATGTCTCATGATAATCCACTCCTTCCATCTGAGTGAAGCCTTTAGCGACTAGCCTGGCCTTGAATCTTTCAATCTCTCCATTTGATTTATATTTTGTTTTATAAACCCATTTCGAGTCTATAGCTCTTTTTCCCTCCGGCAACTTTTCCAAGGTCCAGGTTCCATTTTTTTCGAGGGCTTTAATTTCTTGCTGCATGGCTTCTCTCCATCGTTTATCCTGTGAAGCTTGTTAAAAACATCTCGGCTCGTCATTGGAATTAATAATTGTTAAAAAAGCCTTGTGAGAATTAGAAAACTTATCATATGAGACAAAATGAGAAAATGGGTGTACCGTCGAAGCAGCTTGATCAGACGCGGGTTGTGAGTTGTCGACCGAAGGGGGAAGCTTCACTATGTAGTCGTTTAAACGCGCAGGTTGTGACCGATTTCTTTTGACTCGAGGCTCAGATGCATCTGAAGAACTTGAAGGATCAACAATGTTAGGTTCATTTGTGGAACTAGTGGCAATAACCTGTGGGTCCAAATCTGATGGAGTAGTGGGCTCGAAGTGAGGCGTCTACTACAACACTCGCCTTGCCCAGGTGATACTTAATCTGTAACACCCTGAAAATATAAAACTTTGTATTAGAATTATAAGTATAAAATAAACAAGAACAAACTAACTAGGAATAAATAACCCAGTTAGTCATGAGTCTTGTAATAACTTGCTAGAGGGTTAAAACACCTTAAATAAGAACTTAATGATAATGGAGGGACCAAAGGTGTTAAAACTGAAACTAAGATTGTTAAAAACAAGTTTTAAACACCAAACACACACTAATGTGTGTGTCTGGTTGATCAACAGAGGGGGGCGACCAAAAGCTCTTCTTCAAAACCCTAAATCACACAAAACTCACAAATTGAAGGCACAAATCAGTTCCATAACGAAATTCGAGCTTAGATTGGTGATCTCCACTGTAAGGGGGTCATAAGGTATGTGAATTTTATAGGAAATCTCTACTTGAATTTCTGGATGAATTTAGAGAATTCGAAATTCGTGGTTGCATGAATGATATATGGATGGAATAGGAATAGTATTGTGTCTAGGAGTGAACCCTAGACAATTATATGTGAAATCATGCTTAATTTCTGTGAATTCCATGAACACCAATGAAGGTGATTAGTGGGTTTTGTGGGAACTTGATAAACACTAGGATTTTGGTTGTTATTCTAGTGAAATCTGATTCATAGGAAGTAATTTCTGAATTATTGATGTTGAAATTTATATGTAATTGTCCGATTGATGTTAATTTTGGCTATATAACAAGTCATGAACTTGAGAATGAATTGTGTAAAATCCTGCCCTTAAAGTGTTTGTAAAAATGCCTCAAAGAAGGCTTAAAACTGAAATTCGGTTAAAACGCATATTTGTAATGTTTCGGCAAACTATGCGATATATGTTAAGAAAAGAGTTCTAAACATGTTATGGTTGAACTCTATAGGAAAGGAAACCGGAGCGTCTAGTGGACAAGCCGGTGGTGACGCGCGTTTGAAGGGTGTGCTTTGAAGGTATGTAACTCGTTTTGTTACAATATTCAAATTAGATATTTCAATTATTCATAGTTGTGTTTTAGTATAAAGATTGGTATTAGTTGAAGTGACATTGTTCACTACTTGATTGAATGAGTTGAAAATACATTAGGAAGCGTTTGGTAGTCATTAGAAACGGAGGATCCCGTAAATGAGCCAAACGGGTCGAATAATTGTTTAGTAGTCGTAAAATTGTGTTTTGAATAGCATTTGGCGAAGATGGATCACAAGAGCGTGAAGCCATAGTTTTGGTAATGAAACGCCGGTGGTCGTAAGCCCCGGAAGTTGGGGTAAATACGCCTTGCGGTTGTAAAATTTGTTAATGGTTAAATTAGTCTAAAATTTATACGGGTCAAATAAATACCTTGTGCATTTATAGACTTCCAGCCCGTACATCTTATTTTGACACAATGATTATAATAGACGCGTTGGTGATTTTATTTCGGACGCTTAGGAAAAAGAATCACTGAAAACGGACTTTCGGATCAAAAGTTATGAATGTTTGAAGTTTACATTGTCCCAAACTCAAGAGCTAGAAATCTGCAGCTCAAATTAAACAACAGTCTGCGAGAAATAGGGCGTCGCATCACGCGACGCCAAACAGAACATAACGTCGCGCAACGTGACAGCTGTGGCGGGCCGCGAAGGCTAACCCATGATCTGTTGCGGGGCGCGACAGACCGAAATAGCATATTTTTTGTTTCGTTTTCATTATGTGAGTTCAGAACTTGTTTATACCTATCCCAACAATGTCAAAACTAACATTTGACGTGGTTTTGACCTTAGGTGATGTTTATCATGCTCCGGGTGACGATCAAGCGACAATTCAAGAACCGAACACTATCTTTTGAAGCTTCCGTGTTTGTTTAATTTTGTTGAAACAATGTTTTAAGTTGTAATCACTTAAATTATGATTTTTGGGATGTTTAACTAGTTAGTAGTTAACTAGAAGGTTGATATTATGAAACTTCTATTTCATATATTTTAATGAATTGAAGTAATTTGGCTTTGATAAAACAAAATGTGTGTATTATCATATTAAATTCATATTATAACGAGAAGGGTGTTACATAATCTCACAGTCATAATCATTTAACAGCTTGACCCATCTTTGTTATCTCATGTTTAAGTCTTTCTGATCGAAAATGTGCTGCAAGCTTTTATGATCTGTAAAGATCGTGCAACGAGTGCCATACGAGTAATGACGCCAAATCTTCAACGCGAAATTCATTGCACCTAGTTCAAGGTCGTGCATGGTATAGTTTTTCTCATGCACCTTCAGTTGTCGTGACGCATACGCGATGACTTTGTCTTGTTGCATGCAACCAAGATCTTGTCGAAAAGCATCACAATAAAACACAAACCATCGGTACCGTCGGGTAAGGATAAAATCGGTGCGTCACAAAGCTTATCCTTCAATGTCTAAAAAGTTGTTTCTTGTTTCTCTCCCCAAGCAAACTTTTTATCCTTCTGGGTTAGGGACGTTAGCGGCTGAGCAATACTCGAAAAATTCTCAAAGAATCGTCTGTAATAGCCTGCTAAGCCCAGAAATTGTCATATCTCAGTTGGCGTCTTTGGGGCTTCCCAGTTCTCGATCGCTTCAATCTTGGCAGGGTCAACATGAATTCTATTCTCATTCACCACGTGACCTAAGAATTGCACCTCGAGAATCCAAAATTCGCATTTCGACAACTTTGCATACAACTGTTCCTTCTTCAAGAGTTCTAGGATAGCTCGCAGGTATTGCTCATGTTCCTCTTGGGTTCGTGAGTAAATAAGGATATCATCAATGAATATAATCATAAACTTATCTAGATACGGCTTACACACCCGATTCATGAGGTCCATGAATACTGTCGGTGCATTTGTTATGCCAAACAGCATGACAAGGGACTCGGCAGGGGATACCGATTCTTGATGGTTAGCTTATTCAACTCTCTGTAGTCGATACACATACGAAAACTGTCATTCTTGACAAATAGCACTGGAGCTCCCCAAGGCGATATGCTCGGCCTTATAAATCCCTTATCCAACAACTCCTGGAGTTGCGTAGATAACTCTTGCATTACAGACGGCGCAAGTCAATACGGTGCCTTGGCTACAGGAGTGGCGCCTGGGACCAGGTTAATATGAAATTCGACTTGTCTCTGCGGAGGTAATCCTGTCAAGTCTTCGGGGAAAACTTCAGGAAAATCCTTTACCACCGGAATATCTTCAAGCTTGGGCTCCTTGGTCTCCTTGTCGACAACATGAGCAAGGAAGGCTATGCAGCCTTTTCGGAGATACTTCTACGCCTTCATACAATTACTGACTTGTGGGGGTGTCTCATGTTTCTCCCTATTGACTACAAGTGTTTCTCCATTCACTAGTGGGATGCGGATGGTGTTCTCGTGGCAACTACCTCCACCCGGTTGTCTGACAACCAATCCATCCCGACAACAACATCACATCTTCCCAAATCAACAGGTAACAGAAAATTCCCGCTCTCCAGATTCCAAAATACAACCCTTAATCACCTCATTTGCTTTAACTAACTTTCCTTTTGCCAGTTCTATAGAATATGGGACGTCTAGCTTACTTGAAACTAGGCCAAGTTTATTCTTAAATTCTACTGATATAAAACTAAGGTCGGTGCCAGTATCAAACAGAATGGATGCAGAGTGTTGGTTCATAGGGAACGTACCCGTAACCACATTTGGATCCTGGCGTGCTTCATGAGCTCCGATCATAAAGTCTCTTCCTCGCTTGGTTCTTATTAGGGAAATCTTTTCTAAAGTGTCCCACGTCACCACAGTTGAAGCAACCTGGAACTCTACCATCATCGTTTTCGCCTTGGTTGGGATATCTTGCCTAACAGGCATCCTTGCTGTGTCCCTCTTTTCCACATCTGTCACACTTAGGTCTCAGGCATCGACCTTCATGGTGAAACTTGCATTTGTCATATCTCGGCTTAGTCCACAAATAAACCTTACCACTTGCCTTATTGGTGGCTCCATAAGCTTTCATGCCATGAGGCGGGTTTCCTTCCCTTCTTTTGTTTGCATTTGAGTTATCATGACTTACTTGATTGACTTTCTTCAGGATTGAAAACTTTCTTTTGTTGTCGCCCGAAGACTCCACATGAGTCTCTTTCTTGTTTGTCTCAGATTTTGAAAACTTTCCCATACAAAGAGCTTCTTCAGTAAGTGCAACGCTCAAATCGATAGACTCTGTGATGGTTGGAGGCTTTGAGGCAGTAACCATGCTCAGGATTTGAGGCGCAAGTCCCCAAATAAACCGATCGATTCTCTTGAATTCCGGCTCGACAAGATAAGGAACGACCCTTGATAAATCATGAAAACGCTGAATATACTCGGCAACCTTTGGCCCATCCATCTTCAGATTCCAGAACTCAGTTTCCAGTTTCTGGATTTCAGCTCTTGAACAATATTTCTTGCACATTAATTCCTTAAGCTCATCCCAGCTGAGCGCATATGTAGCAGTTTCGCCAAGAGTTTGAACTTGGAGGTTCCACTAGGAGAGTGCACCATCCAAAAACAACCCAGAAATATAAGTGACTCTCTGTTCAGGTGCACATTTGCTCATTCTTAGCACGGAATCGGTCTTTTCAACCCAGCGAACAAAAGCGACGGCACCTCCTGTGCCATCAAAGTTTAGGAGTTTGCAATCCAGAAATTGCTTGTAAGTACAACCTGTAACACATGTAAAACAATTCACGAGTGAGCATTGGCAAAGCACAATTGGAAATATCCAAAAGATTTGTAATGTGTCTTAGGTGACTTAACATTACCAGTTGGAGGGTTATTTTCGGAAGTGCCACCGCTGTGTTCCAAGCGGTTGGCCTCATGTTGTGTGATCGCCTGTGATATGCATTCTAGAAGCTCGGCTTCTGTCCTTGGTAACGTATTAGTGTCTGTATTACGTCTGGGTGGCATTTTCTTCTAGCAAAAGGTATCGGGTAGGTTAGACAACATTCACCAAATAATTGCCTATGAAGTGTATATGTATATATACACATATAACATGAATAATCGTCACAACAAGCAAACATGTAATCACATAAATATCACATGCACATATAATCAACAATGTATAAATAAGAAAACAACCACTGAGCTTTCATATATGTTTGACAACTTGATACATTGTTTTAGAAGAAAAACAAAATGGACTCGAGGTTACATCACCTCAGTCATACAAGTTTCATAATACAAAAGTAGTGACTATTTTCCTTCTACATTGGTCTTCTTAGGTCTTTAGTTTTACAAAAACGGGTATACTTCCCAAAAGATGGGGTTTGTGCATTACTACCACGTATAGGAGGTGATAGTGAAAATGCAGAGATAAGGTCATGAGGGTACGTGACTTTTTCCTCGGGACCGAATTGTGTCTTGTAGCAACCGTAGAGCGGTTTTCCAGGGCGCGAATGCACTACCCAAACGATGGGGTGCTTTACGGGATAGAGGGTGTAGAATTACTAATAGGGTGTTGGTGGTGGTGATATAGGTAGTGGGTGATAGGGTGCATGTGAGGTGAAGGATGAGAAGAATCTTTTCTGAGTGTTAGCCATCTTCACTTGCTTAGATATCGGTTCCCAAAGGACTAGTATTACGGGAAGAAGTGTTAGACACGAAGTAGGAAAAGACACACTTCCTACTTTGTAGAGTGTTATAGCAACTATCTCGGTATTGTTCCATTAGATGAAGGTTTGAACACTTAGAAATTTTGAATGGGTGGTGATCATTAGCTTGACCCGCAGAGTCCACCAGGATTCCCCATGCACTACAAGTTGTTATTACGTGGGTCCCCGTAATAATAAATTGTCTTGCATGGTCACCCTAATTTTCTCTCGTTCGAAGCAGTTGATCAGCCAGAGAGGGGACACTACTGTCCTGATACCTTCGACATAGATGGGACCTTTATGATGGTCCACGCGCCAACGTCCGTTGTTACGCGCGAAGTGGCACAATGCTAGTCAAAGTAAGAATAAAGAGAGTCCCTGACAATAGCACTTGGAGGGGCACCTTCAAGATGAGTACCTCATCTTCCTTGTCTGGACAAGAGTGTCGTCAGCATGTTTCGTAAAAGCCACAGGGACCTCGTCCCACTGATAAGGTTGCTGTCCGAGGTTACCTCATCCGCCTCGCAGTCATTGCCGTAGTCAAGCACCTTCGCATTAGAGGGGGGGAGGGAAGAACAGCCATCTTCTACGGAATCAAGCTCAGGGTCTTGTTTGGCAATTACATCAGCCATAAGCTCCGCAGTGTACGCGAGGTTGATAATCTCATTGTGCGAGTCAAGGACAATAATAGAATCCGAAGTAGAAGGTATCTCGTTCCCGTCAATAATTATTCCGTACACATATATGTATATATATATTAATGAATAATAATGTTACTTAGTATATACAGGCAAATAAATGCAACAGGTCACATGTAACTCTCGCTTGTTCTTTCAGGGGTTATTTCGTCTTCGGCAAGTCTATCTCGTGTAGACTTTACCTCATTTGGCACATTAGTTGGGGTATTCTCCTCCCTACTAATGTCCTTGCTTTGTCTTTCCTTTGAAAAATGTTAGACTCATGGATCTTGGAGCTTTCGTAAATGCAATGAAAAACCTTTTTGTAAAAAAATGTTTTCGTGAGAGAATCCCAGTGATTGTAGTCTAGACTCGAGAAGGAATCCTAGTTCACTACAATCGAAGCTCTGATAACAACCTGTCACAACCTGACTTTTGCGGAAGCGTGTACGTGTGACTTGATTAGTTTTCATTGCATTCGATTATAATAAACAACTATATGATTAAAATGATGTTCATCCATTCATAAGTTTAAAACGTTACAAACACAAGTCATTTACGTTTCAACCAACATATCCTCAGCTTAAGTTACAAGCCAACAAAAGTGGATGACATCTAAACTTGAAATTTACATCTTGAAAATGACACCAGCGCCAAAGATCCATCTTGTTTCCCTAAAATACATATAATTTTGAAAACATCAACAAAAGTTGAGCGAGTTCATGTGTTTTTGTATGAGTTCCAATAACTTGTAAACATTGGTAAGTATTCCTTTGATAACCAGTATGAATAGCGTCTATGAACAGATCAATTAATGTTTTGCAAGGACATTAATATATGTGACAACATAGGGAGTACTCAACCCGAATAGACGACTTTTAGTGTCAAATCACCTCGACTGTGTCAAATCACCTTGACTGTGTCGAATCACCTCGACCGTGTCAAATCACCTCGACCGTGTTGAATCACCTCGACTCTGACACAACAGCACTCAAAGCGGTCATGCATGGACCGTGAGTAGGGCTCGGCCGTACCCATTAGATCTAACCTTGTCCCGTGGTTCTTAAAAGAATTAATGGCACTTTAGTTCAGCCTATGGTCACATGATCTAGTAGATCGTTCCTTAGCTAAATCATATCAAAGTTGACATGTATTTCACCCCCGATAGTTATAAATCCGATAACAGTTAAAAGAAAAGGGGGACATGAACTCACTGGTTTGCTAGCTATCTCGTAACTCAAAGTTTCCTTTCCACAGGTAGTACTATCACCTACACACGTGCTATGTTTTATTAGACGTTTAGGTTGTGTAACGACTCTTAGTCTTATTTGTTAAGACTTATTTTGGAAGTTGGTACACTTTGAGTTATATGGTTGATGTGCATTATATAATTCCCAATTATATAATTATTAGTTAAAATAAGTATATTTTAACTTAAATTATATTACATCCAATTAATTGGAATATTGTTAAAAGTAATTGTCACACCCCCAAAATCCACCTGCGGAGTACTACCGCTTGGAGGCGTGACTGACCAGGATCCAGCCACCAATCATATTGAACAAGCATGTAAGTAGTTATAAAAATCCAACCAATACAATTGGTGTTCAAACAAAACATAGTTAAGTTGCAAGCGGAAGCATAAGTCTTAAAGCCAAAACATAAGTTTAATAGTTTCAAAGTTTAACATGGCACACAGCCGTCCATGTCCCACAACGATCCTCCTCCATGCAAGCTCCAGCTAAGAACCTAAGGACCTGCAAAGCATGTAGTAACGAGTCAACAACAAGTTGAGTGAGTTCACGGTTGGGTGTTCGTTTTACATTGTTTCGAAAACAGTTTCCTTTATCTGGCATCCTGCCGTGGGGGTTACCCCATAGTTAAAAACGTGACTTGTTTATTCCCAATTATTCTGGCAATCCAGCCGTGGGGGCTACCCCGTGTTAGTTATCTAGCATTTCGGCCGTGGGGGCTACCCCATGTATATACTAGACTCGTTACCATATCGACTGCTGACTGTAGTCATGTTTATGTGCCCTGAACTGTCAATGTCTATCATCATTGACGTGCCAGTAGTCCATTAGTTCACGCCCGTCCTCTGCGGCACGGTGTGAGGTTTGTCAAACCTAAATAGCGCTATCTAACTAATGACCCGCTCGCCATTGGCCTCGGCGATTAAGTCGATACAAAGATGAGGGACTTCGTGATAGAGTTTTGGTCTAGTACGAGTTATCTGTCCGTGAGGACGAGGAATTACATTCCTGAACCATTGCTGTCCTACCCAAGGAGGACGAGGAACCCATGTTCCTTAACCCCAATTCCCGACCCAGGGAATCCCATGCTTTGTAGAGGGTGTGAACTCACCTTGGTTTGCTCGGTAGAAACACAGAAAAGTCAAACAAGCAACGTTGTGGCTACTCACGTCCTATCATAGTTGTATCATACAATCAGGTTCGTATTCAAGTAGTGCACGTATGGGTTACATGTTTAATCATGGCAGTTCATCAACATTCACATCCAACGGTAACATATAAGGTCTGCACATTAGGCCCAAGAGTCCGGCCCAAACAATTAAGTCCGAAAGTGAATTGCAAGCCCAAACAGCGTGTATCTGGGTATAGTCTCGAGTCGCAACTAGGCGCTTGCGACTCGCAACCTGAGTCGCAATCATGGTTTCGGTTCGTGTTGGTTTGGTTACGAGTCGCAACTGGACTCGCAACCGTGGTTTCGAGTCACAAGGTTGGTGTGCTGATCATGTGTGGTTTCGAGTCGCAACTAGGTGTTTGCGACTCGCAACTGATGTCGCAACCGGGGATTTCGACTCATTAAGCAGTGGTTTCGAGTCGCAACTGATGGTTTCGGTTGGACAACTGCTGATCCGGAACAGTGTACTATCCAATGAGAATTTGATTTCAGAAAATGGTTTGTACTACCCACTTAAACATGTTTGTTTGTCTAGTAATTTACTAATTTGGATCAAACATATCAGATTTCAAATATTCAAGCATGCTCATATGATATTCAAGTTGTTCTTCACACATTCATCATGTTCATCAATATCCAAGTAGTTCATCATATCATAACTTGAAACAACAATCCGAAATATTCAAACAACTAATCCGATTACCACATAAGTGCAGCCATTTAACAAGCATTTTGATTTGTAACCTAAGAGCATGCAATCCGATTTCATAACATGAATAACAATCGAGCATTCCAACAATAAATCCGAATAATATGAGCATTATACACACCGATTTCATGAACACCAACCATTTATGGTTTAAATCACATTAAATCACAAACATCATTAACTCATCATGCAATCAATCCGGAATCTAAGTATGATAGTTTATTAACATCATCATGTATAAATCTAACAAACCAACATATTACCAAGTCACACAAGATATATCATCATTAACAAAATATCACATCATCATCATCAACAACAACCGAAATCTAAACACACAATGGGAATCACTAACCGGTTAGAGGAATAGTGGTGAAGGATGGAGCTTTGTTTGGTGTGAACAAGCAAAATCCGAGAATCCTTTTGTGGTCGGTTGGTTGGATCCGAGAAGAAGGAGGAGAGTGTGATGCTTGGTGTCTAGGGTTTTAGTGAGAGTGGAGAGTATGTGTGTAGAGGAGAGTATGAGTGTTGTTGCCCAAAAATGACAAGTATGGCTAACATGAGGATTATATACTAGTCCTAAGTAGTGCACCCTAATGGACTCGGATGAGGTGCACGGCCCAACCGGCCCATATGTCACACTAGTTCACTCGAGACCACATGGTCTCGAGTCGGGTTCATGGCTTTCGGCTCATATACATACTCGAATACATACACACAAGCATACATGTAACATAACACAAAATCATATAAAGGTTCACTTATCATTCATTAAATCATCAAATTAGTTAGTCATTTAGTGTTCAACGTACAACGAAAGGTTCTAAATTTCGAGTTGTCACATCATCCCCAAGTTGAAAGAAATTTCGTCCCGAAATTTGGTAGGCACTCACTGAGGAAGCTAGTTAAGTTGTATGGTTTTCCTGGGGTGTCACATCCACCCCCCCCGTTGATCTGGAATTTCGTCCCGAAATTCCGTAGCTTCAGCCTCAGTAGTGGGTGTACTGTTTGCGAACAGTTGGGGATACTTTTGTTTCATCTGATCTTCACGCTCCCAGGTGAACTCTGGGCCGCGACGTGAGTTCCAACGAACTCGAACGAGAGGTATTCTAGTGCTCTTGAGGACCTTAACATCCCGGTCCGTGATTTCGACTGGTTCCTCGACGAATCGTAACTGCTCGTTGATGGTGAGCTCCTTCAAAGGAACTACGAGGGTCTCATCTGACAGACATTTCTTCAGATTCGACACATGGAAAACGTTGTGAACTGCACTGAGTTCTGCTGGTAAGTTCAGTCTGTAGGCCACCCTGCCTATTTTCTCAATGATTTCAAAGGTCCGACGTATTGTGGGTTAAGTTTGCCTTGTTTACCAAAACGAACCACACCCTTCCAGGGTGAAACTTTGAGTAATACCCACTCCCCAACCTGGAGCTTAAGTGGTTTCCTGCCCTTATCGGCGTAAACTTTCTGACGTTCGCGAGCGGCCGTCATGCGTTTTCGTATCTGAGCGATTTGTTCGGTTGTGTCTACCACATATTCTGGACCAGTGATCTGACTATCTCCCACCTCTGCCCAGCAAAGAGGTGACCGGCATTTACGTCCGTACAATGCCTCAAATGGAGCAGCTTTAATGCTGGTGTGGTAGCTGTTATTGTACGAGAATTCCACAAGTGGCAGATGCTTTTCCCAGCGGTTGCCAAAGTCGATTACACATGCACGAAGCATGTCTTCTAAGGTTTGAATAGTGCGCTCGGACTGCCCGTCCGTCTGAGGGTGATACGCTGTGCTCATGTCTAATCGTGAGCCGAAGGATTTGTGCATTGCTTGCCACAGCTCTGAAGTAAAACGTGCATCTCGATCCGAGATAATGGAGGTGGGCACCCCGTGCCTCGAAACAATTTCCTTGATGTATATTTCTGCAAGAGTGGAGAACTTATCCGTCTCCTTGATAGCCAAGAAGTGTGCAGATTTTGTGAGTCGATCCACGATCACCCAAATAGTATCGTTCCCGCGCTGGGATCTAGGTAGGCCAGTAACAAAATCCATGGAAATTTGTTCCCATTTCCATTGAGGTATCTCTGGTTGTTGGAGCAGGCCTGAGGGTTTCTGGTATTCGGACTTGACTCTCGCACAAGTCAAACACTTGCTGACGTAAGTTGCTATGTGGGCCTTCATGCTAGGCCACCAGTACGTAGTTTTGATGTTGTGGTACATTTTATCCGATCCAGGATGTACCGAGTAGCGAGACTTGTGTGCTTCATCCATCACAAGTTCTCGTAGGTTGCCATAAAGTGGGACCCAAACGCGTCCCATTACGTAGTAAGCACCGTCTTCCTTCTGTTCTAAGCGTTGCCTCGATCCGCGTAGGGCTTCAGCCCTGACATTTTCTGGTTTCAGTGCTTCTATCTGAGCAGCTCGTATTTGGGAAGGGAGACTAGAGTGGATCGTGAGTTGTAAAGGTCGCACGCGCTTAGGTGCAGTGTCCCTCCGACTGAGGGCGTCAGCCACAACATTGGCTTTGCCCGGGTGATACCTGATTGAGCACTCGTAGTCATTCAGTAGCTCGACCCATCGTCGTTGTCGCATATTTAGTTCTTTCTGTTTGAAGATATGCTCGAGGCTCCTGTGGTCAGTGTAGATGGCGCACTTGGTACCGTACAGGTAATGCCACCATAACTTAAGTGCAAAAACAACAGCTCCCAGCTCCAAGTCGTGCGTCGTGTAGTTCTTTTCATGAACCTTAAGTTGGCGTGAGGCGTAGGCTATAACCTTATCTCGTTGCATCAATACACAACCAAGACCCTGAATGGATGCGTCGCAGTAGACCACAAAGTCGTCTGTGCCTTCTGGCAAGGAAAGGATAGGTGCGCTACAAAGTCTATCCTTTAGGTGCTGAAATGCCAACTCCTGTGCGTTTCCCCAGCGATAAACAACGCCCTTCTGCGTTAGTGAGGTGAGAGGCTGTGCAATCTTAGAAAAATCCTTTATGAATCTCCGGTAGTATCCCGCCAAACCCAAGAATTGGCGAATTTCCTTTGGTGTACGAGGTGCAGGCCAGTTCTTAATCGAGTCTATCTTGGATGGATCAACATGAATCCCATCCTCGTTTACCACGTGGCCTAGGAAATGGACTTCTCGAAGCCAGAAGTCGCATTTCGAGAACTTTGCATAAAGCTGTTCTGTTCGAAGGAGTTCCAAAATAAGTCGTAGATGCTGCTCGTGTTCCTTCTGACTCTTGGGATAGATCAGGATGTCGTCGATGAAGACTATAACGAACTTGTTCAGGTAAGGCTTGCACACTCGATTCATCAAGTCCATGAAGATCGCAGGTGCGTTTGTCAGCCCAAAAGGCATGACCAAAAACTCGTAATGCCCATAGCGAGTTCTAAAAGCTGTTCTGGAGACGTCCTCCTCCCGGACTCTCAGCTGGTGATATCCTGATCTCAAATCAATCTTTGAATAGTAACTCGACCTTTGTAGCTGGTCGAACATGTCGTCAATACGCGGTAGAGGATAACGATTCTTCACCATTACCTTGTTGAGTCCCCGATAGTCGATGCACACTCTGATGGAGCTAAGCGATAAGGTGCACGAGCTATAGGCGCAGCTCCAGGAGCTAGTTCGATCTGAAACTCGACTTGGCGATGAGGCGGAAGACCAGGTAATTCCTCAGGAAATACCTCTGGATAATCGCGTACAACTGGAAAATCTTCTATCTTCTTCTCTTTCTCCGTGGTGTCAGTAATGAGAGCCAAAATGGCAGTGTGGCCCTTTCGCAAGTACTTTTGGGCCTTAAGGAGAGAAATGACGTTCTCAACAGCACTCCTCTTGTCGCCATGAATCATGAGAGGTTCACCATCGGGACCTGGAACACGGACAACCTTCTCGTTGCAAAGAATCTCTGCTCGGTGTTGGGATAACCAACCCATCCCAATGACAACGTCGAAACTACCCAAGACAATAGGAATGAGGTCGATAGAGAAGGTCTGGTCAGCGAGAATAAGTTTACAACCCTTGACTACGTGTGTGGCCTCTAAACTCTTACCATTTGCTAGCTCTACAATGTGCTTGTTGTTCAAGGGTGTTGGAATACGCTTAAGCATTCGACTAACTTCTAGTGACATGTAGCTAGTATCGGCACCCGAATCAAATAAAACTGAAACATAAAAGTCGTCGAGAAGGAACTTACCCGCCACAACATTGGGGTCATTCCTTGCTTCACCTTGGCCGATCACGAACGCCCGCCCCCGGGCTCCATTGTTGCTGTTGTCGCGTTTCTGCCTCATCTGCGGACAGTTCCTCTTAAGATGGCCTTCAGCCCCACAACGGAAACACCCCTTTTTGCTACCCTGCTGCTGCTGGTTTCGGTGTGCAGGGTATGGGCTCCTGCAATCTCTAGCCACATGTCCCGTCTTCTTGCACCGATGGCAGCACGATTCCATACATGACCCGGTGTGGTGTTGATGGCATTTGCGGCATTTCGGCTTATTCCCAAGGTATCCCCCTTGATTTTGGTAGTTCAGCCCCTGCTGTACGAGTTTCCCGTGCGGGTCCTGTTGTATAGGGCCACGACCTTCACTCTGGTGATCACCCCAAATATGCTTGGTGTTAATAAGAGCATTTGCATTGGAGGGGTTGCGCTGGGGTAACTTGCCCTCTTCCACTGCCTGATCAGTGAGCTGGTGCGCCAAACGAACGACTTGTTGGATTGTGGAAAAGTTGGCCGCAATAACGGACCCTCGGATTTCTGGGGCTAAGCCTCTGAGGTATAGCTCGATTCGTCTAGAAATGGGTTGTGACAAGTTAGGACATAAGGCAGCCAAATCGTTGGACCTTTTCGTGTACGCTTCGATCTCTGATCCTTCCATTTTCAAGCCAAAGTACTCTATTTCAAGTTTGAGGATGTCGTCCGGATGACAAAATTCTTCCTTGATCAAATCCTTGAAGTCGCTCCAGGGGGTGGCATTCGCATCCGCTAATCCGAGCATCTGAACTTGTGTGTTCCACCAAGAATACGCTTTCCCTTGCAAGGTACCAGCAGCGTACTCTACTCGCTTACTGGTAGGGCTTTCACTTTCTTCGAAAGCCGATTCGATCCTGCGAATCCAGTGTAGGAGACCTATCGCTCCCTCGGTGCCATTAAAGGTACCAGGTCGACAGTCCATAAAGGTTTTGAAAGTGCACACGGGTGGCTGAACGTGTTGACCTATCGTGGGTGAAAGAAAAGACAGAGTTTAACACAAAGGTTGGTTCACGAGAGTGGGATCCTAAAGATCCTAGAGTGAGTTCGGACTGCAGGATATACCTCCTGCGTGTGCAGCTGCAAGTGCTGCGGCAACTCGTTCGTTAATCAGAGCCGTCAACTGGGCTTGTGTCAGGTTAACGCGTCCAGACATGATCTTCATATCAAGAAGAACGTGAGTGAGAGGGGTTTGCGAAAGTACGACGATAAAATAGAGTAAGCACGCACGTGTTCAAGCAACAGTAGTTATACTAACCAAGCATACCATGAACAATGTACTATGTATCTAACAAGTAGGTAATATATACACAGATCATATCACCTAGAATGTCGAGCCTTGCATGTGGAGTGAAGCATCGTTGTGGACCGTTGAGCACTGTACAGGTTATAGTCTGGTTTTAACAAAAACGTTTTTCCCTTTATTAAAACCAAGTTCTCTATAACCAATGGCTCTGATACCAATCTGTCACACCCCCAAAATCCACCTGCGGAGTACTACCGCTTGGAGGCGTGACTGACCAGGATCCAGCCACCAATCATATTGAACAAGCATGTAAGTAGTTATAAAAATCCAACCAATACAATTGGTGTTCAAACAAAACATAGTTAAGTTGCAAGCGGAAGCATAAGTCTTAAAGCCAAAACATAAGTTTAATAGTTTCAAAGTTTAACATGGCACACAGCCGTCCATGTCCCACAACGATCCTCCTCCATGCAAGCTCCAGCTAAGAACCTAAGGACCTGCAAAGCATGTAGTAACGAGTCAACAACAAGTTGAGTGAGTTCACGGTTGGGTGTTCGTTTTACATTGTTTCGAAAACAGTTTCCTTTATCTGGCATCCTGCCGTGGGGGTTACCCCATAGTTAAAAACGTGACTTGTTTATTCCCAATTATTCTGGCAATCCAGCCGTGGGGGCTACCCCGTGTTAGTTATCTGGCATTTCGGCCGTGGGGGCTACCCCATGTATATACTAGACTCGTTACCATATCGACTGCTGACTGTAGTCATGTTTATGTGCCCTGAACTGTCAATGTCTATCATCATTGACGTGCCAGTAGTCCATTAGTTCACGCCCGTCCTCTGCGGCACGGTGTGAGGTTTGTCAAACCTAAATAGCGCTATCTAACTAATGACCCGCTCGCCATTGGCCTCGGCGATTAAGTCGATACAAAGATGAGGGACTTCGTGATAGAGTTTTGGTCTAGTACGAGTTATCTGTCCGTGAGGACGAGGAATTACATTCCTGAACCATTGCTGTCCTACCCAAGGAGGACGAGGAACCCATGTTCCTTAACCCCAATTCCCGACCCAGGGAATCCCATGCTTTGTAGAGGGTGTGAACTCACCTTGGTTTGCTCGGTAGAAACACAGAAAAGTCAAACAAGCAACGTTGTGGCTACTCACGTCCTATCATAGTTGTATCATACAATCAGGTTCGTATTCAAGTAGTGCACGTATGGGTTACATGTTTAATCATGGCAGTTCATCAACATTCACATCCAACGGTAACATATAAGGTCTGCACATTAGGCCCAAGAGTCCGGCCCAAACAATTAAGTCCGAAAGTGAATTGCAAGCCCAAACAGCGTGTATCTGGGTATAGTCTCGAGTCGCAACTAGGCGCTTGCGACTCGCAACCTGAGTCGCAATCATGGTTTCGGTTCGTGTTGGTTTGGTTACGAGTCGCAACTGGACTCGCAACCGTGGTTTCGAGTCACAAGGTTGGTGTGCTGATCATGTGTGGTTTCGAGTCGCAACTAGGTGTTTGCGACTCGCAACTGATGTCGCAACCGGGGATTTCGACTCATTAAGCAGTGGTTTCGAGTCGCAACTGATGGTTTCGGTTGGACAACTGCTGATCCGGAACAGTGTACTATCCAATGAGAATTTGATTTCAGAAAATGGTTTGTACTACCCACTTAAACATGTTTGTTTGTCTAGTAATTTACTAATTTGGATCAAACATATCAGATTTCAAATATTCAAGCATGCTCATATGATATTCAAGTTGTTCTTCACACATTCATCATGTTCATCAATATCCAAGTAGTTCATCATATCATAACTTGAAACAACAATCCGAAATATTCAAACAACTAATCCGATTACCACATAAGTGCAGCCATTTAACAAGCATTTTGATTTGTAACCTAAGAGCATGCAATCCGATTTCATAACATGAATAACAATCGAGCATTCCAATAACAAATCCGAATAATATGAGCATTATACACACCGATTTCATGAACACCAACCATTTATGGTTTAAATCACATTAAATCACAAACATCATTAACTCATCATGCAATCAATCCGGAATCTAAGTATGATAGTTTATTAACATCATCATGTATAAATCTAACAAACCAACATATTACCAAGTCACACAAGATATATCATCATTAACAAAATATCACATCATCATCATCAACAACAACCGAAATCTAAACACACAATGGGAATCACTAACCGGTTAGAGGAATAGTGGTGAAGGATGGAGCTTTGTTTGGTGTGAACAAGCAAAATCCGAGAATCCTTTTGTGGTCGGTTGGTTGGATCCGAGAAGAAGGAGGAGAGTGTGATGCTTGGTGTCTAGGGTTTTAGTGAGAGTGGAGAGTATGTGTGTAGAGGAGAGTATGAGTGTTGTTGCCCAAAAATGACAAGTATGGCTAACATGAGGATTATATACTAGTCCTAAGTAGTGCACCCTAATGGACTCGGATGAGGTGCACGGCCCAACCGGCCCATATGTCACACTAGTTCACTCGAGACCACATGGTCTCGAGTCGGGTTCATGGCTTTCGGCTCATATACATACTCGAATACATACACACAAGCATACATGTAACATAACACAAAATCATATAAAGGTTCACTTATCATTCATTAAATCATCAAATTAGTTAGTCATTTAGTGTTCAACGTACAACGAAAGGTTCTAAATTTCGAGTTGTCACAGTAATATATTTTTAACTTGATTTATCATGTATTTCTCACATATATATTTTTCAAGTATAGATATACATGTATTTGCGTATTTTTCCAAGTATTGCTAGTGTATTCCGGTGTGCATTTATACGTATAGAAATACGTATTTTCTTGTATTCATTAAGTATTCTTTACTTAATTTATGTAGAATTTTCCGGAATATTATTTTTGTACAATTAAAAATCACCAACTTTATATTCTTAAAATATACATATTTTAAAATATACACATTTTAAGAGAATTTTTATAGAAAAATATCTATAAATTTTACTTGGCAAAAATATGTATACTTCCACAATATATTTTTAAGATTAAACTTAGATAAATATATATTTTTAGTTTTCACCAAAATAATATATTTTTGAATCGTTCTTGAAAATATATACTTCAAAAATAATATATTTCCTATTTTGACAAAATATGATATATTTTGTAATAGTTGTAAAAATCCATATTTTGCCGTTTCTTTGGTTTCAAAATACCGCTTGTCACATTTGGTTTCAACCCTAATAGACGACTTTTAGTGTCGAATCACCTCGACTGTGTCGATTTGACCGTGTCGAATCACCTCGACCGTGTCAAATCACCTCGACCGTGTCAAATCACCTTGACCGTGTCGAAGCACCTCGACCGTGTCGAATCACCTCGACTGGGACACAACAGCACTCAAAGCGGTCATGCATGGACCGTGAGTGGGGCTCGGCCGTACCCATTAGATCTAACCTTGTCCCGTGGTTCTTAAGAGAATTCATGGCACTTCAGTTCAGCCTATGGTCACATGATCTAGTAGATCGTTCCTTAGCTAAATCATACCCAAGTTGACATGTATTGCACCCCCGATAGTTATAAATCCGAAAACAGTTAAAAGAAAAGGGGGACATGAACTCACTGGTTTGCGTAGCTGTCTCGTAACTCAAAGTTTCCTTTCCACGGGTAGTACTATCACCTACACACGTGCTATGTTTTATTAGACGTTTAGGTTGTGTAACGACTATTAGTCTTATTTGTTAATACTTATTTTGGAAGTTGGTACACTTTGAGTTATATGGTTGATGTGCATTATATAATTCCCAATTATATAATTATTAGTTAAAATAAGTATATTTTAACTTAAATTATTTTCCATCCAATTAATTGGAATATTGTTAAAAATAATATATTTTTAACTTGATTTATCATGTATTTCTCACATATATATTTTCCAAGTATAGATATACTTGTATTTGTGTATTTTGCCTAGTATTGGTAGTGTATTCTGGTGTGAATTTATACGTATAGAAATACGTATTTTCTTGTATTCATTAAGTATTATTTACTTAATTTATGTAGAATTTTCCGGAATATTATTTTTGTATAATTAAAAATCACCAACTTTATATTCTTAAAATATACATATTTTAAGAGAATTTTTATAGAAAAATATCTTTAAATTTTACTTGGCAAAAATATGTATACTTCCATATATATATATATATATATATATATATATATATATATATATATCTTAAAAACAATATATTTTTAAGATTAAACTTAGATAAATATATATTTTTAGTTTTCACCAAAATAATATATTTTTTAATCGTTCTTGAAAATATTTACTTCAAAAATAATATATTTCCTATTTTGACAAAATATGATATATTTTGTAATAGTTGTAAAAATCCATATTTTGTCATTTCTCAGTTTCAAAATACCGTTTGTCACATTTGTCGAGGTACGAATTTATTTCTGGAATATATATATATATATATATATATATATTGTCCAAATGTTCTTTGTCCGATATTTGAGTGTAAGATATATATATTTATTTTCTTGTGGTTTTGGTAATATTTTCATATTACAATTTTTTGTATTTTGGTGTGTTATATTATTTTCAAAGTTCCTAATTTTTAATATAACTAATTCAAGCAATATACAAGTAGCACATAATTTGTGTCTTCTAAATATATATTTTCCTAAATATATATTTTCCTAAATATATACTTAGTCACTTTTATTATCAAAAATCAACCTCCAATACTTGTAGTTTTTATAACAAAATTTATGGCAAATTTTTATATTAAAACCATGACCAAAATTTACTTGTAAGAACTTGTTTAAAAATATATTTCTAAGTGTTTAATTTTTACAAAAATTTTGCCATAGTTTCCCTTGAAAATTGGAGGTTTCTATGCTTACTAGCATATCTTTTTCTTTTAAAAAATTCATCATCAATCATCAACAAGTTTCACACAACTTACCATAAGCCATAAATATGCATTTTTACAATATGGTATGAACTTGAAGTTTGTAAAATCTTGTAGTAATTTAACATGTTGTTTAACATGTTCATCTAACATTAAAAACATGATTTTTACTTCTTAAAACTCTTTCTTGTAAAATTTCATCTTTTACAACTTGTAAGATGATTTTATAAAAATTAACCCTCTTGCATTCTTCATGATCCATACACTTTACTAGCTTTGTTTTAACCCTTAAACATGATTATTTTCTTTAAAACCAAATCCATGTTAAAACTTGAAATAAACTTTAGTTTCTTTAAACTTTTATTTTTGAAATCTTACATCTTCAAGATATATAATTTGTAGGATTCATCATCCTACACTAAATCATGTTTATCTTCAAGTTCATAGTTCACATAAAGGATGATCATCATAAATTTCTCAAGATCCATCCTTATACTTGCTAGATCATGTATTTAATCATCATCTAGCAAGCTTCATATGATGATCTACACCATTTATACAAGAAATCAACAAACAAGTTTACTACATACACTTAAACAACTATGATCTTCATGTTTTTAAGCTTTATGTTCATGTCCATGTTCACGTTTTGGTGACATTCTTTAGATTACCAAGTTACATCTTACTGTAACCACTAAAATTAAGAGTAAAAACAAGATTAAAGAGGCTTACTACTAGCTCTAAGGCTAGGGAAGAACAAGTTGCAAAGTGAAGAAGAAATGAGGTGGATGATAGCACTCCAAGAAGGTCCTTCAAATTCCTTTGCTTCCCACCCTCCTAGTTATGCTTGATTCACCTTAGGATCACCTTAGATTGCTTGAAAATGAACTTGAAAATGATGGAGTGAGAGGAGTGTGTTGGGTCGTGAGTTTAGTGAGGGAAGAAGGAGATTTTTGTGAACTTGAAAGTGTATCATATGTGTAAGATGGTCTTAAGGTTCTAATGTCTTTTATTCTCCAACAATAATTTAAACTTTGGTTAATATGTTTAAAATCAAGGAAACATGATCCATTATAATACTAAAGAAAATAAAGAGAGTGGGACCCACTTGGTAACCGTCCATAATTGGGGGGGGGTCTAGTTACATTCCAGGTTCAAGTTACATCTTCTAGTTAGATTTCTAGGGTTAAGTTAGGTGTTATATGTGTTTATGTGTTTTAGGATGTAATATGATGTTTAGTGATCATAACTAGCTTCGTAACATTAAAACAATGCTTCTAGTTAAGTTTTGGTGTTTCGGGCAGTGTCCGGTTATTCGTTTGGTTACCGTTTCGTTAAGGTGCTAAATTGCGCAGTTTAGTGTGCTATGTGATGTCTTTTATGACAGTTTTGATTCCCGACACTTATCAAGTTATTCTGGACCATTAAACCTTATTTCTGCATTATATTTTGAGGTTTAAATGCTAAATTTTGTTGTTTTCTGCAGAATTCTGCAGTTCGGATGTGTTTCCGGCACTTTCTGGTGCTTAAATCATCACTCGGAAGGCTGTTTTATAGTCCCTACTTTCCTACATCATATTCTTGTGTAACTGTTGGTTCCGGGGCTCATTCTGTGTTCTAACAACATGTCTGTCTGATTACTGAACTCCCGTCAGTACTTCTAGTTTATCCGATTATTGTGCTAGTCTCATCTAGTGCATTGATTGAACTATTCTGGGTTGTATTTAATAATGATAAGCAATCATGCAACATGTAATGCATTTGTATGTCTTTGAAAGAAATCAGGAAACCATTCATATCATAGTTCAATCATGCATTGTCATAATTTACAAATTACTGTTCATATTGTACGGAAATACTTGGAAAAGTGCCAGTTCTCACAGAGTTAGGGTTTTGGCTCCCTTGGAGCTCCTGATCGTTCCAGAACACACATGACGTGTGTGTTTGTGTGTTGAACTTTTCATATAATAACTCAACTTTCATCTTGTCCCACTTTAGTCCCTAGTGTTTGCCACTAAAACATAATTGGCACAACTTTCCTCATTTAATAGTTCTTACCATACTCTTAACTAGGTTAAATAGCCTAATTATTTATTTTTTGATGTATTATATAAGAACATATGGCGAATATAAACATTCAAGTTTTGGGGCGTTACCACCAAAAATCTTCAAATTCCCCAAATCAACTCAACAACCAAAAATCCACAAATCCCCAATTGTTTCAATGTCGACGGCATCTTTGAGGAATGAAAGATTTGTGCAAATCAGAACAAAAATATGCAAATGAGGTTATATATATATATAATCTCTTTCTGCAACTCTCTACTCTGCTGTGCATACTCTCATCCATCATCATCCGCTGTGCATATCTCCACCATTGTAAGGTATTTTTTAGTTTATCTCTCTTTTATTTTCAGTGTTTTTACCACCTCCCTCTCTGATATATTGGTATCAGAGCAAAGGCTTTCTTAAAATCTAAAAGACTAAGACAAGTCCCTTTTATGGCATGTTAAGCCAATGTTTTTGGGAAACTCTCTTAGGTGAAGATTGTGGGAAAGATAGTTGCTTTGATAACATTATAAACGAAAGGATTATATAATATGACTAGTTTTTATATTAAACATCTTTTAAATAGATTAAAAAGATATGATAGAACTATTTTTGCTTTAGATTCAGCAGATTATTTAGATTATATAGATTATTATCGATTATTGTGGTTTATATATGAAAGAGCTAAGTTAAAAGAACAAATATATAGATCAAATCGTTTAATAGATTAATTTGCATGTTAATATTTTCCTTTAACAGTTGGAATATAAGAAAATATTTAAGAGAAATCTGGAATAAGGGATAAAAGCTAAAGATAGTTGGAATTTATTAATCATTGGTACTTCTCAAACAATCAAGCGTTTAGAATTCTTAAACTTAGAATTTTCTGAAAAAGCTCACCGAAAAACTTTTGTAACAGATAATTTTACTATAGTTTGTAATCTTAATAATATTGGTGAACATATTTTACATACAAATAATCCACAACTAAACACTTTAGTAGATTTATTGATAAATCTAAGTATCAGTTTACAACAAGAAGCTATAAATAATAAAAAGATAATAGAAAACTTAACAGTAGAAATTAAAAAATTATCACAAAATCTTGATTATATAAAAAATCAGTCTAATACATTAACAGGAAAAACTATACCTCTAGAAGTTGAAAAACTTACAGAAGCCTTACAAAAACTAAAAATAGAGAAAAAACCAACTCCATATACACATTGGCAACCAAGAAAATGAATAATCATTTCTTAGGAAGAAGTAGAACTATACAGGAAGCTAGAAACTCTACAAGTAATATAAATGATAGTATAACATCAGATAGTTTTTTAAACAGAGTAATTAGAAGAGGATCAGGATCTAATAGTAACAGACATATAATACAACTAGAAGAAGAAATAGATTTAGACAGAAACTTGGAATTATATAACCAACATCAATTAGACATATTAAATCCAAGAATTTTATATCAAACAGGAAGATTTAATATAAATACAACTCTTATAAGAAGTAGTAGAGAAGAAAGTTTAAGGGTAGTAGATAATACAGTAATCCTAGATCTTTTGTCACCGGATACTATTGAAAAAAATAAAAAACAAAATAAGCATTTTGTACACACAGGGTTAATAATAATAGGAATTAAAGCTTTAGGAAGAAAAAATTTAGGAACAAAATTATTAGCCTTAATATTAGATAAAAGTTGGAAATCAGATATGAAAAAAGCTATAATTTCATGAATGGAAGTAGATTTAAATCAAAACATAGCAATATTTTATTGTACACCAGATATTTTAAAAGATGTTAAAGATTTACAAAATATAAAAATAGCTTTACAAACAAAAGGATATGAAGAATATGAAGGAAATAATTTAGTAGTAAGTATAGGAGTTCTAGGAAGAGCTAGTAATAGTTCAGGAATGCAATATAAAGTAAATATAGAAGGTATAGTAAAAACAATTGCATCAAAATCTATACAAATGATAGAACCTATAAAAATTGATCCAGAACAATTAACAGGATTAGAATGGGATTTAGATGATTTACAAGAAAAAGAGGAAAATACAGTTTTAGTACCTAAGAAAAGTTATATATATGAAGAAACTGATGGAAAACAAAAATTAAGATACATTGACTTTAAAGAAAAACAAACAGAGAAAAATAATGAAGAAGAAATTCATTTTATGAATATTGAGAAAGAAAATAAAGATGAAATACTGTCTACATATGATACAGATAATGAGGAAGATGAAATAGATTTTAATTTCTTAAAATTTGAACAAGAAGAAACAATGGATTATACACTATTAGATTATGAAGAAGAATCAATAGATTGTTTTAAAGTAGAAGAAACAAATAAAACAATAGAACAAATTTTAGATCGAAAATTTACAGAAATAAATATACAAGAAGAAGTAGATGATATGATTATGGAATGTATAACAGAATTAGGATTAGATTATGAAGAAAGTTATAATAAATTACAAGAATATTATAATTTACCATTAGTAGAAGGAATTATGAAAAGAGAGGTAATGCTATCAGATTTTTATAAACAAGAACAAAGCTTTATGTTTAATACATCTAATCCCTTAAAAAGACCAAAAATAGAATGGGGAGAAGGATATAGTGGTACACATGAAAGTCATGGTAGAGAACCACGGACACAACCAACAGTTAATTATCAACAAGAGTCTAATGTTATAGGAAAAGGAAGAAGAATGCCTATAGGACAAATATACAGTGGAAATATGTTATTGTTAGAGCAACAAAAACCACAGTTATGGATAGATGAAGTTTTAACATGGGAACAAAATGTAGTAAGATTATGGGAAACAAATAAAAAAGATAGTATGGATATGTTTTCATATTTAGAGACTACATTAGGACCAATAGCATTAGGAATATGGCAAAGTAAGAAAACACAAAATCCAGAAGAAATAAATAATCTTAAAGCATTAGGAGATAATCCTTATAATTTTACATCACAAATTAGAACACTTATATTAGGAGTTGATCCAGCAAAAAATAATTCTTTAATACAAGATACAGCTATTAGAAATTTAGAACAATTAAGTATAGCAGACATGAAATACATAAATGAATTTACACTAGATTTTACAAGATTATTATCACAAACAGGAAAGGCTATGGATGATAATTTATGTGATAAATATTTTATAAAATTACCAAGAGATTTAGGAAAATCTATACATGAAGCATGGAAAACAAATTATGGTACACAACAAAATTTAGGAATAGGACCAAGAATAACTTATACATTTGGTATATTAGAAGAAAAATGTAAAGAAGTAGCATTACAAGAACAATTAAAAAGAAATGCTTATGCATTTTGTAAAACAGCAATCTATACACCACAAGCATATGGAGTTTATGATAAAAAGAAAAAGATACGAAAAAGCACAACATATGATAGAAATTATAGAAAACATTATAATACAAACAAATATGTTAAAAAACCACAATCACGAAAATGTAGATGTTACACTTGTGGAGAAACAACACATTTAGCTAATAATTGTCCAAATAAAAGAAAAAATATGGAAAGAGCTAATTTAATAGAGCAATTACAAGATTATGAAATAGAAGCTCTAAAAACAGATGATGAATCTGATAATGAATCAATATATAGTATTTATAGTGAAGAAGAAAACCCAACAACAAAAGTAACATACACCTATATGAATACAGAGGAAATTTGTGAACATGATTGGAAACAAAATAAAGGAAATAATCACATAAGATGTTGTCATTGTGGATATTATCCTAGTATAGAAAAGAGTTCACAATGTAATAAATGTTTTAAAGAAATTTGTTTTAAATGTCTTAAAGAAATTTATGATAAAGATATAGCTACAACATCAAAAGTGAAAACAAATTCTGAAAATAATGAAAATGAAAGGATAAATAAATTGGAATTAACAATAGAATTACATAGTTTAAAAATAAAAAATTTAGAAAATAAAATAGAAGAACTTGAAAGATTGAGTCAAATAGAAGAAATAGGTAAAATGGCTCTACAAAAACCAGATGATCAAACGTATATACAAACACAAGGATCAACAAACATGATAAATATACAATGCCGTTTATGGTTAGATAATAATAAATACCTAGATTTAACAGCAATAGTAGATACAGGAGCTACAAAAAGCTTAATTTCACATAGTTTAGCACCTATAGAATATCATAAAAAACTATCATATGAACTAAGTACAAGAACAATAGAAGATAGATTAATATATATTACACACTGTTTAGAACCAGTAGGAATATAGTTCTTAGATTTTGCAAACAATTATAATATAAAATATGAAATGCCACAAATAAATATTAATCCACCAGAGATAAAATCAAAAGATTTTGTAATAGGATTAAATTTTATATTAGGATTAAATGGTGCAGTTACAATTACAAGGAATTTTATAACATTAAGTAAACAGTTATATACAATACCAACCCTTAGATATATGAATACAACACAAATTGTTCAAAAAAGAGGGGATAAAGGGAATTTAGATTTCTTGAAAACACAGAATAAAAAACAGTTTATAGAAAAGGAATCATTAAAACTTTTAATAGATTTTTTAAGTTATGAAATAGAGAAAGGACAGGATATTACAAAAAGTGTAAATCATCCTATGATATTACATTTAGAAAAAATAGGATATATTGGAGAGGATATAACAAAATCAAATGTAAAATATGTTTGTAAATTTAAATTAAAAAATCTTGATATAGTAATTAGAACAGCTAATATAGAATATAGCCCATTAGATAAAGAAGAGTTTAAAAAACAAATCCCTGAAATGGTAAATCAAGGATTAATTAGAAAATCAGAAAGCCCTCATAGATCTACAGCTTTTTAGTAAGAAATCACAGTGAAATAAAAAGAGGAAAAGCTAGAATAGTTTATAATTATAAAAGATTAAATGATAATACAATAGATGATGGATATAATATTCCTAACAAAGACAGTTTGTTAAATCTTATACAAAATAAAAAAGTATTTTCAAAATTTGACTTAAAATCAGGATATAATCAGTTAAAATTAGAAGAAAGTTTTAAACCATGGACAGCTTTTACATGTTCAGAAGGGCAATATGAATGGAATGTCCTTAGTTTTGGACTAAAAAATGCACCTTCAAATTTTCAAAGATTTATGGACAGTATATTTTTAAAATTTAATTTTTGCTTAGTGTACATTGATGATATTTTAGTTGCAAGTAATACAGTGCAGGAACATGAGAAACACCTACAACAGGTTTTTGAAGAAATAAAGAAAAATGGTATAGTAGTTTCAAAAAGAAAAATGGAACTTTTTAAAAGAAAAATTTCTTTTTTAGGATTAGAAATTGGAAATGGAAAAATAGAATTACAACCACATATTTCTACAAAAATTTTAAATTTTCCTGAAAATTTTGAAAATTTAAAACAAATACAAGCCTTTTTAGGTCTAGTAAATTATGCTAGAAAATTCATACCAAACTTGTCAAAATTGGTTGGACCATTATATGGTAAAACTACTAAAAATGGTCAAAGGTATTTTAACCAAGAAGATATTAAACTAGTTAAAGAAATTAAAAAAGCAGTTAAAAATATTAAACCATTAGAATTACCATTAGTTACAGATTATATAATTATTGAAACAGATGGATGCAAAGAAGGATGGGGAGCAGTCCTTCTATGTAAACCAAACAAATACAGTCCCAAGGAAGAAGAGAAAATTTGCGCTTATTCAAGTGGTAATTTTCAAAACAAAACAAATTGGACTACAATTGATTTTGAAATACAGGCATTAATTTATTCATTAGAAAAGTTTAAGATTTTTCTTAATAAAGAATTTACAGTAAGAACTGACTGTGAAGCAATAGTTAAGTTTGTAAAAAATGATCAAAGTAAAAAAGGTAAATAGAACTAGATGGGTTAATTTACAAAATACTATACAAGGAAATGGATATTTTATAAATTTTGAACATATTAAAGGAAAAAATAATGGGATAGCTGATATGTTATCTCGAAATATAAACAAATGGTTTGTTTTAGATGGACAGGAAAAACGATAAAGAGAAGTTAAAGCTTATACATCCAAAACAAAAGCAACAGGAGAATTCTTCATCAGATGAAGAAAAAATTCAACAAGCGTATTTACAGTCAATAGAAAAGATATACAGTTCTCCTCACAGATCATTACCACAGATAATGACAAGACAGTTTTATACACAACAGCAATCAAAGGCAGCTGGCAAACGCCCGTTGTATACAAACTTCTCACCCAAACCAGTGATTGAATTTGGAACATATGCTCTACAGATATGCAATGAAGCTGAAAAGAAGTTTCGTCCTATTATGGGAATGAAACTAACAGATAAACAGCAATGTTTATTAGACAATTTATGGCATATTCAAACCATGCCACAAGCTTCATCATTCAAAGTACAGGTTTTAAATGCTTTAAGCATTTACTTTTAGGAACAAAGTTCAAAAACTCCTGAAAGACAGTTTAAACAGAGACCAATTTACACACATTATGTTATATTTAGAGGTACAAAAACTGGAATTTTTAACAAATGGGAGACAGTTGTAAAACATATAACTTGTGTAGGAGGAGCATTTTGGAAAGGTTACACAAGCTTTGCTGAAGCTCTTAAAGCAGCAAGAGAAGATTTTGGTTTACAAAGTTTTTACATAGAACCTGAAGAAGTTAAAAGTTTTTCTGACATGGCAAAAACAAATCCTGAGCATTACATTAAAGCTCAACAAGAAATTATTTCTACATTAAAAACACAGCTTGAAGAAAAAACAAAATATGCACAAGATATACAATTGAGAATTGAAAATAGCTTGTTAAAACAAAAAATGGGTTTATTAGAAGCAAAAAATACACAGTTATTACAGAGGCTTGAGAAAAAAGAAAATAAAGACAAAACAGATGTACACAGGACTTTTGAGTGTTTCAGGACTAGGATTCTTGATACACCTTGGCAGCAATGCCTAAAACCAGTTATAGAAAGATTCCCAGAATTTGAGAATCTTGTGTCACAGAAAGTTTGTGCAGAGTTTCCTTTAATTCTGTACAATTTACAGCAACAGTTGGTAGACATGGCATTCAAATTTGACAGTGAACAACAAGGATTCAAAGTGGTAGAAAGAACGGATGAAAAAGGAGACGGAACTGGTCTTCTATTGCTTCAAATACACCATCCTACAAAGTTAACAAATGAGCAAATAATTCAATTTTATCATCATGGTATGATTGATTATTTGGAAATAAAGTTAGACAGAAAAGCAGAAGATCTTCTCAACCAGCTTGGAGAAAAGGTCATTCTAATTACAGGAAATATGGCAATCAGATCAACGACCTCGATCATTGGTTGTAAAATAATTTCCCCATTCCCTTATACAGATACATACACATACAGACCAGCAAGAAAAAGGATTTTCATTGAACATAAAAGTAACATATGTCATCAATATCATCTACAGACATCAATGACAAAAACTGATATAGAGTTTTCAACTCTACCTTGGTTAAGTCATTCAGATGAAAAATTCCAGATAATTTTACACAGTTTATCAAAAAATATCAGGAAACCCCAGAACTTCCTGATTATTATCCATGGAGAAAATTATCACTTAGTAGGTGAAGGACATTACATACAAGTCTACACAAAACCAGTTTGGAGAATGCTTCTACCCTTTGCAGGGGAAGGAGACACCTTACAGTTACGGCACATTATCAACCTAGAAGACGAAGAGGGCAATAACTTGGAAGATTGTTCTAGTCCACAGTCTATAGACAGCACACACAGAGATTTCTAGAAGATATCGTAAGCAGTGACGACACAAGACAGAAGACAAAAATCATGACGTGAGCAATGACGTTTTTAATCTCAATTATATACAGATAGTGGTCGACAAAGGGCAAACATTTTCAACATTTAATTTTTTTTTAAGCTTTATTCGGTTACTTTTCTTTTGCTTTTCTTTATAGCCTAGGCTTTTTGACTTATTTGTTTAGCATAGATGCTTAGTGTTCTTTATTTTCGCCTATATATATGGCATTTGTATTTTGTTGAAAGCACGAAGAACCATTACGAGTAATAATATTTTTACTTCATATGGCACACTAAACTTTCTCCACATCTCTTTAGCTCCAATCCCTTAACATCCCAGATTTTCTCCAGTTCTTCATATTATATTCCAACCTACATAAAAAAAAAATCTCTTTCTGCAACTCTCTACTCTGCTGTGCATACTCTCATCCATCATCATCCGCTGTGCATATCTCCACCATTGTAAGTAGGGCTGTAAACGAACCGAACGTTCAGCGAACAATTCGTGAACTGTTCGGCGGGAAGTTCGTTTATGTCCGTTCGTTTAATAAATGAACGAACATGAACAAGAAATTCCGTTCGATTAGTTAAATGAACGAACATGAACAGAGGTCTCGTTCGTTCGATTGTGTTCGTGAACGTTCGGTAAGGTGTTCGCGAACGTGTTCGTGAACATTCTTTCATTTGCGTTTGTTTGTGTTCGTATGTTTGTGTTTTAATTGAATATTTTTGTACTTTCGTATATTTTATCTATAATTTTTATATTATTAAACTTTTATTTATTTTATTACCCTGACAATTAAACTAGGAAACCCTCTTACACCTTGTTTATGCATCATTTCCCTTTCATTTCTCATTATTTATATCGGCGAATACGGTCGACCTCCGTTCCACAATAAGGGATTCAAGTTCCAGTGCTACTCTCTGAGCCATCTACATTTATCCTACGTCGCGTTCGCCAAAGTTATTTGTGTTCGTTTGTGTTCGTGAACCGTTCGCGAACACGCTCATTTCCTTAATGAACAAACACGAACATAAAATCTCGTTCGGTAAGTGTTCATGAACCGTTCGTGAACATATTTATTTCCTTAACGAACGAACACGAACAAGGCCTTGTTCGTGTTCGTTCGGTTCGTTTACAGCCCTAATTGTAAGGTATTTTTTAGTTTATCTCTCTTTTATTTTCAGTGTTTTTACCACCTCCCTCTCTGATATATATATATATATATATATATATATATATATATATATGGGTAAGGTTCATGCGAGAACCACCCTTATTGCGAGAACCGCGAAAACCAATGTGAACACAACCTAAAATAGCTAAAAAACCTAAAAAAAACCTAACCCCCCCCCCCCCCCCCCCCAAAGCTAAAATGCTAAAAACTAAACCCCCAAAAAATAAAATAAAATAAAAAATAAAAAAAAATCTAATTTTTTTTATTTTTTATGTTAAAATCGCTACTTTTAGTAGCAAAAAAAAAAATATTTTTTTAGTAGCGATTTTTTTATAAAAATATTAAAAAAATTGTGTGATTTTTAGCTATTTTTAGGCATTTTTGGTTGTGTTCACATTGGTTCTCGCAATAAGAGGTGGTTCCTAACGGATCTTTGTCCTATATATATATATAGAGAGAGAGAGAGAGAAATAAATCAAACGGATTTGGCGGTGGTGGCAGTCATTTTCAGATCCAGCAATGGTAGTGGTCGTTTTTCTGATGATGTTGACGATGATGAGCGGTAGTGGCCATTGTCCCAGTGCGGTGCAGTTTTGGGTTAAGGTCTTGAATGAGGAGTGGAATTGGATGAGGTTTGTGCATACCATTGAGTTTGGGTATTGCAGTTTGATTAAATCAAATACTGTTGTGAATGAATTTGTTGGTGCTGATATTGTGTTTCCCATGGCACAATATTTAGGAAATGATGTTTGATAAAATGTTACGGGGAAATATATGTTGAGAAAGAGAAGAGAGAGCATGTGATAGAGAGAGAGAAGATGTTAGTGCATATTTTGTGTGTCCGTCACTGTGCGAATAGGCTAGATAGAGCGTGTGTTGAATATTGTATAGATGAGAGTTAGAAATATGGTTTTGTAGTGTAAAATTCCCTTCGTACGAAGGAGTCCTTCGTACTAAGGGACACATGTTTATTCGCACGAATGGGATATGCCCATTCGCACAAAGCCTCACTCGCACGGAGGGCTAGGTCTATATATAGGAGTTGTGAGTGAGAGCTGAGGTGAAGTTTTGGAGATCCCGGAGGGGAAATGATGGAGAAATTTTTCTCCAGCTTGTAAATGATGTAAACTCTTTCGGTATGAATGAAGCTTTCTTCTACTCCATTCTTAGTAATAATCTTCTACCGAATTAGTTCTATTACGTCCAAACTTCCGTCTAAACCCGTCGGATCCTGGAAAACATAAACAAAGTCTCAAAAACCATAAACATCATGTTCAATATACTCGAAAAAACAAAGGAGTTTGCAAAACATGAATCGATTAACGTTAACGAACCTGATTTGCAACTCCAAGCTTCGATCTTTTGATCCCAACGGCTTTCCCTTGGCCCAAATCGCCTTAAAAGCTTCAATTTTTTGGAAGTCATAAAAACCTGAATGGAATGGATAAATCCTTTAAATATGGAAAACTAGAGTTTTTGCCGACTTTAGGGTTTCTCGCACCTCACGAGAAATTGAGCAGGGTCCCTCGCATAGCGCGAGGGACAAAATAGTCGTGGGGGCATTTTTTCCACTCTTTAACTTCCTCGTGCGTTGTGAGGCTTAAGTCTTCAATCTCTCGTGTGACGCAAGAAACCCCTTTTCCTGATTTTTGTCTTTTTGCTCCGTTTCCTTCCATCCCCCCCCCCCCCCCCTCGCCGTGTGCTTGTTTCTTCATAGTTTTGGCTCGTTTTCGCTCCTTTTGCGCATGTTCACCTACAAAACATCAAATCATTAGGTACAAGCCAAAAAATCTACAAAAACCACTACTAAAACAACTAAAAAAGATACAAAATCAAAGGGAAAACTAGATGTGTTTTGTTTTGCGACACATCATGAAAACCCTTTTTGACTTGTTGATTTGTTGAGTTTCTTTTAGAAATGAGAGTTTGAAGGGGGTTTTTTTTTTTTGTGTCCACTTATCATTGTCTTTTGGCTTCATCAAAGGGTTTTCTTTGTAACCCAAGCCTTTAGTTTTTCTTGGCTTATAATCCTAACTTTGATGTGGATGAGTTAATGTCAGCTTTATCCTTTAATCCAAAAGTTAACAATTGAGTTTTACGTTTAACAACTGGATTTCCATGTTTATAACTTCTAAAAGTTCAAAGCTTCTTCAACCTTGGGATGGTCATTTGGAGTTGAAATAGGAGCAATGTTACTAACCAATGCATTAAAAGGCAGTGGCGGATCTAGGATTCCGACCAAGCGGTAACGTTTTATGAAATAAGCGGTAACGAAATCGAAAAAACGTCAAATTTTTCCAAAATTTACACTAAAAACGTCAAAATTTTTCCGACCAAGCGGTAGTGGATGCCACCCCTTGACCCATGGTAGATCCGCCCCTGTTAAAAGGTGTTAAAAGAGCGTTAGTAGGTGACTCAGTGACGTTACAGCCAGTGCCAGCCTTAGTCGATAACCTCATGAGTCACGACAACGTTTAAACTTGAAACAAAATGCAACTACCTAACCCTTGAACTATCAAGTTAACTTGAAACTAGATTTGAAACATTAGCTTGTGATCCTAGGTACTAAACCTTGGAATGGAATAGAAAACTAAATCACGAAATTAACAAGTGATTGATAACTTAGACCAAACTTAATGCACCGCCCTTGGCGGTGCCCTTGGCTTACATGAAGACAAAAGCTGCAATGGAGGGGTGACGCATGTGGGCAAACGCACGTCCAGACGTGCGCTGTAGGTAGGGGAGAGTAGGGCCAGCAAGTTTATCAAAGAAAAAAAGAATATAAGGGTGCATTTAACATCTTGCACTGGTAAATAGTTTTACAAGTATGCGAATGAGGTTTGAAGATGAGTTGATTGTGTTAGCCTGAGAAACGAAACTAGTTAGGTTCAACTATTTTGGTAGTTAAGACCATTTCTTCCTGAATTGGTGTATGACATTATCCCTAGTGGAGATGGATATAATCGGGTGGTTCCGCTGGTGATACGATAATACTCCAATGGTCTCCGTCAGTGATCCAAATTAAAAAACAAAGACCATTTCTTCTAATAAAATTGTTCGTTTGTATAAAATCATCAATATTAGTTCACGACTGAATATTCCAAAAATGAAAGTGAACGGCTGGTTTATGCGATCAGAGTTACAAGTTATCCATGAACCACACCTGTTAAACCTGGTTTTTCAAACCTAAACTGCATGAATGTCAAACCGACCAAATTTGATTCAGTTTGGGTAAATCAGTCGATTTTAGCAGTAATGTCCACCCCTAACAGGGATTGCTTGCCATTTGATAAGCATAAACCATGCAAAAAAAATAATAATAATAACAAAAATAAAACAGACATGGTTACATGATTAAACACAGTTATATTACACTTAAGTTTATGTCAACACAGAATCCAGTTTACACACAACTGGTAGATGCAAGACTTGCTCATTATAGTAACTAGCATCAGTTTCTACCTCAGACACACCTCATACATCATAATATCCAAATTCAAACACGAAAAAAATGCCTCCTGCTCAACCTGCATTTGGTCAACAGATGAAAACAGTATCAAAAGACTTGACAAATTTACTCTAAAATATCATACATGTCATAAATAGATAGTCGGAAACATGAATAATCCTGCACGCAATCAAGCAGGGGCTATTACACAGATGAGTCCTTAACGAAAATGGGTTCAGATCAGGTAGACCCAGAGCACATTTGGTCCAAAATTTTGAGAATTTTAAGTCAAAGATGAGTACATAATCTTTTATATAAAAAAACAGAGATTTATGCATTTAAGATTACAGCGAAAAGGGCTGGTAAGCATAAACATACAGGTACGTATTTTTACAGGTTTAAACGGGTCAGGTTGATCCATAAGACTTTTTGCCCAAACCTTTTATATTTTTTTATAAATTAATTAATGTCATAATGAGTACAAAAACTAAATTACCCACGGTTTAGGCCGTAGGGTTAATGGAAGTGTGGGACTGTGGGAGTCGAATGTGCTATTATTTTGGGCTATTAATGTTTCCTTAGTTTGCCTCGAAAAATAAACCACCTGGAAAATCGTTGCTACGACCGATATTTTCGAATCAAAATAGCGGTCAAATATCGGTCAATATCGCCGATAATATTGGAACGAAATATTTTGACCACAATTTTGCAAAAGGCCGATAACCGCTATCCCATCGATATCCCACCGATATTGACTCAAGGTAGACCTAAAACACTTTTGTTTCAAAATATTTAGATTTTAAATAAGTTAACTTAGGAGTCAAAGATGAGTACAAAAACTTTCAAATAAGATGATTTAAGGGTCTTGTGCATTTGCTTAAAAAATAGACTTTAGACAAATGTCGGCCCGTTTCCTGACAGATTATTAACAAAGGTGGCAAAAAGGGTTGGAAGATAACAGATTCAGGTCAAAAGAAGTCAACTTTGTACAGGTTGATCCAAAAAAACTATTTGCCCAAAGAACTTTTATAAACTAATTCCTGTCATGTATGAGTATAAAAGCTACATTATTTCAACTATAATACTATTAATTTTCTAATAAGCTGCTTTAAGAATTGTATGATTTTTGGGCAACTCGAACTAACTTTTTAATTCAACTAAAACCGAAATATATCCCAAAACTCCCATTAATAAGTACTAAGTAGATGGATCAAAATTGTCTCCTCTGGTTACCAATACAAAGCAGTGCCAGATTACGTGCATACTCACCTTAAATGAAAGAGTCACACAGAGAGCATTCCCTCTATATGTTTCTGTCAAAAGATAAATGCCAAAAATGTAAGAAAAGCAATCATGTATAGTGATCAAACTAAAACTCGAATAGTATCACTAGCTTGAAAAGACTGTAAAAAGCTATTCTAAATTAGTGCGAACACACCAAATGCATCTTCGATAACATCAGGTTTCTAAACAAACACCATAACTAAACTTCCTCAATGAAACAGGGATACCACTAAAAGGTTTACTTCTTTACGAAGAGATGAAATTAACACTGAAAGTTTGTAACTGAATACTTGAGGTTGCTTTTACGAAATATATCAGAATAAAGTATGTGGAGAAAAAAATATTACTCTTTTATTTCTTTGCTTTTTTTTTTTTTTGCAAATATGACGGTTCGCTTAGGGACTCTTATAAGATAAGTATTGATTCTACCAAGTTAACCGAGTATCATAAATATTTAAAAAGCTACAAACATAGTTTTATGTAACCGTTAGATTATAGGCCAAATGTGTAAGCATCCTGCAATGATAATAAACTCTAACTCAATGGAGGCCCTAGAAGCTAGAAGTTAAAAGGAAAGGATGCAGAATTGCAAGCCGCAAAATAAGAAAACGGGCCACATTAATTATTATGAATGAGTTGTAATTGTATTTGTAGAACGTACCAAAGTAGGTCATTTAATCTAAATTCTAAAAGATTTTGGCTTAAATGAAAGTGTAGTACTTTTACGACCTAAAAATTATATATCTGGTCATAATGAAGGCAAAAACAAAACCATTGTAAACTCTATCGGGGCAATCATATGGTAATGCAAGTAACACATTCATTGACTATATCTAGCAAGATTTATCATATCAAGTCTCAATACCACCTAATTAAATGCTTGCAGCCGGCCTATCTTAATAAAAGACTCCATTAATACTCACTCACTCACTCACTCACTCATGTCTAATATCTCGGCAATACACATTAATCACACAACATAATTAATCCAAATCAAGTTGAAAAGAGAAGACTAACATTTGGGCACATCATCAGAAACAGTGGCAACTGCTGCATCCTTCTCATCTGGATACCTGACAACGACAACCGGACACACACAATGACGCACACAGTAATCACTCACACTCCCAAGCCGCCCATCACTGCCCCGTTTGGTGGCACCGAACCCTCGGCTCCCCATAATAACCGCACTTAACCCCAACCTCTCAACCTCCAAGCACAGCCTCTCTTTCATATCATGATCTTTCACAATATGGATCTTATACGGTATATGCGCGTCCACCAGAGGCTGCGCTAGGTCCGCAGCTTTAGTCGTCGTAAAAGTGTCGAAATCGTCTTCGAGTTTCAGCTTCGAAGCTTCATCGTCAGTGTCAACGATTGAGAGGTCAACGGAGCCCCAGTCAGCGCCGTAGAGGACGGAAGTAGGGCGGACGTGGATGAGGATCACGGCGTCGCCGGGGCGGATGTACTGGTGGACGGCCCACTTAACGGCGAAGGCGCTTTCGTCGCTGAGGTCGACGGCGATGCCGATGCGGCGTTGGGCGCCGGCGGTGGGGGTTTCGGTGGCGGAAGGGTTTGCGGTGGGGCGGAAACGAGGGGAGGAGGATTTCACTTTGATGGCGGCGAGTGATGGTAGGTCGGATTCCGGTAGGGTTTTCTGGGGTTGCATTGTTGTTAATGGATTCCTGTGTTGTTGACGCTCCTTGAAATGTGTGAGTGAGTCTTCTTTCTTTTTGGGGAAGGGGTTTTATTAGTCCGAACGTAGTGGGGCGGCATAATTGGGCGGTATGCCCTCATAGCGCCGGTATAGCGCCGGCACACCGCCACAAGGGGCGCCATCAATCGAATTTTTGGGGGTGGCGCGATATATTTCGCGGCGCTATGAATGTTGCTTTTCTTCTCTCCACTCTCACACAGACATGTATACATACATATATATGTATATTTTAAGGGTTTATTAATTAATTGGGTAATGATGGGTAGGGGCTTTATGACTACGGGCTTAAAATGCATAACGCCCCATAACGCCCACCCGCACACGTGGCGCGCCACGTGTCGCATAACGCCCACAATCCAAACAGATGAAAACATGTTATTCGGGTCGGGTAGGTTTTTGTTTAGATTAGAGGGACTTTTGTCACTTTAGTTCAAAACTCAAATTTTTTGAATCTGCGTTTATGTGGTTTTAATTTTTTTGTACTTTTAGTCTAAAAGCAAAGTTAGCTCAGATTTCTTAAAAAAACCTGGTTTTTTGTTCTTTTCCTCAGTTTAGTGAAGAACATTTTGGTCATTACAAGTTTTATTATAACAAATTTTTAATTAAAATAATAAAATAAAATTTGATCTTTGACCTTGTAAAAGCAGATTGAGAGATCATCTTCTTCCCCAAATTAAACCCTAATCAAAGGAGATAGAGGGCTCTGCTAGAGAGAGACTGAGATCGGAGAAGCAAATGGGTGTGGGACGGAGTAGGCTGCCGCTGCCGCGCCTTCAACGGTGGTTAAACGGTGATGTTTGTTACGGTTCCACCGTGCATGGCGAAGGAGATGGTGGTTCATCGGTGGCGACATGGAGATCGCTGATGAACCAAGAGCTTCGATTAAAATTGCAAACCCGAATTCCGATGGATTCAACGACTGAGGTAAGCACCGTAGACAACTCAATATCCCCCGGTCCAAACCCCAGATGATAATATCCTCAGTGGAGGAATCTTTGCAGGGCTCTCCACCCGGAGTTAACCATTATGCTAGTAGGTTCGCTGAGTAATCCGGGTCCAGCTGAGCTGAAACCCACTTCAGACTCGCCGGATCTGGAGCTTTCAAGGGCTTTGTTGAATCGGTGAATTCTAGGTGAGTTTCTGCGGGAGTTGTTTTTTGGATAGTTAAATTAAAGTTAAACTGCGGAGGAGGGTTTGAAACTGAAACTGGATGAGTAAAATTGCTTATAGCTTTGCCATCAAACCTGGTTCAGATCCGATGTGTGGGCTGGTGGATGATGGTAGACGGGGATGTGATGATGGGGTTTAGCAAATGGCGTGATGGTGATTGAAGGAGGGTTGGTAGTGGTGGTGTTTTTGATGGTGGTTGTGGTGGTAGTGTTGGTAGCAGGTGGTTGATGGTGATGGTGATGGTGGGATAAGAGAAAGAGAATCAGAGAGAGTAGATTTTTTTTTTCTAATTTATTTTTATATCTATAACTTTCTAATGACCATTTTGCCCTTGAGGAAAATGACAAAATACCAGGATTTTATTAGATAAATATGAGCTGACTATGCTTTTAGACCAAAATGGCAACAAAATTGAAACCACAGAGACCTAGATTCAAAAGGTTTGAGTTTTGGACTAAAGTGGCCAAACCCCAGGGACCAAAATGGCAGTTTACTCTTTAGATTAAAAAAAAGTCTACATATTCACACACCCAAAGGCTTATTTTCACACCCTTTAAGACGTCTCGTATAGGCCTAGATGCGTCTAGGGTTTTTGTCAACCCTTCAAAACGCCTCGTATAGGCCTAGACGGGAGCGTCAAGGGTTCTTGTCTCCGACCGGTTGGTAAACCTCGTATTACGTCAAATCAATCACATCATACGCCAAGTATTGGTCTAGACGATAGAGGAAGACGACAGAGGAAGACGCCTCGTCTAGGCCTAGACGGGGCGTCATGAAGACTGATTTGACTATGTTGTCTGACACGTGAATAAAGTAATACGATGGGTATAGAGTTGTACGATGCATACATATTGGAATTAAATAGGGACATGCAGAGCATCTTCAACCATCGATAAATCATCGAACTTGCTGATTCCAGGATCCGGTGAGCTTGACGGAGCCTCAGTCTAGATCCGACGTGTTCGGTGCGTTTATTACGACAAAGAAAGGAGTAGAAGATAGATACGACACCGATCAGTCACTTATAATCTGGTCTCTATTGATTATTCAACGTTTACAGCACCACGAGACCAAAAGCTTGTCCAAATGGGAACCCCCTGTCCCTATTTATAGACATCACCTACACTATGTGTCCATCCGATCGGATTGCCATCCGACCGGATGGTCATCCGTCCGGATGGACCTTGACATTTGCAAAACCTATCTAACTTCTCTATTCTATACAATATTCAACACACGCTCTATCTAACTATTCGCACAGTGGCAGATGTACAAAATATGCACCAACAGATTCCCCCTCGGATGTCACTGTCGAATCGTCTTTAAAACTTTGAGAACCTTGAGTCGTGTTTGAATATTCTGTAATCTTCAACTTTTCTGCAACTTCAATCAGGTATCTTGAAATTTGACTATCCAAATTCCCCCTCGATTGATGATTCAGGTTTGCTTTTGCCAAAGTAAAGCACGAATTCCCCCTGGAATGAATCTTCAGGTCTTTTGCACAGTTTACGACTCTCCTCTGATTTGCTAAACTGCAACCTTCACGAACAATCACCAACTTGAAACTAGTTAATACAGCATCCTCTGTTTCAACTTTAACCGCATCCGAGCTCAGTTTTTGATATCACAAGTTAGCACCACGATCTTCGCATTCCGCCAGATCGATCTAAGAATGTACAAAAACTCAACCGGCAATTGATAGAAACTTCAAATACCCCACTAGTTAACTTCAAATCCGTGATTCTCCATGAAGATCTGATATCCCGTTTACCGTGATCCACGTTAACGTACCATAAGAATGACAGATCCGTGTAAACGATATTTTCCACAATCAGCAAATATTCATCGGAAAACAAATCATCTGGTAATGTAATCCGATCTCCGAAGCATTCGTCCACAATCAGATTCATCTCCTCGCATAATCCAGATCTCAGAAGCTATCATCCACGATCACTCTCAGATCTCCGATGCTTTCGTCCACGATCAGATATCAACACCTCGGATCATCTTGATCTCGAAAGCTTACACCCATGATCAGATTCACATTCCCCCTGACAATCTGAAGTCGAAACTACCCGAATACTGTTGTAGTGTCACGAATTTCAAAAATGCCAGAATTTCAGCATACGACATTAAAAAAATTATTCCCCCTCATTTTTACAAATTTTAACGTCTCCATCACTGAATTCCCCCTCAAACTAGGCAATCCAGTCCTCTCTTATCTCTGAAAAACTCGACTATGCGGAAAATATTACAATTTTTCTCAAAACGTCAGTTTTTCATCGTTGCGGATATTACGTTTTAGCCCATAAATAATCAGATAACCTGAATGATAAACATTCTGCACCAGTATCATGACTACCCCACTAATTTCCACAATCCGTGATCGCATCATCAAATCTGTTCACTGAAGCCCCGACGGTGTCTCCGAATAACCCAGCTTGGTCGTTAAAAACCCAAAAAAATTGTCAATCACCAATTTTTTTTTCTGGAGACTCTCCTTGTCGTTGCGATAAAAAAATGCCTTTTTTAGGCATTTGACCATCTGGTCGAATGGCATGTGACGGATGATCATCCGATCGGACTTTCATCCGATCGGACTGTCATCCAATCAGACTGTCATTCGATCGAAGGACAAAGTGGGCAAACATGTGTTTGTGGATCGGATGGTCATCCGATCGGATTGCCATTCGATTGAAAACAACTGATCTTTCCAACACCCAATAGTGACATGGATCGGATGGTCGTCCGATCGTATGGTCATCCGATCGGATTGCCATCCGATTGAAAGCATATAAACCTTCAAAAAGCCTTCAAGCAAGATAGTGATATGGATCGGATGGTCGTCTGATCGGATGGTCATCCGATCGGATTGTCATCCGATCGGATATGTTCTAACAGCTCAAGAACACTCTGAATCATGTTTTTTCAATCCAGAATCTTTATTTGTATGAATTTCCTGATGAAACTTCACAGGATTGTGCGCGAGTCAATTCCGAACATAATGATGTCTTCAATTCCAAAATCCATCCTTGAATTGACCTTTATTTTGTTGATTTTCTCTGTTTAACGTCAAAACTCCCGTTTAACCCAAAATTGATGAGCTTTGGGTGATTTAACCGACTGTTATATCGATTAAATCGGTACCGTAGCTCTAATACCACTGCGGATTCCAGGATCTAGTGAGTTTGACGGAGCCTCGGTCCAGATCCGACGTGTTCGGTGCGTTTATTACGACAAAGAAAGGAGTAGAAGATAGATACAACACCGATCAGTCACTTCTAATCTGGTCTCTACTGATTATTCAACGTTTACAACACCACGAGACTAGTTGGACAACATTTCCCCTCTGGGAACCAAAAGCTTGTCCAAATGGGAACCCCCTGTCCCTATTTATAGACATCACGTACACTATGTGTCCATCCGACCGGATTGCCATCCGACCGGATGGCCATCCATCCGGATGGACCATGACATTTACAAAACCTGTCCCAACTTCTCTATTCTATACAATATTCAACACACGCTCTATCTAACTATTCGCACAGTGGCAGACGTACGAAATATGCACCAACAGAACTTCTCTGCTTCTTCTTTGCCTTCTATTTGATATCATTCAAAGGTGCTGAAATGTTATCATACTGGGACGGCAACTATTTCTTTGGACCGTATTCTGGCGAGTCACGGGTGCCCCAAGCTGATCTGGTAATAGTTATTAGCTTAAATAACTTGTTGTTTTAATTATTTACTAATGATGACACCGGTTTTAGGAGGAGACTAGCTTTCCCGATTCTAACGAGCAAAAGGAGGTTGTGTCTGTTTGAAATGAGTCGGTTCTATTTTGTTTGAACAACCTCGTTTCTTGGCTGAATTTCACCTCAACGCTAACCCACAGCTATGGATTTAGCTGGGAGCTTGGTGGGTTCGAGATTTTGCCAAGTTCAAAACTGAAATGAAGTTTTATAAATGTTTGAAAAAGTAGAACTTCAATCTTCAACTTAGACCTCAATATGTTGTGCTTCATTATCAGACTGCCACGGCAAGTCTGTGAAAACCCAAGAGTGTAACCAAGCTAGGAAAGATTGAAGAATAGTAGAAAAGTAGAAGAACAAGTATGAAAATGTAAAGGAAAGTGAGTTTGAACTCACTTAGGAACTGCTAGAATGCTCTGTTGGTCATGCACAAAGTCATAAATTGAGAGAGTTTCGGAGTGTGTGGAAGGTGTGAAGTGAGGGTAAAGGTTCCTATATATAGGCGAATGAGGAGCTTGGTGCGAGTGGGAGAGCCCCCTTCTCACGAAGAGAATGGTTCAGTTGTACGAAGGATTAAGTTTGTCGTTTTCGCGTATTTTAGCCGGTTTTAAGCGTTTCAAGCATGCAAGTGCAATGTATACGTAAAATGTATAAATTGCATGTGTAAACTGATTTTACATGTATAACAGTATGATTTTACGTATAAGCACGTATAAATGTTTGCACGTATCATAAGTATGTAACGAATAGGTATCAATTATGTATAATAAAATGTATAAAAATATCGCATTTTATTATGATCAAAGCCTTGGATTACAATGCTTGGAAAGGAAAAACGAATACAAAGGAATTACAAATTTCCATAAATAGAAATACAGACAGACTTTCTAAATAAGGAAAGTACCAAAAAGCAAAGCGTTACAAGCTGAAGGTGAAAGGGAAGGGGAAGGAGAAGGGGAGATAGCTGGAGATCAAAACGCCATCATTGTATGGGGAGGTGATAGAAACGCCAAACCCTCAACTATTATGCCAAACCCCATAAATGATGATGCTCAAAATGAAGTTGAAAGGGAGTCTGAAGAAAGTACAGATGAAGATATAAACAAAAATGATATTAAAAGCTGGGATTGTGACTTCAAAACACTTAAATATCACATTTTCAGATATAATGGGGAAACGATAATTAAAAGGAATATTGCTGAGGTTTTGGAACTGCCGGGACAAGACCTAGAACAAATGATTGAACTAAGTGAAAGGTTTAGATTGTCCAAAGATGGTGGAAGAAATGCTTAAAGCTATAAGAAACTACATGCACTCTGCTGAGGAGACCCCAAAATTGCCTGTATTTGATGCAACGCCAAATATCCCCCCAACAGAAACACAATACAGTCAGGGTTCATCACTGAACTTGAAAAAACAACTGAGGCAATCTATGACAAAACGCCAAACGTACCTGTGACAAAGACACAGTTCAGTGATGCCTTCATTTCTCAACTAAAAAAAACTGAAGGGGAGATGGTGAATAAAGTGTTAACCAGCAAGGTGCAGTGGTTGATGAAATACGATGTCAGCAGCAACCATCTGGAGGTAGGAAGAACCTCATGCAAACTCATGAAGAAGAAAAGACACCCAAAAACCCCAAGATGAAAACGCCACTGATACGGGGAAGGAAAAAACAGACGTACCTTCTTTTGACCTATTAACTACATCACCAACCAAAATGCCAAACAGGGCAGATGTGCAGGAGAAGGGTGATGAGGACAAAACGCCAGGCATCACAAAGTTGATGCAAGATAACATCATTTTAAACCCAAAAAAGCTGACTGGTGATGAAGAAGATGATGAAAATAAAAAGGAAAAGATTGTGGAAAAAAAAAGAGAAAAGAGAGTCAAAGAAGAGTGGGGCATGTTTGTCACCTTATGTCAGGAGACAAGTGGTTATACATGCAACAAGGGCAGCACAAGAAAACAACATTTCCACATACATATTCACTGGATGTGGTAATTGGATGTATGTACATTTCTTTCTCATAAAACGCCAAACTTTGCATTTGTTACGTTAAAAATAACATGCATATGCATGTAAACACCCAAAACGCCATGTCTTATATTAAAATGAGTTTGCATAACTAAAATGCCATATGCTGATTTTTTTTCAGGAGTATCGTGTTCAAGATTGAAGGAGTGTCAGAACTCTCAAGGGTGATGTCTGAGAGCATGAGACCAGGATTCTATGCACACGTCAACATTATTCAAAGTTGGGGGCATATCCTAACTATGAAGAAGATACAAGGCTCCAGAATCACCCTCAAGATTATTTTGCACACAAATGCTATATACAATTTGATAAAAAATTATAATTATTTGATAAGTTAGGAAAGATATAAATATTATATTTGTTTTTAATCTTAATGACACACTTACGTATTTTGAATCAAATTTTGTAATAAGGAAATGATTAATTACGGAATTTGAATTTGAATTAGAGTTGAAACCATTTACTACTTCAAAGTTTTTAAGTTTAATCCAACTGATAATTAAGGAAAAAATAAGTTATTACATTTGTTTTTAATGTTAATGGGACTGTTACCTTTTTAACATCAAATTTTAGTTCATAGTTAAGGAAATATTTAAATATATATTCAAGATTGAATGAGCAAACTGTAAACCATATGTTATGATCTTCCCTCCTAAACACAATAACAATGGATTAAGAGGTTGACACGTGGCACTTAATAGTCTAAGTGAATGTCAAGTGATTAAAGTTTGTTTTTATTTATTATAACTAGGTTATCACCCGTGGTACCCACGGGTTGTCACGGGTTGTTTTATTTTATTAGTTATTAATCATGTATATTTTTTAAGTATAACGGCTTATTTTTTTAACATTTGTGAAGACATTCTTAATTCTTAATCTTAATACAATAATATATTAAACCAGTTTCATTTTATATATCTTAACAATAACAATGTAAGTAATTTATTTATCTTATATTATAAATGAAAACCGTGATGCAATCTTTTCAATCAAACAAAACACAAAACTGAAAAACCACATAAATGCAAAAAACTATCTATCTTATATATGAACTTGAGTATTAAAGATAACACCTAATACATGTTAAACCATTCAAAAAATTTGTGGTAAGCTAACAAAAAAAAAAACTAATCATTAATAAAAACTCACAATTCAAAATGTTGAATTAAAAAAAATCAAATATGAAAATACTGAAAATACAATGAGATTGTTATGAACACAGGAAACTGATAAAATAATTATTTTGAACTATTATAGTTATTCTTCGTCTATTGCAAGCAGAAGTTCTCTTTGCAAGTAAACGGTTTAAAGATAAACATGACATAAGCAAACAATTTGTATTATATAAATATTTATTCATGGATATTACAGTTGATAAACGTCAAACAATGATGTAAATAAAACAAATCAAATAAGTAAAATGATTCATGAAACACATTGAACCAACAAAACAATCAAAAGATCAAGTTCAAAATACAAAGATCTCAACTATTTCTCTCTGTGAAACATAAAGTTTAAAATTTCTTTCTTGCTAACATCCTCCACGGTCTTCAAGAACTTGCTGCGCATTCTTGTCATCGGGCACTAAATTGTCAAAAGTATAAAAACCAAATACATACTTGGGTGGCCTCCAAATAGATATATGCAAAAAGTAAACATAGTTTAGAATAAAACCTTATTCCTTTGAAATCCTTTTCATGTCTGCAAGCATAAGAAGGTTGATCCTTTGAGATCCTTTTCATCTCCTAAGAAGGTTGATCATAATTTTGTAATGAAAAAGATTACACATTTTATATTAGTAAATAGAAAAGTAAGAAAATTGATTAAAATACCTTATCCGGGGCTGATGTAACATTACAGCTTAACCATAAAGCTTTCGTAGAAGTGCATAATCTACAAAACACAAATATCGTAACATTATTTAAAGGCACATCATTAACGACTATAATGACAAGGATTATTAAAAAAAACTTCATTGTCAGTTTTCCATTTGGAATAAAAAAACACGTCTACTCGCTGCTCCTCCAAGACAGTTTTCCATTTGGAATAAAAAAACACGTCTACCCGCTGCTCCTCCAAGACGATAAGCAGATAATGCAATACTTAATGTCTACAGTCAAAACTTGAGTAACTCAAGCATCAAATAATTCACATATTATGTAAAACAAAATAAAAATCATTATAATATTTGATTAAACATGAACAGTACATAAAATAAAAACCCACATTAAAAGGCTAGTCTTTTAATTTAATTCTAGAGAATCATCCACCTGCATTGGTAGCTTCCCTTTCACATCAAAGACTCATCCATTGTCCCCTTACTTAAGTCAACGATTGAAGTTAATGGAACTTCCTTTAACAATGTTTTAAAATCATTTATTAACAATGTTATAAAGAGACATCTGTTGAACTTAGACAAATGTGCCGGGAACAAAAGTTGTATTTTATATAAAAAATTGTTTAATCCCGAGGTAACCCATAATTTTGTAATCTGGACAATATATTCTTCAACCAACTAATCAAAACAAAAACTTACAAAACTATATGTATGAAAGAATTGTACTATAATATAATAATATAAAATGGTTAAGTCCCATATGATGACTTACCATTGTGTTGTATGGTTTTCCTATCTTGAAATCTCATCCCGATCCTTTGGCCGTCTAGTATAATAAGAACATGTTTCGATCAACGTTGAAGCCATAAAGCTGCAAATTAGAACATAGCAGCCTGATTTCAACCTAAAATCGGTTGCAAAGAGGATACTTTAGAGGTTCAAAATGTTATTTATATACTTTTGTTTATTGCAAGTTAAAAATTCCGAGCTTCAATTTATAATTGATTGAATTTTTTTTTTTTACAATAAAGTCTTTCTAACCCAGCCTGGCCCAACCCGTTTTCAAGTCATCTAACACAAATCATCTCTAATATTTGGCAGCTTTCACCTATCACATTAACACATTTATGAAGGGAAAACAGATTAAAATGTCGTTAACTAAGTTGCAGAAGCTATTTGTAACTGATATGCCAATAAATGAAGAATCCATTATCTTTTGACAAAGAGAACGATAAGCACAAGTACAAGTGTTCGGATTTTAAACAGAAAACCTGAAGATGTATAGGAATATGACTAACCTCTGCTAGATCCTGAGCAAGGATGTGAAGTTGGTCGGTTAGAGAAGTGATCTGCCTTTATAGATTAACCTCCCTGTTTTATGCTACTTGAGAATTAACCTCCCACTTCGCTTGGATCATAACATCTAGGAAGATAATTGCATTCTTTAACGCTTTTATCTCTTTTCTTTGTTTTAACCACAAATCCTTCAACTTATCAACCTGCACATAATGTAATTTAAATACTATTTTAGCTTTGTCATTAACATACCACTTTATAGCACTCTTGTTCTGTTATTCAAAGTTGTACAGGTTCAACCAAAACATCCCATCAAGTATTAGTTGCAAAAGGCCTATAATAGCCAATCTCAAGGTATAATAAAAAGAAGCATGCCTTAAGGCCATTTAAGTAATAACAGATCTTTTAAGCAAATAAATGGGTCTTGGTATCTGGTAAGGATTAAAACGAATGCTCTATTTGGTAAACCAAATATTGTTATACAAAACGACAGTATTTATAACGTAGATTGCAATACAAAGCATAAGAAAATCATATCTAAATTCGTATATGTGGATGTTGTAGGGATAAATTTAAAGCTAAAATTATTAATCAATTATTTTTGAACAATGACTTTGAAATAAATAACTTTGGTAATGTTAAAATCTAATGAGCGTGGACTATAAAAGGAAGATGCTTGTAATCTCAGAAAGAGGCAGGGCCGGTACCAATCCATTTTTGTCCCATATCTTGAACACGAGCTGATCTACAGTCTGATTAATAAATTTTAAACTTGTCCCTTACATTTTTAAGTTCAAGCGTTTGTTTCTCTGCAGATGGCATATGATCCAGATGGAAATATTGTCCAGGAAAACACAAAAGTCACAACATTTAATATATTAACTAAATCATTAAAAGGGAATGACCATTGCAAAGAATGTATCACTTGTCTTTTCGACTTAGACCTCCTTTGGTGAATGTAACGACCGACCCATTTTTGTTCCAGGAGGACCTGTTGCAATGGGTCATGTTTCTTCGGCTACCATGGAACATAGTATGAAGTAGGGGTCCAGTTCCTAGTTACCTTTCCCGGTTAGTTTAAAAATTAAAAAAAAATTAAGCCATAAAGAAAACAATAAATAAAGTACTTAGTCTACACACAAAAAAAAACAAAGATGGATGTTTTGGGCAACGAGTCAAAATGGGTTCGGAGTAAAACCTATATTGTATATTGGTCAAATCTGGTTTGGTGAGTTGAAGCACTTGTCTAAAATTTTAAACCATCTACTTATTATTAGTGTGCCAAACAAAACTATAAATATCAGTAATAATTTATCTTTTGACTAAAACTAATGCATGATTGGGTGACATCTTTGAAACATTAGACACTTCAATAATAGCGGACTCTACACCACCAACTGCCACAGTTAGCAAATCGCATCAATACGCAATTGTGTGGCTGAATGTGACACCAACAAACTAGTGAATTCTAACAACAAATTTGTATGTTATTTTTTCTTGAAAAAATGAAGGTTTGTGGTGAGACTGTGAATGAAAATTGAAGGTTTAAATGCTCATAAAGCAATAAGGTGTATAGAAAAGCAAAGTTCTATAATATATGTGCACTATAATAGCAAAAAACCGAGTTCAATAAATGATAAAAACTTGGTTATGCACCTGAAATTGATCATGGGGGCCTGTATCACTGAGAATGGGAAAGTGTAGGTATCTTCATAGTATAGTATTGAGTAATCACCGAAATACTTTAACGGGATGCAGTTGAGGCAACATAATAATATGTCACACTTAGCTGAGCAAAGTTTGGGAGCCCAAATCATATAAATTCAACGCATATGGCCATATTATTGTCCAAATAACAAAAAATATAGATTTAATGATATTTTTGGATTATTCCCATGGTTATAAACAAAGAACAACTTCAGTTATATCAACTCAGTTAACACATGAACTAACATCGAATCACTTTGAAGAAAGCACATAATCAGATTAGAAATCCATTGAACAACGAACCTGGTTTGAAGCCTATTTGAAGACGGAAACCTAGATTGAGGCCTATTTGAAGATGGAACCTATGAATAGAAGAAAAATTGTATAAGAACGAAAAACAAATCGATGAGAATCAAACCTAGTTCTAACCGATTTGGAAAACAATCGCCCAATAATAGATTGGAAGAACTCCAAATCACCTAGATATCAAAGAAAAAAAAAAGAAAAAAGATATAACAAATGAAAACGTACCAAGAAGCTGTAGATTAATCCCCCACAAGAGTGTAAATCGTTAACCAAGTTGATCCGAACAAAGTGGCAAGAACCCTTAAACATTCGGCATTAGGGTTTGGGATGAAGAAAAAAAAGAATGGAAAGGATATTCGCGATAGTTTATGTGGGTTTAAGAACAAATAGGGAAACAGGTCGGGTAAGTAACCGCAAGTAAACCAATTTGTGATTATGTCAATTGAGAGGGAAAATCAGGGAAAAGGGGCTTAAGCAACTGACACGTGTCCGTAAGTGATTTACTTTTTGGCATCAGATTTACCCAGTGTTTTCGCCGAATATGTCATGTCGGAATATCCTTATTTGCATTCATGTTTTAATCAACCCTAAATGCCCATCATCATTAAAACCAAAGTCATTCTGGTTTTCCTAAAGGATCATCCCATTTTATCATAAACTTCATCTGTATTAAAATCCACCATGAGTTTTACAAACAATAATAAACTCAAAACCCAAAATTCAGATTACCAAAAGCAGCATGTTCAACATGGCCTTGAGGGAAGGTGTATTTGCACCAACCATCAGTACATGCATACCATATTAGAGAATGCAAGTAAGCCTTCACAAAATTCATCCCACTAATCATCTTGAAACCGAAACCCTAACAAAAACAAACTAACACATATCAAAACTCGTCAAAAAAAATTATCCTAAACCATATAGGACAACCCAAAAACCAAGCAACATCAAACCAACACAACAGGTATTCAAATTAAAGGAATAAAACATACCTGCATAACAATCGTGCGCACAATTCAATCCTGAAACAACAACTAAAATTACCACAACACATCTTTTAAACATCAATTCTTAAACAAAAAAAAAACCCACTAAAATCCTATTTATCAAACGACATCACAGTGAACACCCAAATCCTAATCTCCAAACAGAATTGTAAATAACAATGCATAAGAAGAATTAACCCCAAAATCAAAACATCCCTAAAACATTATGTAGGTCCCCTTGATGTATGGATCTTTCACAGAATTGTCAATCTAATCAAGAGTGTGGAATCCTCTTGATCAGAATATAGTAGAAAACGTGTAGGAACAGAAATCAGCAATTCACTTTCAAACCGGATCTTTATTGATTATCTATCAAACTGATTACAATCAATCAAGATATCTAACCAACACTCAAATTCGTCCAAAGCCCTATTGCCTCTCACGAATTCTCTCTAAAACTGTTTTGGCTGATTAACCTAAACCCTAAAGCATCACCTTGTTTATATAACACAAGGTTTGCAACTTGGGCTAGAGTTTCCTACATGGGCAAAGCCCAATTCGTCCCCTAGACCCAATGTGGGTTTTGTTTAGCCCAAACTCTATTATCTCACTAATACAAAGCTAAACCCGCTAACCGTTTATCATATAACTAATTACAAGATATCCAAAGACCAAATCTAAGCTATTGTCACAAATATGCACCAACACATTAACAAATCATGAACATTGAGCATATGCTAAAACAATGAATAAATCATCTCTATGCAAAGCATCTCTAGCCACCAATCGAAGGAGATGTACATAGACCTAAACACAAAACCCTAGATTTCACAATCACACCGACCTTCACGTATATAGACCTAAATTCAACAAACTGAATCAAACACTACGTAACCATTAATGCGAATCGGAAACATGAATTTCATATAACAATGTTCATGAATATATCTATAACTACAGATCGTTGTACCTGATATAAAAAACCTAGCTTTCACAATCACCTTCACGTATTTGGAGATATGTCTGGGTTAAATCGAGTTGAAAATGAATCGATCTTAGGAGATTTAGGATTCAATCATATAGAAGAGATTTAGTGCAAACAAAAACAAAAATTGATACATAGAATTGATCGAAGGAAATTAGAGTAAGTAATTACCTGTTTCGTTGATCAAAAACTATGAACAAAAGATGTGAATACAGGAAGATACACAACAATCGATCTTAGGAGATTTAGGGTTCAATCATATAAAATAGATTTAGGGGTTTAATCAGATTAAAGCGATCTAGGTTTTAATCGTAGAGAAAAGAATTGGTTGAATTGTATTGAAGACGAATCGAATTGGGCGGTCTCGCAAGGTGTTTAATCAGTTTAAAACGATTAACAATTGTTTGTACCATTACCAATGATTCACTAACGTAATGGAGATGTAGAGAAGAACGGTGGAAAGGAAGCTAATTGAAAATGAAATTAGGGTTTGTGTGGTGGGGAAGAAGTCGTGTGTTTAGAATGTTTTTATAGCGGGTCAAAAATGGGTATTCGGGGATCCACTTAACAAAAAAGCGGACCCAAATTTTTGGAGCCAAAACTCACATTGAGAAGCTCTAATAATGCGCCATGTCAGCCCAAATATTTTTCATTTATATAATACTAGATTAGAACCCCATGTATTACACGGGTTTAATAAATGTAATTTTAGATACTAAATAAAAAACAATATATTTTTATAAACCTCATTTATTACACGTGTTGAGTAAATATAATTTTATACATTAAATAATAAAAAAATTATATCTTTAAGAACCTCGTGTATTGTGCGGGTTGAATAAATGTAATTTTATATACCAAACAATAAAATGTTATATTTTAAAAAGAAACCATGTGTATTCACGGGTAGAAGAAATGTAATTTTATACGCTAAATAATAAAAAATTATATTTAAAAAAACTATGTTTATTATACGGGTTGAATAAATTTAATTTTATATAGCAAATAATATAAAAATGTTATATCTTTAAAAACTCGATGTATTACATGGGTTTATCTATTGTTAAAAAAAATCTTTCTAAATCAAAATGGATTTTTTATTATTTTTTAAATTAGGTTAATACTATTTTAAATTTTTGGTTTGATTAATAAGTTGTTTAATATAATCTCATAGTTAACAATAATAACATTAACAATAAATAATATGCATGTTTATCTACTGTTAAGTGAAACAATGTTTTTTAGTTAAGACTTTACGATTTGAAGTTTTAGTTTAGATAAGACTTTACTATTTGAAGTTAAGTTTATGCGAATGATTTAGAGTTAATAAGATTTATATTAATTTAATTAATATTTAAGACGAAAATGTTGAGTTTTATAGTTGAAATTATTAAAATCCCATATTCCATTTTTATAAATTCATAACTTGATCATCACACTTTAGACACATCAAGTTTTTAGCTTCCTTGTTGGATAACAATGATTTGTAAAGATGATCCTCTTTATTTGTTTCTTTTTTTCAACGAAACCAACTCCATAAAATTCATAAAAAATATTTGATCAGAAGTGTTGTCACTATCGTTTATTTTCTATAGAGTTTCTGTTTCTTTTCTTATAAATAATATTTAAGTTTATGCCAATGATTTAGAGTTGATAAGATTTTATATTAATTCAATTAATATTAAATAATTTAAATTAAATAATAATTATCTACAAATAAGGATGGTCTAAAATAATGACAAGTGTCCCTTTATTGATTTCTTTTATTATATAGTATATATATATATATACTAGGAAATGACCTCGTGTATTACACGGGTTGAATAAATGAATTTTATATACTAAATAATAAAACAATATATCTTTAAAAACCCCCCTTTATTGCACAGGTTGAATAAAAGTAATTTTATATGTTAAATAATAAAAAGTTATATCTATAAGAACCATATGTATTGTACATGTTTTATAAATGTAATTTTATATATCAAATAATAAAAAAATTATATATTTAAAACCATGTGTATTACACGGGTTGAATAAATGTAATATTGTTTATCAAATAATAAAAAAAGTCATATCTTTAAAAACACATGTGTATTATACGGGTTGAATTAATATGATTTTATATACAAAATAATAAGAAAATTATATTTTAAAAAACTAATGAATATACTCGGTACGCGATAGATATAGTGATTGCGGAGATGATTATTGAAAAGAATATACGGTGGTCAAAAATGTTATTCAAGAAGCAAATAAGCAGTCATTTGAGTGATAAAATATAAATTATATTTCAAAAACCTGTAATAAATCTAATTTTATATATAAAGTAATATTGAAAGTTATATACAATTTTTTATCTAATTTTATATATAAAGTAATATTGAAAGTTATATACAACTGTACTTTATGGGTAAACGTGGATTATGCCAAGGAGACTCGATTTCTCCTTATCTATTCACGCTCGTGATGGAAGTGTTGACTTGTATTCTGCAACGGGTGACTAGAATTGATTCCTCTTTCAGGTATCATAATAAATGTGAAAAACAACAAATCATCAACCTTTGCTTTGCCGATGACCTGTTTTTGTTTGCTAGAGGTGATGTTGGGTCAGCTAGTTGTATTATGACATCGATTACTAAGTTCATGCAAATGTCGGGCTTAACCCCTAGTATTCAAAAGAGTACAGGTTATTTTTGCAATGTCCCGAATCATGTTAAAATTGCTATTCTTAATATTATGCCTTTCGTGGAGGGTGCTCTTCCTGTTTGGTATTTGGGAGTCCCTCTTATTTCGTCAAGGCTCTCATATTCAGATTGTCATATCCTGGTGGAGCGTGTGGAAAACCGTATTAACAGTTGGAAGAATAAATTTATGTCGTTTGCTGGGCGTCTTCAGCTGATTATTTCAGTTTTGTCGTCTATGTACATTTACTGGTCATCGGTTTTCTTATTACCGGCTCGAGTTACTAAGGACTTGGAAGCCCTCATGCGTAATTTCTTATGGGCTACGGATGCGACTCATAAGGGGAGAGCGAAAGTGGGATGGAAGGCGGTTTGTCTTCCAAAACATGAAGGTGGGTTGGGTATTAGAAGGATTCATGACGTTAATCGAGCTCTTATGGCTTTCCATGTGTGGAGTATCGTTACAAACCGGGAGTCGCTTTAGGTTGCTTGGATTCATTCCTACCGGTTAAGAGGCCGCACTCTATGGAATTGTAAATCTGTCACCAACTGTTGCTGGAGCTGGAGGAAGATACTTCAGTTACGGTCAGAATTTAGACGCTATATTTGGATAAAACTTGGAAACGGTAACTCTACATCAGCATGGTATAATTTTTGGTGCGATGGTGGTCCGCTATGTACTTTCGTTTCTCCTAGAGTTATTATTCAAGCAGGATTTGGGCTAGCTGATACTATGCAGGACGTTTATGGGGATGGTACTTGGAACTGGCCGGTCGAATGGAGGGGCTTATTCCTGGTTATTAATCTTTTGGACCAACTTCATTGTAATCTGGATACTAGTGATCGTACTTTTTGGAAGGATGGTAACAAACTAAGCGATTTTTCTTCATCAACGGCTTGTAACTCGATTAGAACTACCGAGGCCGAGGTGGATTGGGTTAAAATTGTTTGGTTTTCTCAGTGCATACCGCGCCATGCGTTCCATATGTGGTTGATAATGCGGGGTAAACTGTTGACTCAAGATAAAATTTTGCAATGGGATTTATCTAGGAGGAAAAGTATGAATATGATGTGTTGTGTGCTATGCTATGCGAATGTAGATTCACATGAACATCTTTTCTTCGAATGTAGTTTTTCCTCACAAGTGTGGAGTTCGGTTAAGTCCAAAGGGGACATGGCGTTTGTGGATTCAAAGTGGAGTAGCATTGTCGATTGGTTACGGGGCCGAGCTAGTTCAAAATCTGCTGGTAACTATGTGAGTAGATTAACTATTGTTGCGACGGCTTATATCATTTGGCAGGAGAGGAACGCGAGACTTTTCAAGAACCACGCTAGGCCGCCGGACACGGTTCGTGACCTTGTTTTAAGTACCGTCCGATACAAGCTAATGGAAGTGAAGTTCAGGAACACGGATAGAGTGAGGAAATTGCTGGAAAGCTGGGAGATCCATATCGACAGTGTGATTGATAATGGAGGCTGATTGTTCTTGATTGTTTTCTAATTTTTCTAGAAGTTTGTCTAGTTGTTGCTACTGTTATTTCGATTTTTGGTTATTACAGTCATAGGGGTATGTCCTATGTCTGAACTAGTGTTGGGTTCTCAACACTACTTGTTTTATTGGTTGTGAATATATAGAATCACTGGGGTAACTCTTTACCCAAAAAGAAGTTATATACAATTTGTTTAAAAATAATATATTAAATTCCATATAATAATAATTTTTTTAATAATGAAAATAAAAATAAATAATATATTAATACAAAGTTTGGTTCCGGTGATAACTAATTTGGTTATTTAAAAATATCTTAAATTAACAATTTAAATTTAAGGATAATATTTTATTAGAAAAATAGAAGTACTTTATTCGACATTTAAAGTACAATAAGATTTAATATTAATTTTTATTTGTTTAGTTAATATAAGATAGAAAAAAATATGATTGAATAGTTGGGAGATTGTATGATAATAGGGTTAACTGTATTATAATGTCATATGTTTTTAGTTATATATTTTTTGAATTATTAAAAAAATAAGACTTTGTTATTGTTAGTAAAATCAATGATTTTATATTTGTTAGTTTGTTTGGTATTATTTTATTAAAAACTACATAGTATACATATAATTATATTATGTCTTAAGCTATTGATGCCATCCAAAATGTTTTTGGATTTTATGTCTAGCATTATATATACTATGGTAAAAGTTTAAAGTTTGTTAGAGATAATTACATCATTGAAAAGAATAAGAGTAAATTTGTATATTACAAATAAAAGTAGGTGTCTATCATATGATATAGAAAATAAAATAAATAATATTATAAAAGAGAAATATACATTAAATTTAAACGAAATAATAATTATATATAATTAAGTAGAAGAGATTAAACTAGATAATATTTAGTAGGAGAGTTATCAATAATTAATTAGAACATATTAAACTAAATAATAATTATCTATAAGAGATTAAACTAAATAATAATTATCCATAAGAGATTGGCAGGAAAATCAAAAAATACAAGACCTAATATGATGACAAGTGTCCCCTAAATGATTTCTTTTATTATATAGTACTAGTAGTAAAACCCGTGTTTAAACACGAGTAGTTTTTAGAAAATCATGCATAAAACATTTTAATAGAACGTAAAGCTACAGAAGTTGTAAAACATCAAAGGATATTTGGTTGAAAGTATGTGCAAACAGGTTGCTTTTAGAAAACCATTCATACCACATTTTATTAACAACGAATCACTATATATTTTTTAGAAGGGAATTACTTTCCCGAATGTTCATATATGTTGGAAATGTGCTTATTAAACTTCGATACAGAAGTTGTAAAACATCTAACGAATATACTAACAAACTTAAAATCTTTACTTTGAAAAAGATCAATACATGCAATAAAACTTGACTTTCAACAAACATTAACTACGATCACACGATCCCCTGCCTCAACAACTTTCACCAAGAAGTCTGCGGTTGACCATGTGCTAGCTTAAGCACTGATATTAGCCTAAGCACTATTACATTGATAACCTCTGTTGAGCAACATCTGTTGAATATCATCTGTTGGTCTTTAATATTGTTGAGCCATAAAAGACCTTTGCTTCTTTAGACTTTGTCTTCATCAGCAGAGGATCACTTTGGCAGACCTTTTAATCAGCAGACTTTATCTTCAAGCAGATGTTCTCTTTTGGTAGACTTTGGCTTTAGCAGACCTTTGGAGTAGCAGATGTTGAATCTTTGTCATTGGGAGGAGCAGATCCATATCATGTTCGCTGGTGATACATATCCTGTTCGCAAGCAAACAAATAGTTTTATGGCAAGATAGTGACTATGGAGAACTAGAGGAAATTTAGAAACTTCAACCTTAAAGGGGCCTCTTTTTGGATCTCCCAATCTACAAACAGATAACACAAACATATCACAAGTCTATATATAAACAAATGTTAAAAAAGATATGATGAGCAAAACACAGCTCACCTACCCAGGATAAACGTGAAAGAACCCTCGATCCATCCAGGTGCAGCAAGACAAGGTGTGTAACTTTCGTAAACAAACTCTTTCTTCCTTGGATGTAACAATGGAAAAACTGTAGAAACGCAAATAAACAATCCGTAAGCAGCTTCTGGTGCATAACCTAACTTTGCTTTCTTAAAACTACATAGCTCTTTCAAGATTATTAGAATTAAGATAGAACGATATAAAACTTAGGTATGAAAATGTACCAAATATGTGCCGTTTTCTGTGGTGTCGATCCTAGCATGAAAGACAGTGTATTGCATATCGGATTGAGTGAAAATAACATCTAATAAAAGCTTGGGACGATCTTTGTACTGGATGTTAACAACATAGTACCCTTTTTCTAAATAGTTCTGAACCGATACAGCCGAAGAACATTCACCGCTAGTTTTAATAACCGAAGTTCTCTCGTAATCATGATCTGTAAACATCATATGGTGAAGTCGTCTTTCTATGTGAGTGACAGCCATAGAAACCGAGTTTTTTGCACTTCGGATATCGTTATCCCCTTTGAGAACGTTTCTTAACTGAGCCTCTATGCTTTCAATTTTGTGAGAATCGTTAATCGGGCATCCTGACTCGCAATCTTTTAAGTAAATAAGAGAAGCAATACGCCAGTTATGTCACACCCCTTTCTAAGGCGGAAGCACGAGGTGTGATCTTGAAAGGTTTCATTGCATACGAATGGTAAACATATTATATGCTCATAAAATAACTCCAAATGCCTTTAATATTACAAGACTAAAAACATAAGTTAAGTTTTGAGTTTACATCACAAGACAGCATATTGTTTAAAAGGTTACAACTTTAATTAAAAGATAGACATCAAGGTTTTGGTTCTCATGGCACCACATAAGCGGGACATAACAACCAAACCTAACAGAACGGCATAGGAGTCTTGACACATAGTAACTTAAAAACACAAACAACATCCAAGGGGAGGAGTGAGACTGCGCATACATCCACCTTAGTTACCTGAAATACATGTAAGTTTTTGGAAAAACGTCAACATAATATTGGTGTGAATTCATGCAGTTTTTTAACAGAATGTTTATATACTTGAATGAAAACATGGTATGTAATTTGTAAAGCATATCTGCACTGTGAATGTAAATGTAAGGAATACGAGATCGCTAATGTTTCGCGAGGACATTAACATATGTCACGACATAGGAAGCCACCAAACCTAGGCATTTTTGTCGAGATCGACTGAGACACAAAAGCACTCATTGGTAGAAGTAGGCCAAGAGTGGGGTTGCCTGAAACCCATTAGACCTAACCCTTCTGTTCCGCGGTCTAAATGTATACGTTGACTAATGGTGCTTATGGTACCCTATTTGTCACGTGATCTATGTGTCATTCCTTAGTTTTTGTGTGCTACATACCATTGTACATGTATTTTCCCCAAGTTAGAAGACAAGTAAAAGTTTAAAAGTGGGGACATGAACTCACAATTTTGCGTTTCCTGCGTCATAAACTTCACCGGGTTTTCTTAGAGCGTCGTATCACTACCTACACACGTACTATGTCTTATTAGACGCTTAGGTCGTGTAACGACTATTTGTCATAGTTGTTTGTTGAGACTGATTTTGGAATCATTAGTATAGTTTGAGTTACATCCTTGATGTATTGTATAATTCCGAAGTACATAATCCCAAGCATAGGAATGCTTGTATTTGTGTATATTCATACTTGTGTAATTTGCCAACAATTTGTGCTGTATTCCGGTATAGATAAGTATATCTTCATATAAATCTCAAAAATAATATATTTTTAAGATTAGCTTTAGAAAATATATTTTTCTAGCTTTCACCCAAAATAGTATATTTTTAACTTGTATAAAAATATATATTTTCTCCATCAAAATAATGCATTTTCTTGTTTGCCCAAAATAGGTTATATTTTGTATTCCAAACCTTGGTGTATTTGTGTGTTATATTATTTTCGAGCTTCTAAAATAATATAACTACCACATATATATACAAGTAACACACATATTGTGACAACTAAATATATATACTTAGTCACTTTTATTTATAAAAATCAACCTCCAATGTTTGTATTTTTGTAACAAAATCTATGGCAAAGTTTATATTGAAAACCAAAGTTAAAACACACTTGTAAATATTTGTTAGAAAATATTTCTTTAAGTGTTTATATTTTTAGGAAATTTTGCCAGAGTTTCCCCTAAAAATGCAGGTGTCCATGCTTATTAAAGCATATCATTTTCTTTTCAGAATCAACACACAATAATCAACCATCAACCCTAAACAATATTATTCTTACCAAGTGCAAAAACTATACACTTTACATATCAACATGAACTTGACCTTTTATTAAAAGCTTGTAGTGACTTGGTAATAAGTTTAATAGACTTAGTTACCCTCCACAATGTGTTTATTTCTTTAAAAATCTCATTCTTAAAGAAACTAGGTGTTTACAACTTGTAAACATATTCTACAAAAATGTTTATTTATTAGATCTTCTTGTTTCATAAGTGTTTATACACTTGTTTTTCCACAAAAAAAAATAGTTTAGGTTTAAGTAAAAACCATGATCTTCTAAAAATCATATTTTGAACTTGGTTTTCTTGGAAAATCATTTGTAAATCTTGGATCTATAAGTTTACTAGCTTACTTGGTTTATTATTTTTCAAGAAACCATTTTATTTATCAAGTTCATGTTTATACAAGAAGATGATTATCTTATGTTGTTACATAATCATCCCCCCACTTGCTAGATCATGTGTTTAATCACAATCTAGCAAGCTCTATGTGATGATTAACATCATATTCTCAAATAAACAACAACAAGTATCAAACATATACTTAAACAACATCATTTCATCCATATTTCATCATATGATGTGCTTTATGTTCAAGATTCAAGTGTATGTCTTTTAGTGTTCTTGTTATTTGCATCATAACATATCTTTTAACCACTAAAAATAGAAGTAACAAAGGTTAAAAAGGATCTTACTACTAGCTTTAAGCTAGGGAAGAAACAATGATGAAAATGGAGTGGATAAAAGCTTGTGTGAGTGGTCCTTCAAGATTAGTGAGCACCGAGCTTCTTTAATCACCTTGTTACACCTTGGAATGGCCTTGGATTGGTTGGATGATGATCGAAATATGGTGATGGTGGTGGTGTTACCTACGGCCGAGAGGAGGGAGGACAAGGGAGAGAGGGGTGAAGAGTTGAGTGTGTTGGTGATTATGAGTCCTTTAAGTCTTCTTATAAGCTCCATTTAGTGTATTACCCATTGGTCCTAATGTTTCCAAAGTACAAGCACAATCTTGCTCAATCCAAGAAAAGATCAATAGGGGATTTAGTGAAATCTCATAAGATTTAAGGTGGGGCCATACTTGGTGCCGTGAATATGGAGGGGGAGGGGGTCCATGTGTAAATTTGTATGATAAAAAGGGTAATTAGTTAAGGTGTTAAGTGTAAAGTCTAGTGTTTTAAGTGTAGGATGCATTATATAGTGTGTTGGGGTGTTCGGGAACCATAACTAGCAAAGAAATAATAAAACAATGCTTCTAGTATAATTTTGATGTTTCGGGTAGTGTCCGGTTGTTCGGTTAGATACCGTTTCGTTAAAGTGCTAAATTATACCGTTTAGTGTTCTGTATGCACCCTTTTGTAACACTTTTAATTCCCGATACTTAGGAAGGTATTCTGGGTAATAAAACATGAATTATGCATGATATTTCAATGTTAAAAAGCTGATTATTGCTGAATTTTGGCTTATTTGTATAAAATTCTGCATTTAAAGTGTGTTCCGGGTGCTTTTTAGTGTATAGTTTAGCTTTCGGGAAGCTTGTAAGTTAACATTTGTATCCATACTTAGGTTTTAATGTATTCTGGGTGTTGGACCTACTCCTAGGCCCTAATTCTATTGTCTGACTGTTTTCTGCAGAATGCTGACACAGTGTGTCTTACTGGTGAGTTTACTAGCTTTTCCGACGCAGTGTTTACAGTAATGCATAAAGAAATGTTTGAAGTATAAAACATGCATGAATTCATATGTATGGTAAGAAATCAGATAATGTTGACATTTAAGCATATAATTGCAGACAATAATGATATTAGAATAGTACGGAAATTACCGGTTTTGTGACGGTTGTCACAGTCTCCCCCCGTTAAAAGAATTTCGTCTCGAAATTGAGGCTGAGTTATCTCCCGTAGGAGCTTTCTTGAAAAGGTGGGGGTACTTATCTTTAAACTGGTCTTCACGTTCCCACGTGTACTCGGGTCCGTGCTTAGAGTTCCAACGCACTTTGACAAGTTTGGCACTACTCCTTCAGGTTTTGTTGACTTTCCAGTCTGTAACCTCAACGGGTTGTTCTGTAAATCGGAGTGTGTCGTTGATATGCACTTCATCCGCAGGGATGATGACTGTTTCTTGAGTTGGACTCTTCTGAAGGTTTGACACATGGAACGTATCGTGCACTCCATTGGCATTAAGTTCTTCCGGTAATTCTAACTTGTACGCCACGATACCAATCTTTTCCAAGATCTTGAATGGTCCGATGTATCGTGGGTTCAACTTTCCCCGTTTTCCGAATCTTACTACGCCCTTCCAAGGTGAGACCTTCAACAAAACTGTGTCTCCCACCTCGAATTCTAAGGGTTTTCGTCTTCGATCAGCGTAGCCTGTTTGTCGATCGCGAGCCGCCTTAATGCGCTCTCGGATCTGAATGATCTTGTTGGTTGTTTCTTGAACAATTTCGGGACCAACCATACGTTTGTCCCCAGCGTCGGCCTAGCATAGCGGTGAGCGGCACTTGCGGCCATAAAGAGCTTCGAACGTTGCAGCTTTTATGCTTGTATGGTAGCTGTTATTGTAGGAAAACTCAACTAAAGGTAGATGAGAATCCTAGCTGCCGCCTAGATCCATCACGCATGCGCGAAGCATATCTTCTAGTGTTTGTATGGTTCGTTCGCTCTGACCGTCTGTTTGTGGATGAAAGGCCATGCTTAGATCTAACTGAGATCCAAAGGCCTCTTGTAAGGATTGCCAGATTCTTGAGACAAAACGTCCATCTCTGTCTGAGATAATCGAAACAGGCACTCCATGACGTGCCACGATTTCCTTCAGGTACATCTCAGCAAGTTTTCTAGTGCTATCCTTCTCTCAGATCGGTAGGAAATGTGCAGACTTTGTTAACCGATCGACTATCACCCATATCATGTCATGCCCTCTCGGGGTCCTGGGTAATTTGGTTATGAAGTCCATGGATATCTGCTCCCATTTCCACATAGGAATCTCTGGTTGTTGCAATAGACCGGACGATTTCTGATATTCAGCCTTAACCTTAGCACAGGTTAGGCACTTTCCAACATAGACAGCAACGTCACTATTGAGTCTTGGCCACCAATAATGCTCCTTCAAGTCTTAATACATTTTGTCCGATCCTGGGTGGATCGAGTATCTCGACTTGTGTGCTTTATCAAGGATGACTTCTCGAATACCACCATAGAGCGGAACCCAAATACGCCCCTGAAGGTATAAGGTTCCCTCTTCGTTTGGCACCAAATTCTTCAGCGCACCTCGGAGATATTCAGCTCTACGATTCTCCCCCTTAAGGGCTTCTTGTTGTGCGACATGAATGTGTGCAGTGAGGTTCGTCCGAATAGTCATTTCCAATGCTCGGACTCTTAGGGTCTTAACCCTTTCTTTTCGACTTAACGCGTCTGCTACTACGTTAGCCTTTCCAGGATGGTACTTAATCTCATAATCCTAATCGTTCAGTAACTCAACCCATCGTCGCTGATGCATGTTCAATTCCTTCTGATCAAAGATATGCTGTAGACTTTTGTGATTAGTGAAGATAGTACATCGAGTACCATATAAGTAATGTCGCCAGATCTTCAAGGTGAATACCACCACGCCTAGCTCCAGGTCGTGCGTGGTGTAATTCTTTTCATGAACTTTCAACTGTCTTGAGGCATAAGCGATGACCTTTTTGCGTTGCATGAGTACGCAACCCAACCCTTGACGCGAAGCGTCGCAGTATACCACGAAGTCTTTGGTGCCTTCGGGTAAGGATAGTATCGGTGCATCGCATAGCTTGTTTTTGAGAAGCTGGAAAGCTTCTTCCTGCTTATCACCCCAGTCGTACTTCTTGTCTTTCTGCGTAAGGGTAGTCAGCGGTTGAGCTATCTTGGAGAAATTCTTGATAAATCGCCGGTAATAGCCCGCTAAGCCCAAAAATTTTCGAACTTCAGTTGGGGTTTTGGGGGCTTCCTAATTCTTTATTGCTTCAATCTTGGATGGGTCTACATGAATGCCCTTCTCGTTCACAACATGGCCAAGAAACTGTACTTCGCGAATCCAAAATTCGCACTTTGAGAACTTTGCATAGAGCTTCTCTTTCTTTAGTAGTTCCAGAATGGTCCTTAGGTGTTGCTCGTGCTCTTCTTTTGTTCGTGAGTAAATCAGGATATCGTCGATAAATACAATCACGAATTTATCGAGATATGGTTTGCAAACGCGGTTCATCAGATCCATGAATACCGCTGGTGCGTTCGTCAGTCCGAATGGCATCACAAGGAACTCGTAATGCCCATAGCGTGTTCTGAATGCAGTCTTTGGTACGCTCTCCTCTTGGATCCTTAACTGATGATATCCAGACCGAAGGTCAATCTTCGAGTAGTAGCTCGATCCTTGCAACTGATCGAATAAATCGTCAATCCTCGGTAGTGGATACCGATTCTTAACAGTGAGCTTGTTCAGTTCTATGTAATCGATACACATCCGCAGTGTTCCATCCTTTTTCTTTACGAACAAGACCGGAGCTCCCCAAGGCAAGAAACTCGGCCTTATGAATCCTTTATCCAACAACTCCTGCAGTTGTGTAGATAATTCTTGCATCTCGGATGGTGCAAGCCGATAGGGTGCCTTGGCTACAGGAGCGGCTCCTGGAACCAAGTCAATATGGAATTCGACTTGTCTTTGCGGAGGTAGTCCTGGCAGATCTTCGGGAAAAACATCAGGGAATTCCTTTACCACGGGAATGTCTTCGAGTTTTGGCTCCTCAGTCCTCTTATCCACTACGTGCGCCAAGAATGCAACACATCCTTTTTGCAAGCATTTATGTGCCTTCATACAATTGATGATTCGCAGAGGCGTGTCTCGTTTCTCTCCATGTACAATGAGAGTTTCATCATTCGCAAGAGGGATGTGAATGATTTTCTCATGACAAACAACTTCAGCTTTATTCTTGGACAGCCAGTCCATTCCGACCACCACATCGAAGCTACCCAATTGGACAGGTAAGAGGTCGATACTAAAGCTCTGCTCACCAAGTTCTAACGTACAACCTATAACGACTTCGCCTGACTCAATAAGTTTACCATCAGCTAGTTCTATGGAATAAGGAATATCTAATCTGCTAGATTCTATTCCAAGCATACGTTTAAATTCCACAGATACGAAACTAAAATTGGCACCAGTGTCAAATAGTATGGATGCAAAGTGATTGTTAACGAGAAACGTACCGGTGACCACGTTAGGGTCCTCGCGTGCGTTCCTTGTTCCAATCACAAATGCTCGAGCTTGAGCGTTGGTCTCCCTTGGGCAATCTTTCTTGAAATGATCCTTACTTCCACAACCAAAACATCCTTGGTTCTGCCCTGCTCCGTTACCATTCCGGTTACCGTTACCATTCCCATTTCCAGCACCGTTTCGGTTCCCATTCCCGCTCCTATTACCATTTCCATTGCGGCCCCAATACCTTTTCCCCAACAATCCTCGGCACGGTGGCCTGACTTCCCGCAGTTCTCGCATCTCCCAACGCGACAGTTTCTCACGTGGTGAAAGTCACAGGAGTTACACTTGGGCAGAGTGCCCTGATATTTCTTAGCTCCAGTATCATTTGCAGCTGCGAAGGTTTAGCCGACGTTACCATGCTGCGAAACTCTGGAGCCAATCCCCAGATGTAGCGCTCGACGCGCTTGAATTCGGGAGTCACCATATAGGGGATCACTCTTGATAGATCATGGAACCTTCGAGTATAACCAGTAATGTCCGCACCCTCCATGGTCAAGTGCCAGAACTCAGTCTCCAACCTTTGGAGCTCAGCACGAGAACAGTACTTCTCCCTCATTCTTTCCTTCAGCTCATCCCATGTCATGCCATACGCGACATCATCACCCAGAGTTTGGACTTGCAAATTCCACCAAGTCAATGCTTCATCAACAAACAACCCAGTAACAAAAGTGACTTGCTGGTCTGCGGTACACTTGCTCATGCGGATAGTGGAATCAGTCTTTTCCGTCCAGCGCATAAAAGCCACTGCACCTCCAGTGCCATTGTAGTTTAGTGGCTTGCAGTCGAGAAACTGCTTGAAAGTGCAGCCTGAAATTGATCTAACCAATTCATACGTGAGCAATCAATGAAATAATGAAACAAGGGCTGTTCACAAATTTCATTTTAGCAAATCAGCTTAAGGTTACCTTGAGTTGCATTTCCTCCAGATGAGTCTCCCTGTCCGTTACGTCTAGCGTTGCTTGGTCCTCCACTTTGTTCGGTGCGGTTTGCCTCGTATTGGGCGATAGCTGCGATGATCCTTTCTTCCAGTAGGGAGTTCAGTTCTTCAGCAGTCCTTGACAGTGGGGGAGGAGGAGGTTGATCACGAGTGTCTACAGCTCTCCTAGGTGCCATGTTCTGCCAGAACACAACACAACAGGGTTAGGCATTCGTTTGATACAAGATAGGAGTATATACATTTACAAACATGTATACACATAAGCAACATCAAACAATCCACCAACACATAAGTCAAATATCTTTCTTCACATTGGCGTCCTCTAAAACTCAACTGGGATCTTCATCACCATCAGAAGTCATAGCCGTCGGGTCGTTTTCGTCATATATCTCCTCACTTATGGAGGGAGGCATGATAGCTTGTAGGGGAAATGTTACGCCATAAGTTTATATGTATTAACAGGTATATATAGTTACACGCAAATAAACAAGTAGTTCCTAGTTTGAAGTTAAGTGCTACCCCTGTGCACCCTAAGTCTCGTAGTGTCCTTACTTGACTCCTTGAAAAACAAGTTCAGGTAGTGGATGTCGCGGAAAGTTTTATGCAATGAAAACTTTTGAAAATTGTTTTCGTGAGAGGATCCTAAAGATTGTAGACTAGACTCGTGAAGGAATCCTGGTTCACTACAATCGCAGCTCTGATACCAATCTGTCACACCCCTTTCTAAGGCGGAAGCACGAGGTATGATCTTGAAAGGTTTCATTGCATACGAACGGTAAATATACTACATGCTCATAAAATAACTCCAAATGCCTTTAATATTACAAGACTAAAAACATAAGTTAAGTTTTGAGTTTACATCACAAGACAGCATATTGTTTAAAAGATTACAACTTTAATTAAAAGATAGACATCAAGGTTTTGGTTCTTATGGCATCACATAGGCGGGGCATAACAACCAAACCTAACAGAACGCAATAGGAGTCTTGACACATAGAAACTTAAAAACACAAACAACATCCAAGGGCAGGAGTGAGACTGCGCGTACATCCACCTTAGTTACCTGAAATACATGTAAGTTTTTGGAAAAACGTCAACGTAATGTTGGTGTGAATTCATGCAGTTTTTGAACAGAAAGTTTATATACTTGAATGAAAACATGGTATGTAATTTGTAAAGCGTATCTGCACTGTGAATGTAAATGTAAGGAATACGAGATCGCTAATGTTTCGCGAGGACATTAACATATGTCACGACATAGGAAGCCACCAAACCTAGGCATTTTTGTCAAGATCGACTAAGACACAAAAGCACTCACTGGTAGAAGTAGGCCAAGATTGGGGTTGCCTGAAACCCATTAGATCTAACCCTTCTGTTCCGCGGTCTAAATGTATACGTTGACTAATGGTGCTTATGGTACCATATTCGTCACGTAATCTATGTGTCATTCCTTAGTTATTGTGTGCTACATACCATTGTACATGTATTTTCCCCAAGTTAGAAGACAAGTAAAAGTTTAAAAGTGGGGACATGAACTCACAATTTTGCGTTTCCTGCGTCATAAACTTCACCGGGTTTGCTTAGAGCGTCGTATCACTACCTACACACGTACTATGTCTTATTAGACGCTTAGGTCGTGTAACGACTATTTGTGTTAGTTGTTTATTGAGACTGATTTTGGAATCATTAGTATAGTTTGAGTTACATCCTTGATGTATTGTATAATTCCGAAGTACATAATCCCAAGCATAGGAATGCTTGTATTTGTGTATATTCATACTTGTGTAATTTGCCAACAATTTGTGGTGTATTCCGGTATAGATAAGTATATCTTCATATAAATCTCAAAAATAATATATTTTTAAGATTAGCTTTAGAAAATATATTTTTCTAGTTTTCACCCAAAATAGTATATTTTTAACTTATATAAAAATATATATTTTCTCCATCAAAATAATGCATTTTCTTGTTTGCCCAAAATAGGTTATATTTTGTATTCCAAACCTTGGTGTATTTGTGTGTTATATTATTTTCGAGCTTCTAAAATAATATAACTACCACATATATATACAAGTAACACACATATTGTGACAACTAAATATATATACTTAGTCACTTTTATTTATAAAAAATCAACCTCCAATGTTTGTATTTTTGTAACAAAATCTATGGCAAGGTTTATATTGAAAACCAAAGTTAAAACACACTTGTAAATATTTGTTAGAAAATATTTCTTTAAGTGTTTATATTTTTAGGAAATTTTGCCATAGTTTCCCCTAAAAATGGAGGTGTCCATGCTTATTAAAGCATATCATTTTCTTTTCAGAATCAACACACAATAATCAACCATCAACCCTAAACAATATTATTCTTACCAAGTGCAAAAACTATACACTTTACATATCAACATGAACTTGACCTTTTATTAAAAGCTTATAGTGACTTGGTAATAAGTTTAATAGACTTAGTTACCCTCCACAATCTGTTTATTTCTTTAAAAATCTCATTCTTAAAGAAACTAGGTGTTTACAACTTGTAAACATATTCTACAAAAATGTTTATTTATTAGATCTTCTTGTTTCATAAGTGTTTATACACTTGTTTTTCCACAAAAAAATAAAAAATAGTGTAGGTTTAAGTAAAAACCATGATCTTCTAAAAATCATATTTTGAACTTGGTTTTCTTGGAAAATCATTTGTAAATCTTGGATCTATAAGTTTACTAGCTTACTTGGTTTATAATTTTTCAAGAAACCATTTTATTTATCAAGTTTATGTTTATATAAGAAGATGATTATCTTATGTTATTACATAATCATCCTCCCACTTGCTAGATCATGTGTTTAATCACAATCTAGCAAGCTCTATGTGATGATCAACATCATATTCTCAAATAAACAACAACAAATATCAAACATATACTTAAACAACATCATTTCATCCATATTTGATCATATGATGTGCTTTATGTTCAAGATTCAAGTGCATGCCTTTTACTGTTCTTGTAATTTGCATCATAACATATCTTTTAACCACTAAAAATAGAAGTAACAAAGGTTAAAAAGGATCTTACTACTAGCTTTAAGCTAGGGAAGAAACAATGATGAAAATGGAGTGGATAAAAGCTTGTGTGAGTGGTCCTTCAAGATTCGTGAGCACCGAGCTTCTTTAATCACCTTGTTACACCTTGGAATGGCCTTGGATTGGTTGGATGATAATCGAAATATGGTGATGGTGGTGGTGTTACCTACGGCTGAGAAGATGGAGGACAAGGGAGAAAGAGGTGAAGAGTTGAGTGTGCTTGTGATTATGAGTCCTCTAAGTCTTCTTATAAGCTCCATTTAGTGTATTACCCATTGGTCCTAATGTTTCCAAAGTACAAGCACAATCTTGCTCAATCCAAGAAAAGATCATTAGGGGATTTAGTGAAATCTCATAAGATTTAAGGTGGGGCCATACTTGGTGCCATGAATATGGAGGGGGAGGGGTCCATGTGTAAATTTGAATGATAAAAGTGGTAATTAGTTAAGGTGTTAAGTGTAAAGTCTAGTGTTTTAAGTGTAGGATGCATTATATAGTGTGTTGGGGTTTTCGGGAACCATAACTAGCAAAGAAATAATAAAACAATGCTTCTAGTATAATTTTGATGTTTCGGGTAGTGTCCGGTTGTTCAGTTAGATACCGTTTCATTAAAGTGCTAAATTATACCGTTTAGTGTTCTTTATGCACCCTTTGTAACACTTTTAATTCCCGACACTTAGGAAGGTATTCTGGATAATAAAACATGAATTCTGCATGATATTTCAATGTTAAAAAGCTGATTATTGCTGAATTTTGGCTGATTTGTGTAAAATTCTGCATTTAAAGTGTGATTCGGGTGCTTTTTAGTGCATAGTTTAGCTTTCGGGAAGCTTGTAAGTTAACCCTTGTATCCATACTTGGGTTTTAATGTATTCTGGGTGTTGGATCTACTCCTAGGCCCTAATTCTATTGTCTGACTGTTTTCTGCAGAATGCTGACACAGTGTGCCTTACTGGTGAGTTTACTAGCTTTTCTGACGCAGTGTTTACAGTAATGCATAAAGAAATGTTTGAAGTATAAAACATGCATGAATTCATATGTATGGTAAGAAATCAGATAATATTGACATTTAAGCATATAATTACAGGCAATAATAATATTAGAATAGTACAAAAATTACCGGTTTTGTGCCGGTTGTCACAAGTTATGAGTCCATACTTTGGACTCTACCACATCACACTTGAGATTAGAGAGCACTGCAAAGACCTCGGATAAGAGACCGACTCTATCGATATCCGTTAGCTCAATTGTGGTCATTATGTCTATAGATTTGGATCTTGTGTGGTGAATGGTTCCTAGTGACTGGAAATGCATCAAAACAATCATAATTGTTTAGTCTACTTTCTTGGATTACAAAATATATAGTTAGTTAATAGAGTAACAAAAGCATCATAGATTATGAAAGTTACTTGTTGAATGCAGTTAATGATGCTGTCATCAGTTAATTTGTTTCCATCAGAATTCGTCACATGAATCACTGTAAATAAATAATACAGAAGATGAAAATCAATTAAACGGTTATAAAAAAATTAAAATTACATTAAAAAAATAAAAGGTTAAATACTATCCATGTTCCAACATCCATCAGAGGAGACATAACCTTTTTTTAGTCAAAAGATTAAGATCTGTAAGAACTTGAACCGCCTCTAAAAGTATCCCATCTTTCCTGGCACTATCAATCTACAATATATTTAGAAATAATATATTTAAGATACAACATCCATGGGTGCCTCTAAAAGTAATTATAAGTCTCGTTACTTCGTTTCTCAAATGTTCTAGCTTGGCTTGTTCTTGACTCTACGAACGAACAAAGATATCCATAAAATCAGCGTGTTTATAAAAGGGTATGATAGAGTAGAGAGGTTGTAATCTTAATCTTAATAAAAACTAAAATAAAATCAGTAACGCAAATAGTGATTAAAAACTATGGATTAGCCATTGGCTAACGATATACAAGGGAATATAAGATTGTGGGCAGCACTGCTACTGGGAACAGCTGGAGGAGTGTATTCTAAGAAACCAAGTTGACCAGGCTACCGAGTCAATGGTATGAAGCACTTTAAGTTTTCCATCTGCACCATATAGTTCACATTGTCATTACAGAAACATTTACAAAAAAAAAAAAAAAAAAACTTAATAGCATCTAATGTTGTAATGCGATTACCTCTCCTCGAAGAACATTGTTTTCATAAGCAAGTTCTCGTTCCTTGCGATTTGAACATTCAATCTCCTCAAACAGCATAGCATCCTGAACACACATTCCACATTGTTGACTAAAAACTAATAAAATTTCCAAAAAAATTATAGATAAATCAAAACCTTTTTTTCTTTGATTAAAACTAAGCCATCGGTCATTTGTTTCTCTAGTTGATGCGGTTGTTGAATGCTTGCACCACCAAGGTTGTTGCCTATAAGCCTCCTACATATAAACACAAAAACTATAACAAAAATCACATATATCGAAAGACTACACTTCATACAGTAACAAAATAAGGTAAAAAAAAGTTATGAATTCACATATGAATTTGAGAATGAAAGCAGTACTTACGAGTTTTCATTTCTAAGTCTCGTTACTTCGTTTCTCAAATGTTCTAGCTCGGCTTGTTCTTGACTCTATGAACGAACAAAGATATCCATGAAATCAGCGTGTATATAAAAGCATATGATAGAGTAGAGAGGTTGTAATCTTAATCTTAATAAAAAAAACCAGTAACGCAAATAGTGATTAAAAATTAAAGATTAGCCATTGGCTAAAGATATACAAGGGAATATAAGATTGTGGGCAGCACTGGAAATAGTGATTAAAAACTATCGATTTCATGCTTATTTAGGTTAATTCCAGCCTTTTTTAAACATGTTGGGCCAGAATCAGAAAATGCTTTGAACTTGCGACCACACCTTTGAGAGCATAACGCAAATGCTGCGCTGGGCTGCGTGCCAACGCCTAGATACCCTATAGTTGTACGCCTTTGATAACATACGTTCATGATGCGTGTGAAGTGTATATATAAGTTTAAGTATATTTTAAGCCCTTTTACACTTTTTTTAGCCAAGTTTTAAATTTATAAAACACGATATTTACTAACACTAAACACACATATGGGCAAGTGCACCCATCGTGAGCGTAGTATAGTGTTGGTAAGATACCGAGGTAGTCCAATGACACAAGAGCTTTTAGTACCGGTTTATCCTCAACGTCTAATCAAATCAAAAAGTTGGAAAAAGGTTTTAAACTAGAAAAATAAAAACTAACTAAAATGCTGAAAATAAAAATAAAAATAAAACAGATAGACAAGATGAATCACTTGGTTCCGACTCGTGTATAGTGTAACCTTTGATTATTTCCGCACTTTTACACTTATTTAAGAGATTGTCTTAGTTATTGTAGTAGGCCCCTCTTTTGAAGGTGACGTTACCCTCAACCCAGTAGTTTGAGTCAGCAATGATACAATCCTAAAGGGTCGGATTATTGAAAGATAATTAATTAAGTTATTAATGCAAATTATGGTAGGCCCCTCTTTTGAAGGTGACGTTACCCTCGGCTAAGTAGTCTGAGTCAGCAAGGATACAGTCCTAAGTAGCCGGGTTATAGTATTAATAGTAGTTTAACTTATGAAGGGATCAAAGAGATTGGACCCACGCCATCCAATATCGTTAAGTATTAAAGGAGGTCCTACTAAATTTGACCCAGGTCCCTTGCAGGATCTCTAAACGCTGAACAACGGCAAGACTCTTACCAAACCGTTCCCTTAACCCCCGACCAGGTAGCCAACATACCTCCATATAGACCGTGGAGATATGAATGGTGAAAATCTTTTATTTTATATAGACAGTAAAATAATGCCAAGACACCACGGACAAACGATAAGGAAGAATCACCTTCAACATAAGAAACTAGTTATTAAAGTCATTAATACATAACCAATTAAAAAGTGCGAAAAGATTAAAAATAAAAAGTATTACACTAAACACTTTGTCTTCACCAAGTGATGTAAGAGACTTAGGCAAACATGGCCTTGATTGTCAAGAACTCTTACGATCAATCTTGGATCCCGAGACGACTCACACACTCTATGATGGACAATGGATGATGGTGGTGGATGATGGTGTTATGGTGGTGGTGGGTGGTGGGTGAAGTGTGAGAGATGTGGTGTGCCAAGGGATGGTTTAAGCTTGAGCCAAGCACTCCTATTTATAGGCTGAACAGAAGCTCGGGCACGGCCCCGTGTCCAGTGGGCACGGCCCCGTGTCCACATCCTTCTCTTTCTTCATTTAATGCAGCTTATCTGTATTAGTTGACCACGCCCCCATGTCCGCTGAGCACGACCCCGTGTGCAGAAGCATATATGTACTATGAATATTTGCCTGGATTCTGCGAATCTTATAGTTGACCACGGCCCCATGCCCACTGAGCACGGCCCCGTGGTGGGCAATGGAAGCTTCTACCACTTTGTCTTTTCTGCTGACACTTGGGCACGCCCCCGTGCTGGCTGAGCACGGGGCGTGTTCAGTCTTCTGTCTTCTTGTTTTGCTTGGGAAGATGCTGTCGTGGGGTCGGGCATGTCACGTTTGTTCCTTTTCTTGTATTTATGTTAGATTTTGCTGTCTTTTTGCTTCTTTTGTTAATTTGAGCTCATTTAATCCTGAAAATACAAAAGGAAGACAAAAGCACACTTTTTCCAACATTAGTACTAAAAAGGGTTAGTTTTATGCCACAATTGATGTAATTTATATGTTGCATTTTGCACACATCAAATACCCCCACACTTGAATCTTTGCTTGTCCTCAAGCAAAACTCTTTATAATGTGGCTTTACACTCCTAAATGGAATGGGTAGAAAATAAGGTTTTTGGGCTTGTCATAGAGTGTCGGGATTTCCAAGATTCTTTATTAAGTTTTATTTTTATTTATTTACAATCCTATTCGTCATGATTTATTTAAAACTTTTCATAAGATAAATTACTTATTAGGGCATAACATGCCTCTTTAAAATTTTATTTATATACAAGTTCACATACCTCACGGGGATCACTCAACACTCGGCCGAAAATGTATTTTAGTGGATCACTCGAGAGCGGCATGGAACTTACTCCTACCATAAGCTTGCCAAGCAATCAATCCTCCTCCTTTTTAACTATATACCTTTGTAAATATCAAAAGGACTTTTTGGGTGAAGGGTTAGGCTTGGGTTAAAGGTAGGTGGTTGGGTTAGTGGTTAGTAAAAAGGGCGAAAAACGCAACAAGCGTCGGTTTTCGTAAGACTTCTTATTTTCGCAATGTTTTTATTTTGATGAAGCTTTTATTCAAACAAAGTTATTTTTGATGAACTTGTTTGTTTATTTCTTTTGCTTCATCATCATCACACACACACACACACACACACACACATATATATATATATATATATTTTTTGAAAAGTCATACGAAAAACCGAGCTGGTTACTAAAACAAAGGGTTAAAAATGAAAAAGGTTTTGGTGGGTGAAAGGGTGTTTGGTTTGGGTTATGAAATGAAAAGGTTTAGGTTCAAAGGGGCTAACTAAGGGGATTTTGGGTAAGTGGTAAAAAAAAAGAAAAAATAATGGTGTAGAAAAAAAAAAAGTTAGTCCTAATGCCTGCATCATTTACTTACTCGGGTTTAAGTTGGTAAGGACCGGGAATGTATCGTCATGGCAAGTTCTAGAGTCGTAAGAACCAAGCGGCTATTCACACAAGAAACGAAAGATGAGCATTTAATTTAAAGATATGTTTTTGTATGCTCAATAAAGGCTCAAAACTCACTTTTGTGGGAATGGGTTTTTATGTGATCAAGTATATATAATTAAATTTTAACTTAGATTGTCATGCCTTTTCATAATTTTCTTATGTTGGTTCTTTTTATCACTACGCTATCGGTTGTAAATTTGTAAAAATATAACCTTTTTTAGAATTTTGAAATTCCCAAATTAAACCTAGACAAGTAAAAAAATAAAAAATTTTTGAAAAAATTTGGGGTGATTAGCGGTTCCAATAGAGTTTTGTGTAAGGCTTGTATTTAGGACTTGCAAGATTCAAGGTTTTAGCATCCCCCCCCCCCCCCCCACCACACTTAAATTACACATTGTCCTCAATGTGTCCCAAAAATAAGTTTTTAGGTTGATTGAATGTGTAAAAAGGTGTGAAAAAGCAAAAATTTGTGTTACTGGGCGCTGAACACGGCCACGTGGTGTCCGGGCACGGCCCCGTGTTCAAGTGCCAGTAACAAAATTAAATCAAGAGAAACAGAACCCTGGACACGGGGGCGTGTTGGGTGAGCACGGCCCATGTCCAGTTTACCTGAACTGGGTATTTCTGCAGACTGTGCAGCACGGGGCCGTGTTGGGCGGACACGGCCCGTGCCGAACTTACTGTAAACAAAGAATTTTTGTCGGATGGTCCTGTTTTCCTGCATGGGGTGTTGGTTCAAGTTTCCCTTGCATCCTTTGCCATCTCAAGTGTGTTTTATTCATTTCAACGACATCCAAACACCAAATTAACTAAAACCATCATTCATTAAGTCATAGAGAGAATTACATAATAGTCCTAAAATTAAAATACTAGATAGTTACGTCAAAGAAACACAAGAAATTTAAACCAAGAAGTTCTAGCCTACTACTTATTCTATTAGCAAAATTTCCGAAAAGGTAAATCCCTCAGTTAAATGTGGCTTGAAAAACTTCTTTCTCCGGTCATGGGTTCCTCACATGTCGGTGAGCCATTCTTCTATCTCCCTAGGGAGAAGAAAAGCGGGCTCATTGGCATCGGTTTGAGGAGGTGCAACTTCAACCGGGACTTCTTGTAGATCTTCAAGAGGAGGTTCCGCTGGAATGTTGTCCCAACCGGTAGGATTGTGGATTCCAAGTGCTAGGTTCCAATCCTCTTGAGGGAGGATTGGTTCTATGGGAGGTGTTACAAGAATGTTTAACCTCTGGTGCAAGAGGTTTATTTCTTGAAAACTGTTTTCCAACCCCACCGAAAGATAATTTATACGGTCTATTAGGACCTCCTCTACTGAAGTCGTCTCATCAAGAGCTTCATGTAATGCCATCACGTATCTTACGAGAGTTGCTTCAATTGATGGCCTCCTTTCCCTTCGACTGTTTCTGGAGTAAGCAGAAGAGGTTCCACTGTTTTGGCTAGACATTCTACGAAAACAAACCAAAAATAGTTCGTTTTAATGAAACAGTATCACGGACACGGCCCCGTGCTCAATGAGCACGGCCCCGTGTTCAACTTTCTGCAGTTTTTTAGAACAAGGAACCTTGGAGTTTCAAATTATTTTCCCAACTTATGAAGCATTTTTTAATAGAAATAACTTAAAACAATGTTGTGTAACTTATTTTTAACAAGATTCCTTGAACAAAAATTCAACAAACATCACAATAAAGCTTGAAATCAAGCTTTAATGGAGGTGTTGTTACAAGAAAGATGAAGAAGAAGGTAATGGATAAAAGAGGAAAGGACAAGATGTTTGTTAGAACCTTCTTTTAGAACATACTTAGGATGGTAAGTTGGAAAATCCTTTCAAATCTCTGTCCCTGGATGGTCCAAATGTGCAGGATTCTTGGCTGGATTTATAGAAAACGACAGCATGCTGGACACGGCCCCGTGTCGGCTGGACATGGCCCCGTGTGAAGGCAAGATCCTGACACATTTTGTCCGTATTCTGACAGAAGTCAGAAGGGAATCTTTTGGTGGACACGGGGGCGTGTTGACCTGGGCACGGCCCCGTGTCGGAGGGCTGTTTATGAAGTTTTTCTATTTTCAAGGAACTTTTCCGGATCGGGCGGTTCCTTACTGGATGGAACAACCCCAAAGTGCCTAAGATACCTTAATTGGTCTAGATTAAGACGAGAATGCAAGAGGTTGTCGGTGAGGGTGATTCCTATGCTATATGTAGGTGGACAAGTCCAACCCTTTCCCGGGCTCTCGTTAAAGAAGGTGTATGTCGAATCGCTCAGGTCTATGTATGCATCGAACGAAGTCGACGGGGAGTCCTTCACGGCACAATCGACACAGGGACGACTATCGCTCAAGTCCTCACTAGAGTTAGAAGTATCGTCGGAAACAACGAAGTTGTTTGAATGCGAGCCCAACCCTTCTTCTTGGTTATCGTCTTGGGATAGATCATTGAAATCTTTCCTAAGTTCTTTTAACCAATCAAGAATTAGATCTTCTAATTGAAATAATTCATCGAGAAGCATTTCTCCCAGAAAATCCGGTTGGGAGCATTCGAGGGAGAGATAGGGATTTTTTTTACTTCCGCCCCTCTTAAGGATACAAGGAAATGATGGGTCTATATAGTGGGGCTTATAATTTAGAAAATAACATTCTAATTCCTCATGGGTACCACCACATAATTGACACCACGTACCATAAGAGTGCCGAAAGTAAAAAGTATCAGTATCACTCATGTTTGTGTCAGAAATTACCAACCGTCGGGATCTTACGGTTCTGTTTTCAGTAACTGAATCTTGGGCACGGGGGCGTGTTGAGTGGGCACGTCCCCGTGTTCAGCTTACTGTCTGACTTAAAACAGGATTGCCAGTTCCAATGATTGGGCACGGGGCGTGTTCAGCGGGCACGGCCCGTGTTGAGCTCTGCAGAAGCTGAAAAATTAAGAAAAAACCTAAAAAGAATGAAAAATAAGAAAAACGATTAGGCCATTGATTCCTAACTTTCTTAAAATCCTTGTGTCCCCGGCAACGGCGCCAAAAACTTGATGCGTGTGAAGTGTATATATAAGTTTAAGTATATTTTAAGCCCTTTTACACTTTTTTTAGCTAAGTTTTAAATTTATAAAACACGATATTTACTAACACTAAACACATATATGGGCAAGTGCACCCATCGTGAGCGTAGTATAGTGTTGGTAAGATACCGAGGTCGTCCAAGGACACAAGAGCTTTTAGTACCGGTTTATCCTCAACGTCTAATCAAATCAAAAAGTTGGAAAAAGGTTTTAAACTAGAAAAATAAAAACTAACTAAAATGCTGAAAATAAAAATAAAAATAAAACAGATAGACAAGATGAATCACTTGGTTCCGACTCGTGTATAGTGTAACCTTTGATTATTTCCGCACTTTTGCACTTATTTAAGAGGTTATCTTAGTTATTGTAGTAGGCCTCTCTTTTGAAGGTGATGTTACCCTCAACCCAGTAGTTTGAGTTAGCAAGGATACAATCCTAAAGGGTCGGATTATTGAAAGATAATTAATTAAGTTATTAATGCAAATTATGGTAGGCCCCTCTTTTGAAGGTGACGTTACCCTCGGCTAAGTAGTCTGAGTCAGCAAGGATACAGTCCTAAGTAGCAACTTATAGTATTAATAGTAGTTTAACTTATGAGGGGATCAAATAGTTTGGACCCCCGCCATCCAATACCGTTAAGTATTGAAGGAGGTCCTACTAAATTTGACCCAGGTCCCTTGCAGGATCTCTAAACGCTGAACAACGGCAAGACTCTTACCAAACCGTTCCCTTAACCCCCGACCAGGTAGCCAACATACCTCCATATAGACCGTGGAGATATGAATGGTGAAAATCTTTTATTTTATATAGACAGTAAAATAATGCCAAGACACCACGGACAAACGATAAGGAAGAATCACCTTCAACATAAGAAACTAGTTATTAAAGTCATTAATACATAACCAATTAAAAAGTGCGAAAAGATTAAAAATAAAAAGTATTACACTAAACACTTTGTCTTCACCAAGTGATGTAAGAGACTTAGGCAAACATGGCCTTGATTATCAAGAACTCTTACGATCAATCTTGGATCCCGAGACGACTCACACACTCTATGATGGACAATGGATGATGGTGGTGGATGATGGTGTTATGGTGGTGGTGGGTGGTGGGTGAAGTGTGAGAGATGTGGTGTGCCAAGGGATGGTTTAAGCTTGAGCCAAGCACTCCTATTTATAGGCTGAACAGAAGCTCGGGCACGGCCCCGTGTCCAGTGGGCACGGCCCCGTGTCCACATCCTGTTTTGCTTAGGAAGATGCTGTCGTGGGGTAGGGCATGTCACGTTTGTTCCTTTTCTTGTATTTATGTTAGATTTTGCTGTCTTTTTGCTTCTTTTGTTAATTTGAGCTCATTTAATCCTGAAAATACAAAAGGAAGACAAAAGCACACTTTTTCCAACATTAGTACTAAAAAAGGGTTAGTTTTATGCCACAATTGATGTAATTTATATGTTGCATTTTGCACACATCAGTTCACCTGGTGGGACACTGTCACCCAGTGCACGCCTCTGTTCTAATTGAATCGTTGGGACCTCCGATTTTCGTATTCACAACGTATGTTCCAGCATCATGCCACCTACAACATCATCATAATCATAATCAATTCCAATACAATCATCACTAACCTTATATACATGCATGTTTAAGACTTACGCTAATCGAAGCATGATTGGTTCAGATTAACCGCTTTTTGGAGTAGGTAGTAATTTTCTTAGTTTTGGTTTCTTAACAGTTATGAACAGTTCAGTCTGGGTTAAGTCGATTTAAAACCGGTTTAAACCAGACAGGTCAAATACCAATTAATAACCACCGGTTTAGGCTTTGTAATTCGCAAAAGACATTATTCTTCAATAATCATTTTTATCATAAAATTGTTTGATGAAGCATGAATATAAACTATATCACCGCTGGGGACACGACCGAGCACTAATACAGAAATAAACGAAAAGTAAACTCCCCATGACTTAAATAGTTAAAACTGACTTCATTACCGAAGCGAGTCACAACAGGCTGAACCTAATCACAGCTGGAGAATGCGGGTCATGGCTGTAGTTGGGTTAACCGCGACTAAAATAATGGAGCCACTGCACTTATGTCATATCCAGCTTGTGCCAGAGAGAGCAGCTATTGTTAAGCAAAAGAATAAGTAATAACATGTAAACTATACAAATGCAAAAGAGTAAGTAATAACATGTAAATTATACAAATTATTTGAAATAAACGACAAGAACCAAACCGTTATTCTATAAAAGCTTACTATGCTTAATGATGATAATGCTAATGAGAAAAGGCAACGTATAGAAATGAAATATACTATCCAATCGTTCATTGTTAAAACTTTGGTACCTTTGTTCCATAGCTAACTGCATCTTCAAGTTTTCCCTTATCCGGAGCTGTCTTTGATGATTCCAGAAGTTGAAGTCCATCAACAGACGAACATGCTGCTTGCTGCAATAAAATAAAATAAAAAAAATAAAAAATATCGACTTTGACCGGTAAGATACAATCAAATAAGATCTGTTGAAATCATTAAAAGGTGTGATTCAATACCTTATGCACTGGTACTAAGCTGATGTTGTCCTCTTTTTTGAAAGGTTTGGGAGTATTCATATCAAAATCTCTTGGAACCAGCTCTGTCACACCCCAACCGATGGTGGAAACATCGGGGCGCGACACTGAGCGAAACAGATTATCCAGGAGAATCCATAACAACTATTAATTATAATATATTAAAGGTTCATGTCCCATACCACAAACATATAAAATAAAACAGTTATTACAGATATTGTTCTCAAAGACAAATAATCCATTCTGACAACTCAGATTTTATTAGTTTGTTTCTAGACTCTCTCCTAGCTTGATTCCAGCAAATAAAGCAAGCATCCTAAAAACCTGTCACATACGTTAAAATAGAGGTCAATACACACAGTGTAAAGGTGAGCATACAAGTTTAATAGTATAATAGTAGCGAAAGCGAGTTTACGCATAACCAGCATGTAACATGTATAATGTGAAGCAGGTAGGTTATCGACAATGACATATGCACAGACGTGACTGCGAGTTGTAGAATGCGCAACACATATCACCACTGTGACACGTGAAGAAAAGCCCTTAACAACCCCTGTCCACGACAGGTGCTGAGTCCAAACTATAGTACTATCGTTGCTAAGGTGTCAGGCAACAATCACTGTGTAAACATAAGATACTAGCATTCATCGAATAACACGTATAACATGCAGAGCGGTTAGCGTATAAAAGTGTTTGTGTTGTGTGTCGATTGTGATTTGAATATAAGTAACGTATGTAACACCCAAAAGTGCTGAAAGCAAAAAGGGATCGAGTATACTCATAGATTGTGTTTAGTAAATAAGCACTCTCTTTGATTGGAGGGAGCGCTGGAAAGTTAGCCTGATTACAGAACGATAGCATAAGCGATAAGCGGTGCGTTAAACGGTGCGAGTGAATAGAATGACGGAGGGTCATCCGATCGGATGACAATCTGGACGGATGGTTATCCGGTCGGATGGCCATTCGGTCGGATCGTCATTCGTTTGGGATGGATGTGTTTGTGTATGATGTGACTTTGAAGTTTTCGTTGTAGCATTTTGTAAAATAGGAAGTAATCCTACCATTTAGGTCGTTCGGTCGTACGGTCATCCGGACGGATGGCCGTCCGCTCGAATGGTGATCCGAGTGGAGGGGATATGTTTGAATTTGGTTTGAAGTTGTTTAAGTGTTGAACATCATAGGTTATTCGGTTGGATTGTCATTCGATCGGATGGCTAACCGATCGGACGGCGATCCGTTTAGTAACCTGTTCGTTTGAGAACTTGTTAAATTTGCTAAGTTTGGAAAGTTTTACGATTGCACCGAGACGGTATGACAACGTGTCAAACAACGGAACCCCATCAAGTCCAAGTCATCCGATAGGATGGGAATCACCCCGTCCGTCCAGTTAACTGTTCTTGACGTTTATTCATGTTCAACCCGTGAATCTGTTGTCTCTTTGATAGAAATTTGTTCTTGGACCGACACTTCACTAGAGGATGAGTAGAAGGCCTGAATGAGCTCAGATTCTATCGGTTTTATGTGAAAAGTTGAGAATGTTGAAGAAAAGTAGAAATTAGTTGGAAAAATGTTTAGATTATGACGAAATCAGTGTTTAAACATGTTGAAATCTCTTAGATCTGAGTTGCTCTTGGTGGAATGAGGTCACACTTTGAAGTTCATGAGAACTCATGATGACATCACCCTAGAACAACCCAAATCAGCCGATTTCATGGTGAAAAGTTAAGATTTGATGGTGAAAATGATGAAAAAGTGTGTGTAGTTGATGGAAGTACAAGATTTGAGTTGAAAACTTACAAGAATTGCGAGAAATCGAGAGAAAATAGGGCTGGAACGTGCTGGTCAAACGAGAGCTGTCACATTACATGAACAATGATGTGACAGGTGCTATTTATAGGCAAGAGAGGAGAAAGGCGGTGTGCAATGATGGATCAGAGGGCGGTTCGATCGGATGGTCATCCGGACGGATGACCATTCGATCGGATGAGTTTTATGAGTTGGTTTTCGACGTTTCGTTTCGTGCGTCGAGCGTTGCGATGCGTTGCGATTAAGCGATGCGATAGCATTACCCATTAATTTCACACATAACCTAACTACTAACTAACATAAAAATTATCCGTAAATCTCGAGTTCGTGATGAGATTGCGTTGCGATAGAGTTGCGATTGCGTTTGCGATTAACATCCCAAAATAATTATACACATGCACAAGTAACACATAATAGCACACACACGTAAAACAATACCCATAACCTGTAATTCGAGTTGCGATGTGATAGCGATGCGATTAGCGATAAGTAGGTTAACGATCAAACTGCGATTTATTACATATACTCCACATAATACAACTAAAGTAACATAGAATAACGTATCGGTTAACAAGTCAAGGAGTACAATCAATAATTAAGCAAGGAGTGACAGGTCGCATTTAGCAATCTTTTCCTCCTTTGACTTTGACTTGTACTTTGTCTTCAAAACGCGGGTTGTTACAAGCTCAACCCCAACCCGGAATATGAGAACCAATTTGTTTACAGCTAACCAATTTCTCATAAATTTTATTAAGCTAGTGTAATTTTATTAAGCTGATGATGATGACTAATTCTTCTAGAGCTTTCACCATCAAGATGTTGAACATATTCAATCAAATTTTCCATATGAACATCATTGAAAGATTTTCTTTAGGGTTGCCTATGACTCTATAGAAAAATGAATCCAAATGAACATATTTTCATGTATAACAAACCAAAAAGTAAAATAGTGACTCTACCTACCTAAGGAAGCAAATTTAGGGTCGTGACATCTCAATTCAACTGCTGATACCCAAAACAGAAACCCTAAATCAATGCAATAAATTAAAATCAACAAATACAGTTAAAAAAATAGAGAATTACTACAAGTGTTGACGGCTCCTAGATGAATTCATACAAAGCTGCAGTAATAATTAGAAATTTAGAACACATTTGTTAAACGAAACATATTTGAACAGTAATAATTAGGGTTTGTTTGATTTTCGTACCTTCTATTGGGACAGTGACATCGTCCGCCGGTAGAATCGCCGCTACACTTGCCGAAAACACCATTTTCCGACGAACTACACTTCCGTTTCAAACACGACGCCGTACACAACGGTGGTTTACCACCAGCCGACGGTTGCTTCCCAACGGTTGTTTCAAACATGATTTGAGATCTAACCTGAAGACCGTGTTCGAGACAATAGAATGTCGATTTGAGAAGAGGGGATTTAAGGGGGCTTTGGATTTGTGGGAGAGGTGTGGATTGAATTTTGAATGTGGAGAATGATGTATCTTATATATTTGGAGCCAGAATTTTGAATGTATAGAGGTTTTGAATTTTGAATGTAGGGCAGAGCTTTGAAATTTGTATGTGGGCAGAGTTTTGCCCTTTTGTATGTGAGCAGAGCTTTCAAATTTGAGGGAGGGCCAGAGTTTTGAAATTTGAATGTGGGGCAGTGGTTCGAAATTTAAAGTGATTTTATATATTAAGATTTATGATGCTATAATGACATAAGAAAAGTATTGTTGGACAGCCTCTATGGCTTCCACATCAGTTTTTCTTATGTGATTGAGTTTTCTCCTTTTATAGAAAGTATAGATAGATATAGATAAGATATAAGATAGGGTAAATTACTTTTTGAGTCCCTGTGTTTTAAGGGTTTTAACCACCTGAGTACAAAAACAAAAAGTTTAACAACCTAAGTCCTCATAAGCATTTTCTTTAACCATTTGAGTCCAAATTTCTAACATGGTTAGAATTTTTTGATTAAGTATTGTTAAATGACCAAAATACCCTTATAGTTATAAAATAAAAAAACTGAATGCCCCTGTATTAACAATACTCAACACTCAGTATCTCTCTCTCTCTCCAAACAACCACCACCGTAACCTCGTTCTCCGGCCACCGGTAAGGCCGATCTATTCTTCAGGCACTTTTCTTCCTCTGATCACTATTAACTCATTCCCGATCTATCTCTTACTAAACCAAAAATCCCCAACCACCAAAAACCCTAGCCGCCTCCGACACGATTCCATCTCAAAATTCCCAGCAAGCAACTAAACAATCCAAACGCCATAAGAAACTTGAAGGGGAAGGAGGTGGAGGCTGGAGATGAACTGATGTCGAAGGACATGAAAGGGGATGCTAGGGTTTGAGGATCTGGGTGGTTGGAATGGGGCGGTGGGGAGTCGGCGTTGTGGGGCTGTGTTGGGGTTTCCGCCGGTGGGGAAGATGACCGGCAGGACTATTGGGTTTGATCTTTCTTGAAGTCTGCCTTAAATCGGTATGCGAATGTGGGTTCTCCTAGAAGCAGTAGATGGTCCAAGAGGCGACTCGAGCAAGAGATTCGAGACGATAGAGATAAATATTTTGTTTATGTTGATGATTTGGTTGTTGTGAATAATAAGGTTAAGAAAAGGAGACAAAGTGGGAGATCTAAGAAGGAGAAACTTACTTCTTGTTCTTCTGTTCCATCCCTAAGTAAGAATTCATCTAATCTGTTGCGGTTTTCGTTCGGTTTTTAATTCTTTTTCAGTATTTCTTTATTCATGTTTATGGTGTCGTGGTTTGCACTTGCAGAAGGACATACTGATGTTTATGGATCTGATCTTGATTGAATCGGATTGGTTGTTAATGATCTGATAATGTGGAATGATGTAGCAAAATCAACACTTTGGTTTGTTTTTGGTTCTCTTTGTTTCATATCATCCTAATTTTACAACAGGTGTTAGCTTTGACGACATTGGTGGTGGGGGTGAGACAGAGAGGCGACGCAGGGGACAGAGAGGTTGATGTCTGTGGAGAGTTTAACGACATCGGTGGTGGGGGTGAGACAGTGGTGGTGGGTGTTTGGAGGTGGTGGTTGTCACACCCTGGCTTTGCGGAAGCGTGGTTAATTTGGTATGACTTCTTAATACCATAGCTTAACCATAACAAAGCTATATGAAATAAAACCATGCAAGATCATCCATTCGATTAAGTTTTAAAAACCAAATACAATAACATTGTCTTAACGGAAACACATCCTAACGACATAAACATTGTTCAACAAACACAACATAACATAAGCATAGTTTAAGGACTGTGACTTGTCCAGGAAAGAGTCACATTCCCTAAACCCGGATGACCTCGTAACTAGTGCAGCGGGAAAACGTGTCATACCGCGCCAGATCCTTTAATTCCCTGAAATACATGTAAGTTGAAAAATCAACAATAATGTTGAGCGAGTTCATGTGTAAGTGAGTAAATAAACCTTTTTAAGTATAAAAATCCTGGTATGTAGCACATAAGGGAATTGAGATCACCAATGGTTTGCAAGGCCACTGATATGTGTGAAGTGCAAGTAGGGAGACTCAAACCTAGCAGATTTATGCGTCGGGCACAAAGTCACCCCGAGGTCCGTTTCTAGTTTGGCCTGGGGCGGGGCTCGCTACACCCAGATAGATCTACCGCTCCTGTCCCTCGGTCCTACCATGAGGACTAATGGCCTCATGTTGCTCCTACCCACTCACATGATCTAAGTAGTAAACCTCCTTACGCTAACCATACCATGTATAAAGTACTTGTAATCAAAGTAACATGTATTTCACCCCCGTAGTTTAGAAAACTGAAAACAGTTAAGAGAAAAAGGGGACATGAACTCACAGTGGTGCGTCTCTACCAAGTATACCTCCAAATCAAGCAGCTGTGTGACGACCTACACGTACTAACTCTATTAGACGGACGGCCGTGCCTTAGCTTTAAGGTTTAAGTTTTCGGGAAATAGTTAGACAACTATTTCGTGTTACATTCTGTATACTTGGTAATCATTTTCCATCCCAAGGATGGGGGATTTAATACATGTGTGTTCGTATAATTTCGAAATATATTATTAAGTCTCACTTAAAATATATTTTATTTCTAATCCCAGATATAAATATTCTTCTCAAAAATATTATATTTTCTATTACACATAATTTTCCCCAAAATAATACTTTAACAAAAATACGAGTTCATGAATATTTCCTTAAAATGTGTAAGTTACGTTTTAACGATCGAGTGGTAATAATAATTACCGGTGTAACCTATATATTTATCGTGAAAGCGCTCGTATTATTTTGGATTCGTTAACATTCGATAATATTATTTTTACCCTAAAAATAATATTTATGTATCTTCGCAAATAATGACAAGTAACGTTGTGAAAAAAAATATATTTACTAAATATATTTATCACGTTTAATTTTTGTGAAAATCCCACCTCCGATATTTTGTAAATAAAGTCGTGGCGAAACTTATATTTTGAAAACATGTCGAGAAGTATATCTAACACTTATAGTGAAAATAATTCTAAGTGTTAGGTTTTTAGAAAAATTTCGCCAGAGTTTCCTCTGTAACTGGAGGTGGCCACGCTCTCAAGCGTATCATTTTCTTTTATAAATCAACCCAATAATTTCCTTATTTAACCAAAACAATGTTCAAGACAACAAACTAGTCAACAAATATATATAAGTCGCAAAAATCACATGAACTTGTGGTTTTCTAATATTATGAAGTAAATCCCATTACTTTTAGCGGATCTCTATATAAATCCATCCGGTTTTGTAAAAACCTCCTTTTTAGAGAAATTCCGTTTTTACAACTTCTCGTCATCTTTTACAAAAATAGTTATTTTGTCGAAACTTTGTGCTACACAAGTGTTTACACACTTGTGTGTTCTAAAAATCATTTTTTTTTGTTAGTGTAAGATCCGTCTTTAGAAAACATAATTTCTTTGATACTTGGTTCTTTGAAAATACCGCTTGTAGATCCGTAGATCTACTAGTTTTAAACACTATTTCACAAGCTAAATCGCTTTTACACAAGTTCATGATTCGTGTGTGGTAGAGTTTCATCCTTTGACCCTTGTTACTTCCAAAACAACCTTATGTCATGATCCAAGATCATGACCAATCCGGGTTAAACGATGATCCGAGCTACCACAACATAGATCGGGTCCAAATAACTACACAAATCAAGTACTACAAGTTTTACACAACAAACAAGCTTTTAACCATCACTTTTAGTGTTTTTAGTAGACTTTCATGTTTCAACTTGCATGTTTACGAGTTTTAACCGTTACAAATCATTTTAACCACTTCAAAATAGTTCGAGAGGGTGATTATAGCAACTTACTACTAGCTCGAGGCTAGGGGAGAATCTAGACGCAAAATGAGAGGATAAAAGCAATAGAGTGAGGTCCTTCGCCTTCCGAATGCACCAAGCCTTCTTATCCGCGATCCTTAACGCTTGTATGGACTTGGAATGTGAAGATCACAATCGAAATGTGGAGGAATGATATAGGGGGTGTTCGGCCGAAGCCTTTGAGAGAGAGAGAGAGAGAGGAAGTGTTTGGTGAATGCTAAGTGGTGAATGATCAAGTGTGTAATCTCTAGCTCTTATAGACAAACTTAAGTTCTTTAACCATTGGATTTCATGTCACTTTGATATTAAACAAATGTAATTAAATAATCAAGAAGGACAAAAGGATGTCCCCCCTCTTGGGGACGGTTTGTAAAAGGGGGGGGGGGGTAGTTTGGTTCAAATCCAACTAAACATTAGTTAATAGTTAGGTTAATCTAGTTAAGTTTAGGGATTAACCCGGTTAGTAGTGTGTTGTGCTTTATTGCGGGTGTTAGGGTATTCAGGGACCCTAACTGGCTCAGAAAAAGATAAGTAATGTTATTAACAATATTTTCATGTTCCGGGTATAGTCCGGTTGTTCGGTTGGATAGTAATCCGTTAAAGCGTTAAACAAGCTTTAAAGTGTCGTTAATACCCTTTTTAGTGGCACAACTTATTCCCGACACTTTGGAAAGTGTCTAGTAACATTTTTCTCATGTTTTGGCACTTTATTAGTTAGCTAAAAGCTGGATTGTTTATTAAAGTGCTGAGTTTTTGTGCTTAGAGCACATTTTAGGCACATCCAGTCATTGTAACTTATTCCTAGAGACGCAGTTCTACAACCCTTGTATCCCTACACTCACCACTAGTGTAGTAAAATATTTCTGGCTCATACAGGCCTTAGAGGCAGTGTCTGCCTGATGCTGGCTTTATCAGCATGTTCAATAGGTTATCCGTTTATAGTGCTACTGTGCTTTTTGTGCATCATGTTTGTCACTAAGGTTCAGCATGTAAATAATGTAGTGACGGTAAGTAAAGTATGATGCAGGTATATGCATGTATCAGAAATCAAGTAGCAGTTCATCAGTAATTTCAAACAAGCACAGTAATTAAGCTGTAATTAATTATTAATTAAGTCGTACGGATACCTGGTTTAGTGAGGGTTGTCACATTCTCCTCCCGTTAGAAAAATTTCGTCCCGAAATTTTAAGTTCTGCTTGTAGATGCAGGGTTCTTAGGAAATAGGTGGGGGTATTTCTCTTTCATCCGGTCCTCACGCTCCCAGGTGTATTCAGGACCATGTCTGGCATTCCAACGAACTTTGATGAGCTTGACACTGCTCCGGCGGGTCTTGTTTACTTTCCAATCCGTAACCTCAACCGGTTCTTGAACGAAATGGAGCGTGTCGTCAACGTGAATCTCGTCGATGGGAATGGCAATGGTATCTTGAGTTGGACTTTTCTTCAGGTTGGATACATGAAATGTATCGTGAACTCCATTCAGCTCGGCAGGTAAGTCCAGCTTGTATGCTACTAGTCCTATTCTTTCCAAAACTCTGAAAGGACCAATGTAGCGCGGATTTAACTTTCCACGCTTTCCGAAGCGTGCCACACCCTTCCAGGGTGAAACTTTCAATAAAACCATATCTCCAACTTGGAATTCCAAGTGTTTCTGGTTTGGATCCGCATAGGCTTTCTGTCTTTCACGAGCTGCTTCGATGCGTTTTCGGATCTGCGCAATCTTGTCTGTCGTCTCTTGGACGATTTCGGGACCAACAAGCTGTCTATCACCTGCGTCAGCCCAACATAGGGGTGATCGACACTTGCGTCCGTAAAGAGCTTCGAATGGCGCGGCACCAATACTGGTGTGGTAGCTGTTGTTGTATGAAAATTCGACCAAAGGCAAATGCTTATCCCAGCTACCGCCCAAATCCATAACACACGCTCTCAGCATCTCTTCCAAAGTCTGTATCGTCCGCTCGCTTTGCCCGTCGGTCTGCGGGTGAAATGCGGTGCTCATATTCAATTGCGAGCCAAAAGCTTCTTGGAAGGATTGCCAAATCCTTGATATGAACCTTCCGTCTCTATCGGAAATGATTGAGAGAGGTACTCCATGGTGCGTAACGATCTCTCTCATGTAAATTTCGGCCAACTTGCTCGTATTATCCTTCTCTCTGATAGGTAAGAAGTGTGCTGACTTTGTTAATCGATCCACTATTACCCAAATAGTGTCATGGCCTCTTGGCGTTCTTGGCAACTTTGTAATAAAATCCATGGAGATTTGTTCCCATTTCCACTTGGGAATCTCGGGTTGTTGCAGAAGTCCTGAAGGCTTCTGATATTCGGCTTTAACCTTAGCGCATGTTAAACATTTGCTCACATAAACAGCAACATCGCCTTTCATCCTAGGCCACCAATAATAATCTTTGAGATCCTGGTACATCTTATCCGCTCAAGGGTGGATAGAGTACCGCGACTTGTGAGCTTCATCGAAAATAACCTTCCTTAAACCTCCAAACAAAGGAACCCAAATCCTTTTCTCAAAACATAACGTTCCTTCCTCGTTTGGTACCAGTAGCTTCTCCATCCCACGGAGATATTCTTCTTCAAGGTTTCCTTCCTTGAGAGCTTCTTTCTGCGCGGTACGAATGCGCAAGGAAAGATCGGTTCGGATAATCATTTCTAAAGCCCTAACCCTTATGGGCTTGATCCTCTCCTTTCGACTTAGGGCATCGGCGACCACATTCGCCTTCCCTGGATGATACTTTATCTCGCAGTCGTAATCGTTCAGCAACTCAACTCAACGTCTTTGCCTCATATTCAGCTCCTTCTGGTTGAATATGTGTTGTAGGCTCTTGTGAACTGTAAAAATTGTAAACTTTGTACCATAAAGGTAGTGTCTCCAGATCTTTAATGCAAATACCACTGCGCCAAGTTCCAAATCATGTGTGGTATAGTTCTTTTCGTGCACTTTCAATTGACGTGATGCGTAAGCAATAACCTTTTGGCGTTGCATCAACACGCAACCCAATCCTTGACGCGAAGCATCACAGTATACCACAAAATCATCTGTACCTTCCGGTAGTACTAAGATTAGCGCATTGCAGAGCTTATCCTTCAATATCTGGAACGCTTCTTCCTGTTTGATTCCCCAATCAAACCTCTTATCTTTCTGCGTGAGGAGCGTCAATGGTTGAGCGATTTTTGAAAAATCCTCAATGAATCTTCGATAATAGCCAGCCAAACCCAAGAATTGTCGAATCTCGGTTGGCGTCTTTGGCGTTTCCCAATTCTTAATCGCTTCGATCTTGGTGGGATCCACGTGGATTCCATCTCCATTTGCCACGTGCCCAAGGAATTGTACTTCTCGTAGCCAAAACTCGCCCTTAGAGAACTTAGCATACAACTGTTCTTTCTTCAGCAGCTCCAAAATAGCTCTTAGGTGTTGCTCATGCTCAACCTTCGTCTTTGAATAAATCAAGATATCATCGATGAACACTATCACGAACTTATCCAAGTACGGCTTGCAAACTCTATTCATCAAATCCATGAACACTGCAGGTGCGTTTGTTAACCCAAACGGCATAACTAGGAACTCGTAGTGCCCATAATGAGTTCTGAAGGCTGTCTTTGGGATACTCTCCTCTTGTATCCTTAACTGATGGTATCCAGATCGAAGATCGATCTTTGAATAAAAGCTTGAGCCTTGCAGTTGGTCAAACAGATCATCAATCCTTGGCAGAGGGTATATATTCTTGATCGTCAGCTTATTCAACTCCCGGTAGTCAATACACATACGAAAACTACCGTCCTTCTTCTTGACAAACAAAACTGGAGCTCCCCAAGGCGAGAAGCTTGGTCGGATAAATCCCTTGTCTAACAACTCTTGAAGTTGTGTCGACAGTTCCTGCATCTCAGACGGAGCAAGTCTATAAGGTGCCTTAGCCACAGGCGCGGCGCCTGGAACTAAGTCAATGCGGAACTCTACTTGTCTCTGAGGTGGCAGTCCAGGTAAGTCCTCTGGGAAGACTTCTGGATATTCCCTCACGACAGGGATGTCTTCTATTCTCGGCTCAGCAGCCTTCTTATCCACAATGTGTGCCAGGAAGGCAACACATCCCTTCTGCAAACACTTTCGCGCTTTCAGGCAGCTGATAATTCTTAACGGCGTATCACGCTTCTCCCCGTGAACCACAATTGTTTCGCCATCTTCGGTTGGGATACGAACGACCTTTTCGTGACAAACTATTTCAGCCTTGTTGCCTAATAACCAATCCATTCCTACCACCACGTCGAAGCTTCCCAACTGGACTGGTAGTAGATCCAAAGCAAACTCACGCTCTCCCAATTCGATCACACAACCTCTGATAACTTCATTGGCTTCTACTATCTTTCCATTAGCCAATTCGATTGAGTACGGAATATCTAATTTACTAGCGGCTAAACCAAGCATATTCTTAAACTCTAACGACACGAAGCTATAATCGGCGCCAGTATCAAATAAAACGGATGCATAGCGTTGGTTTACAGGGAACATACCAGTGACAACATTGGGATCCTGGCGCGCCTCCCTCGCTTCAATATTAAACACTCTTCCACGGGCTTGGTTTAACTCTGGGCAGTTCCTCTTGTAATGCCCAAGATCACCACAGTTGAAGCATCCGGGTCTCTGCCCATTTCCACCAGCTTGATTATTCCTCTGGTTACGATTCACGGCGCCCGCTTGATTAGCATTGTTGCCTCGATTCCCATTACCTCCATTGTTTCCTTGTGGGCGATTTCCATTCCCACCCCGGTTGTTATTTCTGTTTCCGAATCCTCCCTGGCCTCCCTGGCCAGCAGTGGCCCAACAAGTGTCCTTCAAGTGGCCCGGCTTTCCACATACTTCGCATACTTTCACACTACAATGGCCAGAATGGTGGCGTTGGCAGGTATTACACTTGGGCTGGGTGCCCATATATCCTTTTCCTTTCTTTCCACTACCAGCTGTAACCTGAGCTGGCGTGCCTGATCCTCCTTTCTTAACCACCACACTGGCGCCCTGCTTGAAGTTCGAGAACTTCCGTTTGTTACCTCCTGATGACTCGACGTGAGTCTCTTTCTTCTTAGGCTCAGCATCATCGAACTTGTTCAGGCGAATAGCCTCCTCTGTGAGAGCCACGCTCAGATCAATTGCCTCAGTAATTGTCGCAGGCTTGGATGAGGTCACCATGCTTATGATTTGAGGAGCTAATCCCCAAATGAAACGTTCAATCCGCTTGAACTCCGGAGTGACCATGTAGGGTACCACATGCGATAAGTCATGGAACCTCTGAACGTATTCTGCGATCTTTGGACCTTCCATTTTCAAATGCCAGAACTCAGTTTCCAATCTTTGGATTTCCGCGCGAGAGCAGTACTTTTTGCGCATAAGTTCCTTCAGTTCGGTCCAGGTTAGCGCGTAGGCAGCAGCTTCACCAAGTGTCTGTACTTGCAAATTCCACCAAGAGAGGGCTCCGTCCAAGAATAGCCCCGAGATATAGGTGACTTGCTGATCTAGTTCGCATTTGCTCATGCGAAGAACAGATTCAGTTTTCTCAGCCCAACGAACAAAGGCGACAGCACCTCCTGTGCCATCAAAGTTGACCGGTTTGCAGTCTAGAAACTGCTTGTAGGTGCACCCTGCACACACATTGTAACATGTGAACGACATTAGCATCTTTGCTATAGATATCCAATTAGGTCATGGTATGTCTAAATGACTTAGTATTACCATGAGGTGGATTGTTGTTGCCATTGTTGTTTGAGCTGTTTCCGCTGGGTCCTCCTTGCGAGGCGGCGTATTGCGCGATGGCAGCAACGATGACTTGTTGGAGTTCTGCCTCATTGGTAGGCATCGGCGTTTGACGCATCGGCGTTTGACGTCTCGGCGGCATCTTCTAAAAGATGGGTTTACGTCGGTCAGGCCATAATAAAGATCCCATGTTATAATACGTACGCTTTATTATGATAGTAATAGTACATAACATCTCATGTTATAATCATATCAATCACACAACATCCCATGTTATAAAACATAAATAATCAATCAAAACATCACATATGATGAGAATACTGCGATTGCCATATATCGAGACCACATAGTAAGTGTACAGGTACATAATAGTGTCATACATCATCATCGACTAAGGGCTACATCACCCTAGTCCAAAAACTATATCAAATCAGTGTCAGTACATCAAATACATGTCAACAAAAGTCAGAATCATAATGTAGTCTCCAAAAATGTTGTGCAGTCAAAAGCAATCGCCGTCTTCTCACCAGCGTCTACCCATACGGTACTGAAGAGCTCTACACGGATGGCGGTGGAGGAGGGGGAAAGTGAGTGTAAAACAAGCGACGCAAATGGAGCCAGTCCTCCTCCATGGCTCTCTGGGTACGCAAGAAAGAAGCAACCTGCTGCTCTAGGGCAAAAAAGCGTGCAGCATAGTCTGGTGGTAAAGGTCGAGAGGGCTGCAAAGGAGAGTGGGTCTGACCCTGGCACTGACACGGCGGCGGCTGGGCTCTCTCAAGCTCCTGAATGCGCTGCGTGTGTGCCTCGTGCTGGGCGACAAAAGACATCAAAACATCCTCAATGGAATATCCCATATGGAAAGGATGGTAAGGGTCGGTCGGTGTCATGGCAGGTGGTGATGACCAGAGAAACGGCTCACTGGTGGGATCAAAAGGTGCCACATGAAATGGAGAAACAGGGGGAAAAGTAGCAGACGGTGGTATAGCAGGGATAGATATCGGTACATGTCCAAAAGGGTGAGCCGAAGAACCCTCTCCAGGTCGCGCTGGAGGTGTAAACCAAGGAAATGAAAAGGAGGTATCAATGTGACGGGTATCAGTGATCTGAGGGGGAATAGGTGGGACCTCGTCATCAGCAGGAATCCACCCATGCTGGGCGTGCTCATCTCGTGGGTCCATCTGTGCCTCAAAAAGTGCACGATCAAACTGAACTGGCATAGGATCATGGTGAGGTGCAACAAGAGGGTCAACTGGTGCATCAGCAATAAGTGGGGGATCAACATGATCAGCAGCAATGACATGATCGTCCTCCAACAACGGAGCATCCACTGGGTGATCATCAATAGGTGGGTCAGCAATGACAGGCTCAATAATAAGTGCGTCAGCATGAACTGGGTCGTGCTCAAACGCAGGGTCTAGAGCGGCTACCTGCTCAGGGGCCATGGCAGGCTCGGGGTCATCAAAGGCCATCCCAAAATCAAACTCGGGATCGATGGGATCAACTGGGTCTACTGGGTCGACTGGATCCTCCATAGGCTGATCCATGGGTATAAACTCTATATCCTGATCTGGGTCGAATCCTGGGGGAAAGACAGGATCGGAATCCTCCACATCATCGTGGTCGAAAGCAAAACTAGGAATAGGGGCAACAGAGGATGTCTGGTCGGGATCTGATCCATGTGAGAAGTGCTGCGCACTCTAGGTGTGTGAAGGTGCGGAGGCCACAGACTCGAAAGAGTCTGGGACCGGAGAGTGAGCGGGTGACTCCTCGGCGGGAGCATCTGCGATCATCAAGAGATCACTAGCAGCAAGAAGGGCCTCGCCCTGAACATCCTCCTCTAAGGGCTCATCATCATACAGATCGACGTCGCCATCATCGTCGGCGTCGAGAAGCAAATCGTAAGCAGGATAAACAGCTAAGGGTATGGGAGCAGGGATCTCCACTAACGGTAGGTCCCCGGCCAAAGGGCCATCAGCGAGCTCATCAGCACCATCAGGTAAAGCAAAGGGCTGAAAGTCGTCCTCGTCCGTGCTAGTAACGTCGGATGTATGGACCTCGTGCTCTGAAGACTCTAGGTCATCTGATACTATAGGTCTAGGTCCTGTGGTGTCTGAGTCACCTGTGCCAGAGGTGTCCATGGCGTCTGTAACATAAACACAATCATGCACAAACAGTCAATCATACAATCAATTAATCACATAAGTCACCAAGTAAGCATTCAAATAATTCTCCAAGTCCCACTAGCCTCCCAGTCTCCTAGACTGATACTCCTAGTCTCACTAGCCAAATTCTCCCAGCCTCTTAGACTGCTCTTCCTAGTCTCACTAGCCATCTTCCTCGATCTCTTAGATCGAGCCTCGGCCTCCAAGACCGAGCCTCAGCCTCCAAGACTGAGCCTATAAATAATAAATAAAATGTGCTCAACATTTGTTTGTAAAAACGTTTTGGATCTGGACTTAAGTGGTATGCAGTAAAAATGTTTTCGTGAGAGCCCTAGTGATCATAGTCTAGACTCGAGAAAGAATCCTAATTCGCTATGATCAGAGCTCTGATACCAAGCTGTCACACCCTGGCTTTGCGGAAGCGTGGTTAATTTGGTGTGACTTCTTAATACCATAGCTTAACCATAACAAAGCTATATGAAATAAAACCATGCAAGATCATCCATTCGATTAAGTTTTAAAAACCAAATACAATAACATTGTCGTAACGGAAACACATCCTAACGACATAAACATTGTTCAACAAACACAACATAACATAAGCATAGTTTAAGGACTGTGACTTATCCAGGAAAGAGTCACATTCCCTAAACCCGGATGACCTCGTAACTAGTGCAGCGGGAAAACGTGTCATACCGCGCCAGATCCTTTAATTCCCTGAAATACATGTAAGTTGAAAAATCAACAATAATGTTGAGCGAGTTCATGTGTAAGTGAGTAAATAAACCTTTGTAAGTATAAAAATCCTGGTATGTAGCACATAAGGGAATTGAGATCACCAATGGTTTGCAAGGCCACTGATATGTGTGAAGTGCAAGTAGGGAGACTCAAACCTAGCAGATTTATGCGTCGGGCACAAAGTCACCCCGAGGTCCGTTTCTAGTTTGGCCTGGGGCTGGGCTCGCTACACCCAGATAGATCTACCGCTCCTGTCCCTCGGTCCTACCATGAGGACTAATGGCCTCATGTTGCTCCTACCCACTCACATGATCTAAGTAGTAAACCTCCTTACGCTAACCATACCATGTATAAAGTACTTGTAATCAAAGTAACATGTATTTCACCCCCGTAGTTTAGAAAACTGAAAACAGTTAAGAGAAAAGGGGGACATGAACTCACAGTGGTGCGTCTCTACCAAGTATACCTCCAAATCAAGCAGTTGTGTGACGACCTACACGTACTAACTCTATTAGACGGACGGCCGTGCCTTAGCTTTAAGGTTTAAGTTTTCGGGAAATAGTTAGACAACTATTTCGTGTTACATTCTGTATACTTGGTAATCATTTTCCATCCCAAGGATGGGGGATTTAATACATGTGTGTTCGTATAATTTCGAAATATATTATTAAGTCTCACTTAAAATATATTTTATTTCTAATCCCAAATATAAATATTCTTCTCAAAAATATTATATTTTCTATTACACATAATTTTCCCCAAAATAATACTTTAACAAAAATACGCGTTCATGAATATTTCCTTAAAATGTGTAAGTTACGTTTTAACGATCGAGTGGTAATAATAATTACCGGTGTAACCTATATATTTATCGTGAAAGCGCTCGTATTATTTTGGATTCGTTAACATTCGATAATATTATTTTTACCCTAAAAATAATATTTATGTATCTTCGCAAATAATGACAAGTAACGTTGTGAAAAAAAATATATTTACTAAATATATTTATCACGTTTAATTTTTGTGAAAATCCCACCTCCGATATTTTGTAAATAAAGTCGTGGCGAAACTTATATTTTGAAAACATGTCGAGAAGTATATCTAACACTTATAGTGAAAATAATTCTAAGTGTTAGGTTTTTAGAAAAATTTCGCCAGAGTTTCCTCTGTAACTGGAGGTGGCCACGCTCTCAAGCGTATCATTTTCTTTTATAAATCAACCCAACAATTTCCTTATTTAACCAAAACAATGTTCAAGACAACAAACTAGTCAACAAATATATATAAGTCGCAAAAATCACATGAACTTGTGGTTTTCTAATATTATGAAGTAAATCCCATTACTTTTAGCGGATCTCTATATAAATCCATCCGATTTTGTAAAAACCTCGTTTTTAGAGAAATTCCGTTTTTACAACTTCTCGTCATCTTTTACAAAAATAGTTATTTTGTCGAAACTTTGTGCTACACAAGTGTTTACACACTTGTGTGTTCTAAAAATCATTTTTTTTTTGTTAGTGTAAGATCCGTCTTTAGAAAACATAATTTCTTTGATACTTGGTTCTTTGAAAATACCGCTTGTAGATCCGTAGATCTACTAGTTTTAAACACTATTTCACAAGCTAAATCGCTTTTACACAAGTTCATGATTCGTGTGTGGTAGAGTTTCATCCTTTGACCCTTGTTACTTCCAAAACAACCTTATGTCATGATCCAAGATCATGACCAATCCGGGTTAAACGATGATCCGAGCTACCACAACATAGATCGGGTCCAAATAACTACACAAATCAAGTACTACAAGTTTTACACAACAAACAAGCTTTTAACCATCACTTTTAGTGTTTTTAGTAGACTTTCATGTTTCAACTTGCATGTTTACGAGTTTTAACCGTTACAAATCATTTTAACCACTTCAAAATAGTTCGAGAGGGTGATTATAGCAACTTACTACTAGCTCGAGGCTAGGGGAGAATCTAGACGCAAAATGAGAGGATAAAAGCAATAGAGTGAGGTCCTTCGCCTTCCGAATGCACCAAGCCTTCTTATCCGCGATCCTTAACGCTTGTATGGACTTGGAATGTGAAGATCAAAATCGAAATGTGGAGGAATGATATAGGGGGTGTTCGGCCAAAGCCTTTGAGAGAGAGAGAGAGAGAGAGAGAGAGAGGAAGTGTTTGGTGAATGCTAAGTGGTGAATGATCAAGTGTGTAATCTCTAGCTCTTATAGACAAACTTAAGTTCTTTAACCATTGGATTTCATGTCACTTTGATATTAAACAAATGTAATTAAATAATCAAGAAGGACAAAAGGATGTCCCCCCTCTTGGGGACGGTTTGTAAAAGGGGGGGGGGGGGGTAGTTTGGTTCAAATCCAACTAAACATTAGTTAATAGTTAGGTTAATCTAGTTAAGTTTAGGGATTAACCCGGTTAGTAGTGTGTTGTGCTTTATTGCGGGTGTTAGGGTATTCAGGGACCCTAACTGGCTCAGAAAAAGATAAGTAATGTTATTAACAATATTTTCATGTTCCGGGTATAGTCCGGTTGTTCGGTTGGATAGTAATCCGTTAAAGCGTTAAACAAGCTTTAAAGTGTCGTTAATACCCTTTTTAGTGACACAACTTATTCCCGACACTTTGGAAAGTGTCTAGTAACATTTTTCTCATGTTTTGGCACTTTATTAGTTAGCTAAAAGCTGGATTGTTTATTAAAGTGCTGAGTTTTTGTGCTTAGAGCACGTTTTAGGCACATCCAGTCATTGTAACTTATTCCTAGAGACGCAGTTCTACAACCATTGTATCCCTACACTCACCACTAGTGTAGTAAAATATTTCTGGCTCATACAGGCCTTAGAGGCAGTGTCTGCCTGATGCTGGCTTTATCAACATGTTCAATAGGTTATCCGTTTATAGTGCTACTGTGCTTTTTGTGCATCATGTTTGTCACTAAGGTTCAGCATGTAAATAATGTAGTGACGGTAAGTAAAGTATGATGCAGGTATATGCATGTATCAGAAATCAAGTAGCAGTTCATCAGTAATTTCAAACAAGCACAGTAATTAAGCAGTAATTAATTATTAATTAAGTCGTACGGATACCTGGTTTAGTGAGGGTTGTCACAGTGGTAGCGCGATGGTGGTTGCAGTGGTGAGGATGGTGGCTGTGCGGTGGAGTTTAGAGATAGAGAGAGAAGAGACTTGTACTGATGTGCATATAAGACTTGTACTTTGTGTGTAAATGACCAAATTACCCTCATAGTTAACAGACTTGGTGGATGGAGTTAGAAATTTGGACTCAAATGGTTAAAGAAAATGATTATAGAGACTCAGATCATTAATTTTTTTGCTTTTGAACTCAAGTAGCTAAAACCTATAAAAAGACTCAAAAAATAATTTACCCTATAAAATAATTCTACGAAAGACTAAACACGTGGATCTTCATCTTGTTGCTGACTTTCGTCTCCACATTAATCTGCACAGAGCTCCGGACTTGACATGGCCGCCTTTACGCTTTCTCCGTCCACTCCAGCGGTAAGTTTACCCAACATCATACATTTCGATGAAATCCATCACTCAAATTGATATTATTCTGAACAGTTGTGCTCAAGCAAGAAGAAGAGAGAATTCATAGGACTGTCGGCCAGATCTGAAGCGGCGGAATGGGAAAGAGGAACGAAGCTGACGTATGAGGCAATGGGAAGGAGGGAGCTCATGAAGTTGTTGATGTTCGGTGCCGTAGGTCTTCCTGCTGCCGGCATGCAGCTGCTCCCTTATTCCGGTTTTTGCACCCCCCTGTTGGGTTTGTTGTTTTCTAATCCTACTTTTGTTTCCTTATTACCATTAATTAATTTGTTAAAAATGTTCTGATCTTCTGGACAATAGGGACAAAGTTATTCTTGATTTAGTTGATTAGTTAAATAAGGCTAGATGCAATATATTTGCATTATATTTCTTAGGAAGTAGTTGCTGGCGACCCAGGGCGAGTATGGGAAGTGTGACAGTTGAAATGGGTAGCTAGTTGAGCTAGGTGAGTGCCCCCTCTTATATGGGTTGAATTGGGTGGCACAAATTTTTTTGAATTGTGGTGTCACTACTTGTGGGTTGCTACTGAGGGGGTTGGTTCCGGTACAAACCATATTTATCCTACAAACCGTAAGAACAGATCCTAGCACTTAAAAAAGTTAAATTAGCACATACCAAAACAATACATACATAAGAGTAGCACATTTGAATTATATTAGCACATGAAAATTAATCAAGATAATTGAGTTTAGCACATATTTGAATGATATCAGCACTTTTCTTAATCAGCACATTGAAAACAAAAGGAAGATCCAAATAAAGAATTAATTGCTTGTTAGCATATTTATAGGGAATTCAATATAATTGATATTATTTAGGATATTATTTTATCATTTCTCTATAATTGGTTGGATGCCACGTACACTTTTTAATTAGTTCTTACAGTTTGTATGCGAAATGTGGTTTGTATTTGATCCTACTCCTGCTACTACTGAGCGCCCCCTCCACCTTTTATAGATTCATTGAATCACTTACTCAAAAAATTTCACATAAATAAGATCCATACATGCAATATCTACAGCCTAAAATGTACAACGTCGCACAAAACCTTCACCTACAAGAAACATGCCTCAATGCAGCTTTTTCGTGAGCTTTGCGTGTCTTTTGTACACACTGTGCCTCGTCAAGACACCAAGTCAGAAGCGAGGTTGTCTCACGTGTAGAAGCGCTTTTTAAAACCCAGATTCATGTGTAATTTTGATCCAACAACTGTTTCTTAGAGAGTGTGTGGATTTGCAGAGGTGGCGTTGTTGCTAAAGATGAGGATGGTAAATCCATTATAGCATCAGAATGGCTAAACGTTCATGGACCTGGTGACAGAACCCTTACTCATGGTTTAAAGGTAACTATTTCGATCAAACTATTAATTGATAGAAGGTTTGTGGATTTGCATTTTGGAACTGATTATCCTATTACTTTGACTTGATGTCTCAATGATCAGTTTTCTAAGTTTGGTAATCATATTATGGTTTCGATTATATTATATGATGATGATTTAAGTTTCAAGCAATTAGTTTCATACCGGCTTCAATAAAACTCATATCCAAACACCACCCTTTATGATGCATATCAATCGGAAGTTCTAATTTTGGTCAGTGACAAATCTTGAAAATTTGAAAACTGACAGCTTATTCTTGAGATTAAATGACTAAGTACACTTTTCATTATTATAATCAAAATGTAATAATTCAAAATCGTTAAAATCACGGAAAAACCGTCAAAGTTAAAATCAAGGCTCTGGAAGAGGGACATGAGCCTGTTTTGTGGTTTTCATCCATATTTTAGCGCCCTTAAATCCAGAAGTATCGAAAGTTATGCATTTTTTTTTTTAAATTGGACCCTTTTCTAGCCCATTTGTTTTCATCCAGTTGCTCCAAATATGAGTCACCCAATTCTTGTATCAGCACAAAAACACCTTGTGTGTCTTAAAGTTTTGACACTTGTAGCTGAATATACATATTGTTTTCATGCGTTATGTAATGTTATATCTGTATGTGATTTGTATGCATGAAACTTATAGGGAGATCCTACATACCTTATAGTTGAAAACAAAACAAGTCTTGCAACATATGGGATTAATGCGGTATGCACCCATCTGGGGTGCATTGTGCCCTGGAACACAGTCGAGAAGAAGTTCATGTGTCCGTGCCATGGTTCCCAGTACAATAACGAGGGCACCGTTATTAAAGGTCCTGCTCATCTGGTAAGTATTTTCTCCAAAAGAAAGCAATTATATTTACAAGCTTTTATTGATGAGGTATACGGCGTGTTAACAGTCTTTGGAACTGGCTAATGTGGACGTCGAAGACGACAGAGTGGTGTTTGGTCCATGGACAGGAACGGATTTCAGAACCGGTGATGCTCCATGGTGGTCTTAGAAACTACGTTTAGCATTTGTAGCATGTGTTTGTATTGTTTTAGCTTGTGTTTTTTAGTTTTGAAATAGAAGAAGTGATATAAACAGATATGGGTAGAGGTAGGGTAGGGTAGGGTATGGGTTACGAAAAGTTTAGAACTCTAAACTAGAAGGTGATAGTTGCAGGTCCTAGATTTCTGACCAGGTTATAAGTTTTCTTTTTTGGGATTCATTAAACTAACCAGTTTTTTTTTTTTTTTTTTTTTTTTTTTTTTGAGAGTGATTCATGATCTCTAGAAAAGAATAGACCTCACTTTAAACACTTAAACAGACATATTTGCTTGTTCGGTATGAAAATGAAGAGTGCGTTTTTGTTTGTTAAAAGTAACAAGTTTCTCTCGATAACATCTCCATTCAATATGTGTAAGCCTTGTCATTTTGTACTTTTAATATATAATTATGATTTGAATAGGCCTAAATCTTATGCTTAAAGCCTTTAAACTTATATATGACCATGAGCCACATTTTTTTTTTTAGTAAAGGGTTACGCCGATGATTTTATATCATATCAAACAAAACAAGTAGAAGGGCTAACAATACCCCCTAGTTCTCTTAGTGGCATACCACTAAAGAGTAAAACAAGTAAACAACCAAAACTAAGACAATATGAGTTCATTTCACGGATTCTATGACATGATTGAATTGTGGTTTTGGTTAAAAAAAAAAAAATTCTTTCAAAACTTAGGGTGGAGGGTATAGTCAAACACTTTAGGGTGTTTGGGTGAAATTCTAGCCAATAATATTATGCCATGTCAACACTCAAACACTTTAGTGTGTTTGAGTGAAATCAGAGGGTATAGTCAAACTACCTAGGGTGTTTGAGTAGGTTAAAAAATAAAAAAATTGTGATTGGTTAAAAGGGGTTAGGACCCACCATTTTCTTAATACCCTATTAAAAAATGGGTCAAAATCAGTAACTTCATTTCGGTGAGTGTACACCGAATTTGCCCTTCTCTCTCCTGCTCACCGATTGCTGCTAAAAGGGAGGTGTGGTCACCGAATCGGTGACTTCACTCACCGAACAAGTCAAACACTTCTATACCCCCTACCCTTATAGATTTGGTCCACAGTTCTGACGCTAAAAAATATGTTTAATCAATTTCGAATGACGGATTGTTATACGACCTGCATTGATTGATTTTCTAATTCTAAGTTTAAGAAACCTTTATATGTTCTATCGTCTTAATGATGAAGATGCTAATAAAATAGACATATAGACAATGAATGAGGAAGATTACTACTTATCACGCATTTTGGCTTGGCGGGTTACAAGGAGTGATATACACCGAGACTCTTGCGTCACCAAATATTTAGCTCCATTAGGGGTATTCTTTTGTTATGTTCATTTTAATGTTTAGTAATTTCTTTCTTAACGTTATAGATACACTTTATTTTGTATCATCATTTACTCCACACACATTATGGATGTTTTATTGTTTGCGTTATCATGCACTACGTACCTAGTTATGTCATTATGCCGTTAAAATACCCGGCCTACGGACGGGTATTCAGCTAGTTACTATTACTATTACTTTACTACATATATTAAACTACATTATATATTATAATTTTGCAACATATCTGTGCAATAGCTGGTTGTACTTCATGCTTAAAGTGTGTTTTGTGCATATGTAAAGTGTACATATGGGTATTTTAGTTGTAATTTTTTTCTGCCCTGCCACGTTGTTGCTTTGTACAAGGTGTCCAGTACGTGTCTTAACCAGTCTTTCTGTACAACTCTTCTTTAATGTTCTGCTCAGCCATCATACCACAAACTTGGATTCCCAAATCTAGAAACAGTCTTCAACTCTTTCATCAAACCAAACCCTAATCTCATCAAGTCCTCTGTAAGTTAATCTCTCCATGTTATGCTATCCTTTTATTATGTCATCCCTAATCACAATTCATGTAAATCTATAAAGTATACATGTAGCTATTAATTATTGACAGAGAAAGAGAAGGGTGATGGAGATGGTGAAAGTGGGTCTGCTTTTCTACTCCGGCGAACAGGGCTAACACGATGGTGGTGCTCTGATTTTTCCGGTGTTGCTCTCGCTATCGGTAGAGTCTGGCCACGGCGTCTCCGTCGTTCCTCCCTTCTTTGCCTCCCTTCGGTACCGGCATATGAGCATGTTTATTGAGGTTTTATAAGCAGGTATGTTTATCACAATTTTTTTTTTATGGCTAGGGTTTCGTGGTGGATGTCAACGATGACGATTTTAAAACTGTCAAAGAAACTTGCCTTGAATAAGGAATATTGTACACTTTGAGGTATGCAATAAGCTATTGTAACTGGAATCTGTAGATGTGAGCCTTATCATGGAGCCAAATGATATAGGTAGTGTATGATTCAAGTTGTTCCATGACACATTGTAGTAATTTAGTTGGTTATGAGCGGTTCACAGTAGCGATGAAATTAAATTATTCCCAACAACGGAGTTACCTACATATAGTATTAATATTCAAATATTCAATAATAGTATTCGTATTTAATTAATAAGGTTCTAATGGTGTCATCTAAGATCAAATGAACGGCTCCTAGGTTAAAATGACACCAACAAATACACAGGAAAATGTGTGTCCCCATGTGATATGAAGATTTATTTTGAGCACAGTTCATGTTATTTCATTAAGTCCAATTTGCAGGTTCGGTTAACCATATCTATGTTGTTATGGGTATGTTGTTAGTTATTTTCATTCTGTAATGGTGATGATCAAAGTAATGTTTATGGACCGGGGTGTAAAGAGATATAGGTGTTACTAATTCATAGGTTAGGGTAGTTGACGGACTGGAAGTGGACCACACTAACGAATACTAGGTCAAGGACGACGATTTCACCGTTTATAACATGTTTAAGTTTCGATTTGCTTACTTTGTGCGAGGTTTTTGATTTTGCAGGTTGTTGTTTATGAACTTATGCATACATTTTGTTTCTTCTTCGTTGGTAATTGCTTATTTATATATACTATAATTTTCAACATTTTGGTGCAATGAAGGTTGTACATAATGCTTAATAGGTTTTTTTGTGCTTATTGTGATTGTATACTATGGTATAAATTCTTAAATTATTAGCTATTTTGGATTTTTAATTTGACCACAAAAGTTTTTGCTTTTTTACCTGACCAAAGAAGTTTTTGGATTTTTATTTTAACCACGTTTCTATTGATTTTCATTTTATCATTATTATATAATACAAATATCGTCGATCCTTAAATACAGGCACTTTTGTGACTTTTGACTTTGACCAAACAAAGTTTGTTTGGTGGTTAAGATTGTACCTTCAACTTTTTTTGTTAACTTTTAAAGTTGTCACTGTTAATCCCTACTTTCTAAAAACTTTATACAGTATCACTTTGATCCCTCGACTTGAAGTCACTTTGTGTTACGAGTTCCTGTTTTTAGCATCATGTTAGTCATTTGGTGTTATAAATTCATGGTTCTGATATATGTTTTTTTCTCGATTTTGATCATCGTTTGATTGCTGCTAGCATGTTTTTACGCCCCCGTCACGCAACATGGGAGGCTCAATTCGAGTTTAATAAATTAATTCATGACAAAGATTTGTATAACATGTAATTCTAGTATATATTACATGACATCATGTTAACTACAGTGTAGTTTACGAATTTTTATTTTGACCACAATATTTTCTCTTTTTTCTTTTCTTTTTATCAACATTTTAACCACAATGTTTTCCCTTCTTCTCTTTATTTTATTTTCTTGGCTACAAATTACACAAGTGGTGTTCTTAATATTATAACTTTCATCAAATCTAGTACTAATAAAAGAATTAAACTAATGTCACATAGCATTCTCTCTTTAAATTTATTATTATTATTATTACTATTATTATTATTAATTTATTAATCTATAAACAACAAATAAATACATATTGCTATTATATCATATTAATATACCCAATTTATTAATCTATACATAACAATAGATAAATACGTAATACATAAAAATATTAGTTTTATATTATTGTAGTATTTTATTTATTTATTTTTATTTTCATATGTGATATAAAGCTTTTATTTTTTAATCATTGCGGATCAAACCAAATTAGGTTATATACTTGTAGACCTAGATTGTCTAATCTAACCTAAAAAATTGTTTGTGAATAACTACACATAGGTATCTATTAATTTAGCAAATATCCATTTTTTTATTAATACCTAATACATGTTGTGTCCGATACAAAAAAAATATATTTTATTGCGAATATAACTCTGTATTTAACGAATTTTATACTGCCATGTCGATAAACCTATAAAAACGAATATGGTATATAGTTTGAAATTTAAACTATATTTTATACAATTTCGAATATATTTTTATTTATTTTTATAATATAATATCAATAATGATTAAGTTAAATCTCATTATTGTAGAAGATATTTACATAGCTCCTTGAGTTCACATTTGACATGTGATATAAATTAATGAGGTGGGTTTTATTTGGATTAAAAAAATTAAATAAGTTAAAAAGACAAAAATGCCCATCATTTAACTGATTTTGTTTGATAAAGTTAATGGGCTGGACAATGGAAACCTCAGAGACATATGAGAAAAATTGTTATTGCTATTGTTATTATTATTATTATTATTATTATTATTATTATTATTATTATTATTATTATTATTATTTATTTGTAATTATTATATTATTATAATTTTGAATTATTATTATCTAAGTCACTAGGTTATAGTCTCGTGTGTTACACAAGTTTACGTAAGATATTGTTTTTATTCAACCTGTGTAATACATGGGCCTATAACCTAGTTATATATGTAACAATGAGAAGTTACATGTATAGTAACTTTACATGGGTTTTTTTCTTTTACTGTCTTTTGGTGGTTTTTTTTTTACTTTCACAGTTCAACATTTAGTATTGTCACTTACAACTCCTCAACTTTCTAAAGACTTTATAATCAATTTTTACGTGCTTATTTTATGTACATATCAGTATAAATCCAGGTTGATTTACGGTTCAATGTAATTTTTTTTAGAAATTGATAGGTTCAAATATAATACGTTTTTGTGCTTTTTTGTAACTTTTTAATTGGTTTATTTTGACATAAATTTTGTTTAAAAACAAGCCGGGTCAAATATAATACGTTGTCATTAGATGGTAAAAATTCAAGTTACTTTATGTTTAGATGCTGCCGCAACGCGACTTACCTTTTTTTGACGTAAAAAACTTAATTTTCTTAGGTACCTATTTTTATGTACGTGTCAGTATAAGTTAAAATTGGTTAACGTTTCAACGTAAATTTCTTTCGCAATTAAGTCGGATCATATATAATACTTTCCCGTGCTTATTTTTATGTTTGTTTTTAGTTTGTCTACCATTTGACGTAACTTTTGTTTAGAAACAAGTCAGGTTAAATATCATACGTTTTCATTAGACGGTATAAATTCGAGTTACTTTACATTTTGAACCACCCGCCTCAACACGCGGGGAAATTGCCTAGTTAATAATGAAATTTGAGATTTATAAAAAGATATTTTAGATGCAATATAAATTTTACTAATTGTTTAAAAGGAATCTATACATATAATAAAAGAAACTAATAATGGGACACTTGGCAATCTATGAGACGATGTTAGATGTGGTTTTCCCGCCTTAGATGTAAGCGGCAGATCCATGGGTAAGCCATGACCCGGTTTTCTTTTTTACATGGATTTTATCCATATTCATATCCCTGCTTAAGATTCATATCGCTAATAACAAAGTCACAAAACCCTAATGTTCTCCACCACCGTTCCCTCTGCCAAACCCAAATCTGCAAATGTCACATTCAATTTTTCTTCTTCCATCTCCACTGCCGCACATGATTTTGGTATTTTGTTTCTTTTAATCGACTTTTCATTTGTTCAATTATTAATATTGGGTTTCTTTTATTCAGAGGTGAGGAGCAGATGGGTGGATTATGCGAAAACTATTAAATACTCCGGTCCGAGTCTCACAACCACAGGCTGACATGGTTGCGACAACTGTTATTCTGCTCCGACGATGTAATTCCCAACTCCGGTCCAAGTCTCACAACCACAACTCCTGCTACAAGCTAACGCTACACGATCTGTTTTGTATCAATGGTACATTGTAATTCCGCTAACTTGTGCTCTTAATTTAATTGGATGCGGTGTTGATTTTCATGTTTAAGTAGCATAAAGGATTAATAATTTGCATCTTTTTAATCACTTTTTGTCTTAGTGTATCCTTTTTGAATGTTCTTGAATCACGAGGACTTTTGTAACTGGGTACTCCAAACTTTGAAACGCTGATTTTATTCTTGTAATTGAAACTTACTAATTTTTGCTAATTTAAGGGGTTTTTTATGGTCATGCTGTATTTTGGAGGCATTTTTGAGATCATGTTGATAGTGAATATGAATTTGTGTTGTTCTGTAGATTTTCAGTACGAAAAAACTTTAAATTTTATGACAAAAAGCAGGAACTTTTAAAGCCTGAGTGCTTTAAACTTTGAACCCTCAATTTTTTTTATTGTTGGAGGTTATTGATTACTGTTATTACATTCTTTATTATGTGGGCATGCTACATTCGATCATTCTTTAATCAATATGTATATCTAATATTGTCATTTTCTTATATAATAAAGTAGTTTAATGAATATATAAAAATCTTATGGGAATAAACCCCGACCCAACAATGAGGTTCATATAGAGAAAGCCAAATGAGGCTACCAGTTTTATTACATCGATTTGCTTTTCTTGAATTTAATGAGATTTCCTATGATACCTTTACTTCTTTCTTTGAGCTTCATATGTATTTATGTGTGAGTGTTATTAAATTCTTATATGTATATGCCATTTGCAGGTAGGTATTCTAATTATTTCAAGGAAATACATAATGGGGTAGGTGGATGAGTGAGATTTTACGACCTTGATGATAAAAAATGGGTCCTCTGTATGTATATTAATGTAGGATGTGTTTGTATATATGTGTTAACAAATGGGGTCTCGGACACAAAATTACGGGCATACCTAATTAGCATTTGGATGCAAGAAGGAAAGCAAAGGCATCTAGCAACTACAAGAGCCAATTTTTAGCAAACATGAGGTGAATGTTTAATGATTTTCTTCTCCTTTTTTCCCCGACTTTTAACATTTTTATTGATCAAAACATTAGAAAATGCTGAACATGCATAGTTCTAGATATATAATTCATGGTTTTTGTGTTATCATGTGATAGTCATGAACTGAGAATACCAATGGTTGCATTCATATAGGATTATTGGACAAATGATATCTTATTATTGGTGTTCTTAACTTCGATCTTTGGTTCTTCACTTTCTCTTTAACAATACTCATGTATAGTGCAATTGATTTCAGTTTTTCTTTTCTAATGTTTTGATTGTCAATACTCTTCGTCTTTCATCATAGATCGGCGAAGACCAATTCGTATACAAGACAATGACCTACAATTTGGTATTAAAAAGTTGTCATTGTGGTGCATAAGCTTCTTTATTCAACCCGTGTAATCTTTATTCAACCCGTGTAATACACGGGCCCATAACCTAGTATAATATATTTGTTACTATTGCTTTCATTGTTAATTAGGATTTAAATTAAAAAATAGAATGCGAAAAGTTGAAATAAGATAAATAAAAATAATTTTTTTAAGTTTATAAAATTGTGATATGTGATATAACAAGACAAATAAAAATAACTTCTTTAAGTTTACAAAATTATAGAATTGTGACATGTCATACTTATTAAATTTAAATTTAAATAAGTGCTTACATTATCAATGAAGTTTTTGATGGATAATATTGGCATATTATACATATCAAAATTGTGTTTCCATAAATCGTAACCAAACAATTTTAATTATTGTATAGGGTCTAATTTTAATTTTAAGTATTGGTATTCCTTTTATGGTTTTTGTTCGGTATAATAACAAATCGAACCAATACTGATCGAGGTATCAATTTTATCAGAATCGGTATCAATATTTTTTTATGGTTGTCAATTGACTTTAAAGACGTGCCGACATCTTTTTGGGCTAACCTGGTCATGAAACAAACTGATACCGATCAAACATCAGTACCGATATCGGTGTTATAGAAACCGTATTTTCCCACGACACCAGGCGGTTGAAACTTGTTCAAGCTCTAGAATCAAACTTGAAACTTGTGAGTCAGACTTGAGTGGGGGTTATGCGGGGAGAAAGAAAGCGACGAGGGTTGTGTGTTACATTGATGGAGTGTTATTGAATTTCAAACTAGAGTAAATTGTCATTTTAGTCCTTGAGGTTTGGTACAAATTGCTATTTTAGTCCAAATAGTTTTTTTTCTCCTCTCGGTCCCTGACTTTTCCATTTTCTTTCCATTTTGATCACATTGTCTAACTCAGTCTAAAAATCTGGTTATAACTAGGGGTATTTTTGACATAACTGTCGTATAGTGATAACCAGGGGTAGTTTACAACATAATTCATAAACTTCATAATAATTTAATGCCAAAAATACCCCTGATTATAACCTGGTTTTTAGACTAAGTTAGCCAATGTAATCAAAATGGCAAGAAAAAGGAAAAGTCACGGAGAGAAAAAAAAACTATTTGAACTAAAATGACAATTTGAACAAAAACTCAGAGACTAAAATGACAATTTACTCTTCAAACTAAATAAAACTTTAACACCAATTTACTAATATATTAAACAAATTATATTATCTCCTTCAAATTATTACGTTAGTAAATTATATACTTGACATTATAATTTTTAGTTAGTCTATGATTACTTTTAACCCATGATTATATTAATTAGTTTAACTCTTTTTATTAGGTTATCAGAAGTTTTCAGAAATGTAATTGATAAATTAAAACCAATTATTTATGAACATCTGGTTATGTAATTGATCTTTAGGCTAGAGGGTGTGGGATGGAGCCCCTTGCATGTTATAAAGGACACATCAGCGCCACCTAGACGCCACGTCAGCCAGGGGGCTTTATAACCCCCCCCCCCCCCCCCCCTTTAATTTGCAGGGTGTGGGATGAAGCCCCGTCATCATTACCTAATTATTTTTTATTTTTACATTTTACTTTTTTAAATTGAATGACCATTTTATATAACTAGAAAATAAAAAAAAAACATAATTTCATCCTAAAAAAATAAAAAACATCACAAAGTCATTAAAAAAAATAAGAAGGTACTAGAAAAAAAAACTACATATATTTCGCCCTAATTTGATTCTTGCGAGCCTCCATAATGCGTTGATCCGTCTCCGTTAGATGTGAGAAATCTTTCGCTAGAAAATCCAAGTCTTTCTGAATTTGTTTCTCCCTCTTCATTTATTGGTCCTTTTCCCTGATCGAGATCATTTTGTTGAGACTTGTATGGGTTCGACTTGGGTTTCGGGAACGGATTGGGTTTCGGGAACGGATTGGGTTTCGGGTATGTTTTGAGGAATGTGTTGGGGTATGTTTGAGGGAAAAAACTGGGGTTGAGAATAATACCCAAAAAAACTGGCCATCGGTTGAGTGATGAGATGAGGAGAAGTTGGGGTTGTTGGTGGCATTGGCTAATATCCAACCTCACCCGTACGCGAGTCTCGGCGATACCGGTCCTCTTGCTCGTTGTTTTGCCAGTACGGATTGTTCGGGTCCCATGGGTTTAGGTTGTTGGGAAACATTGTAGAGAGGGGTTTAAAAAAAATTAGCCAACTCTATAAAAAGTTGAGAGAAAATGGGTGGAATTAGATGGAAAAAATTGGAGGAATTGAAGAGAATTTATAAACTTTGAAAAACAATTTTTTTTTTAAACCCCTGACCGTTCAACGGTCAAAAAAATTAAAGGGCCTCGATCTGTGTGATTTTTGCTCGTTATCATGTTCGCGAGCCACCTATAGCGCCCCAAGTTAATTCCGGTGGTGTGGGTGTATGGCGCCCACGGCGCTATAGTTGCTGACTGGGCGATGGTTGCGCCCCCCACACCCTCCGGCCTTATGGCCATTATGACCCTTCATATAAGTGTCATGTCACCTATTTCTAATCCACCATCCATAACTATTACCCTAAGATTGTGGTCATGACCCAAACCACTATTCTCTTATTTTAATTTATTTTTTTATGAAAAAGAAAAGAAAATATTGAAAAAGGAAAGGAGGTCTATGGTTGCCATGATCTAATCCAAGCGAACCATAGTGGATGAGACAATGGGGTGGTGTAGCAATCCATTAATGGTCATACATGATGACTGATGACCCAACCCATACCCCCCACACCCTTCAGCGTAACAAACATTTAGAATCTATATATAATAAAATTGAAACTGAATGAACAGTTCATGTGATTTATTATTTATTTCTTAAATTAAAATTAGAATAGAATAGAACAGTAACATCATTAAGAGATGAGCAATGATATTGGGTATAGGTACCGGTCTCAAATTTACCAAACCGGTGTATTTTCGTTACCGGTTCTGCACAGGTATTCACCGGTTTTTACCCTCAAATACCGGTGTCGTACCAGTACCGACCGGTACTGAACCGTACCATACTAGGTATATTGAACAGTAATGTGATTTATTATTTATTTTTTAAATTAAAATTAGAATAGAATAGTAACATCATTAAGAGATGAACAAATGGTATCGGGTATAGGTACCGGTCTCAAATTTACCAAACCGGTGTATTTTCGTTACCGGTTCTGCACAGGTATTCACCGGTTTTTACCCTCAAATACCGGTGTCGTACCAGTACCGACCGGTACCGAACCGTACCATACTAGGTATATTCGGTACCGGTACCCACTTTTGGGGATTTCGGTAACGGTATTTTCGGTAACGTTATTTTCGGTACCGGTTGGTACCGAGCTCATCAAATCCTGTAGCAACACAGCAATGCAAGTAATCCGGTCTCAAATTTACCAAATCGGTGTATTTTCTGTACCGGTTCTGCACAGGTATTCACCGGTTTTTACCCTCAAATACCAGTTCCGTACCAGTACCGACCGGTACCGAACCGTACCATACTAGGTATATTCGGTACCGGTACCCGCTTTTGGGGATTTCGGTAACGGTATTTTCGGTACCGGTTGGTGGTACCGAGCTCATTAAATCCTGTAGCAATGCAACAATGTAAGCAATTGCACCGTTTAGATTACTTTTCATACACACAGTATGTAAACTGTATTTCGTTTGAATGAGGTTTTATATATACAACAACTTATTTTGCTTTTTTTTTTGTCTTTTTCTGTAATGAATGACTTGTAGCATATAAAATTAACTTGGATATTTAGAATATTGATGAGCAAATCGTATCAAATCCTGTAAACGAACTGGTATCGTATCGGTACCAAATTTACTATACCAAATCATTTTCGTTACCAATTTGGTACCCACCTTTTGGCGTTTTCAGAATCGTTACTTTCGGTTCGCCACCGGTCTAGCACCATACCTGTATTTATTGATTTTTACCTTCAAATACCATACCGTATTGTACCGAACATTTTCGGTTCCGGTACCTAATTTCGATGATTTTCCGGATCGGTACTTTCGTTGCCGTTACCGGTACCGAGCTCATTCGTATTTTAACGTGTTAGCACCGTAATAACTGAACTGAAAACAACCGAATTTCCAACATGTAGGACATGTGGGTCCTGTTATTATATATTAGGTTATTTAAAATCGTTTTTTATGACGGAGTAATTATCCTTACCACGTCATTTTATTTATGTTTTGATATTCGGTATCTGTTTACCGTTACTGACACGCCTTTTGTAGTCATTGGGTCCCGCCGCAACGCGCGGACGAAAAATAACTAGTTATAGAAATAGAGAAATTTATTGCTATATCAAAAGTTGTAGTAAATATTATAAATAAATCTTTATTTATAGATTAGTCTACTAACCTACACATTAAATTCGGTCTAACTAACCGAAATATTAAATAGAGACATAACTAAAATAAAAAGCCATAACCAAAGTTTAGTCAATATAACTTACACTTTAGACTTAATTCAAGATAATAAAAACCAATAATATAAAATAAAAAATTGTTTATTAAAAAGATATTATAATAACTGTTTTATGAGTTATGAATCGTTTTCACCATTCTTTTGCATTCTCATCGGTCTACGAACATATAAACAGACACACTTATTTGAGTTGTCGATCCCTTATCATTCTTCCTCGCTTGAAATCAACTCGTTTTCAAGTTCTTAGACTAAAGAGTTTTTGTGGATGAGTTGTTTTGTTTCTCTATAACCTTAAATTTTTCTACTCCTACTTTTGGTTTCACATTTTCATTTATTAGAAATTTTATTCATGTTTTAATACTCTCCACCATAAAGACACGATTGATTTTATTGGATTCTTTGTCTAGGTTCTCTTTAACATGCGTTTCCTTTGTTTTCTGATTCTCCACCATGCTAACATCTTTTTCCACCTCCAACATAACATTCAGAGCTTCTTTATGTTTTTTCGGTAGCCTTTGTATCTTGATGTGTCACATCTTCATTGTTGCAAGATTCATTGGTATTATCATCAAAACAAACGTATATATTGTCACGTAAGAAATCAGAAGAGTTAATTACTGTTTAAGTCCCTGCGGTTTGTCAAAAATCACTATTTCAGTCCAATAGTTTAAAAATTGTGATTTCAGTCCCTGTGGTTTCACTTTCGTGACCATTTCAGTCCACCTTGTAACCATTTCAGTCCCTGTACTTAACAGAATAATGGATTGAGATGGTTACGAGAGTGAAACCACAGGGACTGAAATGGTTACGAAAGTGAAACCACAGGGACTAAAATCGCAATTTTTAAACGAATGGACTGAAATAGTGATTTTTGACAAACCACATGGACGAAAACATTAATTAACTCAAATCAGAATAAGGGATGAATCTCTTCATGTTGACAAAATGTTGATAGTTATGACTATTGCTCTCTCTCAGCACCTCCTTTGCTCACAATGGGATGTCGTATAGCCCTATAGTAACCACCCTCATGATTTTTGTGGACATATCTGCTACCTACGATCATGGCACGTACTTCTTCAACAGATGACTCGAGTTTGTGTTCCTTAATATAAAGATCATTCATCACACACCACAAACCATCAACCCCACGATCTCCATCATAAGAATTAGAATGTTGATTTACTCAAACGGAACGTGCGATCAAGATACTAACGAGCTCTGATACCACCTGACGCAAAAAAGGAAGTAATAAAATGAGCTAGATACATTCTAGAAAATCTTTAGAAATAAAACTCATATGAGAGAAACTTTATTAATATATATCAAAAGTTGTCCTAATCATTACAAAGAAACCTTTATATAACCTAGTCTACTAGCCTACATATTAAATTTGGTCAAGTATCCAAAATATTAAAGAGAGACATAATTGATATGAAAAACAATTACCTAAACTCTAGACTTAACTTTAGTTATAAGCCAACAATATAAAATAAGAACAAATTATTAGAAAGATTAAATGATAATTCTTTTGTGAGTTATGGGTCGTTTTTTCACCTTTCTTTTATATTTTTATCGGTCCATATTCTGTTCTGCATTTTTATGTTAATGGGTTTTTGCATATTTTAAAAAGTGATTGTAAGTGAATAAGAGAGAAAAAATATTTAAAAAGTGTTGTGAATGGTACTATCAGCTTAGCTAGTCAACTCTCAAGTTATTTGAGATTGACTCAAAAAGTATTCAAAAGACGAGGTTTAAATTGAGGGTTTTTTTTTTTTTTTTTTTTTTTTTTTCTAATATCAAATTTCTTTTAATCCATGTTGTCTGTGGGACTTGAATCAAAGACCCCCTCGCCCTAATAAAGTGTTTAAAGATTTTGCCTTTGACAATAGACTATCACCCAATGAGTTAAGCATAAGTAGATTTCCAGTTCGAGTTCTTGTATTCGAATACTTACCTTGTAAATTAGCTCACGAGACTTATGTATCTTGTGTCATTGTATAAATTCTCTTTTCTACTATGTCGGTTTGAAAATCTCAAATCAATCCTAAAAATCAAATCAAAACAATATTTGTATGTATATATTGAAAAAACTCAAAAACTCTATATTTGTGCGTAATATATCATATGTTGCATGTATGTAATATATATTACATGTATGCAACATATGATATATTGCACACGTGCCACATATCAATATTGCATATATGTAATATACAAAATATGATATAGTACACATATGTAATATAGAGTTTCGAGTTTTCTCCATAACTATGAGTTTTTAATTAAACCCTATCCTCTCTCTCTCTCTCTCTATATATATATATATAAGAAGGATCTGTTAGGAACTGATGTGTGTAAAATGCAACATATAAATTACATCAAATGAGGCATAAAACTAACATTTTTTTTAGTACTAATGTTGGAAAAAGTGTGCTTTTTTCTTCCTTTTGTATTTTCAGGACCAAATGAGCTTAATTGAACAAAATGAACAAATTTGCAGCCAAATCTGACATAAACACAAAGAAAGGAATAAATGTGGCATGCCCGACCCCTCGACAGCATCTTCCCAAGCAAAAACAAAGAAACAGAAGACTGGCCACGGCCCCGTGCCCTGCGCACACGGGGGCGTGGCCAGGTACCTGCAGAAAAGACATGTCACACCCCGACCGCGTAAAACAACAAATCGCGGCGGAATCGTCAGGGAGTGTTGTAACATAATCATTGTTTCATAACACATGGAAATTTAAGCTTTGTTTTATTAAATTGAAAGAGGTTACAATGTCTTAAAAACAAGGAAACATAACATAATTAACTAGTCTTGCATCTTTTATTGTCACTAAGGCCCAAGTCTGCCTAAGTATATCTTGATCAATCCTATGCATCATCTCCTGAAAACACATGTAAAAATAGGTACGTCAACATAAAAATGCCTGTGAGATACATAGGTTTTATTAAAATGGATTCATGATTTGTAAGTTTAAAGAAAATGTTTAACAAAAGTTAGTCATGAACCTTGTAAAATGTTTTCTTTTATAAATCATACAAAAAGTGATAAGAAATCAGATGATATAAAAGAAAGATGCATAAATAAATAAGCAATGTAAAAATGAGTTTGTATAAAATATGCTGTTTGTATAACAATGTTTCATGAAGATGTGATACAAGTGTAAAATGTATTATGTCTAACTTGAAATGGTTTAAGTAACGCTACGATATGTAATACCATAAAAGCACTTATATATAGGAAGTACCAGCGGCGTATCCACCATGCTTTTATCATATTACACACGCCTCGTTACTTAAATCACTTACCAAAACAAACCACCAAAATTGTCTTGTTTAAACCAATTGTCAAATGTTTATGCAAAAACCATGTCTATTGTCAAATATAAATCATGTAATGTGTAAACAAATGTCATGTACGGCAAGTAGAAAGTGACTACTTAAACCATATGTAAAATGCACAAAACAATGCAATTGAATAAATCAAAAGTTATGTTTTGTAAAACAAATGCATGCCTTACTGATACAAACATCTATGCGGTATTGTTTTAATGCATACACTCAAGCTTTGCGACTGTGGCGACAAACCCTTAAACGAAGTTAAAGGTTTATCTGAATTATGTATATCGAATTCGGTCATTCCTTCCATCCAAACAAACCTAGGATCTCAGGAATGGGAGTTGTCAATTCCTATGGTACCACTACCTGCTAACGAACGGTGTGATCAATGTTAATAAATGTATTTTTGTCCCATTTAAACAAACCAAATGTCATACCAAAATGTAAGCATGTTTTATGAAAATAATGTACTAAGTATGCAACAAATGGACATACATAGCATGAAATGTAATGTAAAATAATGTACTAAGTATGCACTAAATGGACATACATAGCATGAAATGTAATGTAAAACAATGTACTAAGTATGCACTAAATGGACATACATAGCATGAAATGTAATCTAATGTAAAATAATGTACTAAGTATGCAACAAATGAACATACATAGCATGAAATGTAATGTAAAACAATGTACTAAGTATGCACTAAATGGACATACCTAGCATGAAATGTAATGTAAAACAATGTACTAAGTATGCACTAAATGGACATACATAGTATGAAATGTAATGTAAAATAATGTACTAAGTATGCAACAAATGAACATACATAGCATGAAATGTAATGTAAAACAATGTACTAAGTATGCACTAAATGGACATACATAGCATGAAATGTAATGTAAAATAATGTACTAAGTATGCAACAAATGAACATACATAGCATGAAATGTAATATAAAACAATGTACTAAGTATGCACTAAATGGATATACATAGCATGAAATGTAATGTAAAACAATGTACTAAGTATGCACTAAATGGACATACATAGCATGAACTGTAATGTAAAATAATGTACTAAGTATGCAACAAATGAACATACATAGCATGAAATATAATGTAAAATAATGTACTAAGTATGCACTAAATGGACATACCTAGCAAAAACACGGATAAAATCATGTACTATACGTGTACTAATGAACATAGCAAGTATGATATAAAAACATGGAAAGCACGAAAGTAACAAGTAGGCACATGTGTTTCACCCCAAAATGTTTGAAAACAGTAAAAGTGGGGACTATGTACTCACTTGAGGGTGCTTAGAAGTCTTGAATAACAACCAAGCAAAGCTAAAGGGGTCACGGAAATCAAACGACACCTAATATAGATAACTACGTTAATAACCGGACCTAAATCGGAAGATCGGATAGAATGAGGTTTCGGAAACCAAATGAGTATTGGAACTCATGTGATATGGTTTAACAAAGCCTACATACTAAAACGAAACCTAACCTAAGTGCTTACGACCCATTATGACCCGTTTAGGTAGCTTGCGCTACTTTAACTCGTCATTTGCGTAAAACGCGTTCGGACCGCCTAACTAGTCCTATGACAAGTTTTATATGCTTAACAAGTCTAATAATGTTACCTAATCCGTTTAGATGTCAAAATTTAGATTACATATGCTTAAAATGAATTTATGCGTAAAAAGGGCATTTTGGTCATTTTCCTAAGGCATATAAACTACCTATCATACAACTAACTAAACGAAGTGACCATAAGGTATAACCTCAGAAGGTTATTCCCTTTACAACTATGGTCACAAAACATGTTTGGTCAGATCCTAATGATCGATCAAACGGGTCTGGTTCGAAAGTCTAAGCGGTTGTTTAGACCGCTTATCTTACGACCCTACATAAGCACTAAACCTAAAGTGACGAGTTAAACATGTTAAAACATGTTTAACGAAGTTTGAAAATAAGTTTGATATCAAAACAAAGGGTTTTGATACCCAAGAATAGTTTGGTTGCAAAATACACATAAACGCATATTTTGACCGAAACTATGACTCGTCACTACGCCTAATCAACGTGGTAATCAGTAGGTATAGTCACAAAGGACTATGACCATCATGATTACTCTCACGTTGCGAAGTTCAAACGAACTTCGTGTTGACCAAATCGAGGTAAAAGCAGAAAGTCAAACACTGTTTGACTTTCATGCTTGAAATATATGAACAAGCATGAAGGAAACTTACAAAAGATACAAGCTATGAAGGTTTGAACTCAATAATACTCAGGTATGAAGCTTGAGAGCTTCAACTTAGAGTAAAATGAGAACAAAGGTGTAAAGAAGAAGTGAAAAACAAGTGGGTTTATATAGAGTTTGAAGAACTGTTAGGATCGTTCCTCGATAATTGAGCTTCAATCTAGACCGTACATATGGGCACAAGGTTTTGGAATACTAGGGGTGTTCCAAAATCATCAAGCGGTATTGCAAATGTTACAAAATAGACCCTAAACTTCAAGTTAAAGGCTGAAAATAACCCTACTGTTGCTGAAACATGTTTTCTGCCCAGATAGGATGGTGGCGTGCCACCACATCCAACCCATATAGTGGTGTCGTGACGCCACCATATGCCCAGTTCCAGAAAGTTTCAAATATTTACAGTTTTGGTCCCTGCAACACTATTGAGCCATTTTTTATGCGTTTAAACCCCGTTAACCTCATTTCAAGGCTCTAAAATGAAGTTAAAGTATAGGGAACATGAAACATGCTCAAAAAAATCTTGGATGTCGGTTCGTTTGGCCGTACAGTTGCATTGTTTGGTTAATTACGACGAAACACGAACGGACGCGAAAAACGATCCAAATTACGCGACGAATGGAATTTTATCATGCCAATCACTAAAATAAAATATTTTAATGATTACATAAATTTTTGGATGTCCGGATGTATTCAGAACGTAAGATATGTGCGAAAATGCAAACTTATGCACTTTTTGACGCTTTTAGTCCCTGAATGATCTAAAAGTTTAATTTAGCACACTGAACCCCTCAAAGCCTATTTCTAAGCTATGTAAAGGATATTTAGGGTATGTTTAACTTATGATCAAGTTCCGGAATGTCTGTTACAGTACGAATCGACATACTTTCGCAGTTTGTCGAAATTAGTCCCTGTAAGCGAATAAACCTGATTTCAACACAACAAACCTTCCAAAACCTTATTTCTAAGTTATGTAAAGGTTATTTAAGGTATGTTAAGCCCATGTCACTGTTCTGGAGTGTTTGTTGTGTTAAACTGATAATGTTTACGTATTAGTTCGCGTATAACTTTCCAGAAAGCGATTTAGAGCTCGAAATCGAACAAGAATTGATATGTGCAAGTGATACACATATTTGTACAAATTCCAAGTATGAAACACAATATTTCATTAATTTGGTATTTGTATGATGGCCGTGGAGGCACATATGTCACAGTCTCCCCTACTTCAGGAAATTTCGTCCCGAAATTTATTTAGAGGAAACTTGTGAGATCTTGAAACATGAAGTCGAAAAGATAAAACCACACTGGTTAGAGTTCTGAACTTCTAGTAACTTTAAAATACATCATGCTTGCAATGTAAGAGGGACACTTATATACAAGTATATGAAGCGTCATTGGTGCGTCCACCGTACCTTTATTACATTGTTCACATTTCGTTATTTTTGCCACTATCGGTTCTTACACATGATAAATCTTACTGTGGTTTCCGTGCACTGAATTTAATAATTATGTATGCATCCATAATTACGTAATTCCTTGCATAGTCCACACAGTGTATCTTATAATGTGCAGGGGAAGAAAATAATGAACGAACCTGTAATGATCGTGACCAGACCACCATAGGGTCCTTTTAATTAAATCAATAAATGATTTCTTTAAATAGACTACCAAGGAGTCTGTTTAGTTATATCATCACATGCCATTCTTAACCAGATTCTGAATCAATCTTTTTTACTAGACCACTCAAGGGGTCTCTTTAAATTATGGAATGGCACTATATAATCCAAGGGCCTTAACTATTACGTAGAAGCCCATTAAGGATTTAAGGTAGTACCTTTGGATATCCTACCATGAATCTCTCATATGAAGATATGGAAGATTTTACGAGGATTTGGATAAAAACACAAAAGAAAACAGATAACATATAATCACATAATCACAAAATTGTTTAACTTGATTTTCAATTTGTTATCATTTTGTTAATTTGTTTGTTAATTGTGCACATGTATTTAAAGCACACCTAGGAATCCAATCCGTGGATTTCATTTGGCACTTTAAACATTTTCAAGAATCTACTATAAAGATAGGAAGATCTTAATAGGAATTTGGCTTGTCCATTTTTGAATTGTAATGTACGTATTAAGGCATACAAGGAATTCAATTAAGGATTCCGATTTGAACAATAAACATCCACAAGGATCTAATTGTGAATATAAGAAGATCCCATATGGATTTTTGAGATTTGAAAAGCGGGAGGCGTTTCAAGACCTTGCACAAGACGTGCTTAAGTCGATACATGAGGTAAAATGCTCATGAAGTTGAGGCGCTAGATATGCCAAGGCGACATATGAAGCAGAATTTGAAGGTTAAGTCAATGTATGAGAAAATGTTTTTGAAAACTATGCATGGGGTTCTTTTTAGAAATGTGTTTAATGTTTTTGAAACCTTACATAATACTTTTGAAATCATAAAGTAGGTGTATTAGATAAGTATATTTATAAAATGTTTTAAAATCATGCGAGATGAATTTTGAAATTATGTATAAGGTTTTTGAAAAGATGAATGATGCTTTTGAAATCATGCACTAGATATATTGAGTAAATATACTATGCTAAAATGTTTTCAAACTATATGGAATATTTTAAAATCATGAAGGTTGTTTTTGAAAATATATACTATGTATGTTGTTATGGAACTGAAATGAAATGATATGGGTATGAGGTCGAAAAATACCCTTAGTTATCTAACCAAGGATTTAAAGGCACAGATATGCAAAAAGCATGATTACTCATAATGTCACTTTATTTTATGTACTTCGTTTCTTAGGATGAAACGAGTACTTAGAATTTTCGAGGAAATTATGAGCGATCATTTGAAAGGGAGAATCACAAGAGTAGTTTGTTTAAAGAACATAGCCCTTGATGTAGGTATCATAGGGGAATGCCATACACACTTGTAACTACACTTGTATATCAGAATTTGCAAACAATGATTTATTTATAAACTAAACACATTGTTTCCGAGTTCAACAAAAGCAAAGGAACAAAAACAACAGATACAAATTATTCAAAGTAGCAACATCTTCTAATCAGTCAACTGCTCATCCGTGGGTCAGACTTGTATTGACAACCTCTGATCACTTGTTCCTGAAATAGCCCGTCTTGCCGTAGTTGTACCAAGTACTAGATGGTAAACGAGCTTGAGCAGGGTTGACTTGGGGTTGGTTTGGACCACCCTGGATTGGGTTGAATTGACAAGCATTTGCCAGGTGACCGAGTTGTCCACATGTTGCACACAGACGACACTGCAGGTAAGCTCGGTGAGGTGCATTACACTTGTTGCACATCGGTACAGTACCGGCATAAGGTTTCCTGGCAGGAGGTTGAGCAGCAGCAAAGTTTGCAACAGCTTTGTTTTGGATAGCAAAGCGGCATATGTCAACCAAATGTCCCCGTCGTCCACAGTGGGTACATTTGAAGCAGGGTATCTGATTTGGATGATGACGGTTGCATCGATTACACCATGGAGCAGTTCCTTTGTATAGCTTCTTGGCTGGTGATGCTGTCGCCTGGCTAGGTTCTGCTTGATTTGGTACAATCGCTACGGGTTTCTTTGAAGCCTTATGCTTCTTTGGTTTTGGTGAAGGCTTGGCTTCTGTTTCCTTTGGTGTCTCTTGAGTAGCTTCATCCGTGAGACGAGCCATGGCAGCAGCTAATTCAATAGTCTTCAGGACTACTTCGCCTATTCGCTTGGCAAATTTGGTAGTCTGCTCGGATATCTGAGCGTCGTTGCGATGAAGAGACATTCTAGAAAAAATGAAAGGCATAGGAAGAAACAAGTGAAATGTTATCGGATAATCAAAACAGAATGACAACGCATAAAAATTGCGATCATTTGTTTGTTACCTAAGGCAAACAAATGAGATGGTGACTAATCAAAGTAATCGGGTCATATTAATGTATCGCGAAGACATGCTTTAGCCTATAAGTGGACACTCACCCCAAGAGTTTCCAGGTAAGAGTGACTGGTCCAATTATGTGGATTTGTATGAACACTCTAGCCTTAGACAGAAAACTCAGAGTACAGGCGTCCACCCTTCAAGATTGCACGTGTTCACATTATAAGTCCCAACTTTGACGAGATTTTGAAAAATTAGAGGGTTCAAAACCTAGTAATCAATCATCCTAGAACAGATGATTGGTTTTCGAAGCGGATTTGAAATTTGTGTTCTGGTTGTGGTTGTCACCTAAGGATAAGTGACGGTATTGTTTTAAGATCTAAACACAAGGATCTTGTGTTAGGGTCCTAGGAAGGTTATAGACTAGGTCAAAGCATTACTAATAACCTAATTCCCTATAACCATGAGCTCTGATACCAACTTTTCTGTCACACCCTGACCGCGTAAAACAACAAATCGCGGCGGAATCATCGGGGAGTGTTGTAACAGAATCATTGTTTCATAACACATGGAATTTGAAGCTTTGTTTTATTAAATTGAAAGAGGTTACAATGTCTTAGAAACAAGGAAACATAACATAATTAACTAGTCTTGCATCTTTTATTGTCACTAAGGCCCAAGTCTGCCTAAGATATTTTGATAATTCCTATGCATCATCTCCTGAAAACACATGTGAAAATAGGTACGTCAGCATAAAAATGCCTGTGAGATACATAGGTTTTATTAAAATGGATTCATAACTTGTAAGTTTAAAGAAAATGTTTAACAAAAGTTAGTCATGAACCTTGTAAAATGTTTTCTTTTATAAATCATTCAAAAAGTGATAAGAAATCAGATGATATAAAAGAAAGATGCATAAATAATTAACCAATGTAAAAATGAGTTTGTATAAAATATGTTGTTTGTAAAACAATGTTTCATGAAGATGTGATACATGTGTAAAATGTATTATGTCTAACTTGAAATGGTTTAAGTAACGCTACGATATGTAATACCATAAAAACACTTATATATATGAAGTACCAGCGGCGTATCCACCATGCTTTTATCATATTACACACGCCTCGTTACTTAAATCACATACCAAAAAAAAAACCACCAAAATTGTCATGTTTAAACCAATTGTCAAATGTTTATGCAAAAAACATGTCTATTGTCAAATATAAATCATGTAATGTGTAAACAAATGTCATGTACGGCAAGTAAAAAGTGACTACTTAAACCATATGTAAAATGCACAAAATAATGCAATTGAATAAATCAAAAGTTATGTTTTGTAAAACAAATGCATGCCTTACTGATACAAACATCTATGCGGTATTGTTTTAATGCATAAACTCAAGCCTTGCGACTGTGGCGACAAACCCTTAAACGAAGTTAAAGGTTTATCTGAATTATGTATATCGAATTTGGTCATTCCTTCATTCCAAACAAACCTAGGATCTAAGGAATGGGAGTTGTCAATTCCTATGGTACCACTACCTACTAACAAACGGCGTGATCAATGTTAATGAATGTATTTTTGTCCCATTTAAACAAACCAAATGTCATACCAAAATGTAAGCATGTTTTATGAAAATAATGTACTAAGTATGCAACAAATGGACATACATAGCATGAAATGTAATGTAAAATAATGTACTAAGTACGCACTAAATGGACATACATAGCATGAAATGTAATGTAAAACAATGTACTAAGTATGCACTAAATGGACATACATAGCATGAAATCTAATGTAAAATAATGTACTAAGTATGCAACAAATGAACATACATAGCATGAAATGTAATGTAAAACAATGTACTAAGTATGCACTAAATGGACATACCTAGCATGAAATGTAATGTAAAACAATGTACTAAGTATGCGCTAAATGGACATACATAGCATGAAATGTAATGTAAAATAATGTACTAAGTATGCAACAAATGAACATACATAGCATGAAATGTAATGTAAAACAATGTACTAAGTATGCACTAAATGGACATACATAGCATGAAATGTAATGTAAAATAATGTACTAAGTATGCAACAAATGAACATACATAGCATGAAATGTAATATAAAACAATGTACTAAGTATGCACTAAATGGATATACATAGCATGAAATGTAATGTAAAACAATGTACTAAGTATGCACTAAATGGACATACATAGCATGAACTGTAATGTAAAATAATGTACTAAGTATGCAACAAATGAACATACATAGCATGAAATATAATGTAAAATAATGTACTAAGTATGCACTAAATGGACATACCTAGCAAAAACACGGATAAAATCATGTACTATACGTGTACTAATGAACATAGCAAGTATGATATAAAAACATGGAAAGCACGAAAGTAACAAGTAGGCACATGTGTTTCACCCCAAAATGTTTGAAAACAGTAAAAGTGGGGACTATGTACTCACTTGAGGGTGCTTAGAAGTCTTGAATAACAACCAAGCAAAGCTAAAGGGGTCACGGAAATCAAACGACACCTAATATAGATAACTACGTTAATAACCGGACCTAAATCGGAAGATCGGATAGAATGAGGTTTCGGAAACCAAATGAGTATTGGAACTCATGTGATATGGTTTAACAAAGCCTGCATACTAAAACGAAACCTAACCTAAGTGCTTACGACCCATTACGACCCGTTTAGGTAGCTTGCGCTACTTTAATGCGTCGTTTGCGTAAAACGCGTTCGGACCGCCTAACTAGTCCTATGACAAGTTTTATATGCCTTTACAAGTCTAATAATGTTACCTAATCAGTTTAGATGTCAAAATTTAGATTACATATGCTTAAAATGAATTTATGCGTAAAAAGAGCATTTTGGTCATTTTCCTAAGGCATATAAACTACCTATCATACAACTAACTAAACGAAGTGACCATAAGGTATAACCACAGAAGGTTATTCCCTATACAACTATGGTCACAAAACATGTTTGGTCGGATCCTAATGATCGATCAAACGGGTCAGGTTCGAAAGTCTAAGCGGTTGTTTAGACCGCTTATCTTACGACCCAACATAAGCACTAAACCTAAAGTGACGAGTTAAACATGTTAAAATATGTTTAACGAAGTTAGAAAATAAGTTTGATATCAAAACACAGGGTTTTGATACCCAAGAATAGTTTGGTTGCAAAATACGCATAAACGCGTATTTTGACCGAAACTATGACTCGTCACTACGCCTAATCAACGTGGTAATCAGTAGGTATAGTCACAAAGGACTTTGACCATCGTGATTAAGCTCACATTGCGAAGTTCAAACGAAATTCGTGTTGACCAAATCGAGGTAAAAGCAGAAAGTCAAACACTGTTTGACTTTCATGCTTGAAATATATGAACAAGCATGAAGGAAACTTACAAAAGGTCCAAGCTATGAAGGTTTGAACTCAATAATACTCAGGTATGAAGCTTGAGAGCTTCAACTTAGAGTAAAATGAGAACAAAGGTGTGAAGAAGTGAAAAACAAGTGGGTTTATATAGAGTTTGAAGAACCGTTAGGATCGTTCCTCAAAAATTGAGCTTCAATCTGGACCGTACATGTGGGCACAAGGTTTTGGAATACTAGGGGTATCCCAAAACCATCAAACGGTATTGCAAATGTTACAAAATAGACCCTAAACTTCAAGTTAAAGGCTGAAAATAACCCTGCTGCTGCGGAAACATGTTTTCTGCCCAGATAGGGTGGTGGCGTGCTGCCACAGCCAACCCAGATAGTGGTGGTGTGACGCCACCATATGCCCAGTTCCAGAAAGTTTCAAATATTTACAGTTTTGGTCCCTGCAACACTATTAATCCATTTTTGATGCGTTTAAACCCCGTTAACCTCATTTCAAGGCTCTAAAATGAAGTTAAAGTATAGGGAACATGAAAAATGCTCAAAAACATCTCAGATGTCGGTTCGTTTGGCCGTACGGTTGCGTTGTTCGGTTAATTACGATGAAACATGAACGGAAGCGAAAAACGATCCAAATTACGCGACGAATGGAATTTTATCATGCCAATCACTAAAATAAAATATTTTAATGATTACATAAATTTTTGGATGTCCGGATGTATTCAGAACGTAAGATATGCGTGAAAATGTAAACTTATGCACTTTTTGACGCTTTTAGTCCCTGAATGATCTAAAAGTTTATTTTAGCACACCGAACCCCTCAAAGCCTATTTCTAAGTTATGTAAAGGATATTTAGGGTATGTTTAACTTATGATCAAGTTTCGGAATGTCCGTTACAGTACGAATCGGCATACTTTCACAGTTTGTCGAAATTAGTCCCTGTAAGCGAATAAACCTGATTTCAACACACCAAACCTTCCAAAACCTTATTTCTAAGTTATGTAAAGGTTATTTAAGGTATGTTAAGCCCATGTCACTGTTCCAGAGTGTTTGTTGCGTTAAACTGATTATGTTTACGCATTAGTTCGCGTATAACTTTCCAGAAAGCGATTTAGAGCTCGAAATCGAATAAGAGTTTATATGTGCAAGTGATACACATATTTGTACAAATTCCAAGTATGAAACACAATATTTCATTTATTTGGTATTTGTATGATGGCTGTGGAGGCACATAAGTCACAGTCTCCCCTACTTCAGGAAATTTCGTCCCGGAATTTATTTAGAGGAAACTTGTGAGATCTTGAAACATGAAGTCGAAAAGATAAAAAAACACTGGTTAGAGTTCTGAATTTCTAGTAACTTTAAAATACATCATGCTTGCAATGTAATAGGGACACTTATATACAAGTATATGAAGCGTCATTGGTGCGTCCACCGTACCTTCATTACATTGTTCACATTTTGTTATTTTTTCCACTATCGGTTCTTACACATGATAAATCTTACTGTTGTTTCCGTGCACTGAATTTAATAATTATGTATGCATCCATAATTACGTAATTACTTGCATAGTCCACACAGTGTATCTTTTAATATGTAGGGGAAGAAAATAATGAACGAACCTGTAATGATCATGACCAGACCACCATAGGGTTCTTTTAATTAAATCAATAAATGATTTCTTTAAATAGACTACCAAGGAGTCTATTTAGTTATATCATCATTTGCCATTCTTAACCAGATTCTGAACCAATCTTTTTGACTAGACCACTCAAGGGGTCTCTTTGAATTATGGAATGGCACTATATAATCCAAGGGCCTTAACTATTATTTAGAAGCCCATTAAGGATTTAAGGTAGTACCTTTGGATATCCTACCATGAATCTCTCATATGAAGATATGGAAGATTTTACGAGGATTTGGATAAAAACATAAAAGAAAACACAAAACATATAATCACAAAATTGTTTAACTTGATTTTCAATTTGTTATCATTTTGTTAATTTGTTTGTTAATTGTGCACATGTATTTAAAGCACACCTAGGAATCCAATCCGTGGATTTCATTTGGCACTTTAAACATTTTCAAGAATCTACTATAAAGATAGGAAGATCTTAATAGGAATTCGGCTTGTCCATTTTTGAATTGTAATGTACGTATTAAGGCATACAAGGAATTCAATTAAGGATTCCGATTTGAACAATAAACATCTACAAGGATCTAATTGTGAAGATAAGAAGATCCCATATGGATTTTTGAGATTTGAAAAGCGGGAGGCATTTCAAAACCTTGCACTAGACGTGCTTAAGTCGATACATCAGGTAAAATGCTCATGAAGTTTAGGCGCTAGATATGCCAAGGCGACATATGAAGCAGAATTTAAAGGTTAAGTCAATGTATGAGAAAATGTTTCCTCCGATGCATACATAGACCTGAGCGATTAGACATACACCTTCTTTAATGAGAGCCCAGATAAGGGAAATAAAGGTTGGTCTTGCCCACCGGTATTTAGCTTAGGATTCATGTCACACCCCGACCACCTAAAAACAACGAAACCGCGGCGGAAACGTCGGGGAGTGGAGCAACAGAATCATTGTTTCACAACCATGGATCAAAAAGTTTCGTTTCATTGATTCATTAGATAATTTACATTGTCTTAAAGTTAAACAAACAAGTTAAACATCGTCTATCATTTGTTATTTAGTCACTAAGGTCTTGCCAAGTCCTAAGTGAGCATGCATCCTACTTGTAATCAACATCATCAATCACCACCTGAAACATATGTAAAATAAAGTCAGCAAAGAATTGCCGGCGAACAAATAGGTTTTGTGTGAGTGTCAGATTCATTGCTCGTTATTAATGTGTTGAAATAACTCGTACAACTTCGTTAATCGTTATTTGAAAACTTGTTTTGTAAAAATGTTTGTATTATAAAATGAATAACCATGTTAAAACAGATTGGTTATAGTTTATAAAATCTCGATGCCATGAATCTTAACTCAAAACATTTGTTTATATAAACCAAATCGTAAATCGTTCTCCTAACATAACTCGTATGGTTTATATCATTGAGTAAACTTCGTTTGTGTGAAATCGTTTCAAATCGTTTGCCCAAGTGAACTAAATAACGCCACGATATGTAATATGATGAAAACACTTATATATAAGAAGTACCAGCGGCGTATCTACCATGTTTTCATCACATTACACCCGTCCCGTTATTTAAACACTAACCAAAAACCAATCATTCGTTCAATTCGTTTAACTTGTTTAAATCGTTTCAATCGTTTCAAATCGTCCAGTCGTTTCGAAATCATTCTCGTTCAAATCGTTCTCGTTTTAATTGTGAAAACTACTTTTGGTCGTCTCGTTTATAACATTCAAACCTTCGCAACTCGTCCATCGTTCAACTAGTATTAACAAACCACCAAAGGGTAAGTTAACAATCATCAGGTTCAGTCATTACCCACATAACCCCCACACATAACCATGGGTGCAGTCTGATAGCGGGATTTGTCAGATCCTATGGTACCATAACCTAATACTGGTCGGTTCGGCCAAAATTAATGAATGCTATTCGTTATGTAAATACGTCCAACAAGTTCGTTCACATTATCAAAATCGTTCTTGTTTAATATAAACCATAGTATTCGTTTTTAAAATCATCGTTTAAAACATCGAAATCGTTTAACACATATGAATCACCCCAAAACAATCGAAAACAGTAAAATAGGGGAACTATGTACTCACTTTGAATTGTAAGGTATCCTTGATCTAATAAACTATCAATGCTCGGGAAAAACCAAGGGAATTCAAGTAGCACCTAGTAATCGGATCGCTAGTTAATAAATCGACACGTAATCGGAAGATCGGGTAGTAATCGGATCGCTAGTCTTGTAAACCAAATGAGTATTGGAACTCATGTGATATGGTTTAACAAAGCCTACATTCTAAATCGGAACATATCCTAAGTGCTTACGACCCGTTACGACCCATTAAGGTAGCTTATGCTACTTTAACTCGTCGTTCACGCAAAAGCGCGTTCGAGACACCTAACTAGTCCTATGACAAGTATTATATGCCCTAACATGTTTAAATATGTTGCATAATCAGTTAAGTGACAAAAGTTTAGGTTACATATGATTAAAATCCAATTATTCATGAAAAGGGCATTTTGGTCATTTTCCTAAGGCATATAATTTACCTATCATACAACTAATTAAACTAAGTGACCATAAGGTATAACCTCGGAAGGTTATTCCCTATACAATTATGGTCACTAAACATGCTTGGTCAGATCCTAATGATTGACCAAACGGATTGAGTTCGAAAGTCTAAGCGGTTGTTAAGACCGCTTATCTTACGACCCTATACAAGCACTAGACTAAAAGTGACGAGTTAAACATGTTAAAACATGTTTAACTAAGTTAGAAAACAGGTTTTGATATCAAAACAAAGTGTTTTGATACCCAAGGATAGTTTCATCTCAAAATGCGCATAAACGGCATTTTGACCGAAACTTTGACTCCTCACTTCGACTAATCAACGTGGTAATCAGTAGGTATAGTCACAAGGGACTATAACCATCGTGATTACGCTCACGTCGCAAAGTTCAAACGAACTTTGTGTTGACCAAAGACTGGTCAAAGCAGAAAGTCAAACACTGTTTGACTTTCACGCTTGAAAAGCAATAACAAGGATGAAAGAAACTTACAAAAGGTCCAAGCAAGGAAGGATTTGATCTAAAGCACTCAAGTATGAAGTATTAACTTCAACTTAGAGCAAATTCAGATCAAATGGTGTGAGGAATGAATGAGAACATGGTGGGTATTTATAGAATTCCAAGAACCGTTAGGATCGTTTCTCGTTATTCGTGCTTTAATCTTGGCCCTCCATGTGTTACCCATTGTTTTATATACCATGGGAACTCAAATACCATCAAATGGTATTGCAAAACAAGGATCAGAACCATCAAAAGCAGCTCAAAAGACCAGATTCAATATTTCTGTCTGACAGTCTGTCACGGGCCGCATAGGAAATGGGCAAGGCTTACGCGCCTTCCTAGCAAACTTTGACAGATTGTCAAGTTTAGTCCCTGCAAGCCTGAAACTTGGTTTTTGATGCATTTTTGACACGTTTAAGCCCCGTTAACCCTATTTCAAGGCTCTAAAATGAAGTTAAAGTATAGGGAACTTAACATATGCTCAAAAACATCTCGGATATCGGTTCGTGTGGTCGTACGGTTACGTTATTCGGTTAACTACGATGAAAACTCGAACGGACGCAAAAACGATCCAAATTACGCGACGAATGGTATTTTTGCATTCCAATCACTAAAATAAAATATTTTAATGGTTACAAAAATTTTTGGATGTCCGGATATATTCAGAACGTAAGATATGCGTGAAAATGCAAACTTATGCACTTTTTGACGCTTTTGTCCCTGTTTGATAAAAAGTTTATTTTTGCGCACCAAAGACCTCAAAGCCCATTTCTAAGCTACGTAAAGGATATTTAGGGAATGCTTAACTTATGATCATGTTCCGGAATGTTCGTTACAGTACGAATCGGCATACTTTTGCAGTTTGACATAAATAGTCCCCGCGATCTAATAGACTTGTTTTCGACACACCAAACCATCCAAAACTTATTTCTAAGTTATGTAAAGGTTATTTAAGGTATGTTAGGCCTATGTCACTATTCCGTAGTGTTTGTCACGTTAAAATGACTGCGTTTACGCACCAGTTTGCGTATAACTTTCCAGAAAGCAATTTAAAGCTTGATATCGAACTCGAATCAAATCGTAAAATCATCAAACACAAATACACATATAATAACACCAAAACACATGGTTTTATTGATAATTGATATTGTTTTACATCGTACATCGATTACAGAGCACAGTTGTCATAATTCACCTTTTCTGATAACCTCTTGCGTTCCTGTCTAAAACTAGGGCAACTTAGGTATTTCAAGCACTTCGGTGTTGTTCCGACCAGTAAGGAACCACCTGATCCAGATAAATTCCTTTAAATAAGACATAACTTCATAAAAACCTCTGGCCACGAGGCCGTGTCCAGGTCAACACGCCCCCGTGCCCACCTGAAGATTCTTGTCTGACTTTTGGTCAAAATACGGACAAAAAGTGTCAGAATCTTGTCTACACACGGGGCCGTGTCCAGCGTGCTGTCATTTTCTATAAATGCAGCAAGATTCCTGCACCCTTGGACTCATTCCAAAGACAAATATCTGGTGGGATCTTCACATATACCCTATAAGGTATATTCTATAGAAAGTTCTCAACAACCATCTTGTCTTTTCTACTTTAGTCTATTGCCTCCTTCTTTATTCTCTCCTCAAAACCTCCATTAAAACTTGAAATCTCCATGATTCCAAGCTTTATTGTCATCATTGTTAGGTTTTTATTCAAGGAATCTTATCAAAAATAAGTTTTACAACACTGTTTTAAGTTATTTCTGCTTAATAATGCTTCAAAAGTCAGAAAAATAATTTAAAACTCCAAGATTCCTTGTTTCAAAAACCTGCAGAAAGGTGGCCACGTGTCACACCCTGATTTTTATGGAAGCGTGATTAAGTGTGACTTGCTTAATATCATTGCATTCAACCATAACAAACAACTATATGATTAAACCAAAGATGTTCATCCACAGATTAAGTTTTAGAACATTACAATAACATTGTTTTAGAATTCAAACACAGCCTTCGAATCTGAATTACAAACCATGCAAATTGTTTTAGGGTTCCATAAGGACTCGACAAAAGAAACTTCTAAAAACTAGGTTTTGGACTATGTATCTTATCCAGGATAAGATACACAACCCCAAACCCTTAGACAACGGATGACATCTTTTATTCCAAACAACCCTTGAAAACTTCCAACGCCCGCCAGATCCATACTTAGTTTCCTGAAATACATGTAGTTTGAAAACATCAACAAAAGTTGAGCGAGTTCATGTGTTTAGTGAGTGAGCTCGAATAAACTTTGTAATCATTATAAGTATGTATGAATTGTAAACCCTGGTATGAAAGCAAACAAGAAAAACAGATCGATTAATGGTTTGCAAGGCCATTAATATGTGTGACGTGATGCAGGAAGGCTCAAACCTAAGGAATTTTGTCTCCGGCAGTAAGACATAGTCACCTCATGGGCCAAACCCCGGTCCACATGGGTGTGGGCTCGCTACACCCAAATAGATCTATCACTCATGTCCCTCGGTCATACTACGAGGATTAATGTTGGTGCATGTTTGTGACAACAGCTTAGATTTGGTCTTTGGATATCTTGTAATTAGTTAAACGATAAACAGTTAGCGGGTTTAGCTTTGTAATAGTTAGTTATAATGTTTGGGCTAACCAAACCCAATGAATTGGGTGTGTGGGGGCGAATTGGGGCTGTCCAATTCGCAGTCCTTGTTGGAAACCTTGGCCCAAGTAGCAAACCTTGTGTTATATAAACAAGGTTAGGCTTTAGGGTTTAGGTTAATCAGCCAAAACAGTTTGTGAGAGCAATTTCGTGAGAGACCTTAGGCTTGGACGAAATTGTTGTTGGTTAGGGTTTGATTGATTGTAATTCTTGTGAGATTGATAATCAATAGAAACCCAGTTTGAAAGTGATTTGGTTTTCTGTTCTTCTACACGTTTTCTGCTTATTCTGATCAAGAGGATTCCGCACTCTTGATTGGAAAGACAATTCTGTTGAAGATCCATACGAATAGGGGACCTACAATTGGTATCAGAGCATTAGGCTCTTGAAGGCTCGGTTCAGAATTGTGCTTGGCAGAAACAGGAAGAAATTTTCGAAATTTTTGAAAATTAGGGTTTTAAAATTTTCGAATTTTTCTGTTGGTTTGATAAAATTTTCGAATTTTGTTGGCTGTTTTGATCTTCTGGTTTGTTTGATCGTTGTTTTGCAGGTTTTAGGGTTTCCAGGACAGTTTTCTGTTGATTGTTTGAAGGATTTTGGCTGGAAAGACTTGAAGATTCGAAGATTGTTCTTCGTGTTCTTCATAATTTTCAAAAAATTGGACTGATTTTGGTGTTTTGATTTTGCAGGAACTGTTTAAGGATTCTGGAAAATCATCAAAAGTTTCGAAAAGATTAAGTTTCCAAAATTACTGGCTGGCGAAATTGACTGATTCTGGCGAAATTGACTGATCTGCGAAATTAACCAGCATATTTATCAGGGAAGTTAAATCCAAAGGCGACTTTGGTAACCGTGTAATTTTCCACAGCGAAATTATTACGGTTTTCGGAGACTTTACAAGTTGTCGTAATAGCGAAATTGTTCAGCGAACTTGTCAGCAAATTTAATCTGTCAGCGAAATAGACCAGCATAATTAAGTAACAGTACCAGCGAAAATAACAGATCCGCGAAATTAACCAGTTGACCAGCGAATTTAACTCAGCAAATTTAAAAACCAGCGAAATTAAGAGGTGGAAAATTTCTTGGCAAGCGTCGATAAAATTTGAGTGTTTTGCAAATAGAAAGTGATCCGTAGCTCGTTTGACTAAACCGTCTGCACCGTCGAATTCCTTGGATTTTTAGGGTAAAAAAAAAAAAAAACTCTGGAAAATCCCGAATTCGGTTTTCGACATTATATATCATTAGATTTGTCTTTTCGAGACGATTCTAAAGGTGTAATTTGGTAACCACTGTTTTCGGAGATATTTTGTACGGTTTTTATCGATACGGTTACGGTAAAACGTGTTTAAAGATGGTCAGAATGGATAAGTTCAGTGAGACTGTTAAGAATTGGCCAAAGCTTGCAAATGTTAAAGAGTATGCTGTTTGGAAGGAGGAGTTTGAATCTGTAGTGAAAAGTGAGGATTTTAGAATGTGGTGTTGTATGATAGATGGATATGTTGCTCCTTCACGTTGTGTCAAAGGAAGGGTTATAGTGATGTCTTATGACAAGATGGATGAATCTGAGAGACAGGTGGTTGAAGCTGAGAAGAAAGCTTTAGCTGCGATAAAGTTGTCCTTACCTGATAGCATCAAGCATACCGTTACGAAGTACACTAATTCAAAGGATATGTGGGATGCATTAGAAAAGAAGTATCAAGGAAATGAAGATGTTAAAAGGAATAAAGTTGCGAGCTCTACATCTCGAGAAGGTTCAAATGATTGTAGTGTTCATCTGGAAGATAATGAGCATGCCACTCAGGCATTCATGGCAGAAGTAGTGCAAGTTGATGAGGCTGAAACTATTGTGAGTGATGCTGAATCTGAAGTGAAAGATGCTGAAGCTCAAGTGGAGAATGCTGAAGCTCAAGTGGAGAATGCTGAAGCTAAAGTGGAGAATGCTGAAGCAAAAGTGGATGCTGAAGTCGAGAAAGAGAGTGAAGCTGAACAGGTTGTTGCTGATGAAAACTCAGAAGTTCATGAGAAAGAGGTACAATCTAATTCAGTATGTTTGAGATGTCGTGAACTACAGGGTGAGGTTGCCAGGTTGACAACACAAAACCAAAGTCTGGTAAGTGAGATGTCTAACATAAAAGAAGCAAACTTTTTTGCTAAAAGAAATGAATCGTCATACTTGAAGAAGATAAAAGGTTATGAAGCTGAAATTGAAGCTTTAACTTGCAAACTAAATGAAAACTTCAAGTCATTGATTTAGCTCATGACATGATGGCTGAGAAAACAAAAGAGATTTCTGAAAAATGCCATGAGTTGTCAGATGCACAACTTAAAATTGTTGAACTTGAAAAGAAATTGAGTCAATTCAGAGATTCGTCTTTTGTAATGAAACACATGATGGGTGGGTTAAAGAAGAGTAATGACAAGACCAGTGTGGGCTTCCAGGGCTTTAATGAAGTTCCGCCTCCTCTTAGTCATGACTATTCATTCCTGCCTAGTGATGATGAGCTAGCAAACTTTATGGCATCTACACCAAGTAGTTTCGCATCCACATCAAGTCAAGGTGATGGATCTGAGAGTGATGAGGCTAAGGAAAACAATAACAGTGAACCTTTGAAAAAGAAAAATTCGCCGCCTAAGAATAAAAATCAAGCTTTTGTTAAAAAGATTAATTTTGTTCAAGGTAGTGATATGAAAAACGAAACCGCTGTTATTGAAAATGAATCAAATGTAGATTTTGCAAAAAATAAGAGCATAGAAAAATCTGAAATCAAGCAAACTGAACATGGTTCATCTAAGGGATCATCACCATCTGATAAGGGATCTACCTCAGAGACTCCAGCTAAGAAGTCTTCGAAAAAGATATCGTGCTTCAAATGTCACGTCAAGGGACATGTAGTAAGCTGCTGTCCTAACAAAAAGAGTGAAGCACAACTTAGTGAAAAACAGAAAGGGAAATTACCAGTGAAGGAAGGTGATAGTGAGGAGAAAGGCTCAAATTCTCCAAAGAAATCTGCTGCTAAGCAACCAGAGAATGTTGCTGTTGGTGAAGATAAGGCTGAAAAAGGAACTCCACAAGTTCCTCGTTTTCAAAGAAATCAACAAAGATTTCAGCCTAGATCTCCACCAGGCAGATATGAGAGACCTAGAAGCAGTTCAACTAGAATGAACAATTTTAATGGATATTCAAATAATTTCAGAAGTCAAGGTCAATATCAAAATCGATACCAAAATAATGGTGGTCGAACTTTTTATAACAATGGCTTTAGAAATTACAACAATCAAGCTTCTTGGAATCAAAATTCAAGATATCAAAATCAAAATTTTCAAAGGTCAAATAGTCCAAACACATATAGGAACCCTCAGGACCAAAGACCTAGTGGAAATCAAAATCAAATTCCATCAACAGGTCTGAGATCCAAGACTCCAGTTAGGAGTAATGGATATTGGATGGATGTTCCAGTAGTTGGTGAATTTGGACGACCCAAGACCATTAAGGCTTGGGTCCCCCAATCTAACTAATTTCTTAGTTGGTGTGTGCAGGAGCTGCTAAGGAGGATTATAAACTTATGTTGATAATGGCTGCTCTAGGCATATGAAGGGGGATGTGAGATTGTTGATATATTTATATTGATTGATTTAAATTGAAGTTCAAAGTGCTGAGTCGACACACTAGATAACCTGGCAGATCTTTATACTAAAGCTTTTGACAGGGCTCGCTTTGAACACTTAGTCGAACTCAACGGGATGAGGAATCCTGAATAACTGGTTTTTCATAAGAATTTTTGTAAATAGTTTACTGCTTTTCTTAAAAATCAAAAATGAAAAAAAAATTTCTTGAAAAATAAAAAACATAAATAAAAAATAGAAAATTAAAAATGAGTTATCACTGTGTGAAAAAGAAGAAATGATAGTACATCAGCAAGTTAGACTGTCACACTGAAACTGAATTAAATTGCTTAAGTGTGATAGCAGCTTCATCATATGATGTACCAGTAGGCAAAAAGCATGAAATAATCAACTTACCAATGTGATATAAACTAAAATGAACTGTGTATGAGTGGGGAACACATCAGTGGTGTATGGTTTAATGACCTTAAATCTTGTGTTGATAGATTGCCAAAATCTGAATTTTTGGGTCTTTATACTGTTATTTCATGTGGGGATATCTTGGCTGTTCGTCTGTTCAGAACTAAAATTGTACATGACCACAGGAAAGAAAGTCACTTGGAATTAGCTCATTTCTATTTGAATGTCTGTATGTGTCCCGATACACACAATTTTGATCTGATTCTGAAATCTTCTCTGAAAAAAAATCATGTACCTCCTTTGCTGCATCCAGATATATGCTGACCTGGAGGTGCTAGGCAACGACAGCTTCTGCTGCATCCAGATACATGCTGACCTAGCTGTACGTTGTCGCGCTATAGATCTAATACACCCGAAAGAGGCCCTCAAGTGCCCAAAAGAAACCCAATAAACCTATATCAAACTGAGAAAAACTCATTTGATCTGTATATTATACCATCTCTCCTAAAGATCTATTCTGTTCTCTTCTCACCCTATTCCCAGTTAAGATTTCAGAAATCTGGATTGGACTTGTGAAATATGTGGTAGGGAAGATACTTGCATGATAGAGTGTGTTGTTTATATTTCCAGGATTTGATTAGTATTTATTTGGGTGTTCATAGTTAAGCAATCAAAACATGATAAAACATATTATATGCAGACCAGACATTGTCAGGATATCTTAAAGAATGACATCAGTATACTCACCTACTACGATGAATCTTTGTGCATACCTTGATCGCGGGGGTATATCCTGAAGTGGGACACGCTAGTATATCAGTAATTAATATTATCTTAACGTATCATACGGTAATGGTACTTGAAATGTTCATGCATTTTGTTTAAGAGGACAAACATACTGGTAATCGTCTTGGACTGCTTTTCACGAAAAATTAAATAGAGAATTATATAATAGTGTGAAACAGTTTGATTGTGCTGATATGATCTTCTTACCAGTGATTCTCACAAAAATAGAGTGTTTATTGCTTTTGTATTTACTTGCTTTCAGAAAAATATAAAAATCCAAAAATAGTGTCTTTTTCTGTTTAAAATTCTTAACGTACGAAAACTGTTATTCTTGGAGGAATTGTTACTGATAGGGGGAGACGGTGTTAGAAAGTGAGTTCAAAATTTTAAATCATGCGGGTTATAGGGTGTGTGATTAAAAAGTTTTGCGTGTTGATGAAATTGAAAATGCTTAATCTGTGATACAGTTTAACTATCTCTTGAATAATAATAATTTGTTTAACTTATGTTGAAAAATTCTTATGGTTTCTCGAGATATTTATTTTATAGTAACCAGATTGAAGCAATATGTTGCTGAGAAGTTGCTGTGTTGCTAAGTTGCTGTGAAGATGAGAGTTTGATTGGATGCATGGTAGAACCTCCTTTCTATATTGCAGACAAAGTTGAAGATTTTGAAGATTGCTATACAAATGCTGAACTGGAGTTTACTCAAACGCTAAAGTTTTGAAGATTTGGTGATTGGATGCATCAGCTTAGGGGGAGTCTGTTGCTGACAGAAGCTATTGAAGCTGAAGCTATACAAAGACCAAAGACAGTGCAAGATTACATGAAGATTGCAAGATGACTGAAGACAAAGTTATTTTATGAAGCTATTGTCAAGGGGGAGTTTGTTGGTGCATGTTTGTGACAACAGCTTAGATTTGGTCTTTGGATATCTTGTAATTAGTTAAACGATAAACAGTTAGCGGGTTTAGCTTTGTAATAGTTAGTTATAATGTTTGGGCTAACCAAACCCAATGAATTGGGTATGTGGGGGCGAATTGGGCCTGTCCAATTCGCAGTCCTTGTTGGAAACCTTGGCCCAAGTAGCAAACCTTGTGTTATATAAACAAGGTTAGGCTTTAGGGTTTAGGTTAATCAGCCAAAACAGTTTGTGAGAGCAATTTCGTGAGAGACCTTAGGCTTGGACGAAATTGTTGTTGGTTAGGGTTTGATTGATTGTAATTCTTGTGAGATTGATAATCAATAGAAACCCAGTTTGAAAGTGATTTGGTTTTCTGTTCTTCTACACGTTTTCTGCTTATTCTGATAAAGAGGATTCCGCACTCTTGATTGGAAAGACAATTCTGTTGAAGATCCATACGAATAGGGGACCTACAATTAATGGTCTTAAGCGTTGTACCCACCACTCACATGATCAAGCAGTACCTTTCCTTAGCTATACATACCAAATGTAATCGTATGTAAACAGTTTGTAACATGTACTTCACCCCCGAAGTTATAAAACCGAAAACAGTTAAAAGAAAAGGGGGATATGAACTCACGGTTTTGCGTTATTCAATCCGATTGTAACTCAAAGTTTCCTCTGGTGTACACGACTACCTACAACGTACTACGATCTATCAGACTAGTGGGTCGTGCCTTGACTTAGTATTAATTAGTGTCTTTGAGTTACGTTTCATTGTGTCTTCAATATTATTCCAAGTTATATAATTATTTGTTAAAATAATAAATATTTTAACTTAAATTATATTTATTAAATTTGGAATAATAGTTAAAATAATATATTTTAACTTGTTACTTTTTATGTATTTATACATGTATATCCTTCCCAAGGATGGGTGTATTTATGCTTGTATTCTAATTTTTGTGTATTTCTGCCAAGTATCGGTGGTGTATTCCGGTGTGTATTTATACGTATGAGAATACATATTTTTATTGTGTTTATTAAGTATCCTTATACTTAATTTTTGTATCAACTTGTCCGGAATAATATCTTTAAAAAAATACATCAATATATATTTCCAAAATATATATTTTAGGAAATACTACTTAGAAAAATTATTTATAACTTTTCCCTTGGCAAAAATATTTATAAATCTCATACAAGTCTCAAAAATAATATATTTCCAAGTCTAACTTAGAAAATATATATAAATCCATTTTTCATCCAAAAATAATATATTTCAAGTTTATTTAAGAAAATACATTTTCTCCCAAAAATAATGTATTTCATGTTTATTCAAGAAAATATATTTTTCACTCCAAAAATATTGTATTTCATGTTTGTTTGAGAAAATATATATTTCTATTTACCAAAAATAATATATTTTCTCCTTGTAAAAAATATGATATATTTTGTAATAATTGTAAAAATCATATTTTTGGTTCTCTTGTGTCCAAAATACTAATTACCAAAATATACTTATAAATAAAATTTCCAAAAATTTTTTGTGAGTTATATTCCTTTGTTCGGTTTCTCCAATATTGTGGGTATAATGTATATGTTCATTCTCTTGGAATTTTGGTAATATTTTAGATTATAATTTTTGGTATTTTGATGAGTTATATTATTTCAAGTCCTAAAATAATATAACTAATACTCATAATATACAAATAATCACACATATGGTGACATCTAAATATATATTTTCCTAAATACATATTTAGTCACTTTTATTTATAAAAACCAACCTCCAATATTCATAATTTTTGTACCAAAAATTATGGCAAACTTTATATGAAAATTCATGATTTAAAATATACTTGTAAATATTTGTTTAAAAATATTTTTCTAAGTGTTTAATTTTTAGAAAAATTTTGCCATCGTTTCCCCTTAAAAATGGAGGTTTCCATGCTTTCAAAGCATATCAATTTCTTTTATAAATCAACACAATCAACAATAAATCAATCAACACTTACCAATTTGCCAAAATCAAGCATAAATTACTACTTCATGAACTTGAAAATTTACAAAAATTTATAGTAACTTACTAGTGTGTTTAGTAAGCTTAGTTACCCTTTAAAGTGTGGTTGTTTATTTAAAAACTTCATTTTTGAAGAAATTAGATCATCACAACTTGTAAATCATTTTTCTAAAAATATTTCCTCTTAGATTTTTCTTGTTAAATACATGATTCTACACTTGTTTAACCACTAAAAATGTGGTTAATTTCTTTAAGAACCAAGATTAAGTAAACTTTGTATTTTAAACTTGATTTCTTGAAAAACCATTCTTGAAATCATAGATTTACAAGACTTTACACACACTTTGATCATCACTTAACAAGAAAACAACTTTTTCTTTCAAGTTCATGATTTCTGTCACACCCCGACCGTGTTAAAACAAGGAAACCGCGGCGGAAATGTCGAGGAGTGGAGCGAAAAAATTATTGTTTCACAACCACGGATTCAAAAGTTTCGTTTTATTAAATATTAAACATTAACACTGTCTTGAATTTAAGTTAAAACACAACCACATCGTCTATCATTTGTTATTTAGTCACTATGGCCTCGTCCAGACCTAAGTGAGCATGCATCCTAGTCTCAATCAACGTCATTCGACACCACCTGAAACATATGTAAAAATAAATTCAGTAAACAAATGTCGTCGAGCACATAGGTTTTGTATGAGTGTCGGATTCATGGCTCGTTTATATGTTGAAATAACTCGTACAACTTCGTTAAATCAATATTAGAAAACCTCGTTTTGTGAAATGTTTGTGTTGTAAAATAAATAACCAAGTCGAAACAAGTTGGTTATAGTTTATAAAATCTCGATGCCATGAATCTTAACTCAAAACATTTGTTTATGTAAACCCAATCGTAAATCGTTCTGGTCAAAAAACTCGTATGGTTTATATCGTATAGTAAACATCGTTGTGTGACATTGTTTAAAATCGTTCGTCCAAGTGAACTAAATAACGCCATGGTATGTAATATGATAAAAGCACTTATATATAAGAAGTACCAGGGGCGTATCTACCATGCTTTTATCACATTAAACCCGTCCCGTTATTTAAACACTAACCAAAAACCAATCGTTCATTCAATTCGTTTAACTTGTTTAAATCGTTCAATCATTTCAATCGTTCAAAATCGTTCAATCGTTCAAATCGTTCTCGTTTTAATTGTGAAAACTATTTTAGGTCATCTCGTGGAATACATTCAAACCTTCCTAACTCGTCCATCGTTCAACTCGTATTAACAAACCACCAAAGGGTAAGTTAACAATTAACAGGTTCAGTCGTTACCCACATAACCCCTACACATAACCATGAGTGCAGTCCGATAACGGGATTTGTCAGATCCTATGGTACCATAACCTAATTCTGGTTGGCTTGGCCAAAGCTAATGAATGTCATTCGGTATGTAAATACGTCCAACAAGTTCATTCACATTATTGAAATCGTTATTGTTTAATATAAACCGTAGTATTCGTTTTTGAAATCATCGTTTAAAAGCATCGAAATTGTTTAACACATATGAATCACCCCAAAACAATTGAAAACAGTAAAATAGAGGAACTATGTACTCACATTGAAGTGCAAAGTATACTTCATCTAATGAACTAGCAAAGCTTGAGTAACCAAGGTAATCAAATATCACCTAGTAATCGGATCGCTAGTTAATAAATCGACACCTAAATTGGAAGATTGGGTAGAATGAGGTCTCGTAAACCAAATGAGTGTTGGAACTCATGTGATATGGTTTAACAAAGCCTACATTCTAAATCGGAACCTATCCTAAGTGCTTTCGACCCGTTACGACCCATTAAGGTAGCTTACGCCACTTTAACGCGTCGTTCGCGTGAATGCGCGTTCGAGACGCCTAACTAGTCCTATGACAAGTATTATATGCCCTAACATGTTTAAATATGTTGCATAATCAGTTTAGGTGACAAAAATTAAGTTACATATGCTTAAAATCCAATTATGCATGAAAAGGGCATTTTGGTCATTTTCCTAAGGCATATAAACTACCTATCATACAACTAATTAACTAAGTGACCATAAGGTATAACCTTGGAAGGTTATTCCCTATACAACTATGGTCATAAAACATGCTTGGTCGGATCCTAATGATTGACCAAACGGGTCGGGTTCGAAAGTCTAAGCGGTTGTCAAGACCGCTTGACTTACGGCCCTAAACAAGCACTAGACTAAAAGTGACGAGCTAAACATGTTTAACTAAGTTAGAAAACAGGTTTGATATCAAAACAAAGTGTTTTGATACCCAAAAATAGCTTCGTTGCAAAATACGCATAAACACGTACTTTGACAGAAACTTTGACTCGTCAGTTCGACTAATCGACGTGGTAATCAGTAGGTATAGTCACAAGGGACTATAACCATCGTGATTACGCTCACGTTGCAAAGTTCAAACGAACTTTGTGTTGACCAAATCATGGTCAAAGCAGAAAGTCAAACACTGTTTAACTTTCATGCTTGAAAAGCATAAAAAACATGAAAGATGCTTACAAAAGGTCCAAGCAAGGAAGAATTTGATCCAAAATACCCAGGTATGAAGTTTTTAACTTCAACTTAGAGCAAATTCAGATCAAATGTGTGAGAAAAGTGAATGAAACAAGTGGGTATTTATAGTAAGTCTTGAGTTTACAAGATCTTGACAAGTGTTTTTGCAAAAATCAAGGCTTAAATCTCACCATACACTTGTGCCCATAGATTACAATACAATTGGAGTTCAAAAACAAGCTCATTGTATCCAAAAACCATGTTGAAATTGCAAGAAATCAGCTGCACAAACCATATTCAATATTTCTGATTTGGGCATCAGTTGTGCCTTGCGAAGACTCACACTGAGTCCTTCGCGCCCCGCCTAGACTACTTTGACAGATTGTCAAGTTTAGTCCCTGGAAGTCCAAAACTTTGATTTTGATGCATTTTTGACGCTTTTAAGCCCCGTTAACCCAATTTTAAGGCTCTACAATGAAGTTAAAGCATAGGGAAGATGAAATATGCTTGAAAACATCTCTAATGTCGGTTCGTTTGGTCGTACAATTGCGTTATTCGGTTAATTACGACGAAAACTCGAACGGACGCGAAAACGATCCAAATTTCTCGACGGATGGTATTTTCGCATTCCAATCACTAAAATAAAATATTTTAATGATTACAAAAATTTTCGGATGTCCGGATATGTTCAGCACGTAAGATATGTGCGAAAATGCAAACTTATGCACTTTTTGACGCTTTTAGTCCCTATTGATCAAATAAGTTGATTTTCGCATACCAAACCCCTAAAAGACTATTTCTAAGCTATGTAAAGTATATTTAAGGTATGTTTAGCTTATGATCAAGTTCCGGAATGTTCGTTACAGTACGAATCAGTATACTTTCGTAGTTTGACACAAATAGTCCCCGCGATCGAATAAACTTATTTTCGACACACCAAACCCTCCAAAACTTATTTCTAAGTTATGTAAAGGTTATTTAAGGTATGTTAAGCCTATTTACTATTCTGGAGTGTTTGTCACGTTAAATTGATTACGTTTACGCATCAGTTTGCGTATAACTTTCTAGAATGCGATTTAAAGCTTGAAATCGAACTCGAATCAAATCGTAAAATCGTCAAACACAAATACACACATATAACACCAAAACACATCGTTTTATTGATAATTGATATTGTTTTACATCGTACATCGTTTACAGAGCACAATTGTCACAATTTACATGAGGATGATCTATTGATCTTTAACATTTTCATCTTCTCATCTTGCTAGATTATGTCTTTAATCACTATCTAGCAAGATTATATGATGATCAACATCAAAAACATGAGCAAACAACATTCAACAAGCATAAAAACACATAAACATCATGATTTCTTATGTATTTAGTCTTATGTTCAAGTTTCAAGTTCAAGATTCTTAGTATTCTTTAAGATTAACAACTTGTATCTTCTTTTAACCACCAAAATACGATTTAAAATGAAGTGTAGAGTGTTCTTACTACTAGCTCAAGGCTAGGGATGATCACTAGATGTAAATGCAGTGGATAAAAGCACAAGAGAAAGGTCCTTCAACTTCCACAAGCTCCAAGCTTCCTTATACACCTTCTAGCACCTTTGTATATATGTAGATTGGATTGAAGATGATTGAAGATGATGGTTGTATGGTGGGTGGTTCTTGGCCGTGAGTGAAGGAAAGGAGAAGAAGAAAGATGGTGTTGGTTATGTTGTGAAGAAATGAGAATGGTTATGATCTTAAGGTTACTTATAATACTTCCACACTAGTTTTATCTCATGGTTTATATGTTTAGTAAAGAGAAACATGATCTATTTTAATAACAAAATAAAATCTCTAGTGGGGCCCTTGTTGGCCGTGAACTAGGTGGGGGGGGGGTGTGTCTAGATTAGGGGTTAACCATAAGTTAGATTTCATGGTTAAAATTCAAGTATCTAGTTAGGTGTTTAGTTATTATATGTTTATATAGTGTGTTATGATGTTCAGGGACCATAACTAGCTTGGTAATGTTAAAACAATGCTTCTAGTGAAAATTTGGTATTTCAGGTAGTGTCCGGTTGTTCGGTTGGTTACTGGTTTGTTAAGGCGCTAATTTAGTGAGCTTTATGTTACCTTTGTGACAGTTTTGATTCCCGACACTTAGGAAAGCATTCAGGACCATTTAACCATATTTCTGCATGATATTAGAGTGTTTAAATATTGAATTTTGCTGATTTCTGCAGAATTCTGCAGTTTATGTGAGTTTTAGTCACTTTTCGGCACTTATTCTATCTCTAGGAAGGCATTTTTGTGATCCTTACTTTCCTACACACTACACTAGTGTAATACTTGGTTTCTGGCTCATTCTGTGTCTCAATACAATGTCTGTCTATGTACTGAACTCCGTCAGCATATTTCTGATTTATCTGATAACTGTGCTAACTGTGTTTCGCGCATCATTTGAACCAACAAAGTTTGCATGCAATAATGATATGTCATTTGCGATATATGATGCACATGTATGTATATGGCAATTGTCAGAAAGCAATTCAAGTACTGATTGTAATTCAGCACAGTCATTAAACACTAATCATTGTTTAATAATTGTACGGATACCCGGAATTTTGACAGTTGTCACATTCTCCCCCTGTTCAGAAAATTTCATCCTCGAAATTTAAACTACGTTAACTCCTTAGGGTTACGTTATGCGTGTATGGATATGAATAATACCAAAGTAAATAACCATAAAACCGAATCAAGACCTAATGAATCAGGTGAATCCAGGGACATATTACAACAATTGGAACCCATCGGTTAAAGTTACGTGTTTCAGAATTTGATGTCAAAGGATACGAGACGTACAGATGTATAATCTGGTGTGACTTAGTTAACAGGGGTTCAATAAAAGTAGAGTTTTGACCGATAGAATTCCAAATTATCATTTACAATATGCAAATGAGTTCTAGCAACAATAACATCCCGCTAGATGAACTTAGAACCAGCAAGCTCAAATGTAAGAGTGACATGAAAATGATCCGTTAACTTTCAAACAAATAAATGGATAAAATTAGTGTGTTGACATTAATGAATTACGAGAATGCACCGAAATGATATACAACCGAATCTGATGTATCATTGTCTTACTACATAGTTGCATTAAGAGTGTTTAAATGATGAGTCAAACGAAAGGTATACGTAGTTTCGTATGAAATGGTGGACCATGATTAGCACAAGCTACAAGTTTATACCGACACCACAAGGTGCCGTAGTGAATGACATAATTCAATAATAGTGGTGACCAAACAAGTTCACCGTGTTTGAAATCAAATGAAAGTGTAATGAAGCAAACCTAAGAATTTGATTCCAACGACATCGTAAGATTTTCAATTGAATATGGAACACCCAAGAACTATTGTTTTTAACCGAAGATGAAGAAGCAATAAATACCGCAAGGCATTCGATCGATAATGAAAGAACCGTTAGGAGGTACACTGGAATATAAAATGAATTTATGTACCATTGTCTTAACACACGATTGTGTTAAGACTACTTTAATCATGATGAAACAGAGCGGATTTAGAGAAAGTAATTAAATAAACAATTAAATCTGTGGGTGGGATGTGTAAACGAGATTAGCGCAGGCTTCAAATTAACGAGACACCACCACAGGGTGTTGGAACCAACAGACGACTAAATGGAGTCGTAGACCAAACAAGTTTAATATGACTCGGAACAAATGAAGCGCTTGTTAAAATGAATTTGAATATGATGCTTTCAATACATCACATGGTGTCTTGAATTGAATATACAAAATGGTCAAGTTCAAGCAATTGAACTTGGTTTCGGCGTAATCTGACAATAAACGTATGTATCGACAAGGGAATTTCGGCATGGTTACAAGGATAAACCATGTATGTAATTGAAAAGAAAAGAAATTTCAAGAAAGTTTTGTTGACCCAATATCAAGGAGTTGATACTTACAATAATGCATAAAATCCGAGTCACAAGGCAATAATCGGATATAGCGAAATAATATTTGCAACTTTGATGAAAACGATTATTAGAAGGGAAGCCACATGCGTAACAAACGATTGCATGTGTATCATATGAAATGATCGAGTACCGAAGCAATGAGTGTTCGCTCAAATGAAGAAAATTGTCATGATGCAACTACCATTAGGAGGAGCAGAGATGTAAATATCTACTTGCTAGACACAAAAGTGGAAATTTCAATATAAGAATTTGAGTACTTTATCTGTTCGGTTAACTGAAATAGCATGCCTGGCAAAATAATGGTGTTGGCCCGAGTTAATAGACGCGGTTTTTACGAGATAACCTCTAATGGACTTTGACATAAGTCCCCGAAGGTCCTAAATGCACGTTTCGTAAACCCTCAAAGTGTTGTATTCTGTGTGTAACTGTTTTGTGTACCGTGTATAAACACAACATTAGTGCATATCTAAAAACAAATTTTTGACTCGGTGTTCTTCGGTATACTTTCTTCCTGAATCCGCAACTGATGATAAATTGGTCAAAGATCAATCTTAGATTGGTAGTTGGATCCTTGCAGTTGGTTGAATAAATCGTTAATCCTCGGCAAGAGTTGCCGACTCTTGATGGTTAGCTTGTTCAGCTCCTGGTAGTTGATGCACTTTCGAAAACTACTGTCCCTCTTCTTGACAAACAGCACTGGAGCTCCCCAAGGCAAGAAGCTTGGCCTTATAAATCCCTTATTTAGCAACTCCTGAAGCTGCACTGACAACTCTTGCATCTCTGAAGGCGCAAGTCGATAAGGTGCCTTTGCTACAGGCGCGACGCCTGGAACCAAGTCAATGTGGAATTCGACTTGTCGTTGAGGAGATAATCCCAGCAAGTCTTCGGGGAAGACTTCAGGATATTCCCTTACCATAGGGATATCTTCGAGCTTCGGTTCTCCGGCTTCTTTGTCCACGACATGAGCCAAGAAGGCAACACATCCTTTACGCAAAAATTTTCGTGCCTTCAAACAACTGTTAATCCAAAGAGGCGTATCCTGCTTCTCCCCATGAATCACGATCATCTCTTAATTCATCATCGGGATACGGATAATCTTCTCATGGCATACGATCTCTGCTCGATTACTCGACAACCAATCCATCCCAACTACTACGTCGGAGCTTCCCCATTCAACTGGTAGAAGATCTATCGAAAACTGACGCTCTCCAAGCTCTATATCACAACCTCTAATTACTTCATTAGCTTCTACTAGCTTCCCATTAGCTAGTTCTATCGAGTACGGGATGTCTAACTTACTTGCAACTAAACCAAGTATATTCTTAAACTCTAGAGATGCGAAGCTATAGTCGGCACTGGTATCAAATAGCACAGATGCAAAATGTTGATTAATAGGGAACATACCAGTGTATACGTCGGGATCCTGGCGTGCTTCACAAGCTCCGATTCGTGAAGACTCTTCCTCGCTTGGTTCTTCCTAGGGCAATCTTTCCTAAAGTTCCCCACGTCCCCACATTTGAAGCAACCTGGAACTCTACCATCATCGTTTCCGTCTTGGTTGCCGTCATCATTTCCTCCTTGTCTGGGATACTTCGCCCAACAGGCATCCCTGTTGTTTTTTTCCTTTCCGCACCTATCGTACTTAGGCCTAAGACATCGACCTTCATGGTGAAACTTGCACTCATCACATCTAGGCTTAGTCCCCAAGTAAACCTTCCTGGAATGCCCTATGCCACCACAGTCAAAACAACCTTGACCTTGTTCTTGATCATTACGGTATCCGCCCTGATAGTCATTGTTGTTGTTTCCTCCATGATTTCCGCTACCATCTTGACCTCCATTTCCCTATCCCACTCCGGACCAACACGTCTCCTTGATATGCCCCACTTTGCCACAGTTATCACATTTTCCATGTTTACATCGCCCGGTATAAGGACGTCAATAATTGTCGCACTTAGGTAGGATACCCATGTACCTTTTTCCCTTTTTAGCATTGTTGTCGTTATTCGCCCGAGTATCCTTTTGGAAATCGGTGAGCTTCCTTTTGTTCTTCCCGGATGACTCCACATGAGTCTCCTTCTTCTCGTCACGGGTTGAAAGTTTTTCCAATTTAATCGCTTCTTTAGTGAGCGCCACACTTAAGTTACTCGCATCGATAGTTGTTGGATGCGTTGATGCCGTTATCAAGCTCAGAATCTGAGGTGCCAATCCCCAGACAAATCATTCTATCCTCTTAAACTCTGGTTCCACCAGATATGGAACAACTCGCGACAAATCGTGAAGTCTCTGCACATATTCCACCACCTTTGGACCTTCCATCTTCAGGTTCCAGAATTCAATTTCCAGCTTCTGGATATCCGCCTGAGAACAATATGTCATACCCCGACCACGTAAAACAACAAATCATGGCTGAAACGTTGGGGAGTGTTGTAACAGAATCATTGTTTCACAACACATGGAATTTAGAATATTGTTTTATTACATAAAAAGTTACATTGTCTTGGAATTTGATCAACAAACAGTACAATTGCCTTTCAAGTTTTTATAATTACTAAGTCCCATGTCCGTCCTATGTAAAGCAATCAACAGTCGTCACGAAATAAAACCTGAAACATATGTGAAAGTAAATACGTCAGCATAAAAATGCCTGTGAGTAACATAGGTTTTGTTAATTAGATTCATGGCTTTGGATCATATAAGAAAAAATTATATGTTTATAAAAGTAGCCATGAATCCTTGATAAAAGTTTGGTTTCTAGAACACTTTGCATTGATATATAAGTTGTAGTATGCATAAAATATACCTTGGTTTTAAGAAAGTCGGATAAGTAATATATTAAAATATATTTTAGTTTCAAAACAGTTAAACAGATAGTATATCAAATATACTTTAGTTGTTAAAATAATAGTTTTCGGTAGTATATCATAAGTATACTTTGGTTTGGTAAATAACATATCAACTATGTTTTAGTAAATAACAAAATATATGTTGGATTTGTACATAGTATATCAAATTATACTTTGGTAAATAATATCACGTTGGTAGTATGTCGGAACATACCTAAATCCTGGTTTGGTAATATATCAAACTATAATTTAGTAAACAATAGCATATCAAATTATGCTTTAGTAAACATTATCACGTTGGTAGTATATCGAAATATACCATAAATCGCGATTTAGCAATACATTCAAACCTTAGTGCATCAAACTACACTTTAGAGACAATAGAAATACCACAAAGGCAAATTCTATTTGGTTAAAATTTGGTTTCTGATATTCCATACAACAGGAATGGGGTGTCTAGTCCTATAGCGCTATATCATACTACCAATCGGCTTGATCATTGTTAATGAATGTATAAATAACAGTATAAATGAACAATTAGTTCTAACAAACCTTGGAAATCAGTCGTTTAAACCATAGATAATAGTTCAACTCGTCAAAAGATAGTACTTATGCATGTGAAATCATATAGTCGAAATCATGAAAATAATGAATAGGCACATATGAATCACCCCAAAACATTTGAAAACGTAAAAGAGGGGACTATGTACTCAACTTTGGGTGCGTTTTTATATGTTAACACAATCCCTCAAATTGTTTATTCGTCCTAAATTAAATAAGAACGATTTAATAATCAAAAACCCACAAAAATACATAAGTTTCTCCGATACTTAGAATTTTCACATAACCTTGAGATCTTCTCAAAGAGTTATTATTTTTTATTATATTGGTGTATTTATGTATATATGAGTTCATATACATATTTTAAGAACTTTGCGACTTGAACGATTTTATTGGTGACTCTCATCATGTTGTAAGCAATATATCTACGATTTGCGCGTCATAATATATATACTCAAACGTAACATACTATTTAGGGTTGTAAACGAACCGAACGAACATGAACGAGACCTTGTTCGTGTTCGTTTGTTAAAAAATATATGTGTTCCCGAACCGTTCACGAACACTTATTGAACGGGATTTTATGTTTGTGTTCGTTTGTTAAGGAAATGAACTTGATCGTGTTCGTATGTGTTTGTTTGTTAATTTTAGGCAACGAACGTTGACGAACACAAATGCGCACAAACTAATGTTCATGAACATAAATGGAAACAAACGAACAAAAAAAATCGTTCATGAACAGAATATATAATACACTGACACTTATTAGATATTTAATTTGTTAGAATTTTGATATATTTAAATAAATATAAAAACTAAAATCACTAAAACACAAGCGAACACGTTACCGAACATTCACGAACATAAACGAACGAACGCGATCTCTGTTCATGTTTGTTCGTTTAACTAAATGAACGAAATTTCTTGTTCATGTTCGTTTGTTTAATAAACGAACGAACACAAACGAACTTCCCGCCGAACGGTTCACGAACTGTTCGCCGAACGTTTGGTTCGTTTACAGCCCTAATACTATTATACTAATAATAGCATGATACACATAATCTTGTCAAGTATTAACATGTCATCACACACATATTTATAAAACACATAACACATAAAATTTACCCATGAACAACCCATTATAGTGTATGTCGAAAAACACTTATTTTAGCGATTTGGTAACATTTTTGGGCGTTGGAAGTCACGTATGACTAACCAAACACCAAGTAAACTTAATATAAGTTAAAATACTTATTTTTATATCAAAAATATCAGTTTACTTACTGATCTAAAACAGTTTGATAAAAATAATCCGAAAAGCCGATTTTTAACCGTTTTACCGCATAGTTTTGCATCAAACGTTACCCTAACCATCCCAAATCAAACGACTTGATATTTTAACATAACCCATATTATTTACTGAATAAAATAGTGGTTATACTCATGATAGTGCAGGTCTCACATATAGCACATAAATCATGCAAATTTCACATATTTTATCACTTTTTAAGCTATATGTACAACATGCAAAGCTATCAAACCTATGTCAAAGTTTCATGCCATTATAATATACCAAATGATGTTATTTTTAGTGTTTATAACCTGTTCTAAAACACTTTTGTCATACCATCATCTTTTTATCATTTCTTGAGCTTTAAATCAACATGTATTCTTATGTACAAGTGCCTAAAGCACACTATCATATCAACATCATTTTATATGAATCTAAATGCAAAAAATATGCAACTTATTCATGTTTATTTTCTGATGTATTTGAACATTTATCATATCATGCATATATCATCAAAACCCTTGCATTTTAACTATCATTCAAAACTGGGCTGTTTTCGGGAATTTTAATAAAATAGTTAACTAACTCCAAAAATTCCTAAATTTTTACAGAATGTTTTAAATGATCCAAATATTATTGTGTAAAAATATCGGGATCCAATTCATTACCAATATTTTATAAAAAAATCATTTACCGGATTACAATCAGATTCGTCACTTTCTGACTGCAGCCCACGGAATAATTTATTTAAAATTAATCGTAAGTCCGATTGATAAAATTCCAGTGGGAGAATTACAAGACATCAGTGGTCATCTACAGTATAAATTTCATGAGCTAATTCTACACAGATTTCAAGTTATGTTGAAAACATAACACACATTTTCTGCAGTAAAAACGCAGGTTTTGCTGCTGTACAAAATGGACCTTTAAAAATAGTAAACGACCTCAAAAAAATTTGATTCCAATGCCATTTGATTCGTTTTTAGAAAAAATATAATTTAGACTTCAGAAAATCGAGTTTTCGATTTATAACGGTCCGTTTACAGCCAACTGAAGTTGGCTGTAAATGTTACTCAGCGTGCTGTTAATCGATTAAATGTTACTAAAACATGCAAGCAAATATCCTAAACAAGTGTTTATCAAGAAATCAAACTCAAAACTCATACACCCATATGTACGGTTTATATACACCCATATACATCACCATTTTTATTTTGTATCAAGACCCATTTCTTTTTAGATTTCAAGTTTGTGAAAATTCCAAGATTCAAGAGAAACTTTAAATCATCAAGAACAACCAAGAATCAAGAGTATGATTTAAACATAAATGTTATACCTTCAAGATTCAAGTAAGTTGTTGATGAGATCTTGATGATATGGAGCTTGAAATCACTTGAAAGCACCTTGGAAACACCTTTGGATCTTCACACCAACTTGAAATTAGCTTGAAAAGGGGTTTGATCTTCAAGAACAAAGTTGGAAAAATGGAAATTGTGATGAAGGTGGGGGGTTACGGTTGGGAGAGAGAGAGGAAGGGAGAGGTTGAGTGAAGTGAAGTATAGTGGTGTATTTATAGGACAAAATCTAAGTTAAATCTTTGAAGATCACAAAATATCAAAAAGGATCCAAGGGAAATCCAAGAGATATCATGAAGGATTTTGCAAGATATTGTAAGGATTTTGGTGGGGTCCCCTTATGGTGACCGTAAATATCATATGGGGGGGGGGGTAAGTGTAAATTTGAATGGTAAAATAGATAAAAACAGGTATTTACTGGATATCGGGTATTTTATCTAGCGTTTAAATCCCGGTTTATGGCGTTCTAAATTATTTTTATTATTCTATAAAAATAAACTCGCCAAAATATAACTGAAATAAATTTCAGTTGCCGAGACTGGCTGTGTTGTCTGCGTTTTGCAGTATAAGCAATGTGTTGCGCAGTAACACGCGGTACGCGTTTAAACTTGAAAAATAACGTTTTTAAGCGTTTTAATTTATTTTTCAACACGAACCTGCTTAAAAATAAAATTTTAATCATAACAGAATATTTTTTTAGGATTTAAATATTATCCGGGCGGTCACCAACGTTCGTTTCGCAGTTTTGTCGTAATTAGTTCTAAAGTTCGAACAAACATGTTTTCGCCATACCAAATCCTTCGAAACTTATTTCTAAGTTATGTAAAGGTTATTTAAGGTATGTTAAGCCTATGTCACTATTCCGGAGTGTTTGTTGCGTTAAACTGACTGCGTTTACGCACCAATTTACATATAACTTTCCAGAAAGCGATTTAGAGCTTGAAATCGAACAAGAATTGATATGTGCAAACGATACACATATTTATACAAATCCCAAGTATGAAATACAATATTTCATTGGTTTGGTATTTGTTTGATGGTTGAAGTGACACAGGTGTCACAGTCTCCCCTACTTTAGGAAATTTCGTCCCAAAATTTAATTTTAGAGGAAACTTGTGTGTGCTCGAAAACAGAGTCGGAGAATGTAAGATAAAATAACATTGGTCAAGGTCCTGGACTTCTAGTAACTTAAATAATGCTATGTTTGCAATGTAATAAGGAACACTTATATATAGGAAGTACCAGCGGCGTATCCACCATGCCCCTTTCTACATTGTTCCCGTTTCGTTATTCCCATCACTATAGGTCTTAACACATGATAAAACTTGCTGTGGTTTCTGTGCACTGAATTCCATAATTATGTATGCATCCATAATTACGTAATTTCTTACACAGTCCGCACAGTTCATTTCATAATGCGTAGAGGAAAGATCAATCGAATAAACATGAAGTGACTTGACTAGACCATCAAATGATCTTTTTAACTAGATCAACGAACGATCTTCTTAACCAGATCAACACATGATCTTCTTATCTAGACCGTCGTACAATTTCTTTAAATAGACCACTAATGGGCCTTTTTTTTTATTGAATCAAATAATCGTTTTGAAATAGCACTTTGGAATCCAAGCTTCTTACTATTTGCATAGAAAAGCCCCTTAAGGAATTTAAGATAGTACTTTGAGTATCCTTCTGAGAATCCAACATATGAAAATGCGGAAGATTCTACTAGGACTTGGATAGCGAGCTTTAGAATCACACATAAACACATAATCACATAATCGCATAGTTGTTAACTTAGTTATTAGCTCGTTCATTAACTTGAATTAATGCATTTAAAGTACACCAGAAATCCAATCGAGGACTTCCATTGGTACTCAAAACATCCCAAGAATCTAACTATGAAGATAGGAAGATCTTATAAGGATTTGGCTTTGTCTTGGTCGTATCGTAACATTTGTATTAGAGCACGCAATGAATCCACTTAAGGACTCATGAAAGTACCTTTAGATACCAAATCAAAGATTTGAAATGGTATTTCAAGTATTTGTTTAAGAATTTGTAACTTGTACCTAGTACTTTGTTTCTTAAAAGAAACGAGTACTTAGGATTTTTTGGGGAGATCACAAGTGATCATAAAAATGACAGAACCACACGAGTAGTTTGTCTTTGGGTCGGCATCATGGGGTTGTACTAAACATACACACAATCGTATCAGTTTCGTAAAATAAAATTGAAACAACAAATTTTATTTATGTATCAACTGAGTCGATTCAAACATCCAAAAGATAACATACAAGGAAAAACAAAAGACTAATTGTTCACTGCTGCATCGTCGTTTGCATTTGCCTCGTTTATGTTGAACACTCGTCCACGCGCTGGATTTGCATTAACAAGTCTTGGGCAATTGTTTCATAAGTGAGTAAGGTCACCACAGTTATAACACGACCCGGGTGGGAATTGTGCTTGAACAACCGCAGGATTTGCAGCAGCTTGGTTAACATAATGACAGGTATTAACCAAATGTCCCAATCGCCCGCAGTGGGTACATTTGTGACACTGCACTTGCTCCAGATGATGACGGTTGCATTTGTTGCACAAAGGTGCGGTACCAACATAGTTTTTCCTTGTATGAGGTTGTGCTGGCTGGTTTGGTGCAACCTGATTATTCTGAGCAACTACGGCAAAGTTTTGTGAAGCCTTGCGCTTCTTCTTCTTGGATGTCTCGGCCTGTTTATCTTGTGCAGACTTGGCAGATGGTTTCGGGTCGCCCTTTCGAAAAAGCTTACCTTTCCTGATCTGGGATTCAATCAGGGTAGCAGACAATTCAATGGCCTGTCTGATTGTAGTAGGATTGCTACCAGTAACGATATCCTGAACTAGGTCAGGAAGACCATCAATGTACTTTTCAATCGCCTTCTCCACCGGCGTAACCATAGCAGGACATAACAGGCTCAGCTCCTCATAACGATCAGTATAGGCTCGATGTTCACCACTGTCTTGGTTCAAATCGTTGAATTCTCTTTCCAACGCTCTAAGCTCATGACGAGGACAAAACTCCTTCATCATTAGAGCCCGAAGTTCCTCCCAAGTTTGAGCTAGTGCCACATCGGCACCCTTATCACGCATCACACCGTTCCACCATGTAAGAGCGCGCTTCTCGAACACACTGGATGCAAACTCAACCTTACGCTCATTCGGACATTGCACATGTCTGAATGTGCTCTCCAAACTTTCAAACCATTGCAGGAGCGCGGTTGCTCCTTGAGTCCCAGAAAGCTTCAAAGGTTTAGCAGAATTGAATGTCTTATAGTTGCACGGAACAGGTGCGTTGTTGTTTGCTTGGTTTAACTGGATAACTAGGTTTGGGAGTACAACAGCGATTTGTTGAGTGATTAAGGCTGCCATTGCGGCGTCTTGAGTTTGATCACGTCGAGGAGGCATCTAAAAGAAAAGGAACACGAGGAAATGTGTGAGATTGACATAGAACAATCAAAAGGAGAATTGAAAACATCGACAAAACGAAGGATGGTGGTCGTTTGTTCGTTACTTAAAACAAACAAACAACACAATGACTAATCAAAGTAAACAGGTCTACATAATTCATAATGAAGACATGCTTTAGCCTATAAGTGGACACTCACCCCAAGAGTTCCCAGGTAAGAGTGACTGGTCCGATTATGTGGATTTGTACGAACACTCTAGCCTTAGACAGAAAACTCAGGGTACAGGCACCCACCCTTCCGGATTGAACGTGTTCACATTATTAAGACTCAAACTTTGACGAGATTTGAAAACTTTAAAGGCGTAAAGCCTAAAACTAATCATCTAAGGATAGATGATCGATTTTCAATTGGAATTGAGATTTGTGTACTTGTTTTGGTAATCACCTAAGGATAGGTGATAGTATTGTTTTAAGATCTAAACACAAGGTAACTTGTGTTAGGGTCCTAGGAAGGTTATAGTCTAGGTCAAAATTTTACTAATAACCTAATTCCCTATAACCATGAGCTCTGATACCAACTCTTCTGTCACACCCCGACCACGTAAAACAACAAATCGTGACGGAAACGTCGGGGAGTGTTGTAACAGAATCATTGTTTCACAACACATGGAATTTAGAATATTGTTTTATTACATAAAAAGTTACATTGTCTTGGAATTTGATCAACAAACAGTACAATTGCCGTTCATGTTTTTATAATTACTAAGTCCCATGTCCATCCTATGTAAAGCAATCAACAGTCGTCACGAAATAAAACCTGAAACATATGTGAAAGTAAATACGTCATCATAAAAATGCCTGTGAGTAACATAGGTTTTATGAATTAGATTCATGGCTTTGGATCATATAAGAAAAAATTATATGTTTATAAAATAGCCATGAATCCTTGATAAAAGTTTGGTTTCTAGAACACTTTGTATTGATATAAAAGTTGTAGTATGCATAAAATATACCTTGGTTTTAAGAAAGTCGGATAAGTAATATATTAAAATATATTTTAGTTTCAAAACAGTTAAACAGATAGTATATCAATTATACTTTAGTTGTTAAAATAATACTTCTCGGTAGTATATCATAAGTATACTTTGGTTTGGTAAATAACATATCAACTATGTTTTAGTAAATAACAAAATATATGTTGGATTTGTACATAGTATATCAAATTATACTTTGGTAAATAATATCACGTTGGTAGTATGTCGGAACATACCTAAATCCTGGTTTGGTAATATATCAAACTATATTTTAGTAAACAATAGCATATCAAATTATGCTTTAGTAAACAGTATCACGTTGGTAGTATATCGAAATATACCATAAATTGCGATTTAGCAATACATTCAAACCTTAGTGAATCAAACTACACTTTAGAGACTATAGAAATACCACAAAGGCAAATTCTATTTGGTTAAAATTTGGTTTCTGACATTCCATACAACAGGAATGGGGTGTCTAGTCCTATAGCGCCATATCGTACTACCAATCGGCTTGATCATTGTTAATGAATGTATACATAACAGTATAAATGAACAATTAGTTCTAACAAACCTTGGAAATCAGTCGTTTAAACCATAGATAATAGTTCAATTCGTCAAAAGATAGTACTTATGCATGTGAAATCATATAGTCGAAATCATGAAAATTGTGAATAGGCACATATGAATCACCCCAAAACATTTGAAAACGTAAAGAGGGGACTATGTACTCACCTTTGGGTGCATTTTTATATGTTAACACAATCCCTCAAATTGTTTATTCGTCCTAAATTAAGTAAGAACGATTTAATAATCAAAAACCCACAAAAATACATAAGTTTCTCCGATACTTAGAATTTTCACATAACCTTGAGATCTTCTCGAAGAGTTATTATTTTTTATTATATTGGTGTATTTATGTATATATGAGTTCATATACATATTTTAAGAACTTTTCGACTTGAACGATTTTATTGGTGACTCTCATCATGTTGTAAGCAATATATCTACGATTTGCGCGTCGTAATATATATACTCAAACGTAACATACTAATAATAGCGTAATACACATAATCTTGTCAAGTATTAACATGTCATCACACACATATTTATAAAACACATAACACATTGTAACACATAAAATTTACCCATGAACAACCCATTATAGTGTATGTCGAAAAACACTTATTTTAGCGATTCAGTAACATTTTTGGGCGTCGGAAGTCACGTATGTCTAACAAAAAACCAAGTAAACTTAATATAAGTTAAAATAATTATTTTTATATAAAAAATATCAGTTTACTTACTGATCTAAAACAGTTTTATAAAAATCCTCCGAAAAGCCGATTTTTAACCGTTTTACCGCACAGTTTTGCATCAAATGTTACCCTAACCATCCCAAATCGAAACAACTTGATATTTTAACATAACCCATATTATTTACTTAATAAAATAGTGGTTATACTCATGATAGTGCAGGTCTCACATATAGCACATAAATCATGCAAATTTCACATATTTTATCACTTTTTAAGCTATATGTACAACAAGCAAAGCTATCAAACATATGTCAAAGTTTCATGCCATTATAATATACCAAATGATGTTATTTTTAGTGTTTATAACCTGTTCTAAAACACTTTTGTCATACCATCATCTTTTTATCATTTCTTGAGCTTTAAATCAACATGTATTCTTATGTACAAGTGCCTAAAGCACAGTATCATATCAACATCATTTTATATGAATCTAAATGCAACAAATATGCAACTTATTCATGTTTATTTGCTGATGTATTTGAACATTTATCATATCATGCATATATCATCAAAACCCTTGCATTTTAACTATCAACCAAAACTGAGCTGTTTTTGGGAATTTTAATAAAATAGTTAACTTACTCCAAAAATTCCCAAATTTTTACAGAATGTTTTAAACGATCCAAATATTATTGTGTAAAAATATTGGGATCCAATTCATTACCAATATTTTATAAAAAAACATTTACCGACTGCAATCAGATTCGTCACTTTCTGACTGCAGTCCACGGAATAATTTATTTAAAATTCATCGTAAGTCCGATTGATGAAATTCCAGTGGGAGAATTACAAGACATCAGTGGTCATCTACAATACAAATTTCATGAGCTAATTCTACACAGATTTCAAGTTATGATGAAAAACATAACACACATTTTTTGCAGTAAAAACGCAGGTTTTGCTGCTGTACAAAACGAACCTTTAAAAATAGTAAACGACCTCAAAAAAATCTGATTCCAGTGCCATTTGATTCGCTTTTAGAAAACATATAATTTAGACTTCAGAAATTCAATTTTTCGATTAATAACGGTCCGTTTACAGCCAACTGAAGTTGGCTGTAAATGTTACTCAGCATGTTGTTAATCACTTAAATGTTACTAAAACATGCAAGTAAATATCCTAAACAAGTGTTTATCAAGAAATCAAACTCAAAGATCATACACCCATATGTACGGTTTATATGCACCCATATACATCACCATTTTTATTTTGTATCAAGACCCATTTCTTTTTAGATTTAAAGTTTGTGAAAATTCCAAAATTCAAGAGAAACTTCAAATCATCAAGAACAACCAAGAATCAAGAGTATGATTTAAACATAAATGTTTTACCTTCAAGATTCAAGTAAGTTGTTGATGAGATTTTGATGATATGGAGCTTGAAATCACTTGAAAGCACCTTGGAAACACCTTTGGATCTTCACACCAACTTGAAATTAGCTTGAAAAGGGGTTTGATCTTAAAGAACAAAGTTGGAAAAATGGAAATGGTGATGAAGGTGGGGGGTTACGGTTGAGAGAGAGAGAGAGGAAGGGAGAGGTTGAGTGAAGTGAAGTGAAGTATAGTGGTGTATTTATAGGACAAAATCTAAGTTAAATCTTTGAAGATCACAAAATATCAAAAAGGATCCAAGGGAAATCCAAGAGATATCATGAAGGATTTTGCAAGATATTGTAAGGATTTTGGTGGGGGTCCCCTTATGGTGACCGTAAATATCATATCGGGGGGGGGGGGGGGTAAGTGTAAATTTGAATGGTAAAATAGATAAAAACAGGTATTTACTGGATACCGGGTATTTAATCTAGCGTTTAAATCCTGGTTTATGGCGTTCTAAATTATTTTTATTATTCTATAAAAATAAACTCGCCAAAATATAACTGAAATAAATTTCAGTTGCCAAGACTGGCTGTGTTGTCTGCGTTTTGCAGTATAAGCACTGTGTTGCGCAGTAACACGCGGTACGCGTTTAAACTTGAAAAATAACGTTTTTAAGCGTTTTAATTTATTTTTCAACACGAACCTGATTAAAAATAAAATTTAATCATAACAGAATGTTTTTTTAGGATTTAAATATTATCCGGGCGGTCACCAATGTTCGTTTCGCAGTTTTGTCGTAATTAGTTCTAAAGTTCAAACAAACATGTTTTCGCCATACCAAATCCTTCGAAACTTATTTCCAAGTTATGTAAAGGTTATTTAAGGTATGTTAAGCCTATGTCACTATTCTGGAGTGTTTGTTGTATTAAACTGACTACGTTTACGCACCAATTTGCATATAACTTTCCAGAAAGCGATTTAGAGCTTGAAATCGAACAAGAATTGATATGTGCAAACGATACACATATTTATACAAATCCCAAGTATGAAATACAATATTTCATTGGTTTGGTATTTGTTTGATGGTTGAAGTGACACAGGTGTCACACAATACTTCCTACACATCAATTCTTTCAGCTCATCCCATGTCAAAGCATACGCAGCAGCCTCGCCCAACGTTTGAACCTGAAGGTTCCACCATGACAGAGCCCCATCTTGAAACAGTCCAAAAATGTACGTGACTTATTGCTTTGGAGTACATTTGCTCATTCGCAAAACAGAATCTGTATTCTCGACCCATCTCACAAATGCTACGGCACCTCCAGTGCCGTCGAAGTTTAGAGGCTTGCAGTCCAAAAACTGCTTGTAGGTACAGCCTGTGCAAGCAACATCATTCACAGAAGGCATTAACAAAGCACACTCGGAAATGTCCAAACGTATTGTAATGTGTCTTAGGTGACTTAAACATTACCGTTAGGTGGGTTATTCCCTGAGGTACCTCCGTTGTGTCAGTAGTGAAGAACCTCGTGCTGTGCGATGGCCTGTGTGATGTGCGCTTGTAATTCTGCCTCGGTCATGGGCAGCTGAATGATCCTTTAAGGAGGTATCTTTTAAGAAGACGTTCGTATCGGTCAGGTCTCATTCGTATAATAAATGTATCTAATTGTCTAGAGGTCGTATGTACATACACATAATAAATCATCATATCGAACAATCATGCAACGACAAAATCATAACATAAACAAGTAATCCAACAATGTGTTAAGTGAGAACATGACGATTGTGCTTTCATTAATTATCGACCACGGTTACATTTTTCACAAAAGGGTTTCATATCAAAAGGGACACAGGGTGACACTACCCTTGTCCAATAAGTCTGCCAATGTACAAAGATCACATAGTCAAAAGGTGGTCTTCAAAAGTCTTCACAATCCCGGCTCAATAGTGGTGCTCTCACCAAAGGTAATGCATCGGCATAGGACCAAAAACCTATTGTATTGATGGAGGGGGAGGAGGAGGGAGGAAAATCAAGCTGAGAATATGCGCGAGCTCCTCCTCGAGTTTGCACACATGACGAAGCAAGTAACGGACCTGCTGCTCAACAGTGAGGAATCGAGCATCAAACTCTCGGAAAGGAGTAAGAGGAGCAGGTGGACGTGCAAAAGGAGACGATGATGAATGAGGGGAACAAAAAGTAGGCTGATAAGGACACGGTAGGGGACGCGGTGTCAACTCAAGCTCCAAGACTCTGCGACTCATAACCTCAAATCAAAGCTAAAGCGAATAAAGTAACTCATTTTGAGTATAGCCAACAGAATGAGATGGATGATAGGGATCTGAAATCGGCATAGAGTATGGTGGGAGCCATCGGAATGGCATCAAGTGGTGAAGAAGTGAAAGGAGCAAAAGGTGTAGACTGAGGAAAAGCTGCTGAAAAATGATCGTCACGCGGGTGCTGGCCTGAAGTACCTTCCCCTGGACGGGGTGCAGGGATGTCCTGAAGGAAAACGATAGGCAAATCAGTACGATGGACGTCGGACTCCACAGGAGGAAAGGAGCAACATCAGCGGGTGCAGGTGGAGGAACAAATGGCTCAACAAAAGGAGGGTCAACAGGTGCAGGAACTGGGTAAGGAATAAGGGGTGCAATGTCTGGTATGCCAAAAGGAATAGGGTCATGATCAGGTAAGGGCTCAGGATCAGCATGTGCAACATCAGGCTGATCAATAGGAACAAAATCTGGCTCAAGACCAGGCTCAAGGTCGTGTGGAGGAGATGGTGCAGCTGACATCGCAGTATCATCATCAGAATCAGTAGCATAGTGCTGTAACCCAACTACCTGCAAAGCAGAAGACGTCACAGACTCAAAGGAATCTGAGACGGAGTGCAAACTAGTATCAGTGGATAACTCGATAACAAGGATCTCAGGAGGAGGAATAGCAACAACGTCCTCGTCTATCTCTCCATCACCATGGGCATCATCAGGAGGACCGTCAACAAACAGATCAATGTCATCATCAAACAGATCATCAAAAGGCCAATCCTCAGGAGGGATGACCACTAGAGGAACATGAGCGAGGATCGGTGCCACAATATGCTCACCATCGGGATGCCCGATGATAAGATGATCATGGACTGGAATGGGAACAACAAAAGGATTCTCGTTTTGAATACCATCAGCGAGCGGTAAGTCATCTCCAAAATCAGGCAACGCGAACGGCTGGAAGTCGTCCTCGTCGTCTGATAGCATATCTGGGTCGCTCTCAGTATCGGGTGTAAAGATCTCTGGCTCTGGTGCGATCTCGTCATCGGAAACAATAGCCATAGGGTCATCAGTGCGGACAATCCGCTCTCGGATGAAGACATAGTGTCTGTAACAGAATAATCATAACATATGCACATATATTAACCACTATCATTTAGTATGCAATCAAAGACATTGTATCATGAAATCATGTATCCTCAGTATTCCTCATGAATCCTTTCTATCCTCCCTAGTCTATCCCAGACTAGACCACAAATGTAAACCTTGCAATCATGTTTCTTGTCCTTTCGTTTGTAAAAATGTTTGTTCCATGGATCTGGGCGTTTTGTGTATGCAATGAAATCATGTTGTAAAAATATTTTTCGTGAGAGCCATAAGGATTGTAGTCTAGACTCGAGAAAGAATCCTAGTTCGTTACAATAAAAGCTCTGATACCAAACTGTCACACCCTGATTTTTGCGGAAGCGTGATTAAGTGTGACTTGCTTAATATCATTGCATTCAACCATAACAAACAATTATATGATAAACCAAAGATGTTCATCCATAGATTAAGTTTTATAACATTACAATAACATTGTTTTAGAATTCAAAAACACCCTTCTAATCCGAATTACAAACCATGCAAATTGTTTTAGGGTTCCATAAGGACTCGACAAAAGAAACTTCTAAAAACTAGGTTTTGGACTATGTATCTTATCCAGGATAAGATACACAACCCCAAACCCTTAGTCACCGGATGACATCTTTTATTCCAAACAACCATTGAAAACTTCCAACGCCCTCCAGATCCATACTTAGTTTCCTGAAATACATGTAGTTTGAAAACATCAACAAAAGTTGAGCGAGTTCATGTGTTTAGTGAGTGAGCTCGAATAAACATTGTAATCATTATAAGTATGTATGAATTGTAAACCCTGGTATGAAAGCAAACAAGGAAAACAAATGGGTGTGGGCTCGCTACACCCAAATAGATCTATCACTCATGTCCCTCGGTCCTACTACGAGGATTAATGGTCTTAAGCGTTGTACCCACCCCCGAAGTTATAAAACCGAAAACAGTTAAAAGAAAAGGGGGACATGAACTCACGGTTTTGCGTTCTTCAATCCGACTGTAACTCAAAGTTTCCTCTGGTGTACACGACTACCTACAACGTACTACGATCTATCAGACGAGTGGGTCATGCCTTGACTTGGTATTAATTAGTGTCTTTGAATTACGTTTCATTGTGTCTTCAATATTATTCCAAGTTATATAATTATTTGTTAAAATAATAAATATTTTAACTTAAATTATATTTATTAAATTTGGAATAATAGTTAAAATAATATATTTTAACTTGTTACTTTTTATGTATTTATACATGTATATCCTTCCCAAGGATGGGTGTATTTCTGCCAAGTATCCTTATACTTAATTTTTGTATCAACTTGTCCGGAATAATATCTTTAAAAAAATACATCAATATATATTTCCAAAATATATATTTTAGGAAATACTACTTAGAAAAATTATTTATAACTTTTCCTTTGGCAAAAATATTTATAAATCTCATACAAGTCTCAAAAATAATTTATTTCCAAGTCTAACTTAGAAAATATATATAAATCCATTTTTCATCCAAAAATAATATATTTCAAGTTTATTTAAGAAAATACATTTTCTCCCAAATATAATTTATTTCATGTTTATTCAAGAAAATATATTTTCACTCCAAAAATATTGTATTTCATGTTTGTTTGAGAAAATATATATTTTCATTCAAAAATAATACATCTTCTAATAATTCCAAGAAAATATATATTCTTCTATTTACCAAAAATAATATATTTTCTCCTTGTAAAAAATATGATATATTTTGTAATAATTGTAAAAATCATATTTTTGGTTCTCTTGTGTCCAAAATACTAATTACCAAAATATACTTATGAATAAAATTTCCGGAATATTTTTGTGAGTTATATTCCTTTGTTCGGTTTCTCCAATATTGTGGGTATAATGTATATGTTCATTCTCTTGGAATTTTGGTAATATTTTGGATTTTAATTTTTTATATTTTGATGAGTTATATAATTTCAAGTCCTAAAATAATATAACTAATACACATAATATACAAATAATCACACACATGGTGACATCTAAATATATATTTTCCTAAATACATATTTAGTCACTTTTATTTATAAAAAACCAACCTCCAATATTCATAATTTTTGTAACAAAAATTATGGCAAACTTTATATGAAAATTCATGATTTAAAATATACTTGTAAATATTTGTTTAAAAATATTTTTCTAAGTGTTTAATTTTTAGAAAATTTTTGCCATCGTTTCCCCTTAAAAATGGAGGTTTTCATGCTTTCAAAGCATATCATTTTCTTTTATAAATCAACACAATCAACAATAAAACAATCAACACTTACCAATTTGCCAAAATCAAGCATAAATTACTACTTCATGAACTTGAAAATTTACAAAATCTTGTAGTAACTTACTAGTGTGTTTAGTAAGCTTAGTTACCCTTTAAAGTGTGGTTGTTTATTTAAAAACTTCATTTTTGAAGAAATTAGATCTTCACAACTTGTAAATCATTTTTCTAAAAATATTTCTTCTTGGATTTTTATTGTTAATTACATGATTCTACACTTGTTTAACCACTAAAAATGTGGTTAATTTCTTTAAGAACCAAGATTAAGTAAAGTTTGTATTTTAAACTTGTTTTCTTGAAAAACCATTCTTGAAATCATAGATTTACAAGACTTTACACACACTTTGATCATCACTTAACAAGAAAACAACTTTTTCTTTCAAGTTCATGATTTACATAAGGATGATCTATTGATCTTTAACATTTTCATCCTCTCATCTTGCTAGATTATGTCTTTAATCACTATCTAGCAAGATCAAATGATGATCAACATAAAAAACAAGAGCAAACAACATTCAACAAGCATAACAACACATAAACATCATGATTTCTTATGTATTTAGTCTTATGTTCAAGTTTCAAATTCAAGATTCTTAGTGTTCTTTAAGATTAACAACTTGTATCTTCTTTTAACCACCAAAATACGATGTAAAATGAAGTGTAGAGTGTTCTTACTGCTAGCTCAAGGCTAGGGATGATTACTAGATGTAAATGAAGTGGATAAAAGCACAAGAGAAAGGTCCTTCAACTTCCACAAGCTCCAAGCTTACTTATACACCTTCTAGCACCTTTGTATATATGTAGATTGGATGGAAGATGATTGAAGATGATGGTTGTATGGTGGGTGGTTCTTGGCCGTGAGTGAAGGAAAGGAGAAGAAGAAAGATGGTGTTGGTTATATTGTGAAGAAATGAGAATGGTTATGATCTTAAGGTTACTTATAATACTTCAACACTAGTTTTATCTCATGGTTTATGTGTTTAGTAAAGAGAAACATGATCTATTTTAATAACAAAATAAAATCTCTACTGGGGCCCTTATTGGCCGTGAACTAGGTGGGGGGGGGGGTCTAGATTAGGGGTTAACCATAAGTTAGATTTCATGGTTAAAATTCAAGTATCTAGTTAGGTGTTTAGTTATTATATATTTATATAGTGTGTGATGATGTTCGGGGACCATAACTAGCTTGGTAATGTTAAAACAATGCTTCTAGTGAAAATTTGGTGTTTCGGGTAGTATCCGGTTGTTCGGTTGGTTATTGGTTCGTTAAGGTGCTAAACTATGAAGTTTAGTGAGCTTTATGTTACCTTTGTGACAGTTTTGATTCCCGACACTTAGGAAAGCATTCAAGACCATTTAACCATATTTCTACATGATATTAGAGTGTTTAAATGTTGAATTTTGCTGATTTCTGCAGAATTCTGTAGTTTATGTGAGTTTTAGGCACTTTCCTGCACTTAATCTATCTCTAGGGAGGCAGTTTTGTGATCCTTACTTTCCTACACACTACACTAGTGTAATACTTGGTTTCTGGCTCATTCTGTGTCTCAATACAATGTCTGTCTATACTGAACTCCGTCAGCATATTTCTGATTTATCTGATAAATGTGCTAACTGTGTTTCGCGCATCATTTGAACCAACAAAGTTTGCATGCAATAATGATATGTCATTTGCAATATATGATGCACATGTATGTATATGGAAATTTTCAGAAAGCAATTCAAGTAATTAATTGTAATTCAGCACAGTCATTAAACACTAATCATTGTTTAATAATTGTACGGATACCCGGAATTTTGACAGTTGTCACACCACGGGGCCGTGCTCAGCGAGCACGGGGCCGTGGCTGGAGTACTGTTGCATTGACTTGAAATTTTTCGGTTTGTTTTCTTAGAATGTCAAGCCAGAATAACGGAACCTCTTCAGCACATTCAAGGAACAGCCGCAGGGAACGAAGGCCTTCAATCGAAGCAACTCTTGTGCGCTATGTGATGGCACTATATAACAACTCTCAAATAAACCGACACCCTTGAATATTTTCCGACACCCCAAAATATTTTAAAATATCCCAATATGTCCCAAAATATACCCGTATGTGAAAACCGAGCCCGAAATACAATATAGCCTTAAAAATAAATTAAAAACAAGAAAAAGTAAGTTGAGGCGGGCCGCGTAGAACCCACCCCAACTCTTACGCGGGCGGTATCAAGGTTAAAACCTGATTTCGTTGAGTTTTAAGTTTAGGCGGGTCGCGTGAGATCGGAAAGATGGCACAGCCCGGTGATGATACGTGTCATCATCGTGGCAAGTTTATACGCTGACCAGGATCAGCTACGCTTTGACCGGGGATTGACGCGGGCCGCGTAAGCCCTGTCTTTGTTTTACGCAGGCCGCGAGAAAGACAGAATCAGGCCCTATATAAGAAGGGCATCAACATTCAGTTCCGATCGCTCACAAACGTTTCTCAATCTTAATTTCTGAATAGAAGGCATAATACGCGGGTATTATACCCCCCTAATTAGCGAAGTTCTGCTCCGTTGTAAGTATTATAACCCCTGGATACGTATTAGATACGCTGCCCGATTGATCTAGGGTTCCGTAATGGCTGTCGTGGTTCTGCCCGACGTAGTCATTGGAATGTCGTCTCGGGGAGGGTATTGCTAATGTTAAAATGGGTTATTATACTAGCGCGTGTACATTTGTGTAAATTTTAGATTATCACCAGGAAACCCTTACGAAAAATCTAAGACATCAATGTGAGTAATCCTTCTTTTTGTGTAAACCTTTTTGTGAGTAATCTCCTTTTTGTTAACAGTTTTTACAAACCTTAACTATTTTACAATGCAATTTAGCAGTTATTGAGTCTTTGTAATTCTTCAATTACTGCCGGTATGTTGGGGTTTTGTATACAAAATGTACTACACTGTGAGTAGTAAGTCGGGATGACCATACGTTACCATTGGACAATGAGTTAGCCAATGTGTAATATGACCCACAAGTCAGGTTTAACAGTACTAAAGGAGTAATTGTGTAGATATAAACATTGTAATCGCTCTCAATACTGTTTAAATTAAATTAATGTTTCTTGATTAAACTGGGATTCACTCACCAGTATTTCCCACTGACAAATGTTTTTAAAACGCGTTTCAGGTAACACAATGTGAAAGCCAATTAGAAGCCAGCTGGACAACACTGAAGGCTTAGAAAAGTGGCTATAAAAGTTACCTAAATAAAGAAGGCGTTTTAATTCAAATAAAATAAGATTTATCCCTGTAAATTAGTTTGTAATAAAAACTTGGGTTTCATCCCACTATGTTTATTTATATATAAATGGTGGTTTTACTCTGATAAACATTTCCTAACTACGGTCCTGATGAAAATTTCCGCTGACAAATTAGACAACACACGATACCACCAAAACTGGCTCGCGGCCGCCCGTTCCCGGGGATCAGGGATCGGGGGTTGCGACAGAAGGTGGTATCAGAGCTAAGCCACTGATTCAGCCACAGAGGTGTTCTGCTGACATCAAAATTTAAAGTGTTAGGAAATAAATTACGGAAATACGTGCATAACTGTATTCATTTGTTATGTCTTATTTGACTATTTGTTAGTTTACAGTATGAGCGACCAAGGACCATCTGACGCGTACCATCAATTGTCTGGTTCGCCTAGAAGCGAAGGCACCTCCTCTTCTCAGCCTACCCTCTCTGGGTACTCTGCTGATACGGAAGAAGGAATCTTTGTGTTTAAGGCTCAGTCAGAAGAGCCATTTCCTCAGAAAAAGAAGGGATGGTTCAGTAGAGGGGCACACGAGCGTAGGAAGCGTATGAAAAAGTTACAAGATCAGAGGGTACTAGCCGCAGCCAAGAGAGAGACAGATGCCTATGCCCAGGATATGATAAATAGGGGTATAGCCAACATCCACATCCTAGCCACTACTGCAGCTGACCCAAATCTGGAGCAAATAATAGCACCCCAACCACAACTGCCAATCCCAGACCAACCGATGGAGATAGAAAACCCTGAAAACCAAGTAGAGATGCATGACTTCAATCCGGAAGAAATTCCTAGGGTACCAGCACCAAACCCCCTAGACCCAAATTACGATCCTTGGTGGGATGACGTTAGGGACTATGTGCAACGCTACCCAATACATGAAGACACACCCATGCAGAACGTAGGAGCTTACCTAGGTTTGGACCCTTTAGATCCCTATTTTCACGATGAATACATTAGGGAAATTTTAAATGATCCTTACCGATTCCAGGCACCGACACCCACACACCAGGAACCCGCACCCCAGATTCTGAACCCAGTCCTAGAACCTGCACCCCCAATGAGTGCAGAAAACGTACAAGAGCTTAGGACATTTGGTTAGGAAATTCTAGAAAGTAGTGAACGGATGAGACAGGTGGGAGAGCGACTCGTCTGGAAGTACGACGAGCGCAATATGGATTTTTGGATAAATCCATATCCGTGATGTGATGGAGGAGACGGTAATAGTAATAATAATAATAATAAAATCAAATAAAATAAAATATGTGTGTACGGATGCCTATTACTATTAGTGTAATTCTATTTCAGTTGGTATTGTAATTTTTATTTCAGTACTAGTGTGTAATAGACGCATAGTATATGGAAATAGTGTAAAAGTCGCAATGATCGACGCTTTTGGCTAGATTGCGTGTCATGTGATTGACTATATTAATATTATTTTGTGATATTAATATGGGGAAAATGTTTAAAATTCAGATGGCCGATGAAGGAAATCAAGGAAATCTGAATAACGATAACCAGAGTAACATTAACGTGGTTATGAGAATCCGAGCATCAATAACAATGGAAACCAAATGGATAATAGTGCCGTTCAACACATAGTGGCACAAGGAATCATAGATGCAATGCCATTTATTATTCAAACAGTTCAAGAAGCGAATAAAAAAAGTAAACATAGCAGTAAGCGACCAATTGAACCAGAAAACAGCGTGAACAATGGACCCGTACTTCAAGTGCCCATTCCCAAAAGAAGAAGAACCGTGTCTTACGGTTGTTCTTACAAAGAATTCTGGTCCTGCAAACCAATAGAATTCTCGGGCAATGAAGAACCTATTGCAGCTCTACGCTGGATAGAAAAGACTGAGGCTGTTCTAAAAATAAGCAAATGTGCGGAAGAAGATAAAATAATGTTTGCTTCTAATCTGTTTAAGAACTCAGCTCTAGAATGGTGGAACACTGTCCTCCAATCAAAAGGAAGTGATAGGGTTTACAACATGGAATGGGAGGAATTTAGAAACATGGTAGAAAGGAAATTTTGCCCTCCTAATGAAAAAGAACAGATAGCAAACAAATTCCTAAACCTTAGGATGAATGGAGTGGATAGTAAGGGGTACACAAAGTTATTCTTTGAATATGCTAGAATAGTACCAACCCTTGCATCACCTGAACCAGTATTAATCTCCCGTTACATCTGGGGATTAATCGGAGAGATTAGACATGTAGTCAAGGCAGCTAGACCTCAAACTATAGAAGAAGCTGTAGAACTAGCAAATACCTTGACATATGAATTAATCCGTACTAGGGAAGAAGACCAGAGGAGAAACCTAACCCAAAGGCTTACTCAAGAATTCTGTTATGGGAATTTCAACTGTAGGAATATGGGTTCTACCTCTGCACCTTTCTGCAAGGTCTGCAAGAAAAAAACATTCGGGAAAATGCTCTACTCTTTGCAATTATTGCAAAATGCCAGGACACAAGGAAGAAGATTGCAGGAAGAAATCCAGTAATGGATTATGCTACAACTGTGGAGAAAAAGGTCATATCAGGCCAAACTGTCCAAAACTAGCCCCAGCTGCAAACAACAAGAACACTAAAAATGCTAGAGCATTTGTTCTGACTGCAGATGAAGCCAAGATGATTCCAGACGTGATAGCTGGTATGTTTTTAGTTAATGATGTCTTTGCTAAAGTATTATTTGACTCTGGTGCAAACCAAAGTTTTATTAATACTTCGTTTTGCAAACTTCTAAATCAGTCATTAACTAAACTACCACAAGAATGTCTAGTAGAGACAGCTAATGGAGAAACTGTTAGGATTTCTGAAATCTTGCAGGGAGCAAGAATAGAAATTTTAAACCAAAAGTTTATAGCAAAACTTTATCCCATGAATCTGGCAGGATTTGATATCGTTTTAGGAATGGATTGGTTAATAGCCAATAAAGCCAGTATTTTATGTGATCAAAAGTCAATCCAAGTAAATTTACCAAAAGGTAAAAAGATAACAATTAAAGGAGATAAATCATCTAGATCTACGAAATTCATCTCTGTGATGAAAACTGCAAGTTATATAAAAAAAGGTTCTATAGTGTATTTGATTTCTATAATCACTAACACTAAAGGAAAAGAACTAAAAGACATTCCAGTAGTGTCTCGATTTTCAGATGTCTTTCCAGAAGAATTACCAGGACTACCACCAGACAGAGAAGTTGAATTCAGAATTCACCTACTGCCAGGAACAGCACCAATTGCCAAAGCACCTTATCGTTTGGCACCCGCCGAAATGCAGGAATTGAAGAAACAATTAGATGAATTGCTGGAAAAAGGATTTATACAACCAAGTTCGTCGCCATGGGGAGCGCCAATATTATTTGTTAAAAAGAAGGACGGATCAATGCGTATGTGCATTGATTACCGTGAATTGAACAAAGTCACGATTAAGAATCGGTACCCATTACCGAGAATCGATGATCTGTTCGATCAACTGCAAGGAGCTCGATTTTTCTCTAAAATCGATTTAAGGTCAGGATATCATCAATTAAAGGTACAGGAAAAGGATATTCCTAAGACTGCCTTCAGAACAAGGTATGGCCATTATGAATTTACTGTCATGCTATTTGGTTTAACCAATGCCCCAGCCGCATTTATGGACATGATGAACCGAATATGTAAGCCATATTTGGATAAATTCATAATTGTTTTTATAGATGATATTCTAATTTACTCTAAGAATAAAGAGGAACATGCAACGCAATTGCACACACTTTTAAGTCTATTAAGAAAAGAAAAGCTTTATGCTAAATTTTCAAAGTGCGAGTTTTGGTTAGAACAGGTACAATTTCTTGGACACTTAGTGAACCATGAAGGAATTCATGTGGATCCAACAAAAATCGAGGCAATTACCAAATGGAAAACCCCTGAATCACCAACCGAGGTTAGAAGTTTCTTAGGATTGGCCGGTTATTATAGAAGGTTTATTCGAGATTTTTCTAGAATAGCCATTCCTTTAACTAAGTTAACCTGTACATCCATTAAGTTTGAATGGGGACCAAAACAAGAATAAGCTTTTAGAATTCTCAAGTAAAGATTAACTAATACACCCATACTAGCGTTACCAGAAGGAACTGAAGATTTTGTAGTATATTGTGACGCTTCTAAATTAGGTTATGGATGTGTGTTGATGCAACGTCAAAAGGTTATAGCTTACGCATCTAGACAACTTAAGAATCATGAAGAAAATTATTCAACCCATGATCTGGAATTAGGAGCTATAATTTTTGGCATTAAGATTTGGAGACATTACCTTTATGGTAGTAAGTTTACCATATTCACTGATCATAAGAGTTTAAGGTATGTTTTCGAGCAAAAGGAGTTGAATATGAGACAAAGACGCTAGATGGAAATGCTTAGTGACTATGATTGCGATATCCAGTACCATGAAGGAAAAGCAAATGTAGTGGCAGATGCTTTAAGTCGAAAGTATCATGAGAAGCCAAAAAGGGTACGTTCTCTTAAATTAAATCTACAAGTAGATTTAAATGATCAAATCAGAAAAGCACAAGAATCAGTAATCAAGGATGATGCTGAAAAACTAAAAGGTATGATTAAGGAATTAGAACAAGGAACAGATGGAATTTGGAGATTCCATAAAAAGAGAATGTGGATACCTAAATTAGGAAACCTACGTCATCGTATATTAGAAGAAGCCCATAAGTCTAAGTATACGATGCACCCATGAAATGATAAAATGTACCAGGATTTAAGGAAAAATTTCTGGTGGATAGGAATGAAGAAAGACATAGCAGCCTATGTTTCTAAACGTTTAACTTGTTCACAAGTTAAAGCTGAACATCAGAAACCCTCAGGTTTGTTGTAGCAATTAGAAATGCCAGTATGGAAATGAGAATTGATAACAATGGATTTTGTTACTAAATTACTCAAAACAAAGAAAGGAAATGATACAATCTGGGTGATTGTAGATAGGCTAACTAAGTCAGCTCATTTCCTACCAATGAAAGAAACTTTCAGTATGGAACAGCTAGCTAAATTATATGTAAATGAAATTGTTTCATTACATGGAATTCCTTTATCAATTGTTTCTGATAGGGATAGTTGATTTACCTCTCATTTTTGGTCAAGTTTCCAAAAGGCAATGGGAACCAAGTTAAATCTGAGCACAGCTTATCATCCTCAAACAGACGGACAAAGAGAAAGAACAATTCAGACAATGGAAGATATGCTTAGAGCTTGTGTAATTGATTTCAGAGGTAATTGGGATGATCACTTACCTTTAATAGAATTTTCTTATAATAATAGTTATCACACAAGTATCAATGCTGCACAATTCGAAGCACTTTATGGACGAAAGTGCCGAACCCCAGTCTGTTGGGAAGAAATTGGGGAAAAACAGCTATCTGGACCTGAGATAGTGCAAGAAACAACCGACAAAATCATTCAAGTCAAGGAACGACTGAAAGCAGCACGTGATCGACAGAAGAGCTATGCCGATAACCGACGCAAGCCATTAGAATTTCAAGTAGGAGATAAAGTATTGTTAAAAGTCTCTCCTTGGAAAGGAGTGGTAAGATTCATTAAATGAGGGAAGTTAAGTCCCAGGTATATTGGACCTTTTGAGATTATTAGAAGGATAGGACCTGTAGCCTATCAGCTACAACTTCCAGAGGAAATGGCAGGAATACATAATGTGTTTCATGTATCTAATCTCAAGAAATGCTTAGCTGATGAATCGCTAATGGTACCTCTTAAGGATATAGAGGTAAATGAACAACTCAAATTTGTAGAAACGCCTCTACAGATCGAAGACAGGAAAGTAAAGAATCTCAAACACAAGAGATTAGTTCTGGTCAAAGTGAAGTGGGACTCCAAAAGAGGACCTGAGTACACGTGGGAGCTTGAATCTGAAATGCAAAGGAAATATCCACACTTGTTCCAGTAGATCTCGAGGACGAGCTCTAAAACAAGGTGGGGAGGATATAACAACTCTCAAATAAACCGACACCCTTGAATATTTTCCGACACCCCAAAATATATTAAAATATCCCAATATGTCCCAAAATATACCCGTATGTGAAAACCGAGCCCGAAATACAATATAGCATTAAAAATAAATTAAAAACAAGAAAAAGTAAGTTGAGGCGGGCCGCGTAGAACCCACCCCAACTCTTACACGGGCGGTATCAAGGTTAAAACCTGATTTTGTTGAGTTTTAAGTTTAGGCGGGCCGCGTAAGCTAACCTTACCACTTACGCGGGCCGCGTGAGATCAGAAAGATGGCACAGCCCGGTGATGACACGTGTCATCATCATGGCAAGTCTATACGCTGACCAGGATCAGCTACGCTTTGACCGGGGATTGACGCGTAAGCCCTGTCTTTGTTTTATGCGGGCCGCGAGAAAGTCATAATCAGGCCCTATATAAGAAGGGCATCGGCATTCAGTTCCGATCGCTCACAAACGTTTCTCAATCTTAATTTATGAATAGAAGGCATAATACGCGGGTATTATACCCCCCTAATTAGTGAAGTTCTGCTCCGTTGTTAGTATTATAACCCCTGGATACGTATTAGATACGCTGCCCGATTGATCTAGGGTTCCGTAATGGCTGTCGTGGTTCTGGCCGACGTAGTCATTGGAATGCCATCTCGGGGAGGGTATTGCTAATGTTAAAATGGGTTATTATACTAACGCGTGTACATTTGTGTAAATTTTAGATTATCACCAGGAAACCCTTACGAAAAATCTAAGACAACAATGTGAGTAATCCTTCTTTTTGTGTAAACCTTTTTGTGAGTAATCTCCTTTTTGTTAACAGTTTTTACAAAATGTTAACTATTTTACAATGCAATTTAGCAGTGATTGAGTCTTTGTAATTCTTCAATTACTGCCGGTATGTTGGGGTTTTGTATACAAAATGTACTACACTATGAGTAGTAAGTCGGGATGACCATACGTTACCGAAACTGGCTCGCGGCCCGTTCCCGGGGATCAGGGATCGGGGGTTGCGACACACTACAAGAAGCTCTCGACGAAATGACATCCGTAGAAGAAGTCCTTATCGACCGTATCAACTATCTAACAGTGGGGCTAGAAAATAGCTTCCAAGAAATCAAACTTTTGCACCAAAGGTTGAATATTCTTGCAATGCCTCCTATGGAACCAATCCTTCCCCAAGAAGATTGGAACTTGGCACAAGGAGTTCTTAACCCCACCGGGTGGTATGACATCCACGCGGAACCTACTCTTGACAATTTACAAGAGGTTCCGGTGGAAGACACACCTCCTCAAAACGAGGACGCTAATGAACCCGCCTTTCTTCTCCCTCGGGAGATAGAAGAATGGCTTAACGATGTTTGAGGGGCCCTTTCCGGAGAAGAAGTTCTTCAAGCCTCATTCAACCGGAAAAATTATCTTTTCAGAAATTTTGCTCTTAAAATAAAATTTTGTAGGCTAAGACTTCTTTGTGGTTTGAGATTTCTTGTATTTCATGACCTACTTATCCAGATTTAGTTTATGTCTTTATTTTCTAGAATATTATGTAATCCGCTCTTGAATGAGTGATGGTTTTTAAGTATTAAATGGTGTTTGGATGATGTTGTAATGGTTAAAACACACTCAAAATGGTGGAGGTTACTAAGGGGAACTTGAAATCAACACCCCATGTACGAAAACAGAGCCTCCGGCAATTTTTCTTCATTACAGCAAGTTCAGCACGGGGCCGTGCTCAGCCCAATACGCCCCGTGCTAAAGGTTCTGCAGAAAACGCCCAGTTCAGGTAACTGGACACGGGGCCGTGTTCACTGAACACGCCCCCGTGCCCAGCCTTCTGTAAAATATGGTACTGGCGATCTGAACACGGGGCCGTGCCCGGACTAACACGGGCCCGTGCCCAGTAACATAAAATTTTGTTTTTAAACACCTTTTTACATATTCAATCAACCTAAAACTTATTTTTGGGACACATTGAGGACAATGTGTAATTTAAGTGTGGGGGGGGGGGGGGGTGCTAAAACCTTGAATTTTGCAAGTCATAATAACAAGCCTTACACAAAACTCTATTGGAACCGCTAATCACCCCAAATTTTTTCAAAAACTTTTCGTTTTTTTACTTGTCTTGGTTTAATTTGGGAATAACAAGTTCTAAAAAGGTTACATTTTTTACAAATTTACAACCGATAGCGTCGTGATAAAAAGAACCAACATAAGAAAATTATGAAACGACATGACAAATCTAGTTAAAATTTGATTATATATACTTGATCACATTATAAACCCATTCCCACAAAAAGTGAGTTTTGAGCCTTTATTGAGCATACAAGCATATATCTTTAAACTAAATGTTCATTTTTCGTTTTTGTGTGAATAGCCGCTTGGTTCTTACGACTCTAGAACTTGCCACGACGATACATTCCCGGTCCTTACCAACTTAAACCCAAGTAAGTAAATGATAGAGGCATTAGGACTAACCTATTTTCCTTTCAATACCATTATTTTTCTTTTTCTTTTAACCTATCCAAAATCCCCCTAGTTAACCCCTTTGAGCCTAAAGGTTTTCATTTCTAAACCCACAAAACAAACACCCTTCACCCACCAAACCCTTTTTCTTTTAAACCCTTTTGTTTTAGTAAAAATCTCGGTTTTCTTGTGACGTTCCTTATAAAAAAAATGAAGTCTAGCAATAAACAAACAAGTTCCTCAAAGAAACTTTGTTTGAAAGTGACTTGTTTGAATAAAAGTCACAAAAACAAAAAGTTTTACGACGACTGACGCTTTTTACGCTTTTAGCACTTTTTACTAACCACTAACCCAAAACCACCTACCTTTAACCCAAGCCTAACCCTTCCCCAAGTCCTCTTGATATTTACAAAGGTTTATAGTTAAAAACGAGGAGGATTGATTGCTTGGCAAGTTATGGTAGAAATAAGTTCCATGCCAGTCTCGAGTGTTTCACAAAAATACATCGCCGGCCGAGTGTTGAGTGATCTCCCGTGAGGTATGTGAACTTGTATATAAATGGAATTTTAAAAAGGCATGTTATGCCCAAATAAGTAATTTCTCTTATAAAACGTTCTAAATAAATCATGACGAATAGAATTGTAAATAACATAAAAATAAAACCAAATAAAGATCTTGGATTCCCGACACTCAAGACAAGCCCAAAACTTCTCTTCTACCCATTCCATTTGGGCGTGTAAGCCACATTATAAAGAGTTTTGCTTGAGGACAAGCAAAGATTCAAGTGTGGGGGTATTTGATGTGTGTAAAATGCAACATATAAATTACATCAAATGAGGCATAAAACTAACCCTTTTTTAGTACTAATGTTGGAAAAAATGTGCTTTTGTCTTCCTTTTGTATTTTCAGGACCAAATGAGCTTAATTGAACAAAAGGAACAAATTTGCAGCCAAATCTAACATAAAAACAAAGAAAGGAATAAACGGGGCATGCCCGACCCCTCGACAACATCTTCCCAAACAAAAACAAAGAAACAGAAGGCTGACCACGGCCCCGTGCCCAGCGGACACGGGGGCGTGGCCAGGTACCTGCAGAAAAGACAAAGTCATAGAAGCTTCTATTCCCAGCATGGGGGCGTGCCCAGCTCAACACGGGTCGTGGTCAACGCTAAGATTCGCTTCTGCACACGGGGCCGTGCCCAGTGAACACGGGGGCGTGTGGAGCTAATGCAGACAAATCACAATTAATGAAGAAAGAGAAAAAGGATGGACATGGGGCCGTGTCCAATGGACACGGGGCCGTGTCCGGGCTTCTGTGCAGGCTATAAATAGGGGCGCTTGGCTCACTTCAAAGGCATCCTTTGGCAAACCACCTCTCTCCTACTTCACCCACACTCCACCACCATCACAACACCCACATCCACCACCATCATCCATCTTAGAGTGTGTGTAGTAGTCCCGGATCCAAGATTGATCGTAAGAGTTCTTGACAATCAAAGGCCATGTTTGCCTAAGTCTCTTACATCACTTGGTGAAGATAAGCATTTAATGTTATACTTTTGATTTTTAATCTTTTCGCACTTTTTATTTGGTTTTGTATTAATGACTTTAATAACTAGTTTCTTATGTTGAAGGTGAAACTTCCTTATCATTTGTCTGTGGTGTCTTGGCGTTATTTTACTGTCTATATAAAATAAAAGATTTACACCATTCATATCTCTATGGTCTATATAGAGATATGTTGGCTACCTGGTCGGGGGTTAAGGGAATGGTTTGGTAAGGTTCTTGCCTTGTTCAGTGTATAGATCCTGCAAGGACCTGGGTCAAGCTTACTAGGACCTCCTTCAATACCCACTGGTAATGGATGGCGGGGGTGCGAATGGCTTGATCCCCTCATATGTAAACTACTATTAATACATTAACCCGACTACTTGGGATTGTATCCCTGCTGACTCAAACCACTTAGCCGAGGGTAACGTCACCTTCAAAAGAGGGGCCTACCACATTAGGCATTAATAACTTAATTAATTATCTTTCAATATTCCAACCCTTTAGGATTGTATCCTTGCTGACTCAAACTATTGGGTTGAGGGTAAAGTCACCTTCAAAAGAGGGGCCTACTACTATAACTAAGATAATCTCTTAAAAAGTGAAAAAGTGCGGAAATCATCAAAGGTTACATTAAAGGCGAGTCGGATCCAAGTGATTCATCTTTTCTATCTGTTTCTACTTTATTTTTATTTTTCAGCATTTTTAGTTTCTATTTTTCATGTTTAAAACCTTTTCTAAAACTTTTGATTTGATTAGACGTTGAGGATAAACCAGTATTAAAAACTCTTGTGTCCTTGGACGACCTCAGTATCTTACCAACGCTATACTACGCTCACGATGGGTGCACTTGCCCATCTGTGTGTTTAGTGTTAGTAGAATATCGTGTCTTATAAATTTAAAACTTGACTAATGTGTTAAAAAGGACTTAAAATATAAAGAAAAACATAATACACCCGACACACACCAGAACCACCCTTTATTGTGAGAACCGCGAGAACCAACGTGAACACAACCAAAAAATACCTAAAAATATCTAAAAAACACCCAATTTTTTTTACTATTTTTTTTTGGAAAAATCGCTATATTTCGTCAATAATAAAAGAAATTTCAAAAAAAAAAAAAATTCGAGTAACAGTTATCCATGCACATGTGGATTTGTATCTTTTCTTTGATAAATTCCGTAATTCATTACAAATATCAAACAATTGTACGTTCATTTACACTACCATTCATAATACACTACTTTTTACATTAACAATAATAGAAATGCACATGTGCATCTATATGTATGAACTTGTTATAACATTAACAACACTAGAAATGCACATGTGCATCTATAGATATAAACATGTTATAACGTGTTTTAGTACACCACTTTGAATACACATTCCCTTTCATCTATCATACCATCCATACTACACTACCATTACCTCCTACCATCCGTAATACAATACAATTGCTTTTTACCATCCATAATACAATATTATTGCCAATATTTCACTTTATTATATGTACATCAACATCCTTTATACCATCCAAACAACATATTACATCATAAAGTGACAAATATAATCAAACCATCAACCACTAGATATAACTAACCAAAACACATGTATATGGGCATACTTCATCATTTAAAATCACAAACTTTTTGTACCAAAACACCTTATTTCATGTTGATACATATAGATACACATGTGCATTTCTAATATTGGTAATGTAAAAAGTAGTGTATTACATATGGTAGTGTAAATGAAAGTGCATTTTTCTACTACTACTGGTAATATATTATGGAATTTGTTCAAGAAAGGATACATATGCACATGTGCATCCATAACTGTTACTCGAAAAAAAAACGTTTTCTTTGGGTAACAAAATATAGCGATTTTTATTAGAAAAATATTAAAAAAAAATTGTGGGTTTTTTTTTGGATTTTTTTAGGTATTTTTTTTTGTGTTCATATTGGTTCGCGCAGTTCTCGCAATAAGGGTGGTTCTCAAATGAACTTTACCCTATATATATAATATAATATAACATAACTCGTATGAGCAACACATATCTAGCTCGTTAATCTAGCTATGTATATATATATTTATTTCATTTTACAGTACCTAACTTTTAATGAAAATGAGCTAAAAAATTAATAGATCGAAAAGTGCTTAGCTAATATATAGTGGTTCTCTCGGTTCTTAAGTATCTTTGTGGTTCTCTTATGATCCGCACCACATATATAAAAGTTTAATGGATTATCATATTAATCTGTTTGGTTGATCCAACCCGTTTGAGTAAAGGTGTTTATAGATTTAGCTAAAACTGACATAAACATGTTTAGTTTTAACCAAAACCCATAAATTCTATCCTAACGTGTTAAGAATTCACACCGTTAATATTTCCATGTTGAAGTTATCTAAAACTATATCAAAACCATTTAAAAAGCTACAAATTGATCTCAAAACAAGCTTAAAAATGTTGTGGATCTTAAAAGAAAAAAAGCCACCACTTGGAGTACAACATGTAGCTTCTAATCAAGTCAAAGTGCATGTATCCTTAACATCCCTTTAGTACAACTTTATTTCTTGCCTAAGCGAGCATGTTACACCCAACAAATATAAACTAAATACACATAGTTGTGAGTGTATTAAAATATATCCAAGAATGTCATCTAACAAAATTTAAACATATAAATCGATCACATATTCTTGCCAAGAGATATGAGTCAAACATAATACTATTATAACTATATATGTGTCAAACATAATATTACATATGTGTCAAACATAATTTTACATGTTCACTACAACCTTATAGTAACCATGATCTTTGTATTTTTGTATTTAACCTCCTCTTCTATTGGTGGGTTGAAGCGGATTTGATCAAATTGAAATAGATAAACAACCACAGCATCTTCTGGCTCCAACAACTACTGGTCCAGAACAAATGTTGTCTTACTTGACCTTTGTTTTGAGCCACTCCATTTAGTTTGTGGTAAACCCTCATCCAACAAATCTTTTGTTCATCACGGGCTGTGACAATGATAACCACACAAACTGGAAATTCAGTCTAAAAAATGTGGCTAAAAAATGCCTCAAATTCACCCAAATCGATTATAAATATATCACATCCTCAATCATCCACAATCATCATTTCCTGACACTTTTAATCCTTTCTTGTGTCGGTAAATCTTGTAACCATGTTGGAAGGAAAAGCTGTGATTGGGGAGACTGACATGCTCCAAACCATGCAGGATGATGCACTTCAACTCGCAGCGAAAACACTGGATTTCTTTGATGTAAACGAAGCTACTGATATGGCGCGAGTCATTAAACAGGTACAAAATCGATCCTGAATCAACTTTTTTGTTTAGATTAAGTTTTATAGAAAGATTGAATGGATGTTTGATTGTAGGAATTTGATAGAATGTATGGAGGTGGATGGCAGTGTATTGTAGGGACTGATTTTGGTTCATTTGTGACTCATTGTTATGGGTCTTTCATTCATTTTTCTATTGGGAGTCTCGCGATTTTGTTGTTTAGAGGATCAGCAGTTCCAGAGATCGATGAATTTTCGGGTTTGGAAGGTGTAAAAGCATGATTTTTTGATCTAGTTTTATTGCATTTTAGGTTTTTATTTCATTGTAAGAAGCTCATTTGTAAGTTGAAACCAAGAAGGAAAAATTCTTTTTAGAGCGACGGCAATGATTTTAGAAAAACAAACTAGAAAGATGCTAGCAAATTCAATACAAAATACCAAGAAGGAAAGATAACATTGTTGGAGATGGGTCATAATTCTAAGGCTAAAGGGTGTGGGGGGTAATGGTTGGGACATGATTCGTCACGTAGGAATATGAATGAAAGGCTATACCACCCCTTTCCTAATCCACCATGTTTTGCATGGATTAAACCATGGTAACCAGGCCCTCCTTTCCATTTTTCAAGTAATCATTTCATTTTTCTTTAAACAAAGATAAATTAAAATAAATAAGGGGATAATGGTTTGGGTCATGACCACACCCTTAGAGTAGTGGTTTTGGATAGTGGATTAGAGGTGGGTGACATGACAGTGACTTGGAAGGTCATGGTGGTCATGAGGATCATGACCACGCCCTATAGCCTAATAAAAATTATATAAATAAAAACAGTAAAGATACACTCTTTACGTATTTGAGAAATTGTAGTACATGTACTATGTACAAATCCTAACGAAAATAACTTATAATACAATATATGTAATTTAATTGATTCAAACTATAGTGTTCAACAAGAGTTTTAACCGCGTCTTCTAGCATGGTCCGTTCTATAGTCTTCAACGAACTCCTGAATCGTGTCTTCTTGTACAATCCGTTGCGTAGGCTTCAACAAGGTCTTGAACCACGTCTTCTTGTACAATAATTTCCTACAAAAAGAACAAACAAGTGTTGACGGTTGTGACTGAGGCACGTGTTCAACATGCTTCCCTTAAAACAGATTTCGCGCCTCTACATGGTACAACAACCGAAGCAGTCTATACTGCCGGAAATGGCCACGGGCCCGAATAAAATTATAGTGTTAGAACTTGTGGAAAAATAATGATACAAAAGTGATGAAATTGAACAGGGAAAACTTATCTCTCTAAGTACCCAACACATGAGTCTTCAAGTATCTCCAAGAACTCTTCTAAAATTCTACTTGCAATTCTCTACTTGTAATTAGCTTCATCAAATTAGGCACATACCCTACTTTGCATGGAAGAGATATGGGGTGGAGAAGAGTCTCACTTTATTAGAGACGTAAACTCTAATAAAAACTAATAAATTGACATAAAAACTCTACTTAAGAGTTTCTCACCCATATGAAGAGTCTAGTAAATACTTATAATTTTACTAAATTATAATTTCACTAAATTAATATCCATTCACACTATCTAAATTTCAAACAATCCCCCACATGAATGGAGATCGTTGAAAACACATAAAATTTTCATTGCAACCTCGACAGTTGAGTATTGCAGGATAGGTTTAGCTTTGAACCTTCATTTATGAAGCATACTTAGTTTTCTAACGATTTGTAGACGCGTTGTCCTTGAACAAACCCCCCATTTGTGTAGACGATAATACACTTCACACAATACTCTCCTTAGTCGGGTCATCCCCTCATAGTCATGTCCAATAATGGTTGTGGATAACTTTCATGGTTCTGCGAGAGCTCTAGGAATTATGCCCTCAATTCCATTCGAAGCGACCCAACTTCTCTCTAACATAGGTGATTCTCTTTAAATCATTAAAAGCATTGTGGTTATCATGATTTGTCTAAATCATTACCACATATTATGCTTAGCCTCACTCTTTGTCACTGAATGTCATAGGAATGGACTAGGACGCATTTAAACACCTTTTTATCATTTAGGGGTTATGTATAACCATATATACTAGCTTATGCATATCAGCTATGCCCCCATAGTGACCACCCTTAGCCATATGAATTAGTTGATCTGTTAAACTTAGATATTGGGATCACCAGTCAACTAAATTAGGTTTCCTTAATACACCCTTTTTCCATGGGCTTTAGTCTCATTCCACAACTTGATCTCTAATAAACTCTCAGGTTGTTGGATCCATAACATTATCTTTGTCTTTGACAAGTCACTGATGATAACTTTGCAGTTGAGATCAACTGTCATGACGTGTTCGTAACTCGAAAGTTAACATTGCCTATTGTCAACTTCTAAGACTATTACCTTAGTGGCTACCTGAATCTGGTTATAATATTTGTCTTAGAATGATACATTTATTATTTAAGGAAAACACATCTCCATTATGCACTACGACCATTGTGTCATCCACTTAGTCGTCTATTTGCAATGTTAGATTGGATTACAAAATCTTTATTGCCAAAATTTTGTGGTAAAAATGCAAGACACCCCCCACATTTAAGTATTATTGGATAACATCCAGATGGGGTAATGAAAACCATTACTACATACCCTTATAGGGTTGTTTCTTAAATGGATCCTCCACACATTTCTTGCCATTTGATCAACATTTCCGTAACTTCACTTATGACGACATTTATACACATATGATTGAACAAGATCAACTTAGAATGATTCTTATTTACCATATAGAATAAGCCTAGATGATGAGTTCTCCTCATTAGCTTTTCGAACAAACTCTTCAAAAGCTACATATTTTTTCCTTATAATGAATGAAAATTCTCCCTCCATTTTATCTATACACAAATTCTTTTTGTGTTCATACACATTTGAATGTTTAGAGTTAATTAGTCTCCATCATGAACCTTAATTAACCAAGTACTAGTCTACCATGCTTTAGACTACAATACTTGAGCATGTGAACTGAAGATACATTCTTCACAGCCCTAAGGATATCATAATATCACTTTGCAATATTGACGTGGCGTGAGGGTGTATGATTTTTAATATATTTTGAAGTACTTTTTACTCGTTTATCAAGTTTTAAATTTAAAAACATGATATAATGTTATCACTCTCTACAACACGCTAGGGAAAGTGCACCCATCGTGGGCGTAGTATAGTGATGGTAAGATACCAAGGTAGCCCAAGGACACAAGAGGTTTTAATACCGGATTATTGTCAACGTCTAATCTAACCAAATTCTTAGAAAAGATTTATAAAAAGTAAAATAAATGAAGAAACTAAAGTAGTAAAAGAAACAAATAGACAAGATAGAATCACTTGTTTCCGAATCAACTTTTACGTATCCTTTGATGATTTCCACACTTTAGGTTTTTTTAGAAATTATCTTAGTTATAATGGCATGTCCCTCTTTTGGAGGCAACGCTACTCTCGGCCATATTGTTCTGAGTCAACAGGGATGCAGTCCCGTAAGGCCGAAATATTGAAAGATAATTAAGTAAGTTATTAATGAAAAATGTGGCATGTCCCTCTTTTGGAGGCAGCGCTACCCTCGGCCATATTGGTCTGAGTCAGAAGGGATACAGTTCCGCAAGGCCGGTTTAAAGTTTTAATAGTAGTTTTTTATAAGGGATTCAAAGCGTTCTTACTTCCCCCGATTTGATGCTATTTGCCTCAAAGGAAGTCCTAATAAGCTTGAATCAAGTCCTTGCATGATCTATACACTGAACGAGGCAAGAACTTTACCCAAACCACCCTTCTAACCCATTTCCAAGCAGTTAACTTGCTTTATATAGACTGTAAAGACACGACTGAGTGAATCAACAAAACATGAAGAGATGATAGAATAAAGTTCACTTTTAATATAAAAAACTAATTATTAAAGTCATTAATACAAACCCAATTATAAAGCAAACCAAAGATTGGAAATCAAAAGTAATACATAAAAGATTTTGTCTATCATCAAGTGATGTAATAGATTAGCCAAGCATGGCCGTAGTTTAACAAAGGCTCTTACGATCGATCTTGGATCCCGAGACAACTACGCACTCTAAACTCTAACGATTATGGTGGATGATGGTGGTATTATGGTGGTGGAGTGGTGGAAGGTGTGAGAGAAGTGGTTTGTCAAGTGATGGTTTGCAATTGAACCTAGCATCCCTATTTAAAGCTGGAAACCAACGGTTTACACGGCCCCGTGCCCGGTGGGCACAACCCCGTGCCTCCTTCTTCTCTGTCTTCAGCTAATGAGCAATGTGTCACACCCTAAAAACGTCGAAGCGGAAATACAAATGTGGCGGTGACGGAGGTTGGTACCAATAATTATCTTAGTGGTCGATGCAACATTTATTTAGGGCATCTGGCTTAACTAAAACATAAAGTTTAAAGTTTCAAGCATAAACCACAACCACAACATAGTTGTTGATCCTTTTGGATCTTAGTACACACGGTCCCAATAGTCATTTTAAAAGTTGTCCAAACATTATTTATTTAACCATTGCATCAAACAACCACAAGACAACACAAGCCAAAATTCCCGAAGCCGAACTCATGTACCTGAAGAACTCGTAAAAATCAAGTGTCAACACAAAGGAAGGTGAGTTCACATATTCAAATTCATTATAATTTGTTTAAGGAAAAACTTTCTTGTTATAGATTTTAACTATAAAACATCTGTATAAAGTTAAGAAAGAAATTTTTATTTTCCTTGTAAAAGCTCGAGGATCCACTATCGCGAGCGTTTTTTTTCTGAAAACCTCTGATGGGTTTTTATTATCACAATCCCTCAAATTGATCTACACGTCCTAATTTAAATATGAACGATTTAATAATCAATTATTACACGAATAACTGAGTTTCTCAAATGCTTAGAATTTTCAAATAACTTTGAGATTTTCACAAAAGTCTTTGTTTTGATTATGTTGGCGTAGTTATATATATGTGTTCACACATATATATAGGGTAAGGTTCATGCGAGAACCACTATTATTGCGAGAACCGCGAGAATCAATGTGAACACATCACAAAATAAACCCACTACACCACCAAAAACCTAAAAAAACCTAACCCCCCCTACACACACACACAAAAAAACCTAAACCTCGCACCCACCCAAGCTAAATGCTAAAAATTAAAACATAAAACTAAACCTCCAAAAAACCTAAAAAAATCATAAAAATCTAAAAAACACACAAAAAAAAGTTTTAAGATTTTTTAATAAAAATTTCTACCTTTAGTCTCCAAAAAAACAATTTTTTTAATAAACGAAAACTAGCGATTTTTATTAAAAATATATTAAAAAAATTGTGTATTTTTTAGATTTTTATAGGTATTTTTGGTTGTGTTCACGTTGGTTCTCGTGGTTCTCGCAATAAATGATGGTTCCTAACGGATCCTTCTCCTATATATATATTAAGATTTTCTCGACTTGAACGATTTTAATGCTGACCTCAATATGTTATATCCGTTATCACTTCCATTTATATGCAATATATCTACGATTGGCGCTTCGTAATATATTTACATACTGTGGATATATTCAACGTATATCGTATAACACGTACTTCATCAACTTATATATTTTATCATTTTTAAAGCATTTATATATAAAATAACTCATCGAGTTAACCTATATACTATTTTCATGCTCGATACACAAGTTATACACATAACGTGACTTTTAACGTAGTTTACCGTTTTAACCGTACAAACGCACAAGCATAGTCTTAATTCCTATTATCATGTCCACACTGAACATGTCACATTACAAATACTCATATTCACATATCACATGGTTGAACATAAAGTTCATGTCACACCCCGACCACGTAGAAAATACAAAACGTGGCGGAAACATCGGGGAGTGTTGTAACAGAATTAACTGTTTCAAATCCATGGCAATTGAAGTTTTGTTTTATTAATCAAACATGAAAGTTTACATTGTTTGAAACAAGAACCAAAGAGTGCATAACATAAATTAAATAGTTCTTGTCTCGTTTTAAGTCACTAAGGCACAGGTCCGCCTAAGTATGTCTTGATAAGTCCTATGCATCATCTCTTGAAAACACATGTGAAAATAGGTACGTCAGCATAAAAATGCCTGTGAGATACATAGGTTTTGTGAAAACAGAATTAATGACTTTTGTTTGAGAAAATGTTTAGTCATGAACCTTGTAATTTGCTTTGTCTTGTAAATCATTTGAAAAACGATAAGATCAGATGATATGTATAAATAAGAGAATAATGTATGGTTAAATGAATAACCATGTAAAATGAGTTTGTATAAGATAAGTTGTTTGTAAATCAATGTCTTGTGAAAAGTATGTTATTTGTATAAAATGTTATATGTCTCAAATTGAAATGATTCAAATAACGCTACAATATGTGATACCATACAAACACTTATATATAGGAAGTACCAGCGGCGTATCCACCATGCTTGTATCATATTACACACGCCTCGTTACTTAAATCACTTACTCAAACCAAACCAAACCATCAAGATGTAATGTTTAACAATTGTAGAAATGTTTATGTATAGTCCAATGTCTATTGTCAAATGTAAATCATGTCAACAGATACAAAAGGTTCACACGGTTCAACAGTTACAAACAGTTCATATAATCAAACGGTTACGACGGTTCACAGAGTCAAATGGTTACAACGGTTCAAAATGTAATATAATGTAGAACAATGTACTAAGTATGCACACAATGGACATACATAGCATGAAATGTATTGTAAAGTGATGTACTAAGTATGCACACAATGGGCATACATAGCATAAAATGTATTGAAATCATGTACTATAAATGTACTAATAAACATAGCAAGTATATGATGTGAAAACAGGAAAGCACGAAAGTAACAAGTAGGCACATGTGTTTCACCCCAAAACAGTTTGGAAAACAGTAAAAGAGGGGTCTATGTACTCACTTGAGATTGCTTAGTAGTCCTTGAGGAACAACCAAACAATGCTAGAGATCACAGATATCAAACGACACCTAATATAGGTAACTATGTTAATATACCGGACCTAAATCGGAGGATTTGATAGGATGAGGGTTTGTAAACCAAACGAGTATGGGAACTCAGGTAATATGGTTTAACAAAGCCCACATACTAAAATGAAACCTAACCTAAGTGCTTACGACCCATTACGACCCGTTTAGGTAGCTTATGCTACTTTAACGCGGCGTTCGCGTGAAACGCGTTCGGAACGCCTAACTAGTCCTATGACAAGTAAAATATGCCTTAACATGTCTAATATTGTTACCAAATCAGTTTAGATACCAAAAATTATGTTACATATGCTTAAAATGAATTTTGGCGTCAAAAGGGCATTTTGGTAATTTACCTAAGGCATATAAACTACCTATCATACAACTACTTAAACGAAGCGACCATAAGGTATAACCTCAGAAGGTTATTCCCTATATACTATGGTCACCTAATGTGCTTGGTCGGATCCTAATGATCGACCAAACGGGTCGGGTTCGAAAGTATAAGCGATTGTTTAGATCGCTTACCTTACGACCCTATATAAGCACTAAACTAAAAGTGACGAGCTAAGCATGTTAAAACATGCTTAACTGAGTTTAGAAAACAGGTTTGGTATCAAAACAAATGGTTTTGATACCTAAAAGTAGTTTGGTTACAAAATACGCAAGAATGCGCATTTTGGCCGAAACTACGACTCGTCACTGAGCCTAGATAACGTGGTAATCAGTAGGTATAGTCACTAAGGACTATAACCATCGTGATCACGCTCACGTTATGAAGTTCAAACGAACTTCGCATTGACCATAAACTGGTCAATGCAGAAAGTCAAACAAAGTTTGACTTTCGGACTCGAAAAGCGATAAAAGAACGAAGGAACACTTACAAAGGGTCCCCGAATGCTAATCTTGATTCAAGTAGCTCAGTTATGAAACATAGGTTTCAACTTAGAGCTTCTCAAATCAGATTCTAGTGAGTTTGAGTGAAGTTGAGGTGGGTATTTATAGTAAAACCAAGACCGTTAGGATCGTTTCTTGAAAAACGTGCTTCGATCGAGGCCGTCCAAGTGTTGAAATGTTGTGGTAACTCAATTTGCCCACCACAAGAGATTGACATGTGGCATTTGCCCTTTGGAGAGTGTTTAAGGGCTATTAACAGCTGAGAAAAATGAGTTGCTGCATCTGGCCCCTGCTTGCGCACCGCAACACTCACATTGTTGAGGTGCGCAAGGACCTAGTTTGGCAGATTTACAGTTTTGGTCCCTGTTGTGTTATAAGGTCATTTCCGACGCGTTTAAGGCCCGTTAACCCCATTTCAAAGCTCTAAAATGAAGTTAAAGTATAGGGAACTTAAAATGTGCTCAAAAATATCTCGGATGTCGGTTCGTTTAGCCGCACGGTTGCGATGTTCGCTTAATTACGACGGAATGCGCATAAGCGCGAAAAACGATCCAAATGACGCGACGAATGGATTTTTCTCAAGCCAAACCCTAAAATAAAATATTTTAGTGCTTACATAAATTTTTGGATGTCCGGATGTATTCAGAACATAAGTTAGGCGCGAAAGTGCAAACTTGTGCACTTTTTGACGCTTTTAGTCCCTGAATGACCCAAAAGTTTATTTTAGCACACCGAACCCCTCAAAGCCTATTTCTAAGCTATGTAAAGGATATTTATGGTATGTTTAACTTATGGTCATGTTTCGGAATGTCTGTTATAGTTCAAATTGGCATACTTTCGTAGTTTGTCAACTTTAGTCCCTGTAAGCGATTTAACTTGATTTTGCCATACCAAAGTCTTCAAAACTTACTTCTAAGTTATGTAAAGGTTATTTAAGGTATGTTAAGCCTATTTCACTATTCCGGAGTGTTCGTTGCATTAAACTGGTTATATTTATGTTGGAACCTAAAGGTTTATACATTGAGAGATATTAAAGTTTGGGATTGATCTTGTAATGTTTAACTTAGTTGTTTTGGGTCAATTATGTGTTTTGGGTTATTATAGAGTTCTCGAGTGGGCCTAGGTGGTTTCGATTCACCTTAGTTAGTATATAAGTAAACTTTTGTAACCTTTAGGGGTTGATCGTTGGATTAGAGATTAGAGAGGCCACTCGAGATCAGCAATAGGTCTTGTATCTGTCATCGACGTTAAAGGTGAATGCAAGATTGTTTTGGTTTTGATAATTGTTCTTATTATTCTTAATTGTTTTCTTGAATCCACTTGTGTTTGGATTCCGCACTTACACAAGTTTACAGTGATATCATTGAAAGATCTTTTTGGGTTTTACAAATGGTATCAGAGCCAAGAAACCAATTCTTGGTTCGGTTTTTGATATCATTCAGATTCAAGAAGGCTGTTTTTGTTACTAATCGTTTTGCTAAGTGTGTTCGACAGATCTTCAGTTTTGTTGGTGTAATTCTGATTTTGGAAGTTGCATCTTCAAACTGTTCTTCACAAATTTTGGCATAAAGTTACTGATTTTGGTTTGTGATTCGTGATTAAAGGTGTTAGCTGAATTATCGGAGGATTGTTGAAGATAAGAATTCAAAGATCTCGAATCTTTGAATTTTGGAAGCTACTAAAAATCAGGAATCGTAGTTTTTTTTTATCTCACAAATCTGTTTTGCAGGGTCTCAACACAATTTCAACTTGGTCTTGACTCTTACTCAGCTTAGTCTCGACTCAAGTTCATTCGTCTCGAGTGGATATCACGATCTTGTCTCGACTCAAAATTGTTGTGGTCTCGAGTTGGCATCCTTAACTCGAAACCGTTTGTCTCGACTGGCTTCAAGTTTAATAGTTCCTGATCTCGACTCGAAACCTCGGTCTTGACTCAGTCTCCAGTTCACTCATTCACTGGTTCAGTCTCGACTCCTGTCTCGACTCGCAACGACTTCTGCAACGTTACTTTTGGACTTTAGGACTTTTGGACTTTTGGACTCTTGAACTTAAATAATTAATCAACAAATTAATTAAGTTATTGAGTAACCATGACTACCAATAATCAAAGTGTTGACCTGGCTGCTATGTCTAAGCATCAAGAATTGGATTCCATCATTGGAACCACCACTCGTGTTCCCCGGTTGTTAGACGGAAATGAATTCCCTGAGTGGAAGTGGCATTTCGAAAAACATGTTAAAGTTAAGGATGCAAAAATCTGGCGAAGCATTCTTAGAGGCCCAAGAGAGATTATGATGGATAGTCCTACTGATGAAAATGTGAAAGTAAAGAAGCCAGTTGATAAATATACTGAAGAAGACTTTAAGATTGTTGAGGAAGATGATATGGCGTTTTCGTACCTGACCATGGCATTGGGACCAGACATTGCTATTGGTTTTCGCACTTGCAAATCAGCTAAGGAATTGTGGGAATCATTAATAGATGTCTATGAAGGAAATGAAGATATGAAAGAGAGTCGTAGAAATCTGCTAAGTGAAAGCTTCAATAACTTTAATCATATATATGGAGAGACTGTTGATAATCAAATTCAGAGATTCGTTAAGTTAGTTACTCAAATGCAGATGGAGGAAATGCACACGTCGAATGCTTCATCTAATAGGCAGCTTCTGAATGCTTTACCAAAGAGTTGGGATCATCACGTTGCAATGATCAAGAAAACCAAAGATTTAGCAAGATGTAGCTTATCTGAAATGATTTCTCACATTAAGGCATGCGAGCTCGATGATAAACAAAGAGAAACAAATCACAAGAATAGTATGTTGGCTGCTGGATTCACTGCAACACCCTCAACATCAAGCAATAATACTGCTTTTGTGTCTCAAGCTGGTTTTCAAATGTTCAGCAATTCTGCTTCTGCTAAAGCTTCTCCTACCTCACCAAATGTTTATTACTCTGGAACTCCAGCACCTGCTGTTGCTGCTGCTGCACCATCTTCTACTAACGCTACTGCTGCTGCTTCGTCAACTTCCACTGCTAACAACGAGATGATTGCTTTCTTCTCACAACAGTCAAAGGAAAATCTTAGTATAGCAACTTCTGTCATAAACTGTTTGAATGCCTTTACTGCCGGGAAAATCAATCCTCCTAAGTTTTCTATGGATGACTTAGATCAAATTCATCCCGAAGATGTAGAAGAAATGGATATCACTTGGCAGATGGCTATGGCTGCTTTTAGAGCCAAAAATTTTGTTAACAAAACTGGGAGAAACAAATGGGAAAATCTTACCTTTACTGGACCCACAAAAATGCCATTTGAATTTCGTTGCTACAATTGTCATGAACCAGGTCATGTGGCAAGAAACTGTACCAAACCGAGGGTCAATAGTGAGCAAACTCCAGTCAAACCTGCTCCTCCTGCCACACCTAATCGAGAAAGAGCTCTTGTAACCACATCGACTATGTCTGCTAATGCTGCTGCCAGTGGAAGTCCTCAACCTCTGGGATTAACTCAAGCCTTGGTGGTGCAACCTGATTCGTACTTTAACTGGAATTCGGAAATTGAACGACTAAACATTTCAGCTCCAGAAAATCAGTCTGATTCAAACAACATTGCTTTTGTGGCCTCAAATGATCAAGCTTCTGTTCCTGAAAATGAGACTTCAGCACTTGAGGAGGAGGTTTCAGCTGAAAACTTGGCTTTCATGACTCAGATTCTTTCAGCTCCAGTCAAAGGTCTCACCAAGGAAGAGGTAATTTCTGTTTTCTGTACTCCTGAGTGTAGAGAACGAGTAGAAGCTTATAGAATACACAACGCTGAGCTAATTGAAGACTACAATGAAATTAAAAGGAAAAATTTTACTTTAGCTAATAACGAAAAACTTTTTAAAGAAAAAATAGAAGCTCAGCGAAAAGACATCATCCAACTCAAGGATGATGTTAGTGTAGCAACAGCCCAACTCATCATGGTTAAAGAAAAATTATGCAATGTGACTAAAGAGCTGGAGGATGTTAGAGATAAGTATCAAATAAATGAGTTAAATATTAAAAAATTTGATTCCTCCAGCAAATTGGTCGAAAATTTGTGTAATCAACAGCTAGCGTATCAGAAAAGAAAAGGGTTGGGATTGGGTTTTAATCAGGCTCCTCCTCCTTACAATCACAACTATACTTATTTACCCATGACGGAGGAGGAGATGCTGAACGAAAACAAAATGACTTATGGTCCCAAGAACTGTAAGTCATCAGTAAATGTCAGACCTGCTGAAAAACCAGTGGTTAAACCAGTTAGTTTTGTTTCCAAAGGTACTTTTGATCCTAACGTTTCTTCATCATGTGCAGATAACGTACCTGAAGTAGTATGGGGTGATGTGTTTGGGGATGAACCGTCTTTAGATTCTGATGTTTCTAAACCTACTTTTGATAAAACTAATTCTGGTTGTGTGTTTGGTCAATCGTTTTTGAACTCGTTTCGTAGTTATGTTTCGTCTTCTATTGGGCCTGCTGTTTTGGGCAAAACTGTGAATGCTTGTGATGAAACTTTGAATAATGTGCATGACGATGGATGTTTTTCAGTAGATAAAAATTGTGATTCTAATTCTAATGTTTCTGACTCTTCTGCTGATGACAGCATGACAGGTGAGGTCCCTCAGGATTCATTCAGTGAAACCACTGAAACTCCTTCTAAAGAGAATCAATCTTGTTCTGATTCTTCTTCTGAATCAGTCTCAGAGGAAGTCCCTAATGTTGAACCTAGTGGGACCCCATTGAAAACCGAGGATGAAAAGGAACCCTTGTCAAACTCAGATGATACATGTGTTGATGAAATATGTGTTGATGAAGTTCCTACATCTTCCGAGATTAAAACTGAATCTGATTTTCAACAAGAAGAAGTGACTGTTTTGAATGAAAAATTACAAGAAAAGGTTTATGAAAATAAACTTAACACTGAGTCTGAAACATCTTTTCGTAATGATATTGATAATGAGAAATCTGATCCATCTAAATCTCATACTTGTGCCAGTTCTACTTCTGATCAACAGGTACCTGAATGCTCAGAAAAGGCACAAGTTAACCAAGCAAGAAACATAAATCAAGCTCATACTCATAAACCCAACAAACACATACCTGCTATGAAGCATCAAAACTTCCACAGATTGAAACGTCAAACATGTTTCAATTGTGGAATTGCCGGACACATCGCCAGAAACTGTGTTCTTCTTCCAAGTGTGCAGTCTAAAAATAAATTTGCACGAAATCAGAAAGTCAAGCCAAACAGATATCATTATTCAGAGTCAGTGACAACTAAAAAGTCTAAGAGAATGAGAAATGACTATCGTAAGGCTAAACCTTCTGATCAAGATTGGAATGCAGCCAAACGTAGAAATCAAAATCAACAAAAGGATTTTCGAAAAGATCAAAGTAAAGCGTTTGGTAACTACAATTATCAATGGTCAAATAAGCATTGGAAACCTAAAACTAAGGCCACGCATTCCAATTCATCTCATACATCTCATCGTAATTCTGCTGTTAAAAATTCTTCAAAATTCTTAGATAAAGATAATTTGGTATGGCAGAGAGTGACTTACTTTGATGCACAAGGGAAACCCAGATCCACTATGGGCTGGGTTCCTAAATCTAACTGATCCCGCTAATCGTGCAGGAACAGCTGTGGAGGACTACCGTGCGCCTCTGGTACATGGATAGTGGCTGATCCAGGCATATGAATTTGACGGTGGATATGTCTCTTTTGCGGGAGGAGAATCTGGAAGAATCACGTTGAAGGGAACAGTGAAAAACGGCGTGTTAAGCTTCGAAAATGTGAATTATGTCCCAGAACTGAAACACAATCTGCTGAGCATTTCTCAAATTTGTGATCGAGGAAATTCTGTTCATTTTACAAAGAAAGGATGCTATGTTTTGAAACCAGGGATTGTCATTCCTGAAGATTGGTTTTTGATGACAGCTGAGAGAAAGGGAAATGCGTATGTGATTGATATGAACAAAAAACCGTGTGAAGAAATTACTTGTCTATTTTCGAAGATATCAGAACATGATGGTTTATTGTGGCATCGTCGTCTTGGACATGTGAATATGAAAAACTTAAATCGTCTTGCCAAAGGTCAACTGGTCCGTGATCTACCAATCAAAGACTTTATGTTGGTGGAAAAGTGTGTTGCTTGTGCAAAGGGAAAAGCTCATCGAAAGCCTCATAAATCTAAGTCTACCCCCTCAACCAAGGCTGTGCTTGAATTACTTCGTATGGATCTCTTTGGTCCAGTGAATGTGTTAAGTATTGGCAAGAAGGCTTATTGTCTCGTGATAGTCGATGATTTCTCGCGCTACACCTGGGTGTACTTTCTAAGTCACAAGAATGAGGCTGCGGGGTTGATCAAACAATTTGTTACTTTGGTGGAAAATCAAGCCAGTACAAATGTCAAGGCTATTCGATCAGACAATGGGACGGAATTCAAAAATGTCACCATGGACACATTTTGTGCTGCTAAAGGAATTGAGCAACAGTACAGTGCACCTCGAACTCCACAGCAAAATGGAGTGGCATAAAGACGAAATCGCACTCTTATAGAGGCTGCGCATACTATGCTGGCCGATTCGAAGCTTCCTAGTTTCTTTTGGGCCGAAGCTGTTAGCACGGCTTGTTACGTCCAGAATCACGCTTTAGTAAACAAACGACATATGAAAACTCCTTATGAGATTCTGGAAGGACGTAAACCTTCGGTTTCACACTTTCGCATCTTTGGTTGTCCATGTGTGTTACTACTTATGGACGCTAATGGAAAGTTTGAGGTCAAAGGAGACGAGTGTTACTTTGTTGGATATGCTAAAGGTTCAGCCTATAGAGTATACAACAAGGTGACTAAAAAGGTCGTCGAGTCGTGCAACATTGAATGGCTTGAAGAGAATGCTACGGACGCTAGAGTCGGTCCAGATTGGTTATATGATTATGCTGAATTATTCAAATCGTTTAACATTTTGCCAAGTGTTCCCACTGTTGCAGGTGTGTCTACACCAAAACAACCGCTGTCTTTTGGTGATTCTGAAGAGGAAGAACAAGCTGAAGGAAGATCAAGAAATCATACTATTGACCCACCGGGAATGGTTTTCACCCGACATCCTACGCCTCAGCAAATGTCCCATTCATCCCCTGAAGGTGCTACATCAAGGGGTACTGTACCTAGTGGTTCAGGATCTGCACTATTTCCTGAATCTATTCCTAAAGATTGCATTGTTACAACTCCAGTAGTTCATCATACTGCAGCATCTAATGAGGGGGAGTCAAGCAACACCACTGAAGACGAGACTGTACCTGACATGGCAATACCTACAAGTGTCCAACGAAATCACCCTATAGAGAATGTGATTGGTCCTGTAGATGCAGGAGTTTTAACCAGGAGCCAATCAGGAATCATCAATACATGTTTATATTCTTGCTACATCTCACAAATCGAACCTAAAACTGTTGATATAGCTTTGCAGGAACCAGGCTGGGTAGATGCTATGCATGAAGAGCTGAACCAGTTTGAGAAACTTGGAGTATGGAAACTTGTCGAGTTACCAAAGGGAAAGCGCAAACTTGGAACTAGATGGGTGTTCAGAAACAAACAAGATTCTGCAGGGGTTATTGTTCGAAATAAAGCAAGGCTGGTGGTTCAGGGATTTCGACAAATAGAAGGTCTGGATTATGATGAAGTTTATGCTCCGGTTGCTCGACTTGAAGCCATCCGGATCTTCTTAGCTTACGCGTCATATATGAGGTTTACTGTATATCAGATGGACGTCAAGACAGCGTTTCTATATGGAGATGTGAAGGAAGAAATTTTTGTTGAGCAACCACCAGGTTTCGTGCATCCAGATCATCCAGAATATGCCTACAAGCTAGATAAGGCATTGTATGGATTACACCAAGCACCACGAGCTTGGTATGCCACATTAACTGAACATCTTCTGGCTCATGGGTACACACGTGGCACGATAGACCAGACTCTGTTTATCAAGAAAGTGGGCAAGGATCAGATCTTAGTTCAAATCTATGTCGATGATATTATTTTCGGATCTACAAGTGAGGAACTTTGCAAGGAGTTTGAGAGAGTTATGAAGAAGAAATTTGAAATGAGTGCTCTTGGGGAAATGACACTGTTTTTGGGTCTACAAGTCAAGCAGAATTCTCAAGGGATTCTTATCCATCAAGGGAAGTATGTGGATGACGTGCTAGCAAAATTCAATTTTTCAGACGCAAAATCAGCTGAAACACCAATGGCAGAGAGACCATTATTGACTGAAGATGAAGAAGGATCTCCTGTGGATCAACGTCAGTATAGGTCTATGATCGGATCGTTGATGTATCTGACAGCTAGCCGACCGGATATTATGTTTGCTGTCTGTAACTGTGCAAGATATCAGGCTAATCCTAAAACTTCTCATCTTATTGCTGTTAAACGAATCTTTCGGTACCTTAAAGGCCGAACTCGGTTTGGTCTGTGGTATCCGAGGGATTCTAATTTTGACTTGTTTGCTTTTTCTGATAGCAACTTTGGAGGAACTGATAGTGACAGGAAATCTACATCAGCTGGATGTCAATTTCTGGGTGACAGGCTCATTTCATGGCAATGCAAGAAACAACAAACGGTGGCGATTTCTACAGCTGAAGCTGAGTATGTTGCCGCTTCTGCATCTTGCTCTCAAGTGGTGTGGATGCAACATCAATTGCAGGACTACGGTTTGACTTATCTCAACACTACTATTTACTGCGATAATGATGCTGCAATACAAATTGTTAGAAATCCTGTTTTTCACTCCAAAACCAAGCACATAGACATAAAAGTTCACTTTATTAGAGATTTCTTTGACAGAGGTCTTATTACTCTTGAACAAATCGACACAGATGCAAATGCTACCGATTTGTTTACCAAACCTGTCAGCAGCTCAAAATTCAAAGTGCTTGTGGATTTTCTGAAAATGATCCGCTTTACTGACTGAGCATGTTTTTGTTTTTCGTAGGTAGTTTTTATTTATGCTCAAATTTAGGGGGAGAAATTTTGAAAAATACAAAAACATTAAAAAAAGAGAAAAATACAAAAAGAGGTGTTGCATGACTGGGAAATGAAATGAATTTTCACATTATGGTTGAGAGCTGACTCATGTAAGACCAGTATCGAAATAGTTTGACTCTAGTATGATGTGTTGGTAGGCTCTATCCTTTAGGCTGGAAGCATTGGCTGTTTCTGTTCAGAACTAAAATAGTACATGACCTCAGGAAAGAAAATCACTTGGAATTAGCTCATTTCTATTTGAATGTCTGTATGTTGTCCCGATATACACAATTTTGATCTGACTCTGAAATTTTCTCTGAAAAAGTCGTGTATCTCCTTTGCTACATCCAGATATATGCTGACCTGGAGGTGCTAGGCAACGTCAGCTTCTGTTGCATCCAGATACATGCTGACCTAGCTGTACGTTGTCGCTCTGTAGATCAATTAAACACCCGAAAGAGGCCCTCAAGTGCCCAAAAGAAACCCTAGAAACCTATATCAAATTGAGAAAAACTCATTTGATTTTGTATATTATACCATCTTTGCTTAAGATCTATTCTGTTCTCTTCTCAATCTATTCCCAGTTAAGATTTCAGAGATCTAGATTGGACTTGTGAAATATGTGGTAGGGAAGCTACTTACATGATAGGGTGTGCTGTTTATAATTCCGAGATCTGATTAGTATTTGTTTGGGTGTTCATTGTTAAGATATTAAAACATGATAAATTTGTTACAGGTAGTTATATGAAAAAGGTCTAGGGAGATGAGTTTAGGTGGACAAATATACTGGCAATCGTCTAGATCATTCAGTAGTAGATCAGTGTTGATAAGTGTGGTCAAGCCCGAAACCCGTGATTTGATCCCTGAGCAAATTATGATATTTCCGTATTTTATTTATTTTGTAAATAATATTTCAATATTATTTATTTTTGTGTTTATAGGTTTTGGTCTAATAAAACATGCTCAGAAAGTTTAATGGGTTAAATAGGAAAATGTTTAAAAATTGGATTGCTGAAAATAAGTGAAATTTTTATTTAATAAATCCGATTTTCTAATTGTTGAGTGGTCTCGATTCGAGACTGTGTTCTCGGCCCATGTTATTTAAGGCCCGGCCCACAAGTTTGAGATATTTAAATGGATCTCGACTCGAGACCCTCACTGTGCACTCGAAACAACTCATCTGTCACTTTCAAATTCTCTCTCATTCTCCGGCGATATTATCTGTTTTTCCGGCGATACTCCGTTCTCGACTTGGGGTTTTGAGTTCATTGAAGGTATTTTGATAGATTTAATGATGTTTTAATTGAAGTTTTGCAGGTTGGTTGAAGATTTGATGAATGTTTGAAGATGCTCATAAACCCTAATCTTGATGATATTTTGGTGTTCAAAGAAATCATTGAGTGTTTGTGGTGTTTGATCCAAAACTCAGTGAATTAAGGATGTTTGTGGAGTCTCGACTAGGGTCTCGACTGAATATATGTGAAGACTCGAGACCTAATGTTGCGAGTCGCAACCTTGTCGGTCTCGATTGGGGTCTCGACTCAAAATTGATTTGGTCTCGACTGAGGTCTTGGTCAAGTTAACTCAGTCTCGACTGAGGTCTCGACTCGAAATCTCTTGGTTTCGACTCAAAACCTCATAGTCTCGAGTTGCTTCATGTGTATTAATCGATGTTTTGACTGCTGAATTTGGTGTGATTTGTTTTGAATTTATGTCTCTATGCTTAGTGTTTCTGTTTGGTGTAGGAGATGGATCTAAAATTTATTCCAACACACAATCAAGCTGGTTATCTAGCTTTACCACCTGAGAAGCACAGGAGACTATACACATCACTGATCAAGGGATTAAATAGCTGTCGACTCGTTCATGCTCTACGAGAGAATCCAGTGGTTTATGAAAGTCTCGGCAAGATTTTTGGAAGACAGCAAGATTTGAAGCACAAGGAGCTGACGGAAAGGGAATGATTGAAGCTGAGATTCAGAAGAAGAAGGTTGTTATTACTGAGCAAATGATAAGAGAAGTTCTACAATTTGGCGATGCTGAATCTGATCCAATTGAGCTTCCAAGTGATACTATAGAAGATGTGTTACCTCGGTTGAGCTATGAAGGAAAGTATCCGTCACTTGTTAAGAAGTTTTTGCATCCTTATTGGCGCTTGTTGGCACATATGTTCATGTTGTGTATGACGGAAAATCGAGGAGGAACAGATCAACTGAATATTACACAAACGGCTGCATTTGTTGCACTTATTACGAATGAGTCGTTCAACTACTCGAAGTATGTTTTTGAAGGAATGAAGAGAAATGTTACTGGAGTTCGAAAGGATAAATTTATTATGTATCCAAGGTTTTTGCAAATGATTTTCAATGCTCGCTATTCTGATTTGACGCGATCCGGTGATACCTTGGAATTAAAACCGATGGGACCCTCTTGTTTTGGTGCTCTCACAACTAAGAAGGGGACAGAAAAGAAGTTTGAGGGACGTATTCCTTTGGAGAAGTTTGGTCGATTTGCAGAGACTGAAGTTGTAGCTGCTGATCCAGTGATAGTACAAAATGTTCAAGTGAATGCTATGGTTGCTGAGGAGCATGATATTCAGAATATTGTTGATGATGAGCCTGAGACAGAGATTTTAACTATTAACTCTGACGATGAAGGCATAGAGATTATGTGTGATTCAGGAAATGATGAAGAACTACCTCCTGAGAAAGAAGCTGATGTTGCTGTTTCAACTGTTCCTTCTATAATTACTGCTGAAAATTTGGCTTCGTTATTAAAGTCTGTAACTGATAAGATGGGAAATCCTCCTTCCAATCTTACAGTATCTACTGAAGAGCCTAGTGAAAACCCAAAGGATCCTGATTCACTGCCATTGAAGCGAAAAAGGCGGGATCCTCGACTCGGAATGTATGTTGAGCAAAATAAAGATCAATCTTTAAACATTGCTGAAGATGATGAAGGATTGTATGATTTTGATTTTGAGAAGCATGTCACTGATTCCATCACCACAACTGAAGATATCTTTGAGCTCAACACTGAGACTCAAGGGAATGTTTTAGAGTCCACCACTGCAGAGGTTCAGATTACAAATGTTGATACTGATACTGTTGTTGAGACAATGCCGCTTGGTGTTTCTGAATCTGCAGGTCCTTCTAGAGCAGTTCTTGATATGCCAAGCAGTTCAAGTGGTAAGAGACCTGAAGAGCCGTTTAGAATGCCTTTTGATGATGATTCAAGCGATGATGATGATTTCATTAGCATGAGAGAAATGAAGAAAAGATTAATTGTGGTTGAGCAAGATTCTATTCATAAAGATGCCAAGATCATCCAACTTGAAGATACTTTAGTGCAAAAGAATCAACAAATTGAACAGCTTCAAGGAGATGTTACTTTACTGTTCAATATGGTGTATGATTTACGTGGAAAGCTTGAGAAGAAATTTGGTAATGAATTCTCTGATCCTACTGATGTGGAGAATAGAAGAAAAGCCTTTGAAAAGGATGATGCTGAGAGAAGTGCTGCTATGGAGCAATACTTTAAAAGAGTTGTTGATCCTCTTGCAGATAAAGAGAAGGCTGAAAGAATCAAGAAGAAAAGGGAGTTTGTGATTTTAAAGAACAGGAATCTTAATCCAGATGATGATGATGCTCAAGCTACACATCATTTAATGGATGTTGGTGAAACTCTCTATGATCAAGTTGGAAATAGATCTGGTGTAGTTAGCTGGGGATTTGATCATGATCGTAAGAGATGGTGGATAAAAAGGAAGGTTGGACCTGTTGAATGGTACAAACATCCAGGCCAGTTTCAATCATTTACTAAGATTGATTTGACTGATCTGTCTAAAGCACCTTATGTAGATGATAAGCCTGGATATATGTTTTTCGAGAGATTGAAGAGGGAGGTTCTTAAGGGATTTCCTTCAATGCGTACGGCAGAGTCCATTGTTAAACCAGCTAAAGGAATTCGAGATTCATATACACGCAAGCGAATAAAGATTGTGCATTGGCCTGTAACTGATAAGGAAAAGGTGATTCCTTTGGTGAGAAAAATTCCACAAGGTGCTTTGAAGTCCTTGCAGTTTTGGACTTATGATGAGCGTTTAGGGCAGGCTGTAATTGTTTGTGATAATAATGTGGATTTTCGCTTGGTGGATCAAGTTGATTTGCTGAATGTTGCTCATGAAGACCTGGAAGTGTTAGCTCGTCATCAAATTAGGGCTACTGAGAAATATGAGGAGATTGCAAAAGCATGGACTGGTGCGGTTGCTTCAGCAATACATATTCGCACAAAAGGTTTTGGTGGGCTCAAAGATCGTTTGGGTGGTGCTGGCGATAGTTGAAGTTTCAAGACTCTCTATGCATAAACCTAGGGGGAGATTGTTGGAACCTAAAGGTTTATACATTGAGAGATATTAAAGTTTGGGATTGATCTTGTAATGTTTAACTTAGTTGTTTTGGGTCAATTATGTGTTTTGGGTTATTATAGAGTTCTCGAGTGGGCCTAGGTGGTTTCGATTCACCGTAGTTAGTATATAAGTAAACTTTTGTAACCTTTAGGGGTTGATCGTTGGATTAGAGATTAGAGAGGCCACTCGAGATCAGCAATAGGTCTTGTATCTGTCATCGACGTTAAAGGTGAATGCAAGATTGTTTTGGTTTTGATAATTGTTCTTATTATTCTTAATTGTTTTCTTGAATCCACTTGTGTTTGGATTCCGCACTTACACAAGTTTACAGTGATATCATTGAAAGATCTTTTTGGGTTTTACAATTTACGCATCAGTGCACGTATAACCTTCCAGAAAGCGATTTAGAGCTTGAAATTGAACAAGAATTGATATGTGCAAAAGATACACATATATATACAGATCCCAAGTATGAAATACAATATTTCATTGGCTTGGTATTTGTTTAATGGTCGCAGTGACCCAGGTGTCACAGTTCACCCTTGATCAACCTGTTTTCGCGTACGTTGAAATATGCGCATTTTAACGTTTTCGGTAACGTTTTCGGGCGTCTGAAGTCATGTATGACTAACCAAACACCAAAGATACTTAATATATGTTAAAATACTTATATTTATCATAAATATATTAGTTTATATTTTGATTTAAAACAGGTTTACAAAAAATCACATTAAAAGCCGATTTTTACCTTTTTAACGCATAGTCTTGTACCGAACTTTACTATAACCATCCCAAATCGTCACAACTTCATATTTTAACACAATACGTGTTATTTACTGAATATAAAGGTGCTAATAATCATATTAGTGTAGATTTCACATAAGTCACATAAATCATGCAATTTCACCCATTTGACTACTTTTCAAGATTCATGTACACCATGTAAAGCTAATAAACTTATGACATAACTTTTACACTATTAAAACACATTATTTAAGATCATTTTACCATGTTTATAATCTAATTTTAATCCATCCTTCTCATATCATTTCATTTCATTTCATTTCAAGTTCATCCTCAAATCATCATTTGATCATCACTTTTACTTCCATATTAACATTTAATCATTTCTAACACCTATGTACAAACAATTATTGCATGATCATTATTTCATCATCTAGAATATTTATACTCATCCAACATTCATTTATTATCTTTCATAAAATCCCTAGACATCATCTTTAATCAATCATGCATGTAATTATCACACTTCAATGTAAGTAACATTTATGAACTAGGATGCAAACCAATATGCACACATATACATATACATATACATACATACGACACATACACATGTATCCAACACCAACTTTCCTTATCATTTCATCCTAAACCATTCTAACTTTCACAAAGGTCACTTTTGATTATTCATACATTCACCTTTAAAGAATCTTTCAGACAAAATTCAACTTTTAAGCAAAACACCAAAACTAACCCATACACACACTCACGACCGAACCATACACACACATATATATTTTCCATTTTTTTTATTTTGATAATCTTATTTTGTTGATTAGTTTTCAAAAGTTATGAAGAATCCAAGTGTTTGAGAATCATTCCATCATCATCATCATCATCAAGAAACTCAATCAAGAATGGTAAGTAGATTTATACCTTGAAAGAATAACAAAGGGTGTTTAATGAGATTTTGATGAATGCAAGCTTGTTCCTCCTTGAAATCTCCTTGGAATCACCTTTAGATCTTCAAATGGACTTGGAATCAACTTGAATGAGCTTGGATCTTTAAGATGAAGTTGAAAAATAAAAATGGAAGTGGATATGGGGGTGTGCGGCTGAAGTGAGGGAGAAAAGGAAGAGTTTGTGTTTCTTTGATTGTTGAAATGGTAGTTTATTGATGATTTTTGATGCTTGTAATCATTACCTCTTACACAAGCCTACATTTGGTAAATTAGAAGGATTTCAAGAAAAGGTGGGCACCCTTGGGGCTGCCACCTATGTATACTCACACACACTTTATGTATCTATATATATATATTCAAGAAAAAACATGTACTTAACTAACTACCGGGTATTTTATCTTGCGTTTTATCGTGTATTAAGGCATTCTAAAAATTATTTTATCAACTTATAAAAATTAACTCATCAAAATATTGCTGAATAATATTTTATTTGTCTAGACTGGCTGTGTTGTCTGTATTTTGCAATATACACATTGTATTGCATAGTATGCGTTTAAATTCAAAAAATTAGAGGTTTTAAGCATCATAATTATTTTTTCTTAACGAATTTGATTAAAAATATAATTTTAATCATAACAGAATATTTTTAGGATTTTAACATTAATCGGGCGGTCACCGACGTTCGTTTCACATTTTGTTCGTTACGCGATAAACGTTTATCTTATTATTGCCCACATAATTTTTAACAAAGTTTTGATTTACCAACACTCCAAATACTATATATTAATATCATATTTAATAAAGTATTGCCTTTATTTATTTATAACACGTGTCATGCTAGTACGGTACAAGCCTAAAATAGTCGGGTGTCACAGTCTCCCCCTGTTTAGGAAATTTCGTCCCCGAAATTTTTATACTACAGGTCTCGATTTCGCACAAGATGGGAAAAGATAGAGATATCTCCGTTACATTCGGTCCTGTCGTTCCCATGTGAACTCGGGTTCACATCTGGAATTCCAGCGGACCTTCACTAACTTAATCCGACTCTTCCTAAACTTCTGAGTTCTTTCATTCAAATACTTCTACAAGGTCCTCGATAAATTTTCAATTTATCGCCTACATGTTCATCGTACACCTGAGGTAGCTTGAGCTTATAAGCTATTGATCCAACTCGAGATGGGCTCTCGGAAGTATCTAAATTTCACGGGCTTAGATTTTCCTTACTCTTAATCCTAACAACTCCTCTCCACAATGGCACCCTTAACAGATTACGATCGTTGTCCTGAACCTACAACAATCTTCATTAATTATTCACATAACTTCTTTGGTCGATTGACGGATTTCAATCCTCTCTTAATCGGGACAACCCTACCGGTGGTTTCCTGAGTGATTTTCGGGTTCGGTTAGTTGTCTCTCACCAACCTCTGCCCAAAGAGAGCTGATCGACACTTTTTTCATTCACAGTCTTAAACTAAGCGGCTTCATACTTCTGTGACAGCTATAGTTGTAAAGAAACTCAGCTAATGACAGATGAGTATCCCATCTTCTATCAAAATTTATCACTCATGCCTGAATCATGCTCTTCAAAATCTCCCAAGCAATATGTAACAGCTCCTACTCCAAATCATGAGATGTACGGTTCTTCTCGTGCACTTTCAGTTATTTGGACGTGAAGGTTATCACTTTGTCCTTTTTCCACAAATGCACAATCATGGCCCAAACGTAACGCATCACAGCATACAACTACACTTTCATTTCTCTTAGGTAGAGATTGAATATGTGCACCATACAACTTTTCCACAGCAACCGTAAAACTTTCTCTTACATCTTTGTCCAAGTAAATCTTTTATCCTTCTGGGTTGTTAGCGTCAATGGTTGCGAAAAGGAGCTTCTCGACTTCTAAACCTACACTTAGGGAACTTTTCATTCAGTTTCTTGTCCTCAGCTGCTCCAGAAATCTTCTTCCTGATTAGGATATGCAAAATTTATTTGAGTAAATTTTGTGATAGCATTCATCGTTGATACTCTTAGGGCAGTTCCGGAACGTCTTATTAGTGATCTTCCTCTGATGATAATCTGCTCATGTACAAATCTCCATATAATAGCTAGATTTTCCCGATTGATCAATCAAACCATTAGTCATCGGTAGTAGGTACCGATTTTTGATAGTTAGTTTGTCCGTCTCCCACAATCCTATACACGTCCTGAGGGATCCATCCCCATTTTCAAATATTCATATACTATCAATTCTTAATATCCGCTAATTACTATTGCTTCACCACCAGGATGGGGTATTTTCACTAGTTTCTGTGGACCATAATCTTAGATTTAATCCTAAATAGCCAATCCATCCCACACTACTGCATCAAATCTTCCAACTCAATATGCAGCAATTAACATTAAATCCTTATTTATATGACCAAGCACTATGTTTGTGGGTGACCTCACAGGATCTTATTAGTTTACCATTTACTGATTTTATCTAGCCTACTTGCTTATGAACACACAAGTGATTCAAAGTTTACACAACGAAATTTCCAGCTAATCTTAGCATAAAATAGTATAAATGTAGATTGGTTGATGGTCATGGACATATCGATGACAACTGGAGGATCAACACAAGCATTCCCAGCATTCAGCTTCAATGCTTTACCCTTGGCATTCTTACTCTTCCACTCCAGACAGTTCCTCCTGAAGTGTCCCTACTTTCCGCATTCAAAGCATCCGTCAAGTTTAACTCCATCCAACGTGCTTTTAGCATAGCACTCACTGCTCTCATGTCCAGTTCGACCCCAATCTGTTACATTTCTTTTGCTCAACCACTTGGGTTTTCTTCATTAAACCACCTTTATCCTTCTTAACTACCTTTTTTCCTGAACTACTGTCACACCCCGACCACGTAAAACATCAAATCGTGGTGGAAACGTCGGGGAGTGTTGTAACAGAATTAATTGTTTCACAACCATGGAAATTAAAGTTACGTTTTATTTATCAAACAAGAGAGTTACATTGTCTTAAAACAAGAAACAAAGAGTACATAACATAAATTAACTAGTTCTTGCTTCATTTTAAGTCACTAAGACACAGGTCCGCCTAAGTGTGTCTCGATCATCCTATGCAACATCTCCTGAAAACACATGTGAAAATAGGTAAGTCAGCATAAAAATGCCTGTGAGATACATAGGTTTTGTGAAAATAGGATTCATGACTTAGGTTTAAGAAAATGTTTAATAAAATTTAGTCATAATCCTTGTAAATTGTTTTGTTTTGTAAATCCTATGAAAAGCGATAAGATCAGATGATATGTATAAATAAAAGAATGATATATGGTTAAATGAATAACCAAGTAAAATGAGTTGTATAAAATAACTGTTTTATAAACTAAAGTATTGTGAAAAACATGTTATTTATGTAAAATGTATAAGTCCAAATTGAGTGATTTAAATAACGCTATGATATGTAATATTATACAAGCACTTATATATAGGAAGTACCAGCGGCGTATCCACCATGCTTGTATCATACTACTCACATCTCGTTACTTAAGTCACTTAAACAAACCACCAATGTATAAAGTTCATGTTTAACCCAATTGTCAAAAAGTCCTTGTATAAACCATGTCAAATGTTAAAAAGTCCAAAAGTAGTCAAGTAATGTGTAACAAATGTTATGTATGGTAAGTAAAGTGTGTCACATAAACCGAATGTAAAAATTTACAAAACAAAGTATTTTGAATATATCAAAAAGTTATAATTTGCAAAGTAAATGCATGTTTTATTGATACAAACACTTATGTGGTAAGTTAACGCATACATTCAAGCCTTGAGACAGACGGATAACCCTAAGTCAAGGTTATCAAAAGAAATGTTTTCGGATTCAGTCATTCCTTACACCCAAACAAACCTAGGATGTCAGGAACGGGATTTGTCAAGTCCTATGGTACCATTACTTACTACCGAGCGGCGTAGCTAATGTTAATGAATGTATATAAGTCCCGTTTGTACAAACCAAATGTTATACCAAATGTAAACATGTTATATGAAAACAATATACTAAGTATGCTAAGTTAACATACAAAGCAGAAAAGTCACGTAAATCAATGTGCTAGCATGCTCAGTCAACATACATAGCAGAAATGTAAAGTAAAACAATGTACAAAGTATGCTAAGTTATCATACAAAGCAAAACAATGTAATGTAAATCATGTACTATAAGTGTACTAATGATCATAGCAAGTATATGATGTGAAAACAGGAAAGCACGAAAGTAACAAGTAGGCACATGTGTTTCACCCCAAAACATTTTGAAAATAGTAAAAGAGGGGTCTATGTACTCACTTGGGATTGCCTAGAAGTCCTTGAGTAACAACCAAACAATGCTAGAGATCACGGAAATCAAACGACACCTAATTTAGGTAACTATGTTAATAAACCGGACCTATATCGGAGGATCGGATAGAATGAGGATTCGTAAACCAAATGAGTATGGGAACTCATGTAATATGGTTTAACAAAGCCTACATACTAAAATGAAACCTAACCTAAGTGCTTTTGAGCCATTATGACCCGTTTAGGTAGCTTATGCTCCTTTAACACGTCGTTCGCGTAAAACGCGTTTGGAACGCCTAACTAGTCATATGATAAGTAAAATATTCCTTAACATGTCTAATATTGTTACTAAATCAGTTTAGATGTCAAAAATTAAGTTACATAGGCTTAAAATGAATTTTGGCGTAAAAAGGGCATTTTGGTAATTTACCTAAGGCATATAAACTACCTATCATACAACTAACTAAACGTCGTGACCATAAGGTATAACCTCGGAAGGTTATTCCCTATACAACTATGGTCACCTAATGTGTTTGGTCGGATCCTAATGATCGACCAAACGGGTCGGGTTCGAAAGTATAAGCGATTGTTTAGATCGCTTACCTTACGACCCTACATAAGCACTAAACCTAAAGTGACGAGCTAAGCATGTTAAAACATGCTTAACTAAGTTAGAAAACAAATTTTGTATCAAAACAAACGGTTTTGATACCTAAAAGTAGTTTGGTTACAAAATACGCAAGAATACGCATTTTGGCCGAAACTACGACTCGTCACTGAGCCTAGATAACGTGGTAATCAGTAGGTATAATCACTAGGGACTATAACCATCGTGATTACGCTCACGTTATGAAGTTTAAACGAACTTTTCATTGACCATAAACTGGTCAAAGCCAAAAGTCAAACGCAGTTTGACTTTAACGATAAAAACGAACGAAAAGAACGAAAGAATACTTACAGAAGGTCCCCGCAAGCTCTTGATCCGATTTACTATTAGGTATGAAGCATAAACTTCAACTTAGAGAGCCAAAATCAGATTCAAGTGTGAGTTTGCAAGGAAATGAAGGTGGGTATTTATAGGAATTCAAGAACCGTTAAGATCGTTCATCGAAAACTGAGCTTTGATCTGGACCTTACATGTGAGCCCATGGTTTTCTAAAACCATGGGAGCCCTTAATAATCGACTAGGTTCATTGAATACCAGCCCATGGTTTTATAAAACCATGGGTTAAAACCATCAACACTTCAAAATGGACTAGGTTCATTGAATCTGGTCAGAAATTTCAAAAATGGTCCCTGCACTTGTAAAACTTGATTTTTTTGCACTTTTTAGCCCCGTTAACCCCATTTCAAGGCTCTAAAATAAAGTTAAAGTATAGGGAACTCAAAACATGCTCTAAAATATCCCGGATGTCGGTTCGTTTGGCCGTACGATTGCGTTGTTCGGTTAATTACGACGGAAGTCGTAACGGACGCAAAAACGATCCAAATTGCGTGACGAATGGATTTTTAACAATAAAATCACTAAAACATAATATTTTAATGATTACATAAATTTTTGGATGTCCGTATGTATTCAGAATGTAAGTTATGCGCGAAAATGCAAACTTATGCGCTTTTTGACGCTTTTAGTCCCTGAATGAGCATAAAGTTTATTTTAGCACACCGAACACCTCAAAGCCTATTTCTAAGCTATGTAAAGGGTATTTAGGGTGTGTTTAACTTATGTTCATGTTCCGGAATGTCTGTTCCAGTACGAAACATCATACTTTCACAGTTTGTCAAATTTAGTCCCTGTAAGCGAATTAACTTGATTTTGCCATACCAAAGCCTTCAAAACTTATTCCTAAGTTATGTAAAGTTTATTTAAGGTATGTTAAGTATATGTTGATGTTCCGGAGTATTTGTCGCATTAAACTGACTACGTTTACGCATCAGTTTGCGTAAAAATCTCCAGAAAGCGATATAGAGTTTGAAATTTAACAAAAACCAAAACATGAAAAATATCAAACATAAACAAACAAACATTGGGATTAAATAACGTTGTTTTATTGATAACTGAACTGTTTACAATGATTACAAGCACAGGTGTCACAACTACTGGCATTGACTGCAGCCACTTTATTAAAATCGTGCTTTTTCTTCTTGTCCTTATCGGAATTCTTCCTTGAATTCTCTAACTTTCGCTTCCCAGAGTCTTCATTCTTATGCTCAATGCGTTGAATTATTCTAATATTCAAACCGCTATGACAATCCCTCTTCTCGAATGGCATCACTTCCTCATCACAAAGGTCACTAGTAAATGATCTTGGGTTATGACCCTGGAATGATTCGTTTGCACATCCATGCACTGTTCACAAGGTTAATGAAAAATCAAGATTACTCTTAGATTATATCATAACACAGGAAACTACTAAGACATTTTCCAATCATTATTCTACCTGGTGAGTTTCCAATTGGCGCTTCTCCACAACCATGCACCTTCGCACCATATTCCACTTCCTTGTCCCATAATCTGGTTAACTTTGCGCTGTTCCAAGGCAGTGTTAACATGCTGAGCGATTAGTTGAGCTAACTCCTCGGGTGTGATAGGAAATCCAATACCAACAGTAGAGGAACTCCGTCTCGCTTTTGGTGGCATATTGACGTTTCTATTATTGGAACAATAATAACAACGTAAGGCAATATTTAAATAATTCAATCATTAAATGCGAATGGATTAAACAATACACATGTTGATGTGTGCAAAATGTAACATATAAATTACATCAAATAAGGCATAAAACTAACCATTTTTAGTACTAATGTTGGAAAAAAACTTGTTTTTGTCTTCCTTGTGAATTTACAGGACCAAATGATCTTAAACGAACAAAAGGAGCAAATAAGCAGCCAAAACCAACATAAATATAAAGAAAATGGATAAACGTGACATGCCCGACCCCTCGGCAGCATCCCCAAAGTAAAAACAAGGAATCAGAAGACTGACCACGGGGCCGTGCCCAGCTGAACACAGGGCGTGGTCAGGGACCTGCACAAAAGACAAACCTGTAGAAGCACGCCCACCACGGGGGCGTGCCCAGCTCAGCACGGGGCGTGGTCAACGCAAAGATGCGAAGAATCTTGCCAAATCTTGATAGTACAGATACGAAGTTGACCACGGGGTCGTGCCCAGGAGACACGGGGCCAAGGAGACACGGGGCCGTGTGGGGCCCTCTGCTGACACTTGCAATTAATGAAGGAAGAGAAAAGGCTGGACACGGGGGCGTGCCCGCTAGACACGGGGCCGTGGCCAGAGCTCTGTGCAGGCTATAAATAGGGGTGCTTGGATCACTTCAAAGGCATCTCTTGGCAAACCACTACTCTCCCACTATGCCACCACTCCACCACCACTCCAACACCAACACCCACCACCATCATCCATATTTAGAGTGTGTAATAGTCTCGGGATCCAAGATTGATTGTAAGGGTTCTTGCCAATCAAAGGCCATGTTTGGTTAAGCCTCTTACATCACTTGGTGAAGACAAGTCTTTATTGTATTACTTTTGATTTTTAATCTTTCGGAACTTTTTATTTGGGTTTGTATTATCGACTTTAATAACTAGTTTCTTATGTTGAAGGTGAACTATTCCTATCATTTTTCCGTGGTGTCTTGAAGTTACTTTACTATCTATATAAAGTAAAAGATTGCATCATTCATGTTTTTACGGTCTATATAAAAGCATGTTGACTACCTGGTCGGGGGTTAGGGGAATGGTTTGGTAAGGTTCTTGCCTTGTTCAGTGTATAGATCCTGCAAGGACCTGGTTCAAGCTTACTAGGACCTCCTTCAATACCCACTGGTATTGGATGGCGGGGGTGCGAATAGCTTGAACCCCTCATATGTAAACTACTATTAATACATTAAATCGGCTTCTTGGGATTGCATCATTGCTGACTCAAACCACTTAGCCGAGGGTAACGTCACCTTCAAAAGAGGGGCCTACCACTTTTCGCATTAATAACTAATTTAATTGTCTTTCAATATTACGACCCTTTGGGATTGTATCCCTGCTGACTCAAACCAGTGGGTTGAGGGTAATGTCACCTTCAAAAGAGGGGCCTACTACTATAACTAAGACAATCTCTTAAAAAGTCCGAAAGTGCGAAAATCAACAAAGGATACATTAAAGGAGAGTCGGATCCAAGTGATTCTATCTTGTCTATCTGTTTTTATTTTATTTATTTTTTCATTTTTAGTTTTTATATTTCAAAACTTTTCTCAAAAAATTTAGATTGATTAGACGTTGAGGATAAACCGGTACTAAAAGCTCTTGTGTCCTTGGACGACATCGGTATCTTACCAACGCTATACTACGCTCACGATGGGTGCACTTTCCCAAGTGTGTGTTTAGTGTTAGTAGAATATCGTGTTTTATAAATTTCAAACTTGACTAATGCATAAAATGGGCTTAAAATATCAATAAAAACATATCACACCGAACGCACACCACATGTCATCACAATCACATAACAATTAGAAAAATTTAACCAAAAACCCGTCATATTGATATTTTATCGTGGAAATTACATTACTTGTTCGTAGTTCCAAAAACTAGCAAAATTTGGTGTAATTGAGGTTAAACACCATTGATAAGTTTCACCGAATTTCCTCCTAAAATATCTATTTGGCATGCAAGACTAAGAAGGGTTACCAAAAGGATTAAAACGTACAAAACAACAACCAATAATCACTTGAAACCTAAAAACTCCAATAACTTCCCAACGATCTCCTCAAGCTCCGTAATCCTCTGACACATCTGATCTCTCATGATATTATCCAGCCCCCAAGGTCTTGTATCTTGCCCTTGGTCATCTCTAAATCTTCGTGTAGAGTAGCGATCTGACGATCGCAGTGAAAGCGTCGATCCACCCATACTCCCTTCTGCTTCTTTGACGCGGTCTCTGTAGCGGCCCTAGATGTCGATGCAATGTCCCCTCCAAATCAGATTCTCTTCCCCGGGTGAGCAGGAACTAACAAGGGTACAGTGGAGGCTAGTGACTCTGAATGTTGAATAGATAACTCTGGTATTATTGGCGGGGGGATCTCTGTCGTAGGCTCGACAGTAGTCATGAGTGGAACTGCTAAAGGCTCTAATGGTCAAGTCGTGATAACAGTGGCGTCCACCACCGGTGCTACTCCATATGATCCTCCAATCATGGATGTACCTCTGTCTAGCTCGTCAACAACCGGTGCTGTACCAGATGATTGTCCAATCCCAGAAACTGAGGAAGGAACAATGGAATCATCGTCATCAATCCGCCCGTTACTGGTATGGGCGTAACCTGTGTCTATCTGACTGGCAAAAGCTGTGGAGTCGACATAATATTACGAAGTAAAACTGGTCATATCAATAGACTGGGAGGTAGTGTGTGGTAGCTCTAGGAAAACTAGGGTCAGAGAGGTCTCGAATTCAGGCTCACTATCGGAGTCGTGAATTTCGATAATCTTGTGCACGTGCGACATCTGTGACACAATATAACCGTACTAAGTAAGTGCATGTTCAAAATGAAAAATAACACATAAGGCATAGACAAACAAATTAACACAAATGCACATAAACTCTTTAAAATGTTCACACATGATTAAAAATCTATGTTTATTTTAAATAACTAGTTTATAGACCCGCGTATTACACGAGTTTGTATAATATAAATTATATAGTTATATAATCTTTAAAAAAATTATATTACTAATGACCTATGTTAATTAGTAATGAAACTTTATATATACGAATTTCCATTACCATATCACACAACTAACTTGAATTGATCACAAATACTGGCCCATTTTAATTAGTAATACTGAAAATACCATAATAGTCGTGTATTACAAAAGTTGAATACTGAAAAACATGTAATAAACAAATTTATATATTATTAATATGAATGAAATTATGTATTGCATTACATATAACAATGTATAAACAATAATAATTTTTATCATTGTGTATCTTTTAAATATAACTTTTATTTAAAATAAATCTCTAAGACCTCAAATTTGTTTACAAAATTCATTATGTAAGTTGTCATTTTTCTCTTTATTGGTAAAAAGCCAATTTTATTGGTATGACATAAATTAGATTTGTTATTCTTACTAATAATTGTTATGTGAATTTAATTAATAAATAGTATTTGTAAAGTTATGATATAAATTAAAGGTTTATATATGATGAATAAATCTTTTCATTATTAAAGGTTAATTGACTATATCACAAATAGGTATAAAATGAAATTAATATATTTCTTAGCTCTATTAAATTGAAAACACATCATCAATCAATGTAGCTACACATCTTATTATTATCTCATCTTTAAAACTTCAAAACGTTAAGTTTTCCCCGTTTATCATTTTAAAACCGAGTTCAATAAAATTTTAGTCTTGTTGTGAGATAGTCCTCTGGTTAGTTACTCTTTTTTAGCTTTTATTTATACGTTAACAGTTTTTGTTTTTTTCCTTTTGTAATTTAAACTATTTTATTTTAAGAAGTACTAAAATCATAGTTGTAAACATTATAGATCACTTATGTATATTTTTTAATCATAAATTAGAAATAGATATTAATTATTATATATTATTAGTAAATTATCATAAATTAGAATTAGATATTAATTCTTATTATATATTATAAATGAATTAAAGATGAAAATGCCATGTGGCATTAATTGGAAGGTTGTTAGGGGAGAAAATGTCACGGCCCCCGCCCCAGTTGCCTGGTCCGGAAGTCGCGGGACAGAAACCCGTGGTATTGGTGGTTGATTTGGCAGCGGAAATTTTAACATGGTCATTTAAACTAAAAATACCCAATTATTTTATTTCAAGTTTCGGGATAAAACCCGTGATTTAAAATAAAGGAATTTCACTGGGAAATCCCCTGGTTACAAAAACATGTTTATTTATTTACTGAGCCACTTTATTCAAGCTGGAGTGCTACGCGACACTTTTTCCTTGTTCACAGTAAATCACCTGAAACATGTTTAAAAAGATTTTATCAGTGGGGAAATACTGGCGAGTCATTCAGTTGGTACAAAACGACACATTGCTATAAACTACAGTATTAAGAGTTTTTACATTTGCCCCTATCTATTAATTATCTGGTCCAGTTGTCACTTAACCGGATCTATGACTGTGGCCATATCACTAATTAGGCTCACCCACCTAAGAGTGATAAAATAGTAGTAATGTGCACACTACCCCCACTTACTGCCAGTAATTATAGATTTGCAAAGACTTAATCCCTGTACTTATAACTGGAAAACATTTAGGGTTTTGCAAAGCAACTTTGATAAAAACAGAATGACTCACATTGCAAGTTTAGATGGACAGAATCTACCTATTGATTAAGCCTGGTAACCAAGTTAAATAATGAAAACGAAACTAGGTTAGTAACTTAATACAACATTTACAATAACTCACGAGATCGAAACCCTCACGACGAATGACAAAGTATAGCCCAAGATTCGGGCAGCACTTAAACATCCATCGGATTGGTTTTAATCGATCAGACATTGTATCGCAGCAGTGATCGAGTTATTACCCTGTTATCGTAGGAGCGTCTCGACACAACCAAGTTGATTTTTGAGCAGAAGTATAGCGTTTTTAGTGAAATTTTTCGAGCACAGGTGAACTTCCCATGCATGACCTATTTATAGCTGCTTTTGAAGTTCCTCGCGGCCCGCGAGGGCCACCCTAGCTACGGCTAGGGCTGTCGTGTCACACCCTAGGCCTGCCTCGTGTGCAACACGTGGCCTTGATCGTTATCCAGAGATTTGCAGGGCTGTCGCGCCCCGCGTAGATCCACCGTAAATCTTCCGCGGCCCGCGACCGACTAATAAAAATTGATTTTCTTGATTTTTCATAGAAATTAGGGTTTTAGGGGTTCTTGTTTTCACTTACGGAGCGTTTTACGACATTTTTGTCCACGTCCTTACAGAAAATGTCATGTAGCATTAAAAGTATTCTTTTATTAGTATTAGATTGGCTTCGTGAATTTTGGGATTAAATCTCAAAACTCTTTGGTGGAAGTCTAGAGTTTTCCAAGAAAACGTCTAGTCTACTAACAACCATTGGCTCCGATACCAACTTTTGTCACACCCCAATAACGTCACAGCGGAAATACAAATGTGGCGGTGACGGAGGTTGGTACTCATAATTGTCTTAGTGGTCGATGCAACATTTATTTTGGACATTTGGTTTAATTAAAACATAAAGTTTAAAGTTTCAAGCATAAACCACAACCACAACATAGTTGTTGATCCTTATGGATCTTAGTACACACGGTCCCAAAAGAAGTTTTAAAAGTTGTCAAAACATTATTTATTTAACCATTGTATCAAACAACCACAAGACAACACAAGCCAAAATTCCCGAAGCTTTAAGAAGACGTAAAAATCAAGTGTTAACACAAAGGAAGGTGAGTTCACATATTCAAATTCGTTATAATTTGTTTAAGGAAAAACTTTCTTGTTATAGATTTTAAATATAAAACATCCATATAAAGTTAAGAAAGAAATTTTTATTTCCTTGTAAAAGCTCGAGGATCCACTATCGCGAGCGTTTTTTTGAAAACCTCCGATGCAGATCATTTTTCATAAACATCATATTAAACATCGGTTCCATTTGTAAGTTAGGAATCCATTACGAGATATATAGAGTACATCGAGCTTTAATCAAGCTAGACATAAATAAGGATATAAATTTGTTGCTTTATGACGCGGAGCTACCGGTCACGATGGAGTTGTCAACCCGATAGATCTATCAACAATTCCACGCATCAATGATTTAATATTAAAATTAGGCATAACGCATATCGTGACCATCTTCAATTGTACAGTATATATACCTACTAGAAAGACAAATTTAATATTTTGTGTTGTACGAATTCCCCGAAATCCCCACCGAAATGTAAGCCTATTCCGATACTTACTCTCTTGAGATTCAAGCAAATTCGTACCATCTTAGATTCAAATACTTTTAAATCTATACGGTCGTTTTACCCCAAACACCATATTTTTCCTCGTTTCTTCCCGAAACATATTTATAATTAATCACATTTCCAAAACCATGTTTTCCTCGAAAACGTCTTTATATCATTCACATTTCCAAATGATATTTACCAAGAAAATATATTAATAATTTATGTAATGATATGTTTTATACAAAAACATATAATTATCCTTTTAAAGGCGTGTTAGTCCCCCAAAACAGTGTATAAAACAGTAAAAGAGGGGTTTAGTGACACTCACTGTTGGGTGCGTTTTTATTATCGCAATCCCTCAAATTGATCTACACGTCCTAATTTAAATAGGAACGATTTAATAATCAATTCTTCCACGAATAACTGAGTTTCTCAAATACTTAGAATTTTCACATAACTTTGAGATTTTCTTAAAAGTCTTTGTTTTGATTATGTTGGCGTAGTTATATATATGTGTTCATATATATATAGAAAAAGTGTAAAATACATTACGGCTTAATGTACATCACGTACGACAACGTGTGTGATTATATGTATAACATGCGTGATTAATGTTTGCAACATGCGTTGTAGGATCGTTGTTGGACCCGACTGAGTCGTTCAGAAGAGCGTATAATCCGATTCAAAGGCGGAATCAGTTAAACGGACGTGGAAACAGCTTGATACTATTAAATCTGTCACTTTGATTGATTATAACACTAACTACAACCTGAACAGATTTCGGCAGCACTTCGTTACAAATTCTGAAGCGTTACCAAATGAATCAACAAGTGCCCTATATATAGTGGTTGGGTTTCTCTTGAAGCTGACCATGACAAGTTCAAGTGAAACCTGACTGGTCTGGTTTCTCTTGAACATGTCACATGTCACTTTCAAGCTAAACCTCATGTAAACCCACTAAACTTTGTTTCTTGCACCTCGGACACTGATAAGCCTATCCTATACTATTACATGATACAAGACGAAGTCAATAGGCGTATTGCACTAACAAACTCCCCCTCGGATATTGACGAAGTCTTCAGTGTCTAGTCTTCAGTATGACACATCTTCAGTCTTGATTATTCTGCCTTCTCATTCAAATTGTAACATTATAAGCATCCTTCAATCTTTATCTTCTCCATCAGCTTCAAGCTCCCCCTTTCATTAAGCTTCCGTGCTTTGGGATCAACACCTAACTATCCATCTACAAGCTCTTTCTTAATTTAAGCTTGTCTTCAGACTCCCCCTTAGACTCTGCTTTCGGGATCGTAATCTGGACTATCTGCAATCACTCAAACATCTATAAGTAATAATATTTAGAATATCCAGGAATCGTAACCTGGCAATTCAAACTTCTAAATATATTCACTTCCCCTATCAACAAACGTAATTGATATGGCAAAGTTTAAGAATCCAACTCCCTCACAGTTAATTATCCAAGTCCAAACTAATGACCTTGGAGATATCACAAACTGTTTTTTTTTTTTTTTTTTTTGATTTTAATTCAAGTTTCAAATTAATGAACTTGTTTTATTTTCAGAAACACAATCAGCTTACTTAGATTTTGAAACTCAGCATCTCAGACATCAGTTGTCGAAAATAAAGCAGAATCAAAAATATTTTTGTATTTTTCTGAAAATATAAAGCAGTAAAGAAATATGTACAAACATATTTACAGACAATATTTTTGTTTGAGTATGCGTCAGAGGATCATATCAGTTTTTGACAAGTCACAAGTACCGTTGAGCTTATTTACACATTAAGAATTAAACACTTCACTTAGATTGTCGATATACTTGTCCACTTAAATTTTCATACAAATTTCAACTGATTCAGGATACGAATTAGGTGTTTTAAGAACTTAAACCCATTCTTGTGTCCCACCTCTTGAATATACTCCCGTATCCAGATCTCAATATTCAGTCTTACAGGTAAGTATAACACAAATGATATCTGTAAGGGGTTAATAAATTATGAAGAATCATGAGAGCTCAGGTCAGAACTACCATTCAGCAGAGAGATCATGACTCAACTTGGGTGTGTCCCCTTTAGAGGATCTTTTTTACAACAGCATTGCTAAGCAATTTTATTGTCTTATCATATATGTTGAGGGTGATGCTATGTTTCAAGCATTTGCAAAAAGTATTATTTGAGGACTAGGTCAGAACTTCCATTCAGCAGAAGTCCCGGAATAATACCCCAGATATCACTGAGTATAAAGACCTAGTATATCAGAAAAAGGGACCTTTCAAACGAGATTTCAGGGGTTACCTATATATCCAAGTAGTGTTCCCCACGAAATAAGCAAGTTTGAATTTAGGTTTATATCCCGAAAAAGTTTACTAAATGTATAAAAATCTACCGACACATCCACGGTGAGATCGTTTAACACATTTTAACTTTCCAATTCTTTAGCATACTTTAACTGTCAACTGATGTACTATCATTTCCTTTTTTTTACGCAAAAACTCAATTTTTGAATTTTATCATGTGAGTCTTTTTCAAATTTTCAAATGTTTTTGTATTTTCTGACAATTTTTCTCCCCCTAAAATGCAAAATCATATAAAGAAAATTTGACAACCAATACTGATAGCTTTGTCTCGCCATCCATTTTCTGCTAAAAGTGCTCTGATTTGCAGAAAATCTAATGTAAAGGACCAACAATTACCCCCATGATTTACAACACATTGATTTTCGACAGTTTGAAAACCGTTTTTCAATCTTGTGAAAGTAATCATGTTTGTTCAGCCGTGAGGGTTTCGGCATATTCAATCAACACACATTTTTTTATGTGTACAGAAAATGTTAAACTCCCTGTTCAACCAAACCAGGGTTCAGCAGCCTTCTCCTCCTGTTGTGCCAGGCTGCTCCAACTTCCATTCTCACAATCTTCGATTTTGTTGAGCACCTGCACACATTCAGACTATTTGATTACTTGAACAATTTAGCCCAGGTCTGTTGGACCTTAGGCATTTCAACACAATATGTATCATGCAGTTTCGGAAAATCTTTATCATCAAAGACTTTTTTCAACTTTAACTTCAACTTTCTCATCTTTTACCGAAATCACTTGTTTCTTAACAGACCATGTTTGACCTTTTGGTGTACCTCTTTTATAAAAATGTGATTCTTTTTGAACATTTTGTTTTTGAACAACTTTTGGTTTCCAAAACTCTTGAGGTTTTGTCATGTCAACAAATGTTTTCCAACTTTGTGTCGTTCTAACTCTGGGTGTGTGAGAATTCCATGTTTGTCTTGAATCAAACTTACTCAAGTCTGATTTCCAATTTTGACTCGAAGCAAACTTGTTTGTGTTATACCTCCAAGTTTGTTTTGAATCAAATCTGGTCGGCCTTTGTTTCACATCCTCAGATTTCTGTGTTTCCACATTTTCAACCTTCTTTTTGTCAACATCCACAGGTTTCAGATTCGGACACTTTCGTGCAAGATGTCCAATTTGATCACACTTGAAACATGTTCTCATGGACACATCTTTGACCTGTGGTTGTTGCTTTTTCTTTTGAACACACAACTCTTCATTAGACTGTTGTCTAAATTTGAGTTTTTCCTCTTCTTCAAAACTTTTTCCTTGAACAAAACTCATCTTTGCCTGATAATTTGGCATTTCATTTCTTTTCCAACTTTGTTTCTTCTTATAACCCAACCCAGCCTTCATGTTTTTATTTTTAAAACCAGGTTTGTTATAAAAATTTTTGTGACGTTTACCAGCAAACTTTGGAATCTCTGACTTTTCAATCTCAACCATCTTAAAAACTTTATCAATTTTCTCTGAAATCACATTCTGAATCGGGAATACAATATCTAAGAATAGTTTGTCCAATCCAATCATGGTGTAAACCAATCCTTTTGAATCATCATTCACAACTTTCTCAGATTTTATGTTTTTCAGATACTCATCATGAAAATTACCTTCATCTTCATCCTGTGATTCAGACTTACCTTTTGTAGACTCATCTTTCAAAACACTATCAACAACCTTATTTACCACCTCTGAATCATCAGCTTCATCAGATTTGGTGTAAGTCACATCGATACTTTCAGGTAATTGGTCAACTATGTTCAGACATTTTTCCACCTTTTCCTCATCATAAAAAGTATAATTGTTTCTCAATGGTGGTGGTACCTGATGAAATTCTGAGCCAATACCCTTTTTGTTCTTATCAGTATCTTTGTCATCTGGTGTGATGTTGAAAATGCGTTCGAGAAGGTACGAAGAGTTATGATAACTTTGAAGTTTGGTAACAACCTTTTCTTTTTCAGCCAAAATTTGTTTGAGATTAGCAATTTCATCAACACACTTGTTTAATTCAAGTTGCTTTTCTTTAAACTGTCTCTCATACATTTATTTAGTGACTAAAGTTTCAGACAATCTTTGGTCAAAACATTTGACTTGGCTCTTCAAAGTATCATAAGCCTCTTGTACTGTGACACCTGTGTCACTTCAACCATCCAACAAATTCCAAACCAATGAAATATTGTATTTTATACTTGGGATTTGTAAAAATATGTGTATCGTTTGCACATATCAACTCTTGTTCGATTTCAAGCTCTAAATCGCTTTCTAGAAGGTTATACGCGCGCTGATGCGTAAATATAACCAGTTTAATGCAACAAACACTCCTGAATAGTGAAATAGGCTTAACATACCTTAAATAATCTTTACATAACTTAGAAATAAGTTTTGAAGGCTTTGGTATGCTAAAATCAAGTTTAATTCGCTTACAGGGACTAAACTTGACAAACTGCGAAAGTATGCCAATTTGAACTGTAACGAACATTCCGGAACAAGAACATAAGTTAAACACACCTTAAATATCCTTCACCTAGCTTAGAAATAGGCTTTGAGGGTTTCGGTGTGCTAAAATAAACTTTTGGGTCATTCAGGGACTAAAAGTGTCAAAAAGTGCACAAGTTTGCATTTTCGCACATAACTTACGTTCTGAATACATCCAGACTTCAAAAAATTTATGTAAGCACTAAAATATTTTATTTTAGTGTTTGGCATGAGAAAAATCCATTCGTCGCGCAATTTGGATCGTTTTTGCGTCAGTTACGACTTCCGTCGTAATTAACCGAACAACGCAATCGTACGGCCAAACGAACCGACATCCGAGATATTTTTTAGCACATTTTAAGTTCCCTATACTTTAACTTCATTTTAGAGCTTTGAAATGGGGTTAACGAGGCTTAAACGTGTCAAAAATGCATCGAAAACCAAGTTTGGAGCTGCAGGGGCCTGTTCTGCCATTTTTCAAACATTCTGTTCTGCAAGGTCCTTACGGACCTCAACATTGTGAGTGTTGAGGTCCGTAAGCACTCCCCAGCACATCAGAAGCTTCTGAACAGCCTGTTTCCAGCTGTCGTGCACTCCCAAACCCTTTCCACCTGTTGATTCCTTATGGTGGGTGGCCAATTAACCCACCACAACTTTCCAACAAGTGTACGCCTTAGATTCGATCACGGTTTACGAGAAACGATCCTAACGGTGGACTATTTACTATAAATACCCAACCCCTTCAACCCTAAAACCCACCAAATCTGATCTAAATGCTCTAAGTTGATGCTTTTGCTTCATACCTGAGCTATTCGATCACGATTTGCTTGCGGGGACCCTTTGTAAGTGTTCCTTCGTTCTTTTATTGATTTTCGAGTCCGAAAGTCAAACTTTGTTTGACTTTCTGCATTGACCAGTTTATGGTCAATGCAAAGTTCGTTTGAACTTCATAACGTGAGCGTAATCACGATGGTCATAGTCCTTAGTGACTATACCTACTGATTACCACGTTATCTAGGCTCAGTGACGAGTCGTAGTTTCGGCCAAAATGCGCATTCTTGCATATTTTGTAACCAAACTACTCTTAGGTATCAAAACCGTTTGTTTTGATACCAAACCTGTTTTCTAAACTTAGTTAAGCATGTTTTAACATGCTTAGCTCGTCACTTTTAGTTTAGTGCTTATATAGGGTCGTAAGGTAAGCGATCTAAGCAATCGCTTATACTTTCGAACCCGACCCGTTTGGTCGATCATTAGGATCCGACCAAGCACATTAGGTGACCATAGCATATAGGGAATAACCTTCCGAGGTTATACCCTATGGTCACATCGTTTGAGTAGTTGTATGATAGGTAGTTTATATGCCTTAGGTAAATTACCAGAATACCCTTTTCATGTATAATTGGTAATTAAGCATATGTAACCTAAACTTTTGTCACATAACTGATTATGTAACATGTTTAGGCATATAACACTTGTCATAGGGCTAGTTAGACGTCTCGAGTGTGCTTTTGCGCGCACGACGCGTTAAAGTAGCATAAGCTACCTTAATGGGTCGCGATGGGTCAAAAGCACTTAGGCTAGGTTTCATTTAGTATGTAGGCTTTGTTAAACCATACTACATGAGTTCCCATACTCATTTGGTTTACGAGCTCTCATTCTATCCGATCCTCCGATATAGATCCGGTTTATTAACATAGTTACCTATATTAGGTGCCGTTTGATATCCGTGATCTCTAGCATTGTTTGGTTGTTACTCAAGGACTACTAAACAATCTCAAGTGAGTACATAGACCCCTCTTTTACTGTTTTCCAAACATTTTGGGGTGGAACACATGTGCCTACTTGTTACTTTCATGCTTTCATGTTTTCACATCATATACTTCCTATGTTCATTAGTACATTTATAGTACATGTTTTACATTACATTTCATGCTATGTATGCCCATTGTGTGCATACTTAGTACAGTTGTTTCACATCACATGCTATGTATGTCTATTGTTGCATACTTAGTACAGTTGTTTCACGTCACATGCTATGTATGTCTATTGTTGCATACTTAGTACAGTTGTTTCACGTCACATGCTATGTATGTCTATTGTTGCATACTTAGTACAGTTCACATGCTATGTATGTCCATTTGTTGCATTGTTCAACATACTTAGTACATTTGTTATTCATCACATGCTTACATTTTGGATACACATTACATGATTTACATTAGACATGAACATTTTACTTTGTTAGTTTGGTTTGAGTAAGTGATTAAGTAACGAGGCGTGTGTAATATGATACAAGCATGGTGGATACGCCGCTGGTACTTCCTATATATAAGTGATTGTATGGTATTACATGTCGTAGCGTTATTTAAATCATTTCAGTTTGAGACATATAACATTTTATATAAATAACATACTTTTCACAAGACATTGATTTACAAACAACTTATCTTATACAAACTCATCTTACATGGTTATTCATTTAACCCTACATTATTCTCTTATTTATACATATCATCTGATCTTATCGTTTTTCAAATGATTTACAAGACAAAGCAAATTACAAGGTTCATGACTAAACATTTTCTCAAACATAAGTCATGAATCCTATTTTCTCAAAACCTATGTATCTCATAGGAATTTTTATGCTGACGTACCTATTTTCACATGTGTTTTCAGGAGATGATGCATAGGACTTATCAAGACATACTTAGGCGGACCTGTGCCTTAGTGACTTAAAACGAGACAAGAACTAGTTAAATTTTGTTATGTACTCTTTATTTCTTGTTTAAAGACAATGTAACTCGCTTGTTTGTTGAATAAAACGAAACTTTAAATTTCCATGGTTGTGAAACATTAATTCTGTTACAACACTCCCCGACGTTTCCGCCACGTTTCGTTATCTCACGTGGTCGGGGTGTGACATGTACTCTCTGACTCGACCACTTTAAAGAATCATACTCTTTTTGAAAATCTTGAAATTTAGTTTCTTTTTCAACACAATCAACACATTTTGCTGTACACAGTTGTCTATAAACATCATTATCCTTTTCAAGACCTTGACATTTCTGTGTCAATTTTTCAACTTTTAGTTTCAAAATTTCTTCTTTTTCAATCATTTCTTTACATTTTGTTTGGAAAATATTTTCAAGTTTGCTTGTTTCAATATCTTTTGTTTTGATTGTTTTATCTTTTTCAATACATGCTTTGCACATTTCTATGCAATTCCTGTATTTGTTCTCATTTTTTTCAACAATTTCAACATTCAATAGATCAGAAGATTCATTTACCTCAGTCTCTTTCAGCACCGATGATTTTTCTGTCTGATCCTCTTCTTTGTTCTCTTCTTCTTCTTCTTCTTTCTTCTCTTCTTCTTCCATCTTCTGTTGTTTTTCATTCTTCTGCTCTTCTTCTACTTTCTGTTCTTCCTCAGCAGCAAGCTTTGCAGTAATCTTCACTTCCTCTACCATCTTTTTCAACTCTTCTTCTTTTCTCTTCTTCATTTCTACCACCTTTGGTAGACTCGCTTCGCAAACTTCTTTGATTTTGTTCACCAAATATGGCCAATATTCTTTTTCAGATAACCTTCTTGTGTTGAAAGTAGCCTGACTTGGAAGCAAATTTGTTACAGCTTCAAAATCCACCTTTGATGGGTCAACAACTGGATTACCCCGTGGATCCATGTAACATTCCAATTCATCATTCCATTTTTTGGCTCTCTGGGCTTCTTTGAATGATTCTCTGAATTTTTCAATTTCCCATCTCGCATAATCTATTTTCCACCATCTATCAGAATCAACCTCAGCCACAAATGCATATCCAACTGCATCTTCTTCAGGTAGAACTTGACTCCAGTCATAACCTTCATCGTCATGAATTACTGCCAGAGCTCTTGATTTTTCTTCAGGCTGCTTCAATCTGGGAGGTTCAGACTTGTTCTGATGATAGATTGCTTTCTTGTAGTAATCTTCCTTGAACGGATTAGCAGTATCATCAGCATAAGCATTTCTGCACTCACGTTTAAAATGACCTTTCTGTTTGCATTTAAAGCATGTCACTTTGGATTTGTCAAAGCCTAACTTGGTAGAAGGTCCACCAATAGACTGCCTTCCGGTAATTTCCATAAAACGTTGTGCCCTCCTCACTGCACTGGCCATACACCATCTTATGTCGATCAATTCCATCTCCTCAGGATCAATTTGATCGTAGTCTTCCTTTGTCAGATTGGTGTTGCCTATCTTGCCTGCCACAAGACTTTCATACGACTCCAACACAGATGCTAAGAAAACCATCTGTTGCTTTGCAGACTCCTCATTGAAATTTTGAGTATTCTTCAAATCTACTGCAATGTTGCATTGGAATACATTCTTTGATGCAGATTGGCTCGATGTTGTTGAAAAAGATCCACTGTGAAAACCACTGTGAGGACTTTCATTGTTCATAGAATTTGAGCTTTCTGTAGAAAATGCTGTTCTTGGAGACCCAGCCTGCGGTAGATTTCCTCTGTAGTACAACTCCACATTCTGCTGATGAGCTGAGTTGTTAACTTTAGATCTTTTTATCTCCAACTCGTGACTTTCAAGTCTTTCGATCAGCAAATCCACAGTTAAATCTTCAGGCTTGATTGTGTTTTTCAACATTAAGGCAAAGTATTGCCAATCTTGATCATTCGGCAATGAATCAAACAATTTATCCACCAGCTCCTCTTGAGTGTATGTGATTTTGAGTCTAGCCAGCTCCATCTTCAGATGTCCAAATCTCTCAATCATTTTACAAACCGATTCATTTTTCATACAGCCAAAAAGATCAAACTCTTTATGCAACAATTTCTTTTTGTTTTTCACAATCTCATTACTTCCTACACACTTTCTCTCTAACGCTTCTCATAAACTCTTCGACGTTTTCTCTTGCTCAAGTAATGAAATGATATCTTCTCTCACTGATTGTTTTATCAATGTAATCATTTTGTATTCAGCCACAACATTTTTTATATCTATTTCTGTGAAATCTTTTTCATCTAATAACTTTCCTCCTGCTTTGACTGGTTCTGTATATCCATTTTTCAATTTTAACCAACTTTCAGGAGCAAATGCTTTTACCCAACCCTCAAATCGATTTTTCCACCAGTTATAATCTTCAATCTTCATTAGCTTTGGTGGTTTCTGTTGGCTTCCATACATATTCTCATACTTCAAATTTTCTGAAATCTCTTTCGAATATTCTCTCATATCAGATCTTCTTTCTGTCGATTCTGAAGTAAACGCGTTGTAGAATGTGTTGTAAAATTCTTCACCGCTGCTCGACATCTTCAAACACCTGAACAAATACAATCAAACAAACACAATTAGTACAAACAATATCAAATATTTTGAAACAAACTAACACTCAATTGGTGTAAAATGATATTGACTCGAAATTTTTCTCTTTTAAGTGAAATAGAGACTTCAAGCGAAACAACAAGTTGAAACGAAATCCCAAATTGGAACTGAATATCAGCTTTCAAGTGAACTTCCAAAACTGACACTTCAAGCGAAACCTGATTAACTTTCAAGAGAAACCTGATTCAAGCGAAACCTGAATAACTTTCAAGAGAAACCTGATTCAAGCGAAACCTAAATAACTTTCAAGAGAAACCTGATTCAAGCGAAACCTGAAGAACTTTCAAGAGAAACCTGAAGAATTTTCAAGCGAAACCTGATTCAAGCGAAAGCAGATGATCTTTCAAGCGAAAGCCAATTTGAAGAGAAACCAACAAGGTTTTTCAAGCGAAAGCCAATTTGAAGAGAAACCAACAGCTATTTTCAAGCGAGACCCAAAGTGTTCGTTCAAGCGAAACCTAGTTTTTGGTCCAATTTTGTCATTTTTACTTCGAATTTTGCAGTGAAACTTTCTAGGGTTTGTCAATATGTAGTTTTACACCATCTGTGAAAATTTGATCCAATTTTGACCGTTAAAACTTGTTCAGATTGAAAAAGAAGGTGTAGAGGTCAGAAAATAGATGATATCATGCTAAACTCTTCTTCCTGAGCTCTGATACCACTTGTAGGATCGTTGTTGGACCCGACTGAGTCGTTCAGAAGAGCGTATAATCCGATTCAAAGGCGGAATCAGTTAAACGGACGTGGAAATAGCTTGATACTATTAAATCTGTCACTTTGATTGATTATAACACTAATTATAACCTGAACAAATTTCGGCAGCACTTCGTTACAAATTCTGAAGCGTTACCAAATGAATCAACAAGTGCCCTATATATAGTGGTTGGGTTTCTCTTGAAGCTGACTATGATAAGTTCAAGCGAAACCTGACTGATCTGGTTTCTCTTGAACATGTCACATGTCACTTTCAAGCTAAACCTCATGTAAACCCACTAAACTTTGTTTCTTGCACCTCGGACACTGATAAGCCTATCCTATACTATTACATGATACAAGACGAAGTCAATAGACGTATTGCACTAACATGCGTGATTAATGTTTTTCAACATGCGTGATTTGGGGTTGTTAGTTTATAACGTGCGTGATTTGGGGATTTTAGTTTATAACGTGCGTGATTTTAAAATGAACGTGCGTAATTACCTGTCGTACTGGTTAAGCCGTAATATACGTTAACTGGCCTATATATATATATATATATATATATTTGTGACTTGAACGATTTTAATGGTGACATCAATATGTTATATTCGTTATCACTTCCATTTATATGCAATATATTTACGATTGGCGCTTCGTAATATATTTACATACTGTGGATATATTCAACATATATCGTATAACACGTACTTCATAAACTTATATATTTTATCATTTTAAAGCATTTATATATAAAATAACTCATCGAGTTAACCTATATACTAATTTCATGCTCGATACACAAGTTATACACATAACGTGACTTTTAACGTAGTTTACCGTTTTAACCGTACAAACGCACAAGAATAGTCTTAATTCCTATTATCATGTCCATATTTAACATATCACATCACAAATACTCATATTCACATATCACATGGTTGAACATAAAGTTCACCCTTGAACGACCTGTTTTGGCGTACGCTGAAATATGTGCATTTTAACATTTTCGGTAACGTTTTTGGGCGTCGGAAGTCACGTATGACTAACCAAACACCAAATATACTTAATATAAGTTAAAATACTTATGTTTATCATAGAATATCAGTTTATATTCTAATTTAAAATAGTTTTACAAAAATCACTTTAAAAGCCGATTTTTACCGTTTTTAACGCATAGTCTTGTACTGAACTTTACTATAACCATCCCAATTCATCATGACTTAATATTTTAACACCATACATGTTATTTAATGAATATAAAGGTGCTAATAATCATATTAGCGTAGATTTCACATAAGTCACATAAATCATGCTATTTCACCCATTTGACTACTTTTCAAGATTCATGTACAACATGTAAAGCTAAAAAACTTATGACATAACTTTTACACTATGAAAACACATTATTTAACATCATTTTACCATGTTTATAATCTGATTTTAATCCATCTTTCTCATATCATTTCATTTCAAGTTCACCCTCATATCATCATTTGATCATCACTTTTACTTCCATATTACCATTTAATCATTTCTAACACCTATGTACAAACAATTATTGCATGATCAGCATTTCATCATCAGGCATATTTATACTCATCCAACATTCATTTATTATCTTTCATAAAATCCCTAGACATCATCCTTAATCAATCATGCATGTAATTATCATACTTCAATGTAAGTAACATTTATGAACTAGGATACAAACCAATATGCACTCATATACATATACATACATACGACACATACACATGTATCCATTACCAACTTTTCTTTTCATTTCATCCTAAGCCATTCTAACTTTCACAAAGTTCACTTTTGATTATTCATACATTCACCTTTCAAGAATCTTTCAAACAAAATTCAACTTTTAAGTAAAACACCAAAACTAACCCATACACATACACTCACGGCCGAACCATACACACACATATATATTTTCCATTTTTTTATTTTGATAATCTTATTTTGTTGACTAGTTTTCAAAAGTTATGAAGAATCCATGTTTTTGAGAATCATGTCATCATCATCATCATCATAATCATTAAGAAACTTAATCAAGAATGGTAAGTGGGTTTATACCTTCCAAGAATAACAAAGGGTTTTTGATGAGATTTTGATGACTCGAAGTTTGTTCCTCCTTGAAATCTCCTTGGAATGACCTTTGGATATTCAAATGGACTTGGAATCAAGTTGAAATGAGCTTCGATCTTCAAGATGAAGTTGAAAAATAAAAATGGAAATAGATATGGGGGTGTGCAGCCGAAGTGAGAGAGATGAGGAAGAGTTATTGTTTCTTTGATTGTTGAAATGGTAGTTTATGGATGATTTTTACTGTTTGTAATCATTACCTCTTACACAAGCCTACACTTGGGAAATTAGAAGGATTTCAAGAAAAGGTGGGCACCCTAGGGGCCGCCACCTATGTATACTCACACACACTTTATGTATACATACATACATATATATATATATATGTATATTCAAGCAAAAACATGTATTTAACTAACTACCTGGTATTTATCATGTTGTAAGGCATTCTAAAAATTATTTTATCAACTTATAAAAATTAAGTCATCAAAATATTGCTGAATAATATTTTATTTGCCTAGACTGGTTGCGTCGTGTGTATCAACTTATAAAAATTAACTCATCAAAGTATGCGTTTAAATTCAAAAAATAGAGGTTTTAAGCGTTTTAATTAATTTTTCTTCCGAATATGATTAAAAATAGAATTTTAATCATAACAGAATATTTTTATGATTTTAACATTAATCAGGCGGTCACCGACGTTCGTTTCGCATTTTGTTCGTTACGCAATAAGCGTTTATCTTATTATTTCCAACATGATTTTTAACAAAGTTTAGACTTACCAACACTCCAATTACTATATTAACATCATATTTAATAAATTATTGCCTTTATTTATTCATAACATGTGTCACACTAGTACGGTACAGGCTTCAAATAGCCGGGTGTCACACCGTGTGCCAATGGCACGACCCCGTGGCCATTGTACTTGCTGTACTATCCAAGATTTGCATATTTGGGAGTTGACCATGGCCCGTGTCAATGGGACACGACCCCGTGTCTCTTGTCCGCTTCTGTTTGTCTTTTTCTTTCTAGAATCTTGAGTGGGGCACGGCCCCGTGCTTGTCTTCTGATTTGTTGTTTTTTGATGTTGTTGGTGCATATTTTGTATGTCTGACACTGTGTGAATAGGATAGATAGAGCGTGTGTTGAATATTGTGTAGATTAGTGTGAAAACGGACCAGATTAGTAATGATTGTACCCATTCGTATGGATGGCACATTCTTACAAATGGGGTCTCATCCGTCCAAGTCACATTCGCACGAGTGAGCACACTCATCCCAGGCACATTCGCACGAATAGGCTTTGCCTATAAATAGGGGATGAGGGCTCCTCATTTCATAAGCTTTGGCTCCCAGAGGGAAAATGTTGGCGAAATTTCTCCAGTGTTTCGCCAGCTTGTAACAGATGTAAACTTGTTCGGTATGAATGAATGAAGCATTCAACCAATGTCTATTCTGTTTCTACTCCTTTCTTATCAATAATATTCTACCGAGTCAGTTCTATCGGGGCCAAAACTCCGTCAAACCTGCCGGATCCTAGAATCTCAATTGGTATCAAAGCTACGGTACCGATTCAATCGATCTAACAGTTGACTGAATCACCTACGCCCATGAAATTTGGATTTTTAGGGGGTTTAGACGTAAAACATCAAATTGAAGTTCAATTCACAGATGGATTTTGAAATTGAAGACATCACTAGGTTCGTGATTAATTTTCGCACATATATGTGAAGTTTCATCATGAAATACGCAGAAATAAAGATTCTGGATCGAAAAATGTGATTAGGAATGTTCGTGAGATTGAATTAGTCACATTCGTATGAATGTGCTCATGTTCGATTAGTACGAATCGGTCAAATTGCTATTAAGTGAACATTTATTCCAATCCGTTCCAAATTGCCATTCGTTCCAAAATCAGCCCATTCGCACGAATGAGCAAATGCCTAAAAAATGCATTTTTTGATTGCAATGACAAGATGAGTCTCCAGAAAAAATTTGGTGATTGAATTTTTTTTTTGAGTTTTTAACCACCAAGATGGGTTGTTCGGAGACACCATCCAGTGCTTTAGAGAATAGATTTGATGATGCAATCACAGATTGTGGAAATTAGTGGGATAGTCATGATACTAGTGAAGAATGATTATCATGTGGGTTATCTGACTATCAATGGGCCTTAACGAAAAATCCGCATTGATGAAAAACTGACTTCTGGAGGCCAAAATGACACGTTTTCAGCATAGTCAAGTTTTTCAGAGAACAAAAAGAACTGGATTGCCTAATTTGAGGGGGAATTCAATGATAAGACGTCAGAATTTGCAAAAATGAGGGGGAATAAAAATTTCATATTGAAATTCCAGCATTTTTGAAATTCGTGACAATGCAATAGCATTCGGGTGGTTCCGAGTTCAGATTGTCCGGGGATGCATAGGATCTGGATTCGTGATTACTCTACAGATCAAGGTCAGTTTGATGTATTGGGGTTTGAGTCACGGGTCTTCGTCAAGCCGGTCAGCAGGATTAGCATCAAGAGATGCAACTATATTGTGGATACTTATAAAATATCACAGCATTGTGATAGTCTAAAGTGTCAGAATGGTTAGTCTTCGAGCAAAGGAATTGTTTTTCAGACTAACCGCCGGGGAATGATGAAGTTTATTCATTAAGTTGCTGCCGGAACTAGCAGAGAAGAATATACATTTGTCTTCGTGACTGAAGAATGGGAATCTGATCGTGGATGAATGTCTCTAAGATCTGAATGTGTTACCAGATGATTTGTTATCCGATGTAGATTTGCTAACTGTGGAGATACCGTTTATACATATCAATCATTCAAGAGGTGCTTAAAGATGATTACGGAAACGGGATTTCAGATTTTCATAAGTAATCATAGACTTGAAGGTAATCAGTGTGGTGTTCGAAGTTTCTATCAATTGCCGGTTGGGTTTTTGAAGATTAGAGGATCGAGCAGGCGGAATGCGCGATGGAGCTGAAATGGTAAATCAAAAACCGAATGCGGAGGCGGTTAAAGCCGAAACAGATAAGCTTTATTGATTGATTTCAAGTTGATGATTATTCGTGAAGATTGCAGTTCAGCAAATCAAAGGAGGGGTCGTGAACTGTGCAAACAAAGACCTGAATATTTAGTTCAAAGGAATTTGTGCATATTCAAAACACGGCTCTCAAGATGCCTGATTGAAGTTGCAGAATATTCAAAACACGGCTCTCATTTTCAAAGTTCAAGATTCGACAGTGACGGCCAAGGGGGAATCTATTGGTGCATATTTTGTTTGTCTACCACTGTGCGAATAGGATAGATAGAGCGTGTGTTGAATATTGTATATATTAGTGTGAAAACGGGCCGGATTAGTAATGATTGTACCCATTCGTACGGATGGCACATTCGTACGAATGGGGTCTCATCCATCCGAGTCACATGCGCATGAGTGAGCGCACTCGTCCCAGGCACATTCGCACGAATAGGCTTTGCCTATAAATAGGGGATGAGGGCTCCTCATTTCATAAGCTTTGGTTCCCAGAGGGGAAATGCTGCAGCTTGTAACAGATGTAAACTTGTTCGGTATGAATGAATGAAGTATTCAACCAATGTCTATTCTACTTCTACTTCTTTCTTATCAATAATATTCTACGGAATCAGTTCTATCGGGACCAAAACTCCGTCAAACCCGCCGGATCCTAGAATCTCAGACGTGAACGAGGGTGTGCACATTTTTAATATATTTATAAGTATTTTTTACTCATTTCTCAAGTTTTAAATTTATAAAACATGATACAACACTATCACTCTCTATAACACGCTTAGGGCAAGTGCACCCATCGTTGTTGTAGTATAGTGATTGTAAGATACCGAGGTCGTCCAAGGACACAAGAGCTTTTAATACCGGATTATCGTCAACGTCTAATCTAACTAAATTTTGAGAAAATGTTTCTAATAAGTAAAAGAAAGAAAGAAACTAAATAAATAAAAGAAACAAATAGACAAGATAGAATTACTTGGTTCCGACTCATCTTTAATGTATCCTTTGATGATTTCCGCACATTAGGTTTTTTAAGAGATTGTCTTGGTTATAGTGGCATGTCCCTCTTTTGGAGGCAACGCTACCCTCAGCCATATTGGTCTGAGTCAGTAGGGATACAGTCCCGTAAGGCCGAAATATTGAATGATAATTAAGTAAGTTATTAATGCAAAATGTGGCATGTCCCTCTTTTGGAGGCAACGCTACCCTCAGCCACATTGGTCTGAGTCAATAGGGATACAGTCCTGCAAGGCCGGTTTAAAGTTTTAATAGTAGCTTATTTATAAGGGATTCAAGGCATTCTTACTTCTCCCGATTTGATGTTATTTGCCTAAAAGGAAGTCCTAATAAGCTTGAACCAAGTCCTTGCATGATCTATACACTGAACGAGGCCAGAACTTTAACCAAACCACCCTTCTAACCCCCTTTCAGGTAGTTAACGTGCTTTATATAGATCGTAAAGACACGAATGCATGAATCGCCAAAAAAACGAAAATATGATACAATAAAGTTCACTTTCAATATAAAAAAGTATATATTAAAGTCATTAATACAAACCCAATTAAAAAGTTAACCAAAGCTTGGAAATAAAAAATAATACATAAATGACTTGTCTTCACCAAGTAATGTAAGAGATTAACCAATCAAGGCCTTTTTTGGCAAAAACTCTTACGATCAATCTTGGATCCCGAGACTACTACACACCCTAAAGATGGATGATGGATGAATGTGGTGGATGATTGTGGTAGAGTAGTGGCAAGTGTGAGAGAAATGGTTTGCCAAGGGATGGATTGCAACTGAACCAAGCACCCTTATTTATAGTTGGAAATAGATAGTTTACACGGCCCCGTGCCCCTTCTTCTCTGTCTTCATTTAATGAGTTGTGTTAGTCCGGATGCTTGCACGGCCCTGTGGCCATTGTACTTGTTGTACTATCCAAGATTTACATATCTGGGAGTTAACCACGGCTCGTGTCCATGGGATATGACCCCGTGTCTCTTGTCTGCTTCTATTTGTCTTTCTCTTTCTGGAATCTTGAGTGGGGCACGGCCCCGTGCTTGTCTTCTGATTTGTTGTTTTTGGTCTTGCGATGAAGCTCGGAGGGTTGGTATGATGTATCACCTTCCCTTCTTTCGTATTTATGTTGGTTTTTGTCGTTAATGTGCTCCTTTTGTACATTTAAGTGCTTTTAATCCTGAAAATCAATAGTATACAAAGAAACACACTTTTTCCAACATTGGTACTAAAAAGGGTTGATTTTATATCTTATTTGATATAATTTATCTGTTGCATTTGGTGCATATCAAATACCCCTACACTTGAATCTTTGCTTGTCCTCAAGCAAAACTCTTTAGTATTGCTTATACACCCAAATGAAATTGGTAGAGAAGAAGTTTTTTGGGTCATGTTGTAGAGTGTCGGGAATCCAAGTTTTTTATTCTTGTTTTTATTTTATTTACAATCCTATTCGACATGATTTATTTAGAACTTTTTTAAGAAAATAAATATTTTTGGCCATAACATGCCTTTTACAATTTCATTAAGTTATATACAAATTCACACACCTCACAAGTGATGACTCAACACTCGTGTTGGTGCATATTTGTGACAACAACTTTTAGATTTGGTCTTTGGATATCTTGTATTTAGTAAAACGATAAATGGTTAGTGGGTTTAGCTTTTTATTATTTAATTAGGAGTGATTGGGCCAAACCAAACCCACATAAGGGGGATGGTAGGCGAGTTGGGCAAGTTCGAAGCCCATGTGTTAAACCCTAGCCCATGTTGCAAACTTGTGCTATATAAGTAAAGCTTTGCATTAGGGTTTAGGTTAATCACCTTAATCACTTTTAGAAAGAGAATTCGTAAGGGAGAGTGGCTTGGACGAATTGTGAGATCTTGATTGATTGTAATCGTTTGATAGATAATCAATAAAGATTAGTTAGTTGGTGATATCTACTTCTACTCGTTTTCTGTAATAATCTAATCTAGAGGATTCTACACTCTAGGTTGGATAGATGATTCTGTGCAAGATCCATAGGATTTAGGGACCTATAATTGGTATCAGAGCATTAGGCTCTTTGATTTAAGGTTCAGAATTGTTACTATAGAAAAGTGGGATTTTTGGACGTTTTTTACGACTGTTTCGAAGTTTTGGAGGCTGTTCTAGGGTTTCTGCTACTGCTTTCGAATAATCAGCTTGAATTTCGGATCTTCAGTTTGAATTTTGGATCTTCAATCTGAATTTCGGATCTTCAGTTTGAATTTCAAATCTTTAGTGTTGGATTTTGGATCATCAGTGTTGAATTTTGTCACACCCCGACCGCGTAAAACAACAAACCGCGGTGGAAACGTTGGTGAGTGTAGTGACAGAATTATTGTTTCACAACCATGGTAGTTAAAGTTTTGTTTTATTAATTAAAGTGTTTACATTGTCTTGGAATTTAACGAAAACATAACATAATTTAACTGTCTTTTAAGTCACTAAGGCCCGAGTCCGCCTAAGTGTAGCACAATCATCATCATACATTAGCACCTGTAACACATGCGAAAAAAGGTACGTCAGCATAAAAATGCCTGTGAGATACAGAGGTTTTGTTGATGCAGGATTCATGACTTGTAGTTAAAAGAAGCGTTTAACAAAAAGTAGTCATGAACCTTGTAAAACTATTTTCTTTTATAAAATCATATGAAAATCGAAGTGAAAATCAAATGATAATAAAAGAAAAATGCATGGTTAAATAAATAACCAAGTAGAAATGAATTTGTATAAACGTGTAGTTTGTAAAACAGTGTCTTGTAAAAATGTGTTGCTTGTATAAAAATGTGTCATGTCTTTGTTTCTGTCGAAGTGGTTTAGATGACGCTGCGATACGTAATAACATAAAAGCACTTATATATAGGAAGTACCAACGGTGTATCCACCATGCTTTTATGATATTACACACGCCTCGTTATTTAAAACACTTACCAATAACCACCAAAAATGTCTTGTTTAAACAAATGTTAAAATGTTTATGTGTAAACCATGTCCAATGTCAAGTGTAAACTATGTCATGTATAATCAAATGTAATGTATGGCAAGTAAAAAGTATCTACTCAAACCATATGTGTAATGTCAATGTGTAACCAAATGCCATGTATGGTGAATAAAAAGTATTTACTCAACCCCATATGTAAAATGTACAAAACAATGTTTTTGAATAAACCTAAGTTTAAATCAAAAGTTATGTTTTTTAGAAAACAATGCTTTATGATTACAAACATTTTTGCAGTAATGTTTATCGAATACATTCAAGCCTTACGACTGTCGGATAAAACCTAGGAAGTCGAGAACGAGATTTGTCAAGTCCTATGGTACCATTACATACTATCGAGCGACGTGATCAGTGTTAATGAATGTATTATTGTCCCGTTAAACATACCAAATGTCATGACCAATGTAAGCATGTGTCACACCCCGATATTTCCACGTATTACCGGTGGGCCCGGCGGGGAGTATCGTGACGTAGTTGATATCATCATAGTCACTTATTCACAGTTTAATGCACAACGGAAGTCTTGGTAGAAAATATTATTACAAACCAAAATGCAAAGTATAAATAAATATTATATAGACAGTTGTAAGAGGATCCACAAGCGGATCTAAAACGAAATACAAAATATTGTTCAACAGACTTTAAGCGTTTAGAACTTGCAAGATTCTTTAACTAACGCCCAGAGCTCCCAGCCAATTACGTACAGTACCTGTCACTTATTCTTTTTGAAAAATACGTCAGTTTACACTGGTAAATACAATTAACCGACTCTTTTTAAAACATTTATGAAAATTGATTTAAATGCACAAGGCACAAATGTTTTTATAACTTGGGACAATTATATTAATAACAATCTTGTATTAGATTTACATGTTTGTCCAACATTTAGGGCCGGCATAAATAAACCGAACAAGATTAAACAACACACCACAAATATAAACTCACGGCGGGTCACCCCAACAAATGAGTATATCTTTTACATGCGCAACGGACAGGTGTATGCCTACACCCCGTGCTTAAGTTGTGGCCATTTACGCTTTTTAAATGAGCCAAGGATATCCAGGACACGGTCGTTAACCCCCAATGTTATTTGTTATCAAGCAATACTGATTAAAATGGGATTATAAAATTTAACCATATCCGATTAAAAGGTTTCTACACCCGACCAAGCGGTAATAATTTACTGTATCCCAAGCCCGTATAAGGGAAAATAAGTTAAAAGTATTTACCTGAGCTTAAATGTAAATTTTTGTATACTCAGCCGTATAGTCTACTTAAACAAGTGCAAATAACTTCTACCGGGGCTCTTGATCTGGAACGAAGGTTTTATTAACCTATTAGATTCCTAACGAGTCTTATTTAAGTTATAAACTAAAACCGGTTAGTTTATAGAAAGGTTTACGGCACGAAACGCTAGATTAAGCGGTGACCGGATTGGAATGTGATTTAGACCCGACAAGTATGGAGACTTGTATAAAATGGATAAACTAAATACATTCTGGATTTTGAAATAAAAATGATAAGGTTTGACCCGTTTCGGATAATTTATGCAAACTAGTTACATAAACCGTACCGAACGCGTATATGCATAACGGGTAGCCGGATGAGTCATGTACAAGTTCCATATGTTATTATGCTTTAATTTTGTTATGATATCAGTAGGATATCAACAATTATGCCCCAAAAGAATTTAAAACCAATTTATGTCCCGTAAGGGTATTTCAGTCATTTTAGAATTTATAAAAGAGGTTTAATAATGAACTGAGGTTCTAGTATAAACATTATGTAAAAGCATTTATTTTATGATGTTAAATCAGTAAGATATCATACATATGTCTGGTTTACCATTTATGGCCAAACTATGCACCGTAGGGGCATTTTGGTAATTTCACATATGTTTTTAAGGACAAATTTGGAAGTTTGAGTTCACAACTTGTACTTACTGTAAAAATATTAAAATTTATTTATAAAATCAGTAGGTAACAAGTCTTAGGTGTTAAATATGGTTTTAAACCATACTATGCACCTAATTAGCGTAAAAGTCGATAATTGACGATACATGCGATGTTTATGAAATTCTGAGATTTTTATCAGTCTTGAATGCTTAAAATATTTTATTTAATATATAACATTAGTAGGAAAAGGTTTGGTATGTCAAACATATGTCAATCTCATTTTATTAACAAAAAGGGCATTATCGTCATTTATCGAATTATACAAGAACTCAATTATACGATCAGTTTATAATCTGACCCAATATTCCAAAAATCCCTAAAAATAATATCAAAATAGTAGGTAATGAGTTTGGTACCAAAATTTGGGTTTAAACATGATTTATGCTTAATAGCGTAATTTAATTAATAAAAAGTTTCATTTTACGATATCTTGCATAACTTTAGTTTGAGACCAGAAACTGATGTCAAATTTATTTGACATGCTTATATATCAGTAACAAAGATATTTTTATACTCATATATCCAAAAATCTCGTTTTTACATTATAAGGGCATATTAGTCAAATTTAAGCAAATAACGGAAACATGCAAATGAACTATGATTTCTAAAGGACCATGTAGTATAACCTCGGAGGGTTATACTAACATATAATATGGTCACAAAAGAACCCTAAGACATAAAGATACTAAGCTAATTTGGGTCAGAACTGAAAGTCAAAGCAAAAGTCAACTTTTGCGACTTTCGGTTGCGAACCGAGCCTAAACTCGGAATTTTCGGGTTGAACATGTCTAAACATGTTCTTATAATAGTTACCAAGTTATTAAAGTGATAAAATGTATTTTATTGCTTCTACATTATCAGTTATGCATTCTTTTATAAAAACTGACTCGTTTGACTTTTCTGTTCATTACTTTGACCCGACAATTGACTAAGTAAACGTGATAATTAGGAGATGCCCTTTTGAGGGATTAAAACCTTCTTAATTACCAACACATAGCCACATTCGTTTAGAGTTATGGCTGGACCGTTTAAGATTAAACTATAAGTCAAAGCAGAATTATGCTATCTTTGACTTTCGGTCCTTATACTAATAAAAACTAAACTACATGAGCCAAGAACACTTACAAGGGTCCTTAGCACAAAAATTTGAACTTAAAGAGCTTCCTTATAGACCAAGATGCTCCAGAGAATTCAGCTAGAGAGATGTTTGAGAATTTCTTTGAATGAGCAAGTTCTAACTTGAGAATGAGGGCCTTTATATAGGGAATTAAGATGAACTAGGATCAATCCATGTGTTCCCAGGTGAAATTTGATGCATACAAGTGTCCTAGTGGTTTCCCAAAACCATTAAAGTCCATAGAATTCGAGTTATGTGAGTATGGAGTTGGATTGGAGAAGAAATGCATGCAAACCTGCACCTGTGCAGGGATTCTGTCAACATTAGGCCGTCGCGTCACGCGATGGCAAGCATACTTCAAGGTCGCGCAGCGCGACCCTATAAGGGACCAGCTCAGCGAGTTTCAAACTTGGCAGAAATGACCCCTGAACCTTTTAAAGCCTAGAAACTGTTATTTTAAGCACTTCTAACCCTAAAAGTTAGTATATGGATGATCTTTATGATATAAGCAAACACCGTTAGGTCCAATCAGTTATGAGATCACCCGAAAGATTATTATTTCTCCTCATTGATGCTCTTAACCCTTCTTTTTGGAATTTATAACTTTAATCATTTATTTGCATCGAAACTCCACGAAATCATTATCCGACAATCGTGAGAGTATAATAAAATATTACAAAGCCTCAGGATCGTTAAAAGGTCACTCAGATGTAAGAATTAACATGTTGACACTTTTAACCCCTGTGTTTTGTAAATTTTTTATTTTAAGCACAAACGGCTTCTGGTGTCCGACAATTTATTCAATAAAGAATACGAACATCATATAAGGTCAATCAGAGGCACAAGTTTGGCATGTTGACACTTTTGGTCCTTCCACATACATCTTTACACTGTTTGACAACTTTAGTCCCTCAAGTTAACTTTTAACATGATCAGGGTTTATGACACGTGTCATCACTGTATTGGACATGATTTTGCGAGGTGTTACAGCATGCTATGTGAAAACCATGTACTAAGTATGCTAAGTAAACATACGAAGTAGAAATGTTCATGAAATCAATGTGCTAGCATGCTCAGTAAACATACATAGCAGAAATGGAATGTAAATCAATGTGTCCATATGCTGAGTAAACATATGCAACAAAGTCTCTATGAAATCAATGTGCTAGCATGCTCAGTCAACATACATAGCGAAACATAATTGAAATCATGTACTATATGTGTACTAGCTAAACATAGCAAGTATATGTCATAAAAGCATGAAAGCACGAAAGTAACAATGTATGCACATGTGTATCACCCCAAAATATTTGAAAGCGGTAAAAGAGGGGAACTATGTACTCACTTGGGATTGCTTATTAGTCTTGAAATTAAGACCAAATAAAGCTTCAAGGATCATGAAATCAAACGGCACCTAATATAGGTAACTACGTTAATAATCGGATCCTAAATCGGGAGATAGGATAGAATGAAGTTCTATAAATCAAATGAGTATTGGAACTCATATGGCATGATTTAATAGACCTAACATTCTTATTAGAAAGTTATCCTAAGTGCTTTTGACCCGTTTCGACCCGTTAAGCTAGTTTAAGCTACTTTAACGCATCGTTTGCGTAAAACTAAGTTCGGATGGTTATCTATGTCCTATGTTAAGTCTTACATGCCCAATTATGTTTAAATATGTTACTAAATCAGTTTAGATGTCAAACACTTGATCACATATGCAAAATATGAATTTATGCTTAAAAAGGCATTTTGGTCATTTTCAATGGGCATATAAACGACTTAATGGATAACTAACCAACCTATGCGATCATAAGGTATAACCTCAGTAGGTTATTCCCTATGCAACTATGATCACTAAATAAGTTTGGTCGGATCCTAATGATCGACCAAACGGGTCGGGTTTGAAAGTCTAAGCGGTTGTCGAGACCGCTTAACTTACGACCCTAAACAAGCACTAAACCAGTAGTGACGAGTTAAACATGTTTAACTAAGTTAGAAAACTGATTTGGTATCAAAACAAAGGGTTTTGATACCTGAAAATAGTTCCGTCGCAAAATGCGCATAAATACGCATTTTGACCGAAACTTTGACTCGTCACTACGCCTAGTCAACTTGGTAATCAGTAGGTATAATTGCTAAGGATTATAACCATCGTGATTACAATCACATTGCAAAGTTCAATTGAACTTTGATTTGACCAATAGATGGTCAAAACCGAAAGTCAAACTGTTAGTCAAACTGTTTGACTTTCAGCTTTAAATAGCTGAAAATAAAGACTAAGCCATGAAAGAACACTTACAAGGCTCTATGGCTGAAAGATTGAACTATGAGAACTCGGGTAGGTGGCTTCTAATGAAGGTTGCCTCCACTTAGAGTCCAAAAGATGGAAATGAGCAATGAACAAAGTGAAATGGAGGGGTATTTATAGTTGTGGGAGTTAATTGCCCGGATAGTCCCTGTGGTTTTATGTTTTTTTCACGTTTAGTCCCCATCTTTTGAAAATAGCATGTGTGCTCCCTATGGTTTGTTATTTTGTTGCTCGGATAGTCCCCTGAGTAAATGTCAGTTAGTTTGGTCAGTTAAGTTGGTGTAAAATTACTAAATTGTCCTCCTTCTCCACACCACCTGACCACCACCACCCACTTAACCTTAATAAATGACCATCCTACCCCTTTCATTATCTCCAAACCCTTTGAAGCCACATTTATCATCACATCTGTATTTTTTTAATCAGATAATCGAGGTTAGTTGCATTACATGATTGTGGTTGTATAATAGTCACATTACATAATCAGAAGTTATCGCATTACATAATCGAACCAGGTTAGTTTATTATTGCATCGAACTAGGCTAGGGCATATTTCAGTTATCAAATTTGTTACTTTAATAGAATTTTCTTCCCACTTCTTTTCATCGATGAACCAGATTCTTTATTTTTCTCTATTTTGGATTTTAGTAGTTGAATTTCAATGTTTACTTTTTCGTTTTTATACTAATTAATGCTTGCATACGATTCAATTTCAAGTTTTTTTTATTCAATTTCAAAGTAGTGAATTGAACCAGAGATTCTTCACATGCTTCAATGGTAAACCTTCATTTCCCCCCTTTTGTTGTTATTGATGTTTGTTAGATTGTAAATGTTTGGTGATTTTAGCTTGATAATGTTTGTTAAGTTGGAATCTGAAGCGTTTGCAGATGTGGGTGGGTGGAGGATGAGGCTAAGTGGATGATGGTGGTGTGGAGAAGGAGGAGGACAATTTAGTAATTTCACACCAACTTAACTGACCAAACTAACTGACATTTTACTCAAGGGACTATCCGAGTAACAAAATAACAAATAATAGGGAGCATACCTGCTATTTCCAAAAGGTGGGGACTAAACGTGAAAAAACGTGAAACCACAGGGACTATCCGGGAAAATAACTCTAGTTGTGGAGGTGATTCAAGATCATTACATGTGTTTATCTAGTCCCCAAGCAATAAATCTTGGCCATACATGTGTTAAGGACAGCTAATATTACTTGGAGATGTGTTAACTTGGAGTCGAAAACATGAAAGATTGCATAAAAGTCCCTGAAATATCAAACAGCAGCTGAAAAACAACTTTCTGTCAATAGGGGGCTGTCGCGCCCCGTGACAGATAGTGCTTGGGCGGTCGCGGCCCGCGAGCGCTGCTTGTGTTTCAGAAATTACACTTTCAGTCCCTGCACACATATTTAGGCATATTTGAAGTATTTAACCCCCGTTAAGCCATTTTCAAGGCTCTAAAAGGACGTAAAAGTATAGGGGACTTGAAATATGCTTGAAAATATCACGGATGTCGGCTCGTTTGGTCGTACGGTCATGTTATTCGGTTAATTACGATGAAACTCGAACGGACGCGAAAATGATCCAAATTAAGCGACGAATGGTATTTTTGCATTCCTATCACTAAAATAAAAAATTTTAGTGACTACAAAATTTTTTGGATGTCCGGATGTGGTCAGTACGTAAGATATGCGCGTAAATGCAAACTTACGCAGTTTTTGACGCTTTTAGTCCCTGTGATCAAATAAGCGCATTTTCGCATACCGAACCACTCAAAGCTTATTTCTAAGCTATGTTACGGTTATTTATGGTATGTTTAGCTTATTATCATGTCCCGGAATGCACGTTGCTGTACGAAACGGCAGACTTTTGAAGTTTGACGCAAATAGTCCCTGTAAGCGAATAAACTTGTTTTTGCCATACCAAACCCTTTAAAACTTATTTCTAAGTTATGTAAGGGTCATTTAAGGTATGTTAAGCTTGTGTCACTGTTCTGAGGTGTTTTTCACGTTAAACTGATTACGTTTACCCATCAGTTTTCGTATAACTTTCCAGAAAGCGATATAGAGTTTAAAATTGAATAAAAATCAAAACGTGCAAAATGTCAAACATAAATAAACAAATATTGGGATCAAAACACATTGTTTTATTGATGTTTGAATTATTAAGAGTTTGTACAAAGATTACACAAGCACAGATGTCACAAATTTCGGATCATCAGTGTGGATTTCGGATAAGGGCTATTTCGGACCATTTCGGATAAGGGCTATTTCGGACCATTTTGGATAAGGACTGTTTCAGACTATTTCGGATAAGGACTGTTTCAGACTATTTCGGATAAGGACTTATCGAATACTGTTTCAGATCACTGTTTCGAATTCCTATTCCGGATTGTTATTTCGAAGTGCTTTTTCGAATTGGACACTATTACGAGTTGAATTCGAAAAGGTGGAACTTTAATCAGCTGACGTATTCGGTTTTAAACGTATTTGAGTGCAGAATTTGATCTGCAAAAAATCTTTGCAAACCGACTGCACGGTTAGACTCGTGTGATTTTTAGGAAAAAAAACTGTTTGGTAAAAAGAGTTTTCGTATTGTCGAGATGAGTCTAACGGTACGATTTGATAAAAACAGTTTTCGGTCAGTATTTAACCGTTTCTAACCAGCCGGTTGCGTTACAAATGTCGAATATGTCAAATTTGAACGAGTTGTTGAGGATGGAGCATGAAGTTGGCACAACGAATAAACCGCCAAAGATGATGAAGGTAGAGAATTACCTTACATGGAAAGATAGGTTTCAGTCATTTATTGAATATCAAGACACACAGATAGGTTTCAGTCGTTTATTGAATATCAGGAGACACAGATGCTGAAGGCAGACAACGTGTCACTACCTATGTTAACATGCAAGATGCAGAGAAGAAGATGTATGAAGCTGAGAAGAGAGCTCTAGCTGCAATAAAAATGTCTTTACCTGATGGCATTAAACATACTTTCAAGAGATACACTACCTCAAAAGAGACGTAGGATGCATTAGAAAAGGGGTATGGGGGCAATGCTGATGTGAAGAAGAACAAGGTAGATCTGCTGAAGAAATGAGTCCCTAGAAGATATCATTACGAGGTTCTATCATCTAATGTCAGAGATAGACAACTATAACATAGAGGGATACACTGACATTGAGATAAATAACAAGTTGCTGGATGTTTTACCTGCTAAGTGGGATATTTATACTCTCATGATAAAGGGCGAAGCTGATTATGAGGATAAAGACTTAGAAGTGGTTGTTGGGAAACTGAGAGCTTACGAGCTCAACATGAAGAAGAAGGAAACTGGTTATGATCAGACAATAGCCCGAGACTGAGGGGTCTTAATGGAGAGATATGATACAGACAATGGCCTGAGACTGAGGGGTCTTAATGGAGAGATATGGGATCCATTACCACCACAGGATGAAGACAACAAGATGCATGAAGAAGAACAACATGCACTAGGACCACCACCAGGCCACCAGTACGAGCAGCCACAGCATGAGCAACCCCAACACCAGTATGAATATCCGCCACAACAGAACTAGCCTCCAGGTATCCCTTCCTATCCAGAGTTATACCAGTAGTTTCAACACATGCAGGTGACTCAGGACACTATGAGAGCCACTCAGGATACTATACGAGCGACTCAGGACACTATGAGGGAGGAGATGTATGCAGGCTTTTCTTGTATCTTCGGAGGGCTACAGAACGCCTATCCTAGCTACTTCGGGGAGCCTCCACAGTTTCCATTTGGAAACCCAGGTAACTACAGGGCGGGTTCATCTGGAACACGCCACCACGATGATGATGAGGAGTAGGAGGAGGTGGAGCGGACCGTTCAAAAAAACTGGTGTTTTATCGTAGTTTGTCTTATCTTTATTTAGTACTTTATTTTATTTGGGTTTTTAAAACTTTATGTCTATTTTCAAAATGTTTAAGTAGTATGTTTGTTTTGTTTGAATAATGGATTTGGTTTGGTTATCTAACATTTTAATTAATGGCATTGTTTTAGCAAGTGACATACTTGGCAGATTTGCAAAGAATGCACACAGAGTTGAGAAGACTTCAACTAAAGTCTACTCAAACGAGTCAACTTCAACTCTGAGGGAGTACCTCTTTCCCTTTTCACATTATTAGTTTAGTCTTCATAATTGCTTAACTAATATGTATTTCACATTGGGGACAATGTGAAGTTCAAGTGTGGGGAGGGATTTAAAGGTTTTAACTTTGTTTGTCCTTAATTGTTCTCATTTCTATACATATTTTTAGAAAATAAAACAAAAATGGTCACTTTTGTTCTTTAAAAAAGCATCAAATTTGATCAAAACCGACAAGCCAAATTAATTTTTGAAAAAGATAACTAAAAGCGTGATAAAACAAGAAGAAAGACTTGCATATTATCTTTACATTTATACCCATTCCTTCCGTTTTCGTGAGCATATTTTTGAGCCTTTACTGCTTTCTTGACAATGCTTCTTTGTTTTTGCGGAATATGAGTGAGCCGGATGTTTTATGCAATTTAGAACTTGTAATTTGTATACTTTTCAAGATCTTGAATATGTGAAATTGCATAGAAATGATAGAGGCACTTAGGATATCCTTTTGTTAGCCTTTTTCTTTGTTTATATCCCGCACCCAACATTATCCATTAGTTCGCCATGTTGAGTCTATTTTCCATATTTTTTTAAAATTTTACCCAAAGATTAAGCCTACTTAACCAAATAAAACCTTTTCATATTTACCCTTTTTATTAAAATTCGGCCACGGGTATCTAGATTAGTGTAAATTTTAGTACTTTTTCATGCTTGAAAAAAAAAATGGTCTGTTGTAACTCTCTATAAGAATTATGGAAAATCATTAAGAAAATAGAGAGTAGAAGTGTAAAAAGAATAAACTCTGAACACATACACAAATAGCTTAGCAACGTGTTCAGAATCCTAGAAAATAAGCCAAGTTTTAACCTTTTTAGCCACTTTCAAATATCCATTCCATACCCTTAACAATAGTCTATCATTACAACCCATCTCTTGATTTATGTTTTTCACATATTATTGGTGGAGATTAGATCTTTTGACAAGCTTATTATATTTCATGATTCATTGACTAGGCATCGAGTGTTTTACATACACATTACATGTATGATTCAGAAAAATAACCGAGCGTGTGTGAACATTGTGAGAAATGGAAGGATTTGAATGCTAAGTCAATCAAATGTTAAGTCATTGCTTATTTGTCTATCTTTTCATTTATTAAAATAAGCTTGTTTGTTTTAAATCTTTGATGATGACTTTTTTTAAAACCAATTTGACCACCAAACAAATTAAGTAACTACGTAAATAATTAGATTTGTTTCCTTGCTTTCTTTTAAGTTTGCTTGAGGACAAGCAAAGTTCAAGTATGGGGATGTTTGATATACGTTAAATTATACATGTTTTTATCCCATAAAACACTTTCGTTTTAAGCGTTTTTGACCGAAACCGTGACGTTTAGGTACCAAATCCGGTACTTTTATATTTTCAGGTCTTAAACAGAGTACGAATGACAAATCTAATGAAAACGGGCAAATTCTGATGCATTTCTGATAAAAGTGACAAAAATCTGATGACTGCCAGGTGCCGCATGACCGTGCACCACTTGGACCATACTTTATGATCATGATTCTGACGACCTCGCACTATCGTGCGACTGGTGGCATGATCGTGCCAATTTGGTGACCGAGACAACTTGTCCACTACTCCACTTATCTGACCCCGAATTGGAGAAATGACGTCACCCGACAAGTGCCAGTGCACGACCGTGCGATCCAACTGCACGGCCATGCCAAACTGAAAATTGCCTATAAATAGAGCCATTCGCTACTGGTTTCAATGTTTGGTTTTTCTCTATGTTTCTGGGCGATTTCTGGGTTCCGAAGCAGTCCTGATTAGACCACTTTGAAACTTCAAGACCGAATGGAAGCATAACCGATCCAACCCATCAATTCCTTGCTTGTTTGATTCCTTGTTCTTATACATGTATTCTAATCATTATTCAAGTATTGAGTTGATGTTAGTTTATGTTTTATGTAATATTGTGTAATAGTAGTAATGAACTTGTTTCTTAAATAATCTTTATGTTGTAATCTTGTTTGTATGAATCTTTAGTACTTTTTCATGATTATATAATGAATGTTTCATTAATGTTGAGTTCTTGATTATGTTTGATTGTCTTGGATAATGAATCTGTGGTTAGTGGGATGGTAACTATTTCTTGATTAATCACTTGTTTGTAAACTTGTTTACACCATGAGACTCGAGAGGGGTGTTGGTTTTATCTAAGATATATCGGATTTTGATTGAGAATGCTTTCTTGCACGTAAGGGTTCTAACGAATTATATGGTGTTGTTACATGTTCTTGACACGGTTTATGATCTTTGTTTAGTAGTTTTGGTCTGAAATTGCTAACATGGTAGATTTGTGATCAAGACTTGTAAGGTGAAATAATTTGTTATATAATCTACTTAAATGCTTATCCTCGTGGTTGTATTGTGACCATCGGTATTGCTTTCTTTGATAAGTGAGGTTAGAAAACTCCTAGCAGATGACTAATCTATCTTTAAAGGTTCACATGAATTGTGACATCCGGTGATTTACGGCTCTTAATTAAGTGATTAACAGGTGATTAACGCGATAATAAATAGTGTTTACAGCGCAAATTAACTTAATTAGGCCTTTGGAGTGCCCGGGAACGTTTATCCGACTTTACAGTACGCGTATGAAGATTCGCATGGAATCTGCGGAACGTCAAATGACAACGAAACAAAACCGTACGAAATACTGAAAACGCCGACAAATACGTACTTTCTACGAATATTTTATATTTATGAAATTAATGTTGCGAATTTATTTCGCTTCCGTATAGCGCAAAACGCAAACAGGAACGAGAAACGCGACTACAGGAAACACACCAGTAACGAAATGGACGCATCAGACACGCGTGTTACCTTCAAAACTTAAGATTTTTTGATATATTTTGTTTCGTAATTAAATTTTAACAATCGTAGTTGAAACCGGATCGAAAAACGGATCAGAAACGGCAAACGAGGCATTTAAGCGATTTGGACGAAACCGACGAACGTACGCGACTATTAACGATTATTGACACTATTTATACATATTTCGACCCTAAAATAATGAATTACTATGTTTTACGACGCGCGGGAGCGAAAACGGGTCTCGTAGAGAGGATCGGGCCACTCGAAACGCGGGGACTGGGCTTGTGGGCCTTGGGCCCAAGCCCAAAGCCCATCATACGAACCCTTAGTATATAAGGGGGTTTACCCCTTATTTTCTCTCATTTGGAACAAACAACACAAACACACATGCTCTCTACTCTCTCTCTCGGCAGATCAGACCCGGCGGAGGAAACCGGCGACGATGCCGGCGACCGGCGGACCGGCGGCGGCGGTGGCTTTTTCGACGAACTTTTTCGAGCCTATACCCTACCCCCACTAAACCGAGCCTTCCCGTCGCAATGGTTGTGCCCATTTTTGAAGATTCTGAGCCGTTTGGGCTCACGCGCAACTCCGGTGAAGTTCCGGTCAAAATTCCGGCAAACTATTTTTGAAATTCTAACTCCGTGCATGTCTAGATCGGAGCCTTGGGGACCTACTAGTAAAGTTTCATTGAAATCGGAGCTCCGGCGACTTTCCGGTAAGTTGAACCCGACTCGTTTTGCTATTTTCTCTGATTTCTGAACCGAAACGAGTGACGACCTTGCTTTTTCGTGTTTTCCGGTGACGGCGGAGAGCTGCTAGGTAACGGGATGATGACGGCGGTGATGGCGGTGGTCGGGGTTCGGAATTCGGCAAGTGGCGGCGGTGGTCGAGTTCTGACCAGGTGTCCGTCGAAACAAAGGTGCTTGATTCGAGATGTTTTATGTTTGGTTCTAGTTCGACTCGGGTCAGACTTGGGTGAGGAGCTCGGGTTCGGTTCGGTCAGGCGGCTCGGTCAGCCGGTTCGGTTGACTCAGTCAGCGAGTCGACTCGGGTGGTTTGGGTCAGCCGGTTCGGTCAGACGGTCAGCTTCAGTTTCGACTCGGTCAACATTCAGTCAATTCAGTCAACGTCTCGACGCGAGAGCTTTGGTAAAGATTTTAACGGCGCGTTTAATTCATTATCTTTATAGTTTTTACCGTGACAAACGAGCTTGAACCAATCGATTAAAGCATAGTTTATATTTCGACTTATTCGACGGAATCTTATAAATATTGTTTATATTGTTTGATAAATTGCTGAATTTTGAAAATAGCGACAACTTGTGTTGTCCGGGCGTCCAAAAACAGAGGAAACTCTGCCCGTTTTTCTAGAAAATCCGTAAAATAAAGCGTGTTTCATTATAAAATGAACTATCCCTATTCAAGTAATTTTTTAGAGCAAATACAAGTGTAACAATTCCTTCGACAACACTTTTACAAGATACAAAAACTACGATTCGGACATTATTTACAACTAATAAATATAGTTATTATATTTATTGTAAACTTTGAAAATTCGACAAAACTTTTATAAAATCAAAGTAATGATTTATATTGTTTCAAATGTCGAATGATGATACGACTTCTTTTCATAAGAATAAATATTTTGTATATTTATTTCAACAATCAAACGACGCGACGATTGTTTTACTAAAATAAATATAGTTTATATATTTATTTGAAATATTATACGACACGAATTCGTTTTATAAAAATAAATATAGCTCAAATATTTGTTTTAAATATCATGCAAAACGAATCCTTTATAAATAAATATAGCTATATATTTATTTCCGACACAAGCAAGTCGAATTCTTTTGTAAAATAAATATAGCCATATTTATTTTCAAACACGACAACTCGACGATTCTCTTATAAAATAAATATAACTTTTTATATTTATTTCAAGCGCCGAAACGGCATATATGTATATTTTGGCAAATATATACAAGACGTAATATATATAATAAAAGTTTATTATATATTACTTTCATAACGAATATTTCTAAATGCACAAACGACTTCTCGGGTCGACAAGCGACCTTAACGATATATTTATATATTTGATATAAATATTTATTTACTTTCAAATATCTCGAGAATCAAGTCTTTTCAAGACTTGTTAGTTATTATCGACGATAAACGACACTTATCAAATATGACCTAATCGTTTCCATTTACTTCACAACTTACCGTTGAAATCGTTCGGTTAACGATTCGGTAGAGCTCGAAGACACGTAGTTTAGTTACTACGTTTATTTAGAAACTTATAAGACATTCCGTGTTAGGAATATTGTAGAATGCACGCTAGCGAGTCTCGTCTTGGAAAAGACATCACGAAGTCGTATTTAGCTAGCTTTGCCCATGGAAATCCAGGTGAGTTCATAACCCCACCTTTTTACGGTTTTACATTTTTTTTATAAATGTTTTCGGGATGGAAAGACATGCACGTTTTGCAGAAAACACACAAAGTTCTCGATGAACAAAGACTGCATATTTTAGACAAAACACGTTTTGCAAGAACACACGAGGTTTTTAAATGAACGAAAACTCATATTTTTTTAAGACATGTTACGAACGGTTTTCAAGGAACTCAAATGGTTTACGAATGAATCATATTAAATATACTGGTTTTTTTTACAAAACAAAGGCGTATTATCGAAATGTGAATGATTTTCATGACTAGGGATGGGATCGTCTAGTGATAATATAGAGACTGGGGAGTCAGTCTGAGAGACTGGGGACTTGGTCTGAGAGACTGGGGAGTTAGTCTGAGAGACTAGCTGGGTAATTCAGTCTGAGAGACTGGGGAGTTGGTCTGAGAGACTGGGGAGTTAGTCTGAGAGACTAGCTGGGTAATTCAGTCTGAGAGACTGGGGTAAAATACATGTTACAAAAGGATTACCTACAATACAATTGGTATAGTTAGCTAAGGAAGGGTACACTTAGATCATGTGAGTGGTGGGTACAACACTTAAGGCCATTAATCCTCGTTGTAGGACCGAGAGACATGAGTGATAGATCTATTTGGGTGTAGCGAGCCCACACCCATGAGGACCAGGGAGGCCCATAGGGTGACTATGTCTTCCAGCCGGAAGCCCGGTACAAATTTGCTAGGTTTGAGTTTTCCTGCATCACTTCACACATACCATTGGCCTTGCAAACCATTGGTGATCTCTTTTTCCTTGTTGCTTTCATACCGGGGTTTTACAAATTACATACCATGTTTTATACAAATTCAAAGCATAGGATTATGTGGGCATGAAGTCAAAGTCAGGGTGGGCAATGACGGTTATACGAACTTTACGAATACAAGAGTTTACAAATACATGGTTCTACGAACATAATGCGTTACAAATACAAAGTTTCCATATAACTTGACAAGAAAATGATTTCTAAATTCGTTTTCTCAATAATATTTCACAAGCCGGTTATTCAAAAAGATTTATTTCAAATCTTTTACATGCAAACTATGAACTCGCTCAACTTTATGTTGATTTTTCGCATGTTTCTTTCTCAGGTTACTTTTCAAATTATGGCACGGTTGGAATAGGAGAACCATTGGGGATTCGAGTACTTAGCGGGCGTTCAATTTCTAGAAGTCTTAGCTTAATTGCTTCCACTATGCAATGAAGATACCAGTCCAGTCATGCCAGCTCTGATAATTTCGGGGTGTGACAGATTGGTATCAGAGCTATAGGTTACAGCGAATTAGGTTTCTGTTGTGATACCTAGGCTCTAACCTCACTTTTCTCTGGGAACTTAGAATATTAAAACCTGAATACATACAGAACGCATAGTACTCGAATATGGTCTCCAACCGTTGCCGAAAAACAAACAGTCAAAATTTTGCTTTCAAACATACGCTATTGTGGTGTTTCATACACGGTGCATAAAACAATTACATACAGTACACAAAACTCTGAGAGTTTAGGAAACATTCATTTAAGACCTTCGGAAACTTATGTTGAAGTTCATTAAAGGTCATCACGTAGGAACCGCGATTATTAACTCGGGCACACACTATTTGTGACAACTGGCACAAAACCGGTCATTTCCGTACAATTTAATTAATATTTAATGACTGCAATTATGTGCTTCATTGTCAACATTGGTTGATTACATGCTATACTTGTGAATTCATGCACATTTTATAATACAAATATAGCTCTATGCATTAATGATTGCGTTGCGGCAGAAATACTAGTAAACTCACCGGTAAGACACACTGTGTCAACAATTCTGCAGAAAGCAGTCAGACAATAGAATTGGGGCCTAGGTGTAGGTCCAACATTAAGAATACATAAAAACCCAAGAGTATATACAAGGGTTAACATATAGACTTTCCGTAAGCTAGAATATGCACTAAAAAGCACCCGAAACGCACTTTAAATGCAGAATTCTGCACAAATCAGCTATAATCAGCTTTTTAACACATAAATATTATGCAGAATTCATGTTTTATTATCCAGAATACCCTCCTAAGTGTTGGGAATTAAAAGGGTTACAAAAGGATACTTAAAGGATACTAAACGGTGCAATTTAGCACTTTAACGAACCGGTATCTAACCGAACAACCGGACATTACCCGGAACATCAAAATATTACTAGAAGCATTGTTTTAATGTTTCTGAGCTAGTTATGGTCCCCGAACACCATAACACCTCTTATAACATAATAACACAACAAGTCCCTAAAAATTACACATGAAAGTTAACTTGTTTATAAATTAGAAATGGGAAGTTACACTTCGCCCCCCCCCCCATATGGTGGACGTTCACCTTAGTGGCCCCACTCTTGATATTGTAAGATCTAGCTAAATCCTCTAATATCTTGCCAAGATATTCCATGATTTTTTCTTGGATTCTATAAGATTTATAAAGATCTTGGAAGATATGGCATGCTTATAAATATCACCACTTCACAACACTCAACACCCCATCTCACTTACTCTCTCTCTCCCTCTCGGCTCACCTTAGTGCCGCCACCACCACCACCATCCATCCATTTTCAAGCTTATTTCAAGTGCAAGAAGGTGATTCATGGAGCTTGGTGCTTGAAGAACTTGAAGAACCTTCATCCATAGCTTTCATCCACCATTTTTCATCATATTTTTCTCTAGTGATCTTCCCTAGCTTTGAGCTAGTTGTAAGCTTCTTGTTACTAGTTTTTATTTCTTATTTTGTTGGTTAAAAATATGTACATTGTTATGAATCACAAGAACACTAAAAGACTTAAACAAGAATCATGAACACGAAGCTTAAAAGTGATGAAATCTTGTTGAAATAATGTTGATTAAAGCATGCATGGCACTTGATTGTTATTTACTTGAAATTATGATGTTAATCGTCATAAAGAGCTTGCTAGATTGTGATTAAACACATGATTTAGCAAGTTAGAGGATGATTATGTGTTAACCCAAGAAGATCATCATCACTTATGAACATGAACTTGAAAATAAAATGATTTCTTGAAAAATAATAAATAAAGTGAGCTAGTAATTTTGTGAATCTAAGATTTATGAATAATTTTCCAAGAAAACCAAGTTCAAAATATGATTTTTAGTAAGAACTTGATTCTTACATAAATGTACATTGTTTTGATGATAAAATAAGTGTAAGAACACCTTATTTACAAGAAGAGTTCAAAAGAACAATTTTTGTAGAATATGTTTACAAGTTGTAAACATCTAAAATTTTCAAGAAGGAAGTTTATTAAGAAATAAACACACTTTAAGGGGTAACTAAGTCTATTAAACATGTTACCAAGTTACTACGAGTTTTTGTGAAAGTTCATGTTCATGTTGTTGTATACATTGTATAATTTTTACACTTGGGAAGTGTAGTATTGATTATTGATTGTTGTGATGATTTTAAAAGAAAATAAACACATGTTTTAAAAACATGGGAAACCTCCATTTTTAGGGGAAACCATGTCAAAATTTCTATAAATTTTGACACTTAGAAAAATATAAGTTTTGGTGAAACTTATCCCCTAAAAATATTTACCAAGGTTTCCCTAACCTTTATGTAAACTTTAAGTTAAGAAACGATGATTTCTTCAAGATAAAAATTGATATTAAGTATGTATATTATTGAGGAAAATATATATATTTATTGATCACCAAATTTTGTGCTAAGTGTATATAGTATGTATTATATGTAATAGTGTGTTAAGACTTTAAAACACACTAAATACTCCTAAGGAGTGAAAGTACAAAATACACATACAACACGCTTAGACAAATACAAGAAGATATATTTATGAAAATATATTACTTGATAGATTAGATAACTTGGACAAGTTATGAACATGAAGTGAAGTTTTGAACAAAGTACATAACTCGGGTGAAAAATACAAGAAACTTATATTTATTTGTGAGAAAATAATATAAGTAAGATACATAGTTAAAAATATAAATTATTTTTAACAACAAGAATACATACATAAAAGATGGTGACTTGTACTTGTGCGGTACAAGTCTAGTGACTAACGTTAATAAAACACGTTTAGGTCACGACGCTAGATAAGCAAAAACCGGTCAAGTTTACGGCGCAAGGAACGCAAAGTGGTGAGTTCATGCTCCCCCTTTCCTTTTAACTGTTTTCAGTTTTATAACTTCGGGGGTGAAATACATGTTACAAATTTTACAATATTTACAAATTGTATGATGGATACAAGAATTGAGAAATGATACGAGAAATGATACGAGAAATGATACAAGAAATGATACGAGAAATCGTGTCACGAATAGGGTACCATAAGCACCATTAATCAACAATATACCTAGACCGCAGAACAAAAGCTTAGATCTAACGGGTTTTCGGGCAGCCACACTCTTGGTGAGAACGAGTACCGAGTAGTGCTTTTGTGTCTCAGTCGTGAATCGACAACTAGAAAAATGCCTATGGTTCGGATGCTTCCTATGTCGTGTCACACGTTAATGGCCTTGCAACCCATTAACAATCTTGATACATACATGAATACTTGAGTTATACAAATTACATACCATGTTTTCATACAAAGTGTACAAACGTTCAATACAAAAATTGCATGAATTCACACCAACATTATGTTGACGTTTTTCCAAAAACTCACATGTATTTCATGTAACTAAAGTGGATGTGCGCACAGTCATACTCTTGCTCTTGGATGTTGTTTATGTTGATCTTTGAATAAAGTTGTAATCTATCAAACAAAATGTTGTCTTGTGATGTAAACACTTAAGCTATGATTTCAGTTATGTAATGTTTGGCATTTGGAGTTGTTTTTATGAGCATGTAGTATGTTTACCAATCGTATGCAATGAAAACCTTTCATGATCACACCTCGTGCTTCCGCCTTAGAAATGGGTGTGACAGATTGGTATCAGAGCTGCGATTGTAGTGAACCAGGATTCCTTCTCGAGTCTAGTCTACAATCTTTAGGATCCTTTCACGAAAACAATTTTTCAAAAAGTTTTCATTGCATAAAACTTTCCGCAACATCCACTACCTGAAACTATTTTCAAAGAGTCAAGTAAAGACACTACGAGACTAGGGTGCACTGGAGTAGCACTTGACTTTGACTAGAAATTACTTGCAATTATGTGTGATAATTGATATATACATATGCTAGAAATAGAATATCTCAGGTACTCGTGACTTTACCTGAAAGCAGTGGCCTATCTGAAGGAAGTGATACGAGGATGAAACAAACTGTGCGGACTATGCAAGGACTTACGTAATTATGGATGCATACATAATTATGGAATTCAGTGCACAGAAACCACAGCAAGTCTTGTCACGTATCATAAGAGATTCCTTCAAATACAAGAGAAGGTCAAACGTGAACACCCTCCCCCAGCCTATTAAATACTCTTTTGGAGTAATAATTTAAGGTATAAAGACAAGAACCACCAATGTGAATATCTTATGACACAACAGTATTTATCTATTTATGCATGCTTGTTGCTGTATGAATTGATGTATACAATTGGATGATTGTTTGATGTCACTTAAGTTATATGCCTGTATGTATGTACTGCTACTAACTCGTATGACGATATCAAACAAATATCTAACCCTACTGTGTTGTGTTCTGTCAGAACATAGCACCCAGAAGAGCTGTGAACGCTCATGATCAACCTCCTCCTCCCCCACTGCCAAGAACTGCTGAAGAGCTGAACGCCCTACTGGAAGAAAGGATCTTCGCAGCTATCTCCTAGTACGAGGCAAACCGTACTGAAAAAAGTGGAGGACCAAGCAATGCTAGACGTAATGGGAATGGAGATTCATCTGGAGGCAATGCAGCTCAGGGCTGCACTTTCAAGCAGTTTCTCGACTGCAAACCGCTGAACTACGACGGCACTGGAGGTGCAGTGGCGTTTGTACGATGGACGGAAAAGACTGATGCCACTATCCGTATGAGCAAGTGTACCGCGGATCAGCAAGTCACTTTTGCTACAGGGTTGTTTGTTGATGAAGCTTTGACTTGGTGTAATTTGCAAGTCCAGACTCTGGGTGATGATGCTGCGTACGGCATGACATGGGATGCGCTAAAGGAACGAATGAGAGAGAAGTATTGCTCTCGTGCTGAACTCCAAAGGTTGGAGACTGAGTTTTGGCACTTGACCATGGAAGGTGCTGACATTACTGGTTACACTCGAAGGTTCCACGGTCTGTCAAGAGTGATCCCCTACATGGTGACTCCCGAATTTAAACGCATTGAACGCTACATTTGGGGATTGGCCTCAGAATTTCGCAGCATGGTAACTTCGGCCAAACCTCAAACGATCACTGAGGCTGTAACTCTGGCAGTCAGTCTTACTGAAGATGTTATCCGTATGAAGAAGCTATCACTGAACCTTACTGAGATTACCGAGACGCATGCTGAGTCGTCAGGTGATAAGAAAAGGAAGCATGCGAATCTGAATCAAGCAACCCGCAGCAACAACAAGGGTTCAAACAACAAGAAGCATGACCCTAACCCACCTAAGGAGGTGAGAACCTTTGCAGCGGCAAATGATACTGCAACCAAATGATACCAAGGCACCCTGCCTAAATGCCAAAAATGTAAGTATCATCATGAAGGAGCTTGTTGCATTCCAAGATGCGACAAATGTGGTAGGTTGGGTCATCAAACAGAAGACTGTTGGGGAAAAGGAAGGAACAGAAATGGAAATCGCAACGGTGCTGGTAATAGGAATTGTGGAAATGGAAATGGCAATGGTAATCAGAATGGGAATGGAGCTGGGCAAAACCAAGGATGCTTCAGTTGTGGAAGCAAAGATCATTTCATAAAAGATTGCCCAAGGGGAAACAAGGCTCAGGCTTGAGCATTCGTGATTGGAGCAAAGAACGCACGCGAGGACCCTAATGTGGTCACCGGTACGTTTCTCGTTAACGATCACTTTGCATCCATATTATTTGACACTGGTGCCGACTATAGCTTCATGTCTGTGGAATTTAAACGTATGCTTGGAATAGAATCTAGTAGATTAGATATTCCTTATTCCATAGAACTAGCCAATGGTAAACTTGTTGAATCGGGCGAAGTAGTTAGAGGTTGTACATTAGAACTTGGTGAGCGAAAATTTAGCATCGACCTCTTACCTATTCAATTGGGTAGCTTCGATGTAGTGGTCGGAATGGACTGGTTGTCCAAGAACAAAGTTGAAGTTGTTTGTCACGAGAAAATCATTCGCATCCCTTTGGCGAATGATGAAACTCTCATCGTGCATGGAGAAAAGCGAGACGCGCCTCTGCGAATCATCATTTGTATGAAGGCATAGAAGTGCTTAAGGAAAGGATGTGTTGCTTTCCTAGAGCACGTTGTAGATAAGAAGGCTGAGGAGCCGAAACTCGAAGGCATTCCTGTGCTGAAGGAATTCCCTGATGTTTTTCCCGAGGATCTGCCAGGGCTACCTCCGTAACGACAAGTTGAATTCCATATAGACTTGGTTCCAGGAGCCGCTCCTGTAGCCAAGGCACCCTATCGGCTTGCACCATCCGAGATGCAAGAATTATCTACACAACTCCAGGAGTTGTTGGATAAAGGATTCATAAGGCCAAGCTTCTCGCCCGGGGGAGCTCCAATATTGTTCGTGAAGAAGAAGGATGGAACACTGCGGATGTGTATCAATTACAGAGAACTGAACAAGCTCACAATCAAGAATCGGTACCCTCTACCGAGGATTGATGACTTATTCGATCAGTTGCAAGGATCGAGCTACTATTCCAAGATCGACCTTCGATCTGGATACCATCAGTTAAGGATTCAAGAAGAAAGTGTACCAAAGACTGCATTCCGAACGCGTTATGGGCGTTACGAGTTTCTTGTGATGCCATTCGGACTGACAAACGCGCCAGTGGTATTTTTGGATCTGATGAACCGCCTATGCAAACCATATCTCGATAAATTCGTGATTGTATTTATCGATGATATCCTGATTTACTCGCGAACGAGAGAAGAGCACGAGCAACATCTCAGAACCATTCTGGAACTACTAAAGAAAGAGAAACTTTATGCAAAGTTTTCAAAATGCGAATTCTGGATTCGCGAAGTACAGTTCCTTGGTCACGTTGTGAACGAGAAGGGCATTCATGTAGACCCATCCAAGATTGAAGCAATAAAGAATTGGGAAGCTCCCAAAACCCCGACTGAAGTTCGACAATTTTTGGGCTTAGCGGGCTATTACCGGCGATTTATTGAGAATTTCTCCAAAATAGCTCAACCGATGACTACCCTTACGCAGAAAGACAATAAGTACGACTGGGGTGATAAGCAGGAAGAAGCCTTTTAACTGCTCAAAAATAAGCTATGCGATGCACCGATACTATCCTTACCCGAAGGCACTGAAGAGTTCGTGGTATACTGCGACGCTTCGCGTCAAGGTTTGGGCTGTGTGCTCATGCAACGCCAAAAAGTCATCCCTTACACTTCAAGACAGTTGAAGGTACATGAAAGGAATTATACCACGCACGACTTGGAACTAGGTGCGGTGGTATTCTCCTTGAAGATCTGGCGACACTATTTATATGGTACTCGATATACAATCTTCACATATCACAAAAGCCTACAACACATATTTGATCAGAAGGAATTAAACATTCGTCAGCGACGATGGGTCGAGCTGCTAAATGATTATGACTGTGAGATTAAGTACCATCCTGGAAAGGCAAACGTTGTAGCAGATGCATTAAGCCGAAAAGAAATGGTTAAGACCCTAAGGGTTCGAGCTTTGGAAATGACTATTCGAACAAACCTCACTACACGCATTCGTGACGAACAACGAGAAGCTCTTAAGGGAGAAAACCGTAAAGTTGAATACCTCCAGGGTATGTTGAAATATATGGTGCCAAATGAAGAGGGAACCTTATACTTTAAGAAGTGTATTTGGGTTCCGCTCTATGGCAACATTCGAGAAGTCATCCTTGATGAAGCGCACAAGTCAAGATACTCGATCCATCCAGGATCGGACAAAATGTATCAATACTTAAAGGAATTTTATTGGTGGCCTAGACTCAAAAGCGATGTTGCTATTTATGTTGGAAAATGTCTAACCTGTGCTAAGGTTAAGGCAGAATATCAGAAACCGTCTGGTCTAGTGCAACAACCAGAGATACCCATGTGGAAGTGGGAGCAAATCTCGATGGACTTCATAACGAAATTACCCAGGACCCCTAGAGGGCATGATATGATATGGGTGATAGTCGACCGGTTAACGAAATCTGTGCATTTCCTACCGATCCGAGAGAAGGATAGCACTGGAAAGCTTGCTGAGTTGTACTTGAAAGAAATCGTGGCACGTCATGGTGTGCCTATCTCAATTATTTCAGACAGAGATGGACATTTTGTCTCAAGGATCTGGCAATCCTTTCAGGAAGCCTTTGGATCTCAACTAGATCTAAGCACGGCCTTCAATCCGCAAACAGACGGTCAGAGTGAACGGACCATACAAACGCTAGAAGATATGCTTCGCGCATGTGTTATGGACTTAGGCGGCAGCTGGGATACTCACCTACCTTTAGTTGAGTTTTCCTACAATAACAGTTATCATATGAGCATAAAAGCCGCTCTGTTCGAAGCTCTGTATGGCCGCAAGTGCCGCTCGCCCTTATGTTGGGCAGACACTGGAGATAAACATGGTTGGTCCTGAACTTGTGCAAGAGACAACCGACAAGATCATGCAGATCCGAGAGCGCATTAAGGTGGCTCGAGATCGACAAAAGAGCTACGCTGATAGAAGATGGAAACCATTAGAGTTCGAGGTGGGAGACAAAGTTTTGTTGAAGGTCTCACCTTGGAAGGGAGTAGTAAGATTTGGAAAATGTGGGAAGCTGAATCCCCGATACATCGGACCATTCAAGATTTTGGAAAGAATTGGTACCGTGGCGTACAAGTTGGAATTGCCGGAAGAACTTAATGGAGTACATGATATGTTTCATGTATCCAACCTCAAGAAGAGTCCAACCCAAGAAACAGTGGTCATCCCTGCGGATGAAGTGTATATTGATGACACCCTCCGATTTACAGAACAACCTGTTGAGGTTACAGATTGGAAAGTCAACAAGACCAGGAGGAGCAATGTCAAGCTTGTCAAAGTACGTTGGAACTCTAAGCACGGACCCAAGTACACGTGGGAATGTGAAGACCAGTTTAAAGAAAAGTACCCCCACCTGTTCAAGAAAACTCCTACGAGAGATAGATCAGCCTGAATTTCGGGACGAAATTCTTTTAACGGGGGGAAGACTGTGACAACTGGCACAAAACCGGTAATTTCTGTACAATTTAATTAATATTTAATGACTGCAATTATGTGCTTCAATGTCAACATTGGTTGATTACATGCTATACTTGTGAATTCATGCATGTTTTATAATACAAATATTGCTCTATGCATTAATGATAGCGTTGCGTCAGAAATACTAGTAAACTCACCAGTAAGACACACTGTGTCAACAATTCTGCAGAAAGCAGTCAGACAATAGAATTGGGGCCTAGGTGTAGGTCCAATGTCAATAATACATTAAAACCCAAGAGCATATACTAGGGTTAACATATAGACTTTTCGGAAGCTAGAATATGCACTAAAAAGCACCCAAAACGCACTTTAAATGCAGGATTCTACACAAATCAGCTATAATCAGCTTTTTAACACATAAATATTATGCAGAATTCATGTTTTATTATCCAGAATACCCTCCTAAGTGTTGGGAATTAAAAGGGTTACAAAAGGATACTTAAAGGACACTAAACGGTGCAATCAGAGCCGGCCCAATGGGCTTGTGAATCTAGGCAAGGGCCTAGGGCTTCCAATTTTTAAGGGCCTCAAGATTTTGGATTTTGGGCCTCCTTATATTAGCTTCCAAACCCAAATGCTCAAACTCAACTATTGAATATGGGCCTGCTAATGCTTCCTACGTTTTTAACTCCAAGCGCCGAGATTTATTAGGGATTTAGGGTTGCTCTGCTTCTTCCTTCACTAATCCAAACGACACCATGGACGGCTGAGCTTGCTTAATGATGGCCTCCCAAGTCATGATTTGGGGAAAAATTAGGGGAGTCATCATGTTAATTCCGAAATTAAGGTAGGTTAACGGCTATTTGATATGATTGTTACCTTTTTTCGAATCTGATTGTATTTTGGGAAACGAGTTTCTATTGTCCTAATATGAATTTTGTTTATGCACGCTGTTCCTACTGGGAATTTTGTTTGTGACATAGTTTTGTTTGATATTGTTAGTTGTTAATATTTATGGTGCTTTCTGGTTTTCTAACTGATTTGCAATACTTGAAATTGATTTGAACTTATAATTCTTGTGATTTGTAGTATTTGACATAAATACTAGTTACATTATGAAACTAATATGTCAGTAAATTTGAGGGTGATTATTCTTTAAAACGAATTAGTTGTCTGTTAATGTTCATGCTGTAGAATTGCAATCTTGAAAGAAATTTTGAACATAAAATGCTTGTGATTTGTAGTATTTGAAAATATCTAGTTAGAATGTGAAACTTTTAGCCCTGTAAATTTAAGAATGACCAGTTGGTTGTTAGATATGTTAAAAAGTGCTATTTGGTTAAATGATTTTTTACAGAACGCGGAAGATAATGAGTATCCGAAAAGAGTGGATTCGTCACTGGAATTTGTGATTACATCAAAGGATATAACAAACACCGGAGCTCCGGCTACATTCCATTGGTTACTCATTACTTACTACAATATAATGTACTCTTCCTAGCGAAATTTATGTTATGCTGGATAGCTTGTATTTGTGATTGTCGATTTTGTTTACTCAACGTATTTGTTATATGTGACTGCATGTTTATAGTCAAATTAGATTTAGCCGATTGTCTTAGAATCTATTTGACTGAAAATGATAATTTTGCAAAAGGGCCTCAACTTCGTAGTTCGATTAGGGCCTCCAAAAACGTAGGAACGGCACTGGGTGCAATTTAGCACTTTAACGAACCGGTATCTAGCCGAACAACCGGACATTACCCGGAACATCAAAATATTACTAGAAGCATTGTTTTAATGTTTCTGAGCTAGTTATGGTCCCTGAACACCATAACACTTCTTATAACATAATAACACAACAAGTCCCTAAAAATTACACATGAAAGTTAACTTGTTTATAAATTAGAAATGGGAAGTTACACTTTGCCCCCCCCCCCCATATGGTGGACGTTCACCTTAGTGGCCCCACTCTTGATATTGTAAGATCTAGCTAAATCCTCTAATATCTTGCCAAGATATTCCATGATTTTTTCTTGGATTCTATAAGATTTATAAAGATCTTGGAAGATATGGCATGCTTATAAATATCACCACTTCACAACACTCAACACCCCATCTCACTTACTCTCTCTCTCCCTCTCGGCTCACCTTAGTGCCGCCACCACCACCACCATCCATCCATTTTCAAGCTTATTTCAAGTGCAAGAAGGTGATTCATGGCGCTTGGTGCTTGAAGAACTTGAAGAACCTTCATCCATAGCTTTCATCCACCATTTTTCATCATCTTTTTCTCTAGTGATCTTCCCTAGCTTTGAGCTAGTTGTAAGCTTCTTGTTACTAGTTTTTATTTCTTATTCTGTTGGTTAAAAAGATGTACATTGTTATGAATCACAAGAACACTAAAAGACTTAAACAAGAATCATGAACATGAAGCTTAAAAGTGATGAAATCTTGTTGAAATAATGTTGATTAAAGCATGCATGGCACTTGATTGTTATTTACTTGTAATTATGATGTTAATCGTCATAAAGAGCTTGCTAGATTGTGATTAAACACATGATTTAGCAAGTTAGAGGATGATTATGTGTTAACCCAAGAAGATCATCCTCACTTATGAACATGAACTTGAAAATAAAATGATTTCTTGAAAAATAATAAATAAAGTGAGCTATTAATTTTGTGAATCTAAGATTTATGAATAATTTTCCAAGAAAACCAAGTTCAAAATATGATTTTTAGTAAGAACTTGATTCTTACATAAATGTACATTGTTTTGATGATAAAATAAGTGTAAGAACACCTTATTTACAAGAAGAGTTCAAAAGAACAATTTTTGTAGAATATGTTTACAAGTTGTAAACATCTAAAATTTTCAAGAAGGAAGTTTATTAAGAAATAAACACACTTTAAGGGGTAACTAAGTCTATTAAACATGTTACCAAGTTACTACGAGTTTTTGTGAAAGTTCATGTTCATGTTGTTGTATACATTGTATAATTTTTACACTTGGGAAGTGTAGTATTGATTATTGATTATTGTGATGATTTTAAAAGAAAATAAACACATGTTTTAAAAACATGGGAAACCTCCATTTTTAGGGGAAACCATGTCAAAATATCTATAAATTTTGACACTTAGAAAAATATAAGTTTTGGTGAAACTTATCCCCTAAAAATATTTACCAAGGTTTCCCTAACCTTTATGTAAACTTTAAGTTAAGAAATGATGATTTCTTCAAGATAAAAATTGATATTAAGTATATATATTTTTGAGGAAAATATATATATATTTATTGATTACCAAATTTTGTGCTAAGCGTATATAGTATATATTATATGTAATAGTGTGTTAAGACTTGAATACACACTAAATACTCCTAAGGAGTGAAAGTACAAAATACACATACAACACGCTTAGACAAATACAAGAATATATATTTATGAAAATATATTACTTGATAGATTAGATAACTTGGACAAGTTATGAACATGAAGTGAAGTTTTGAACAAAGTACAAAACTCGGGTGAAAAATACAAGAAACTTATATTTATTTGTGAGAAAATAATATAAGTAAGATACATAGTTAAAAATATAAATTATTTTTAACAACAAGAATACATACATAAAAGATGGTGACTTGTACTTGTGCGGTACAAGTCTAGTGACTAACGTTAATAAAACACGTTTAGGTCACGACCCTAGATAAGCAAAAACCGGTGAAGTTTACGGTGCAAGGAACGCAAAGTGGTGAGTTCATGCTCCCCCTTTCCTTTTAACTGTTTTCAGTTTTATAACTTCGGGGGTGAAATACATGTTACAAATGTTACAATATTTACAAATGGTATGATGGATACAAGAATTGAGAAATAATACGAGAAATGATACAAGAAATGATACGAGAAATCGTGTCACGAATAGGGTACCATAAGCACCATTAATCAACAATATACCTAGACCGTAGAACAAAAGGTTAGATCTAACGGGTTTTTGGGCAGCCACACTCTTGGTGAGAACGAGTACCGAGTAGTGCTTTTGTGTCTCAGTCGTGAATCGACAACTAGAAAAATGCCTATGGTTTAGATGCTTCCTATGTCGTGTCACATGTTAATGGCCTTGCAACCCATTAACAATCTTGATACATACACTTGAGTTATACAAATTACATACCATGTTTTCATACAAAGTGTACAAACGTTCAATACAAAAATTGCATGAATTCACACCAACATTATGTTGACGTTTTTCCAAAAACTCACATGTATTTCGGGTAACTAAAGTGGATGTGCGCGCGGTCATACTCTTGCTCTTGGATGTTGTTTATGTTGATCTTTGAATAAAGTTGTAATCTATCAAACAAAATGATGTCTTGTGATGTAAACACTTAAGCTATGATTTCAGTTATGTAATGTTTGGCATTTGGAGTTGTTTTTATGAGCATGTAGTATGTTTACCAATCGTATGCAATGAAAACCTTTCATGATCACACCTCGTGCTTCCGCCTTAGAAAGGGGTGTGACACTATTGTTCATATTGTCTATGCTATTCTAACTTCCCAAGCAGGCAGCCTACGCATAACGAAACACTAGTGCACGAGAATACTTGGAACTCAAATTTTACATCAATGGATGTCGGAGTACATCGCATTCTACGCGGAACGAAACGCTAGTGCACGAGAATACATGGAACTCAAATTTTACGTCAACGGATGTCGGAGTACATCGCATTCTACGTGGAACGAAAAGCTAGTGCACAGGTATACGTGAAACTTAAGCTATACATCAACGGAGGTTGAAGTACGTCACATACGATTTACGGGGCACGGTCTTTGGGAAGACAAGATGGAGCATTTTAGCGACGATACTAATCCTGTCAGCGTGAAAACTATCGATCAGGAAGCGGCAGTTTGGCACGCGGTCCTGCAAACGACACGAAACACGCCAAGGAGAAGACGTATGTCTCCGCATTCCCCCTAACTCATAACGACAAATACGCTATGTTCGACATTCCATGGTAATGTCACCTAACAATTGGTCGTCACACGAAACCCCAGGTAAAGTCCTCAAATTTCTTTTATTGAAATTTCGACTTTCGCATTTACTGAGTAGATTTTCGTATCTCTACTCCTCTTAATGGTCATCGTATCACGATCATTTTTTTCATTATAGCGAATACTCGTTTGCTTCATTTCTTGAAAATTCATATGTTACGCATGCATCTTTTGTTATACATGTGGTTTCGTTTCGAATAAGCGTTTCATCAATGTTCAAATATTATTTCGCTAAACTTAATCATTGATTTGTGATTCGAATGACCCGCGTTATTGTAATTGTTGGCTCCTTTGTTATTAAGTCAACACATTTTCTTGTAATTTCTTTTCTTTTCAAGTTACATACGTGGTTTTTCGTTGTGACCATGCCGAAAGTTTTCTTGTCGATACATATATTTATTGTCGGATTGCGCTAAAACCAAGTTCAATTGTTTGAACTTGTCCATTACACATATTCACTTCAGAGCATCATATGATGTATTGGGAGCATCATATTCAAAATTCGTTTTAACAAGTGTTTCATTTGTTCCGGGTCGAAGTAAACTTGTTTGGCATTCGACCCCATTAAATTGTTTGTTGATTTCGACACCTTGTGGTGGTATTTTCACTTATTTGAAGCTTGCGCTAAACTCGTTTACATATCTTATGCACGGATTTAATTATTTATTTATTGATTTAGATTAAATCCGCTTTGATTTATCACATTACAACAGTCTTAAGACAATCGTGTGATAAGACAAGGGTACACAAAATTCATTTCATATTCCGGTGTACCTCCTAACGGTCCTTTCAACATCGATCGAATGTTTTGCGATATTCATTGCTTCTTCGTCTTCGATCGAAAACATTATTTCTTTAATGTTCAAATTTGAATTGAAAATCCTATGATGTTGTTAGAAACAAATTTTCATATTTACTTCATTGCGCTTTCAATTGACTTCCAACACGGTGAATTTGTTTGATCACCGCTATTATTGAATTATTTAAATCACTACGACACCTTGTGGTGTCAGTACAAACTTGTAGCTTGGGCTAATCATGATTGAACATTTCATGCAAAACACAGGTGATACTTGTTCAATCACCCCTATTATTGAATTGTTTCATTCATTGCGACACCTTGTGGAGTCAGTATAACTTGCAGCTTGTGCTGATCATTATCGAGCGTTTCATGCAAACTAGTACATTTGAGATTGTTGATTCTAAGTTCATCCAGTGGATGTTGTTGCTTATAGAACTCATTTACATGTTGTAAATGTTCATATGGAATTCGATTGGTCGAAGTTCCTGTTCATTGTTGGATCCCTGTTAACTCAGCCACAGTAGTGACTATACCTATACGTCTTGTTCCCTTTGACGTTAATTTCTGAAGCACAATTCCTTTAAACCATTGGGATTCCTATTGTGGAGGAATGTCCTTGAATTCACATGATTTGAATAAGTCTTGATCCGATTTTATGGTCATACACTTTGATACTATTCGTAATTACCTACACATAACGTAACTCTAAGGAGTTAACGTAGTCTAAATTTCGAGGACGAAATTTCTATAACAGGGGGAGAATGTGACAACCGGTGATTTACAGCTCTTAATTACGTGATTAACAGGTGATTAACGATAATAAATAGTGTTTACAGCGCAAATTAACTTAATTAGGCCTTTGGAGTGCCCGGGAACGTTTATCCGACTTTACAGTACGCGTATGAAGATTCGCATGGAATCTGCGGAACGTCAAACGACAATGAAACAAAACCGTACAAAATACTGACAAAGCCGACAAATACGTATTTTCTACGAATATTTTATATTTATGAAATTAATGTTGCGAATTTATTTCGCTTCCGTACAGTGCAAAACGCAAACATGAACGAGAAAATCGACTGCATGACACACACCAGTAACGAAACGGAAGCATCGGACACGCGTGTTACCTTCAAAACTTAAGATTTTTCGATATATTTTGTTTCGTAATTAAATTTTAACAATCTTAGTTGAAACCGAAACAAAAAACGGACCAGAAACGGCAAACGAGGCATTTATGCGATTTGGACGAAACCGGCGAACGTACGCGACTATTAACGATTATCGAAACTATTTTTACATATTTCGACCCTAAAATAACGAATTACTACGTTTTACGACGGCGGGAGCGAAAACGGGTCTCGTAGAGACGATCTGGCCACTCGAAACGCGGGGACTGGGCTTGTGTGCCTTGGGCCCAAGCCCAAAGCCCATCATACCAACCCTTAGTATATAAGGGGGTTTACCCCTTATTTTCTCTCATTTGGAACAAACAACACAAACACACATGCTCTCTACTCTCTCTCTGCAGATCAGACCCGGCGGAGGAAACCGGCGACCGGCGACGGGCGACGATGTCGGCGACCGGCGGAACGGCGGCGGCGGTGGCTTTTTCGACGAACTTTTTCGAGCCAATACCCTACCCCCACTAAACCGAGCCTTCCCGTCGAAATGGTGGTGCCCATTTTCAAAGATTCTGAGCCGCTTGGGCTTACGCGCAACTCCGGTGAAGTTCCTGTCATGACGAGGACAAAACTCCCTCATCATAAGAGTCCTAAGTTCAGCCCATGTTTGTGCTAAAGCAACCTCAGCACCACGGTCTCTCATAACCCCGTTCCACCATGTGAGAGCCCTCTTCTGAAACACACTGGAAGCAAACTCGACTTTGCGATTATCAGGACACTGAACGTGACGGAAAGTATTCTCAATGCTCTCGAACCATTGAAGGAGCCCAGTTGCCCCTTCAGAACCACTGAACTTGAGTGGTTTAGCCGAGTTAAAACTCTTGAAATTGCATGGAGCATTATTGTTGTTGTTGGCTTGGTTCCATTGAGCAATAAGATTTGGGAACGCAGCAGCCATTTGCTGCGCGATGATTTCTGCCAGTTCGGCATTTGGTAGCGGATTTTCGCGTCGAGGAGGCATTCTAAAAAAGGAAACATGAAAGGAACGAGTGAGATGATTAGGTGAAAAGAATGAGGTGAAACAAAAATCGACGAAAGCAAAGATGGTGGTCATTTGTCCGTATCACAAAGCAAACAAATGACTCACAGTGACTAATCAAAGTAAATGGGTCAAAAATAATGCTTCGCGGAGACATGTTCGCCTATAAGTGAACACTCACCCCAAGAGTTCCCAGGTAAGAATGACTGGTCCGATTATGTGGATTTGTACGAACACTCTAGCCTTAGACAGAAAACCCAGGGTATAGGTATTCACTCTTCCAGTTTGCACGTGTTCACACTATTTAGAACCCAAAACTTTGACGAGATTTTGAAAACTTGGAAGGCACAAGGCCAAAAGAAATCATTCAAAAACAAATGATAAATTTTCAAAATAATTCTGAAAAATTGAAGGGTTCAAAACCTTACAATAAATTATTTAAAAACAGATGATTGATTTTTCAAAAAGCGTTTCGGAAAAATTGGGTTCTTGTTTTGGTGATCACCTAAGGATAGGTGAAGTGCATGTTTTAAAATCTAAACACAAGACAACTTGTGTTGGGGTCCTAGAAAGGTTATAGTCTAGGTCAAAGTATTACTAATAACCTAATTCCCTATAACCATTGGCTCTGATACCAACTCTTCTGTCACACCCCGACCACGTAAAACATCAAATCGTGGCGGAAACGTCGGGGAGTGTTGTAGCATAATTATTGTTCCACAACCATGGTAATTAAAATTTCATTTTATTCAACAACCAAAGGTGGAATACATTGTTTCAAAACAAGAACCAAAGAGTACACAACATAATTAAACTAAGTCTATCTTTATTTTAAGTCTCTAAGGCACAGGTCCGCCCTAGTGTCACGATCATCATCCTAAGCAACAGCTCCTGAAAACACATGTGAAAATAGGTACGTCAGCATAAAAATGCCTGTGAGATACATAGGTTTTGTGAAAATAGGATTCATGACTTGAGTTTAAAGAAATGTTTAATAAAAATAAGTCATGAATCTAGTTAAATGTTTTCTTTTGTAAATCATTTGAAAAACGTTTGCAAAATTAGATGATATGTATATATAAAAGAATATTGTATGGTTAAAAGAATAACCAAGTAAAAAGAGTTTGTATAAACCAATTTATTTGTAAAACAATGTTTAAGTGAAAATGTGTTGTAAATGTAATATGTCTAAACTGAAATGGTTTAAATAACGCTACGATATATAATATCATACAAGCACTTATATATAGGAAGTACCAGCGGCGTATCCACCATGCTTGTATCATATTACACACGCCTCGTTATTTAAGTCACTCAAACCAACCAACAATGTAAAATATCCATGTTTAATCCAATAGTCAAATGTCATAGTATAACCCAAGTTAAATAATAATCACGTAATGTGTAAACAAAAGTTATGTATGGTAAGTAAAATAAGACTACTTAAACCACAAGTAAAAATGTACAAAACAAAGTATTTGAATATATCAAGAGTTATGTTTTGTAAAATAAATGCATGTTTTACTGATACAAACACTTATGCGGTAAGTTAACGCATACATTCAAGCCTTCAGACAGCAGGATAACCTTAGAGTAAAGATTATCAAAGTAAAATGTTTTCGGATTCAGTCATTCCTTACACCCAAACAAACCTAGGATGCTAGGAACAGGATTTATCAAGTCCTATGGTACCATTACTTACTACCGAGCGGCGTAGCTAATGTTAATGAATGTAATTTAGTCCCGTTGTACAAACCAAATGTCATACCAAAAACAAACATGTAATGAAAGTAATGTACTAAGTATGCTAAGTTAACATACAAAGCAGAAAAGTCATGTAAATCAATGTGCTAAATATGCTAAGTTAACATATAAAGCAGAAAAAGTCATGTAGATCAATGTGCTATCATGTCAAGTAAACATACATAGCAAAAGAACTACGACTCGTCACTGAGCCTAGATAACGTGGTAATCAGTAGGTATAGTCACTAGGGACTATAACCATCGTGATTACGCTCACGTTAGTTCAAACGAACTTCGCATTGACCATAAACTGGTCAATGCAGAAAGTCAAACGCAGTTTGACTTTCAAGCTAAAAACGCATAAAAAGAACGAAGGAACACTTACAAAGGGTCCCTGCAAGATTTGATCTGATTTTCTCTCAGGTAGGAAGCATATACTTCCACTTAGAGAGCATAAATCAGATTCAAATTGTGGGTTGCAAGTGAACTATGGAGGGGTATTTATAGTTTTCGTAGAACCGTTAGGGTCGTTTCTTGAAAACCGAGCTTCAATCTCAGCCATACACCTCGTGCCCACAGATTTACAAAACCAAGGGAGCCTATAGAAATGCTCAAAACCATGTGCAAAGGTGGGATCAAGCTGGAAATAGCTGGAAACAACATTCTGCTGATTTTGGGATGCTTTACGGACCATATGGTCCTCCCCTTACGGACCGTATGATGGTCTGCAGACCAGCAACTTTCAAAGTTGGCAGTTTTAGTCCCTGTGCGCGTATGGTCGTGTTTTGGCACTTCTAACATCTGTCAAACCCATTTTTAAGCTCCCTAAGGATGTTAAAGAATAGGGAACATGAAGCATGCTCAAAAATGTGCCGGATGTCAGTTCGTGTGGTCGTACGATCGCGGTATTCGCTTAATTACGACGAAATGCGCACAAGCGTGAAAAACGATCCAAATTGCGCGACGAATGGATTTTTAACAAGCCAATCACTAAAACATAATATTTTAATGATTACATAAATTTTTGGATGTCCGAATATATTCAGAACGTAAGTTATGCGTGAAAATGCAAACTTATGCACTTTTTGACGCTTTTAGTCCCTGAATGACCAAAAAGTTTATTTTAGCACACCGAACCCCTCAAAGCCTATTTCTAAGCTATTTAAAGGATATTTAGGGTGTGTTTAACTTATGATCAAGTTCCGGAATGTCCGTTACAGTTCAAATTGGCTTACTTTCACAGTTTGTCGAATTTAGTCCCTGTAAGCGAATAGACTTGATTTTGCCATACCAAGCCTTCAAAACTTATTTCTAAGTTATGTAAAGGTTATTTAAGGTATGTTAAGCATATGTTGATGTTTCGGATATTTTTTGCGTTAAACTGATTACGTTTACGCACCAGTTTGCGTATAACTCTCCAGAAAGCGATATAGAGTTTGAAATTGAATAAAAGTCAAAACATGAAAAATATCAAACATAAACAAACAAATATTGGGATAAAATAACTTTATTTCATTGATAACTGAATTGTTTACAATGATTACAAGCACATATGTCACAGTCTCCCCTACTTGTGGAAATTTCATCCCGAAATTTATTTAGAGGAAACTCATGAGAATAGATGCGGATACTTCGCTTTCATTTGATCTTCACGTTCCCAAGTAAACTCAGGTCCACGTTTAGATTCCCAGCGAACTTTGACCAAAGGAATGTGCTTGCATTTAAGCCATTTGACTATACGATCCATAATTTCCATAGGTCTCTCAACAAAATGTAGTGTTTTATCAACACGAATTTCGTCAAGCGGTATGTGGAGGTTCTCATCAGCTAGACACTTCTTGAGATTGGATACGTGGAAGGTTGGATGAACATTACCAAGTTCAGGGGGTAACTCAAGTCTGTAGGCTACCTTACCGATTCTTTCGACGATCTTGAATGGTCCAACATATCTAGGTGCAAGTTTTCTTGTCTTTCCAAATCTGATCACACCTTTCCAAGGTGAGACCTTAAGTAATACATGATCACCGACTTGAAATTCCAAGGGCTTGCGTCGTAGGTCCGCGTAACTCTTTTGACGGCTTCGAGCTGTCTGGAGGTTATCACGAACTTTCTTAACCTTATCAGTTGTCTCTAGAACGAGGTCAGGTCCAGTAAGTTGAGCCTCACCTATCTCATTCCAGCAGACTGGTGAATGACATTTTCGACCATAGAGAGCCTCGAAAGGAGCCATGTTGATGTTGGAGTGATAACTGTTGTTGTAGGAGAATTCAATCAATGGAAGATGTGAATCCCAACTACCACCAAAATCAATCACACAAGCTCTAAGCATATCCTCCAAAGTCTATATTGTTCTTTCAGTTTGGCCATCAGATTGCGGATGATAAGCAGTGCTCAGATTAAGTTGGGTCCCCATAGCAGATTGCATGGTTCTCCAAAAACGAGAAAAGAAGCGAGCATCTCTATCAGAAATAATGTTCAAAGGAACACCATGTCGAGATACGATTTCATCCACATAGATTTTAGCAAGCTTGTCAGCAGATAGATCCTCACGGATCGGCAAGAAATGCGCTGATTTAGTGAGATGATCAACAACTACCCAGATGGCATCATGACCTTTCTTAGTGCGCGGAAGTTTAGTAATGAGATCCATAGCAATGTTTTCCCATTTCCAAACTAGAATCTCTGGTTGCTCCAAAAGACCAGAAGGATGTTGGTGTTCAGCCTTGACTTTAAGACAAGTAAGGCATTTTGAAACATACAAGGCAATATCTTTCTTCATACCAGGCCACCAATACTGAGTACGAAGATCCTTATACATCTTATCTGAGCCAGGATGAATAGAATAACGAGACTTATGAGCTTCATCCATAAGCAAAGTGCGGAGGTCATCTAGGCTTGGGACCCACAAACGGTCCATGAAGTAATATGTTCCATCGTCCTTCAGTTCAAGATCAGGCTTAATGTGATAGGGTAATTCCTTACCCATCAAGTCTTGTGAAACACAAGCATGTTGAGCCTGAGAGATGCGGGCTTGAATATCGGATCGAGCTTGAATATCAGATTAAACACGAACACAATGAAGCTTGACACGTTCTTTACGGCTCAAAGCGTCAGCCACGACATTCGCCTTACCAGGATGGTAGCGAATTTCACAGTCATAGTCGTTTAGAAGTTCAAACCAACGTCGTTGCCTCATGTTGAGTTCTTTCTAATTAAAGATATGCTGAAGACTTTTGTGGTCAGTGAAAACCACACATTTTGTACCATACAAATAGTGTCTCCAGATCTTAAGAGCGAACACAACTGCACCTAACTCAAGATCATGAGTGGTGTAGTTTTTCTCATGTACCTTCAACTGCCTCGATGCATATGCTATGACTTTGTTCCTTTGCATCAGAACACAGCCAAGTCCCAGATTGGATGCATCGCAGTACACAACAAAATCATCATTGCCTTCAGGCAAAGATAGGATAGGCGCATCACAAAGCTTCTGTTTCAAGGTCTGAAATGCTTCTTCTTGTTTAGAACCCCATTCAAAGGGTTTGTTCTTCTGAGTTAGAGCAGTTAGAGGAACTGCAATCTTTGAGAAGTTTTCGATGAAGCGGTGGTAATAACCCGCGAGACCAAGAAAAGAACGAACTTCGGTAGGAGTAGTAGGCGTATCCCAATCCTTAATCGCACTGATCTTGGAGGGATCTACATGAATACCTTGTTCGTTAACGATATGACCCAAAAATTGAACTTCTTTGAGCCAAAATTCGCACTTGGAGAATTTGGCGAAAAGTTGCTCTTTCTTTAGGAGTTCCAGAGTAAAACGAAGATGTTGCTCATGATCAGCTTGCGTCTTAGAGTATATCAAAATGTCATCAATAAAAACGATGATGAACTTATCTAAATAAGGCTTGCAAACCCTATTCATCAAGTCCATGAAAACAACAGGAGCATTAGTCAAATCGAATGGCATAACTGTGAACTCATAATGCCCATAACGAGTGCGGAACGCTGACTTGGGAATATCTTCTCCATGCACACGAAGTTGATGATACCCAGAACGTAGATCAATCTTTGAAAAGTAAGAAGCGCCCTGTAACTGGTCAAATAGATCATCAATGCGAGGTAGGGGATATCGATTCTTGATGGTAAGCTTGTTAAGCTCACGGTAATCGATGCACATTCTGAAAGTTCCATCCTTTTTCTTGACAAAAAGAACGGGAGCACCCCAACGTGAAAAACTAGGACGAATAAAACCTTTATCTGAAAGCTCCTGAAGCTGCTTAGACAACTCTTGCATCTCAGACGGCGCAAGACGATATGGAGATCTGGCAATAGGATTTGCACCAGGTACGAGATCAATACGGAACTCGACTTGGCGTGCTGGGGGTAATCCAGGTAACTCCTCGGGAAATAGCTCCGGATAATCCTGAACGACAGGGATATCTTGAATAGACTTACCTTTGCCTTTATCTGCTACAACATGTGCCAAGAAGTCCAGATAGTTCTTTCGCAGATACTTCCGAGCTTGAAAACAAGACATGAGCTTGAGACTACTAGCAGGCTTCACACCACGAACCTGTAGGATTTCACCTGTTGAGAGTGGAACACGAAAAATCTTCTCGAAACAAACTACCTCTGCGTGATGCTTGGCTAACCAATCCATACCCACAATAATGTCGAAACTCCCAAGTTGCATTGGCGTGAGGTCAATGGGAAAAAGATGGTTATTAAGGTTCAATTGGCAGTTGCGAAGAACAGAATCAAGAACAACGGGTTCACCACTAGCAACTTCTACTGTCAAAGGCTTACCTAGTTTCTTCTAGACATGCGAAGCAATGGCTCAAAAGATAATGAAACAAAACTCTTATCGGCCCCAGAATAAAAAAGAACAGATGTGGGTTGATTATTAACAAAGAACGTATCGTTAACCACTTCATTGTCTACTTGTGCCTCTTGTGCATTCATGTTGAAGACTCGACCTCGAGCCTGAGCCTGAGCTGGATTCGCATTCACCAATCTTGGACATTGATTACGGTAGTGGGTCAGATCCCCATAGTTATAACAAGAACCTGGTGGGTAGTGAGGTCGTGCAGCTTGACCTTGTTGCTGAGCAAGAGGCTGAGCAACTTGTTGAGCCGGATTCTGAACTGCCCGATTCTGATTGGCTGGAATGCGACATGTGTCAGCAAGATGACCAGATCTTCCACAGTTGGTGCAATGACGGCACTGGAGGTGTGGTTGATGATGACCGTTACATCTGTTGCACAAAGGTGCATTACCAAGATAAGGTTTCTTGGCAAGTGGTTGCGCAGGCTAATTTGGTGCAGCTTGTGCAGTAACGGCGAAATTTTGGGAAGCCTTACGCTTCCTTGAACTCTTCGAGGAACCAGAATCCTTACCCTTCTTGTTTTTACCTTTCTTGCTATCCTCTTTGTCAGACGACTGTTTCTTACCCTTGTCACCTTTTCTATGCACCTTACCTTTCCGAACCTGCGACTCAGTCAATGTCGCAGATAGCTCGATTGCCTGTCGAACTGTGGTAGGGTTGCTACCAGTAACGATGTCTTGTATAGAGTCAGGTAGGCCATCGATATACCTCTCGATAGCCTTCTCGAGTGGGGTAACCATTGTTGGGCATAACAAACTCAGCTCCTCATACCTATCAGTATACGCCCGGTGCTCGCCACTATCCTGTTTCAGATCATCAAACTCCCTTTCTAGAGCTCGTAGCTCATGACGAGGACAAAACTCCCTCATTATAAGAGTCCTAAGTTCAGCCCATGTTTGTGCTAAAGTAACCTCAGCACCACGGTCTCTCATAACCCCGTTCCCCCATGTGAGAGCCCTCTTCTGAAACACACTGGAAGCAAACTCGACTTTGCGATTATCAGGACACTGAACGTGACGGAAAGTATTCTCAATGCTCTTGAACCATTGAAGGAACCTAGTTGCCCCTTCAGAACCACTGAACTTGAGTGGTTTAGCCGAGTTAAAACTCTTGAAATTGCATGGAGCTTTATTGTTGTTGTTGGCTTGGTTCCATTGAGCAATAAGATTTGGGAACGCAGCAGCCATTTGTTGTGCGATGACTTCTGCCAGTTCGGCATTTGGTAGCGTATTTTCGCGTCGAGGAGGCATTCTAAAAGAGGAAACATGAAAGGAACGAGTGAGGTGATTAGGTGAAAAGAATGAGGTGAAACAAAAATCGACGAAAGCAAAGATGGTGGTCATTTGTCCGTATCACAAAGCAAACAAATAACTCACAGTGACTAATCAAAGTAAATGGGTCAAAAATAATGCTTCGCGGAGACATGTTCGCCTATAAGTGAACACTCACCCCAAGAGTTCCCAGGTAAGAATGACTGGTCCGATTATGTGGATTTGTACGAACACTCTAGCCTTAGACAGAAAACCCAGGGTACAGGTATTCACTCTTCCAGTTTGCACGTGTTCACACTATTTAGAACCCAAAACTTTGACGAGATTTTGAAAACTTGGAAGGCACAAGGCCAAAAGAAATCATTCAAAAACAAATGATAAATTTTCAAAATAATTCAGAAAAATTGAAGGGTTCAAAACCTTACAACAAAATTATTTAAAAACAGATGATTGATTTTTCAAAAAGCGTTTCGGAAAAATTGGGTTCTTGTTTTGGTGATCACCTAAGGATAGGTGAAGTGCATGTTTTAAAATCTAAACACAATACAACTTGTGTTGGGGTCCTAGAAAGGTTATAGTCTAGGTCAAAGCATTACTAATAACCTAATTCCCTATAACCATAGGCTCTGATACCAACTCTTCTGTCACACCCCGACCACGTAAAACATCAAATCGTGGCGGAAACGTCGGGGAGTGTTGTAACATAATTATTGTTCCACAACCATGGTAATTAAAATTTCATTTTATACGACAACCAAAGGTGGAATACATTGTTTCAAAACAAGAACCAAAGAGTACACAACATAATTAAACTAAGTCTATCTTTATTTTAAGTCTCTAAGGCACAGGTCCGCCCTAGTGTCACGATCATCATCCTAAGCAACAGCTCCTGAAAACACATGTGAAAATAGGTACGTCAGCATAAAAATGCCTGTGAGATACATAGGTTTTGTGAAAATAGGATTCATGACTTGAGTTTAAAGAAATGTTTAATAAAAACAAGTCATGAATCTAGTTAAATGTTTTCTTTTGTAAATCATTTGAAAAACGTTAGCAAAATTAGATGATATGTATATATAAAAGAATATTGTATGGTTAAAAGAATAACCAAGTAAAAAGAGTTTGTATAAACCAATTTATTTGTAAAACAATGTTTAAGTGAAAATGTGTTGTAAATGTAATATGTATAAACTGAAATGGTTTAAATAACGCTACGATATATAATATCATACAAGCACTTATATATAGGATATACCAGCGGCGTATCCACCATGCTTGTATCATATTACACACGCCTCGTTATTTAAGTCACTCAAACCAACCAACAATGTAAAATATCCATGTTTAATCCAATAGTCAAATGTCATAGTATAACCCAAGTTAAATAATAATCATGTAATGTGTAAACAAAAGTTATGTATGGTAAGTAAAATAAGACTACTTAAACCACAAGTAAAAATGTACAAAACAAAGTATTTTGAATATATCAAGAGTTATGTTTTGTAAAATAAATGCATGTTTTACTGATACAAACACTTATGCGGTAAGTTAACGCATACATTCAAGCCTTGAGACAGCAGGATAACCTTATAGTAAAGATTATCAAAGTAAAATGTTTTCGGATTCAGACATTCCTTGCACCCAAACAAACCTAGGATGTCAGGAACGGGATTTGTCAAGTCCTATGGTACCATTACTTACTACCGAGCGGCGTAGCTAATGTTAATGAATGTAATTTAGTCCCGTTGTACAAACCAAATGTCATACCAAAAACAAACATGTAATGAAAGTAATGTACTAAGTATGCTTAGTTAACATACAAAGCAGAAAAGTCATGTAAATCAATGTGCTAAATATGCTAAGTTAACATATAAAGCAGAAAAAGTCATGTAAATCAATGTGCTATCATGTCAAGTAAACATACATAGCAAAAGAAGATGTAATGTAAAACAATGTGCTAAATATGCTAAGTAAACATACATAGCAAAATAAAATGAAATCATGTACTAATAATGTACTAATGAACATAACAAGTATATGATATGAAAACATGGAAAGCACGAAAGTAACAAGTAGGCACATGTGTTTCACCCCAAAATGTTTGGAAAACAGTAAAAGAGGGGTCTATGTACTCACTTGAGATTGCTCAATAGACTTTAGATATCCACCAAGCAAAGCTAGAAGATCACGGAATGAAACGGTACCTAATATAGGTAACTACATTAATACACGGACCTATTCGGGGGATCGGGTAGTATTAGGGTTCGTAAACCAAATGAGTGTAGGAACTCATGCAATATGGTTTAACAAAGCCTACATACTAAAACGAAACTTATCCTAAGTGCTTTTGACCCGTTACGACCCGTTTAGGTAGCTTATGCTACTTTAACGCGTCGTTCGCGTAAAATACGTTTGGACCGCTTAACTAGTCCTATGACAAGTAATATATGCCTTAATATGTCTAATATTGTTGTTAAATCAGTTTAGATGTCAAAAGTTATGTTACATAGGCTTAAAATGAAATTTGGCGTAAAAATGGCATTTTGGTAATTTACCTAAGGCATATATATTACCTATCATACAACTACTTAAACGACGTGACCATAAGGTATAACCTCGGAAGGTTATTCCCTATACAACTATGGTCACTTAATGTGTTTGGTCGGATCCTAATGATCGACCAAATGGGTCGGGTTCGAAAGTATAAGCGATTGATTAGATCACTTACCTTTACGACCTTAGACAAGCACAAATAGCTAAACATGCTAAAACATGTTTAGTTAAGTTAGAAAACAGGTTTTGGTATCAAAACAAACATTTTTGATACCCAGTAGTAGTTTGGTTACAAAATACGCACAAATACGCATTTTGGCCGAAACTACGACTCGTCACTGAGCCTAGATAACGTGGTAATCAGTAGGTATAGTCACTAGGGACTATAACCATCGTGATTACGCTCACGTTATGAAGTTCAAACGAACTTCGCATTGACCATAAACTGGTCAATGCAGAAAGTCAAACGCAGTTTGACTTTCAAGCTAAAAACGCATAAAAAGAACGAAGGAACACTTACAAAGGGTCCCCGCAAGATTTGATCCGATTTTCTCTCAGGTAGGGAGCATATACTTCCACTTAGAGAGCATAAATCAGATTCAAATTGTGGGTTGCAAGTGAACTATGGAGGGGTATTTATAGTTTTCGTAGAACCATTAGGATCGTTTCTTGAAAACCGAGCTTCAATCTCAGCCATACACCTCGTGCCCACAGATTTACAAAACCAAGGGAGCCCATAGAAATGCTCAAAACCATGTGCAAAGGTGGGATCAAGCTGGAAATAGCTGGAAACAACATTCTGCTGATCTAGGGATGCTTTACGGACCGTATGGTCCTCCCCTTACGGACCGTATGCTGGTCTGCAGACCAGCAACTTTCAAAGTTGGCAGTTTTAGTCCCTGTGCGCGTATGGTCGTGTTTTGGCACTTCTAACATCCGTCAAACCCATTTTTAAGCTCCCTAAGGATGTTAAAGCATAGGGAACATGAAGCATGCTCAAAAATGTGCCGGATGTCAGTTCGTTTGGTCGTACGATCGCGGTATTCGCTTAATTGCGACGAAATGCGCACAAGCGCGAAAAACGATCCAAATTGCGCGACGAATGGATTTTTGACAAGCCAATCATTAAAACATAATATTTTAACAATTACATAAATTTTTGGATGTCCGGATATATTCTGAACGTAAGTTATGCGTGAAAATGCAAACTTATGCACTTTTTGACGCTTTTAGTCCCTGAATGACCAAAAAGTTTATTTTAGCACACCGAACCCCTCAAAGCATATTTCTAAGCTATGTAAAGGATATTTAGGGTGTGTTTAACTTATGATCAAGTTCCGGAATGTCCGTTACAGTTCAAATCGGCATACTTTCGCAGTTTGTCGAATTTAGTCCCTGTAAGCGAATAGACTTGATTTTGCCATACCAAAGCCTTCAAAACTTATTTCTAAGTTATGTAAAGGTTATTTAAGGTATGTTAAGCATATGTTGATGTTCTGGAGTATTTGTTGCGTTAAACTGATTACGTTTACGCACCAGTTTGCGTATAACTCTCCAGAAAGCGATATAGAGTTTGAAATTGAATAAAAGTCAAAACATGAAAAATATCAAACATAAACAAACAAATATTGGGATCAAATAACTTTATTTCATTGATAACTGAACTGTTTACAATGATTACAAGCACAGATGTCACAGTACCATTGGCTTTACAAACCATTGGTGATCTCTTTTTCCTTGTTGCTTTCATACCGGGGTTTTACAAATTACATACCATGTTTTATACCAATTCAAAGCATAGGATTATGCGGGCATGAAGTCAAAGTCAGGGTGGGCAATGATGGTTATACGAACTTTATGAATACAAGAGTTTACAAATACATGGTTCTACGAACATAATGCGTTACAAATACAAAGTTTCCATATAACTTGACAAGAAAATGATTTCTAAATTCATTTTCTCAATAATATTTCACAAGCCGGTTATTCAAAAAGATTTATTTCAAATTTTTTACATACAAACTATGAATTCGCTCAACTTTATGTTGATTTTTCGCATGTTTCTTTCTCAGGTTACTTTTCAAATTATGGCACGGTTGGAATAGGAGAACCATTGGGGATTCGAGTACTTAGCGGGCGTTTAATTTCTAGAAGTCTTAGCTTAATTGCTTCCGCTGTGCAATGAAGATACTAGTCCAGTCACGCCAGCTCTGATAATTTCGGTCTGTGACATGAATACATATCAATAACTCACTAAAGAATGAGTTTAGGTGGTTAACGTGTGTTTATCGTGTTAACTTTCCGAAGAATCATCATGTTAGAAAACTCCTAGCGGATGACTAACTGTCTTGCAATTGGAAAATTGATTAAGTGATTTTGTGACATATCAAGATAACATGTTTAGGTTGTTTGTGAAACAAGATAATATTTATTTTTCATATTTGGAGTCTATTATGTTTTAGATGTAATTTTAGATAAAAAACCATTCACTTATCCTTTTATCTGGTAATCTAATGACAAAGATTTAGTACTTAATAACGCCCGTGTTCCATGGATCGATATCTGGCTCTTACCAATACTTTGCTACATATATGACGGGATACACTTGTCCTTTGTTGTGTGTGTTTTAATGTTAAGGTATAAACCATTTTTATAAATATTAAAACCATGTGAGTGCGAAGTTCACTGTAAATAAATATGTGCGCTTCGCTAGTCACCATACAACTATTCAAGTTTTCTAAACGAACACCCGAAAGGGTTTTTTTTGAAATGCACACCCTTCATGTTATTACATAAGTCAATTCATCTTGCATTCATGCATATAGCCCCCTTTCATATACCTCTTTTATATGGGTGTATACCCTTCATGTACGGGCGTATAGTCCTTTGGGTTGATTAGCGAATAGGGGCTTTTATATAGTCTTTCTGTATTTTAGTTAGGAGTTTAATTATAAAAACTTCGCTTAAAAAAGTTTATTAGTGCAACCATAAATGTCAGAAATGCATCTAAGCATTGATTTGAAAACTGTTACCGGTGTCTGTTAGGAATTTTGGGTTGACAATGAAGAACTTGTTGATATGTATGACATAAAGCTTGGGGATGCAGGTTTTGTCAGTTTCAAACTTCCATGGATGAATAATTGTGGGGATGGTACGCTTTTACCGAAATAGCATTTCTTCATGAAGTCTTTTATTTGACATCATATCATTATATACTTTTGAGTGTTTTAGAACATGGCAGTGTTGTTAACTGATGTCCATAATGACTACTTTCGAGTTATCGACCATAAAGAATTCTTCTTAAATGATATTGGAGATTGGGTTGCATAGCTTTTGCATGTCGAAGTAATTGCGCCCTTTGCACAATGCCTATCCAAGAATATGTGTCGTGAAATGCTTATAGTTAACATCCATTTGTTATTCCAACATGATTCAAGTCTGTCTTTGGAAAGACTTGATCCTTAGGTGTGCACAATCCTTAGGTGTACAAAATCTTGCAGTCTGTTGATGCTTATCAAAAAGTGAACAACCTGGATCTTTTGCCGATTATTTTATCTGGGTAAACAAGATCATTAGTCTTTCTTCCAAGTTTAAGCATATTGTGTTAATGTTGGGCATTTTTTCAGTGGCTGGAATGGGAGCAAACGAGGCCATGTTCAGTGATCTTAAGGACGACAACGATGGAGATGCTCCAGCAAGTTATACAATAATGGCATCTCACTCTGATTTCTCAACAAAAGACTCGCGAAACTGGGTTCAGTTAGGCAATAACTCTTTGACTGCTGATCATGCTAGACAGGTAAGTGCCCATAACTCTGAAATGAAAGATTCTGATGGTTGGCTTGATGTTGATGACATTGATGTGGCATGATTATGTTTTAGTCTGTTATTTTTCGTTCATTCTTAATGTATTATTTGTGTGTTATTTTTTTTTTTGAATATCTTGCTTATAGTTTCTACAAATTTTAAGTCACTTGGAATTGGTAGTAGATGCATATAATATATGTTATTGGTGCATAGGTACGAGAAGCTCAGTTGGCACAATATAACGACATGCTGGTTGTTAGTGAAGAGCAGGGGCGGACCCACTTTATGGGGTGGGTGGGCGGTCACACCCCTTGAAAAAAAAATTCAGTGGTATTTTTCGCGAAAAATCCCAACCGCACCCCTTGGAAATTTTTTTCCGCACCCCTTGAAAAATTCAGACCGCACCCTTGGAAATTTTCGTCTGCACCACTTAGGAAAAAATGTTAGGAATTTATATAAATAAATTGTGAACACGGATTGAAACCCGATCAAATTATGTAAACAAGTTAGCCCATTAACCCCTTTAATAAAACTTAAATTCAATCCATCAAGCCCAATAACTTAATACCCATTTAAGCCCAACCCAACTACTAGTTTTGTTAAACAAAATCAGTCCACATAATAAAATAAAAACCAAATCGCTGCCACTTGTCAGCGACTCCCGCCTTCCCTCTGCCTCACTTCAGCGCCCAGCGACAGCATAATTCCGGCCAACGACTGCAAAATTCTGGCTGCAAACTGGTCAATTCAGGCCGCCCCTGATAGGTACATGTTTTTTTTTGTTATTTTGATGTTTATGCGATTTTGTTCAAGAGTCATGAGATAATAGGATTTTAGGATGGGTTAAAAAAAGTTTAAACTTTTATGTGTTTTGAGGTAATTTGGGTTGTTCTAGTCTTTAAGATGGGTTTGTTGTTTCTTAATCTCTTATTGATTATATGATTCTAGTATAGGGTTTGAAAAGATGAAATTCAAAAATTGAACTTAAATAGGTAATTCGATTTGTTTTGATGTTTTATTGGGTTTTTATCAATAGAAACAGATATACAAATTTGTTAAAAAGGTCTAAAATTTTATATGTTTTTATGTATTTTTTGCGTTGTTCTAGTCTTTAGTTGGGTGGTTTTGTTGATTATATCATTGTTGGTTGGTAAATAACAATTACTAGGACTTGAAATTCAAAATTTTAAATTGAAACTTAAGGAACATGGGCTATGGTTGAACACTTGAAGATCCTTGTTTATTTTGTATGTGATAGGATTACGAAGGAACGATGAGTATGGAAGTTATACCGCGATTTCTGAATAGGAAAGGGGTTGAACCACTTTTTTTCGTCGGATTCTTCTAATTAAAGACCAATGTATGTTTTAGATAAGTTTTTTTATTCTTTTATTTGATTTTTTTTGTTTGTTAATGTGATAGGAAGTTAGAAACTAGGGTTTGATTGTTTGAAAATTGAAATGGACCAGACCCGATCTGATTCGACCCGCTATGAAACTTTCTTTGTTTGTGTTTACTTGTTTTACATGACCCGACCCGATCCGACCCGCTACGAACCGATTTTTTATAGAGCTAGGGGTCTAAAATCTTTAAAAAATTTCCGCACCCCCAGACTAGAACAACGCAAAAATACATAAACACATATAAAATTTTAAACCTTTTTAACAAATATATATATATATATATATTTGTTTCTATTGGGAAAACCCAATAAAACATCAAAACAAATCGAATTACATATTTAAGTTCAATTTTTGAATTTCATCTTTTCAAACCCTATACTAGAATCATATAATCAATAAGAGATTAAGAAACAACAAACTCATCCTAAAGACTAGAACAACCCCAAATTACCTCAAAACACATAAAAGTTTAAACTTTGTTAACCGATCCTAAAATCCTATTATCTCATGACTCTTGAACAATATCGCATAAATATCAAAATAACAAAAAAACATGTACCTGTCAGGGGCGGCTTGAATTAACCAGTTTGCAGCTGGAATTTTGCAGTTGCCGGGCGGAATTATGTTGTTGCTGGGCGCTGAAGTGAGGCAGAGGGAGGGCGGGAGTCGCTGGCAAGTGGCAGCGATTTGGGTTTTTTTATTATGTGGACTGATTTTGTTTAACAAAACTAGTAGTTGGGTTGGGCTTGAATGGGTATTAAGTTATTGGGCTTGATGGGTTAAATTTAAGTTTTATTAAAGGGGTTAGTGGGCTAACTTGTTTATATAATTTGATTGTTTATATAATTTGATTGGGTTTCAATCTGTGTTTATATAATTTAAGTTAGCCCACTAACCCCTTTAATAAAACTTAAATTCAATCCATCAAGCCCAATAACTTAATACCCATTCAAGCCCAACCCAATTACTAGTTTTGTTAAACAAAATCAGTCCACATAATAAAACTACAAATAATCAGTCACCTTTTCCATACATTTTCCATATAAATAAATACTTAGTAAATAATTATTTGGAATATTGGATTTTAATAATCCCAACTGTTTATCATTTGCCGTCAACGGTCACAACTTCAAAAATAACCATTGACAGACTCAACTATTAACATATTGGCCTCCAATGGACCCTGACTAACAAAACCTTAACAGCGTTAGTCTCCGATCGCCGAAAAAACGTTTTTGGCCGGAAAACTTTTTTTTTTAGCGGAAAACTCAACATTTTCATCCCAGACCTCTTGTAACCTTACTACGGACCTTTAGGAACTTTTTTCTAGTAAAAGCCCCAATTATTGAAGTCGCCAGAAAACTCATTTTTTCTCCGGAAAACTTATGTTTTGGCCGGAAAATTCAACTTTTTGGCTGGAAAACTTAACATCTTCGTCCAAAACCTCTTTGTAACCTTAGATCGGATCTTTAGAAAACTTTTTTCGGCTAAAAACGGTTTTCCGGCGACCCGAGACTAACGGCGTTAGGGTTCTGTTAGTCAGGGTCCATTGGTGACCAATATGTCAATAGTTGGGACTGCCAGGGGCGGACTTACATGTAGCCCAAGGTGGGCGGGTGCACCCCCGGGAAAAAAAAATTAGTGCTATTTTCCGTTGAAAATCTCGTCTTCACCCCTTGGATTTTTTCACCCGCACCCCTTGAATTTTTTCATCCGCACCCTTGGAATTTTTCGTCCACACACCTTAGGTAAAAAATGTTTTCGATTTATATTTTAAATTTTTTTAGTAAACTCTAATTAAAAAAACTACCTAAATTATTTAAACTTATACTACCCAACTTAACCCAAATACCCAATACCTTAACCCACTATTTCATTGAACATAATTAGCCCAATAATTACTAGCCCATTAACCAAACTCAACCTAAGTTCAAACTATAATAATTAAAATAAGCTCAATAGTCCCTTAGAATTCCTCCCGCCCTCCCTCTCTTGAGTCGTCTCCTACCAGCGATAATCGAACACAACAGCAACCACAACAACACGTCATCAGCAGCCGCGAACCACCGCCGTCCGACACCAAAGGGTAACAAAATTCTTAAATTGGTTTGAAATTTCATGTGTTTTGACGTTGTTTATATGATTTTTAGGGTGATTGTGTTGTTTAGATGATTTTTAGAGTGATTACACACGATTTCTAGGGTTGAAAATTAAAATTGAAACATTATGTCATGGAGCGATGAACTTATGCATCAATTTGTTTGTGATAGGAACCATGAGTAGGGACGTTATGGCGCAATTTCTTTTGTTTTACATGACCCGACCCGATACGAACCGATTTTTTACTTATATACCTAGGGGCCTAAAATTTTTAAAAATGTTTCGCACCCCCATGGAAAAATTCCTGGGTCCGCCACTAGGGACTGCCGGTGGTTATTTTTGAAGTTGAAACTGTTGGCGAACAACGTGAAATACTTAGGATTATTAAAATCCAATATTCCAAATTTGTTAGCATATACTTCAATAAAATTTAATGTTTGTACGAACTTTTGTGGGTTGAGGGATTGCATGGAAAAAGATTCCAAAAAATATATTGGATAGGATAACAAGAGTTGAAGATATTAGAAATCTTTGGAAGCTCTCTTATTATTGGTTCTTCCCATATTTCCCAACTTCAGCCATACACGTGTCATTTCTCACCTCTTCTATAACCTTCTCCATCATCACCAACAGACAACAACATTTGCATCTTCCTCTTTTCAAGTTTCAACCACCAAAGAGATCCTCCATCAATGGCTGCCGCTGCTAGCTCCACCACCGTGGTCCAAGCCATACCCTTCTTGGGTCAAACGAGACCATCTAGCCTCAACCCCTTAAGAGATATGGTCTCTATGCCTAGTGCCAAATACACCATGGTAAGATTCTTATATCGAAAAAAGTATTTTTCAATGGTTATGTATACACACAGTAGCCGAACTGGAACTATCATAAGGTCTTTTTTTCTACCGTTTACAAGTAGGTTTAACTCGTGTTTTTCTTTAAAAAAAAAAACTTAAAGTTATAAATAAAAATCTAACAATGACCGGGGTTAGCAAACACTCTTAACCCCTGGTTCTTAAAAAAAAACATTGAAACAATATTAAACTCATATATTTATTTTTCTAAACTCAGTTTTTTGTAAAAAATCTAACTAAATTCTGGTCACGGGATCAGCAGGACACTCTTGCAGATAAAACTTTCAATCCACTAATCTGTTGGTTTAATTGTTTAATCAGGGAAATGACTTGTGGTATGGACCTGACCGTGTGAAGTACTTGGGACCCTTTTCGGCTCAGACCCCATCTTACTTGACGGGTGAATTCCCGGGTGACTATGGTTGGGACACAGCCGGTTTGTCAGCTGATCCCGAGGCTTTTGCCAAGAATCGGGCTCTTGAGGTCATCCATGGACGATGGGCCATGCTTGGTGCCCTCGGGTGCATCACACCCGAGGTGCTTGAAAAGTGGGTGAAAGTTGATTTCAAGGAGCCAGTTTGGTTCAAGGCCGGCGCCCAGATTTTCTCTGAAGGCGGTCTGGACTACCTTGGGAACCCGAACCTTGTCCATGCTCAGAGCATATTGGCAGTTCTCGGGTTCCAGGTAGTCCTGATGGGCCTTGTTGAGGGATTCCGAATCAACGGGCTTGAGGGGGTTGGAGATGGTAACAATCTGTATCCGGGTGGGCAATACTTTGACCCGTTGGGACTAGCGGATGACCCGGTGACCTTTGCAGAGTTGAAGGTGAAAGAGATCAAGAATGGAAGATTGGCTATGTTTTCCATGTTTGGGTTCTTTGTGCAAGCAATAGTGACAGGCAAAGGCCCATTGGAGAACCTTTTGGACCATTTGGACAACCCTGTGGCTAACAATGCATGGGTCTACGCCACAAAGTTTGTGCCTGGCTCTTAGACTTATTAGCCTTTGCATTGTTGTTGTAACCTCAAGTTTGTGGTAAAAATTGTGTAGATTATTATAAGTTAGTTTTTAGGCCATGTGTAGTCATAACCCCTTTGTGGGTGTTATGCGACACGTGGAGCGCCATGTGTGCGGGTGGGCGTTATGCATTTAAGCCCGTAGTCATAAAGCCCCTACCCATCATTACCTAATTATTAATTTTCAATTTTATTAATTAATTAAAAACTCTATACTCTTTTTTGATTGGCCAAAGGTTGTAACCAAACACCCATAACGCCGCGATAATAATGACGCCTCCCCCAAATTTCTGAAACATGACGCCCCTCGTTTTGGTGTGCGAGGGGTATGGGGGGTTATGAGAGAAAATGACGCCATATAAAGCCCCACTACACGTTACCTTATATTATGTGTTTATTTGGTCAATTTCATGATTGGAAATAATAAAAAATAAAAAGCACTGGTGCATAATATGCTATAATAAAATAATCTACAAGAACACTAGTTTACACTCATGATTACAAAAATAAATAAATAAAAAAAGCATTTGTTTGTAGTAGGATGTTCCCGAGGCTCGGTATCAAAAATCTAGAAGCAGCGTGAATTGAAATACTGTGTCGAACTTGACACTTGATTTTGAATGAAGGTGTGGGTTGGATCAGTTTCCGAGATTGTAGAACGTAGTAGACCAGTCAGGCCGTCTCTGAAAAACAAAAAAAGTTTTTTTTTTCTTTGTTCGAGATAAAAAATTTGGGCTCTATTCAGACCATGAGTAGTGGGGTGTTTTTTAAAAAAAAAAATTGCCCAATCACACCCAATAACGCCCCTTCACCACTACACATGGGCGTGATTGGCCGTTATCTTGCAAAAAATGCTCCTTGGCGTGGTTTGAAAAACGACGAATGGGGAAAAGGTTGGCCAATCACATTAGAGATTCCATTTACTTGGCCAATAAGATTTTTAGGTGTTTTTCTTATTTTATTTTACTACAAAACATATTGCCCAATAATGTCCCATCCCCACTACACCCATTTTAGAAAACGACCAATAATGCCCCATTGCTGACTGGACTGTCACATGGCGCAAAACACCCAAGGGTGAATATTGCCGCACTACGCATGGTCTCGCAAATCTTCATATAACATAAACTCATCAATCATTCAATCAAATATATAAATACTAAAAATCTATAATACTACGATAATTATTATGAGATAGATAAAACAAATTAACAAAAATATTGTAGCAAAAATGATCAAATTATCGAACATATTTGCTAAGCGAACAGTGTAGTTCGTCTAACATTTTTTGAAGCAAAACTCTCGATCAACTCCTTGTAATCCATAGTATCTAATATTTCACTTTCAATAGAAATTGTCGCCAACCTTTTAGCCTTTCTTATGACATTGTAGAACGTAAATAGGTCTTCAACAACTTCAACTTTCAAAAACTTCTTTCTGCCGATGCCACGTTTACCAGAATTGTCAACAACACTTTATATGCATTTATAGCATTAGGATAAGTAGTACTGCGTTGGAAGATATAGTCTAAAACATCAAAAGGGTTGTCAACGTGTCTCGGTAAAAATGTATTAATCAACTTCAACTCCGTATACAATTCTTTAGCATCAATATCGGGCTCTCCTTCATACTCCAATGCATCTTGAAGGTGATAACAACACTCCTTAAAATTTGCCACCTATTAATAGAATGGGCAGAGATAGTATATAAATGTTGTATTGTTCCAAAAAATTCTTTAGACTTAGTAATTGTGTTAGCCATGTCACACAATGCTAGATTTAGACTATGACAACCACAAGCACTATAGAAAGCTCTAGGATTTTTTTCTAAAAATATAGTTTGAACTCCTTTCTTTTATCCTCTCATGTTTGCCCCATTATCGTATCCTTGACCACACATATCACCAATATCAAGACCAAGCGACTCTAATTCCTTACATGTAACTTCAAAAAGTCTTAAACCCGTGGTATCATCAACAACCAAAAAACCTAAAAATGATTCCTCAGTGGTCACAGAACTAGAGTTAAAATTCACATATGTCACAACTATGGACATTTTCTCTTGGTGACTTGTATCAGGCGTGCAATCGAGGATGATGGAGTAATACTTTGCTTGCTTAACCTTCTTGATGATTTCGGTTCTAACTTTATCCCCTAATAATTGTATCGACTCGTTTTAAATATTGTGGCCAAGAAAGTGTAAATGGCACTCTTCATTCAAAACATGGCGCACATGTACTTTCATAATTGGGTCAAACTCTTCCAACATCTCAACCAAACCCAAAAAGTTTCCATTGCCTTTTTTATACAACTTCTCATTTGTCCCACGAAACGCTAAGCCATATGAAGTTTTATAGTATATGAAAACAGAATCACACATATTAAAAAACGTATGAAATAAAAAACATATGAAATCAAAAAGACAAAAACATATGAAATCACTATCTGACATCAGTTAAACTGTTAAAGTTTTATACCTCCGAAAGTTTGATAGCCGGCCCTGCGTGCGTCTGATACTCCCACTGCTGCCGTGCTGCGAATGATAGGAATTAGGAACGATCAACGACTGAAACTGAATCACTGAAAGTCTGAATCACTGTGAAATTGAGAAATTCCCTGATCTGATATTCTGATCGATGATCGATGTTTTGCTCAGTTTCTTGCTACGAAACGTGATTGACGGAAGTGATAGACATTATGAACTCACAAAGCAACACTTTTGGGAAGATTGAAGCTGCAGAAAAAAGTCGTTTAAAACTGATTAGACTCCGATACCTGAGCAAGAGAAGAAAAAGAAAAGACTCTCGAAGTATTTTGATACAAGTTTGAATGCAAGAGAGTGATGGTTAACCAAAGGCAGATATGAGAAGAGAAAGAAATGAAGAGGTAGAGTTTTTGAAGACCGAACGTGACTGCGGCTACATCCTATGGGGAATTTGTGAGTGCATTATGTCTGCAGCCTACGTCAACATGTCGTGTCCTGTTTAATTGTATAGAATAGTGTTTCGAAAGAGTCGGGTTTGTCTTGTAAAGCCCCTTCGCACGAAGGAGTCCTTCGTGCGAAGGGAGCCAAAACCCCTTTCGCATGAAACGGCCAGTCGCACCAAGGGTCTTTCGCACAAGAGGATACTAGTATAAATAGGTGTGTTGGCTTGTTCATTTGTAACTTTTGGCATCTCTGAAGCAAAGCTCTGCCAAAATCGTTTCACGGCTCTGTAATCTCATTCAATCAATAGAAACGAGTGTTTATATGTGAATTCTTGTGTGTGTCATCATTCCTAATGGCTTTCGCACATTACGGAGTGACTTTTTGAATCGGTCGGAGTATTTTCAGGAGCGAAACGGTCCCCCACAATTTTATCAGAGTTGGGTGAGCATCTATGGAGCATTGGATGGTGATGCCTCAGGCGAGACTCCTATTTGCCAATAGGTTTTGTGTGATTATTGTAACAACCCTCATAAAAATATTCTCGACAACAAACCGTAACCAAAACCATAAGTGCACGCAATAAAACTTGTATATTCAAGCTGGAAAATTTAGCGATTAAGGAATCTTGGCATTCGACGAACCAAATCGCATAAAAAATAGTCTTATTAGATTCACAATTAAAAACGAATCATGCAAGATCAAGACCCAAACATACGCGATAAGTATCGGCTATACTTTGTCATTCGTTGTGAGTTTTGATCTCGTGATTATCGTTAAAGTTGAATTGGGTTAATACGCTAATACGAGTTCCATTGTATCTAGAATTAGAACTCATAACCAGGAGGCTGCTAAACTAGAATACTTAGCAATTAAGTAAATTAAACACTTAGATATACATGAAAATAAATATATATGAGATAGATAATATCAAAGGAAGGTGCTAGGAAGGTGTAAGAGGATATATATGTGAGTAGGGTGATTAATCTGCTAATTAAGCTAAGTAGGATTAATTAAGCTAAGCAGGATTAATTAAGCTAAGCAGGATTAATTAAGCTAAGCAAGATTAATTAAGCTAAGTAAGATTAATTAATCAGCTAAGTAAGTTAATTAGTTAAATGGCTAAGTAAACTTAATGGTTAAGGAAACTTAATGATTAAGTAAACTTAGTAGTTAAGACAACTTAACAGTTAAGTAAGCTAAGTAAGTTAATCAGCTAATTCAGTTAATAATCGGCTAAGTAAAATACTTAATTATGAAGAATTAATCGGTTAAACAACTAAGTGAGATAATCCGTTAAAAAGCCAAGTAAACTTGATAGCTAAAACAATTAAGTAAACTTAATAGATAAGTAAACTTAATAGGTAAGAAAACTTAATCAGTAAGAAAAACTTAATAAATAAAGGAAACTTAATAATGAAGAAAACTTCCTAGCTAAGAAAGGAATCTGCCTTACCTATAAATAGGAGCCTAGGATTTCATTCTCCTTGCTCATTTCTTTTCTTCTTCTCTCTATACGTTGGTGTTCTAACCAATAATCACCGATGCGATATTCTGTCCGATCGATTCAGGAACCAACTAACGGATGCCAAAGTGTTGTACTTTGTGAATTTCGTTAAACGGATGCCAAAGTGCTGTACTTTGTGAATTTCGTTAAACGAATGCCAAAGTGTTGTCTAAACAAGACTATACTTTGTGAATTCCGTTAAGGTTCGGATCTCGTGACTATCGTTAGGTTTGATGTGGTTTTACACTAATACGTATTCCACTCTGTTAAACTAAATGTCTAACTACCCGAAACTCTACACCATACTCTTACAATCAAAATGGATGCTTAATCATCAGAAGGTTCAAAACAATAAAGTATATGCTTAGTTATCAGAAGGAGTAGAATCAAGAAGCTTGTTAAATCAATACTGCATGCTTATAAAGTGAGTCATTCTCTTTTTATCAAATTGCTTTCCCAAAACTCTACTTGTTTTCAAAGTTATAATTACAGGGATTAAGTCTTTGTAATCTTCAATTATTGCCGGTATGTGGGGTTTTGTATACATTACTTGATACCCGTCACCATTGGACAACGGGTTAGCCAATGGGTGATCTGACCATAGTCACAGATCCGGTCGAGTGACAAATACCGATTTGGGGTAATTGGTTGATAGAAACATTGTAATCACCCTTAATACTGTATATTATAACAATGTGTCATTTTGAACAAAATGAATGAACTCACCAGTATTTCCTGCTGACCAAACCTTTTTAAAATGCGTTTCAGGTAATGACAATAGATTGGAATAGGAGTGATGATACGACACCGAAAGGCTTAAAGAAGTGGCTTATTTTATCAATTGAATTAAATTAAGAAAACATGGTTTCATATATTCGGGTTTGTCCCTTATTAAAGCTACCTCTGTAAAACATGGGTTTTATCCCATCTATTTAATAAATAAAATCCGGTGTTTTCTAAAATCTGATATTTTTCCTAACTCATGGTCCTGATGAATATTTCCGCTGCAATGTTTTTAAAATAACCACCGGTACCACTTGACTGCTCGCGGCTCCCGTCCAGGGTGTGGTCGGGGGTCGTGACAGAAGGTGGTATCAGAGCCACTAGTTTAAACAATTGGGTGTTGTAATAATACCTAAACTTAAATGAAAGAGTTAGGAAATTGTTATTAACTGGTAGCTACAAGGATAGTATTTAGACTTGAACTTAAGAAATATGCCTTAGTATAAGCTTCGAGATAAGCTAATTACTTGCATAAATAAAGTGTGATGGGTGTTGGTATGCCATGAGGATGATAACTAGAACGTTGCAAGTATGGTAAATAAGCGATAACACTTGGCCACTGTTATTTCTTATTTATTGGTACTACTTGGTTCTGGAATATGATCCGTCATGTGAATACTAATTTCCTTATTCTTTGATGAAAGCCTAATAAAAGATTCATTTTAAATCATGAATTGAGAAAATTCTATTTATGGGAAATATAAATTACCTCTCCGACGAGAACCGGGTAAGATGGGGTATAGGATATGTCAAACAAGTGACAGAATTCCCTAAATAGTATTATGACATGATGTCTGACTTGTCTTTGGAAATATGAATATGTTAAATACATTGACCTTATGAATGGTATGTATATTACAGTATGTGAAATATATGATTATATAGATATGTATATCGATAAGGAAATCCAAAAACCATAAGGATTAACAATTTAGAATAAAACACAAGTGTCACGGCCCCCGGCCCGGTTTGACCCAGTTCAGGAGCCGCGGGACAGAAAATCCCGTGGTATTATTTAATTGAGTTGACAGCGGAAGATTTTAACAGGATCTTTTAAAACTGAAAATGCCTAATTATTTTATTTCATAATTCGGGATGAAACCCCGGTAATTTACAATCAGGTGATTTCACTGGGAAATCTTTATTTCATAAAACATGTTTCTTTATTTACATTGAGCCACTTCCTTAAGCTTGTAGTGCTTCACGACACTTTTCCTGGATCACAACAGATCACCTGAAACATGTTTGAAAAAGGTTTTGTCAGCAGGGAAATACTGGTGAATCATTCTTTTTACTAAAACGACACGTTGTTATAATTTACAGTATTAAGAGCGATTACAATGTTTCCATATATCAACCAACTACCCACAGTATTTGTCACTCGACCATCCATTGGTAACCTCATTGTCCAATGGTGTCTGTGACTATGGTCATATCACCCCTTGGCTAACCCGTTGTCCAATGGTGACGGTTATCAAGTATTGTATACAAAACCCCACATACCGGCTGTAATTTGGTGATTACAAAGACTTAATCCCTGTAATTATAACCTTGAAACAAGTAGAGTTTTGTAAAGTATTTTGATAAAAAGAGAATGAATCACATTGCAGATTTGACACGAGCAGAGTCTAGTTTACGAATTAGCCTAGTTAACCTAGTTTAAATAACAATGCACACAAAACTAGGTTAGTAACTAATACAGCATTTACGATAACTCACGAGATTTAACCCTCACAAAGAATGACAAAGTGCGATACTTAAACATCCATCGAATTCACGACGAATGACAAAGCATAACCCTAATGTGGGCAGCACTTAAACATCCATTGGATAGTTTTAATCGATCGGACATTGAATCGTAGCAGCGATCGAGTTATTACCCTGTTATAGTCGCAGCGTTTCGTGTCTGTGTGTGTTTTTTTTGTAGTAATTGGACAATATCTCAACGTACGTATTGAGTTTGAACGTCGAACTAACGCACAATTGCAAGTACCGGACTCCCCTATTTATACATGAAAAACGGCACCCTCGCGTGGCGCGAGGGGTCTTCGCGTGGCGCGAGGGACACCAGTCTACCATAGGGTAGCCCCGTGTCCAGGTAGCTTGGGTGAGTCGGTCGTGCATGAAACTGTCAAGATAATATCAACTAGGGTTTACCCCCCCTGAGTTTTAGGGGTCCTGATCCTGATTCCGATTGTTCTGAAAATTTTAGGGTTTATGAAGGATCACTTGGGGATCTCAATTAGGGTTTCCTATTGAACCACAATTAATAATAATTAGGACTTTTGATGAGAGTTGTTACATCCTCCCCACCTTAATAAAAATCTCGTCCTCGAGATTTACTGGAACAAGTGAGGATACTTTCGCTTCATTTCCGATTCCAGCTCCCAAGTGTATTCGGGTACTCGTTTTGAATCCCACTTGACTTTGACTAGCGCTAGTCGCTTGTGTTTGAGAAACTTGATCTTTCTATCTTCTATTTGTAATGGTTTCTCAACAAACTTTAACTTTTCATTCACCTCTATATCTTGAAGAGGTACTACCAGGGATTCGTCAGATAGACATTTCTTGAGATTGGACACATGAAATACATCATGTACTCCAGCTAATTCTTCTGGTAGTTGTAAGCGATAGGCAACTGGTCCTATTCGTTGGATGACTAAAAATGGTCCTACATATCTTGGACTCAGCTTTCCTTTCTTACCGAACCGCACTACTCCTTTCCAAGGAGAAACTTTTAATAGTACTCTGTCTCCAACTTGGAATTCTAACGGCTTACGTCGATTATCAGCATAACTTTTCTGACGATCTCGAGCCGTCTTTAACCTTTCCTTGATTTGAGTGATCTTATCAGTGGTTTCTTGTACTATTTCAGGACCTGATAATTGATTTTCTCCTATTTCTGCCCAACAAACCGGAGTTCTGCATTTACGTCCGTACTGTGCTTCGAATGGGGCAGCTTCTATGCTTGAGTGATAACTATTGTTATAGGAGAATTCAATTAAAGATAAGTGGTCATCCCAATTTCCATCAAAATCCATCACACATGCTCGGAGCATGTCTTCTAGGGTTTGTATCGTCCTTTCACTTTGCCCATCTGTTTGTGGATGATACGCAGTACTCAATTTTAGTCGAGTTCCCATTGCTTCCTGGAAACTAGTCCAGAAATGAGAAGTGAAACGACTATCTCTATCCGATACAATGGAGAGTGGGACTCCATGTAAGGATACTACTTCGTCTACGTACAATTTGGCTAACCTTTCCATGCTAAAGGTCTCCTTCATAGGTAGAAAATGAGCTGACTTGGTTAATCGATCCACAATTACCCAAATCGCATCATTACCTTTTCTGGTTTTGGGTAACTTAGTAACGAAGTCCATTGTTATGAGTTCCCATTTCTATACAGGCATTTCTAATTGTTGTAGTAGACCGGAAGGTTTCTGGTGTTCTGCCTTAACTTGTGAACAAGTAAGACATTTAGAAACATATCTAGCTATGTCCTTTTTCATTCCTATCCACCAGAAATTATTCCTTAAATCTTGGTACATTTTATTATTACCAGGATGCATGGTATACCTAGATTTATGAGCTTCTTCTAAAATCTTATCTCTTAAATCTCCTTGCTTAGGTACCCAAATTCCTTTCTTATGGAATCTCCAAATTCCATCATTTCCTTGCTCTAATTCTTTTATTCGTCCTTTCATTCCTTCAGCATCGTCCTTGATTGCTGTTTCTTGAATCTTCTTTAGTTGTTCCATTAAATCTAACTGTAGATTTAATCTAAGAGCACGAACCCGTCGTTGTTTCTCATGATACTTACGACTTAAGGCATCTGCAACTACATTTGCCTTTCCTTCGTGATACTGAATATCACAGTCGTAGTCGCTTAGTATTTCCATCAATCTCCTTTGCCTCATGTTTAATTCTTTTTGCCCAAAAATATATCTTAAACTCTTATGATCTGTATAGACAGTAAACTTACTTCCGTACAGATAATGTCTCCAAATCTTAAGGGCAAAAATTATGGCTCCTAATTCTAAATCATGAGTCGTATAGTTTTCTTCGTGCTTTTTCAATTGCCTTGATGCATAAGCAATTACCTTCTTGCGTTGCATTAGCACACATCCTAATCCCAGTTTTGAAGCATCATAATATACTTCAAAATCTTATGTTCCTTCTGGCAAGGCTAGAATTGGAGCATTTGTTAGCTTTTGCTTTAGAATCCTAAAAGCTTCTTCTTGTTTAAGTCCCCATTCAAACTTAACTAATTTACATGTTAACTTAGTTAATGGAACAGCTATCTCGGAAAAATACTTAATAAACCGTCTATAGTATTCGGCTAATCCTAGAAAACTTCTAATTTCCATAGCTGTTTGTGGAACCTTCCATTTGGTAATTGCTTCTATCTTAGCAGGGTCTACATGAATACCCTCATGGTTCACCATGTGTCCTAAAAATTGCACTTCCTGTAGCCAAAATTCACACTTCGAGCATTTGGCATAAAACTTTTCTTTTCTTAACAAAGTTAAGAGTGCATGCAAGTGCTGACAGTGTTCTTCCTGACTTTTGGAATAAATAAGTATATCATCGATGAAGACAATTACAAATTTATCCAAGTATGGTTTACAGATTCTATTCATCATATCCATGAATGCTGCAGGTGCATTCGTTAATTCAAAGGGCATGACTGTAAACTCGTAATGACCATACCTAGTTCTGAAAGCAGTTTTAGGTATGTCTTCTTCTTGTACTTTTAATTGATGATATCCGGAGCGCAAGTCGATCTTAGAGAAATATCTAGCTCCTTGAAGTTGATCAAACAAATCATCAATCCTAGATAATGGGTATCGATTCTTAATTGTAACCTTATTTAATTCCCTATAATCGATACACATTCGCATCGAACCGTCCTTTTTCTTTACGAACAATACTGGTGCTCCCCAAGGGGATGAACTAGGTTGTATAAAACATTTGCTTCGTAATTCATCTAATTGCTTTTTCAGTTCTAACATTTCGGTGGGTGCTAACCGATAAGGTGCCTTGGCTATCGGTGTAGTTCCAGGAATTAGATGAATTCTAAACTCTACTTCCCTATCAGGTGGTAATCCAGGTAGTTCTTCTGGGAACACATCTGAGTATTCAGATACTACTGAATTTCTTTAAGTTCCTTACTTTTAGTGTTAATGATTACTGAAATCATATACACTACTCCTTGCTTTCGTTCATAACTAGCAATTTTCATTACTGAAATGAACTTTATTGGCTTTCGTGGCTTATCTCCGGTAATTACTACTAATTCTCCTGTGGGTGTACGAATTTCTATGGAGTTCTTATCACAAAGGATTCGAGCATGGTTGGCTACTAACCAATCCATTCCTAACACAACATCGAACCCAGCTAAATTCATTGGTAATAGGTTTGCATGAAATTTATGACCTGAAAGTTCTATATTTTCTTTTTGCAAAACCTTATCTATGCTAACTGAATTCCCATCTGCCGTTTCGACTGTAAAAATTTGCCTAAGGTTGGTCAAAGGTAAATTAAGAGCTTGGCAAAATTAAGTATTGATAAAACTTCGGTTTGCACCAGAGTCAAATAATACTTTTGCATACACGTTGTGAACTAGGAATGTACCAGCTATCACATCTGGAATGAGTTCTGCTTCTTGAGTGGTCAGTTGGAATGCTCTGGCATTTTTCTTAGTAGCTCCGTCAGCTGTCTTGGCTTTGTTATCTGCTGGTTTGATTAATTTAGGACATTCTGTTTTGAAATGCCCGGCTTCTCCACAGTTAAAGCAGATTCTGGTTTTCTTTCTGCAGTCTTCTTCACGATGTCCTACAACTTTGCAAAAGTTGCAGGTTATATTACATCTTCCATAATGTTTCTTTCTGCAATTCCTGCAGAAAGGCGGAATTGAGGATTGCCCTGTTCCTCTTTTCTTGAGGTTATTACCCCCACGAAATCCTTGGGTAATTTTCTAAGCCAGTTCCTTTTTCCTATTTTCATCTCTTGTGCGTACCAGCTCGTCAGTTAGGGTGTTAGCTAATTCTACCGCATCGTCAATAGTGCGAGGTCTCGCAGCTTTAACGATATTACGAATTTCGCTAATTAATCCTCAAATATAGCGAGAAATAAGTACCGGTTCTGGCGAAGCCAGCGTTGGTACCACTCTAGCATATTCGAAGAATGTCGAAGTATATCCTCGACAGTCTACACCCATCATCCGATGGTTCAGGAATTTATTCGCCATTTGTTCCTTTTCATACTCAGGACAAAATTTTCTTTCTATTAACTGCTTAAATTCCTCCCAACTCATGGCATAGGTCATATTTATTCCTTTGGCTTGAAGTACTGTATTCCACCATTCTAGCACCCCTTCTTTGAAAAGATTTGACGCGTACATGACCTTGTCGTCTTCAGCACATTTACTTATTATGATCACTGCCTCGGTTTTCTCTAACCAACGCAGTGCCGCAGTTGCTCCCTCGTTTCCTGCAAACTCAACCGGTTTACAGGCAAGAAATTCTTTGTAAGTGCAACCAGGTGTTGCAGCTTTCATTTTCTTAGGGAGCGGGGCCTGCCGTGGATCGTTATTATTATTAGTATGATTACCGCCTCCGTTTATGCTATTACTGAAGTTATCTTCAGAAGTACGTTTGCTAGGAATGATTTGTTGAGGTTCAACTTGATTTCTAGCAGCAGCAAGTATTGCTGGAATAGCATTGGCTATCCCTGAGCAACGATATTCTCTATATCTTGCTTAGTCATAAATTGATCCTCCTGATGTTGCTCAGATTGGTTAACCTCGTTAACTGGTTCATTATTAGCGTTTTCCATCTGATAATTAATATATATAATTTATTAGTATAAAATAAATAGCAATTATACACAAGACAATCATACAATTTTCACAACACACATATAGCCAAAATTATCGATTTCTCGATTACCATTTTATATATATTATGCATCATTACACACCGTTATCTTACAAAGGTTTTATTGGTAGGTTATTTTACAAACTTATTTTATTATTACTATTACTATTATACAATCATAGATTCACCACCATCCTATCCCTGGGTATTTTAGAAGCGATGTTCCCTCTCGTCGTACTTCCAGGAGATCTGTTCTCCTACTTCCCGAACCCTATTCCCCGCACCTATCAGCTCCTCACCAAAATGGCGAAGTTCAGCTAAGTTTTCATTGCTCATTGGTGGGTTTGGTATAGGTTCTGGGTCAAACTAAGGGAAAAACGTATAAGGGTTATTAAGTAGGTTTTGAAACTGCCAATTATTAGTCCACCACTCATCCATTCCTAAAGGTTGGGTGTGGATTAAAGGTTCTGGAATGGCTGGTTCCAAATTTATTGGAAGTTGAGTTGTAGCAGGATAAGGGTAAAGGTTTATATTGATTGGCCTAAGGATATCACAGCTTGCTAATATGTGATCTAGTTCTTCCTGTATTGGCAATTCCTCGACTTGCCTCGAACTTTCCCCAATTTCTATTCCTGGTGGTTTAGAACTTTCCCAATTTCCCATTCCTGCTTGCCTAGGATCTTCCTCAATTTCTTTCCCCTTTCCTTTATCCATAGGATTTTCTATCTTGGGAATTCTCCTAGTTGTTGGTTTCCTCCTGCGTACACGCCTCCAACCTACAAATCTTCTCCTTTTCTTGGGCTTTGGTTTCTCTGGAGGTGGAGCGTTGAATTCCATAGGTTCTTCTATATCGGGTATGTAACCAGTAAAGTCTCTGGAAACTTCTATTTTCACCGGATAAAGATTGAGATTCTGAAGGGCTTCAGATAACTCATTCATGTTGTTTAGCATATATGCAAAATACACACAAAATGCTAAGTTAAAATTTTATAACAAAATTTTCACAGATAATGTTCAAGTATTATTGCATACCGTGTGACTAATTTATTACAAAGAACAACTGAAAATTAAACATACTAGGGTTTATTGTAACTTTATTTATTTACTGGGTAAAGTTTCTGGCTTGCAGGTGATAAGGGTACTAATAATGGGTCAGGGTATTTTTAAAGATTTGCATTTACTGCTACAGTGGCTAGCATATAGAGATCTGCCCATTTTTCATCTAACTTGTCTTCCCACGGTGGGTTACTGCCTAGTTTCTGGGTTTCTTGATTATTTCTCATTTCTTTTGATTGTGATTTCTTTATTTTCTCCTGACTTTTCCTAATAATCAAACTTCTTTTATTAGGAGAAAGTGGTTCCTCATAATGGGCTTTACGAACAAATATTCCCTCCTCAGTATCTACTGAGTATCTTGAGGATTTTGATTGGGATGAACTTCCCTTCTCTTTTGACGAACTATCTAATTTAAGATAGATGTTCGAAAGCTTTTGCTTACCCATACTATAACTAACAAATAGTCAGTTAATAAAACACATAATCACAAAATGGCAATCAGGAAAATTAAGTATTTATCAAATACTTAATTAGCTTAACAACCTGGCTCTGATACCACATTTTTCGGTCACGGCCCCTGGCCCGGTTTGACCCAGTTCAGGAGCCGCGGGACAGAAAATCCCGTGGTATTATTTAATTGAGTTGACAGCGGAAGATTTTAACAGGATCTTTTAAAACTGAAAATGCCTGATTATTTTATTTCATAATTCGGGATGAAACCCCGGTAATTTACAATCAGGTGATTTCACTGGGAAATCTTTATTTCATAAAACATGTTTCTTTATTTACATTGAGCCACTTCCTTAAGCTTGTAGTGCTTCACGGCACTTTTCCTGGATCACAACAGATCACCTGAAACATGTTTGAAAAAGGTTTTGTCAGCAGGGAAATACTGGTGAATCATTCTTTTTACTAAAACGACACGTTGTTATAATTTACGGTATTAAGAGCGATTACAATGTTTCCATATATCAACCAACTACCCACAGTATTTGTCACTTGACTATCCATTGGTAACCTCATTGTCCAATGGTGTCTGTGACTATGGTCATATCACCCCTTGGCTAACCCGTTGTCCAATGGTGACGGTTATCAAGTATTGTATACAAAACCCCACATACCGGCTGTAATTTGGTGATTACAAAGACTTAATCCCTGTAATTATAACCTTGAAACAAGTAGAGTTTTGTAAAGTATTTTGATAAAAAGAGAATGACTCACATTGCAGATTTAACACGAGCAGAGTCTAGTTTACGAATTAGCCTTGTTAACCTAGTTTAAATAACAATGCACACAAAACTAGGTTAGTAACTAATACAGCATTTACGATAACTCACGAGATTTAACCCTCACAACGAATGACAAAGTGCGATACTTAAACATCCATCGAATTCACGACGAATGACAAAGCATAACCCTAATGTGGGCAGCACTTAAACATCTATTGGATAGTTTTAATCGATCGGACATTGAATCGTAGCAGCGATCGAGTTATTACCCTGTTATAGCGGCAGCGTTTCGTGTCTGTGTGTGTTTTTTTTGTAGTAATTGGATAATATCTCAACGTATGTATTGAGTTTGAACGTCGAACTAACGCACAATTGCAAGTACCAGACTCCCCTATTTATACATGAAAAACGGCACCCTCGCGTGGCGCGAGGTGCCTTCGCGTGGCACGAGGGACACCAGTCTACCATAGGGTAGCCCCGTGTCCAGGTAGCTTGGGTGAGTTGGTCGTTCATGAAATTTCGATTTACACGTTAAACTGTCAAGATAATATCAAGTAGGGTTTACCCCCCCCCCCCCCTGAGTTTTAGGGGCCCTGATCCTGATTCCGATTGTTTTGAAAATTTTAGGGTTTATGCAGGATCACTTGGGGATCTCAATTATGGTTTCCTATTGAACCACAATTAATAATAATTAGGACTTTTGATGAGAGTTGTTACAACAAGCATGTGTGTCAATGTTAGGAATCTCTTGTATACATCTATAATTCCGATATCGAACATTATTTCGTTTGATCATCTGTCTCTTAACTCGTGCGACAAGGAGTATATGAACCCTTTATGTTGGGATGCCATCGAAAATATAAGAATTCCCTTTGCGTTACCTTAGATTATTAACGCATTAGGAAACCTGTAGCTAAAGTTGTGCTAGACACTAAACGTCTCAAAACCTACGCTAATGAGAATAATTCTACTTTCTTTAAGAACTCCTGCGAAGATATAAGTAACCACAAAAAGATACACTTACAAGGATTCTTCACATATAATCCTACTAAGATTACCAGTAATAAAGAAGCTGTTACAACAATACATGGGCTGCAAAGGACTGAAGTTGTCCAAACCATTAGCATATATGTTAAAAAAAATGTATGCTTCAAAATTTAGACATTAAGATAGTAGGACCCGATCTTCAAAGCACATGATCACGACGTACGCCATGAAATGGAAAGAACTGACAGAAAGGAAATTTTGTCTGCTTCATAAGAAGGAACAACTGGAAACGATGATTCCTGGGGGTTTGCAAGCCAACCGGAGAAGTGACCACAAGGAGGCAAGACAGACCAGCCGACAAAGTTCGTCTCTATGAGGAAAGCTGCGAGTTATGCACGGAACTAAGACATAGCATATATGGTCTCGGAGTTCATCAACACTAGAGGCATGGAACTGAAAGAAATTCCGAACGACGTTTCCCAGAGGATCTACTTAGACTATCACCCGATCGTGAGAAGGAACTTAGAATTCATCCGAGACTAGGAACAACACCGATTGTTATATCCCAAAGTTAAGACTAATATAGTAGTTAATGCTTTACATCATAAGTTTCATAGGAAGCCGAATCAAGTACGTGCTCTTAGATTAAATTGCGGATAGATTTAATGAAATAATTAAAGAGTACCCAAGAAACAGCAATCAAGGATGATGCTGAAGGATTATAAAGAAATAATGAAGGAATCAGAAAAAGGAACTAATGGAAATTAGTGATTCCATATAGAATTCGGGTACCTATTCAAGGAAACCTGCAAGAAAGGATTCTCGAAGAAGCCCATAGAACTAAGTATTTGATACATCGTGTAAGTAATATGAGGTATCGAGGTTTGAATTACTGATAAATAGAAATGAAAAAGGATGTAGCAAGTTATGTCTCTAAGTATTTAATCGATTATCAAGTTAAAGCTGAGCATTAGAACCCTTTAGGTTTACCTCAAGGATAAAGATATCAGTATGAAAATGAGATTGATAACAATGGATATTATTACCAAATTACCCAAAACAAGAGACGACACAATCTGGGTGATTGTGGTTAAACTAACCAAGTCTGCTCAAATCCCTACCAATGAAAGGAACCTTTTAGTATAAGACACTTAATTAAGATTGTGTTGAAACAAAATAGTCTCATTACATAGAATCCTGTTATTTATTGTATTAAACCAAATTAGTCATTTCACTTCTCATTTCTGGGAAAATTTTAACCCGACTTATTTTGAGTAGTGTAAAGGAACACTACAAAACATAGAAAGAAGTGCTAAGTACATGTGCAATAATATTGGTGAAAATGGGACTATCACCCATAAGATTTTCAAGTATTAGTATTGCCCGTTTGAAGCACTTTATGGATGAAGGTACCATCCATTATGTCAAGCAGAAATATGAGAAAAGCAACTATCAGGCCATTAGATCGGCAAACCGTTAGAATTTCAAAATCAGAAAAAGAATGATACAATAAGTTCTACATGGAAAAGAATAGTCTGATTCGGTAAGAAAGGAAAGTTAAGTCCAAGGAATATTAAACCATTTAAGGTTACTAAGCAAAGTGGACCAGTAGCCTATCAGCTAAAATTACTAGAAGAAATGACAAGTATACATGATATATTTCATGTATATATTTAAAGAAATGCTTAGCTGATAAATCTTCACTTATACCTCTTCAAGATATAGAGGAAAATGAATTGAAGGACCTTACAAGTCAAAGATAAGAATCTCAAAGCATAGAGAATAATTCTGGTCAAAGTAAGATGGAATTCAAAGCAAGGACCAGAATATACTTGGGAATCAAAGATAAGACAGAAGTAACCACACTTGTTCCAGCAAATCTCGAGGACGAGATTTAAAACAAGGTGGGGAGGATGTAACAACCCTCATAAAAATATTCTCGACAACAAACCGTAATCAAAACCATAAGTGCACGCAATAAAACTTGTATATTCAAGCAGGAAAATTTAGCGATTAAGGAATCTTGGCATTCGACGAACCAAATCGCATAAAAATAGTCTTATTAGATTCACAATTAAAAACGAATCATGTAAGATCAAGACCCAAACATACGCGATAAGTATCGGCACGAAAATCGAGGAAAACGCATGATTGGACGAGAAGGGCGGCAAAGGACACGCGTCACGACACTTTGACACGTGTCAGGCCTACGTGGGACACGTGGCGACCAAAGCCAGGTCAACCATCGTCTCGCCACGCGCCGGGACCATATGGTTCTGGCGCGACCCGCGAGGGGACCCAAAAATCAGGTATATAAGGGCAGCAGTGGGACTTTAATTCCTGCACCAGTTCGATCGAATTTTGACGAACTTACTCTCTCGTATCTCCGTTTCTTTTCACAACACCCCTAAACCCTAAAACTCTACTCGTAATCAGAGTACTAACTCGAATCACTGATACGATACCCTATCCGATTGATTGAAACTGATCCAACGGATGTTTAAGTGCTGCCTGTATACGGCTATACTTTGTCATTCGTTGTGAGTTTTGATCTCGTGATTATCGTTAAAGTTGAATTGGGTTAATACGCTAATACGAGTTCCATTGTATCTAGAATTAGAACTCATAACCAGGAGGCTGCTAAACTAGAATACTTAGCAATTAAGTAAATTAAACACTTAGATAGATATACATGAAAATAAATATATATGAGATATATAATATCAAAGGAAGGTGCTAGGAAAGATGTAAGAGGATATATATGTGAGTCGGGTGATTAATTAAGCTAAGCAGGATTAATTAAGCTAAGTAAGATTAATTAAGCTAAGCAAGATTAATTAAGCTAAGTAAGATTAATTAATCAGCTAAGTAAGTTAATTAGTTAAATAGCTAAGTAAACATAATGGTTAAGGAAACTTAATGGTTAAGGAAACTAAATGATTAAGTAAACTTAGTAGTTAAGACAACTTAACAGTTAAGTAAGCTAAGTAAGTTAATCAGCTAATTAAGTTAATAATCGGCTAAGTAAATTACTTAATTAGGAAAAATTAATCGGTTAAACAACTAAGTGAGATAATCCGTTAAAAAGCCAAGTAAACTTGATAGCTAAAACAATTAAGTAAACTTAATAGATAAGTAAACTTAATAGGTAAGAAAACTTAATCAGTAAGAAAAACTTAATAAATAAAGGAAACTTAATAATGAAGAAAACTTCCTAGCTAAGAAAGGAATCTGCCTTACCTATAAATAGGAGCCTAGGATTTCATTCTTCCTTGCTCATTTCTTTTCTTCTTCTCTCTATACGTTGGTGTTCTAACCAATAATCACCGATGCGATGTTCTGTCTGATCGATTCAGGAACCAACTAACGGATGCCAAAGTGTTGTACTTTGTGAATTTCGTTAAACGGATGCCAAAGTGCTATACTTTGTGAATTTCGTTAAACGAATGCCAAAGTGCTGTCTAAACAAGACTATACTTTGTGAATTTCGTTAAGGTTCGGATCTCGTGACCATCGTTAGGTTTGATGTGGTTTTACACTAATACGTATTCCACTCTGTTAAACTAAATGTCTAACTACCCGAAACTCTACACCATACTCTTACAATCAAAATGGATGCTTAATCATCAGAAGGTTCAAAACAATAAAGTATATGCTTAGTTATCAGAAGGAGTAGAATCAAGAAGCTTGTTAAATCAATACTGCATGCTTATAAAGTGAGTCATTCTCTTTTTATCAAATTGCTTTCCCAAAACTCTACTTGTTTTCAAAGTTATAATTACAGGGATTAAGTCATTGTAATCTTCAATTACTGCCGGTATGTGGGGTTTTGTATACATTACTTGATACCCGTCACCATTGGACAACGGGTTAGCCAATGGGTAATCTGACCATAGTCACAGATCCGGTCGAGTAACAAATACCGATTTGGGGTAATTGGTTGATAGAAACATTGTAATCACCCTTAATACTGTATATTATAACAATGTGTCATTTTGAACAAAATGAATGAACTCACTAGTATTTCCTGCTGACCAAACCTTTTTTAAAACGCGTTTCAGGTAATGACAGTAGATTGGAATAAGAGTGATGATACGGCACCGAAAGGCTTAAAGAAGTGGCTTATTTTATCAATTGAATTAAATTAAGAAAACATGGTTTCATATATTCGGGTTTATCCCTTATTAAAGCTACCTCTGTAAAACATGGTATAAGACCCTTGGTCCATTTTATACTATTATCAAATAAATTTCTATTATATTAGTGTATTTAAAATTTATCATACACTTAAAATATGAGTTTGTTAAAACATTATACTAAATAAAACGTTACAACATATTGTAAACTTGAGTCGCCATTTAAAATATGACAACGAAACTATTCGCGGAAGCTTTGTTCTTTGTGTTTTTGGTTCATCGCTTAGCTTGATTGTCGTCTGGTAACTCGGTCAGCACCTACATTTCATAAAACATGAAATGAGTTAGTCATATAGCGTTTATAACATGTCTAAACAAGTTCGCGAATCAAAATGGAACCAACAAACAATTTTTCGCAAAACCTGCACCCCGTCGCATCGCGCGACGGTCTTTGGGCCATGTCGTCGCGTGGCGCGACGCCCTTAAATGGGCAGAAGGTTTGCAGCTCGTTGCTGCATTTTCCCAGTTCCGATTCTTTTTATGAAAACGTGCATAACTTTCAATCTACACATCCGTTTTACACGATTCTTTTTCCTACGCGTCCGTAATTAAATTACGGACCCGTTTATCACCTTGGTTTGCATAAAAATATGATTTATCCAATGTTGGCTCATAAATCCTTTAGTTGATTATTCGACCCGTTTGGCATTATTATTTCACTACATGTCAAACCTTAACGTTTTCGCTCCCATCCTAGAGTTTACGTAGACGTTTACATTCACCGATTCATTTGTATCTATCTAAGAATTTAACCACAATTTACTTCTTAGTCTATTTTGACCCGTTTAGCGGACTTTTAAGCATCTAAGCATCGAACTCGCTATTTTCTTTTCGCACCTCGTCTTTTCTTGCTAAATAACTACTTATCTTCCACCACAACTACTTTTGTGGTGGATTTAACATAAGGAACCCAAAATCCCAAATTTTACCCTTCGGCTAGTCCTTTTTCGCAATTGACTATTTCTAGACATTCGTCCCACAACGTTTTTACCTATACCTTTTTATATGTATCTAAGGGTTTCAAAATCAATAAACAAGTTTCTAAACAAATTCTAACGGTCGTTTACCCGGTTCGCCCGTTAAGGGCTTTTTGGTCAATTCTAGTCTCTTATTTTACGACGAAAGACTCTCACCAATTATTGACTAAATTAGCACTTTTAACTACAACATAATTATACGTACCTGGATCGGATCAATACATTGACCCGTTTTAATACCTTGTCTCGAAAATTTGCTAATTCATAGCAACGCTAATTCATAAGCCGCTTTATCCTGTAAGCATAACACTCGACAAATGCTTATTTGTCAAATGGTATCCACATTACCATTTGACCCGTTTTACTCTTTTTATTCATTAGGCTTACTTATAGTAACCGTTCAAAAACTTATTTTTATAATTAGCTTTTCATGGCTAACTTACCGTTCTATCTCTTTTACCATTAAACATGGTTTTTATCATTTATATTATTTCCGACCCGTATTATTTCGCGTCGTGAACCATATCTTGTGACAACCCTCACCAAACCAGGTATCCGTACGAATTAATTAATATTTAATTAATACTTAATTACTGTGCTTGCTTACAGTTGTGATTAAACTGCTACTTGAATTCTGATACATACACGTACATGCATCATACTTTATTGCCGTCACTCCATTATTTACACAGAACTATAGTGACAAACTTGATGCACAAAAGCACAGTAGCACAATGAACGGATAACCCAGTACACATGCTGACATAGCCAGCACTAGACAGACACTGTCTCTGAGGCCAGTATGAGCCGGGAATAGATTACTACACTAGTAGGGAGTGTAGGGAGGTAAGGATTGTAGAACTGCGTCACTAGGTGATAGTTATAGTGACCGGATGTGCCTAAAACATGCTTTAATTAAAAATTCTGCACTTTATACAAAATTCAGCATTTAACATAACTAGTAAAGTGCAAAAATTTGGTAAAATAATGTTAGACACTTTCCAAAGTGTCGGGGAATTTTTGTGTCACTAAAAATAATATTAAAGACACTTTAAGGCTTCATTTAGCACTTTAACGGATCAACATCCAACCGAACAACCGGACTTTACCCGGAACATAAAAATATTGCCAAAAACATTATTTTCACTTTTCTGAGCTAGTTAGGGTACCCGAACACCCTTTATATTAAATAACCCATTTAAACATACTAACTAAACCATTTGATTCCAACTAGTTAGTAACCAAGTAACATTACACCCCAACCCTTACCCCCCCCCCCCTCTAGTTGACGGTGACCTTATGGTGACCCACACATCCATTTTGCTTGATTATTTTATTAAGTATGTTGGTAATCTAATGGACATGTTACTTGTTGGATAAAGCTAGAACATGGTTCATAAATATACCCTCAAGATTCTATTCTCTCTCATTCAAACAACACCCATTAAAACCCAATCCTATATTTTTTTTTCTTTGAAACGGTTGCATGGGGACACACCCCTCCCCCCACGAATTTTTTTTATTTATTATTGAAAGATGCTAGTGGATAATGGGGCATTTTACTCAATGGATAATGACAAAAATTAGATTATAAGAAGCACCAATGGTTACAGCTATTTCATTCACAATCTCAATAACAAACTCCATTATTCTTTTCTTGCTTGAAGTTCGGCCGAACACCAACAACCATACACCCACCATTTTTGTTTCTTGTTCAACCATTTCCTACATACACAAAGGTGCAAGGTGACATACAAACAAGCTCGGTGCACTCGGAAGATCAAGAACCACTCTAGTTTTCTTTTATCCACCACTTTTACACCTTGTTTCTTCCCTAGCCTCGAGCTAGTAGTAAGTGCCTCTAAACATCCTCTTGATCTTGTTTAAAGTGGTTAATAAGTGATTTAACGGATAAAAATCAAGAACCCGCAAGATCATAACTAAAAGTCTTGATAGTAAGATAAACTAGTTGGATAAAGAGAAAATAGTGGTGTAAATCATGAAAATCTTGGTTAGTTGTGGTTATTTTATGTTGTTTGTTGCTAGTAGTGGGATGCATCATCATCTAACCACACTAGATCATGTTCATGGAACTCAATTAAGTCTTTACAAACTCAATTAAATCAAGTTAAGGTTTGTAACTTATTTTGTGATTGTTGAAAATGGGATTTTTCTAACTTTATTAATGGATGAATATCTCATGTTTTTATCATATAGCATTGTTATGATTGTTACTATGGTATAAAGAAGTCATCCAGGGTTTAGAAGGTGTAACCCCTTCCTGGACGGGTTACATATCCCTAAACCTAGTACTGTTTAAAGTCTTTTGCTAAGTCTTTACAAACTCAATTAAATCAAGTTAAGGTTTGTAACTTATTTTGTGATTGTTGAAAATGGGATTTTTCTAACTTTATTAATGGATGAATATCTCATGTTTTTATCATATAGCATTGTTATGATTGTTGCTATGGTATTAAGAAGTCACACCAAATAAACCCACGCTTCCGCAAAGCCAGGGTGTGACAGCTTGGTATCAGAGCCTCGATCATAGCGAACTAGGATTCCTTCTCGAGTCTAGACTATGATCACTAGGGCTCTCACGAAAACGTTTTCAAACACTTTTACATTGCATACACTATACGTCCAGATCCAGGGAACAAACCTTTTTACAAATAAAAAGGCACAAATACACTTTTCAAAATTTATAGTCCAGTCGGGGAGACTGGGGAAAAATTTAGTCTGAGAGGCTGAAGGAGTAGTCTAGTGGGACTTGGAGGCTCAGTCTGAGAAGCTGAGGGAGTAGTCTAGTGGGACTAGGAGGCTCGGTCTGAGAGGCTGAGGGAGTAGTCTAGTGGGACTAGGAGGCTCGGTCTGAGAGGCTGAGGGAGTAGTCTAGTGGGACTAGGAGGCTCAGTCTGAGAGGCTGAGGGAGTAGTCTAGTGGGACTAGGAGGCTTAGTCTGAGAGACTGAGAATTCAATCTGAGAGATTGGGAGATTTTAGTCTGAGAGACCAGGAAGTTAGTCTGAGAGACTGAGAATTCAATCTGAAAGATTGGGAGATTTTAGTCTGAGAGACCAGGAAGTCAGTCTGAGAGATTGAGAATTCAGTCTGAGAAGCTGGGAGGATAGTCTGAGAGACTAGGAGGATCGGTCTGAGAGGCTGGGAGGATAGTCTGAGAGACTAGGAAGATCAGTCTGAGAGACTGGGAGGATAGTTTGAGAGACTAGGAGGATCAGTCTGAGAGGCTGGGAGGATAGTCTGAGAGACTGGGAGGATAGTCTGAGAGACTAGGGAGTTCAGTTTGAGAAACTGGGAGGATAGTCTGGGGAAGACTAGGATGATTACTTGCTTACATTAATTGCGACTTACATGCTTATTTGATTTAATGTTGATGTACGTGCATACGTGGTACTTATTCGTGTACACTAATCGTTAGTAACTACAATGGATATACATGTTACGCACCGGTACACATGTCACTCTAATTAGAGAACGAGTTATCAGACATTGATAACCCTACGACCACCGCCACAGATAATGAGACTACATCTGTGCAAGAGACAATTACGTCAGATACTGAGAGTGATCCTGATATGCTGACTAAGGGCAAGGACGACTTCTAACAGTCTGTGCTACCAGATTTTGGTGATACTTCATCCTTGCTGATGGTTTCACTGACAAGAATCTTTCTGTTGTTTCAATCCATGACCACTCCATCACTGGTCATCCCAATGATGGACACACCATGGCTCCAATCCTCGATGATGCGCCTCCTGTGGACATTCCTTCCGGAGGTTGGCTACTTGACGAACGATTGATGATGACGTAGACATGATTACTGATGGTCCTTCTACTGACACCCATGATGATGGAAAATTAAATGAAAACATTGTTACTAATTGCACATTTTGAGATCCCTGTTATCGAGCTACCCTCTGATTCTAGTGTACACTCGATTTCAGACTCCTTTGAGGTTGTGACGTTTCACAGCCTTACAGATGGCCGGATTACATTTTCTACCGGCACGGACGACAGCGCCGTTATGACTGCTGCACTAACACCTGCTCGAGACACCACACCACACCGTTACACGGCCCAGAGTCTGCTCTTGAGCTAGCTTCTACACCTTTTGGGTCAGCTTGATGTTGCGCCTGCTGAACCTACACCTTTACGCGATCACGATCCTGTTTCTTTTGGTCTGCCAGACATTGCACCCCTTATATCTACCTACATCGGGCAATCTCCTCATTTATTGAGATGTTTGTTTTTACACCGCAACCGCTGACATTGTTCCCTTTCCCTATAAAGACTGACGTTCATTGCGCCAAGGTGCCTATAGCCTTCTTTCGAAATATAACCGCACCCCGGAAAGGTACTTCAGGTCAGCACCTGCATAACGGTTCATCTACTACAACAACATTTTCCCAACTGCACAGGTCGCACCACTTGCTACATCCACCTCTACATCGCTGTACGAGCTGATTGGATGGATCCTATAATACACTATGCAGATTTTAGACCCTTACCGTCCCTTACATTATGGAGGCCACATACGAGATGAGTTGCTCCCGTAACACCAACTACAGTTTGAGGATATGAGTCGCATAATGTTGGAGTTTGAGCTGACACCACAATTGGCAACTTCAGATGCAAAACATTACATAACCGAAAGCATGATTTAAGTGCCTACATCATAAGACAGCATTTTGTCAGAAAATTTTATGTAAGACACCACGCCCTCCACCCTATCTATTGCCAGCATACTTTGATTCGTCACATACATCAAGGTTCCTTTTGCGCTCTCGACCGTTGCTATTACACCGTTCCCAGGATTCTGATACTTATTTCTTTACTATCGAGCGGCAGAGCAGATAATTACTTCAACGTATATACAAGCTCGAGGAGGGACTCACACATGTTAACAGTTTACTTTTCTTTCTTCCTCCTCCTCAGTCACCAGTATAATTGGTTTCTGGATTATGCGGATTGCATTACACTTGGGTAAAGACACTAATGATAAGCCGGGATTGCGGAGACTTTTGAGGACCACTTTTGATTACGAAATTTTGATGCACTAATATACTTGTTGGACAAGGGTAGGGTGACCTTGTGTCCCTTTCGATGTGATACATTTTGTTAGACACAGTGATTGTGGCCGAAGGATAATGAAGCCCAATCATCTTTAAACATGCGACAACACTTTGTGGCCAATAACCAATGAAAGCTCAGTCGCTAGGTCTTCGCTAAGCACGTCATTGATCTATGTGTGTGTGCTATAATTATAATACTACGTGCTTACTTGCTATGCTCTCATTCAACATAATTACCGAATTACTTGGTCATACTATGATTATACTATTATTTGATTGGTTGATATGGTAACCTGTTATGTGTATGTACTTATGACCACTAAACAACCAAATGCACGCACGAAGCAAATTAGACCTGACCTAACCGACCTTCTTCTAGGAAGATGTCGACTCAAGGGAACACCGATATCAACAACCCTCTACCGACAACAGAGGCAGAAATGCAAGAGCGCCTCTTACAGGCCATCGCAGTACGAGGCCCTTCGCTCTGAGCGCAACGGAGGTACCTCGGGAAATAACCCACCCAACGGCTGCACCTACAAGCAGTTCTTAGGCTGCCAGCCCCTACATTTCGACGGCACTGGGGGTGCCGTAGCCTTCGTGCGCTGGGTTGAGAAGGCGGACACCGTATTGCGTGCAAGCAAATACGCCCCAGAGCACCAGGTCATGTACATTTCCGGACTGTTCCAAGATGGGGCTCTGTCATGGTGGAAACTCCAGATTCAGACGATGGGCGAGGCTGTTGCGTATGCTTTATCATGGGACGGGCTGAAAGAGCTAATGCATAAAAAGTACTGTTCGAGAACAGAAAGCCAGAAGGTGAAAACTGAGTTCTGGAACTTGAAGATGGATGGCCCAAAAATAGCTGAGTATGTGGAGAAGTTCCAAGTCCTGTCGCATATCGTTCCTTACATGGTAGATCCAGAGTTTAAGAAGATTGAGCGTTTCATTTGGGGATTGGCACCTCAAATCATAAGCATGGTGACGACATCAAAGCCTGCAACGATCGCGGAGGCCATCAATCTAAGTGTGGCCTTGACTGAAGAGGCAATCAGGATGAACAAATTTTCAACCTCTGAGGAGAAGAAGGAGACTCATGTAGAGTCATCTGGGGACAACAAGAGAAAGTTGGCAAATTTCAAACAGGGTACCCAGTCGAGTAGCAACAACAAGGCCAAAAAGAGAAAAGAGTACATGGGTAAACTACCTAAATGCGACAGGTGCCGACGTCATCATACCGGGCGATGTAAAAATAGAAAGTGTGACAACTGTGGCAAAGTAGGACACAACAGGGAAACGTGTTGGCATGAGACGAAGCGTGGAAAGAAAGGAAAGGGGAAAGGTAAGGGATGTTATAACTGCGGTGATATGGGGCACTTTAGGAAAGATTGCCCAAGGGAGATTAAACAAAATCATGGGAAGAATGTCTAACACCAGAGCTAGGTAAGCACGCCAGGATCCAAACATGGCCATCGGTACGTCTCATAGTAGTCAATGTTATGCATCTGTACTATTTGACATTGTTGCCAAATTATTAGCTTCAGAATACTTGCTTTAGCAGTACGTAAGATAGATATCCAGTACTTGATAAGGACTAGTTAAGGAGAAGTCTTGGCATGGTAACTGGGATGGACCAGTTGTCAAGCAATCAAGCGGAGATTGATATCCGCATCCCGATGGCAAACGAAGGAATGATCGTGACTCACGAAGCAGGTTACGCCACCACATATCACGAATTGCTTAAGGCACGAAAGTTGTTGTGGGAAGAATGTGTTGTTTTCTGGCTCATGTCGGGGACAAGGGAGCCGAAGAACTAAAGCCCGAAGATACCCCCGTGATCAGAGGATATCCTGATTAGTCGAATCTCGCATCGATTTATTTCCAGGCACCGCACCTGTAGTCGATGCACCGTAGCGACTTACATTTTCGGAGATGCAAGGATTGACAGTGTAGTTTCAGTAGTAAATAGAGAAGGAAGAAAACAGACCAAAATTCCCTTTTGGGTAACCTCAGTTCCGCTCATCAAGAAAAAGGACGATGACTTTCAAATGATCGGAAGTCGGACGAGCTAGCCAACCAGGGTCGGTGGCTCTTGCTAAGGATTGATGAATTACTTATTTGACTAACTGTAAGGGTCCGACTACCATTACACGACGGATCGACGATCGAGTGTCATTGGCGGTAAATTCAGTAAGAAGGTATACCGAGGAAATTGTGGGACAACGACTTGTTCTTAGACGTGCACAAAAATAGTGTTTCCTACACAATGCACAAACCAGTCTACACGGGATACGAAATCTGGAGAATCTAGAAAACTTATATCTAGGACCTTTGGGAACCAAGGACCAAACTCGTAAGGGTTTTATTTAGGAACCACATATGTCAACTCAATCAACCATCATTAACCTGGCGCATATGCCAGTTCCGTTGACCAAACAGAGAGTACTTGGATTTCTTTTACTTCTGGCGAGTAGATGTTTGCATCTCTACTCCCCTTAATGGTAGTTGCATCACAATAATTTTCTCGTTGAGAGCGAACACACATTTGCTTCGATATCTGGTCATTTCTTCACTTTAGCAAATACTCGTTGTTCCTTTTCTTGGAAACTTACCTGACATACATGCATCATTTGCTACACATGTGAGTTCGTTTTGAGCAAGCACTTCATTGGAATTTACATATTATTTTGCTAAACCTAATTACTGATTCCTGATTTGAGTAACCTACATTATTGTTATTGTTGGCTCTTTTGTTACCAAGCCAACGCACTTTCTTGAAACCGCTTTCTTTCAAGTTACAGTCATGGTTTATTTTTGCTACCATGCCGAGAATTCCTTTGTTGATACATACGTTTATTGTCGGGTTACGTTGAAACCAAGTTCAATTGCTTGAACTTATCCAGTTCACAGGTTTAATTTGAAACGCTATGTGATGTGTTGGGAGCATCATATTCAACTATTTTTGCAGAGATTCTTTCATTTCGAGTCGTAGTAGATTTGGTTGGTCTACGACTCCACTAAAACGTTTGATTTGTTTCGATACCTTGCGGTGATGTTTTCACAAAATTGAAGCTTGCGCTAATTTGGTTACTCACTTCGTACACGGAATTCAATTCCCTATTTAGTTGTTAACAATCCATTTTGGATCTTCGCAATCAAAGCGGTCTCAACACAATTGTGTGTTAAGGCAATGGTACATATATTCATTTCATAAGCGCACAATGTACCTCCTAACGATTCTTTCGTTGACAATCAAATGCCTTGCGATACTCATTACTTTTCATCTTCGATTGGAAACAGTGGTCCTTTGATGTTCAGTATTTAATTGGAAACTCTATAACATGGTATAAATCAAATCTTCAGATTGTCTCAGTACACTTTCATTTGATTTCAAACACGGTGAACTTGTTCAGTCACCACTATTATTGTGTAATGCCATTACGACACCTTGTGGTGTCATCATAAACTTGTAGCTTGTGCTAATCATGGTAACCGTTTTACACGAGACCACGCATACTTTTGTTTGATTTATCATTTAAACATTTCTGATGCAACTACGAATCAAGACAATGATACACCAGATTCGCTTGTATTCCATTCGGGGTATCTTCACCATTCAAAAATGTCAACACACTAAACCTTACCAGACATTTATTCAGGAGTTGACAGATCATTTTACTATTACGCTGAGTTGCAGCTTTTGAGTTCATATAGCGGGTGCTATGGTTTGTGAAAACTCGTTTGCATATTGCAACCAATCGTTTAAAAATCTTATTAGTCAAAACTCCACTTTTGTGGAACCCCTGCTAGCTGGATTACACTAGACTATACGTCAAATGCGTCTTGTACCTTTGACACCCAATGCTAGCAGCACACACCTTTCAACCCTAGGATTCGGGTTGTTATATATTCTTGGACTCACCTAATGTGAGTAATGTTTGTTTCGATTTGATGATTATCTACTTCGATATTATTCATATACATACGTGTGTGACTTAACCGTAAGGAGTAAGGTAGTACAAATTTCGAGGACGAAATTTCTTTAACGGGGGAGAATGTGACAACCCTCACCAAACCAGGTATCCGTACGAATTAATTAATATTTAATTAATACTTAATTACTGTGCTTGCTTACAGTTGTGATTAAACTGCTACTTGAATTCTGATACATACACGTACATGCATCATACTTTATTGCCGTCACTCCATTATTTACACAGAACTATAGTGACAAACTTGATGCACAAAAGCACAGTAGCACAATGAACGGATAACCCAGTACACATGCTGACATAGCCAGCACTAGACAGACACTGTCTCTGAGGCCAGTATGAGCCGGGAATAGATTACTACACTAGTATGGAGTGTAGGGAGGTAAGGATTGTAGAACTGCGTCACTAGGTGATAGTTATAGTGACCGGATGTGCCTAAAACATGCTTTAATTACAAAATTCTGCACTTTATACAAAAATTCAGCATTTAACATAACTAGTAAAGTGCAAAAATTTGGTAAAATAATGTTAGACACTTTCCAAAGTGTCGGGGAATTTTTGTGTCACTAAAAATAATATTAAAGACACTTTAAGGCTTCATTTAGCACTTTAACGGATCAACATCCAACCGAACAACCGGACTTTACCCGGAACATAAAAATATTGCCAAAAACATTGTTTTCACTTTTCTGAGCTAGTTAGGGTACCCGAACACCCTAACACCCTTTATATTAAATAACCCATTTAAACATACTAACTAAACCATTTGATTCCAACTAGTTAGTAACCAAGTAACATTACACCCCAACCCTTACCCCCCCCCCCCCCCCTCTAGTTGACGGTCACCTTATGGTGACCCACACATCCATTTTGCTTGATTATTTTATTAAGTATGTTGGTAATCTAATGGACATGTTACTTGTTGGATAAAGCTAGAACATGGTTCATAAATATACCCTCAAGATTCTATTCTCTCTCATTCAAACAACACCCATTAAAACCCAATCCTATATTTTTTTTTCTTTGAAACGGTTGCATGGGGACACACCCCTCCCCCCCACGAATTTTTTTTATTTATTATTGAAAGGTGCTAGTGGATAATGGGGCATTTTATTCAATGGATAATGACAAAAATTAGATTATAAGAAGCACCAATGGTTACATCTATTTCATTCACAATCTCAATAACAAACTCCATTTTTCTTTTCTTGCTTGAAGTTCGGCCGAACACCAACAACCATACACCCACCATTTTTGTTTCTTGTTCAACCATTTCCTACATACACAAAGGTGCAAGGTAACATACAAACAAGCCCGGTGCACTCGGAAGATCAAGAACCACTCTAGTTTTCTTTTATCCACCACTTTTACACCTTGTTTCTTCCCTAGCCTCGAGCTAGTAGTAAGTGCCTCTAAACATCCTCTTGATCTTGTTTAAAGTGGTTAATAAGTGATTTAACGGATAAAAATCAAGAACCCGCAAGATCATAACTAAAAGTCTTGAAAGTAAGATAAACTAGTTGGATAAAGAGAAAATAGTGGTGTAAATCATGAAAATCTTGGTTAGTTGTGGTTATTTTATGTTGTTTGTTGCTAGTAGTGGGATGGATCATCATCTAACCACACTAGATCATGTTCATGGAACATGAACTGGTAATATGTTAAGTGTAAAAGTTGTAAGATGATGAACCCTTCCACTCATAAGACATGAACTTGTGTAAATATGATTTTTTTTCTTGTAAAATAAGGTTCTAAACTAGTAGATCTAGAGATCTACAAGTGGTTTTTCGGAAGAACCAAGTGAGAGATGCAAGTCTTGTTTAAAACCCGGATCTTACATAAACTACATGCATTTTAGTGAAAAAGCAAGTGTGAAAACACTTGTGTAACAAAAAGATTTAACAAAGAAATATTTTCGTAAATATTGACTAGAAGTTGTCAGACTACAAGTCCTTTAACAAGAAATTAATTTTATTTTTAAAGATGACGAGATCCACTAAATATGTTAGGAAGTTGCTACATATTTTTACACAACTTACAAGCTCATGTGTTTGCGATCTATGCTTATTTTTGACTAGTTGATGTTTGAATATTGAATATTGGTGGTTGAAAAGTTGTTGGTTGAATTTTTAAAAGAAAATGACACGCTAGTAAGCGTGGCCACCTCCAGTTACAGAGGAAACTCTGGCGAAATTTTTCCAGAAATATAACACTTAGTAATATTTTTGCAACAAGTGTTATGAATATATTTTTAACTTGTTTTTCCAAGTAAAATTCGCCACGATTTTTATTACGAAATTACCAAGTGTCGGAGGTGGGTTTTCGTAAATGAAACTTGTTAAATATATATTTAGAATATATATTTCATAATAAAACGCTTGTGTGATTTTATGATTATTTTGTGAACTATATGTATATTATTTTTAGAGTAAAAATAATATAACTCGAATGCACTGAAAAGTTACAACCTCCAAAATAATACTAACGCCCTCACAAATAAATATTTAAGTTACACCGGTATTATTATTACCACCCGAACTTTAAATGTAACTTATATATTTTCGGAGAAATACTCTTAAATGCGTATTTTGATAACGGTATTATTTTGGAAAAATTGTATGGAATAAAATATAATATTTTTAGGAAAAATATGTATATTTTGGAGATAGAATATTTTAGACAAAGTGAATTAAAATATATTTTCAAGTGAGACTTAAAAAATATATTTTTGGAAATATAACGTATACAGGTATTAAAGCCCCCATCCTTGGGAAGGAAATACAAAGTAAAATGCTTGAGAAGTATTAATACAGAAAAAATGCATAAACATTTATTCCAAAACTAAATATAATTATTATAACTTGGAATAATACCAGAATCGTAACTCAAAAACATACATACTAAGACAAGGCACGACCCGTTCGTCTAATAGACATTAGACCTTTGTAGGTAGTCGTGTTTGCCGCGGAGATTTGGGTTACGAGTAAGAAGACGCAATACTGTGAGTTCATGCCCCCCTTTTCTCTTAACTGTTTTCAGTTTTTACACTTCGGCGGTGAAATACATGTTACATTTACTACAAACATTTTATACACGGGATGGTTAGCTAAGGAACTTACTGCTAGATCACGTGAATGGATAGGCTATTATCGTAAGACCATTAATCCTTTTATAAGGACCGAGAGGCATGAGTGATAGATCTATCGTGTGTTGCGAGCCCCACACGAGCCCCACTATCGATATTTTCTAAGTTAGAGGGCTGCCACAAAATACATATATTTGGATCGAGAGAAAGGGCTACGCCAACATCAATATATAGTTTTATAATTTGAGTCTGTTTAATTCATTGGTGTTAGACCGCATGAAGTTTTGGGCTGCTAGGATACCCAAAAGAAGCTGCCATATTATTAATACTATTATTATATTTATTTTTGGGCGACACACATGACACACCTAGGGAAAAAAGAAAAAAAGCCAGCATATTGTATTAGTTAGGAAATTGTGGCAGTGGAGTTCGACAAAAAGAAAAGAAAGAATTGTTTTTTTTTTTTGGGACATGTCAGCGAATTAGAGGTCGTGGACAATTGGGTTTTGAACATTTTTATGATTTATTATTATCAGAACCCTAATCCAACCTAATAAAAGGAGATATACATCATACGAATAGGAGGGTTCTAGGGCAACAATGTTAGGGTTAAACCAGAACGAAAGAAAGAAATTGTAAGAGAGAAAGAATTTCACCAAATCTCCTGTTTTTTTCATTGGTACGTTCAAACTTAAATATAGAAGAAATCCCATGCAAGTTACATTAACACCCCTTACTAAATGGAAAAGAACATAACAAACCTTAAACTAAAAATAAATATGCGCATATGGAAATAAACACAAATAACGTAACAATACTCCCCCCTTAACCAATTTCTTATTCTCAAGAAGTAAGCTCCCATGACTCTGGAAAACGCAGCTTCAGCTCATCATAATACTCCCACGTAGCATCTTGAACTGATTGGCCCTTCCACTGTACCAACACCTTAACCGCGGCCCGACTTCCCCTTTTAACCATTTTCTTTTCTAACACCTTCATTGGTTGGAGAATGAACCTGGAGTCGACCGGTACCGGAATAATCCTCTCGGGAGGACCCCCAGCTTGTTTTAACAAGGACACATGAAAAACCAGATGGATTTGGGACTCGTCTGGCAAGTCTAATCGATAGGCGACTTGCCCAATCTTTTCCACCACCAAAAACGGACCAAAATACTTTGGTGTTAGTTTTGAATGCTTGTGTACTCTCATTGTGTTTTGCATGTAAGGTCGAAGCTTGAGATAGACCCACATACCCGGTTCAAACGACCTCTCAGAACGATACTTGTTAGCTTGTTGTCTCATGCGGTTCTGAGCCTTTTGTAATGATTGCTTCAAGAGTGTGTGGGTGGTTTCCCTGTCTTGCAAAAACTCATCTACCTCACCCACAGTGGCGTCTCGAGGAATGTAGGGAATATGCAAAGGTGGTGAATAACCATACAACGCTTCAAATGGCGTTTTTCCCAGCGACGAGTGAAAAGTGGTGTTATACCACCATTCCGCCAATGAGACCCACTTAACCCATGTGTGCGGCCTCTCCATTACCATGCATCGAAGGTACCCTTCCAAACACCGATTAACCACCTCCGTTTAGCCATCTGTTTGGGGGTGGTATGCAGTTGAAAGATTCAAGGCCACGCCTTGTAAAGACATGAACTCCTTCCAAAATGAACTAAGAAAAACCGAGTCTCTATCAGAAACAATGGAATTCGGGCACCCATGCAACTTATAAACGTTGTCTAAGAACACTTGTGCGACATCCTTAGCTGTGAACGGATGGCTAAGCACCATAAAATGCCCGTACTTCGTAAGTCGGTCGACCACCACAAAAATCGTGTCTTTTCCCCTCGCCTTCGGCAAGCCACCTATAAAATCCATAGAAATGTCGGTAAAGATGATGTCGGGAATAGGTAGGGGCTGTAGCAACCCCGGTGAAGCTATATTTTCATGCTTGGCTCTCATGCACACGTCACAATTTCAGAGCAACTGACGCACCGTTTTCAAGATTCCTTTCCAATAAAACATTCCTTTTACCCGTTGAACCGTGGCGTGTACCCCCGAGTGACCACCCATCGACGATTCATGGCAAAGCTTCATAATTTCTTCTCTCAATTGCAAGTCACGACCCACCACCATCTTTTTTTTTTGTTAGCCACTTCTGATTCCATGCATATCCATTAGAGATCCACCCCTTTTTTATCTTATCCACCAACTGTTGCACATCTACGTCAGATTCTTGGCTCAAAATCACCTTCTGTAGCAATAATGGTTCCAAGGTAGAAACTGACATGGTGAATAAAGTGGTTCCTTATACCCGTGACAATGCATCTGCCGCAACATTTTCTCGACCCTTCTTGTACTCGATGGAATAATCGCAACCCATAAGCTTCGCCAACCATTTGTGTTGCAATGGGGTGGTAACTTTTTGGGTTAAAAGATACTTGAGGCTTCTCTGGTCTGTACGAATTATAAAGTGTCCCACAATAAGATAGTAATGCCATTGCTTGACGGCCAATAAGATAGCGAGAAGCTCCTTCTCGTACACCGACATGGTTTGTTGTTTCGGAGAGAGATCCTTACTTATAAACGCGATCGGGTGTTTTTCCTGCATGAGTACCGCTCCCAACCCGTAGGCTGACGCATCCGTCTCGACTATAAACTGTTTCGAGAAATCCGGGAGAGCTAAAACTGGAGCCGTCGAGAGGGCGTTTTTTAATTGTTCAAAGGCGGATTGAGCCTCCCTACCCCATCCAAAGGCATCCTTTTTTAATAAATCTGTGAGAGGCCTCACGATCAAACCAAACGAGCGTATGAACCGCCTGTAGTACCCGGTTAAACCCAAAAACCCGCGTAGTTGCTTTAGCGTTTTCGGGAGCGGACAATGTTGGATCGCCTCAATCTTTGATAGATCCGTTTTCACCCCCTCCTTCGATATAATGTGGCCTAAGTATTCCACAGCTTCACCTCCGAACACACACTTAGATTCTTTTGCGTATAGTTGATGTTCCCTCATTAACATTAAAACTCTTCTAAGATGTTGCTCATGTTGATTCTTGTCCCGGCTGTAAACGAGTATATCATCAAAAAAAACAAGTACTCGCTTTCTTAACAGTGGGCAGAAGACATGGTTCATTAATGCTTGAAAGGTGGCCGGAGTGTTCGTGAGGCCGAACGGCATAACTACGAATTCGTAATGCCCCTCGTGTGTTTGGAACGCCGTTTTGTGAATATCTTCAGGATTCATTCGAACTTGATGATAACCCGATCGTAGATCGAGCTTAGAAAAAATTGTGGCCCCTCCTAATTCCTCCAATAGTTCTTCAATGAGAGGAATAGGAAACTTGTTCTTTATGGTGACTTCGTTTAACCGACGGTAATCCATACACATCTGCCATTGCCCGTCCTTTTTTTACCAAGACTACTGGTGCGGCAAAATCACTACTACTATTACGAATGATACCCGTGGCTAATAACTCCTGGGTGGTTTGCTCAATAACATCTTTTTGCACAGTGGGATACCGATAGGGACGTTGGCTAATGGCTTTCGTACCTTCCGTAAGTGTGATTTTGTGATCGAATGGTCTCACGGGAGGTAGCGATTTAGGAACCTGAAAAACATCTTCGAATTCTTTAATCAATCCTTTCCAACCCGAGTTTTCTTTCCCAGCTAAAACTCGCGATCCCCATGCATTTTTAAGAGGGTTATTAGATAATTTCATGCTAAATAAGTGGACCCCTCCATTAGCCGATTGTTTCTGTAACATGGAATCCATTTTCTCTAAAGAACACATTGAAACCTTATTATTTTGTATACCCCTCAGCACACAAATCTCACCATCAACAGTAAATTGCATTGTCATTTTTTGGAAGTTCCAAAGTATATCATTAAGAGGTCGAAGCCATTGAATCCCAAGAATCATTTCATAGTTATCCAACGGAACGAGTAAAACCCCCGTGGTGAACCAATGACCTTGCATAATCCACTGGAATTCGGTACAAATTTGATTGCACATGAGATGTTTACCATTGGCCACTCTAACATGAATAGGTGGAATATCACTTACCGGGCATTGAAGCTTCTTTGCTAGTTTTACATCAATAAAGTTATGTGTGGAGCCGGAGTCGGTAAGAATGTGTACCTGGCGGGTTCCCATCGCCCCTTGAACACGCATCGTAGAAAACGACGGTAGCCCTGTCATAGCATGTATTGAGATCAAGGGTTCCTTTTCGTCTTCGACTACGGGTTCGTCTTCCATTATTTCGTCTTCGTCCTCCACTTCAATGAGAAACAATTGATTACGACTGCATTTATGACCGGGCACGAATTTTTCCGTGCACCAAAAGCACTCACCTTTTGCACGTTTTTGCTCCAATTCTTTACTCGTGAGACGTCGGGTGGCGCCCATCGGTTTGGTGGTTGTGGTCGTAGTTCGGTTGGGGGTGGGTAGGAGTGGTAATTTTGTTGCATTAATCGGTGGCAAGACCCTAGCATGCTCATTGCTTCCCTTTGAATAGCCTAACCCCCCTTTCACAGACTTGAGTTTGTTGTCAAGATTAGTGTTGTTAATGTCTTGAATTCTTGCTAGTCCGTACACTTCATGTAACGTTTGGGGTTGAAACATTTTAACCGGGCCCTTAATCTCCTCCTTGAGACCTTTAAGATATAGAGTAACAGCTTGAGATTCACTAAGATTTACCTTATTAAGTAGGCAATCAAACGCCGCATTGAATTCATGTAACGTGCCAGTTTGTGAGAGTGATGCAATCTCTTCCAATGGGTTTTCATACATAGAAGTGGAAAACCGATTCGAGATAGACCGAACATAATCCTCCCATGGTAGTTCATAAACCGTAACACCTCGAGTCCTCATAAAAGCTTGATGCCATTGTATAGCCTCCCCTTCAAGGTGAATAGCCGCATGCCTTACCTTCAATTTGTCGGGTGTTTCATCGATGGTGAAAAAATGTTCACACTGGTAGATCCATGCTTCAACATCCACCCCCGAAAACTTAGGGAACCCCACCTTCCCGATCCGCAGAGGTCGGGTATTCCGTGACTCAGCGTCGCTGAGCGAACCGAAAGCTATACCTCCTGAACTACTGATGATCGCTTGCTCCTTGACGGCCTTCAGTATTTCTTCTTGTTGCTTCATGGATTGCTCTTGTTGCTTCATGGATTGCTCTTGTTGCTTCATCATGGCGGCTGCTTGAAGATCCGAAATCGCTTTGTCATGCTCCTTGATGGTCTTGTCGACCTCCTGATTACGAGTGTTCGTCATGATGTGTGATGGTATTCCGATGAGAGATCGGAACGGCTCTGATACCCTTGTTAGGGTTAAACCAGAATGAAAGAAAGAAATTGTAAGAGAGAAAGAATTTCACCAAATCTCCTGTTTTTTTCATTGATACGTTCAAACTTAAATATAGAAGAAATCCCATGCAAGTTACATTAAAAAAAAAGGGTAGTTGCACGGTACCCCTGACCGCGGAAGGGATCTCCCTTCCCAGTTCACCACCCGACAAGGATCCCTGGCGGCAAATACCCATAGCCATCAAAGAGGGGTAAGAAACATGTTTCAAACCCGAGACCTCGAGTGTCCTCGGTCCGGCTTTAAGCGGGTGTCGGTGGCCACCAAAGTGGCACTAATGGGAATTGAACTTGGGTCTCCATTGGAGAACCCAAGTCACTCCACCACTAGGCCACTTGTGGTGGTTATGCAAGTTACATTAACACCCCTTACTAAATGGAAAAGAACATAACAAACCTTAAACTAAAAATAAATATGCGCATATGGAAATAAACACAAATAACGTAACAAGCAAGCATAAGTAGGGGACGCACGATCCAAGAGAAAGACGGATGTGTTCGAGAAGAGACAAAGAATTAGAAAAGAAAGCCAATTGGTTTGAGGGTTCAAGCCACGATCAAGATTCCAGGCCGGGTTTGCAAATAGTTTATATTCAGTTTTAATAAATTTGTGTTTTTTTGAACTGGAGTGCTATGGATTATTTATTATTTGAGACTTGTTTCTTTTTAGTGGTTATGATTATTGGCTAAACTTTTTATGCTACCTGGGTTTAGATGAACTTGATGATTGTAATGCGATTTTGACATGATTATGGTTATTTGATGTGATTTACATAACTTTGCCTTGTGATTGATCTTGATATTGCATGTTGGTGTGTTTTGATTGATTATTGGTTGATGAATTCAACGGTTTAGGCACATAGAAATATCCCCTAGACTTAGAGTTTAATTTGAATCGTTGATCTTAGGGTTTTCGGTTTGAATATTGAGTTGAGAAATTGGCCAATTCGATTAATAATTAAAATCAATATACTAAAACTTGCATCCTCATCTTGTGACTCGAAAGACGATTAAGGTGAGCTAGGTTATTAGCTAATCATTGGTGGGTAGATTGGGTGACCGATAGCTCGGACTCGTTTATTACATCGTGGTTAAGGTTTCCTAGGATTTCAATCTTCAAGGTTTGGTTTGCTTTGCGTTTTGAGAGTTTTGGGGGTAGAGTTACTTTCATTGCTTGATTCTCGTAGGATTTGGTATCGATAGTTCGAGCCGGTTTGTTCTAGCGCTTCACATTTCGTCTTTATCTTTCGTTTGATACATCTCTAGCGGGGGGTTAATCGAGGGAGTAGGATATTTAACCATTGTCACTGTCAGAGTAGCATTGCATGAATCTAGGGATTCGACACCTAGGTAGTCCTTGTCTCATATATATTTGATCAAACTTTGCTCTCGTGTTCGTGTTTGTTTCACGTTGTTTGCCGTGTCTGCCATATTCTTAATCATTTAGTTTAATTAGTTAAAACCTCAAATCCAAAACACAAATTAAAACCAATTAAGTATTAGTTGAGTCAGAGTCTAGTTTAGCGTCGCTAGTGTCTCGTGGGTTCGATACTCGGACTTCATTAGGCTTTACTACGTACGATAGGTACGCTTGCCTGTCAGTGGTCTAGCATTTAGAGTCTTAGTTTATAAATTTAAAACTAGGGTGTCTAGATTAGGTTTAGTTTTTATAGACCGCATTCAGCACATCAAGTTTTTGGCGCCGTTGCCGAGGACACTTAGGCGATTGCGTTATTAGCTTTGACTGATCTTATTTGTTTAATTGGTCTTTTTGTATATTGAGTCGTAGGTTAGTGTGTCTAGTCGTTTTTGTAAATATATTTTTATTAGTTATTTTTTTATATATATTATAATATCATGTGTTTAATCTGTGGAGGGGACCATTACACTAAATATTGCCCAATTCGAACGGGGTACCCTCCCTGTGTTACGAAGTTTGCTGATGCAATTACATGCTTCATTCAGAAAACTGAAACGGCAAAAGAGCAAGGGGATCAGAGATTTCCCGACATGTGTTGCCTTTTCTGAGCAAGCGCTAGTGTTACTGCAGCTATTGGCGGAAAATTGCAGGATTCAGCAAGTGGAGCCGGAGTGTCAGGGCTGCGGTGGACCGCATCAGTATGAAGATTGTCCGGTCGCCTTTCGATGGGTAATGCCTGATACTACATATTGGCCAGAAGATTTGGTGTGGTTCACGAATGACGAGATGATATATAACATCGAGCCTACTGATAAGGAGACGACGTTGGAGGGCGAAGAAAGCGGTGGAAGAGAAGAAGAAGAAGAGGATGATGAAGCAGTTGAAAAGCTTCAAGGCGACCCAGAGCTATCGGATACAGAGCCGGAGACGATAATGGACATTGAAGTCCCACCTCCGGTTCAACAGGTCGCTAATTCCAGCCATTGGTGTCCCACGCCATGGAATATCGACGATAGCTTCTGGAGTGATGATGAGGGGGTAGTAGAAGAGGCCGAGTTAGAGATGGCTGACTACACCGCCCCGATGGAAGAAGGTGCGCAACCTCCTGATAGTATGGACGATTATGAGGATGGTTGTTACCCCACTAACCCGATATGGGACATGTCTGACGCATCAGAAGTGGGGGATGATCATACTCTATCATGGGAGGAGGAGTTTGGTGACGAGTTGGATGGTTTACCAACTCTCGTAGATGAAGGGCGATTTGACCCAGTCGGCGATTTGATTGAACTAGAAGCATTATTGATGGAGAAGCCGACTATGGAGTTCAAAGAGTCACCAAACTTAGCAGCGGAGCGAGCGGATGAGGAGTTTGATAGCCGGCCAGTGGAGAATCCAGGATATGGATGCCCACCACGATCAAGAACACGGGAGAGGGCGAGAAAGAACTTGGATCAACACCTGCCGAGGATTCAAGGATGGTACCAAAGGAAGAAGAAGGAGAAACCATTGAAGTTTGCACAACACCATCCTTCTCATTACATGCCACGAATCAGGTTTGGTCCAGGTAAGTTTAAGTATTGGTGGCCCGAGCCGTGTGGAAATCTCAAAAGGTTTATAAATTCCACCCTTAAAATTTTAATTAATAATAAGGAACGGGTGGAATTAAACGGGTTGGATAGAGGTTGGATAAAGGAGAAACCTCCTGATTAAATTCAAGTGTGGGGAGGTTTTGTAAAGTTTTGTAATTTTATATATTCGGTAGTTTGTAGAGTTTGTATATTTAGTCATTTATTTTGTACCATGAGTCTAAGTTAGTTTCGTTTGAGTCATTTTTTTTAGAGTCCGTAGTGCTTGGGTTTTTGCTTGTTTTTGTTTATGCAGGTTTGAATATGTACCACCCGTACTCAATCTCCATTCGGGTGATTTTGGAGCTGTTTTTCGAATATCAGGCATTTACCAAGTATACCAGTCAGTGTCAAAGCCGATCGCGAATGGAATGCTATACGATCGAGCTGGATTGGACGAGAGTTTTGGAGCTTACGCGTTATTAAACCAGCTAAGTCCTTTCCAATTATGCCCTTAGTCTTTTTATTTCTTATTTATTTTTAGTCTTTTGAGTCGGTTTCCATCCTACATTAAGGGCAATGTAGAGTTAAAGTGTGGGGATGGGAAACTATCGTTTGTATTTAGTTACTAGAGTCTTGAGTTAAAAAAATAAATAAATAAAATAATAAAAAAAATTGAAAATTTTGAAAATACAAAAAAAAAGTTGGTTTTGCGAGTCCCGGTCCTTTAGCGCGTAGAAAACAATAAACCTTTTCAAAACGTCGGTCAAAAATGGTTTAATTGTCGAATTTACGAGTCGAGAGCGCATGTTTCTTTAAGTTGCGGGATAGTAGGTTGACTGAATCGGTTTTTGGGAGTAAAAGGTTTTGGGATGCCTAGGATAGTGGATGGAGCCGAAAGTAAATTGATTGTGCATTGTCGATATCGGTAGCCTTTATTCACCACATGATAGTGAGATTTGAGCCTTTACATGTGTCATATTTATTTGTTCACTACTTTCGTTTCATGTGTGTTTACCGACTTGTTGCATTACTTTAGAACTTGTGCGTTTTGATACAGTTTGAGACCTTCGGTTAGGATTTGGCATGGATATGATAGAGGCATTAAGATCACCTTGTTTATGTAGCCTTTGTGTTTGACCCGTTTCACCACTACCCTTAGATACCACTTTGAGCCTAGCCATTCGTTTGTTACCCGTTTGTGATTTGATAACCGGATCGTGTTACGTGATTATTATATTTGTGAAGAAAGAAAAAGAAAAAAAAATGATGAAATAAAAAAAATTGAAAAAAATGAAAATGAAAAAAAAAAGAAAAAAAAAAGAGCAAAAGATGAGAAAAAGAAAAAAAAAAGAGAGAATAAAGTTGTGGGTCGAAATGACCAATATGTTAGTATTTGTTTCGTGCTTATCCGGTTTATTGTGTGATTTCGTGTTTTGCCACTTCTTCCCAAATTAAAAAAAAACTACCTTTAGCCCTTACCTACCCAATAAAACCCTCTTGATCCATGTCGAGTTTTAACAAATTGGTGGAAATCTGATTGACGTACAAGCTTATGATAGTATGCTTCAAAGTTCGGTTTTGAGAGTTCACTCAAAATTACATAATATTAGCCGAGAGATGAGTGACATTGTGAGGGGTGTTGACAGTGCATAATTAATTGCTTGAAGGTAAGAAAAACTTGATTAGGTAGGCCCGTTTTTCATTTAAATATTATGATTCGTCACCTTTTGAACGTTGTAAGTCTTGCGAAACCGCTGTGTTTGATGATTTCGTAGTTCGCGTTATAACTTGTTCGAGACTTGCGTTATTGTTAACTGTTTAAGTTGGACATGTTGCTTGGGATTTTGCTTAGGGACAAGCAAAAAAGTTAAGTGTGGGGATATTTGATGTGTGGTAAAATACACATATTTGTCCCGTGTAAAATGTATAATTTTTGTATAGTTTTTATTTAGTTTTTAGTATTATATTATATTATTTTGTGTTGGTACAGATCCTGGTGCAAATGGAGCGAAAATGAGTAAAAAGAAAATAATCAGCCAGTTGGGCAGAGTGGGGCACAAGTGACTGAATTAAAATTGCACTTATTTTCTGTGAGTGGGCCGAGGCCACTATCGCTATTTTCTAAGTTAGAGGGCTGCCACAAAATACATATATTTGGATCGAGAGAAAGGGCTATGCCAACATCAATATATAGTTTTATAATTTGAGTCTGTTTAATTCATTGGTGTTGGACCGCATGAAGTTTGGGCTGCTAGGATACCCAAAAGAAGCTGCCATATTATTAATACTATTATTATATTTATTTTTGGGCGACACACATGACACACCTAGGGAAAAAAGAAAAAAAGCCAGCATATTGTATTAGTTAGGAAATTGTGGCAGTGGAGTTCGACAAAAGAAAAGAAAGAATTGTTTTTTTTTGGGACATGATCATGCAGCGAATTAGAGGTCGTGGACAATTGGGTTTTGAACATTTTTATGATTTATTATTATCAGAACCCTAATCCAACCTAATAAAAGGAGATATACATCATACGAATAGGAGGGTTCTAGGGCAGCAAGCATAAGTGGGGGACGCACGATCCAAGAGAAAGACGGATGTGTTCGAGAAGAGACAAAGAATTAGAAAAGAAAGCCAATTGGTTTGAGGGTTCAAGCCATGATCAAGATTCCAGTCCGGGTTTGCAAATAGTTTATATTCAGTTTTAATAAATTTGTGTTTTTTGAACTGGATTGCTATGGATTATTTATTATTTGAGACTTGTTTCTTTTTAGTGGTTATGATTATTGGTTAAACTTTTTATGCTACCTGGGTTTAGATGAACTTGATGATTGTAATGCGATTTTGACATGATTATGGTTATTTGATGTGATTTACATAACTTTGCCTTGTGATTGATCTTGATATTGCATGTTGGTGTGTTTTGATTGATTATTGGTTGATGAATTCAACGGTTTAGGCACATAGAAATATCCCCTAGACTTAGAGTTTAATTTGAATCGTTGATCTTAGGGTTTTCGGTTTGAATATTGAGTTGAGAAATTGGCCAATTCGATTAATAATTAAAATCAATATACTAAAACTTGCATCCTCATCTTGTGACTCGAAAGACGATTAAGGTGAGCTAGGTTATTAGCTAATCATTGGTGGGTAGATTGGGTGACCGATAGCTCGGACTCGTTTATTACATCGTGGTTAAGGTTTCCTAGGATTTCAATCTTCAAGGTTTGGTTTGCTTTGCGTTTTGAGAGTTTTGGGGGTAGAGTTACTTTCATTGCTTGATTCTCGTAGGATTTGGTATCGATAGTTCGAGCCGGTTTGTTCTAGCGCTTCACATTTCGTCTTTATCTTTCGTTTGATACATCTCTAGCGGGGGGTTAATCGAGGGAGTAGGATATTTAACCATTGTCACTGTCAGAGTAGCATTGCATGAATCTAGGGATTCGACACCTAGGTAGTCCTTGTCTCATATATATTTGATCAAACTTTGCTCTCGTGTTCGTGTTTGTTTCACGTTGTTTGCCGTGTCTGCCATATTCTTAATCATTTAGTTTAATTAGTTAAAACCTCAAATCCAAAACACAAATTAAAACCAATTAAGTATTAGTTGAGTCAGAGTCTAGTTTAGCGTCGTTAGTGTCTCGTGGGTTCGATACTCGGACTTCATTAGGCTTTACTACGTACGATAGGTACGCTTGCCTGTCAGTGGTCTAGCATTTAGAGAGTCTTAGTTTATAAATTTAAAACTAGGGTGTCTAGATTAGGTTTAGTTTTTATAGACCGCATTCAGCACATCAACTTCATGAATGTCAAAAATTCGACATACCTTGTGATCCCCTAAGCTTGGTGATCACGATTTTAGTTAAAGCCCTAATTTCTTTGCTCGATTTCTCCTTGATTTTGCTGGATTTCATGAGCATTAGGGTTTTGAAAGAACCCCCTGGTGCTCATGATCGTTCCTGCGCGCGCACACACACACACTTACCAAGTGTGTGTTGTGTTTTATTTTTAGTTTTAATAAATAAGTTTCCTCCACTTGGCACTATTAGCCCCTCATGTTTTGTTTTTATAAAAGGTTTAACTATTTCTAGTTTCCTTTATTGTTCTAACAACACATAACTAACTATGTTTATATTCCTAGTCACTTAGTGGGTTCGGGAAGTCATAACCCGTTTTATTTTAAGTCCCGTTAACTCGAGCCTTCTATATACTTTGTTTTCTCAAAGTATTTATCCTCCTTTTTAATTAACATTAAGTTTATTTATTTAAATCCTAATATTTACCGGGTTAATTTTTACAACTAACGGTATTTTACCCGTCTTTACTATTTGTGACAACCCTCACTAAACCAGGTATCCGTACGACTTAATTACTGATTAATTACGGCTTAATTACTGTGCTTGTTTAAACTAGCTGATGAACTGCTACTGAATATCTGATACATGTACTTACTTGCATCATACTTTACTTATCGTCGCTACATTATTTACATGCTGAACCCTAGTGACAAACATGATGCACAAAAAGCACAGTAGCACTAAACGGATACACAGTGAACATGCTGATATAACCAGCATCAGGCAGACACTGCCTCCAAGGCCTGTTAAGAGCCTCAAATATTTTGCTACACTGATGGTGAGTGTAGGACACAAGTATTGTAGAACCGCGTCTCTAGGAATAAGTTACAGTGAACGGATGTGCCTAAAACGTACTTTAAGTACAAAACACAGCACTTTAATAAATAAACCAACTTCTAGCTGACTAGTACAGTGCCAAAACATGGGAAAAATATTACTAGACACTTTCTGGAGTGTTGGAATTAAATGGTGTCACTAAAAGTACAATAACGACACTTTAAAGCTTTTGTAACGCTTTAACGGATTACTATCCAACCGGACACCCGGACTTTACCCGGAACATGAAAATATTACTATTTTCACTAATTATATTTTTCTGAGCCAGTTAGGGTCTCTGATTACCCTAACACCCGTCATAACACATAACATACAACTAACTAAGTTAAATACTTAGTTAACCTATTTAACCTAACTAAACACCAACTAAACTAGTTAAAATCGGTTAGGAAACCCCCCCCCCCCCCATAACCGAGTTCGGTCCCCTAGGGGACATACTAGTACCTTGTATGATTTGTAAATCTTGGTTGTTGGATATCAAGACTACACATGGACCATTGGTTAATCATCTTATTTTTGCCTATAAGTTAACCACTAATCTCATGAGCATTATCACATAACCCACATTTCACCAAAACTCTCTCTCTTCTCTCTAAACTAGCTACGGCCAAGCATCCCTATCCATCCATAAATTTTTTTTTTGGTTCTTGTCCTTCACATTCCAAGATCATACACGCGTTAAGGATCACGTATTAGGAGCTTTGGTGCAAACGGAACGCGAAGGACCACTTCCGTTAGCTTTTATCCACGCGTTTTTCATCACGATTCTTCCCTAGCCCCGAGCTAGAGGTATAATGTTTAAAACCCTTGTTTAAACTTATCTAAAGTGGGTAAAAGGATTTTCGTCGGTTAAATATCTATAACATACTTTTTGAAGCATAAAAGTCTAGTAAGAATACTAAAATGGTGGTTAATAGCTTACAACTTGTGTAAAAGTTGTAGTAAATGGAATATGAGATTTTTGAGACCCGATCTATGATGTGGTAGCTCGGATCATCGTTTAACCCGACCTTGTAAGATCTTGGATCTTCACATAAGCTCGTTTTTAGTAAACACAAGGGTTAAAAGGTGAAACTCTACCACACACGAAACATGAACTTGTGTAAAAATGCTTTACTCGGGTAAAAGTGTTTTAACGTGTACAAAAGTTGTTTTCTTGTTTAACCCGCTAATCGGACACTTATAACACGATTTAATAACATCTAAACCGCAAAACAGCAAGCTGAGTCACTGTTTCAGCCGCCTTCATCAGGCTGTAAACGGACTTTAAAAACTCGAAAAACGGAATTTCAAAAGCCTAAATCGTGTCATTTCGAAAAACGAAGAAAATGGCGCTGGAATCGTATTTTTCTGATGTCGGTTACTATTTTAAAAACCTGTTTTCGTGACAGCAGCTAAGGCTGTTTGTTACTGCAGTAAATTGGGCTGTGCGTTTTCGATCACAACTTAAAACCCGAACCGAACCAGCCCCTGAAACTTTTATCTAAGATGGTCACGGATGTATTTGTGACCCTCAAACTGGAATTTCGATAAACGGACATACGAGGAATTTTTGACGAATTTTTCCATAAACTGTGATCAGAATGTGACAAATCTGATCACAGTTCGGTAAACGATTTTCTATAAATTATTGGTAAGAAACTGGACCCCGATATTTTTATACAATCATTTTTGGGTCGATTAGGACGACCCGTAAAAATTTGGGAATTTTTGGAAAGGGTTAAGCATTTTATTTAGTCGTCCGAAAACAGTCCAGTTTCCACACATTGAAACTGAAACGACAAGGGTAGCGTTTCGCGTGTTAAAACGTAAGGGTTGATTGTTGATAATCATGGGTTGTTTTCAAAAAGAAAATGATACGCTTGAAAGCGTGGCCACCTCCAGTTACAGAGGAAACTCTGGCGAAATTTTCTAAAAACCTAACACTTAGAATTATTTACACAACAAGTGCTAGAACTATTTTCGACATATTTTCGAAACATAAAATTTCGCCATGACTTTAATTACTAAATATCCGGAGGTGGGATTTTCACAAAGATTAACATGATAAATATATTTGTCACAACACTGTTTATGATTATTTTATGAAAATACATAAATATTATTTTAGAGTAAAAATAATATTTACAAGCGTTAATGATTCCAAAACTTTACGAACGCTTCCACATTAACATATAAGTTACACCGGTAATTATATTACCACTCGATTATTAAAACGTAACTTACGCACATGTATTGTATCCCCCATCCTTGGGAAGAAGTATAACTACCAAGTGTATACAGAACATAAACACGAAATAGTTGTCTAACTATTTCCCAAAGACTTAAACTATAAAGCTAAAGCACGGCCGTCCGTCTAATAGAATTAGCACTTGTAGGTCGTTGCACAGCTTACTGTATTGGAGACACTTGGTAGAGACGCGCATTCACTGTGAGTTCATGTCCCCCTTTTCTCTAACTGTTTTCAGTTTTCTTAACTACGGGGGTGAAATACATGTTACTTTGTTTACAAGTACTATTATACACGGTATGATTAACGTAAGGAGGTTTTAGATCATGTGAATGGGTAGTTAGAACACCGAGGGACTTAAGCGGTAGATCTATCTGGGTGTAGCGAGCCCAACCCCTGAGCCCGCATAATGGACCAGGTGGTGACTTTGTGCCCCAACGCCAAATACGCTAGGTTTGTATCTTCCTACTTGCATTTCACAACATGCTAATGGCCTTGCAAACCATTGGTGATCACAAGTCCTCTTACACTGCTACATACCAGGAAACTTTTATACTTACAAGTGTTTTACTTACTCACTTGCACATGAACTCGCTCAACATTATTGTTGATTTTTCAACTTACATGTATTTCAGGAAATTAACGAGATCTGGCACGGTATGGCACGTTTTCCGCTGCACTAGTTTCCAAGGTCATCCGGGGTTTAGGGGATGTGTCTCTTTCCTGGACAAGACACAGTCCTTAAACCATGTTTATGTTATGTTTCAGTTTGTAATGGTTGTTGAACAAGACTATGGTAGTCAGGGTATGTTAAAACAATGGTATTGCGTTTGATTTTCAAAACTTAATGGATGATCTTGCATGTTTTTAACTCATATAGCTTTGGTATGATTAAGCTATGGTATTAAGAAGTCACACCAAAATTTACCACGCTTCCGCAAAGCCAGGGTGTGACACTATTAACGTGGTTTGATTACCAAACCCGTTTTTGGGGTGTTACAAGTCTACCCCCCTTAAAGAGGTTTCATCCCCGAAACCTTATTTACATAGTTCTTTTAATTTTAGACTAAACAAACTTAGTTTTGTTTTTATGATATTCATTCCTTCGGTGTCTTTTATGTGTAATTCTCACTGACCGAGGCTTTCACCTCTTATTTTTTTTATCCTTTTCACCTTTTTAACTGAGTTGTCACTTGACCACTTAGTCTCACCAGTTTGTTAACATATTTATACCGCGCTTGTCTTATATTAATAAGTGCTTTGTATTTGTCATGACATTTTCTTAACTTTGAATAGTTTCACCGGCTAGACTAATTAGTCTCCGTCACTTCATACCCCAACACTTGGGTATACCATATTGCCATTTCCGGCCTTATGCGTGTTTATGATTTCTTAATTCATCTCATACTACTTATGTTTGTTAAAACGTTGCCTTTGACTAAAAATGGAATTTTTAGTTTACGTTTTCTCTGTCTTACGTCTCTTTTTATGTTTGGAATTATTTACTTTTTAAATTTTTTTTTTTTTTTATTTCATTTAACCTTGACCGTAGTCTAAGGCTACATTTGTTTTCTTTCGAATTATCTTTCCGACCTTATGACTCTTATCGTCATTTACACGTCGGTTTGTCCTACACTTACCGTTACCTGGTTCTTACCTATACTTCTTTACGACCCGTTACCCAGTTTCTTTATCTTAGTGTTTTTAACTTTCTTGTTTCGCTAGTTTGTGTTTTTCCTATCTACATTCCTTTACAACCCGTCACATAGGTTCATTAATATTTCGCGCTTCCATTATTAGGTTTGCGCTTACTTGCACTACCAAGCTTTTACACTTTATTTATCTCGTTTGACTTATTCATGTGAGATTTCATTACTCATGAACGTCAAACTTCATCCTTCATTCGACCCGTTCAACTTTAAAATAGTTGAACGTAGTTATCAAAATTTCTGTTTGCAATTTCTCATCGTCTTTTAGTCATGACTCTTAATCCGAGTCCTTTAACTTTCTATTTCGCGTTCCCGTCTCTTGGTTTACGCATACTTTCAAAATCCTACCCATCTATCGGGTATCTTTACCGAAGTTATCATCAAGTAACCATTCTTATATGGTTTTAGACGTCACTTTAATTTATTTGGTCGTCTTAGCGAAATTCATCGTTTTTATTCAGTCGAGTCCTTTATTCTTTAGTCTACCCCCTTTGACTTGTCTGTGTGAATTTCATCACTTATGACAGTCAAACTTTATCCCCTATATCTTAGCATTCACATTAGTTGGTTCGTATTTTCATTTACTTTAATCTTTGTCCCTTCTCTCGGGCTCATTATTCTAACGTAATACGCTTCCGTCGTCCGACTTGCGTTTACGTTTACTATCAACATTTTACTTATTTGACTCATTTGGGTACCTTTTTAATTTATCCCTTTAACCCCGTCCTTACTACATTGGATGTAAATGTGTCCGCTATAAGAAGTTCATGGTATCATATGCCACTACTTACTTGGCCAGAGTAAGCGATTAACACATAACACGCATGACCTTTTTATAGTTTTCACATCACGCCCTATGTAAGTAACGCCTCTATTTAGTTTTCTTGGAAATAATATCCTGGGTAGGTATTCTATTCAGGTTTTCCAAGTTTCTAATTTACATATGCAACAATCATTCTCTACATGTTTGTTGCATATTGCTATTTGTGCGATTAAATTTAAAACATGCACCTGATAACGCTTGCCCCGACGGGCTTTCCTTGCCATTCACCTTGTTCGCGATCGTTGCGCGATTTAGGTCCTTGGTGAGTATACTCAGCTTGTCATACCTCGGACCGTTCCACCATCATATCCACAATTCATTCAACTCTCGTCATCTTCAGATGCGAGCGTCCTTCAACTAAACATTTACAAAAGTTAGTAATTTCTACATTAATAAACACCCGTATTGTAATACAAGGCTTTTTACTATACATGTCAATTCACGTAATATCGTTAACTGTATCAATCATTTTAATTGGGGTAGCGTGTATTACGCGATAACCCTATGTGTTGTTACAACATTTTAACATGCTAAACCATTAATATACATGTACTTACTGGATTTGCGATCGAGCCTCGAACCGAACACACTTTATTCTTTAACCATGAGCTCTGATTACCAACTTGTAAGACCCTTGGTCCATTTTATACTATTATCAAATAAATTTATATTATATTAGTGTATTTAAAATTTAGCATACACTTAAAATATGAGTTTATTAAAACATTATACTAAATAAAACGTTACAACATATTGTAAACTTGAGTCAATATTTAAAATATGACAACGAAACTATTTGCGGAAGCTTTGTTCTTTGTGTGTTCGGTTCATCGCTTAGCTTGATCGTCGTCCGGTAACTCGGTCAGCACCTACATTTCATAAAACATGAAATGAGTTAGTCATATAGCGTTTATAACATGTCTAAACAAGTTCGCGAATCAAAACGGAACCAACAAACAATTTTTCGCAAAACCTGCACCCCGTCGCATCGCGCGACGGTCTTTGGGCCATGTCGTCGCGTGGCGCGACGCCCTTAAATGGGCAGAAGGTTTGCAGCTCGTTGCTGCATTTTCCCAGTTTCGATTCTTTTTATGAAAACGTGCATAACTTTCAATCTACACATCCATTTTACACGATTCTTTTTCCTACGCGTCCGTAATTAAATTACGGACCCGTTTATCACCTTGGTTTGCATAAAAATATGATTTATCCAATGTTGGCTCATAAATCCTTTAGTTGATTATTCGACCCGTTTGGCATTATTATTTCACTACATGCTTTAAAAAGAAATTAGTTAATTCCTTTCATTTTACCCATCCCGGGCTTGTCAAACCTTAACGTTTTCGCTCCCATCCTAGAGTTTATGTAGGCGTTTACATTCACCGATTCATTTGTATCTATCTAAGCATTTAACCACAATTTACTTCTTAGTCTATTTTGACCCGTTTAGCGGACTTTTAAGCATCTAAGCATCGAACTCGCTATTTTCTTTTCGCACCTCGTCTTTTCTTGCTAAATAACTACTTATCTTCTACCACAACTACTTTTGTGGTGGATTTAACATAAGGAATCCAAAATCCCAAATTTTACCCTTCAGCTAGTCCTTTTTCGCAATTGACTATTTCTAGACATTCGTCCCACAACGTTTTTGCCTATACCTTTTTATATGTAACTAAGGGTTTCAAAATCAATAAACAAGTTTCTAAACAAATTCTAACAGTCGTTTACCTGGTTCGCCCGTTAAGGGCTTTTTGGTCAATTCTAGTCTCTTATTTTACGACGAAAGACTCTCACAAATTATTGACCAAATTAGCACTTTTAACTACAACATAATTATACGTACCTGGCTCGGATCAATACATTGACCTGTTTTAATACCTTGTCTCGAAAATTTGCTAATTCATAGCAACGCTAATTCATAAGTCGCTTTATCCTGTAAGCATAACACTCGACAAATGCTTATTAGTCAATATTTGTCAAATGGTATCCACATTACCATTTGACCCGTTTTACTCTTTTTATTCATTAGGCTTACTTATAGTAACCGTTCAAAAACCCATTTTTATAATTAGCTTTTCATGGCTAACTTACCGTTCTATCTCTTTTACCATTAAACATGGTTTTTATCATTTATATTAGTTCCGACCCGTATTATTTCGCGTCGGGAACCATATCTTGAATATTATCCTTATTGTATTTGAAACTTATAGGATGAACATTTATTTTACTAAAAGGTGTAAGTTTCACTTACCTTGCATCCGGTTATGTCCTTTTTCCGCGTACTCGATCCGTTTGACCCGCTTCTTTCCCAAGTCTTCATCTAGCTTGTCTAGAGTCAAACTATCATCATCACAATTCGTAAGACGGTTAGATTAGTCATAATTGTTTACGACTATTCCATCCTACAGGTTTTATGTCGAATTTATCATTCGACCATATCAAAATTATCATTTGATCTAATCATTGGTCGGTTTGACTTTTTAAAAGTCAATTGACTTATCAACATATTCAAATCCATATTTAGTTCATTGAACTCACTTAGGCATATTTCATCCGAACTCTTAATGAAATCAAATTTTACACACAACCAAGTTGACCGCGATTTCATTCAGGCATTTCATATCACTGAAAAATTGGCTGTTTTTGGTGACTTGTTTAACCTGTTTACAATTCTTCAAAAATTATGATTTTTTTATGTGGTGTACCTCTCGGAGGGTTAGGCATTGTGTTAAAATTTCATGATCTAACTCTTTACCAAAAATTCGTAAAAATTCATTTACTAAGCTGCAATCAGATTCGTCACTTCTGACTGCAGCTTATAGAAAAATTCATTAAAAATTCCTCGTTTATACGATTAAAGAAATTCCAATTGGCGATTCTTTTAATCGCTTAAAACGATCTACAGTAAAAATTTGAAATCATAACTAAATTCCTAAATTGAGTTATGACATTCGTAATGGGCTGCAAATTCTGCCAGAAAACGCAGCTTGAACCTTCGATACGGAAAAATTCATAAAACACTCAATTTTCGTCGAAAAAATGCGATTCCAGTGGGGTTTTAAATATATTTCCTGGAATTACATTTTAGACTCAAGAAACACATGTTTTTTTCACGTTTTGTTCAGGTTACAGCCAATACAAGTCGGCTGTAAATTCTGATCAAAAGCTGTTTGAATTCAGCTTTCAATTAAAGCATGTTCATGACATCATAACACTAGTTTTAGCAATCAAAACCCTAAAAACATCACATACATGAATTTAGCATCAAAATTCTGAATTTACTTCATATTTCTACTTAGGGTTTGTTCCTAAGCAATCACACTTCATTAATTCAGCCATAGCCTCTACGATTCATACTTAGATCGCATCATGCAAAGTTAACTAATTTTCACAACTTCATGAATGTCAAAAATTCGACATACCTTGTGATCCCTTAAGCTTGGTGATCACGATTATAGTTAAAGCCCTAATTTCTTTGCTCGATTTCTCCTTGATTTTGCTGGATTTCATGAGCATTAGGGTTTTGAAAGAACCCCCTGGTGCTCCTGATCGTTCCTGCGCACACACACACACACACACTTACCAAGTGTGTGTTGTGTTTTATTTTTAGTTTTAATAAATAAGTTTCCTTCACTTGGCACTATTAGCCCCTCATGTTTTGTTTTTATAAAAGGTTTAACTATTTCTAGTTTCCTTTATTGTTCTAACAACACATAACTAACTATGTTTATATTCCTAGTCACTTAGTGGGTTCGGGAAGTCATAACCCGTTTTATTTTAAGTCCCGTTAACTCGAGCCTTCTATATACTTTGTTTTCTCAAAGTATTTATCCTCCTTTTTAATTAACATCAAGTTTATTTATTTAAATCCTAATATTTACCGGGTTAATTTTTACCACTAACGGTATTTTACCCGTCTTTACTATTAACGTGATTTGATTACCTAACCCGTTTTTGGGGTGTTACACATGGGTTTTATCCCATCTATTTAATAAATAAAATCTGGTGTTTTCTGAACTCTGATATTTTTCCTAACTCACGGTCCTGATGAATATTTCCGCTGCAATGTTTTTAAAATAACCACCGGTACCACTTGACTGCTCGCGGCTCCCGTCCAGGGTGTGGTCGGGGGTCGTGACAATTATTCACATATTAAACTTGCGAGGCTGTTCGACTTAATTCTCCTTCTATCATCTCGATCACGGACGTGTCCCTCATCATGTGGTTACACTGGTATTTGTTAACAAGTGTCATTTCATCCATGTAAAACTGGAAGGGGATTATCCAATGTCATCACCAAACTATCTCTGGGTAAATAACCGAGGCGAAGAAGCAGCACTATGGATGCAAAACTACAGGGATCACTTAGAGTGGTACGAGTTGATAATGAAGCCAAATATAAACAAGACAGTGCATTATCTAGTTTAGTTTGCAATTTTAAAAGTATATGGTTTGTATAATGTATTTCAAGTGTTTTTTGTTTGGTTAATTGATACAATACGTCAAGAAACCGACAATATATATGACATTATATTTAACAATACGACAAGTAGAGACATAATACGCCATAATACATAATAACACGGCGCGTATAGATAATCTACACTCTGAAACGACACTTATAAACAATAAAACTCACAATACCGAACATCGCCGACACGACCCGTACGGACAATATACGCCATAATACGGCATATACTGACAATTTACGTCATAATACGATATTTAATGACAAATACGTCAAGTAATGATAAAGTACTACGCGTATACATACAACACGACACGTTATAGTACAATTAGATTAAAAACAAAATTACACGTAATCATAGAATACGATACTACACGTAACCGAACGTCACTAGAATGACACGTATAGAGCTTATACTTTATAAAATGACACGTAATGAAAAAATACGTCAAAACACGAAACCCAAAATCTATTTTTTTATTTTACCCCCATACGGATCGTATAGGCCAAAACTTTGTTGTTTAGCAGTATAATACGGATCGTATAAGCCTACACAATCCGTATAGGTGGTCGTTTTCACAAAAAAAAACCACGGGGTTGTTTGATAAATCAGGGGGCCTAAATGGATCGTATTGACCTATACGATCCGTCTTATATATAATAACCCCCTGATTACAGGGGGTAAACATCACAATACGACCTAACTTCAAAACACACAAAATACAAACATACGATGCGATTTATACACTCTTTATACACTTCGGTTTCAAGATCTTTCACACATACGTTATGTTATTCCGTTCCCTGATCATTTATACGTCTTTTATTAAGTTTTTGAACCGTAGATTTAGTGGTATTGAGTTGATTTTGCGGTTTAGGGGTTTGTTTCAAGAAGTTTTTCAAAGAATATTGAATCAATACGATGCGTATAGGCCCATACGCATCGTATTGACTAAAAAATTTCATAATTTTCTTCGTTTTACAAGGCGATATGAGGCGTAATGGGTCTATACGATCTGTGTAGACCCATATTCATCTATTTTGAAATTTTCAAAAATCTTTTAAAAATCTTAAAATTTGTAAAAAATGTTGTATTTTTATATTGAATATGTTCATAATTATAGTGTTTTTATACTTTTGAAATTTTTTAATTTTTTTAATTCAGAAATTTTGTGAAATTTGAAAACTTTTATATAAAACATGTTATATTTTTTAAAAATATAATACAATACGACCTAACTTCAAAACACACAAATACACACATGCGGTGCGATTTATACACTCTTTATATGCTCCGATTTCAAGATCTTTCATACATACGGTATGTTATTTCATTCCCCGTTCCTTTGTACGTCTATTATTTAGTGTTTGAACCGTAGATTTAGTGGTATTGAGTTGATTGTGGGGTTTAGGAGTTCGTTTCAAGATGTTTTTTTCCAAAGAATATGGAGTCAATATGATGCGTATAGGCCTATACGCCATATTGACTCAAAATTTCATAATTTTCTTCGTTTTACGAGACGATACAAGGTATAAAGGGTCAATACGATCCGTATAGACCCATGTTCATATTTTTTGAAATTTTATAAAAATCTTAAAATTCGTAAATAAATGTTATACTTTTATAAACTTTTGAATATGTTTATCATTTGAGCGTTTTTATACTTTTGAAATCTTGTGAAATTTTTGAAATTTGAAAACTTTTATATAAATATGTTATATTTTTTAAAATATAATAATAAAATGTTATATTTAATAAAAAATAATAATAAAAATGTTATTTTTTTAAATAATATAAGAAATGTTATATTTGAAAAATAAAATAATATAAAAATGTTATTTTGTTATATGGATATGGCTTATGTTGATGGTGGTCGGTACCGGGGCGGTGGTAGAGGTGCAGATCGGGGCGCAGGCGGACGGAGGGGGCCATGGTCGTGTCTGCGGTGCCCTAGATATTGATACATTGCCCAAGAACCCGTTTCTGGTGTTCGAGCTGGGGAGCGAGACTTTTCACAGATGTAAAAAGTTTCGACGGATGGAGATCACGGGCAATGATCATCATCGAGTTCTTATCATCGTTCGAGTTCTCACCGAGCCCAGGCGATCACCTAGTGGAGGTGGATGATCCCGAGCACCCATGGGTCGAGGTTAATTATCAATTGGGCACAGAGACACATCAGATGTCTTTGAGGGAGTTTGTTGTGCACACTAAGCTTCTACAAGTTGTTGGAGACGGACACACCACTCTACATCAGGCAATGCATGAGGTACCCAGATCGACACTCGTCAGATTCTGGATAGTGATCCACCGGGGTCCCTTTGGCGTCTCAAAGGCTAGTGTGTCCGCTATTACAGACCCCTTGGTCCGCTACTAACACAGGATTATAGCTACATCACGCGAGCAGAGTCGCGAGTGGTGCAATCAGGGGGATCTGTTTACATTTATTGTTTGATATGGGGGAGACGTGCGTCCTCAATTACTACCTCGCCGAGTGGTTTACGGTGGCGCACCGCCGACTAGAATGGTCATTATTGTATGGGGGAGGGGGCGTACATCACCCAGATTGCCTTCTCCTTGAGCCTCTTTCCTCATGAAGACCCACAGTTCACCGCCGGGGGAACGTTCGAGCCGACCAGATAGGATGCTGATCCCAAGGAGGAGGAGCCTGCCGCTCAGCACGACTGAGAGCTCACACCACCGCAGCCACTACCGCACGGGGTGCCTTAGCACCCACAACACATCCTGTACGACCAGCTGCCACCGACTGTCGCGCTTGCATTACAACAGTTGGAGAGCAAGCTTCAGGCGCGGATTGTCGCCTACCACGCCCGTACTGAGGCCCTTTAGATGCGGGCGATCCAGGGCGATATTCAGGCACCTATCGATCGTGGTCGGACCCCTTACTGATGTCGTTGTTGCCGCCACGCCTGGGTCAGCATACTCAGCCGTCTGGCACGGCACAGGATCCGGGGCCGTCAGGCACCATTCAGGATCCGGGGCCGTCAAACACCACTCAGGATCCTCATGATCCGATGGTTTAGGATAGTTTGTTGTATTTTTTTTGTATTTTGACTTTTAATGTATTTTGGATTAAGTCATGTATATACAAACTTATTATATAGTTAAATTTGGAGTTTCAGTTTATTTATATTTGTTATTGTTTATTTACAATCTTTAGATTGGTTGGTTGGCTACGTATATTGTATACTACCATATGAAACGTCATGATACAGTATGATACGTCACATATATTTACGACACAACATGATACGATCCGTCATGACACGATATGATACGATACGTCACGATACAATACAAATACGTTAATACCATACGATATAATACGATACGTCACGACACGACACGACACGACACAATACGATATAATACGATACGATACGTCACGATACGATATAATACGATACGCCACAATAAAATATAATACAATTTATAAAACAAATAAAAAAACAAAAATAATCAACAATAAACACTAACAACCACGCCCAAAATACGTTTCGGTATAAGACTATGGGATATGGGGCGGGAGTTGGGGCGTGGGTTGGGTACAAACGCCCAAGTCACCACCCCGGGTGGGCTTGGGTTTCGGCGTGGCCCCTTGGGCGGGGTTTCAGCCCGGACGTTGGGTGGGGCTACCCACATGACATGGCTGAACCTCATTGGCCAAGAGCACTAGCCCTTTGAAATTGGTTTTTTTTCCACGCCCCACCATACCCATTTGAAATTGGCTTTTGGTTTTGGATGCCCCATACTCCACGTGTCGCACCATGTCCCCAACCCACGCCCCACCATACCCCACGGTCTAGGATGAACCGTCACACAAAGACAGACCCTATCAGTCAGCCATGTCTAAAAATTAGCTCTATAAGAATCGATGTGCCAATAGACCGGCCCTAAAAGAAATGATCTGTTAACATCGACGATCCATCCTGCCATACCATACTCACAAAATCCTTCACGCCGCCTCACTCTCCGGCAGTACCGCCGTTCTGAAAATGGTCGATCGGAGCGGTGAGGAAATGCCGATCATCATTTGGGTGTAGAAAAACCCAATAAGCATTTCAAAATGGAGGGCGTTGATGCTAGTCACAAGTATGCTAAAGAATTACAAGTGGGTGTAAGAGTTGTACAAATGGCTTGTTCTCTTTGTCAGAAGCTGCAAAAGGGCTCGGTTGGTCCCAGCCCTGATCACGTTGTTTCGAAAGATGATGATTCACCTGTTACTGTTGCCGGTGCGTTTATTTTTTGGTTTGTTTGTTTGTTTATTGAAAAGTTGGGGTTTGTTGTTTCGTTTTAGGATTCGTTAGTTGCTCCATTGTTGGTTTTATAGATTAAGAATGTGTCTCTGAATGATGTTTGTGAACTTTGTCAGTAGTGTGCTCTGTCACATTAATCGCTTATGTGTCGGTCTAACATATCATATGACCCGTTCGATTTGTTAGAACACCAACTCATACGACTTGTATAAACATTATGGCCCGTGTATGATGAGTCAGTATAACAATCATACGACCCTGTATAACCCCTCATACAGTCCGTATGACCATGCGCCTGTAGGATGTGTCAGTGGTGTCTTCTCAAATTTCGAAGATTTAAGGGTTCAAAATCAACCAAAAATGCAGTGGATTGTCATTAGTAGGTCCGCATTAGTCGATATACTTCACAATGTATGCATGATATTGACCCATATGCATAAACAGATTGGAGTGTACAAGCAATGATTAGCTGGATGCTATCAGAATCTTTCGGTAGAGAAAACGTCTCAATTGTTGCAGAAGAAGATGCACAAACACTTTCTGATGATTCTGCCACAAGTTTATTGGCATCCGTGGTTGCAACCGTGAATGAAACTTTAGCCATGGCACCGCGTTTCGGTCTCAAGGGTCCAACCAAACCTCTTGGGGGTTCAGAAATTCTTGAAGCCATTAACCGCTGCAATTCAACTGGTGGTCCGGTTGGAAGACATTGGGTTCTTGACCCTGTTGACGGAACCCTAGGGTTTGTGCGTGGAGATCAGTACGCTGTCGCACTTGCGTTGATTGAAAACGGGCAAGTTGTGGTTGGGGTTCTTGGGTGCCCTAATTATTCGAGTAAAAGGAAATTGGCTAATAATTTAAGTGTACGGTCGGATTTATGGCAAGAAGGGTGTGTTATGTACACAAGTAAAGGTAGTGGTCAAGCTTGGATGCAACCACTGGTTCAGGGTCACGGGTCACTTGAATGGCCCAATTCGGCAAGCGTTATACGTGTTTCTTCCATTGATAATCCTGTTATGGCTACATTTTGTGAACCGGTCGAGAAAACTAACTCTAACCATTCTTATAGCGCTGGAATTGCTCACAGAGTAGGGCTTAGGTGCGCTTAAATTCCCACTTTCTCCATTGAGTTTTCTTGTTTCATGTATTGACCTGTTTATTTAAGAATGACTTGATCCGGTTATGTTTTATCTCCAACGGGTCAAACAGTTAGTCGCACCATGTGTGTTTTAAAGCTTAAATTCTTAAAACATCCTAGAATTGTTTTACTAAAGTATTTTGTTTATCATCAAACATACAAAGTAAGTATTATAAATTAAAAAAATAAACTAGGACAAAATGTGTTTCATGTATTTAAAAAAAAAAAAAAAACTTGGACAAAATGTGTTTCTGATCAACTCAACTTGACCCATACAAAAAAGACCCGTTTTGATTTGTATCCCAACCAGACTGACCTCACACTTCAATGTTTCTTTTTGGTTTTGTAATTGCAGAAAGCAACCGTTGCGTGTGTATAGCATGGTAAAATATGCTGCAATCGCACGTGGAGATGCAGAGATATACATGAAGTTTGCAAAAGCTGGATACAAAGAAAAGATATGGGATCATGCTGCTGGGGTGGTAATCGTGGAGGAAGCTGGCGGGGTTGTGACGGATGCTGGCGGCCGGCCATTAGATTTCTCAAAAGGCGTGTATCTTGAAGGTCTCGACCGGGGAATTGTTGCGTGTTCTGGAGTGAATTTACATGAGAAAATCATAGGGGCCGTTTATGCAAGCTGGGATTCCTCTCATCTTTAAAACTTTCCAACTCTTGTAAGCAATTCAACTTGACTGAAGTATGAGATGTATGCTCTGTTTCAAGAATCACTCTAGGGGTTATTTTTGTTATTTCCAATCAATATACTTTATACAGTACAAGTTTAAAATGCATATCAATGAATTCCTTCAATATGATCTGCGGTAACTGCTATTACAATCGAAAAGTGGAAACTTGACTGCTTGATGCAGCTCATCTTCTTCCCATTCCACCATCTTCCAAGCTTTTTCTATGTAGTTATCTGCATAAGTTCATACACTTTGACTTTCAGGTCAAACAAATCCAGTTTCCAACTCAAAATCGATACGAAATTCTTATGTTTCACTACTTTTTTGCTGTTCAAGCATCAAGTGTCATGTCATGCAATTAAATTCATAAAAGTATCGAAAGGGTTCCAATCAATTAAGATAGAAACTTGTTCAGATTTGACCCACAAAAGTCAATGTTTAATTCAAACCTTTTTTGCGCCCTTCGTATTTGATCATCTTCTCAACAACTAAAGATGTTATCCAGTATATGTAAGTGTAATCCAAGAGTTTAGATGCAGGGGAGTCTTTATCATCTCCAAACAGCATTAGAAGCAAAGTCGAATGACATTGATTCTTAAAACTAAAACTGTCAAGTTCAGATTCAAAATTCATGCGAAAAAAAAATGATGCATTAAAATCTTTCCTCCGACATAGTTCAATCATCTTTTGCTGCTCTAACAAGAAATGTACCCGTGGCGAAATTTGTAAGGAAACCTGCACCCAAATTAAGAACAACAACAGGGCTATTGATAAATTAATAAATTAAACTACAGATAACTGTTAATGAAAATTTGAAGAAAATATGAAAGTGATGTGTTACCGGGGTCATTGAGGGTCTGAATGATAATGATTTGTAAGCAGTTGAAATTGTAATCCAAATTGCAAACCAACGACTCGAATCATTAGTTTTGAACAGTAAATCATGAAAAGGAAAACAGAGATGAAGATGCTGAGGAACTCAAACCGAATGAAGACGGGACTTGTAATTCCATCGTTTCTTGAAGAAAATTGATGAAAATGAGTAGTGATTTTGTGAATTTTTTTGGGTTATTTGTTGCTGCGTTAATCTTTTTTAAATTTTTGTATGCGGCTACTCTTCTGTTAACTTTTAACGGGTATCAGAAGCATTTGGTTTTCACATCAACACCCCTAACCATTAAATCAAAATCGTAATTCGTAAACAATCTATCTATAATTTCTATAAAAAGGGCAAATGAGCATGACATAAGAAAAGCTGAGGTGACAATCATAGAGTCTGTCTAACAATGTCTTTCTTATGTCATTATTGCATCATAAATCATAGAGGCTGTCTAACAATCAACACCCCTAACCATCATCTAACCATTTTATCAAGTGACTTTTTTTTAATATAAACAACCTAATTTGTATTATCATATCTAGAAGAAAGAAGCGACATGATTGGAGCTCTAGCACCAAAACAATATAAAGTATATTATGATTAACATCAAGATGGTGATGGTTAATGTTGTTGCATTAAGTAAGTTTACGTTGAGTAAGTATTTAATCGAGAAAAGTTTGTGTGATATGGCTTGTATCTTACTAATGATGCAAACTCTATAAACATAACTAATGTTATTAAGAAATAATTTTATAATGCAAAAAGAAAATAAAATAAAATTTTATTTTGGGTTAAACTTTGAGAAGTGTAGTTTAGGTTCATAAAACTTTGTGGACTGCACAGTTGGTCCTTAATTCCTTATTATAGTCACATTTGACATTTGATGACACCTTTGATTCTGTCATATTTAGGAATCCAACATATAAACATTTGGTGATAGAAGCCGGAGAATCAAACTCAATCATTTGTGTTTATGTGCATCAACAAGAAGTTGCCTCTTAGAATACTAAACTAAAGATCGAAGAGATCCATGTAGTCGGATAATTGAACATGTAGTATCGACGCTCACTGCGTCTTCAAATAGTGGTTGCGGATGGTGGAGAAACCAGGGGAAGCGACCAACTCTTTTCAATAGTTGTAAAAGATCTTCATTTAAAAAAAAAAATAAGTGCTTGAGAAATATGCTTTGATAGCTTCATTTTCAATATTTTCTTATTTGATTGTTCAATATTTCATTGTGACAAAGGATTATGACCTACTATTTTCAGACGTTAAAAAATTAGGGATATTTAGAATTGAGACTCACGATCTTCTCAACACATTGAGTTGGTTCAAGTATTCCTGCATATATATCTTAATCATTAATTTAGGATTTGTTGTACTATTCCTTTGTCACACTTACATAGACAGCTTGTATGGTAGAATTTAGTGTGAAGTACTATGTTATGCCGTAAAAGTCTAGAATGCAGGCGAGACAATAACGGAGACACATAATGTATGACAAGATATGTTGATAGCTAAAATTTGTTACGAATGAAATCATAAAAGAATGTGAATTTGGTCATTATCGTATGTATATATTCGTATCAAAAACACCATTTCTAAAAATATCTATCTATTTATCGAGGAGGTCCGTTGATGAATTTCTTTGATACAATTCAGGGTAGCCGCCTAAAAAACTGAAAACTGAAAATCTGACTACTTTGTACAGCTTAACTCTTCCAATCTAACCATCTCTGCAGCTTTTTCTATGTAGTTACCTGCATAACTTCATACACTTTGACTTCAGGTCAAACAAATTAAGTTTCCAACTCAAAATTGATACAAAATGCCATGTTATTTTTCATCAACTATTTTTTTGTCTGATCATAAACTGTCATATTGTTTAGTTAGGTAATCAAAATCATGAAAATATTAGAAGGGTTTACTTCTTCAAAGTTAAAAACTTGTTCAACTTTGACCACAAAACCAAGATTTATTTCGAACCTGTTTGGCGAGCTTGGCAGCAAAGTCAAACAGCATTCTTTACTAAAACTATTAATTTCAGATCAAAACTTTCCCACATCACAAATTTGCACGAAAAATCCAGTGCAGCATTAAAATCACGCCTGCAACATAATTCGATCATCTTTTACTGCTCTATATAGAAGTGCAGTCACAGCCGAATCTGTATGAAAAAACCTGCACCCATATGACCGTATCAGGAACAACAGGGTGATTAATAAGTAAACTATAGATAATCATGGAATGCAGTATGTGAACAGAATATGACAATGATTTTTCACAGGGGTAATTGTTTCATTGAGGGTTTGAATTCGCGGTTGATGATGAGGTCTCTTAACAATTTATTGTGTTCCAACTTCCAACATGTGAGAAGGCTTTATTTAGGGTCAAGGCCCACTGATTTGAATGTAAAGATTAGTTTAACTAAAAGGAATATTAAGTGGATGAAGAATAATACATGGGTAGCCGGATTCTTTGTTTCAGCAACGATGGGAAGTTCATGGCCTATGAGAAAATCCATAACTATCATATTCATGCCTTCTTTCTTGAATTCCATTTCGTTCCAATCGTCCTCAGATATATCTTCCCAGTGTGGCTCATATTTTGGAAAACCTTGAGGTTCATTTACTGGTACAACTTGTGGTTCATCTTCTGGAACAACTTGAGGTTCATTTTGTGGAACAACTTGGGGTTCCATTTGTGGGACAACCTGAGGCTCATCAACTGGGGATTCATTTTCATGAGGCTCAATTTCTGGGACAAGGTGTGGTTCATATTGTGGTACAACTTGAGGTTCATCTTCTGGAGGTTCATTTGCTGGAACAAATTGAGGTTCAATTTGTGGGACAACTTGTGGTTCATCTTCTGGTAAAATTTGAGGTTCATGTTCTGGAACAACTTGAGGTTCATCTTCGGGTACATCATGTAGTTCGTTTTCTACCTGTTGGAGAACAAAAGCATTGAAACTTATGCACAAATGCATTGCAACTCTTGTCTTGAATTTGTGTCATTAGAATCAGATTACACACAAAATGAACCTCTGTAAAAGTGTTTCTACTGAATACTTATTCAAAAACATGGTTTCTCATTAGCGATTTCAAAAGATTCCGTTTCGAGAAATCAAAGACGTGTAACCAGTTGAAATTGTAATCCGAAATGCAATGACTCAAATAGATATGGTTCTTTAGTTTTGAACAGTAAATCATGAAATTCAACAATCAAATCGAATGAAAAAGAGAGAGGAAGTCAAATTGAATGAAATTGCAACCAAATTTGACATCAAATAGAGATGACGTACCTGGGGGACTTGTAATTCCATTGTTTCTTGAAGAAAATGAGCAGTGAATTTTGCAGAATTCCTGTATGAGTTTTGTGTCGAACAGAGGATGTGTTTGTATAGTGACAGAAAGATGGTTTGTTTTGTTGGCGCGTAAATCTGTTTTGAAAATCTTGCATACCGTTACTTCTGTTAGTGTTAGGGGGTAGGGGTGGTATCACCCACAAACAATTCCATCACTCACAACATCCAATCAGGTTCTGCCATGTCATCAACCATTATTTCCATCACTCACACCCTTTCTTGGTGGAAATGGTCATTACTTGTACAAATTCCATCACTCACTAATTTTTTTATTTTTTATTTTTTTAAATTATAAATTAACAATAAAACACTAAAATTATAAATTATAAATTTAAATTAAATTAAAACATACTAGTTCAATATTTTAGACTACAATTAAAAAAAATACATAAAGATACTCTACTCCTCGTCCGAATTAGGAAATTCCAAACCTAAAGAACCTACTAGTTCGATTAAATCGAATCTCAACCGAAAGTGAGTTTCTTCATCACGCAACTGTAGTTGGATATTTTCGGGAACGTGAACTTGTGTAGGAGGATCCGGCACCCAATCTGGAGATATTGCACGTCCGTCTTGTTTGATTAACATATTGTGCAAAATGATACATGCATACACTATGCTATGTATCGAGTTCTTGTTCATCGCACGAACCGGTCGGCTTAGAATGCCCCATCTACCCTTTAAAACACCAAAAGCCCTCTCAACATCTTTTCTTGCCGATTCTTGCAACTTCTTGAACGCCTTTTCTTTAGCCTCGACAGGAAACGAAGGAGCTTTCACAAAAACAGACCATGGTGGGTAGATACCATCCACAAGAAAAAAGCCTCGTCTGTAATATCGTCCATTAACATAGAATGGACAGACGGGTGCGGTACCATCCGTTACTGTTTGGAACAACATCGACGTGTGCAAAACATTGATGTCGTTGTTTGAACCTGGGACACCAAAATATGAATGCCAAAACCATAAATCATTCGACGCCACCGCTTCAAGTATGATGGTTGGTCTTTTGATGTCACCCCTAACATACGCCCCTCGCAACTCTCTTGGACAATTTCTCCACTCGATATGTGTACAATCGATGCTACCGAGCATCCCAGGAAAATGCCATCTAGCCTCATGTGCGGCGTAAATACGTGAGATGTCGTGTCTCGTCGGTTTACGTAAAAACTCTTTACCGTACAATTTTATGACCGCGTTACAAAAAAATTGCAGACATTCACGTGAAGTTCTGTCCGACATAGCTAGGTATTCATCAAATTGATCGGGAGGGTTACCTGTCGCTAGTTGACGAATGGCGGACGTGCATTTTTGTATCGGCGTGAAACTTGGTTTGCCCCTCGCGTCGTAACTTTCTTGAAACCATTCTTCAGTTGCTTCGATGTCTCCAACAATCTTTAAGAATAATTCTTTTGGTAAACGAAACCGATTTCTAAACGTTTCGGCATTGTAGACCGGATTCTCCACAAAATAGTCGTTCATTAACACTTCGTTGGCATGTATACGATCACGATTCACCATCTTCTTCTTTGGGCGGGACGAACTTGATTCAAGTTCGTTACACACCGACACAAAATATTTAAGCGTCTCATTGTCGGAAGACGATTCGCTATCGCTGTCCATCGGAAACGTCGAATCCGTAGGAAAATCCATTTGTGAAATTCGTAGAATGTGTGATATATGTTTGGTTTTTGGTTTGGGTGAAATGGTTGTAAAAGATTTGAAGTATATATAAAGGTTTTAAAGGTTTTTTTTTTTTTTTTAATCAAAGTTTACCGTTTGAAAACGGTCGAAATGCCCAACGTTCAAAAACTCAAACTTTTCAACGCGTGTTCCATTCAACGCGTGAACCATTGAACGCGTGAACTTTTCAACCGGCGGCGGTGTGCTAATCATTTCAACGCGTTATGGGGGGACATAACGTGTCCACCCCGGGTCCTCTTAAGTTTTAATGGGTTATTGAATTGAATAAGCCTTTGCCTACTAAAAAAAAAAACCATTTAAAATAACGAAAAACGTAAATGATATAAGAACTGTAACAATCAGAAATTTAACAGCTCACGAATAAACTACTAAATTTTAACCGGTTAAATTTATTTGATTCCAAAATTATTGGGGAAATATGGGTGTGTAGGAGTCGAGCTAAGACCATGGGGTATGGTGGGGCGGGAGTTTGGGCGTGGGTTGGGCATTGGTTGACACGTGGAATGGGGTGGCAGACTTGGCTAAACCCACATTGATCACGGTATGGTGGGGCGGGGGTTTGGGGCGTGGGTCTGGTGGGCTTGTGGGCTGACCCGCTGGGCAGACCAAATAACACAAATTTAAAGTTTTTAATATTTTTAAATAGATCATTACAAGAAAAGAAAATTAAAAAAAAAAAAACAAATTCCTAATTTTTATATTTGTTTTTTATCTCTTCTCTCAACGCCAAGACTATTTCTAACTCGTCACCCTGTAGGTGATCAATCGGCTGGGATAGAATCTTCAAATCATCACGTCTTTATTTTAGGGCATCTCTAGTAGAATCTCTAGCTTCTTTGCTCATTCGTATTTCGGCCCTTTGTTGTTGGAATACGTTGAATGTATCCATCTTGCATGAAATGTCATCCAACTGGTCGCTGTATATTCCCCTACGCGGCTCAGAACTCCCAGCTGAAGCCGATGCCGTTTGTTTTTTAGCACGCCTTCTTGAGGCATTTCTTCCATGCTCAGGTCGGTTTGGGCTTGGCGAATCATCCAAAAGGTCCTCAAATTCTTGATCTCGTGCATCAGATTGGGCTTGGGACGAGGCCCTTGACCTTTTGGAAGACGAGTTAGTTTCGCTACCAATGGGGATAGTCGACCACTTTGGATGGAATTTACAAATCTCCCAACAATGCATGAAACGGAAGTCGCTATTCATATTTGATTTGAAAGCGACCAGTGCATTTGTCAAAATGTCGGCTTCGGTTTCACCACTTTTAGGGTTTTGCTTTGCTTTATTTAAAAACCCCCACGCCCGGCTTGAAACCCAAGCCCCAAGGGGCCACGCCCCAACCCAAGCCCACCCGGGGTGGTGCCTTGGGCGTTTTACCCCAACCCACGCCCAAACCCCCGCCCCATACCCCACGGCCTAAAACTCGATCTCTAGCCTAAGATTAAGCTTGATGAATAAAATAACCCGTTCCCAAGTTTCATTTATGTGCCTAAGATTAAGCTTGATGAAGAAAATAACCCGTTCCCAAGTTTCATTTATGTAGCACAAGTGATGTCTCGACTCTCGAGCCTTGTATGTATTTTTTTTTACATGTTACATAAATATTTATAGAATAGTTATTATATATACAGGGTCAGAATTTAGGGAAAACGGTGAAAATTGTGAGAACGGTTATGGATCGTCCAATCAAAACAATCTATGGACTAGATTAGTGCGGTGGCGTTTTCGTAAATAACATCAATTTTATTAAGTGGACGCGCTTCATTGAGGGTAAAAAGGTCTTTTACTGCTCAAATTCAAAACGCCAACTAAAATTGAGAACACGTTATTCAAACACAAATAAAACGCCATTAATACAAAACGCCAAAGCTTAGTGATAAAACACGTTGCAAATTACAGGTAGACGAAACAAACAGTAAATGAAATTCAATTATTAACAGTTATTAGAAGAAATTTCCTCCTAAATTACGCACCAAAAACATCATTATATTGTGACAACCGGTAATTTACGGCTCCTAATTACATGCAAAACAAACATTAGGACGATAATAAATAGTGTTTAAGACGTAGATTAACTCAATTAGGCCTTTGGAGTGCCTAGGAACGTCTGTCCAACTTTACAATGCGCGAACGGTGGTTTATGGGAAAACCTGTTAAACGTTAAACGACTACGAATTGAAACCGAACAAAATACTGACAACACCGACAAATACGAATTTTATACGAATATTTTATATTTACAAATGTAGTTTCGCAAATTTATCGTGCTTTCGTATGTCACAACGCGCAAACGTGAACGAAAAACGCAACAGCAGGAACGCACCGGCAACGAAACGGAAGCATCGGACACGCGTATTACTTCCAAAAACTAAATTTTTACGATAAAACTAGTTTCGTAATTAAATTTTATATCCGTGGTCGAAACCGGATATAAAAACGGTTTAAAACGGCCAACGATACAAATTACGCAATTTTACGTAATCGACGAACGGACACTCCAATTACGACTACCGACACCATTTTTCATATTTTTTTTAAATCTAAACTTTTATTTTACGATGTTACGGGAGTTCGGGTTTTGAAAACGGGACTCGTAAAAGTTGACGGGCCACTTAAACACGGGATTGGGCTTGTGGGCCTTAGGCCCAAAGCCCACTTAAAACCAATACTAACCCTATGTATTTAAGGGTGAAACCCTAATCCCTATCTCATTTTATCAGTCGTTACACCCCTTATCTCTTACACTCTGTTCCCGAGTCTCATTTAACAGGGGAGGGGAGGGAAAAGAGATGAAAATATGAAAAATCATGTTCCCGAGTTTCATTTAACAGGGGGAGGGGAGGGAAAAGGGAAGAAAATATGACCATATATTCATCCTCCCAAATTGGAGAGATTAGGAGAGAAAATTTTTCTTCCCCTCCCTCTGTTAAATGAGACTCGGGAACATAGTGTTAGTTTTCCCTCTCAAAAACCCTCTTGTCTGCAAATTTATACGCACAAACAAAAGAAAACATAGAGCCTGGTCTCCTTCATCTTGTCTCCTTTAAATCACAGACCAAAACACACACAACCACACCTTGAAATCACCTCAGCACTCCCTCTGTACACTCTGACCGACGACCAGGTCTCCACCCGCGCCGGTTAACCTTTGACGAGAACTCCGACGACGTCAGGCAGCCCCCCTCTTTTCGATTTACAAAACGGATCACCACCACCACCGTCCGGTGGTGGTGCGGCGGCTACGAAACAGAAGAGAGAGAGAGAGAAACGTTGAGAGTGTGAGAGACGAGAAAGGCAGATCGGAGCTGGATTTTTCGGCGACTGGGATCGAGAGACAGTAGTGGAGGTGCCGACGGCGGCACGGCCGTCGGAGCCACGGCGGCTCCGTTACGGGTCAGTTCAAGAAGGTTAGCTAAAGTTTCACTTTGTTTCGAGTTTGTTTTAGCATGGCTCGGGTTTCGTTTCAATCTGGTTTTCGTTGCAGCGGTGTCGGTGGTGGTCAACGGCAGTATGGCCGCTGGAGTAATGGCAGCAGCGGAGGCAAGGGTGGTGGTCCGAGGTACTTCAGTTGGTTCTGGTCTTTCGGGAGGTCTCGGGTTAACTAATTAGTGTGCTTACAACAACCCAAAACTCGCATGCACCTAAGGCCTTCATCTTAAGGACTGACGAGTCCAACATACAGACTCATGCAGGCATGTTTGTCATTGTAATGCGCAGACATTGACAGCCACACAAGTGTTACAAACACAAAACTTTACAGATACAAGGTTATACAAACATAACCATTGTTTGTCACATACAAGGGATCTCTTCGAGGCATTTTTCCTGATTAGCTCCTCAGCATCATGCTCAGCTTCAGTTTCTTCTATATGAACGGAGGTGGGGGTCGTGCCAGATTCAGGGCCTTTAGAGCCTGCGCTTCCTGAACTCCGCGCAGTAGCTGTCGTGCCGCCTTGAGGTTTCCCACCTATAGAATACAATTCCTCAAAGGAATCAGCTACATATACATAGTCTTCAAGATTACTTTGACGGAAGCGAGCGGTACCTTTCCGGGACGCAACATCGGAAGTTGCGCCGGGAGTCTCTGTTCTCTTACTCGCTGCCCCTCCTGCAATGGTCACGTTCTTCTTTACAATCCTCTTCAGTTTTTTCTCATCATGCTCGACTCCTAAGTTGTGCAACACACCTGCAAACACACCATGTGATGGTTTTAACTCATGTTCCGAAGAAGCAACGGACTCCTCGCTGGAAAAATAGACAATCTCTTTTCCAGCAGGAGTTATGGCCCTACATGGCCTAGGGTTCGGAATGTGCGCACCTTCAGTTGCAACAAATAGCCCAGCTTTGGCATACATGAAGTTCGGCTTGATTTACTTGAACCAATACTCCTCGCCGTCGCGCAGCGGCCTCACGCCCATAGTACTGGCAAAGGAAAGAAAAGCGCTTTGATAAAACGCAACCTCTGCATTTAAAAACGAGGAGTTAACAACGAAATAAGTTATCTTCAAAAACCTCTTACAAAAGGAGTAACAGAACAAGGAGATTTACCTTCACCATTAAGCAGCAGAACGGGCACATCTTTTCTCTTTTCCGGCCATTTGTCGCTCATGCCTGCTGCGACTAGTACCTGCTCACCGAACACCCGATTCGGCGGCGCCATCAACTTCTCGTACCAGGCTGCCCCGCGTGGGATTTTCATATCCTCTTTGGGAATAGCCGCTAAATCACGGAACTCCATATTGACCGAGATTACCTCCTCACAGATATGGAAGAACTTCATCTTCCAATCATGAAAGCTCTTTGGAGGGTTGATTAAAATTTTCTTCGCACCACGAAGGGCGAAGGAGAAGAATCCCAATTTACTTTGGAGCTGGTAGAACACCCTGAATTTCTCGACAGTGGGTTCCTCACCTTGTGATCGGCAGGCAAACTCAAAATGCCGGATGCCAACTATGCCCATGGGGCTCAGTTGTGAAATATGGAAGGCATAATGATGTAGTATCGCATCCAAGAAGTGGGTGGCCGGTAGCTGGAAGTTCCCTTCCCCGAAGAAGTCGGAATATAAAGTGATATAGCCCGGTGGGGCATCAGCAGCTGTTTGTCCTTGTGCCGGGTATCTTGCGTCCCACTCCGCTGCAAATTGTTGGCCCCTAACAACATATTTGAACAGACCTTGATCCCACTTTAATGGTGGCAGAGGACCGCCGGCCTCCTCCACCGTTACCACATCGTCGTAAGTTGACTTCGCAATATAGAGGTTCGAAGATTTGAAAAGACTCTTAAGAACTCGAAGAAGATTTAAAGGAAATCTGCAAAAATCTCAAGAACAGTTTGCAGATTGGTAGAAAGAATTTACAGATTCAAAGGAAGTTTTGAAGATCCTCAAAGGATAACTAGTAGGAGAGAGAAGAGATTCAAAGAAACGGTATCTTTTCCAACCTTGCGCCGGCCAATCAGGTGTAACCTAGGTCGCGCGCGGGGTCAAGATAAAAACAAGACTAGATTTCACACTTGGCTCCTTGGATGAAGACCCTCACCTCCTGGGCTCTGCGCTGGCTACACGGGATACCCCTAGTGGTCGCGCGGAGAACAGAAGCGCAGGTAATCCAAGGACAAGTACTAAAGGTACAAGTGGCAGAGCAGAGGACCAATAAGCGTCTAACAGGCTGTATCCGATCATGCTCCACGATTGACAATCGTACAAGAGACGAAAAGGTACACAAGGACGCACACGTGGCACCAATCAGTGTGCGCCGACATCTGCTCCACGATCTCCACTTGGCCGCTGATGACAGACGAGACAACAAGGACAACGATCAGGCTACGTGGATCCATTCAACGTGCGCCAGCTCCCCTCTCGCCTGAAGCACTAACGGTCGTGGCAGAGGGGACAAAACGGATATTCCTCGTTGTCGACTACAGGCACAAGGCCCATCAGCCCATCTCCTTCTAGTCCACTCTGGCTATAAATAGGGACCTTCACCTTCAGGTTTAAGCATTCTGCTTCCTTGCTTTCTCACTCTTAATCACCTCGCAGCTTGGACGAAATGTTTTACAGGATCATCACCTCGCAGCTTGGACGAAATAAAGAAGATTAACCTTATTTGTCGAGACAGTAACCACAAAATAATCACTAGATTAGTTTGGTGTTTCTTCACATTTTATATACAAAAATTTTGAGGCTTTACGTTTATATGTTCTTCAAGCTTCATAAATTATCATGATCATCTATCACCACCTCCAAACACCAAACCTAACCTGATATACACCAGAACCACACTATTCGCGTGGGTTTGGTGGTCACTTTCACTGACATTAATATCTAATTTCCTTAAATGCACAGTATCATCGTGTACACACTTATTTTGGATGAAATAGACATCAAATCTTTGAACGTATCTAATATGAGAAAAAACAATTCACCAAAACAAATACATATAAATATTTGAGGGTCCATATGAAAATGACTGGGTGGATATATTAGTTGGATTTTTAATCATTTCATTCATTCAAACTCTTAGAAATGGCAGTAGCAATTTATCTCCTTTTAGTCATTTTTACTTTTCTTGATGCTGGCAATGGGTCAAGATTCAATCAAGAAGCTGAAGACCCAATTAAAAGATCCGATTTTCCACCCGGGTTTCTTTTCGGAGCAGCAACTTCTGCTTATCAAGTAAGTATACTTTGACATGTTCACTAAAATCTGTTATTTTCACCATAAGAAGATGATGGATGATCTTTGTTGCAGGTTGAAGGTGCATATCTTGAAGATGGAAAGTCTCTCAACAATTGGGATAAGTTTTGTCATTCCAAAGGTTAGTGTAGTGTTTACTGTTGTTTGATTCATCAAATGTTGGTCAAACCGCCACCATTGTTATTAGGATGTGCGGAAGATGGCGAGAATGGAGATATTGCAGATGATCACTACCATCTGTTCATGGTAACAGTCTTTTACTTGCTCCTGCATTGTTTTTAATTAAAAAAAAAAAACCTTTATTTGGGAAAATAGGTAAGTTACCACAAAATTAGCTTAAATTAGCATCGACTTTTATATTGTGCTGTGAAGGAGCCGGATTTTTGATGTGTGGGCGGTGAAGAAGTCAGTTTGCCGGAGTTTGGGCTATGAGCCGCATGCATTATCGGAGTGTGGGATGTGAAAGAGCCAGATTATCCGTATGTGAAGGAGCTGGATGATTGGAGTGCGGACCATCCGGATTATTGGAATGTGGGGGCCGTCCTTGTTTTGGGTTGCCTTTTTCAACAAACAAACGTAAAAGTCAATGCCTATTTGAGCAAACTTTGTGGTCACACGCCTATTTTGGTGATTTTCTCTTTTTTTTTTTTTAGTTTTTTAATCCTTAATTAATATTGGTTTATTCACAGCAAGACATTGAAATGATGCATTCTCTTGGATTAAAAGCATATCGGTTTTCAATTTCTTGGAGTAGAATTCTTCCAAGTAAACTTACTTAATCATGCTCCATCTCTTAAGTTCCTAGTCTATAAAATGATATTGTTTTTGTTACATTTCATTCAGGTGGAAGATTTGGTGAAGTTAATCCTCTAGGAATCAGGTTTTACAATAATATCGTTGATAATCTTATACATAAAGGTAAAAGACTTGTTTCATTTAAATGAAATATAAAGAAACTGTTCTGATTTTTTCATTAACAACGCAAAGTTATACAGGAATCGAGCCCTTTGTGACAATTCACCATAATGATCTCCCTCAAGAACTCGAAGAAAAATATGGCGCTTGGCTCGACCCACAAATGCAGTATGTTAAAATCAACTGATACCCTTTTGCTCAGGTTATTGATAACACCTTTCTTGCAGGGACGATTTTGTACATTTCGCAGAAATTTGTTTTAAAAGTTTTGGCGACCGCGTGAAATACTGGGTCACCATCAATGAACCAAATTTGGTTTCAGAAATGGCTTATGAAAGAGGCGATTATCCACCCAATCGCTGTTCGCAGCCTTTTGGCAACTGTATTGCTGGCAATTCAGATGTTGAGCCTCTTTTTGCTATGCACAACATGTTATTGGCCCATGGCAAGGCTGCAAAGCTATATCATGAGAAATTTCAGGTAATTAATAAACTTGTGATTCTTTTTACATAAGGTGATTATTTTTAATTAGGTAGAATCATCATAATCTTTATAAATGCAGCTAACACAGGGTGGATTGATAGGACTAGTTGCACATTGTTTCATGTATGAGCCACTTACAGACAGCTATTTAGATCAAAAGGCTGCAGAAAGGGCCATGCTCTTCAATATTGGTTGGTAATATTCTGGACTATATGTCCATTTATAACCTTTTTTTTTTTTACCAAAAAGAATGTAACAGTTTCAATTTTTTTCAATCCAAATAGGTCATTTGATCCGCCTATATTTGGTGATTACCCTCAAGTAATGCGTGAATATCATGGAAATGATTTACCAACATTCTCCGCGGATGAAAAAGAATTTATGAAGAACAGTATTGATTTCATTGGAATCAACCATTATTCAGCTATATACACCAAAGATTGTATTAATTCTAGCTGCACAGAAACCGCTAATCGTGCAATCAAAGGTTTTGTGGAAATTACTGGAGAGCGTAACGGTGTGCCGATCGGTGATCCTGTACGATATAATACTGATTCTGGTTCATGTGTTGCTTATGTTTTTATTTTATTTTTTACAAAGTTGGTATAAAAATGAAGGATTTTGTATTTGACAGACATCAATGCCAAGATTTTTTGTGGTTCCTAGAGGCATGGAAGAGATTGTTAACTATTTATAAACTAGGTACAATAACACACCCATGTTTATCACCGAAAATGGTAAGTTTTGTCACTGTCAACATGTGTCTGTCTATTGGAGACTAAGACATCTATAATACTATATTTAATAATTTCGGTGATTTTGTTTCAGGGTATTCATCACCACATGTGCAGGATGTAAAAGTTGAAGAGATACTGAACGATTTCAAGCGAATTGAATTCCATCAGACATATCTTGCTTCTTTAGCTGAAGCTATAAGGTGAGTTTGGTAGTATACTTTGACTTGTAAACTATAAACTCAGCGCGAATTAACCTTCCACTAAAAAGATTTGTCATTAAGCCTCGACTATGTTAGTTTCATAACTATACTTGACACTGACCTTGAAAGTCAAAAAGGGATTAAATTTTTCTTTGAATAACAGGAATGGAGCGGATGTCCGTGGCTACTTTATATGGTCGTTGATGGACAACTACGAATGGGCTCAGGGTTACAATAACAGATTCGGGCTACACTATGTTGACCGGGAAACATTTGACAGGATACCCAAATTGTCAGGTAGATGGTATCAAGAATTATTGAAAGAAAATGGCCATGTAGATCTTTCAGCAATCAGAACTGCAAAATCAGCGCACAAGCAAGCAGATTTTTATGATGTTTAATTTCCAAAAAAATAAATAAATTATATCTTATTGAAATACTATACATATGGTTATTGTAACAGATGTATTTGAACAATGAACACAAGGTTGAGTATATTAAGTCTGTTGATGATTAAATACTTTTAAAAGCCTTAATCACCTATATCAAATCTTAAGCACTGGCAAGGTTTGTGATGTTTATACTAAAAGATTAATACCTTACTTAGTTAGAGACTAATACTACGTTAGATTAGGAGTGTTCAATATTCGATTCGGATTCGAAAAATTTGAAATTCGACTCGATTCGAATTCGTTTATCAAGCTTCGAATTTGGTTTTTAAATATTCGACTTCGATTCAAGTCAAGTAATTGGATTCGAATCGAATACGAATTTATGATTTTCAATTCGATTTGATTCAAAATTCTAATTCAAACTACACATATATTTTTTACATTCATATATACACACACTAGATTAAAACCCGTGTGATACACAGGGTTGGATAACATGAAAAAATGAAATAAAAGTTATAACAAATAAATACATGTCGTAATTGCAAATTCTTTATTTATAATTACATATCATATTTATGTACCGAGTTCGGCAAATTCTGTACCGATACCTGGTACCATTTGCTCATCCTTATAACAGTCCCTTTTCCTGCATTCGAATAATACACGTTACAAAGTATATACAATCATACAAACTGGTCAAACCCCAGGGACGAAATTGACATTTTACTCTATAAATAAATAAATAAACAACTTACTTGATAAGCCTTTAGTGACAGATCAGCTACTTCTTTTTTGTCATCACCAAAATTAAACTCCGTAAGATATCTATAATAGTCTAGGGATGAGCTCGGTACCAACCGTATCGGTATCAAAAATCCCCAAAAGTGGGTACCGGTACCGTATAAATACCGTACGGTACAGTTAGGTACCGAAAATGTCAAAATTAGTCCGAAAAGTGGCACAAAATAGTGTATGTGGCTAAAAATTTGCATTTAAAAAACCATCTTATTTAAAAAACTTAAACATGAATAATATAAAATAAAAAATAAACAAAAAAATTAATAAAAATAAATATAAATTCAAGAAAACTTACATAACATAACTCAGCATGATCATGCTCATCAGACGTTGCTATGCGCCAGCAATTCCATTTTCATATTTATCAAGACAGAAAAAAAGACATTAGAAAAAAATTCAAGTTATGGTTTCCAAACAATTTACAAAGGTAAACATGTCAAATAAAATTAACCTCTTATCTTTCTTCTAGTTGAAAATAAACAACAGTACATATGTTTTTATTTTCTAAAGAAACTTTGTAGCAGGTTCAACATATATAAAAGCCCTTACACATGTTGAATTTCTTATAAAGTTTGTTTTGAAAATGAAAGAAGTTGAAATCATCCAAACCAAGCAGATCGGAGAAATCCAGTCTTGTAACCAATTGGACAGAAGACATCTTCACACATGTCTGCATTTTCTGAATCAATCAATAAGTTTGGAGGGATACCAAATCTCAAAATCAGTAACTCTCATAGCATGTTGCTTAGAATAATAACTTAATTGTTTATCTAGAAAACCTCCTTCCACCACATGAGGGTAATCTTTAATCGTTATCCACAAGAACATCTTTTACTTCCCTAAAGCTTCTCAACTTCCATTTCTACTTTAATAGCTCGATCAAAAAAAAAAAAAAAAAATTGGCTTCCTTTTCAGTTGCCACAATCTTCTTTTCGAAAACAGATAATGTACAGAATGATAAGGGTATTTATATCAAGGGCACCCATCTGTGGTGTGTGTGAAATTGGGGAGTAAATCAACTTAGGGTTCAAAACAAAACAAAACAAAATCAAACAACCATTGACTTTAAAAAGGACGATTACTATTCTAAATCAAAACCCTTGTAGTGATCAGTTATACAAACATAAAAAACCCTACTTCTAAACTGATCTATAAAGATTCATAGTCTAATAAAAAACATAACAATCACATGATCCGTACCATCCTGAATATAGTTCTTCACAACCAATTTTCTCAATGCTCATTTGTATATTGAAAGTTGAAACACACATTTTTCATCCAAAAGTTGGTAAAAGTATGTATGCGCCCATTTGTATGACATTAATCACACTTAAAAACGGAAACTTCAAAGGGTTCCATACAAATCACAAATAAGCCCCAAAAACCCAATTCATCATATCCCCCAATAAACATGCATGTTCAAAAATAAAAATCCAAGTCAAAATCAAACCTTTTGATAATCTTTTAGAATTCTATACGCATTAAAGGGTAACTCTAAGCATCCAGATCCTGCATAGATAAAATCACAAAACCACAAAAAAAAAACAAAAAAAAATAGGGATCAATGTAGGGCTGGCATATCGTGTATACCCGTACACGATAAGACACGAACACGAAATGGGTATACCTGTACACGACACGAAAATTTATCGTGTACCTGTAACCCAAACACGAACACGAATCTGTTTATACCTGGTATACACGATAATACACGATAGTAGCTGTTTAGAAACACATATTAGACAACCTTTCAGCGAAACAAAAGTCGACGAAAGTTCATAAAAGTCTTAAAATAAAACATAAATCCATGCTCCTTAACAAATTTAAGACAAAAACACATAGAATTATAATCAAAACATATATTGAAAACAATATCAAGTCCCAAACTTCGAAGTTCCAATTGGTCTTTCTTCTCAAATCTTCAATTCCAAACAATCAAACCTACACACAAAATAAGTATAGTCAATAAGTCATATTAATCATGGAACGGATGAACTTAAAAAGTCAACAAACTCAACATATCATTTGAACGAAAGGTCTATTTGTGCGAAGGGTTAGACAACAAAAATCAACAAATAACCAGCCTTCGTATGAAGGGTCACTTCGTCTGAAGTGCAAGTCAAATTAGTCAACCATGAGAACCCTTCGTGCGAAGGGTCTCTTCGTCTGAATCATCATCTTCTCATGTTCCAACGAGATGAACAGTCCGGTTTAATCATTGAAATTTTTTTGTTGCTTTTGTTCAAATTGATAGTTACAATACATCTTACAAGTGCCGATTTGTCCAAAAACATGTTTAATTTTAAGTTTTGTCCATTAGATTGTCCTAAATCTGAGACTTTATGCCTGACATGTGCGAATCGTTCAAAACACAGTCCTATTCAAACAATCTAAGGATCTATTATTGCTCTGTCGTGTGGTAATGTAAATAACATATTAAGAACAGACGCACATTACTGAGTGTTACATAAATCGAATAGAAAGATAAACATGAATCGTAAACGGCGGTTGTCGGAGGAGTATACATACCCGTTAGGGCCGGCGACGGGTGATGGCAGGGCCGCCGGCGTGAAAGGGAAGGCTGGCGACGGGCGGTGACGGACTCGGAGTCGGAGGAATCGGCTGTGTTGTTGAGACTTGAGAGTGAGACTTGAGAGTTGAGACTTGAGAAGTTGAGAGTTGAGAGAAGATAATGAGTGACGGCTGGAAAAGTGGAAAGAAAGAACTAGGGTTAAGGCATAAATCAATGGACTATATATATTATATATATATTTATTTAATTTTAAAAATAATCAGCTACTAACAGGTACTTAACAGGTAAACAGGTATTATACTTGTTTAGACACGAAAATTAACAGGTAATTTCGTCCAACTAAAAGGGCATGTTTGGCTAAGCTTTTTAAAAAAACTTATTATTGACTTATTGGTTTTTTGGAAAAGTCAGTATGGAGTGACTTATTGACTTATTGGTTTTTTTCCCACACATACTCCCTCATTGCCAAACATCATTTTGGAGCTTATGACTTTTAAAAAAAGCCAATAAGTCAATAAGTTGTTTCAAAAAGCTTAGCCAAACATGCCCTAAGCATCACTTCTTATCGAAGACTTTAAGCAAGTATATAATTAATCGAAAAAAAATGTTGTAAGATGAAATTAGAAATAAGGATAAAATTACCACATGAAAAAGTAGGGAATCAAAATGGCTACCCAAATCTTTAACGCATACGTATAATAGCAATAACATGACATTTTTTTGTTGAATATGGGTTTTTGTAAAAACCCTAATCGGTGAAGAAAGTAATGGGAAAACAAATTTATAGATAGATGAGATTAGTGATAGGAAAAAACTTAACTTGTTGATTGAGACGGCAGTAGAAGAGATCTAGGGTTTCATATGGGTAGGATCTGAATGAATGATACGAATGATACTGGTCTCTGTTTAAACAATGGTGGTTTTTTTTAAAACAAATACAGGATTAAAGAATGGAGTGCCATGTAATGACACATAAGCACAAATAGCTTTGTTATATTAGAACTAGCGGTAAGACCCGTGCGCAAACACGGGTCGTTTCTTAGAAAACCATGCATAACACATATTGACAGAGAGTAAAAAAATAATTAGTGCAGACTTACAAAATTGATATAAATTAATGATCAATAGGTTTATTCAACAGCAATTCCAGCAAACCACTATTGTCTATTAGACTTTAATAAGAACTGTCATCCATTATCTCCAACAGAGTTTGCCAGATGGATAGATAGTAACTATCAGATGTTAGTCAACCCATGTTAAAAAGGTCAGTCAACAGAAACTACAAAGGTTAGTAAACAGATATTAAGAGAATAATGTTATTAACAACATGTGTTAGAAAACCATGCATAACACATATTGATAGAACATATACATGTGTGTATAGATATTGTACCAAAACGTGTTATCTATTATAGCTAAAAGACAACTATAGACATGCATCATTAGTTAATATATAAGAAACATATAAGTATTTCCATTGTGTTATCCACAAAAAAAAAGTAGCACCCACCCATTGACAATGAAACTTGTTTATAGACATAACTACATATAGAACATGTCTAAGAAGCAAAATTAGTACCAGCAACGAACCAAATGTACAACCATAAACAATCATCACATGAAACTAAGAGGACTTTATCTTTGTCACGATATGTACAACTTTTTTTAACTTCAGCAATTGAGTAGACTTGTGAAACTCTAACGAAAGTTCATCACCAAAAGCAATATTGCAAGATCTTAGATAAGAAGACCATCCAACAACAACATAGTTGAATCCAGTATTGGTTTTTTGAGATGTTGTAAACAGTTCCTGGACTTCACATTTGAGATTCTGGATCTTGATAGGCTTAGGATTATCAGTATGCAGATCCAACGCAGAAGATACATCTGATGACAGTTGCTAAAAAACAGAAAATTGAATAGTGAATTTTATAAAATATTGATATATAACTGAAATTGTTGAAATAACGAAACAAAGCAACGACTGCAAAGCTTACAAGTCTGTCTTCAGCATGTGTGGTGAAGTGTAAGATTGATTCTGAAGTGGATGATACTAAACGAACCTTTCGAACTTTACATGGTCTATCAACAGCTTTATTATCCTCTACAATTGTCTTGCCACGAAGTTTGCGCATCTTTTTCACCTAAGTAAATTAATTTAGAATATAACAACTCTAAATTCTTGAAATTTTATAACTTTCTTTATCAACACAAACTATCTTCTCAACTCAGCTTTGAAGTTTAAGACTCAATCATACAGAAGAATATCAATATATTGAGACAATAATAAAATAGACAGTATAAAACTAATAAACACTTACATTAGATACAACACTTGAAGAGGCAGAAATGTCACGAACAGGAAAATCTTTAGACTGTAGTTGACGATCATTAACATCATCAGCTATTTTTACAGAATGATCTTCAGGCTACAACAAAATTTAAAAAAACCTTCTTATACTTATAATACAATAAAATATATGCATAGAAAATTATAAATTGACAGCATTTTTAACATCTGACTCATCAACCAGACACGCGATCTTTGAATCAAATAGCCCATCATCAGCAAACTATATTTATAAGAAGGATCATATATACCATATTTTAAATCATAATAATATATAAATATTACATGTGTATATATACATTAAAAATATCCTCAAAACTCGTAAGCTGCTTAGAATTACCAACCGAAGCTCCAGCATCCTCATCAACCAAAGCAACTTCCCCGGAATCCAGAAGCTGTTTGTGTTTAGCCTACAAAATGAGATTTCAAAAGTTATTAGCATAATATAATAAAAGTTACTTATCACCGTCATGTTATCAAACAATGTATTATATCATCAAAATTTTATACCGCAGCCAATAAATCAAACACATCATCTCCATAAACTAAATCATCCAAAACAACTACATCAACTTTCTTGAAAGAAACCTCAGTTCCAGTCTCGGAATGGAAAACGAAAAGCTCAAACGTTTTAGATGCAATCATGGTGAAAACCAACCAAGATTCAACTGGTATGGGAACTTCTTCAATCAACTTTGACCATCCATCAGTAAATCCGCATCCATCAGTCCATCCTTTCATCATCACATTCCAAAACCTTTCGCTAACATAGATAGTTGCCATCCCATACTCGTAATTTTTACCATAGAATTGTTTCCAAAATTTGTCAGCAATTAGCTATAGAAGAAGCAAAGGAATATTTAGCGCAGTGCAGACTTGCAAATTTGATATGAACTAATGAGCAACAGAAGTTACAACGGATTAGTCAACAAAAATTAAAATGAGAATTACTCAACAGGGTTAGTCAACAGTAGTTACACTATTTACACACAACCTAACCACTGTTTGGCTATCAACTATTATATACCTCTGTTGCTATCCAACAGAGGTTTCATAACAACTGTCATCCATTAAGTCCAGCAGAGGTTGCAACGTGGACAGATCTTAAATATCAGATGTTAGTCAACCGAGGTTAAAAGACTTAGTCAACAGAAGTTAAAAAGGTTAGTCAACAGATGTTAAGATTATAAGGAAACAAACTTTAAAAGGGCAAATAGATGTTAGCAAGCTGTTGAGATAGCATAAAATATTTAGAGTAAGTAACGAAATAATATATCTTTACTTACAGTCATGCCAACTTCAGGGGTAATATTTGCTGAAATGTAAGAGTTCTCGTACACTTTTTCTTTAAAACATGAGACAACGAACGACAAACGTCCAATAGCTTTCACCAATACAACATCTTTCGTTTTCAAACAACAATCTCTAACAAACTTTGTCCATCCATCCGTAAATATACAATGATCATCTCTCTTCCTTACTCGTACTAACCATGATTTGTCACCATCAAGTAACTCTACAATTCGCCCATACGGGACCTCCTTGCCCCACAACAGAGTCTGAAAATCAAGTGGTATATTCTAGAACAGTAGTTAACAAACATCTTACATCAAAAATTAACTTAGAATCCTAATAGTAGCAAGAAAGTTAAAAAAACATACCAAAAATATAAAATCATCTTCATGAAGGAATTGTAAAAATGATGGTGTTTGATTGGATAGATTCATATCTGCAATAAACAATTTAAACTTACAAGTTATTATAAAAATCAAGTGGTATATTCACACACTTAAGGTATTATAAAAACAAAGCACAAAACGAAAATCATCATCTCTCACAACAATTAAGCAAATGAGCATCAACCAAAAATTATATGGTTGATTTATCAATCTTAATGTAGAAGACAACATCATGAAGATGCATGCACAAATTGTGACAGAGAATGCTATCAGTAACTTCATTTAAGTTAATGCAGTACTTAATCAATAAAAATACACCGGATTACAGCAACTATTATTTGCTTCAAGAGAGAATATGAAACGCCGTCAGTGACAAACACATACTCATAACATCAAATAATGATTAATCTAACATATATAATACAAACAATAAATTCAAAGAAACAATACTTGATTTTATAGCGTGTAATCTATATTATGCAATAGAACCTTACCGATTTTGATAAGAAAGTTATTTGAGAAAACTTTCGAATATCTTTTCTGGAGCTTATATTCAATAATGGAGATGAAAAGTATATTAAATGGAGTTAATACAGATGTTACATTTACACTGGTTGGTTGAAATTAAATTTTGTAAAATTTATACTTTACCCCCTTTTACATTAAAACATCGCAATTTTTGCACAGCAATAACCACTGTTTGAATATAAATTTAAAATGTTAAATACGAAAAACTTATCTATTAATTTAATATATTTATATAATTAAAAATAGTTTTTAAATCCCGATATTAAAGATTATTATAATTTAAATAAATAAACAATTACAAGTTAATAGATAAATATCTTATTTTGAAGAATCCCAATACAATCTCACCTCTTCTTCTCCGGCGAAAAAACTCTACAGTTTCTTCTTCCTCAGACTTGACGATCAGAAGTTTAAAGTTTTAGATCAGGTATTTTTTTTTGTTCTCTTGTGTATTTTATAGGTATGCTTTTACATGTTCCTTTCAGTTTCCTCATTTGAAATTATATAAACATCAAAATCATAATCTACTGATGTTAAAATAGATAAACTTATATGAACTTATTTTCTTTATTTTATAATAAGATTTATATCAACCTATTCAGTTACATTTTGATTCATTCCATTTAAATAACAATCTGAATATTATTGTTTCATAAATATTTGGTTATAAATTTTACGAATGGTTTTAGAATTATTGTATGAACTGTCATGTAGTGTTGATACATTTGTTCTATCAATATTAATTTTCATAAAATATTCTGCAATCAGTTTATAGTACTCATATGTCTGATTTGTAAGTGAATATAGCCTTGTCTGCTGAAAAAAAAAATGAAGTTTGAAGTTGACACAAACATGGATATTTGAAAACTTTATTGCCATATAATACTTTTTTATTATACAAGAATAAAAATTTGATCTTACACAGTGTTAGATTCATATTGTTAGTTGTAGGGACCATATTGAAGTACACAACATACAAGTTTGGTCCTACAGAGTGTTGGATATTTTTTTATACCTTAAATAGAATGCTTTTCAGATACAATTGATTTTATATTTTAGTATTTAACTGTTATTGTATTTTTTACTTTCAGATGGAGTTTATGATAATTATCAACGTCTCTCAATTGGCAGACCTAAATGAGGGATTGGTAAGCTATATTCTTAGAACAAATTAGCTCAAATCACAATTGTATGCTAAAAACTGTATTTATAAAATTAAAGATATATTAAATGTTGTGTATTTTATATACATAGGTACTTCCAAAGATAATGGCTAACCAATTACCAAGAAAGTGTTAAGTGATAAAGTTGGTTAATTATACGGGTTTTAAGTATAAGATTGCAGTACAGAGCATCAGTCATAAAAGTAAGAGGATAAACGGGCCAGAATGGATCCGGTTTGTTGAAACTTATAGAAATAACACATAGACAAGTTGTGTTTAAAAAAATTGAAGGAAGAAAATTTTGAGATAAATGTTTTGAACAATGAGGGATTGGAGATTAGAAAAGATGGCTCAAACAGAGATTATGTTCATGGATGCTTGATACAGGCTGAAGAAGAAACATACTGCAAGCAGGTTAAAAACTGCTACTTATTTTTATATATTACCAGTGTATCTTTTGGACTGTTAGAAAAACTTCTAATTTATATTTTGCATCCTATATAAAATCTAATATGACATTTCTAAAATATATGAAAATTATAGCATTTACCACACGATTTACTGAAGTTGTTGTCGCAAAGGAGATTAAAAATTGATAACTTGGTTGCCAAAGTGCATGGACCAAAGCAGAGTAGTAAAGTTGATGTGCATTATTTTTCTCTCCTGAAAACAAAAAGGGATTAGCTGCTAGTTTTATGGGACCAGGATGGACAACTTTTTGCTTCGAAAATGACATTGAGGAAAGCTCCCAACTGCTGTTTCAATGGATGGGAAGTACTCCTGAAGACGACTTTAACTTCACTGTGAAGGTTTTTAACAAAGACGGGATTGCACTTCACGGGGAGACAAAACATCACTGCAGCCGTACCAATCACCAACACCGCAAAAGGCGTCCACATTATAAAAAACAGTTTGAATACCATGTTTCAGAGACACACAGCTTGGTATTTACATATCTACTTTTAATATGGTTGATTTTACTTATAATCTTGGATCTATCTGTTATTACTTAAAGTATATGTTGTTTTGAATGAATAACTAAAGAAAGAATTTTCCTTAACAGGCAATACCGAGGAACTTTGTTCGAGAACACCAGATAAATGATTACCGTAGAGCTGTGCTGTCATTTGGCCATGTGAAGTTTTTGGTACAGCTGGTTGTTAGGAGAGATCCTAGAAGACCTGACGACAACAACCATCTAGTGATGCATACAGACTGGCAGCGTATCATGGATGAAACGGGAATATCTGTGGGGAAAAAGCTGAGGTTTGAGATAGTCGAATAAAAAAGTGTAAGAGGAGAAAAAATACACTTTGAAGTTTGTTGACATGATCTTTGAACACCTTTTCAGCCTTGTATAATTTATGTTTTAGTTGACATGTTTGATGGACAAATTTCTTGTTTGGAAACTAACTTAAGAATGAAGTTATGTAGTCTTAGTATATACTTTCAAAACTTTGTGGTTTTACCTCTGCTGATGAAGCAAAATGTATGATGAACCTAAGTTCTGCTGTGCACCAACAGATATTACACAATTCAGTAGAAGATCTATAATACAAGATCTTTAACAGATGATGATCAACAGCTCATAAGGTTTGTTGAAGCACGCTATAACAGTGCTTATCCTTTAACAGATCTTTAACAGTGCTTAGGGGTTAACAGATGTTAGCACGCTATAACAGTGCTTAGCCTCAAACAGATGTTAATGTATCTCAGACCCCAACAGTTTTCCGACTAACCAAAATTGATTAAATTTTCATTCATCAATCTAACAATAATATACAACCCTACTACTTATCTAGTCTATAAATAGCCAAATAAACTCTGCTGATGAACCAAAAGGTCTGTTAAGACAAAGACTGCTGAAGCAAAGGTCTGCTAAAGAGAACCTCTGCTGATGAAGTAAAATGTATGATGAACCTAAGTCCTGCTGTTCACCAACAGATATTACACAATTCAACAGAAGATCTATAATATAAGATCTTTAACAGATGATGATCAACAACTCATAAGGTCTGTTGAAGCACGCTATAACAGTGCTTAGCCTTTAACAGATCTTTAACAGTGCTTAGGGGTTAACAGATGTTAGCACGCTATAACAGTGCTTAGCCTCTAACGGATGTTAATGTATCTCAGACCCCAACAGTTTTCCGACTAACCAATTGATTAAATTTTCATTCATCAATCTAACAATAATATACAACCTTACTACGTATCCAGTACATCAATAGCCAAACAAACTCTGCTGATGAACCAAAAGGTCTGTTAAGACAAAGACTGTTGAAGCAAAGGTCTGCTAAAGAGAACCTCTGCTGATGAAGTTGTCACACCCTGACTTTTGCGGAAGAGTGATTATTGGTGTGACTTTCTTAATACCATAGCATTCAATCATAACAACGCTATATGATAAAAACCAGTAGATGTTCATCCATATATTAAGTTTGAAAATACCACAACATAAATTGTCTGAAACATCGACACCAAATTCAAATTACAAACCACAACAAGTTTTAAGGAGTTCACTAAGACTCGACAAAAGACCTTAAACAAACCCGAGTTTAGAACCATGTATCTCGTCCAGGATTAAGATACATCTCCTAAACTCTGAAGACTTGGATGACATCTTTTATTTATAACGCAGCTTGAAAACATGCAACACCTGCCAGATCCACTTAGTTCCCTGAAATACATGTAATTTGAAAACATCAACAAAAGTTGAGCGAGTTCATGTGTTTGCGTATTAATAAACCTTTAAAGTATGTATGTCTGTATGTATGTCCCTGGTATGTAGCAATAAGGAAAAACAGATCACCAATGGTTTGCAAGGCCAATGGTATGTGTGAAATGGTGCAGGAAAACTCAAACCTAGCGGATTTTGCCACGGCATTAGTATGTGGACATAGTCACCACATGGGCCACCCTGGTCCTTATGGGTGTGGGCTCGCTACACCCAAATAGATCTATCACTCATGTCCCTCGGTCCTACGACGAGGATTAATGGCCTTAAGTGTTATACCCACCTTTTACATGATCAAGCAGTAACCCTCCTTAGCTAACCATACCATGTATAAAACGTTTGTAAATAATTGTAACACGTATTTCACCCCCGAAGTTATAAAACTGAAAACAGTTAAAAGAAAAGGGGGACATGAACTCACAGTTTTGCGTCTTCGGTACTCGTAACTCAAATCTCGTCAGCAAACACGACTACCTACAATGTGCTAATGTCTATTAGACGAACGGGCCGTGCCTTGCCTCAGTATTCACGTTTTTGAGTTACGTTTCTTTTATGTCCTCAATATTATTCCAAGTTATAATTACTTGTTAAAATAGTAATTATTTTAACTTTAAATTATATTTAATTTTGGAATAATTGTTAAACAATATTTTGTAATAATACTTCTCAAGTATTTATACTTATATTTCTTTCCCAAGGATGGGGGTATCTTATACATGTATTTCCGTATGCTTGTATTTGTTAAGTATACTCATACTTGATTATTCCGGAATATTGAATAAATATCCAATATTTATTTCCAAAACACATGTTTTAAGGAATATTAATTAGAAAAATTATTCATAATTTTTCTTTTGGTAAAACTAATTGTAGTTCCAAATTAATATATTTTCAAGTCTCACTTTAGAAAATATATATAAACTTATTTTGTCCAAAAATAATGTATTTCAAGAAAATATATATTTTTCCCAAAAATCATATATCTTCTAAATATTCCAAGAAATATATTTTTACTTCAAAAAATAATATATTTTCTCCTTGTCGAAAATATGATATACTTTGTAATAATAATAAAAATAATACTTTCATTTCTTTTGTATCCAAAATAATATTTATCAAAAATATGGTCACAAATGTAGTTTCTGGAATATTTTGTAAGTTACAGTCTTTCGTTCGGTTTCACAATATTATGTGTGTAACTTATATATTTATTCCTTGTGATTTTTGGTATTATTTTGGATTGTAATTTCTTGGTATTTTGTCAAGTTATATTATTTTAACCATAAAATAATATAACTACTACACAAAGCATACAAATATTCACACACATGTCTTCTAAATATATATATTTATATATATTCTAAATATATCTTTACCCATTTTTATTTATAAAAACCAATCCTCCAATATTAGTATTTTTATTACAAAATCTATGGCAAGGTTTATATTGAAAACTCATGATCAAAATACACTTGTAAATATTGGTTTGAAAATATTTTTCTAAGTGTTTATATTTTTAGAAAATTTTGCCATAGTTTCCCCTAAAAATGGAGGTGTCCATGCTATCAAAGCATATCATTTTCTTAAAAAAAAAAATCATCACAACAATCAACAATCAACCCTAGACAACTTACACTTATCATGTGCCAAAACAATGTTATTTACATAATAATCATGAACTTGAACTTTCGTAAAAACTTGTAGTAACTTGGTAGTGTGTTTAGTAGGTTTAGTTACCCTTTAAAGTGTGTTTACTTCTTTAAAAATCTCATTCTTGGAAGATTTAGGTGTTTACAACTTGTAAACATGTTTTACAAAAACATTTCTTTAAGACATCTTCTTGTTTCATAAGTGTTTATACACTTGTTTTACCACCAAAAATAGTGTTTGTTTATGTAAAAACCAAGTCTATGTAAATCTTGTTATTTAACTTAGTTTCTTTGGAAAACTATTTTTGAAATCATCCAAGTTTATGTCTAATAATCATGTTATATGCTTCATTATTCACAAAATCATCCTCATACTTCAAGTTCATGAAAACATAAAGCATGATGATCTTGGTCTTTCACAAGATCAACACCTTAACTTACTAGATCGTGTGTTTAATCATAATCTAGTAGGTTTCTTATGATGTCTAACATCACTAACACAAATAATCAATCATCAAGAAGCAAATCAACACAAATCAACATGTATTCATATGTTAATAAGCTTATGTTAAAGATTCATGATTATGTTCTTTAGTGTTCTTCAAGATTAACAATGTTCATAATCTTTTAACCATCAAAATATGAAGTAACAAGAGATCATAAGGGCCTTACTACTAGCTCTATGGCTAGGGATGAACACAAGAGGTTGAAGATGATAAATGTGTTGGATAATAGAAAATGGAAGATGTCCTTCAAGATCCAAGACCACCAAGCTTGCTTGTAAACCTTCTTGCACCTTTGTGAGTGTATGGAATGGATGGTCAAGATTGGATGATGATGGTGGTGTTGTGGATGTGGTTCGGCCGAGAGGGAAGCAAGGGAGGGAGAGAGAGGTGAAGGTGAAGTGTGGGTGTGAGAATGAGAGCTCTAGGCCTCCTTATATCCATATTAAGCTTTTAACCAATGTGTATTGTGTTCCTTAAGTACAAAGCATAATCTCTAGAAAATCAAGGGAAGATCAAGGGAAGATTATGGTGGGGCCACACTTTGTGACCGTAAACATAAGGGGGGGTATTAGTTGGTGTTCAATGGTAAGTTAAGTTATCTAGTTAGGATTTAAGTATAATGGTTAGTGTTTATGTGTATTAGGTGTTATAGTGTGTTAGGGTGCTCGAGGATCATAACTAGCTCGGAAACACTAAAACAATGCTTCTAGTAAAATTTTAGTGTTTCGGGTAGTGTCCGGTTGTTCGGTTAGATACTGGTTCGTTAAAGTGTCAAACTATTACGTTTAGTGATCTTTAAGTACCCTTTTGTGACACTTTTAATTCCCGACATTTAGGAAAGCATTCAGGACCTTTTAGTCATATTTTTGCATGTTACAAGCTTATTAAAAAGCTGATTTTTGCTGAATTCAGCACTTTAAGTGGGTTTTAGGCACTTTCCGGCACACAAACTATCACTTAGAAAGGCAGTTTTGTGGTCCTTACTTCCCTACACACCATACTAGTGTAGTACTTAGTCTCTGGCTCACACTGTGTCTCAAAACAACGTCTATCTATGTACTGAACCTCGTCAGCATTTTTCTGAGTCATCCACTAACTGTGCTAACTGTGCTTTGTGCATCATTTATGTTAATATGGTTTGCATGTAATAATGAAGTGACATCATGCAATATGTGATGCACATGTAAGTATGATACAGTAATCAGAAAGCAGTCAAGTATAATTCAGCACAGTCATTAAGCACTAATCATGGTTAATTAAATTGTACAGATACCTGGATTTTTGACGGTTGTCACATTCTCCCCCTGTTAAGAAAATTTCGTCCCGAAATTTTAGTTCTGCTACTAGCTGCAGGGGTGTTGGGGAGCAAATGTGGGTACTTTGCTTTCATGTGATCCTCACTCTCCCAAGTGAACTCTGGGCCGTGTCACGCGTTCCAACGAACCTTGACGAGTTTAACACTACTCCTGCGTGTCTTGTTAACCTTCCAATCAGTAACCTCAACGGGTTCTTCGGTAAAGTGGAGTGTGTCGTCAATGTGAACTTCATCGGCAGGAATGACAACCGTTTCTTGGGTTAGACTCTTTTTCAGATTAGATACATGAAATGTATCATGAACTCCATTCAGTTCTGCGGGTAGATCCAACTTGTAAGCTACAAGACCAATCCTCTCCAGGATTTTGAACGGTCCAATGTATCGCAGGTTCAACTTCCCACGCTTCCCAAAGCGTGCTACACCCTTCCAGGGTGAAACTTTTAATAAAACCATGTCTCCCACTTCAAACTCCAAAGGTTTCCTCCTTTGGTCCGCATAGCTCTTTTGTCGATCACGAGCCGCCTTAATGTGCTCTATGATCTGTATAATCTTGTCTGTCGTCTCTTGAACCAATTCAGGACCAACAAGCTATCTATCACCCGCGTCTACCGAGCATAACGATGATCGACACTTGCGTCCATAGAGAGCTTCAAACGGTGCAGCTTGAATGCTTGCATGGTAACTGTTGTTATATGAGAATTCAACCACAGGTAGATGGGTGTCCCAACTGCCACCCAAGTCCATCATGCAAGCTCACAACATGTCTTCTAGCGTTTGAATCGTTCGTTCGCTCTGGCCATCTGTCTGCGGATGAAAAGCAGTACTTAAATTCAGTTGAGAACCAACGCTTCTTAGAAGGATTGCCAAATCCTTGACACGAATCTTCCGTCTCTATCAGAAATAATCGAGAGAGGCACTCCATGTCATGCAACTATCTCTCTGAGGTACAGCTCAGCAAGCTTACAAGTGTTATCCTTTTCCTTGATTGGCAAAAAGTGTGCAGATTTCGTCAGATGGTCTACGATTACCCAAATCGTATCATGACCTCTGGGTGTCCTTGGTAACTTCGTTATAAAATCCATTGAAATCTATTCCCATTTCCACATGGGTATTTCAGGTTGTTGCAGAAGACCTGAAGGCTTCTGATATTCGGCCTTTACCTTGGCACAAGTCAAACATTTGCCAACATATGTTGCAACACACCTTTTAATCTCAGCCACCAATAAAAATCCTTTAAATCTTGGTACATCTTATCCGATCCTGGATGGATCGAGTACCTTGATTTATGTGCTTCATCAAAGATCACGTCTCGTAGACCACCGAAGAGGGGAACCCAAATTCTTCCCATGAAACACAACGTTCCTTCCTTATTTGGTACTAAATGTTTCTCCATCCCACGGAGATATTCATCCTCAAAATTCTTTTCCTTAAGAGCTTCTATCTACGCGGCACGAATGCGCGACGAGAGGTCCGTTTGTACAATCATTTCCAAAGCCCTAACTCTTATGGGCTTAATTCTCTCTTTCCAACTTAAGGCATCTGCTACGACATTCGCCTTCCCTGGGTGATACTTGATTTCATAATCATAATCGTTTAACAGCTCCACCCATCGGCGCTGTCTCATATTAAGCTCCATTTGATCAAATATGTGCTGTAAACTCTTGTGATCAGTAAAGATCGTACAACGGGTACCATACAAGTAATGTCGCCAGATCTTCAAAGCAAACACCACAGCGCCTAGTTCCAAATCATGTGTGGTGTAGTTCTTCTCATGAATCTTCAACTGGCGTGAAGCATAAGCTATAACCTTCTGACGCTGCATCAATACACAACCTAATCCCTGACGTGAGGCGTCACAATATACCACAAAGTCATTAGTGCCTTCGGGTAGGGATAAGATGGGTGCATCTCAAAGCTTGTTCTTCAACAACTGAAATGCTTCTTCTTACTTGTCTCCCCATTCATACTTTTTGTCTTTCTGAGTAAGGGAGGTCAACGGTTGAGCGATTTTCGAAAAATCCTCAATAAAGCTGCGGTAATATCCTGCCAAACCTAGAAACTGACGGATCTCTGTTGGCGTCTTCGGAGTCTCCCAATTCTTGATTGCCTCGATCTTTGTGGGATCCACATGAATTCCATCTTTGTTAACCACGTGACCAAGGAACTGAACCTCACGCAACCAGACTCACACTTCGAGAACTTTGAGTACAATTTCTCTTCCTTGAGCAGCTCTAAGATAGCTCTTAGATATTGCTCATGTTCTTCCTTCGTTTTTGAATAAATCAAAATATCGTCGATAAACACAATCACAAATTTATCGAGATATGGCTTGCAGACTCTATTCATCAAATCCATAAACACTGCTGGCGCGTTTGTCAAACCAAACGGCATAACTAGGAACTCGTAATGTCCATATCTAGTTTTGAAGGCAGTCTTTGGAATACTCTCCTCTTGAATTCTCAACTGGTGATAACCTGATCAAAGATCGATCTTGGAGTAAAAACTCAAACATTGTAGTTGATCGAAAAGATCATCAATCCTTGGCAAAGGATACCGATTCTTAATTGTCAACTTGTTTAGCTCTCGGTAGTCGATACACATGCGGAAACTACCGTCTTTCTTCTTAACGAACAGAACTAGAGCTCCCCAAGGTGAGAAGCTTGGTCTGATAAATCCCTTTTCCAATAGCTCCTGGAGTTGTGTCGACAACTCTTGCATTTCGGAAGGCGCAAGTCGATAAGGTGCCTTAGCTACAGGCACGGCGCCTGGAACTAAGTCAATGTGAAACTCGACTTGTCTTTGTGGCAGCAATCCTGGCAAGTCTTCGGGAAAGACTTCAGGATATTCTTTCACAACTGGAATGTCTTCTAGCTTTGGCTCAGCGGCTTCCTTGTCCACAATGTGTGCCGAGAAGGCAACACATCCTTTCTGCAAACATCTTCGGGCTTTCAAACAACTAATGATCCTTAAAGGAGTATCATGCTTCTCTCCATGTACTACAATCATTTCTCCATTCGCCATTGGAATGCGAATGATCTTCTCGTGACATACGATCTCTGCTCGGTTGCTTGACAACCAATCCATCCCCACTACCACGTCGAAGCTTCCCAACTCGACTGGCAGAAGATCAAGCATAAACTCGTGCTCCCCAAGCTCTATTACACAACCTCTAATGACTTCATTCGCTTCTACTAGCTTTCCATTAGCTAGTTCTATTGAATACGGAATGTCTAGCTTACTAGCTACCAACCCAAGTATATTCTTAAATTCTTGGGATACAAAACTATAATCGGCACCGGTATCAAATAGTACAGATGCAAAGCGTTGGTTGATAGGGAACGTACCAGTGACCACATTTGGATCTTGGTGAGCTTCCCTCGCTCCTATGTTGAAAACCCTTCCCTAAGCTTGGTTGATTTTCGGGCATTCACGCTTGAAGTGCCCAACATCTCCACAGTTAAAGCAACCTGGTCCCCGACCATTTCCATTACCACCCTGGTTGTTGTTTGCTCCACGGTTTCCACAACCAGCTTGATTCCCAAAATTACCACGATTACCATTACCGCCATTTCCTCTTTGAGGGCGGTTTCCATACCCATTTCCACCACGGTTATTGTTTCCATTGCCATAACCTCTCTGGCCACCACGACCTGTACCAACCCAGCACGTCTCCTTCGAATGACCAACCTTTCCACAAGACTCGCACTTCCTAACTCTGCACTGGCCGGTATGATGGTACTGACATACATCACATTTGGGCAGAGCGCCCATATAACCTTTTCCTTTGTTTTCAACACCAGTCTTGACTTCAGCTGGTGGGCTCACATCCTTCTTCTTGTTAGCACAGCTGGTACCCTTCTTAAAGTTTGAGAACTTTCTTTTGTTCTCACCGGATGACTAAACGTGAGTCTCCTTCTTCTTCTGGTCAGAGATCGAGAACTTGTTCAATCTGATTGCCTCTTCAGTTAGCGCTACACTCAGATCAATAGCCTCGGTGATCGTAGCAGGCTTTGACGTCATTACCATACTCATGATTTGGGGTGCCAATCCCCAAATAAAATGCTCGATGCACTTGAATTCCAGATCAACCATGTATGGTACAACGCGAGATAAGTCGTGAAATCTCTGCACATATTCAGCAATCTTCGGACCATCCATCTTGAGGTTCCAGAATTCAGTTTCTAACTTTTGGATTTCAGCCCTGGAACAGTATTTCTTGCGCATGAGTTCCTTCATTTCATCCCATGTCATCCCTCTTCTCCCAAGGTCTGGACTTGGAGATTCCACCATGATAACGCTCTGTCTAAGAACAATCCAGAGATGTAGGTGACCTGATGCTCCGACGCACACTTGCTCATTCTAATCACAGAATCAGTTTTCTTCGTCTATCTGACAAAAGCTACAGCACCCCCGGTGCCGTCGAAATTCAGAGGCTTGCAGTCTAAGAACTGCTTATAGGTACAGCCTGTGCAAGTAACATCATTCACATAAAGCATTAGCGATCGCACATGGAATATCCAAATGTAACGTAATGTGTCTTTTAGTGACTTAAACATTACCAAGAGGTGGGTTGCTTCCCGAGGTACCTCCGCTATGCTCGGAGCGTAAGGCCTCGTGTTGTGCTATCGCTCATGAAATCCGTTCTTGTAACTCAGCCTCTGTTGTAGGCAGCTGGTTATCTCTTCGAGGAGGCATCTTCTAAAGAAGATTGTATAGGTCAGGTCTTATGCATATAAGTATGTAGTACGTGTATGTAATAACATTTATCAACGCAAGTAAGCACATAACATCCCAATCATAACACAAACAAGTAGTTCAACAATGTATATAATGAGAATATTGCGATTGAGCTTTCATATATCAATGGCCACAATTACAGTTTTACATGTTCTAGAATGTACCATACATCAAAAGGGACTGTAGGGTCACATCACCCTTGTCCAAATCGTCTATCTAACTACAACAGTCATAAAATCAAAAGTGGTCTTCAAAAGGCTTTGCAATCTGGGCTCAATAGCGATACTCTCATCAAAAGTATGCTACCTGCATAAAACCAAAAACCTGCTATGCTGATGGTGGAGGAGGAGGAGGTGGAGGAACGAATAGTAAACTGCGCACATGCGCTAACTCCTCCTCAAGAGCATGAACGCGACGCAACAGATAACTAATCTGCTGCTCCATAGTAAGAAAACGAACGTCAAAATCTGGGTATGGCAGAAGAGGAGCAGGTGGAGTCGCGAACGGTGACTGATAAGTACATGGTGGAGGACGTGGAATCTGTCACACCCCTTTCCGCGGCGGAAGCAGAGGTGTGATCATGAAAGGTTCTCATTGCATACGAAAGGTAAACATACTACATGCTCATGAAAATAACTTCAAATACCATAATTTGAAAACATAAGATAGCGTTTACATCGCGAGTTAGCATAAAACATTGTCTTAAAAAGTTTACAACTTTATTTAAAGACAAACATAAGCGACATCCACGAGCATGGGTAAGACCGCGCGCACATCCACTTCTAGTTACCTGAAATACATGTAAGTTTTGGAAAACGTCAACATAATGTTGGTGTGAATTCATGCAATTTTTGTATTTCACGTTTGTATACTTTGTATGAAAACATAGTTTGTGTCATGTATAAATCAAGTTTTCATATATATAAATCGAGTATCACCACGTACTTATGTATAATTCACGTTTTTCTTGAGTACCCCACGTACTCAAGTATAATTCCCGTTCTCTTGAGTACCCCACGTACTCAAGTATAATTCAAGTTTTTCTTGAGTACCCCACGTACTTCAAGTATAATTCAAGTTTTAGTATGGTATGAATTTTATGTAAATAAAGTATTCCTGTAAGTATCAGGACTGTTAATGGGTTGCAAAGCCATTAACATGTGACACGACATAGGAAGTCACCAAACCTTAGGCATTTAATTGGTATATTCTGAGACACAAAAGCAGTACTCGATACTCGCCCTCACCGAGAGTGTGGCTGCCCGGCACCCGTTAGATCTAACCTTTTGTTCTGCGGTCTAGGTATATTGTTGATTAATGGTGCTTATGTACCCTATTCGTGACACGATTTCTCGTATCGTTTCTCATAACGCATCATACTTGGTACTCGTCCTCACCAAGTGCGCTTCTTACATTCTTATATCTCATCACACTTGGTACTCGTCCTCACCAAGTGCGCTGCTTATATTCTTATATATCATCACACTTGGTACTCGTCCTCACCAAGTGTGCCTCTTGTATTCTTATATCTTGTCACACTTGGTACTCGTCCTCACCAAGTGTGCTTCTTATTATCATACCATTAATAAACATAATAATATTTGTACATGTATTTCACCCCCGAAGTTATAAAAATTAGAAACAGTTAAGAGAAAAGGGGGAGCATGAACTCACAACTTTGCGTTCCTTGCGTCGTAAAACTTCACCGGATTTACTTATAGTGCGTCATGACCTAAATGTGTTTTATTATCGTTAGTCACTAGACTTGCGTCGCACAAGTACAGTCACTCTCTTTTGTATTTGTATTGTTGTGTTAAAAATATTTTATATTTTTAACTATGTATTTTACTTATATTAGTTTCTCAAAATTTAATATAAGTATTTTGTATTTTGCGCTTTGCACCCGAATTATGTATTTTGTCTAAATAGGTTGCATGTGTATTTTTTTTATTTTTACTCGTTACGAGTATCTCCAAGTCATATTATTTTTATTCTAAAAATAATATATTCCTAGTTCACAAAATAATCACATAATTACACAAGCGATAAATATATATTCTAAATATATATTTAACAAGTTTTATTTATGAAAATCCACCTCCGGTATTTGGTAATTTTGTAATAAAAATCATGGTGAAGTTTGTTTGGAAAACAAGTCAAAAATATATTCATAACACTTGTCACTCAAAAATATTCTAAGTGTTATTTTCTGGAAAAATTTCGCCAGAGTTTCCTCTGTAACTGGAGGTGGCCACGCTTACTAGCGTATCATTTTCTTTTCAAAATTCAATCAAAAATTTTCCAATCATCAACAAACAATATTCAAACATTAAACTAGTCAAAGCAAGTATAAATCGCGAACACATGAACTTGTAAGTTATGTGAAAACACGTAGTAATCTTCCAACACTTTTAGTAGATCTTTCTATCTTTAAAAATAAAATCATTATCTCGAAAACTTTATTTTTAAAGAATATGAAGTTTTACAACTTCTAGTCGGTATTTACGAAAATATTTCTTTGTTAAATCCTTTCGTTACACAAGTGTCTACACACTTTTTGGTTCTAAAAAATGTCTTTATTTTGAGAAAGATCCGGCTTTTTAAACATGATTTCATCATACTCTTGGTTCTTCAAAAATACCACTTGTAGATCCGTAGATCTACTAGTTTAGAACTCCATTTCCTAAGAAAAATCGTTTTTACACAAGTTCATGTTTCCGTATGAGAGGGGTTCGTCATCTTGAAACTTTTCTATTTAACATAACACTAGTTCATGTTCCATGAACATGAACTAGCATGGTTAGATGACAATCCATTCCAACACTAGCAATCAACAACATAAAATAATCATAACAAAACAAGATTCATAAGTTTTACACTATTAGTTTCTTTTTATCCACCAAATTCATCTTCTTTACAAGACTTTAAACTTTGATCTCTAGTGTTTATGATTTTTACCCGTTAAACCTCTTATTAACCACTTTAAACAAGATTAAAAGGGTGTTTAGAAATCACTTACAACTAGCACAAGGCTAGGGAAGATTCAAGACGAAAACTAGGTGGTTAATAGTGATGTAGAGAGGTCCTCGCGATTCCGTATGCACCGAGCCTCCTCGTATGAACTCTAACACACTTGTGAGTATATAAAATGGCTTGATCAAAGTTGGAAGGTGAGTGGATGTTGATGGTTGTGTTCGGCCGAGAATATCAAAGAGGGAAAGAAAGTGATTTCTTTGTTCAAGTGTTTGATGTAATTGAAAGTCTTTATCCCTTATTCTTATTTATAAACCATCATATGTTTTTACCCAATATATAAATTGTCATCAAGATACTAGACAATCCTCAAATAAAATATTCAATAATTTGGGTGAGTGTGTCCCCTCATGGGACCGATCGGTTGTAATGGGGGGTAATTGGTTTAATTTGAACTAAATAGTTAGTGCTAGTTTATTTTGTTAGGAATTTAATTTAGTGTATTATGTGTGTTGTAATTTATAACGGGTGTTAGGGTATTCGGGGACCCTAACTAGCTTAGAAAAATAAAAACAATGCTTCTAGCATTATTTTGGTGTTCCGGGTAAAGTCCGGTTGTTCGGTTAGATATTAATCCGTTAAAGTGCTAAATAAACTTTTAGAGTGTCGTTAATATTATTTTTAGTGACACAATTTATTCCCGACACTTGGGGAAGTATTCTGGATAGTAAAACGGAATTTCTGCATGACATTTATGTTGTTAAAAGCTGATTTATTGCTGAATTATACAAAATTCTGCACTTAAAGTGCGTTTCGGGTGCTTTTAGTGCTTATTTTTGCTTTCGCAATGTCTATATATTAAACCCTTGCATGTACTCTTGGGTTTTAATGTACTTTTGTCGTCGGACCTACACCTAGGCCTTAATTCTATTGTCCGACTGCTTTCTGCAGTTCTGTTGACACAGTGTGTCTTACCGGTGAGTTTACTAGTATTTTTGACGCAACGCTCTCGTTTATGCATAAAGCAATATTTTTGTAGTATACAACGTGCATGAATTCACTTGTTTAGCATGTAATCAGTCAATGTTGACATTTAAGCACATAATTGCAGTCATTAAATAATAATTAAAGTGTACGGAAATTACCGGTTTGGTGCCAGTTGTCACAGAATCCTCTCTAGCTCCATGACTCTACGACATAACATCTCCTGCTGAAGCTGCAAGGACAGGAGTAGCTCATCCCTCGTGTAACCAGTGTAGTGGAAGGGATGGTATGGATCAGAGACTAGCATGGTGTTGGGCGGAAACCATATGAGTGGCTAGCCTGATGGTGCAGAAGCAAAATGTGTAGAAGGTGTAAACTGTGGCATGAAAGGAAAGGCTGCTGACACAGGTGGAACATGGCCAGACGGCTGGCTAGACGGTCCTTCCCCTGGACGGGGTGGAGGGATATCCTGTAAGAATGTGATCGGCAAGTCAGTGCGGTGTATATCAGACACGTGTGGGTGAAATGGGGCAATGTCAGCAGGTGCATGTGTAGGTGCAGGTGGGGGAGTAACAGGCTCAACGGAAGGAGGCAAGTCATCGTCATCCTCTATCCACCCATTGCGGGTGAATGCGTAACGGGGATCTATATGGTCAGCAAAAGGAGCATGATCAGCGGCTGCAGGGATCGAATCGGGTACAGATGGTGCAACAACAGGTATGTCAATAGGTACAGGGTCATGCTCAGACAGAGGATCATGAGCAGGTATAGGCTCGGGCGCAAGCATAGGCTCAGGGTCGGCTGGTGCCAGCTCAAGATCAGCGGGTACATCAAAAAGCTGATCATCGGGAATAAAGTCAATCTCATGCTCAGGATCAATGTCAGGATCAAACTCATCATCAAACTCAAAGTCCTGTGGAGGAACAGGTGCGGCAGACATAGCCGTGTCAGAATCAGAATCAGTGGGATAACGCTGCAATCCCAGTGCATACAAAGTAGTAGATGACACAGACTCGAATGAATCAGGACCAGAATGATCAGATGAAATCTCAATGATCGGAATCTCAATAAGCGGAACAACAATGACATCATCGACTGGAGCTCCATCACCCTGGGCACCCTCAGGGGGACCCTCAATAAAAAGATCGATATCATCGTCAGACAAAGCATCAAAAGGCAAATCCTCGAGAGGAAATGTAGCAAGGGGCAAAGGATCAGGGATCGTAACAAGAAATGGATCCTCGACAGGGAAACCATCAGCTAGCGGTGCATCATCGCCGAAATCAGGTAATGCAAAAGGCTGAAAGTCATCATCATCGCTACTCTCAGTGTCAGAAGTGAAAACCTTAGGGTCTGGGACAATCTCGTCGTCCGAAACTATGGCCACAGGGTCTACGGTACCTGACAGCTCACTCTCAGATGAGGACATGGTATCTGTAATCAAAACAATCACAACATATGCACATATATCAACAATCATTAAATAAGCATGCAAGTAGTAACAATGTAAGCATGTATGCATCCTAGTCTTCCCAGACTATCCCACCCAGCCTCTCAGACTGAACCACCTAGTCTCTTAGACTAAACCTCCCAGTTTCTCAAACTGACCTACCCAGTCTCTCAGACCGACCTTCCCAGTCTCTCAGACTGCCCCAGCTAGTCTCTCATACTAACTCCCCAGTCTCTCAGACTGAACTATAAACGAATTCCTTGAAATGTATTTTGTGTCTTTTATTTGTAAAAATGTTTGTTTCCTTGGATCTGGACGTTTTATGTATGCAATGAAAAATATGTTATGAAAACATTTTTGTGAGAGCCCTAATGATCGTAGTCTAGACTCGAGAAAGAATCCTAGTTCGCTACGATCGAAGCTCTGATACCAAGCTGTCACACCCTGACTTTTGCAGAAGCGTGATTATTGGTGTGACTTTCTTAATACCATATCATTCAATCATAACTATGCTATATGATAAAAACCAGTAGATGTTCATCCATATATTAAGTTTGAAAATACCACAACATAAATTGTCTGAAACATCGACACCAAATTCAAATTACAAACCACAACAAGTTTTAAGGAGTTCACTAAGACTCGACAAAAGACCTTAAATAAACCCGAGTTTAGAACCATGTATCTCGTCCAAGATTAAGATACATCTCCTAAACTCTGAAGACTTGGATGACATCTTTTATTTATAATGCAGCTTGAAAACATGCAACACCTGCCAGATCCACTTAGTTCCCTGAAATGCATGTAATTTGAAAACATCAACAAAAGTTGAGCGAGTTCATGTGTTTGCGTATGAATAAACCTTTAAAGTATGTCTGTATGTATGTATGTATGTCCCTGGTATGTAGCAATAAGGAAAAACAGATCACCAATGGTTTGCAAGGCCAATGGTATGTGTGAAATGGTGCAGGAAAACTCAAACCTAGCGGATTTTGCCACGGCATTAGTATGTGGACATAGTCACCACATGGGCCACCCTGGTCCTCATGGGTGTGGGCTCGCTACACCCAAATAGATCTATCACTCATGTCCCTCGGTCCTACGACGAGGATTAATGGCCTTAAGTGTTATACCCACCTGTCACATGATCAAGCAGTAACCCTCCTTAGCTAACCATACCATGTGTAAAACGTTTATAAATAATTGTAACATGTATTTCACCCTCGAACTTATAAAACTGAAAACAGTTAAAAGAAAAGGGGGACATGAACTCACAGTTTTGCGTCTTCGGTACTCGTAACTCAAATCTCGTCAGCAAACACGACTACCTACAATGTGCTAATGTCTATTAGACGAACATGCCGTGCCTTGCCTCAGTATTCACATTTTTTAGTTACGTTTCTTTTATGTCCTCAATATTATTCCAAGTTATAATTACTTGTTAAAATAGTAATTATTTTAACTTTAAATTATATTTAATTTTGGAATAATTGTTAAACAATATTTTGTAATAATACTTCTCAAGTATTTATACTTATATTTCTTTGCCAAGGATGGGGGTATCTTATACATGTATTTCCGTATGCTTGTATTTGTTAAGTATACTCATACTTGATTATTCCGGAATATTGAATAAATATCCAATATTTATTTCCAAAACACATGTTTTAAGGAATATTACTTAGAAAAATTATTCATAATTTTTCTTTTGGTAAAACTAATTGTAGTTCCAAATTAATATATTTTCAAGTCTCACTTTAGAAAATATATATAAACTTATTTTGTCCAAAAATAATGTATTTCAAGAAAATATATATTTTTCCCAAAAATCATATACCTTCTAAATATTCCAAGAAAATATATTTTTACTTTCAAAAATAATATATTTTCTCCTTGTCGAAAATATGATATACTTTGTAATAATAATAAAAATCATACTTTCATTTCTTTTGTATCCAAAATAATATTTATAAAAAATATGCTCACAAATGTAGTTTCCGGAATATTTTGTAAGTTACAGTCTTTCGTTCGGTTTCACAATATTATGTGTGTAACTTATATATTTATTCCTTGTGATTTTTGGTATTATTTTGGATTGTAATTTCTTGGTATTTTGTCAAGTTATATTATTTTAACCCTAAAATAATATAACTACTACACAAAGCATACAAATATTCACACACGTGTCTTCTAAATATATATATTTATATATATTCTAAATATATCTTTACCCATTTTTATTTATAAAAACCAATCCTCCAATATTGGTATTTTTGTTACAAAATCTATGGCAAGGTTTATATTGAAAACTCATGATCAAAATACACTTGTAAATATTGGTTTGAAAATATTTTTCTAAGTGTTTATATTTTTAGAAAATTTTGCCATAGTTTCCCCTAAAAATGGAGGTGTCCATGCTATCAAAGCATATCATTTTCTTAAAAAAAAAAATCATCACAACAATCAACCCTAGACAACTTACACTTATCATGTGCCAAAACAATGCTATTTACATAATAATCATGAACTTCAACTTTCGTAAAAACTTGTAGTAACTTGGTAGTGTGTTTAGTAGGTTTAGTTACCCTTTAAAGTGTGTTTACTTCTTTAAAAATCTCATTCTTGGAAGATTTAGGTGTTTACAACTTGTAAACATGTTTTACAAAAACATTTCTTTATGATATCTTCTTGTTTCATAAGTGTTTATACACTTGTTTTACCACCAAAAATAGTGTTTATTTATGTAAAAACCAAGTCTATGTAAATCTTGTTATTTAACTTAGTTTCTTTGGAAAACTATTTTTGAAATCATCCAAGTTTATGTCTAATAATCATGTTATATGCTTCATTATTCACAAAATCATCCTCATACTTCAAGTTCATGAAAACATAAAGCATGATGATCTTGGTCTTTCACAAGATCACTACCTTAACTTACTAGATCATGTGTTTAATCACAATCTAGTAGGTTTCTTATGATGTCTAACATCACTAACATAAATAATCAATCATCAAGAAGCAAATCAACACAAATCAACATGTATTCATATGTTAATAAGCTTATGTTAAAGATTCATGATTATGTTCTTTAGTGTTCTTCAAGATTAACAATGTTCATCATCTTTTAACCATCAAAATATGAAGTAACAAGAGATCATAAGGGCCTTACTACTAGCTCTATGGCTAGGGATGAACACAAGAGGTTGAAGATGATAAATGTGTTGGATAATAGCAAATGGAAGAGGTCCTTTAAGATCCAAGACCACCAAGCTTGCTTGTAAACCTTCTTGCATCTTTGTGAGTGTATGGAATGGAAGATCAAGGGAAGATTATGGTGGGGCCACACTTTGTGACCATAAACATAAGATCAAGGTAAGTCAAGTTATCTAGTTAGGATTTAAGTGTAATGGTTAGTGTTTATGTGTATTAGGTGTTATATAGTGTGTTAGGGTGCTCGGGGATCATAACTAGCTCGGAAACACTAAAACAATGCTTCTAGTAAAATTTTAGTGTTTCGGGTAGTGTCCGGTTGTTCGGTTAGATACTTGTTCGTTAAAGTGTCAAACTATTCCGTTTAGTGATCTTTAAGTACCCTTTTGTGACACTTTTAATTCCCGACACTTAGGAAAGCATTCAAGACCTTTTAGTCATATTTTTGCATGTTACAAGCTTATTAAAAAGCTGATTTTTGCTGAAATATGCTGAATTCAGCACTTTAAGTGGGTTTTAGGCACTTTTCGGCACATAAACTATCACTTAGAAAGGCAGTTTTGTGGTCCTTACTTCCCTACACACCATACTAGTGTAGTACTTAGTCTCTGGCTCACACTGTGTCTCAAAACAACGTCTGTCTATGTACTGAACCTCGTCAGCATTTTTCTGAGTCATCCGCTAACTGTGCTTTGTGCATCATTTATGTTAATATGGTTTGCATGTAATAATGAAGTGACATCATCCAATGTATGATGCACATGTAAGTATGATACAGTACTCAGAAAGCAGTCAAGTATAATTCAGCACAGTCATTAAGCACTAATCATGGTTAATTAAATTGTACGGATACCTGGATTTTTGACGGTTGTCACAGAAGTAAAATGTATGATTAACCTAAGTCCTGCTGTTCACCAACAGATATTACATAATTCAACAGAAGATCTATAATATAAGATCTTTAACAGATGATGATCAACAGCTCATAAGGTATGTTGAAGCACGCTATAACAGTGCTTAGCCTTTAACAGATCTTTAACAGTGCTTAGGGATTAACAGATGTTAGCACGCTATAACAGTGCTTAGCCTCTAACAGATGTTAATGTATCTCAGACCCCAACAGTTTTCTGACTAAACCTATTGATTAAATTTTCATTCATCAATCTAACAATGATATACAACCTTACTACTTATCCAATCCATCAATAGCCAAACAAACTCTGCTGATGAACCAAAAGGTCTGTTAAGACAAAGACTGCTGAAGCAAAGGTCTGCTAAAGAGAACCTCTGCTGATGAAGTAAAATGTATGATGAACCTAAGTCCTGCTGTTCACCAACAGATATTACACAATTCAACAGAAGATCTATAATATAAGATCTTTAACAGATGATGATCAACAGCTCATAAGGTCTGTTGAAGCACGATATAACAGTGCTTAGCCTTTAACAGATCTTTTAACAGTGCTTAGGGGTTAACAGATGTTTGCACGCTATAACAGTGCTTAGCCTCTTACAGATGTTAATGTATCTCAAACCCCAATAGTTTTCCGACTAACCAATTGATTAAATTTTCATTCATCAATCTAACAATAATATACAACCCTACTACTTATTCAGTCCATCAATATCACCAAAAATGTATATAATGTATAATAACAATATTATAACAATATAACAAACAAAAGGTTAACCATACTTGATATGCAAACCATAGACATTACATATCATTTTCATCATCATAGCCCTTACAAACCAAACTTTTAACCACAGTTTGTTAAAACAACAGTTAACAGACATAAATAAAAACCACAAGGATTCTTAAAAAATAAGTGGTTTCTACTTATCTCTCATAAGAATTGTTTTTTCATAAGCATCTAATTGTTAACCTTAGTCAGCTTCTTCCGGGTTCTTCTCACATTAGTGGATAGCTCACCAACGTTGACAACATCAGCATCTCGAGCCATCCGCTTTCCATTGGGACTTGATCCAGAATCCTTTTCAACTTCAACGGCTGAAGATTCGGCCGTAACAGAGACAGCATCCTTGCAACAGGTCACAAAACAACTATTGATCTCATTTAATAAAATAATGAACTCTTTTTAAACGTACTAAACATACTTTAAAAATAAATGCTCACCCTTGAAGTTCGTTCAGCAGACACCTGGGAAGAGTCTGAAAGGTTAACGTCTTTAACATCAGCTACCTCTTGAGTAACCTAAAGGATCATAATATATGATATCATATAAAAAAGTACATAATCCAGTTTTTAAAACTCAAAAGAAAAATAAATAGATTGAAAGAGTAATTTTATATGCTACCTCATCAGTATTTTCATCACCATTACCATCTCCACCAACCAACTCAGCAATTATTACTGGATCATCACATGTTTTTTGCACAGTATAAACACGATAGTCATTTTTAAGATTGAACTCTGAAACATCAATCTTAAAAGCAGCCTTCTTATCAACCAATCAAAATATCTCATGAGGGAATCCAGTATCATTGGCCTTAACCTGCCTCTCTCTTATGTCACTCACCGCTAATCCAAGAAGCTTCTGAACATCTCTATAAAACATAACAAAAGAAACACTACCACTCTCATCCTGCACCCGCACTTGCACCTTGAACCTGAAATATACACAACTAACTAAGTAAACTGCAAAACTATATTCAAATATCAGTCTTAGAATGTTACTTATATAAATATAACGCTAAATAATCATCGTTGCTTACTTTGTGGTGATCGATGTACATTCAGTTGACATCTGATACAAACAAAAGAAGTCGCAGGCAATCGAAGAATATCATCTGAAACATTTTCAACATTCTGCAAGTATTCACTTTTACCCATCACCTTCTTGAAACACTTACGACAGCCAGCATAAAACCAACCATACTATTCTTGCACAATCTTAATTTTCGCAACCACAACACAAGACATTTCCTGTAAAACCACAAGACACTTCCTGTAAAAACACGCAGGTGACAAACCAAACAAATAACCAAACTATATACAAAGATGTGAAACCTTTTCTATCTCGCTAATCTCATCAACATGTTTCTTCACACCTTCAGTTACAAATTCTTTATGTAATGGAAAAACACTCTGAGACGATAGTATCGTTTGAGAAGTAGAACCACTCCCTTGTCCAAACTCCAGTATATGCCTTTTGAATACCCAAATGATTAGAATTAGTATACGAATGAGATGAAACCAAGTATTTAACTTGAACATCTATATACAATAGAAATTACATTGAGAAATTACCTCCTCCTTAGCTCATCAACTTCATCAATTTCTTCATTCAGAAAAATTCGTGTTGCAAACTTATCACTTTGAATAGTATATTCACCTACATGGAAAAGTATATAGATATTTAATGTATACCTGTCTTTATATTGCCAGTCATAAACAGTATAGTTATGATTTACAGAAAGTAACAAAAATACCTTTCCATTCCTTACACTTTCCATGCTGTATAACAACCATCACATGCTCATGAGGTGGGATTTTAGAAATGAAGTCCTTAATCTGCAGAGCATAATCATTCCACACAGTACACCGCAAAACCTTACCCCTACATGAAAAGAATATTCATATCAAAACAACATTGAACGAATAAAGACAGAAAATCAATCAGGAAAGCTATAACATTTATTAAAGTAGCAAATGAGCCATAAATTAACTACCATATTCACTAAGAATAAACTGTAGACCTCATTTATTACCATGATTCAACATTACATACAAACACTATAAATCTCATTTATTACCATTACCATGATCCCACATTAAATACAAACATTCTTCATCTTATTTATTAACATCATTAAATACATTTAATGATCAGTACATGACTGAACATATAAACAACAACTTACTCCAAATCTTCAATCTTGAAATTCATCTTCTTAGTCTCCTTTGGAGGTCGATCAAAGATTTCAAGATCTCCACAACAAATCACAGATCCAGCAACATCTATATGATCACATTATACAAGAATATAAGTAAAACTCTCTAATATTATACAAGCAAGACATTATTACAAAAATATACACTACCAACACTCAAAGCGTTTAACGCCTCTCCTTGAAGAATATCTTCATAAGCTCTGAAATTGAAACCATACTCAACACCTTGCCAATCTCTCACAGGAGTAACCGTTGTGCATCTATAAAAGTTGATTTTATAACGCTGCACTACTACTTTATATAAATCTTTATTCTCACCAACACCAAATTTCGACAGAATCACAACAGCATCTTCTTGCAGTTGTCCATCAAAAACAGGTATCAGATGACTCTTAATACCTGCTTGAATCTTAGCACCCTGAAGAACATTTAAAGAAAGTATATTCTTAGCATACAACACTACATTTTCTAAAATAATAATAAAACGGAAAAGCAGAGATACAAATTACCTTCTCATCAATAAAGATGATCTCCATCTTGTAACCCTGATTCCATTTTCGAAGAATTCTCACCTTCATGTTCCACATATCCTTCCCAGGATTCAAATCGTTAACAAAACTAAGATTATTATTGTCAACTGATATTGACATGCTTCTAATTCGGAATTCGGATTGTGATTAAATTTCAAATTTCAAAATTAGAGAAGATGAAAGCGTGATGAAATATGAAGAGGGAAATGAGAAGAAAAGCCTTATATAAGAAGGATGATTGACAGGAGTTTCTGAGTGACATGCATTAATTGCTAATTAATTATTCCCATGCATATTTGAATTTGAATTTCCCGATAATTAGCGTTAAACATCTGCTGATCTAAAAGCATCACGGAAGATAACAACAACTGCTGCTGCTAAGTATACGTTTGCCAAAGGAACCAGCTGCTACTTTCTCGTAGATGGGCAGTGGTTTGCCCTTTGGAATGTGGGCCAGAACTTTAACATTTGAAAATACACAAGGCAGTGGTTTGATAGAACATTAAATGTATTTTAAAGTGATTTATATATTAGACTTTATGATGTAATAATGACATAAGAAAAGCATTGTTGGACAGCCTCTCCTGCTGACATATCAGCTTTTCTTATGTCATTGGGATTTCTCCTTTTATAGAAAGTATAGATAGATAGATATGGAAAAAAAAAGAAAAAAAAAAAACCTTTTAACTTTGGGCCAAACTCTAAAAGCCTCTATAATTAGTTTGTAGTAGTTTAAAAAATAGAAGTAAAAAAAATTATTATTTAGGCTTATTTGAATTATATCGAATTTATTCGAGTTTCAAATACGAATTGAATGGAATTCCAAATTGGGCATAAAATTGGACTACGGATTCGAAGCGAATAAATCAAATCTTAATCGAATACGAATTCAATAAAAACATAAAAATAGAAAATTCCGATTGGATTAATTCGAAAATACATTATTTGATTCTATGAACACCCCTACATTAGATATGTGAACATATTCGATGATCTTTAAAAAACCTATTCCTAAAAAAATTGAAATAAAAACACACCTGTTCTCTTCTTCGATTACGGTTCGGAATGGCATGGTGTGTTGCCGGTTATTGTCGTCGGTTCGTATTGCCGGTTCGTATTGCCGGTGTAGGATCTGGCAACTATCATTTTCATCAGGGAGGAGTCCTTGGGGGTAGTGGGTGCGAGGTAATGAAAGATAGTAGGTTTTTTACGTTTGAAAGGGTATTTGTGTCATTTTGCCATAGAAAAGGGAAATATATAATTTAATTTTTTGGGTTGGGTAAATATGTAATTAGGATTTTAAAGTAGGGGATATATGTAATTGCTTACCAAAAGTAATATATGTAATTGCTTACCAAAAGAAACAAAAAAGAAATGAAGCTAATTTAGAGATGTATATGGAAAACCCACAATAACAAGCGATATAGGTTTTTGGTATAATAGATCATTGTTGGTTTGGATGTGATCGTTAAGCGAGATAGGTTTATGGTAATGAATGCCTGATGTTTCTATTTAGATAACCACCTTTGCAAAACACAGTTGCTAGAAACACAATTGACGAAAAACACATTTATCTGAAAATAATCAGAGATAAAATCACCTGGACCAGTTAGGTGGGTGTTGACTGGCTAAGAGGGAGTATGATACGATCTATTCGAAATATCAATTTCATAAATGCTACGAGTTAATTACAGATGATTAATCTCCAAGAAATTTAGTAGACAAAGATGAAAATAGTACAACTTTTATGGATTACTTTTTGCAAAAAAGTAAACAAACCTCAAACCAAACATACTTGCCTTACACTCGACGGGTCCAGTTCAGATTCCTCATCTCGTCATTGTGATGACGGTTCCTCTTGCGAGATCCCGAGTCTCAAGCTACAACCACATGTAAATCGAGTTAGGGCCCGACGCTCAAGTCAATATAATGTATGGCATTGATAGTTATCCATGTAACTTAGAGATATGGAGCATACATATATGTTATAAGAAAAGAGATAGGAAGAGGGAGCCTCAAGTTGAGGAGAGATTAATCTAGTTGTCTCAGGAAGAGAAACTTCCTTTTTGTAACAAGATTCTTGGGCCATAACCCTAATGGGCTGGCCTAAGAATAGGCTTTTCGGAATAGTCCCACTTGAACCAACTAAACATGTTAGGAAAGTCCAAATGGGATCAGGCCCAATTACCATTCTAAGGGACTGAGCCCAGACGGGGACCCTCATCGTCAAGTCATCCCTATTCTATGCCCATTCATTTATGGATGGGCCTAAGACTTATTACGATTCTTGAAAATCTAGACGGGTCTCTTTCCACCCTTTTACTATCACCCATATCTTTCGTGTAAATATAGTCTAAGCCACAATAGGCCAAACTTATCTATTTTGTTAGTCTTGATGTAACCTTGCATTTAACATTTTAAATAACAAGGCGACACCTCAAATGGGGTAGCACAATACCTCGCTTTTACGACGCTATTATGTCTTTCTTGTATAATCATTTGGTCAGGTAACAAGCCGACTTGGTATTAGTCTCTTGCATCGAGTCTTACATTCTAGATTCATCTAGTTTTTTCGACTTCAATCTATGCCTCCTTGAAGGCACTTTAACCAATGTACTCGTTCAAGAGTACTTTTCTCAAGAGCGTCTATGCTATTTAGATTGTTTTTCCATGTCCTTTTCGAGGACATTTCAATCGAGGTACTCATTCAAGTGAAGTTTCTCTAAGAGCATCATCTGTGATGCCTTGTTTACCATGTCATACTTTTCCTTCAGCACCCCTACGAGGGTTTTTTTATCTTGTGTAAGTTGTTAGAGCTTTTCTTGTGTTTGCTTTGTAACTTATCTAGGTTGTTAAAGCTTTCTATAGGTCGTTTTGTAACTCGTTTGATAGCTAGATGTTGCTCAGTAACAACTTTCTTGATTCGTGAACGCTCGAAAAATGGCAATATGGATTTAAATGGTGCCATCTTTGAAAGTTTATCATCTAGCACACAACAAATATTGTGCTTCAGATCAAAATTTGTCGCTTTAGCCTGAAAAGAATAACACTTTAAACACTTAGAAAAACTTTGACGATTTTCAAATTTGGAACGGATGTACCATAAAAACTCAAACGGATGTGACATTATGTACGGATGAGTTTGGTACGAATGAAATTATTTTGGAATGGATCAACACTTTTGGAATGGATGTCTTTCATTCGTGCGAAGAAGACCAAACTGGTGCAGATGAACTACTTCCGTGCGGATGAACTACATCCGTGTGGACGAGGTTCCTCCGTTCCAAACAGTTTAAAATCCAAATTTTCAAAATTGTTGATTTTAACATGTTTTGGACAAATTAATGGTTTCATTAATGTAACACCTCGAAAATTCACGTCCTATAAGGTATTGACACGTGTCATAAGCTTGAACGTGAGAAATTATACTTTAGAGGGACTAAAGTTGACAACCATAGAAAGTATGAGAAAATAAGGGTTCAAAATGTCAACAATGGATAAACATACTTCATAATAACCCTACATGATGTTTATAACATCAAACGAATAAATCATGGATCATACGAAGCTAAAAGTGAGAGATTACAAACTACAGGGGTTAAATATGTCAACATGTTTAAAGATATACCTCTGAGTGACCTTTTGACAAACCCGAAGATTTGTAAATGTAAATTATACTCACTTGAATGCACGATTAAAATTTCATTAAGTATCGTTATCGTATGAGAAAGTTATGACCAAATTCGTATGCGAGGGGTTAAAGTGCAAACATTGAAAGTTAAGACTTTTCGGGTTAACCAGAAGTGTTCAGGGACTTGGCAAAGTGGGTATAAGTCCTAAAGCTCTTGTGGGTAAAAATAAGGGGGTCAAAATGCAAGAAATAACCTTAGTTGCCCCTTCGTGAAGCCAAAGGTCAACCTGCAAAACAAAAGAAAATTTAAAATCTGATTTATTGGGCTAGGCGGCCCGCGTGGGTTTAAGTTTATCTTGAGGCGGCCCGCGTGGGAGCACCAGATGCAGAAAAAACGGACAGCAGCCTGTTTTACGCGATTATGACCTATCCCACCGGTATTTCTCACTTGTGGACGACCCCTAAGCACCCCCTAGCACCTTAGGACACTTGTTGATGATTTGTGGTGTGTTGTAGATCCCAAATGTCAAAAACTTGTGGTAATTAAGGTGCTATATAAGGCCCTTATGTGCAACAATTGTTCATACCTTCACAACTTCAACATCTGATCATTCTGGAGCTTAGGAGCAGATCCAAGACATCCCTACTCGTGCATAGGACCCTTGTAAGTGCCCTTGACCTTCCTCAATTGAGTTCTAGCTTAGTTTTAGCTTAAAAGTCAAACCGTCGTAAGATAGGTTTGACTTAGCGATTAATCGCTAATGGTCCAGCGATTAGTCGAGGTAAAAGTAGGTATAAGTTGGTATTTATGTGGGTAATAAAACCTCAAAAGGGTTTCCCCTGATTCCAACTCTAACCAGGTCAAACGTCGGGTCAAACATACTAGTAAAAAGTCAACAGGATCCTTAAAATGCTATTTTTGCATAAATAACATTATAGATCATATACAACCTGTTTGATCATTGTTATAACTTAGTAATAAATATAAGAACATGTCCAAACATGTTCAACCCGACCATTTCCTGTTTAGACCCGGTTCGGAACCGAAAGTCACATAGTTTGACTTTCACTTTGACTTTCAGTTCTGACCCGTTTAGGCATGTTTTAGAAATGCCTCAGAGCTTTAATTGGATTAGGTTTCATGTTAGAACAACCCTCTATGATTACACACATTGGTTCACTAGTTATCCAATTAATATGCATATTTCCGTTAATTGCTCATATGTTGACCGTTATGCCCTTATTACCTTAAAACATGATTTATGAAAATGTAAAAGTGTAGGAACCTTAGTTACTGATATATAAACTTGTATGCAAAGTTTGACATCAGTTTGACTTATAGATTAAGAGTTATGATCAATATCGCAAAATTAAAGCTTTATGTTAATAAAACGACGTAATTAGCGTATAGCCTAGTTAAGCCTACTTTTTGGTATCAAACTTAATACCCACTGATATAATATATTATTTTGGGATTTTTAAAGATTTTTAATTAATTTTAGGCTGAGCATAACTCGTAGTCGTAGGCTTAATCCGGAAATTGTCGGTTTTGCCCTAACGGGCCATAAAATGAGCTTTACCTATCTAAACAACTCCAAACCTTTTTCTACTGATCACATATGATTAATAAATTATTTTAAGCCTTCTAGAAATATAAAAATATCAGATTTAAGTGTCGAACCCGGAAATGGCCTTTAATCGCCATAATTAGCGTTTTTAACGCATAGTATGTCTTAAAATCATACTGGACATACCCGGGTTGATACCTACTGATATAAGAAGAAAATTATGATATTTTGACAGTAAGCAAAGGTTGATTAACTCAGACTTCGTTTTTGAGCTTTTCGGCTTATGTGAAATTACCAAAATACCCCTACGGGGAATAGTTTGGTTAAAGATGATAAATTTCACATATATGCTTTAGCCTACTGTTATAACTCATCAAATTGAGTATGTTTTCTGTTTACATCAAACCTATAACCCAGTTAAACATTTAAACTCTTTTACAACCTTTAAAATGGCCAAACTACCCCTACGGGGCATAGTTTGTGTTTAAATTCATATCGGGCATAATGAAAGACATCTTCCTGATGTCACAACATATTTAAGGAATAAATTAACTTAGGAAACCTGTATATAGCTCTCATGAATACCCGTCACGCTTCTTACGCGTACGGTTCGGTTTATGTAACAAGTTTACATAAATTAGCCGAAATGGGTCAAACCCTATCGGTTTTATCTCAAAGTCCAGAATGTGTATGAATTACCCATATAAGACAAGTCTCTGAACATGTCGGGTTTAAATCACATTCTATTCCGGTCTTCGCTTAATCATGCGTTTGAACCGTATATTTTCTTAAGACTAACCGGTCTAAGCTTAGGCTTAATTAAAGACCCGTTAGCATTCTAATTAATTATTTATACCATCATTCCAGACTAGATCATTCCGGTAAATGGTACCTACGCTTACTTAAGTGAATACGGCTGAGTTATTAGATTCTTGCTATTTAAGACAGGAGCTAGCTCAGGTAAATACTCTTAACTTATTTTCCCTATACGGGCTTGGAATACGGTATAATGATACCGCTTGGTCGGGTATTGAATGTTTAATCGAATTGTGATTAAATTATTGAGGTAACCCGGTTTAATCTGTATTGTTTGAAATAAAAGCCTTTAGGGGTTAATGACCATGTCCCGGATATCCTTGACATCATTGTGTTATAAAATGGCCACGTCTTAGGTACGGGGTGTAGGCATACACCTGACAGTTACTAAGTAATAACGGTATCTCACTCTTTTGTGGGCCTATACTTGTGGCGTGTCTGTTAATTTGACTCGGTTTCTACATCGGGCCCTGAACGTACAACGAACATGTAAATCTGTATACAAGGTTATAAATATAATTGTTCCAAGTATAAAAGATTAATTTTGCCTCTGTGCATTTTAATCAAAGTGTCAATATATTTTGTGCCAAGTGCATCCAAACCAATTTTCTTAAACTCTTTTCAAATGAGTCGGTTGAGTGTATTTACCAGTGAAAACTGACGTATTTTCCAAAAAGGTTAAGTGACAGGTACTGAACATAATTGGCTGGAAGCTCAGGGCGCTAATAAGGAATCTTGAAAGTTCTAGGCGTCTAAAGTCTGTTGAACAAGTGATATGTTTTAAGATCCGCCTGTGGATCCTTTACTTTCCGTTGTAATATTGAATATTACTTTATATTCGGAAATGTAATGATATTTATCTTTTGCTTCCGCTGTGCATTTATATATTGTGTTGTTTGACTATTATGTTGCCAACTACGTCACGATACTCCCCACCGGGCCCACCGGTGACACGTGGAAAATCGGGGTGTGACAGGTTGGTATCAGAGCCAACACTGAGTGAATTAAACACTAGCCTTTTGTGTTTAATCTCAGTTACACAATTGCACATATCTAAACTTCTGAGTCTAGACTTAACATAGGATTATTCTCAAATCCTAATATGGAAATTTTGCTTCCAAATTTTTATTGGATACGTCGCCAAGCGAGGAAGCTGTAATAAAAATTCTCCACGTCTGGAGCCTTGAAATGCTGAGCTTCGTACCGCGACCAGGATGAGACGTTCAACCCAGGGAGAAAACATTCAGGAATTGAATGAAGAAGAAACTCTTTTGCTGAAGATCGTTTCCTTATTAGTCCTTATAAGGACATAAATATCATTCAGTCCCTCCGAGGACGACATTATTCTTTTGAAGTCCCATTTAGGGCAACCCTATACTGGTTTAAATTTTAAAGGAACGATTAAGTTTAAAATATCATTCCTATATTATAAGATCTACCATTATAATAAAACGGAAAATCTAAAAAGGACAAGACCTAGCCTCGGGTCATATTAAGACCGGCCAAGATGGCAGTTCCTCAATTTAGATTTTGATCCTTAATAACATTCCTTTTGCAAGATATACCATTATAATAAAAGGGCAAAAATCTAAAAGGACAAGACCTAGCTTCGGGTCATATTAAGACCGGCCAAGATGGCAGTTCCTCAATGTAGATTCAGATCCCTATTAACAGTTCAATTTAGAAATTTTCCTGCGTTAAATATTAATAAGAATCTTAAAGGTGAAACCTAGCCTTCGGGCCATTTTAAGGCCGGGCCATGATGGTAAGACCTGTTTAAAAGATTCGAATCCCTGTTAACATCTGTAAATATGTTAACACTCCTGACAGATGTGATTCGTTAGAAATCACACACGTAATTCAGGATTCTTCAAAAGATTCCTAACCCAGTTTAATGATCTCTAAATCCTGGGTTTACATCATCAATTAAAATGATCATATTTTAACCATACTCGGTAATAAAATGCCTACGAGCCTTGCTCATTTCTACATGAGCCAAAATACAGTGGTAGCTATGACTCCCTGTCAGAAAAAGGTAATGAACTAGGTTCAAACCTCAAGGCTTTGATTCTCTGAAATCATAGCTTATAATTTAAAAGTGTCCATGTGACTAGGCTTTGTGCCACCTTAATATCCGTAATGTTTTATAACTAGGATAAATTATAATGCCTCGATTCTCTGAAATCATGGCTTATAAACTAAACTTGTCTACGTGACTAGGCCTTCTGTGCTATTATTAACTTATAAATTAGGATTTTGATAAAGATCCTAAACAACTATATATTTAACAGATTAACTAAAATGTGTATTAAAAACATAGTTAATAAATTGTTTAAAACGATAAGACTATATGAGCTTCCGTATAAACCTTGCCTTATTTTCTTGTGTAGCAATTAAAAACTACATGGCTAGGTCGGAAGAATTGAATAGTCACCCACTGGAAAACCGCGATGATGAAAGGATTAATATAACCCGAGGAGAACTTCGTACATTGATTGATTCAGCTGTATCTAAAGCTGTGAATGAGCAATTCCAGGAGTATAGTGAGACAAATAGTAAAGCCTCATCTGTACCCCACCCTAAATCCATCCCCAAAACTCATTCAGAGCCTGATAACAAGCCGCCCTCAAAGAAAGATGAGTTAAAGAAAGATGACGATCGACATTCATCTAATGAACACAGTGTTCCATCCAAGAGGATAGTGTTCGATAATGAACCGCAGACCAAGTCCTGTACCTACAAATACTTTGTTTCCTGCAAACCCTGGGACTTCACTGGGGATAAAGGGGCAGTTGATTGTATGGTCTGGTTGGATGAAATGGACACAGTTGTCGATATCAGCGGTTGTGCTGAGAGGGATGTAGTGAAGTTTGTATCCCAATCATTCAAGGGAGAGGCGCTAGCGTGGTGGAAGGCTCTCATTCAAGCTGCTGGGAAGATCCCACTTTACAACATGTCATGGGAACAGTTTGTTGCTCTCATTATGGAGAACTACTACCCCCAACATGAGGTCGAAAGAATCGAATCAGATTTCTTATCATTAGTGATGACAAACTTAGATTGTCAAGCATACCTCACCCGTTTCAATACCTTGTCAAGACTGGTTCCTTACCTAGTAACACCAGAACCCAAGAGAATTGCTCGCTTCATTGGAGGTTTAGCCCCAGAAATCAAAGCCAGTGTTAAGGCTTCAAGACCTACTACATTCAGGTCAACGGCAGATCTGTCGCTATCTCTCACACTCGATGTGGTTAGAAACAAGGCTGCCAAAGTCTCGGAAGATGGAAAGCGTAAAAAGGAGGATGAGAATTCCCATCGCTCCGATAGGAAGAGGAACTCTGAAGATAAGAAGAGTTCCGGGTTTAAGAGAGACAGCCAGCAGTCGGGAGAGAAGACCAGGTGCGAAACCTGTAAGAAATACCATCTTGGGAAATGCAGATTTTAGTCTCAGCCTCTACCGTGTGGAATTTGCAAATCTAGGGAACATAAAACCCTGGATTGCAAGAAGTTGAAAGATGCAACCTGTTATGGTTGCAACGAGAAGGGGCATATCAAGACCAACTGCCCTAGGAATCAGAAGAAGCCCGAGTAGGCCAAGAGAACAAACGCAAGAGTTGTCAGGATGAACGCCCAAGAGATGGGGCAGAATAATAATAGTATAATATGTACCTTTCCTTATCAAGCAGTTTACGCAGAAACTTATTTGATACTGGCACGTATAAATATATTATGAATGATAAAGGTTGAGAACTGTTGTCTCCACCTGATTAAGACTCCGGTCATTAATGCCCGGTATAAAGTGACCGATGTTACGTTGAAAATGCTCCAACAAATCCTATATTGATATTTAATATCTATTAGAAATCACTCTTTTCTAATAACCTTATAGCAAACTTTTGGTTGCATGCTTAAGGACTCAATATAGTGATAAAAATCGATTGGTTGCCTTAAAAAATCAAGCCCATATTGTGAGTGATAAGAAGCAATTAATTATCAAGACTCCTTATGAGACAACCCTCGTAATTACACGTATCCGTACGATTAATTAATACTAAACATAAAAAAATGGTGGAACTGGCCGTCCCCGGAATCGAACCTGGGTCTAGGCCGGCCGCACCCTTTCGCGCGCCTAGCCAACTGAGCTAGGTGCCTAGTTTGTGAAAATTTCCATTCTAATTTAATATAAGCACTTGTACAATAAACTTCCTTATCATTTATCAATGATAATTTCTGCTAAGTGTCATGTTTTTAATACAAGCAATAATAAATCTTCATGAACCATAAACTTAGCAAAAAAAAATTTTATTATCATCCACAAAGTATAACTACCAAGGAAACCATAGTAACCGATCCTTATAAATCGGCAAGGAATCCTTCCGAAAATCTAAGAGTACTCTTTCTTCGCATAGAGTACGACAAGATATGTTATTTTAATTATTTTTCCTCATTGATTTTTATCAACTACGAATGCCAAACTATGTTTGATAAAAGTGCTATATGAGGATTGGCGTATCCTAGAGTGTCCCATAGATTGCTTCCATGCCTGATCAGTATGGAGGTTTAATGCATGGAACCCCTGAGATATCCCAATGGTCATATGGTACTAAAGTCGACTAGTAGCATTCAAAGAAGATATCCAGAATAGAATTGTCCAAATACATATTCCCTGGTAAAGAAATATGTGGACTCATAACATAAATGTGTCACTTATTAGACACAAGCGTTGTTGAGTGAACTGGAGCCTGAGATATGGAAATCTCTGTAACCTCCTTGTATCCTGATTATATTCTCCTAAGACTACCCTGTTTACCTCCCAAGAGGCAAGTAGAGTAAGATTAACATCCCGCTTTGGGTTAGAGTGTTGTAAGAACTCCATGTTGATTATGGAATAACCGAAAACCTGATTAAGTAAATTTTAAGATAGGAGATTCATATAGCTTAACTCAATATTCTGAGAGTTTGATGTTGTTAGATAAGAAAGATGGTTTATATTGCTTATGCACTCATTGCCGCAACCCTATTTTAACAACGACTAAGAATAACCATCTCACCTTAAGATAAGCTATTCTATAATAGTTAGGATAAAGGCGTCAAGGCTGCTCCTTGGAGACCTTGTAAAGATGGAATGTCAAACATCTGTTGTTAGGACAATAGATTGGTAAGCTCAAAATTCAGGATCTGAAAGTTGCATTGGAAACAACAAACAAAATCATACAAATTCCTAATCATCTGTAAGTTGCCATTATTAGGCAGAGAATACTTCCTTATTTCGGTAAATCTCGGGCCGAGATTTCTTTTAAGGGGGTGAGGATGTAACACCTCGAAAATTCACGTCCTATAAGGTATTGACACGTGTCATAAGCTTGAACGTGAGAAAGTATACTTTAGAGGGACTAAAGTTGACAACCATAGAAAGTATGAGAAAATAAGGGTTCAAAATGTCAACAATGGATAAACATACTTCATAATAACCCTACATGATGTTTATAACATCAAACGAATAAATCATGGATCATACGAAGCTAAAAGTGAGAGATTACAAACTACAGGGTTAAATATGTCAACATGTTTAAAGATATACCTCTGAGTGACCTTTTGACAAACCCGAAGATTTGGAAATGTAAATTATACTCACTTGAATGCACGATTAAAATTTCATTAAGTATCGTTATCGTATGAGAAAGTTATGACCAAATTCGTATGCGAGGGGTTAAAGTGCAAACATTGAAAGTTAAGACTTTTCGGGTTAACCAGAAGTGTTCAGGGACTTGGCAAAGTGGGTATAAGTCCTAAAGCCCTTGTGGGTAAAAATAAGGGGGTCAAAATGCAAGAAATAACCTTAGTTGCCCCTTCGTGAAGCCAAAGGTCAACCTGCAAAACAAAAGAAAATTTAAAATCTGATTTATTGGGCTAGGCGGCCCGCGTGGGTTTAAGTTTATCTTGAGGCGGCCCGCGTGGGAGCACCAGATGCAGAAAAAACGGACAGCAGCCTGTTTTACGCGATTATGACCTATCCCACCGGTATTTCTCACTTGTGGACGACCCCTAAGCACCCCCTAGCACCTTAGGACACTTGTTGATGATTTGTGGTGTGTTGTAGATCCCAAATGTCAAAAACTTGTGGTAATTAAGGTGCTATATAAGGCCCTTATGTGCAACAATTGTTCATACCTTCACAACTTCAACATCTGATCATTCTGGAGCTTAGGAGCAGATCCAAGACATCCCTACTCGTGCATAGGACCCTTGTAAGTGCCCTTGACCTTCCTCAATTGAGTTCTAGCTTAGTTTTAGCTTAAAAGTCAAACCGTCGTAAGATAGGTTTGACTTAGCGATTAATCGCTAATGGTCCAGCGATTAGTCGAGGTAAAAGTAGGTATAAGTTGGTATTTATGTGGGTAATAAAACCTCAAAAGGGTTTCCCCTGATTCCAACTCTAACCAGGTCAAACGTCGGGTCAAACATACTAGTAAAAAGTCAACAGGATCCTTAAAATGCTATTTTTGCATAAATAACATTATAGATCATATACAACCTGTTTGATCATTGTTATAACTTAGTAATAAGTATAAGAACATGTCCAAACATGTTCAACCCGACCATTTCCTGTTTAGACCCGGTTCGGAACCGAAAGTCACATAGTTTGACTTTCACTTTGACTTTCAGTTCTGACCCGTTTAGGCATGTTTTAGAAATGCCTCAGAGCTTTAATTGGATTAGGTTTCATGTTAGAACAACCCTCTGTGATTACACACCTTGGTTCACTAGTTATCCAATTAATATGCATATTTCCGTTAATTGCTCATATGTTGACCGTTATGCCCTTATTACCTTAAAACATGATTTATGAAAATGTAAAAGTGTAGGAACCTTAGTTACTGATATATAAACTTGTATGCAAAGTTTGACATCAGTTTGACTTATAGATTAAGAGTTATGCTCAATATCGCAAAATTAAAGCTTTATGTTAATAAAACGACGTAATTAGCGTATAGCCTAGTTAAGCCTACTTTTTGGTATCAAACTTAATACCCACTGATATAATATATTATTTTGGGATTTTTAAAGATTTTTAATTAATTTTAGGCTGAGCATAACTCGTAGTCGTAGGCTTAATCCGGAAATTGTCGGTTTTGCCCTAACGGGCCATAAAATGAGCTTTACCTATCTAAACAACTCCAAACCTTTTTCTACTGATCACATATGATTAATAAATTATTTTAAGCCTTCTAGAAATATAAAAATATCAGATTTAAGTGTCGAACCCGGAAATGGCCTTTAATCGCCATAATTAGCGTTTTTAACGCATAGTATGTCTTAAAATCATACTGGACATACCCGGGTTGATACCTACTGATATATGAAGAAAATTATGATATTTTGACAGTAAGCAAAGGTTGATTAACTCAGACTTCGTTTTTGAGCTTTTCGGCTTATGTGAAATTACCAAAATACCCCTACGGGGCATAGTTTGGTTAAAGATGATAAATTTCACATATATGCTTTAGCCTACTGTTATAACTCATCAAATTGAGTATGTTTTCTGTTTACATCAAACCTATAACCCAGTTAAACATTTAAACTCTTTTACAACCTTTAAAATGGCCAAACTACCCCTACGGGGCATAGTTTGTGTTTAAATTCATATCGGGCATAATGAAAGACATCTTCCTGATGTCACAACATATTTAAGGAATAAATTAACTTAGGAAACCTGTATATAGCTCTCATGAATACCCGTCACGCTTCTTACGCGTACGGTTCGGTTTATGTAACAAGTTTACATAAATTAGCCGAAATGGGTCAAACCCTATCGGTTTTATCTCAAAGTCCAGAATGTGTATGAATTACCCATATAAGACAAGTCTCTGAACATGTCGGGTTTAAATCACATTCTATTCCGGTCTTCGCTTAATCATGCGTTTGAACCGTATATTTTCTTAAGACTAACCGGTCTAAGCTTAGGCTTAATTAAAGACCCGTTAGCATTCTAATTAATTATTTATACCATCATTCCAGACTAGATCATTCCGGTAAATGGTACCTACGCTTACTTAAGTGAATACGGCTGAGTTATTAGATTCTTGCTATTTAAGACAGGAGCTAGCTCAGGTAAATACTCTTAACTTATTTTCCCTATACGGGCTTGGAATACGGTATAATGATACCGCTTGGTCGGGTATTGAATGTTTAATCGAATTGTGATTAAATTATTGAGGTAACCCGGTTTAATCTGTATTGTTTGAAATAAAAGCCTTTAGGGGTTAATGACCATGTCCCGGATATCCTTGACATCATTGTGTTATAAAATGGCCACGTCTTAGGTACGGGGTGTAGGCATACACCTGACAGTTACTAAGTAATAACGGTATCTCACTCTTTTGTGGGCCTATACTTGTGGCGTGTCTGTTAATTTGACTCGGTTTCTACATCGGGCCCTGAACGTACAACGAACATGTAAATCTGTATACAAGGTTATAAATATAATTGTTCCAAGTATAAAAGATTAATTTTGCCTCTGTGCATTTTAATCAAAGTGTCAATATATTTTGTGCCAAGTGCATCCAAACCAATTTTCTTAAACTCTTTTCAAATGAGTCGGTTGAGTGTATTTACCAGTGAAAACTGACGTATTTTCCAAAAAGGTTAAGTGACAGGTACTGAACATAATTGGCTGGAAGCTCAGGGCGCTAATAAGGAATCTTGAAAGTTCTAGGCGTCTAAAGTCTGTTGAACAAGTGATATGTTTTAAGATCCGCCTGTGGATCCTTTACTTTCCGTTGTAATATTGAATATTACTTTATATTCGGAAATGTAATGATATTTATCTTTTGCTTCCGCTGTGCATTTATATATTGTGTTGTTTGACTATTATGTTGCCAACTACGTCACGATACTCCCCACCGGGCCCACCGGTGACACGTGGAAAATCGGGGTGTGACAATTAACACCTAAAAGTGTCGATTAACATATTACTAAGTTCAATTTTATGTTTTGTCCATTAAAACATCACAGATCTAAGTTTTTTTAATCTTTATAAGTCCGGAAGTCCAATTTCTGTCCAAATTGTTCATGTTTTAAGTCTTCTATACCTTTCCCATTGAAAGTGTTGTGTAAATCAACACCCCAATATCAAATTTGGCAGCACTTCGTTACTTATCAAGAATTTTTTTCTCTCAACTGACTTTTTGTGAGGATGTGATTTTTTGTGCGACTGAAGTTCTTTTGTACGAAAGAACTATTTATACTCAGCACTTTTCCTGGTCCGTGCAAAGGAGACTCCTTCGTGCGGGTGAGACTCATTCGGATGAAATCTCATTTTTTTCAAATTTCAAAATTTCTAACATTTTAACATTTTTAACAACCCACCAGTTAACCAAGTCCAAGTTAATGACCATGGTTACATGATTAGTCAACCAAGTCCAAATGACCTTGGTTAAACACTTTATGAACAAATTGATGTTTTTCTGTCAATGTTAAGTTCAAACTAATGAACTTGTATTCGTTTCAAAACATTTTTCTATTTCAGGTTAGCTCCCCAACCCGTTGTTCTTCAGATTCTGTTCAGCAGCTTTGGATTTTGAAAATCAGCATTCCATCATCGGTAGTCGAAAATAAGATGAAATAATATCTTTTTGAATTTTCCAAACTTTATGCTAAAATACACTGAAAATCTTTTTGGTTTCTGAAATGAAAACGCTATGTACAAACATATTTACAGACATATTTTTCTGAGTTTGTGTAAGAGGATCATATAAGTTTTTGAGACTAGTCACCAACACCGTTGATCTTTTATAAACTTTAAGTTTTAAACGAGTTCACCTAGATTGTCAGTATTGTTTGTCCACTTAAACCTCTACACATGTTTCAGTTGTTTCAAGATACGGTAATTAAGTGTATTAAAACTTGACTTAACAATGTTCCCCACCTCAGAATATACTCCCATATCAAGATTGCCTAGATTTCATCTTATAGGTGAATATACCTAATTGATATCTGTATCAAGGTTATGCGAGGCCTTGAGAGCTCAGGTTGGTACCACATACAAACAAAGAGGCGAAGGCTCAACTTAGAAAGTGGTGTTCCATATTTGGAATCTTTTGACTGCAATTGTCAGATCTTTTGATGCTTTCAATTTTGATGCAGTTTTTGGGTTTAAAAGCAAAAGTATTCTACAAGTTCTAGGCCATTGCTGATGCAAAATTAGAAGAACTTATATAATAACCTAGATATCAACTAGTTATAAAGACCTAGTATCTCAGAATCTGGCAATCTATCAAACGAAATTACGGTACCAAGACCATACATCCGAGAGATGTTAACCACTAATTAAGAAGTTTCGTTATCTTTATATCTCGAAAACAATTTACTATATGTGCGAAGCCTACTGGCACATCATTAGTGAGATTGTTTAAAAATATTTTTGACTTTACAAATCTTTAGCATGTTGTGACAACCCACTGATGTACTATCATTTCATCTTTTATACACGAAAACTCATTTTTGTCTTTTTTTATGTTCTTGTACTTTTCAAATTTTATATGTTTTTGTATTTTTCACAACATTTCTCCCCCTAAAATCAAAAACATATTTTTTGGGTTTTTGGGATTAAAAAAAGAACTTGAAACAAAAACTTGACGTCCCAATGAGGATTACTTCAAATCACCATCCATCTCAGCTTCACTCTCTTTGTTCCCCCTATGACAAATCCTTCATCCTATTTAATTTCAAAAGATATTAAAACTTTGTTTTATCATACAGTTTTGTATAAAAATCAGCCTTTTGTTCATCTGTGTGGATTTTCTCAATACGTATCAACTTTTTCTCATAACAATCGCGAATAAAATGATGACGTATCTCGATATATTTTGTTTTAGAGTGATAAACCGAATTTTTTGTTATTGAAATAGCAGCCTCGTTATCTACGTATATTGACTTGTCAAGAAATTGCACTCCATAGTCCCTCATATGTTGTTTAATCCAGAGGATTTAAGAAACACGGTTGGAAGTAAAGACGTATTCTACCTCACAGGTCGAATGAAAGACCGTGGTTTGTTTCTTGCATTGCCATGTTACCAAACGTGTGCCAAAGAACTGGAAACCAACAATTATAGATTTAGCATTGATTTTGCAACACCCAAAGTCTGAGAAGCCTTGTAGCTTGAAAACGTCATTGCGTAGGTAGCAGAGGCCGGTGCTTGGACAACCCTTGAGGTATCATAGGATCCTCTTGACGATCATTAAGTGAGATACTCTAGGACTCGACTGGTAGCATGCACAGAGGCATGTCAGATACATTATATCTAGTCGAGAAGCTGTCAAATACATCAAAGACCCGATCATTGAACTGTAGAGCATTTCGTCGATTTTATCTCTGGTAGGATCTGGTCCTATGCCATGATTTAGAGTAAGAGGAATAGACATTGGCGATGTGTCAGACATCTTGAATTTCTCCAGAACGTCGTTCACATACTTTTTCTAATGGATAAAGATCTCGTCAGGTAATTGGTCTACTTGAAGTCCTAGAAAGAACTTCATATCCCCCATTACACTCATCTCGAATTTCTTCTTCATGACAGCTTCAAAGTCTTTGCATAAGGCATCATTCTTCGACCTAAATATAATATCTTCTACGTATATTTGTACGATTAGAATGTGACCGTCTACTTCTTGCATGAAGAGGATGCTGTCCACTGTGCCTCTGACGAAGCTGTTTTGAGGAGATGCTGCGATAGCGTCTCATACCAGGCTCTCAGGGCATGACGTAAATCGTGCAACGCCTTGTCCAGCAGATAGACTTGGTCTTTGTGTATCGGTTCGACAAACCCCGGTGGTTGGCCGACGTACACCTCCTCCTTCACCTTTCCGTACAAGAAGGCATGCATTACATCTAATTCGTACACTTTAAATTCTTTCCAAGATGCGAATGCCAGGAAGATACAAATCGCTTCTCTCACAATTGGAGCGTAGACCTTCGTGAAATCAATTCCCTCTTGCTGATAGAATCCTTGAACAACACGTTGAGCTTTGTTACACACTATCATGCCATGATCATCCTTTTTGCACTTAAAGACCCATTTAGTGTTTATCTTTTTGTGGTCTTCAGGTAGATCGACGAGCTTCCACAAACCCAACTTTTCAAAATATGAGAGTTCTTCTTGCATGGAATTAACTTAGCTTTCCTCCGTCAGTGCTTCCTTATACGTCTTCGTTTTTACCTGCGAAATAAAACATTTAAATGAGAACCTATTTTGTAAAGGAGCCACTTCGGAATAAAAACAACTAAAACCCTTGTTAACTTGATGTTGGTTTTAACACCACTTTGTAAGTCTCCAATTATAAACTCCAACGGATGTTAGGAAAGCGTTCTTGGTATTACTTCATTGGAGACGCTCACTTCTTGTTGTAAGTTTGTAACATTCTGTTTGACATCTTGGTTAACAGCAGAAGTTTCATTCTGAGCACTTGTTCCATCATTCTGAGTGTCGGGTAGACTATGAAACTGAATTTCACCATCATCAGAAGTAGATCTATAATCGTCGTAAGTCGGTTCAGCTTCAGATTCAGAGTTATTAGACTGGTCAAAATTAGAAGCTGATTCATTCACCACTGGTTTGACTGCGGGTTCATTTGTTCCAACTATCTGTGATTCAGAATGTTGAGTACTCAGACCTGCTTCAGCATCGTGTGTACCGATGTATCTCTGTGTGACAACGATTGGTTTTGGAACTTGATCTTGTGATAAAGATTGTTGATGCTGATAGAGCATAGCAAGTTCCTCGTCTGATGGTTCGGCTGGTAGGTTGAACGAATTCCAGAGACCTTCATAGTCAAACAGCCAAGGATCTCCCGGTTTCTGTGTCAGATATGTATATTGACGTGTGTCGGTGTGAGTATATTTTTAGCTCTATTTTAACTCGCCGATTTCAAGCTTTAAATTTATAAAAACACGATATTTTACTATCACTCTACACACGTTAGGGCAAGTGCACCCATCACGGACGTAGTATAGTGATGGCAAGATACCGAGGTCGTCCAAGGACATAAGAGCTTTTAATACCGGCTTATCGTCAACGTCTAATCGAACCAAACTTTGAGAAAAGATTTTTAAACTAATAAAAAGATAAAAACAGAAAATAAAATAAAATAAAAATAGATAGATAAGAAAGAATCACTTAGATCTAACTTATCTTCAATGTACCCTTTTGATGACTTACTTAATTATCTTTCAATAATCCAACCTAGTGGGATTGTATCCTTGCTGACTCAAACCACTAGGTTGAGGGTAACGTCGCCTTGGAAGAGGGGCCTACTACTATAACTAAGATAATCTCTTAAAATGCCCAAAGTGCGGAAATCATCAAAAGGATACATGAAAGATAAGTTGGATCCAAGTGATTCTTTCTTGTCTATCATTTTTATTTTATTTTTATTTTCTGTTTTTATTTTATTTTTATTAGCTTAAAAATATTTTCTCAAAAGTTGGTTCGATTAGACATTGACAATAAGCCGGTACTAAAAGCTCTTATATCCTTGGACGACCTCGGTATCTTGCCATCACTATACTACGTCCGCAATGGGTGTACTTACCCTAAGCGTGTGTGTAGAGTGATAGTAGAATATCGTGTTTTATAAATTTAAAACTTGAAATCGGCGAGTAAAAAGAGCTAAAAATAACTAAAAATATATATATACTCACCCACGCACGTCAATCGTCATTAAGGAAGTTTTGATGAAAAGGTTTAAGCCCTAATCATCAAAGAGTTTTTATAAACTCACATGTATATTCTTACTAAATAAATATGTAAAGATAATAAGTGTATGTTAATATAATTTTTGATAAAAAATATATAGTTTGTATACTTTATTTGGTGTATAATGTTTGTATAATATGTGTATGTATTAGTGCTAGGAATACATACTAAAATATTATGTACAATACACATGAAAAATATACAATTACACCTTAACCCAAAAACCTCACAAATATTCACAAGTATGATGACGGTCGCAAACCTTCGCACACACTTAAAACGCTCACTTATGAGATACCATAAAACAAGCCGCAAACATCGGACGACGAACATCGGACGGCGAATGTAACACCCCAATCGCGTAATACAACAACACGCGGCAGAAATATCGGGGAGTCACGTTACAAATTGCTCACAACTACTGGTACTAAATTGGTTTAATATTGTTAACATTGTTTTACAAACAAAGAATACATGTAATTGTCTTTTGATTTAAGAAGTCTAAGGCCTGGATGCAGTTCTTATGCATTGTATGCTTGAATAATTGAAAACCTGAAACATATGTGAAAAATAGTCAGCATAGAAATGTCGGCGAGTATATAGGTTTTGTTAGCCAAATAAATGGCAAAAAGTTTGGTATTGCAATACTTTGACAACTACGAGAGCTGTCAATTGAAAATGAATCTTGAAGCCAAAGAATGGCAAAAGTTTAGTATTGCAATACATAATCTTGATTGTGAAAACTCGTGGCAAATAGTTTTGTATATGGCAATATGATTATAACTACGTAATTTTTATGCCATTGAAATTGTACATTGTAATCTCGTTGAAATCATTGTAAAACTCGTTAATGTGTTATTAGAAATCCAATCAAGGATTAATAATAACAATACTTGAATTCTGTCAAAACTTGTGTGAGTATTATATAAATCAAATCAATGATTTATAGAAATACTTTAGATATCCTTCTAAGAATCTAACATATGAAGATATGGAAGATTCTACAAGGATTTGGATAATCGAACATTGAATCAATCGTACACAAAATCCTAAAGTGATTCGGATAACGCTACAAGAGTAATAAAATAAGAACACTTATATATAGGAAGTACCAGCGGCGTATCCACCATGTTCTTATTTTATTACACTCGTTTCGTTATCTAAATCACAACTACCACACAAACACATAAATCGTCAACTTGTCACCAACTTGTATACACGCATTAAAGTACACAATGAATCCAAACAAGGACTCCAATATTAGTACTTTAAGCATCCCATGTATGTCTAGCTATAAAGATAGCTAGATACTACAGGGATTCCGGTTCTCGTCACATCGTCTTGTCACATACGTATTAAAGTACACAATGAATCCATACAAGGACTCCAATATTAGTACTTTAACATCCTATAAGAATCAATCTATGAAGATAGATAGATGCTATAAGGATTTGGTTTTTGTCACATTGTCTAGTCAAATACGCATTAAAGTACACAATGAATCCAAACAAGGACTCCAATAGTATCACTTTAAACATCCTACAAGAATCAATCTATGAAGATAAATTGATGCTAAAAGGATTTGGTTTCGGTCACATTCAATCATTGCATCACAACATTCTAAATCCTAATGGTGATTCGGGATAACGCCACGAAGGGTAATACAATAAGCACACTTAAATATAGGAAGTACCAGCGGCGTATCCACCATGTGCTTATTGTATTACTCTAGTTTCGTTATCTAAATCCCCAATAATCTACACATAAACCATAACCATCGTCTTGTAAAGTACTTCTTAAAAATCTGACTATGAAGATAGGAAGATCTAAGACTGTACTTCAAATATCCTATAAGAATCTAACTATGAAGATAGATAGATCTTTTAAGGATTTAGATAAACATCGTATTTGCATAATCGGAATAATACACATAAAAGCACTTAGTAACTACATATATGTCATACATTGGAAAACAAATTGGTTACACATATGAATCACCCCAAAACATTTGAAAACGGTAAAATAGGGGAACTATGTACTCACTTGAGATTGCGTAACAGTCTTGTTCAAATAATATAACAAAGCTCAAAGGATCAAGAGTTCAAGTGTTGAAGTGGTTCCTAGTGTATCGGATACTATGTTAGCGTAACGGGACATAAATCGAGGAATCGGATAGAATGAGGTATTATAAACCAAATGAGTATTATATGATATGGTTTAACAAAGCCTAAATTCTAAATTGAAACCTATCCTAAGTGCTTTTGACCCGTTATGACCCGTTAAGGTAGTTTACGCTACTTTAACACGTCATTTGCGCAAAAGCGCATCCTGATGGTCTAAATAGCCCTATGATAAGTATTATATGCTCTAACATGTTTAATCATGTTGCATAATCAGTTTAGGTGTCAAAACTTTGGTTACATATGCTTAAAATGAAATTATGCGCAAAAATGGCATTTTGGTCATTTTCCTAAGGCATATAAACTACCAATCATACAACTAACTAAACGAAGTGACCATAAGGTATAACCTCGGAAGGTTATTCCCTATACAACTATAGTCACCTAATGTGTTTGGTCGGATCCTAATGATCGACCAAACGGGTCGGGTTCGAAAGTCTAAGCGGATGTTTAGACCGCTTGACTTACGACTCTAAACAAGCACTAAACTAAAAGTGACGAGTTCAAACATGTTTAACTAAGTTATAAAACTGTTTTGATATAAAAAAAATATTTGGATGTCCGGATATGGTCAGAACGCTAAATATGCACGAAAATGCATACTTTCGCAGTTTTGATGCTTTTAGTTCCTGTGATCAAATAAGCGCATTTTCACATACCGAACCCCTCAAAACTTATTCCTAAGTTGTGTTAAGGGTATTTAAGGTATGTATAGCTTATGATCTTGTTTCGGAGCATTCGTCGCTATACGAATTGGCATATTTTCGTAATTTGTCGTAAATAGTCCATGTACTTGTATATTTCTAAGTTATGTAGAGGGTATTTAGGGTATGTGTAGCTCGTGTCCTCGTCCTTGTGTGTATGTTGCGTTAAACGGATTACTTTTAAGCATCGGTTATCGGATTGCTTGCAAAGAAGGAGTTTTTGAAAGCCCGAAATTTTGCACAAGGGTTACAACGAACATCAGACGACACTTTTCATAACCATATATGTATCGACAAAATAACAATGTATGTTTCATCGACGAAACGGACATATCGGCACCTCGAAAAGTTACTACGACGTTTGGACAACTTCGACACAAAAATTATATATGTTAACCAATTATGACGACAAGTCTAAAATAAAATATTTTTAGACACTTAATTTATATATATTAACGACAACAAATAACACTAAGTGTAGTTATAAAAGTTTACTAGTATGTTTATTTAATACTTAGTAAAAGATTACCAAAATTCAAGAACACTAAATTTGAGCTTGTGAACTAATATTGGGCTTTTAAAATTTATATTGGGCTTACATAACATAAATATTAGGCTAGGCCCAATATCCTAAATACATGGGCAATGGCCCATTTCAGTAAACACTTATACAAGCCCAATTAAAATATAAAACTTGGGCTAGGCTCAAATACCACAAAATATGGGCTAGGCCCAATAACATAAAGACTTGTGCTAGGCCCAATTACCATAAAGACATGGGTTAAGCCCAATAACACAAGATGTGGGCTAGGCCCAAAAGAAAATACATGTATATTTAAATAAATATATATTGTAATAATACATTATAAATACGGTATACCTACACGTATAATACGGTATACCCACACGTATAATACAATATACTTACACGTATAAATACGGTATATCACACGTATAGATACGGTATACCTACATGTGTAATACGGTATACCTACATGTATAAATACGGTATACGTGTATGAATAAAACACTCAAGTACATGGTGATGTACTCACATACACTTGTTGAAGTGTACTGACGTGTGCGCGTATATACATATTTTTATAATGAATTTACACACGATTCGGTTTTAAATTTATAAAAGTGATTTATACTTCAACATCAAAACACACACGAAAGGGCAAGTGTACCCCGTCATATATGTAGTAAAGTATCGGTAAGAACCAAGTGTTGATCCAAGGAAGTGGGCGGAGGAATAATACTAAACCTTTTTCATTAAATTACCGGTAGGAAGATAAGTTGTGTGATTTTCTAAAAACTAAAATAAGCATAAACAAATATTTATAAAAACATAATAGACTCCGAATAAGAAAATAGATATATAGCCTTGCTTTATACACAACCTAAGCATGTGAACTAAGTCGGTTTTGTCACTTAAAACATTTGGTCAATTCTTCATTTTCAAGACAATTAGTATCCCTTTCTGGAATCCTAACATGACAATCATTTGGAAAGCTAAAACGATAAACACACTTTAACCACCTAAAATTGTTCTTTAACGTGCAATTGATAAATGTCTATGATAATCCCCTAAAGATAAGTTAGTCATCCGTTAGGAGTTTTCTAACCTCACTTAATCAAGTAAAGTGACACCGATAAACACAATGCAACCACCGAGACAACCATAAACTAGATTAAATCACAACCGAGTTCATTTTACAAATCTTGAACATAAATTCACCAAGATAGCAATTTTGGCCTAAACTACTAACTATGCTAACAATTTATTTCAAGAATTCATAACAACACCATTTAACCCGTTAAGGTCCTTCCGTGAGGGAAAGCCTCTTGATTAACAATAATTATCCCTTATTAACCCACTAACCATTTCTAGTATCATGGTGCAAACATATTAAACAAGTTAACCAAGTTCAAAGTCTACTAATACATGATTAATTAGCTTCTTCTTGCAAATATCTTAACTAACCACATACCAATCATCCAAGATAATTACTTATAATCAAGAATTCAACATCAATAAACAAGGTTGCAAACTAATCATCAAAGATTAACATAGAAAATGCTTCAAAGTGTCATTACAAACATAATTAACATACTAAAGGTTGTAATTAAGCAAGGGATACTAGTGTTTTTGCCCTTAGGCTTACAATAATACATAATCATCAATCTAAATGTTTGAAACATGAACAAAACATGGAAAGATTAAATAATCAAACCATAAACAAGCACAAGATTGAGTATCCGGATAGTAACGGAGCTAATCGGCACAATGTGGCTTGAATCTGGGTGAAAGCTAGTGCCTCCGGAGCCTGTGAATTCGCCAAAAGAGCTCCCAAAAGTCCAGAATTACCAAATGAAAGCTGTTGTCTGTTTTTATAACTTTTTCATCTCGCACGGTCGTGCCATTAAAGTGCACGACCGTTCACTTTTAAAATCCTGTTCACCATACTGTGTGACATCAGCAGATCTTAACCAGTCTTCGTAGTCGCACGACTGTTCCACGGGTCGCACGAGCGTGCATCTCCAATGTTTGGATGGCACGAGCTTCTGAACTGGAGTGCATCTCTGAGCTAGGGCTTTCTGTCGGAAGTGCATGGGAGTGCCTCGAGATGTACGGTCGTTCCACTCAGAGATAGGCTTGCACTCCTGATCTGATCGCATTGGCATGCATTGCTGGGCAGAGCTCTCTTGCCAGATCTGCACGGTCGTGCCATTCATTACACAGCCGTGCCAATTGCCCAGATCTGAATGTTCACAGAATCTTCGCAGCTTTGTCGTTTTGCCCGGAAAGTCCTCGTTTTCATCATCTTCTTGTTTGGCATGCTGTTTTATGCCTGTAAACAAAAGTATACCTGGTTAAGTATCCGATTCAAGGTTTTACGGCCGAAAACGCATAAAATGGGGGTAAAATGGGGGAATAAAGTATGCGTATTTTGGTGAATATCATGTACTCTCACAAGGATGTTGTACACGTACGACATCGTATTAACGATGTTAAAAATAAATATTTTTATCACGCATATCTATGAAAGATATACAATTATATTTGTGTAACAAATATACAGTCTCGAATCAAAGCATACACATAAAACAAATGCCAACATATTACTAAAAATACACAAGTGTTTCAAAAACAAAACGTATATAAAAACGTTTAAGATGAACAACGAGTACAAGGTCTAGAAGAAACCGACGTGTCTAATGAGTTAGAACCTTTGTAGGTTAACCCACGCTTTCGGAACACAGTTGCTAGAACTATTTACGGGACGCAATACTGTATGTTTATGTCCCCCGTTTCTTTAAACGTTTTCGGTTTTACAACTCTTGGGTGGGGGGAAAATACATGTTAACAAGGGTATGGTTAAACTATGGAATGAATTATTGGATCACGTGCGAATAAGCGCTAACTTAGGCACCATTAATCTTTTTAAGGACCAAGGAACAAGGGGTAGATCTATCGGGTACGGGCGAGCCCCACTCACGGTCCTTGTGTGGCCACTTAGAGTGCTTTTGTGTCCCAGTCGAGGCTAATCGACACTTAAATCGTCTACCGGGTTGAGGGCTTCCTATGTCGGAACACATATTAATGTCCTTGCAAAACATTAATGATCATTGAATTCATAGACGCTTTACATACCAGCTTTCAACACTCGAACTTTCAAATGTTTTTGAAATTCATTTGATGCATGAGAATGTAAAACACATGAACTCGCTCAACTTTTGTTGATGTTTTCAAATTTACGTGTATTTCAGGAAACTAAAGGGATCTTGGTGTTGTCGGTTCTTATGAAGCTTTTGGATTAACAAGTTAACGATGTCGTCCTTTTTGAAGGGTTTGGTCCATATATCTCATTTTCAATGGGATATAGGATGCAAAGCCTTGTATTTTAAACTTAAGCCAAACTAGTTTGTTGTAGAAACTTAAAACTTATGTTGTCTTGTACTTAAACAACTTATGGTGTGTAATACTTAACTTGTGTCAATGGATGAACATCGTATGTTTTTAATCATGTAGTTGTTTACTTATATCGTATGCGATGAAAACTAATCAAGTTCACACCGCTCGCTTCCGCTATTGAACAGGTGTGACATCCACCCTCACAAAACGCCATCGTCTCTACCATTACCATCCATCACCGTTAAACCCACCATCACCATCAACATCCACCCACCACTAAGTCCTCGGGAAGGTGAAATGACAAGAATGTCTCATGTGTTCTTAACCAAAAAACTTAAATGGGTTAGAACCAAAGGATGTAATGTGCAAAACTTTGAAACATTAAATATAGAGTAAATTGCCATTTTAGTCCCCGAGGTTTGTCTAAATTTGCCATTTTAGTCCAAATAGTTTTTTTCCCCTCTGGGTCTATGACTTTTTCCTTTTGTTACCATTTTGATCACATACCCTAACTCCGTCCAAAAACCCTAATTTTAGCTAGGGGTATTTTGGGGATTAACTTTATAAATGTTTTCACTTGCAATTTTGATCCATTCTTTTACTCTAGTATATAAACACAATTTACCCTTTTTAAAACCCTATTTCACCATAACCTTCCATCTTCTTTCATCAGATCCTCCAAAATCATCAAGTAATCCTACATAATCACACAGTTCCTCAGTCGACGATTGAAAGCAACAACAATGTGGAATGCCCAACCTCCTGGTTCAACCTTTAATCCCGACGTCGATTATGGTATGTGCTAAAACCCACAAAATTAGTGTAATGGTCCCTTGTTTTGTTCGATTAATGTTGTTTAATAGTGTGTTTTGATGTTGATTTTAGCTGACAAGCCAGACCTTTTCACATTTGAGACACGTCATGGAGGGGAATTGATTGACTTTCCAGAATTTGGGTATGAGGGTAAAGTATCGTATATTGAAAAGGTTAACCCTAACTACTTTTCTTTGATCATATTTAATGATATGATGTGTGAGCTAGGTTACACAGATGATGAACTAGGGGGATTAAGATACAACTTTAGGATTCCAGGAGAATGTTTTGAATTTGGGATAAGATCCTTAATGGGTGATAGTGATGTTATTAGGATGATAAAGTATACTCAAACTAACAAGGTCACTGAGGTGTATGTTGAGCATATTTGGGGTATTAAAAAACAAGCTGATGCTGCAAACTTTGGTGATGAATCACAAGCAGATCCTGCAAACTTAGGTGATTTAACACAAGCTGAAGTTCAGGGTAATGAAAAAGAGGTTAGTCTGTAACATCCGTCAAAATGGGTTTCCAAAATCTGACCCGCTTTAAATTTTGGATCCTAATCGATTAATTCGTTATAATATGGTCATTTAATTATTCATTAGTTTAATTAATTAAATCAATTAAGTTTACAAATAAAAGTTTCATTCTTTTTATTTTTTTTATTAAAATAATCTAGTTAGTTTTGGTTAGATAACAAGTAACCAAGTTAATTAAAGTTAACTAGGTTATATTAGCTAAAATATAAGTTCAAGGGCCTTTGTGTAATAATAGAAACTTGAAATAAATTAAAGTGTAAAAAGGAAATATCAACCGCATGAAATGGGACTCGAACCCGGGTTCCCGCTGTTAACAGACAACACAACAAACCACTCCTCCACAACTCAGCTTTGTTAATATATCATGATCCTTCGATATATATATCCGAGATTCTCGCTGAATTCTTTTTGAAACAGAAATTGTTAACATCGACCAACCTTGTTTCCTTTTCTCATCACCCTGATTTTTCGGTGATCAAATTATGTTTTCGCGTTTCCATACGCAAGTCAATCACGAACAAAGACGAAATCATGTCCCCATTCATCGGTAATTATCATTCTTACCATTTCGATTCGGAAAGTTAACAAAATACGATCCTTTGAAATGTGTATATATAGCATCATCCATCTTGACATTCCTCACACATCTCGACACAACCAACCTCACCCTTTCACTCTCTTTGATTCGATAACCAACCACCGGCGTTCGGATTTTCGTCGGAACATCGCTGGAGAACCGTTTCACCGAAGTTGCGTCGGACTCGAGTTGCCACTGTTCGGGTAATCGCTCTTGATCGTCCTCTTGGATTTACCCAATCTTTTCAAGAAATCCTCATACGCAACCAATATGAGTATACTCGATCCCATTTCTACTTTTTAACACTTTTGGGTGCAACATGTATTCTATAAAAAACACGTAACGTTTGAAACTTATTATATTCACACTCTATCCACATTTAAACACGAAACATTTTGCTGCTTGTTAATCTCATATGCTATGCAAGTCCAACGTGTGAATCTCAATGCCCTTGAGTCTTGGGGTATTGAACAAGTTGATCGTATTGAACAAGTTGATCGTATTAAAAAAGTTGATCGTATTGAACAAGTTGAATGTATTGAACAAGTTGATCGTATTGACCTCCCGCTAGTCTATTGGGAAAGGCAAAGTAGTAACTTGGATCATGTTATTCATGTTGGATATGAGCACGTTAAATTATTTTATTCTACTAATGCTATGTATCAAACTTGTATACTCGCCAACATTTTGTTGATGTTATTTTAATACATGTTGCAGGTTGATGGACGAAGTGATCAAGAAAACAAGCTAGGATGAACCTAGAAACCCATCTAGAATAAACAATGTTTTGAACTATTTTTGATACAATGTTTGAATCTTGTATAACATTTTAGCATTTATGAAATCTGATTAATCTATATTGTCACAATTATTGTTATGATGCTTTTGAGCGATTTGTTCATCTCATCCCATGTTTCCGCCATTGGTTGGGGTGTGACAGATTGGTATCAGAGCCATAACTATAGGGAATTAGGAAAAGTAGGAATGATTTTGCCTAGTCTATATTTTAGGAGCTTTATCCTTTTATGTTGTTTAAAACTACTTTCTTTCTATCTTATTTGCTTCCCTCTATTCTCTTTGGTCTTTTAACATACATGCCTTTCCTAAGGCTAACACAATACACACTTGGAGACTTTGAAAACACTCTTATAACACAATCGAAACGACTCATCAAAATAGGGGTGATTCCCACATTTGGTGATGACTTTCATTCAGCTATACTTTGAATTTTGCATGAAATCTACCCTCAAGTTAGGAGTGATATCCAAACCTTGAAGGGAATTTCCACTTCATATTCTAGTGGACCCTTATCTTTTGATAAGTACCAACCACACTAGGGTACGATGTTATCAAGTTAAAGGTGAAACGCGCATCTTGTTAACTAGTCCCACTCTTCGATTTTCAATCTCGCCAAAGTTTCGATTTTCCCAATCGATTAAGGACGTGTAGTAATTGGAAGGACAAATATCGTTAGTCGCTCCTCGATGAGAGTATTTGTCCATTAAGCCAAAGCACGTTTCCTTAATTCGAAAAGGACTTCGATTTACTTTGGAATAGTCTTATGTTACGTTCCGTGACAATCCGTGTTTTACGTTAAATCTCTTTTATGCTATCTCAATTTTAACATGTTTTACATTTGTACGATATATCATTTTAATCTTGGAGGCACAATACGATTCAAACTTTCCCTTTACAAAATTCGGAATTTATTTCACAACAATCTAATACATGCATGCTAATATGTTATACTGGATTCGTGTCACTGGGTGATTCTTATGTGATGAACTTGTCCTTAACCCACGCCTTAACATGTATAGCACTATGTGTAGTGCTATAGGAGTAGCGCACCACCCGTGAACGAGAGGTCACGTTAAGTCATTCAATTGCGGTACACGATGGGTTGACCTGTTTATTTACATGCCAGTGATACGTTAATCTTGTTTACTAAGTATGTCATGTGGATTGTTCTAAATTTTTATGCTAATACCCATATTCCAAAAAAAAATGGAAGCTTATCATCGAGATAAGAGTGATTTCCTTAACTTGACGATTAGCACCGCTCACTTTTCAACTTCACCAATGAGCTAGGGGTGATTTCCTTACCTCGGAGGTAGTTACCAACTCTTCTTCGTTCTCAATGAAACTTTATATTTGAATGTTACTTTCATTTCAAGCTTGGGGACACGTTACACACTATCTTCGCAGTCTAAAACAAATAATAATATTATCTCGCGAACAAATTAAATTTATGATGCTTTCATTTTACATGTTACACTACGTGAAATTCATGATTATGCTATGTGAAACTAATTGAATCTTTTATACGCTATGTGAAACTATATGCTATGTGATGCATTTATGAAAACAATTTCTTTATGATCAAAAATCAACTATTCTTTCTTTTGAATCTTTAGAAGTCTTCCTTTTAGATTTCGAGGATGAAATCTTCTAAAGTAGAGAAGACTGTAACATCCGTCAAAATGGGTTCCCAAAATCTGACCCGCTTTAAATTTTGGATCCTAATCGTTTAATTCGTTATAATATGGTCATTTAATTATTCATTAGTTTAATTAATTAAATTAATTAAATTTACAAATAAAAGTTTTATTCTATTTATTTTTTTAATAAAATAATCTAGTTAGTTTTGGTTAGATAACAAGTAACCAAGTTAATTAAAGTTAACTAGGTTATTTAGCTAAAATATAAGTTCAAGGGCCTTTCTGTAATAATAGAAACTTGAAATCAATTAAAGTGTAAAAAGGAAATATCAACCGCATGAAACGGGACTCAAACCCGGGTTCTCGCGGTTAACAGACAACACAACAAACCACTCCTCCATAACTCAGCTTTGTTAATATATCATGATCCTTTGATATATATATATATCCGAGATTCTCGCTGAATTCTTTTTGAAACAGAAAATGTTAACATCGACCAACCTGTTTCCTTTTCTCATCACCCTGATTTTTCGGTGATCAAATTATGTTTCCGCGTTTCCATACGCAAGTCAATTACAAACAAAGACGAAATCATGTCCCCATTCATCGATAATTATCATTCTTACCATTTCGATTCGGAAAGTTAACAAAATTCGATTATTTGAAATGTGTATATATAGCATCATCCATCTTGACATTCCTCACACATCTCGACACAACCAACCTCACCCTTCACTCTCTCTGATTCGATAACCAACCACCGGAGTTCGGAGTTTCGTCGGAACATCGCCGGAGAACCGTTTCACCGGAGTTGCGTCGGACTCGAGTAGCCATTGTTCAGGTAATCTGTCATACCCCTATTTTCCACGTGTCACCGGTGGGCCCGGTGGGGAGTATCGTGACGTAGTTGATATCATCATAGTCAAACAACACAATATTTAAATGCACAACGGAAGCAAAAGATAGATTTTTATTTCAACCAAATAAAATGTAATATTAAGTATCACAATACAGTTGAAACAGATCCACAGGCGGATCAAAATAAAGAGGAACTTGTTCAACAGACTTTAAAGGCATCTAAAGCTTGCGAGACTTGAGTAATGACGCCTGGAGTAGCCAGCCTATTTCGTCTAGTACCTGCACTTAGCCTTTTTGGAAAATACGTCAGTTTACACTGGTAAATACAACTTAACAGACTCATTTTAAAAAGAGTTTAAAAATTAGTTTGAATGCACTTCGGCAAAAATATTTTTATAACTTGGGACAATTATTTAAAATAATCTTGTATACAGTTTTACTCATTTGTCGTCCGTTAGGGCCGGTTTGTAGGGCCGGACTTAAGTTAACTGACACACCACAGGTATAATGCCCACAAGGTTGATTCCTTTAAGTGGGATACCCATTTTTACATAATGCATCTGTCAGGTGTACGCCTACACCCCGTGCTTAGGTCGTGGCCATTTCATGAATGATGCCAAGGATATCCGGGACATGGTCATTTAACCCCCAAGGGCCATACACCAAATAATACATATCAAACAGGTTATGTAAATACATCAATCACAATACGATTTAAATGACTACAAACACCCGACCAAGCGGTACTCTTATAGTACCGTATCCCAAGCCCGTATAGGGAAAATAAGTTAAGAGTATTTACCTGAGCAATAGTATAATTCAAATACAGCAAGTGCATGTAGCTTTTACTGGGCTCCTAATCTGGAACGAAGGTTTTTAATAACCTATTAGAACCCTAACGGGTCTTTAATTAAGCTTAGGCTTAGACCGATTAGTTTTTAAAAAGGAAGGAACGGTTCAAACGCATGATAAAGCGAAGACCGGCTTAGAATGTCGTTTTGACCTGACAAGCTTGTATGCTTGTTTAATATGGGTAACTTAAACACATTCTGGGTTTTGAGACAAAAACGATATGGTTTGACCCGTTTCGGCTAATATATGTAAACTAGTTACGTAGACCGATCCGAACGTGAAACATGCGTAACGGGCAACCATAAGAGTCATATGCAAGTTTCTTAAGTTAATATGCCTTAAATATGTTGTGACATCAGAAAGACATCTTCTATTATGCCCCAAATGAATTTAAACTCAAAGTACGCCCCGAAAGGGCATTTTGGTCATTTAAAAGGTTATAAAAGAGTTTAAAAATAATTCTGAGTTTCGGGTCTGATGTAATCAGTAGAAATACTCAATTTATTAAGTTATATCAGTAGTGTATAACTTATATGGGAAATCTATCCTTTATAACCAAACTATGCATCTTAAGGGCATTTTGGTAATTTCACATAGGCTTAAAAGGTCAAAATTGGAAATCTGAGCTTAAGACCTTTGCTTACTGTTAGAATGTAAATATTTACTATAAATATCAGTAGGTATCAAACCTTATATTTATAAAATGGTTTTAATACATACTATGCGTTAAAAACGCTTAAAAAGGCGATTTGGAGCCATTTCCGGGTTTTCAAAGGAAATTTGATATTTTTATTATTCCAGAAGGCTCAAAATACTTTATTTATCATATTAGATCAGTAGAAAAAGGTTTGGGGTCAAAAGGATTTGTAAAACTCATTTTATAGTCCAAAAGGGCAAAACCGACAATTACCGAATCAAGCTTAGAACTCTAAGTTATGCTCAGCCTAAAAATAAATAAAAATCTCAAAAAATCCCAAAATATTATATTACATCAGTGGGTAATAAGTTTGGTATCAAAAATTGGGTTTAGATAGGCTATATGCTAATTGTGCGGTTTATTTACTTAAAAGCTTCTTAATTACGCTAATAAGCATAACTCCTAATCTAGACCTCAAACTGATGTCAAATTTTAGGAACAAGTTTATAAATCAGTAGTGAAGGTTTCTATCCTTTCACTTTAGCAAAAATCATATTTTAAGATGATAAGGGCATAATAGTCAACATTTAAGCATTTAACGGAATCATGCATATGAATCGGATAATTAATGAACCAAGTTGTATAATCTCAGAGGGTTATACTTATAGGTAACTTGGTCCTATTAAAGCTCCAAGGCATTCCTAAATCATGCTCAAACGGGTCAGAACTGAAAGTCAAAGCATAAGTCAAACTATGCGACTTTCGGTCCCGAACCGAGCCTAAACTAAAAATTGTCGAGTTGAACATGTTTAGACATGTTCTTACATTAATTACCAAGTTATATTAATGTCAAAACAGGTTGCATAGCTTCTACATTGCTAATTATGCATTTATTTGAAAATTAGCTTTCTGTTGACTTTTTATAATCAAGTTTGACTCGACAATTGACCTAATTAGAGTGGGAATCAGAGGGTGACCTTTTAAGGGTTTAATGCCCACATAATTACCAACTCATAGGTACTTTCAAAATGAAATTTGACTGGAGCAATTAAGATTAATGACGAAGTCAAACCTTAATTACGACGGTTTGACTAAATGCTAATAAACTAAGCAAAACTGAATTAAAGGAGGTTAAGCATACTTACAATAGTCCTAATCACGACTAATGATCACTATGGATGAGTCTTGAGCTCCAGGAACCTCCAGGAAGTGAGTTGTGAAGTTTACAAGTGAATGAGCAATGAAGAACCCAAATTCATGGCCCTTATATAGGTTTCTTGATGCAATTTGATCATGCCAAACAAGTCTATGAATGAATCCAGATGATTACAAGTGTCCCTAGACCTTTTAAAACCATCAAACAAGCCCCTGAATTCGAATACCATCGTTTTATGGCGGTGTAACCGTTTTAACAGGCAGCTGGAAGTTTTTCTGCATCTGGGACCTGCTTACGGACCGTAAGGGTCCTAACTTACGGTCCGTAAGGACCATGCCAGCACAACACAACTTTCATTTGTTGACAGTTTTGACCCCTGCACTTCCAAACGTGGTTTTACCTTTATTTCTTGCACTTTGGGCCCTCTAACTTGACTTTTAAGGACCTCAATTCATAAACTAACTTTGTTAAGTCCCCGGTTATTCATACGATCACCGAAAAGTCTTAAATTTTTAACGTTGACGCTTTTAACCCCTCGTATACGAATTTGATCATAACTTTCTCATACGGTAACGAAACTTGGTGAAATTTTTATCACACATTCTTGTGAGTATAATTTATCATTACAAAGCTTCGGGTTTGCTAAAAGGTCATTCAGAGGTATACTTTAAACATGTTGACACATTTTATGTCACACCCCGACCACGTAGAACATACAAAACGTGGCGGAAATGTCGGGGAGTGTTGTAACAGAATTAATTGTTTCAAATCCATGGCAATTGAAGTTTCGTTTTATTGATTAAAAGTGTTACAATGTCTTAACAAACAAGGAAATACATCATAATTAACTAGTCTTGCATCTTTTATTGTCACTAAAGCCCAAGTCTGCCTATGTGTATCTTGATCATCTTATGCAACAGTTCCTGAAAAACACATGTGAAAATAGGTACGTCAGCATAAAAATGCCTGTGAGATACATAGGTTTTGTGAAAATAGGTTTCATGACTTATGTTTGAGAAAATGTTTAGTCATGAACCTTGTAATTTGCTTTGTTTTGTAAATCATTTGAAAAACAATGAGATCAGATGATATGTATAAATAAGTGAATAATGTATGGTTAAATGAATAACCATTTAAGATGAGTTTGTATAAGATAAGTTGTTTGTAAAACAATGTCTTGTGAAAAGTATGTTATTTGTATAAAATGTTCTATGTATCAAACTGAAATGATTCAAATAACGCTACGACATGTAATACCATACAAACACTTATATATAGGAAGTACCAGCGGCGTATCCACCATGTTTGTATCATATTACACACGCATCGTTACTTAATCACTTAATCAAACCAAACCACCAATATAGAATGTCTATGTTTAACGATTGAAGAAATGTTTATGTATGGTAAGTAATGTAAAGTTAAACGAATAACCTTATAGTAGCATATAAAAAGTATACTTTGGATTTGTAAGTAACATATTAAACTATGTTTTGGTTTCATAAGTAACATATCAAAATATGCTTTGGATGTGATAAATAACATATTAAACTATGTTTTGGTTTAGTAAGTAACATATCAAAATATGCTTTGGATGTGATAAATAACATATTAAACTATGTTTTAGTTTAGTAAATAACATATCAAAATATGCTTTGGATGATTAATAAAATAAATATGTTGGTTTTGTACAATACCACACATGAGAGTATATCAAAATATACTTTAATAGTGTGATTTAAGAATTCATTCAGACCTGGTGCATCAAAATACACCTTTGAGACTATAAGGATACCACAAAGGCAATCCCTATTTGGATGGAGCAACAAATTGGTTTCAGACATTCCATGCCAACAGGAATGGGGTGTCAAATCCTATAGCGCTATATCATACTAACAATCGATCTGGTGAACATAAAATAAGTACAATTCAACCATTTATTTTATGTTTTTAGAGAAATCAGTGTTAAAAACCATAGATAGTCATTTAGTTTGTCAAAAGATAAGTAATAACTTGTATGATCAAATGTCAAAATGTAAGTATGTGATGAAATCAGCTGTACTAAGTAATGCACACAATGGGCACACGTAGCATGAAATGTAATGTAAAATGATGTACCAAGAATGCTAAGTTAACATACGAAGCAGAAAAGTCATGTAAATCAATGTACTAATAGTGTACTAATGAACATAACCAGTATATGATGTGAAAACAGGAAAGCACGAAAGTAACAAGTAGGCACATGTGTTCCACCCCAAAATGTTTGGAAAACAGTAAAAGAGGGGTCTATGTACTCACCTGAGATTGCTCAGTAGTTCTGGAGTAACAACTAAACAATGCTAGAGATCGCGGATATCAAACGTCACGAAGGGTCCCCGAATGCTAATCCCGATCCAAGAACTCAGGTATGAAACAATGGTTTCAACTTAGAGCTCTCAAATCAGAATTCTTGTAAGAAATGAGGTTGGGGTGGATGGGTATTTATAGGAATACCCGAACCGTTAGGATCGTTTCATGGAAACCGTGCCTAGATCTCACCCGTACACTTGTCGAGATGTTATGGTGACTAAATTGGCCACTCACCATAGGGTATCAACATGTGGCAAGGGATTAAGGAGTGGAGAACAGCTGTAAACAGCTGTCGATACATCGAATCCGGTCCCGAAAATGCGAAAAATGAGTTTTCTGCATGTTTCTGCCCCAGACTAGGCAGTCGCGTAGCGCGACGGTGAGGGCCTAGGCAGTCGCGCTACGCCACTGACCCCCCAGTTTCAGAAAAGTTTCAAAAGTGGCAGGAATGGTCCCTGCACGTGTTTAAGGCCTTTTTCGATGCGTTTGAACCCCGTTAACCTCATTTCAAGGCTCTAAAATGAAGTTAAAGTATAGGGAACTCAAAACATACTCAAAAATATGCCGGATGATGGTTCGTTTGGTCGTACGAACGCGATGTTCGCTTAATTACGACGGAATGCGCATAAGCGCGAAAAACGAACCAAATGACGCGACGAATGGATTTTTCTTATGGCGAACACTAAAATATAATGTAGTCATGCTCACATAAATTTTTGGATGTCCAGATGTATTCAGAACGTAAGTTATGCGCGAAAATGCAAACTTGTGCACTTTTTGACACTTTTAGTCCCTGAATGACCCAAAAGTTTATTTTAGCATACCGAACACCTCAAAGCCTATTTCTAAGCTATGTGAAGGGTATTTATGGTATGTTTAACTTATGGTCATGCTCCGGAATGTCTGTTACAGTTCAAATTGGCATACTTTCGCAGTTTGTCAACTTTAGTCCCTGTAAGCGATTTAACTAGATTTTGCCATACCAAAGCCTTCAAAACTTATATCTAAGTTATGTAAAGGTTATTTAAGGTATGTTAAACCTATTTCACTATTCCGGAGTGTTTGTTGCATTAAACTGGTTATATTTACGCATTAGTGCGCGTATAACCTTCCAGAAAGCGATTTAGAGTTTGAAATCGAACAAGAGTTGATATGTGCACAAGATACACATATTTATACAAATCCAAAGTATGAAATACAATATTTCATTGGTTTGGCATTTGTTTGATGGTCGAAATGACACAGGTGTTACAGTCTCCCCTACTTTAGGAAATTTCGTCCCGAAATTTAGTTTTAGAGGAAACTTGTGGAGACAGCTGTGCCGGTTTTGCCTTCAGACAAATCCATTGAGCCCTTAAGTAAAACTCTGGGCCATGTTAGGATTCTTAGCAAAGATGTCAACCCTCAAATTGAAGTCATTGTAGTAACAAATCATGGAGTTTTGAACTATAGACAGGAGAACAGTTCCCGTGAAGAATTATCATAGGAAACTTGTGTGTGCTTGAAATCAGAATTGGGTAGTGTGAGAATAAATGACATTGGTCAAAGTCCAAGACTTCTCCCGTATCATTACTCTTGCCACTGTTGGTCTTAACACATGACAAAACTTCCTGTGGTTCCTATGCACTGAACTCCATAATTATGTAGGCCTCCATAATTACGTAGTTCCTTGCACCGTCCGCACAGTTTATTTCATAATGCGTATGGGGAAAAATCAATTGAATAAACATAAAGCGACCTGACTAGACCACAAAAGGGTCCTTTTAATTTGATCTACGAACGATCTTTTTAACTAGATCAACATATGATCTTCTTAACTAAACCGTCGTATGATCTCCTTAAATAGACCACTTAAGGGATCTTTGTATTTATATCATCACATGATATTTTTGATCAGATTTTCAAAATCAGTCTGTTTAACCAGACCATTCAAGAGGTCCAGTTTTAGAATAGTACTTTAAAACCCAAGGGACTTAACTACAACGTAGAAGTCCATTAAGGATTTAAGATAGTACCTTTTTGGAATATCCTACTACGAATCCTTCATATGAGATATGGAAGATTCTACGAGGATTTGGATGGATCACATAAAACACAAAACACATAAGAACATAATCACATAATTGTTTAACTTGATCTTTACTTTGTTATCTTTGGACACGGATATTTAAAGCACACCAGGAATCCAATCCGTGGATTCCATGCGGCACTTAAATCATTAGAATCTAACTATGAAGATAGGAAGATCTAAATAAGAATTCGGCTTTGTCCTTATTGAATCGTAATGTACGTATTGAATCATACAAAGAATTCAATTAAGGGCCCCGATTTGAGTGATATTCATCCACAAGGATCTGATTATAAGGATAGAAAGATCCTTCATGGATTTTGGAATTTGTGTAACGAGAGGTGATTCGACACCTTGCACTAGGCGTGTTTAAGTCGATACACAAGGTAGAAAATTCATGAGGTTGAGACGCTAGATATGCCAAGGCGACATATGAAGCAGAACTTGAAGGTTAAGCAGCAACAGGGTTTTCAACTGCTTTGCTTTGAATAGCAAAGCGACACATGTTAACCAAATGTCTCCATCGTCCACCGTGGGTACATTTGAAACAAGATATTTGATTTGAATAATGACGATGGCATTGATTGCACCAAGGAGCAGTTCCCTTATACAGCTTCATCCCTGAGACGAGTCACGGTGATAGCTAAATCAACGGCCTTCTGGTAGTATGACGCCTAATTGATGGATAATTGCAGCACCTAGTTCGGACATTGTTGTTGCAACGTAGAGGCACCATGTAGAAAATGGAAGACATGGGAGGAAACAAGCGAAAGATAGTCAAAAGAAAATGACAAGGCATGTAGATTGTGACCATTTGTTTGTTACCAAAGGCAAACAAATGAGACATTGACTAATCAAAGTAAGCGGATCAATATAATGTATCGCGAAGACATGCTCGCCTATAAGTGAACACTCATCCCAAGAATTCCCAGGTAAGCACAACTGGTCTCGCGTCTGATGAGATGTATACGAAGTGCTTGCCTAGACAGAAAACCCAGAATACAGGCATTCACCCTTCCAGTTTGCACGTGTTCACATTATTAGAAACCCAAAACCTTGACGAGATTTTTGAAAATTCAAAGGGGTTCAAAACCGTATAACAGAGGGTTCAAAACCTTACAATAGAGGGTTCAAAACCTTGTAATAAATCATCCTAGAACAGATGATTAGTTTTCAAAGCGGTTTTGAAATTTATGTTCTTGTTGTGGTCGTCGCCTAAGGATAGGTGACGGTATTGTTTTATGACTAAACGCAAGTAAACTCGCGTTAGGGTCCTAAGAAGGTTATAGACTAGGTCAAAGCATTACTAATAACCTAATTCCCTATAACCATTGGCTCTGATACCATCTTTTCTGTCACACCCCGACCACGTAGAACATACAAAACGTGGCGGAAATGTCGGGGAGTGTTGTAACAGAATTAATTGTTTCAAATCCATGGCAATTGAAGTTTCGTTTTATTGATTAAAAGTGTTACAATGTCTTAACAAACAAGGAAATACATCATAATTAACTAGTCTTGCATCTTTTATTGTCACTAAAGCCCAAGTCTGCCTATGTGTATCTTGATCATCTTATGCAACAGTTCCTGAAAAACACATGTGAAAATAGGTACGTCAGCATAAAAATGCCTGTGAGATACATAGGTTTTGTGAAAATAGGTTTCATGACTTATGTTTGAGAAAATGTTTAGTCATGAACCTTGTAATTTGCTTTGTTTTGTAAATCATTTGAAAAACAATGAGATCAGATGATATGTATAAATAAGTGAATAATGTATGGTTAAATGAATAACCATTTAAGATGAGTTTGTATAAGATAAGTTGTTTGTAAAACAATGTCTTGTGAAAAGTATGTTATTTGTATAAAATGTTCTATGTATCAAACTGAAATGATTCAAATAACGCTACGACATGTAATACCATACAAACACTTATATATAGGAAGTACCAGCGGCGTATCCACCATGTTTGTATCATATTACACACGCATCGTTACTTAATCACTTAATCAAACCAAACCACCAATATAGAATGTCTATGTTTAACGATTGAAGAAATGTTTATGTATGGTAAGTAATGTAAAGTTAAACGAATAACCTTATAGTAGCATATAAAAAGTATACTTTGGATTTGTAAGTAACATATTAAACTATGTTTTGGTTTCATAAGTAACATATCAAAATATGCTTTGGATGTGATAAATAACATATTAAACTATGTTTTGGTTTAGTAAGTAACATATCAAAATATGCTTTGGATGTGATAAATAACATATTAAACTATGTTTTAGTTTAGTAAATAACATATCAAAATATGCTTTGGATGATTAATAAAATAAATATGTTGGTTTTGTACAATACCACACATGAGAGTATATCAAAATATACTTTAATAGTGTGATTTAAGAATTCATTCAGACCTGGTGCATCAAAATACACCTTTGAGACTATAAGGATACCACAAAGGCAATCCCTATTTGGATGGAGCAACAAATTGGTTTCAGACATTCCATGCCAACAGGAATGGGGTGTCAAATCCTATAGCGCTATATCATACTAACAATCGATCTGGTGAACATAAAATAAGTACAATTCAACCATTTATTTTATGTTTTTAGAGAAATCAGTGTTAAAAACCATAGATAGTCATTTAGTTTGTCAAAAGATAAGTAATAACTTGTATGATCAAATGTCAAAATGTAAGTATGTGATGAAATCAGCTGTACTAAGTAATGCACACAATGGGCACACGTAGCATGAAATGTAATGTAAAATGATGTACCAAGAATGCTAAGTTAACATACGAAGCAGAAAAGTCATGTAAATCAATGTACTAATAGTGTACTAATGAACATAACCAGTATATGATGTGAAAACAGGAAAGCACGAAAGTAACAAGTAGGCACATGTGTTCCACCCCAAAATGTTTGGAAAACAGTAAAAGAGGGGTCTATGTACTCACCTGAGATTGCTCAGTAGTTCTGGAGTAACAACTAAACAATGCTAGAGATCGCGGATATCAAACGTCACGAAGGGTCCCCGAATGCTAATCCCGATCCAAGAACTCAGGTATGAAACAATGGTTTCAACTTAGAGCTCTCAAATCAGAATTCTTGTAAGAAATGAGGTTGGGGTGGATGGGTATTTATAGGAATACCCGAACCGTTAGGATCGTTTCATGGAAACCGTGCCTAGATCTCACCCGTACACTTGTCGAGATGTTATGGTGACTAAATTGGCCACTCACCATAGGGTATCAACATGTGGCAAGGGATTAAGGAGTGGAGAACAGCTGTAAACAGCTGTCGATACATCGAATCCGGTCCCGAAAATGCGAAAAATGAGTTTTCTGCATGTTTCTGCCCCAGACTAGGCAGTCGCGTAGCGCGACGGTGAGGGCCTAGGCAGTCGCGCTACGCCACTGACCCCCCAGTTTCAGAAAAGTTTCAAAAGTGGCAGGAATGGTCCCTGCACGTGTTTAAGGCCTTTTTCGATGCGTTTGAACCCCGTTAACCTCATTTCAAGGCTCTAAAATGAAGTTAAAGTATAGGGAACTCAAAACATACTCAAAAATATGCCGGATGATGGTTCGTTTGGTCGTACGAACGCGATGTTCGCTTAATTACGACGGAATGCGCATAAGCGCGAAAAACGAACCAAATGACGCGACGAATGGATTTTTCTTATGGCGAACACTAAAATATAATGTAGTCATGCTCACATAAATTTTTGGATGTCCAGATGTATTCAGAACGTAAGTTATGCGCGAAAATGCAAACTTGTGCACTTTTTGACACTTTTAGTCCCTGAATGACCCAAAAGTTTATTTTAGCATACCGAACACCTCAAAGCCTATTTCTAAGCTATGTGAAGGGTATTTATGGTATGTTTAACTTATGGTCATGCTCCGGAATGTCTGTTACAGTTCAAATTGGCATACTTTCGCAGTTTGTCAACTTTAGTCCCTGTAAGCGATTTAACTAGATTTTGCCATACCAAAGCCTTCAAAACTTATATCTAAGTTATGTAAAGGTTATTTAAGGTATGTTAAACCTATTTCACTATTCCGGAGTGTTTGTTGCATTAAACTGGTTATATTTACGCATTAGTGCGCGTATAACCTTCCAGAAAGCGATTTAGAGTTTGAAATCGAACAAGAGTTGATATGTGCACAAGATACACATATTTATACAAATCCAAAGTATGAAATACAATATTTCATTGGTTTGGCATTTGTTTGATGGTCGAAATGACACAGGTGTTACATTTTACCCCTGTAGTTTGTAATTCCTCACTTTCTTTCCCAATTAGCTTCGTATGATCCATGATTTATTCGTTTAAGGTTTTAAACATCATGTAGGGTTATTGTAAAGTATATTTATCCATTGTTGACATTTTGAATCCTTTTATTCACATAGTTCCCTTGTTTGTCAACTTTGGTCCCTTTAACTTAATTCTTTATACGTTTAAAGTCCGTGACACGTGTCAATACATTATTGGACATGAATTTTCGAGGTGTTACATAATCGCTCTTGATCGTCCTATTGGATTTACCCAATCTTTACAAGAAATCCTCATACGCAACCAATGTGAGTCTACTCGATCCCATTTCTACTTTTTAACACTTTTGGGTGCAACATGTATTCAATACAAAAACACGCAACGTTTGAAACTTATTATATTCACACTCTATCCACATTTAAACACGAAACATTTTGCTGCTTGTTAATCTCATATGCTATGCAAGTCCAACGTGTGAATCTCAATGCCCTTAAGTCTTGGGGTATTGAACAAGTTGATCGTATTGAACAAGTGAACGTGTTAACATCCCGCTAGTCTATTGGGAAAGGCAAAGTAGTAACTTGGATCATGTTATTCATGTTGGATATGAGCACGTTAAATTATTTTATTCTACTAATGCTATGTATCAAACTTGTATACTCGCCAACATTTTGTTTATGTTATTTTAATACATGTTGCAGGTTGATGGACGAAGTGATGAAGAAAACAAGCTAGGATGAACCTAGAAACCCATCTAGAATAAACAATGTTTTGAACTATTTTTAATACAATGTTTGAATCTTGTATGACATTTTAGCATTTATGAAATTTGATTTAATCTATATTGTCACAATAGTGTTATGATGCTTTTAAGCGATTTGTTCGTCTCATCCCGATGTTTTCGCCATCGGTTGGGGTGTGACAAGTGCAGTAAATGTAAGCTCTGACTCTAATTCAGATGAAAATGCTAATGTTGTAGATGATGAACAGAGCAAAGAAACTGAGGTAACAAATGCAAAGTTTATTGATCCTGATGGTGGTGATGATCCTGATTACAGTGGTAATGAGGATGAGGATAAGGGTAGTGATGAAAGTGAGGAGGGTAGTGATAAAGGTGAGGACAGTGATAAGGTGAGGATAGTGAGGATCCTGATTTCATAGTAGATGAGGAATACTTAGATGTTGATGTTGATATGGATCAGGTTGAGTTTAGAGCTGAGGTAGAATTTGATATCAGTGATCATGAAGGGGAGGATCAGGATGAGCAAGAAGTTGATGACTTTGACTTAGATAATTTTGATAGTCTTATTGATGAAGACCATATAAGTGTTAGAGATAGAGCAGTTAGGGGTATAAGGAAGAAGAATCACTTTGATTTTCTGACATTATGGTTAGTGCCGACACGTACAAAGGGGGCTCAGCCCAATAGACGAACCCACAACTTTTCCTGGCCGATTGCAACAATGAAACCGGCGACCTGGATTTTGTGAGGTCCTCGAGGTGCGAATCTTGGTTTCAGACCCACAAATGCAATATACCATGATGAATCCAAGTCAAGATCAAAATTTGATCAAAACCCACTAAAATTAGGGTTCTATTTGAACAAGGGATGGATGATAAACGACTCATGTGTGAAAAGGAAGAAGAATCACTTTGATTTTCTGACATTATAGAGCAGTTAGGGGTATAAGGAAGAAGAATCACTTTGATTTTCTGACATTATGGTTAGTGCTGACACGTACAAAGGGGGCTCAGCCCAACAGACGAACCCACAACTTTTCCTGGCTGATTGCAACAATGAAACCGGCGACCTGGATTTTGTGAGGTCCTCGAGGTGCGAATCTTGGTTTCAGACCCACAAATGCAGTATACCATGATGAATCCAAGTCAAGATCAAAATTTGATCAAAACCCTCTAAAATTAGGGTTCTATTTGAACAGGGGATGGATGATAAACGACTCATGTGTGAAAATTGGGATTTTAGGGTTTAGGGTGAAAGTGGGAAACTCATGTGTTTATATGCTGGAGTAAAAGAATGGATCAAAATTGCAAGCGAAAACATTTATAAAGTTAATCCCCAAAATACCCCTGGTTAAAAATGGGGTTTTTGGATGGAGTTAGGGTATCTGATCAAAATGGCAACAAAAGGGAAAAGTCAGGGACCTAGAGGAGAAAAAAAACTTTTGGATTAATATGAAAAATTTGGACAAACCTTAGGAACTAAAATGACAATTTACTCTTAAATGTAAAACTCATCGACGACGAACCCACAACTTTTCTTGGCCGATTGCAACAATGAAACCGGCAACCTGGATTTTGTGAGGTCCTCGAGGTACGAATCTCAAACCCACAAATGCAGTATACCATGATGGATTCCAAGTCAAGATCAAAATTTGATCAAAACCCTCTTAAATTAGGGTTCTATTTGAACAGGGGATGGATGATAAACGACTCCTGTGTGAAAATTGGGATTTTTAGGTTTAGGGTGAAAGTGGGAAACTCATGTGTTCATATGCTAGAGTAAAAGAATGGATCAAAATTGCAAGTGAAAACATTTATAAAGTTAATCCCCAAAATACCTCTGGTTAAAAATGGGGGTTTTTGGATGGAGTTAGGGTATCTGATCAAAATGGTAACAAAAAAAGGAAAATTCAGGGACCCAAAGGAGAAAAAAAAACTATTTAGATTAATATGAAAGGGAAAAGATCAAATAGGAAGTTTATTTTGGCTAGGAAGTCTAGGAAGCAATAGGATTAGGACATGTGGCAACATTTAAAATAAAGAAAAAGGGTATTTTAGTCAATCAAACCCTTTCTTCTTCCTTTTCAAAACCCAGTAACTTCAAAACCCACCATTTTCAAAACCCACCATCTTCAACCATTTCTTCACTTTCTATCTCAATAATCACTACATTATAGTGCGATTTTCATCACCAATCAATGATTCAAACACCCGATCAACGTGTTCTTCAGTTTTTTTGAAGAAAACCCAGTTTAATTTCATACAAAATCTCGTTTTTTCGGTGATTTTGAAGATAATCACTCGATCCGTTCGATTCGAGCGCTGATAAGTGTTTCAATCATTCAAAAATTGTCAATTGTTGAAGAAATCACTTCGATCCATGTAAGAAATTCTTTAATTTCATGTTTACGATATGGGTTTTTGATTTAGTCATTGGGTTTTACGATCTTGGCGGGGGTCCGGGGGCAGCGCCCCTGGTAGCGGGGTCCCAGGGGCGGCAGCCCCTGGCGGGGTCCAAGGGGCAGAGCCCCTGGCTGGGGTTGAGCTGCATTGGTCCAGACAGTTCACAGCACAGACAATTCACAGCACAGACAGAACTATTGTCATGGTTCAATGCGTTTTAGAAAGAACACTTTCTTTGGTGTTTTCTGGCCATTGCATTTTAGAAAAACACATTCTTGAAGTGTTTTTGGTGCATTGCGTTTTAGGTAAAACACATTTTTAGGTGTTTTCAGTCAATTGCGTTTTACAGAGAACACTTTCTTTTGTTTTTTAGGCAATTGCGTTTTAGAATGAGTCATTTTTAAGTGTTTTATGGCCATTGTGTTTTACAAATAAGACATTTCTTTGTGTTTTTGGTGCATTGCGTTTTAGGTAAAACACTTTTTATGTGTTTTCAGTCCATTGCGTTTTAGAAAACAAACATTTTAAATGTTTTCTGGCCATTGCGTTTTACAAATAAGACATTTCTTTGTGTTTTTGGTGCATTGCGTTTTAGGTAAAACACTTTTTATGTGTTTTTAGTCCATTGCGTTTTACAAATAAGTAATTTATTTGTGTTTTTGGTGCATTGCGTTTTAGAAAAATGTCATTTTTTAGGTTTTTTTTTCATTGCGTTTTACGTAACTGAGGGTTTTTCTATTGCATTTTACGCAACTGGGTTTTTTTTTTTTTAAATATAGCAATAGTATACTCGTTTTAAAGATAAAAAAACACTCGTTTTTTTGGTGCAATTTTTATAAAAAAATAATGTCGTATGAAAGAGTTATTAACGTTTAAAAAATGGGGGGAAATTGAAGGAGAGAGAAACTATTGACTTGGATTGACTAGAATGCCCCTAAAGAAACTCACGCGCCTCTTTTCTTCCTTTCAATTTCCCTGATTTAATCTTAGCCCTTAGTTAACTAAATGGATGGTTAAGATCACTCCCTAGCCTTCCTAGCCAAATAAACTTCCTATTTCCTATTGATAATATGAAAAACAATACCGAGCTGTAAAACGACGCCGGTTGGAAGATTCAAAGTCTGGTCATCTTTCTTAGCCCCGTCCGTCAACAATCGATCAGACGAAACCCATTTAAACCATTCTTTCCCCATTTCCCTTTCCATTTTCTCTCCTAAACATCCACAACATTCCACTCTGAAAAAATCACCACAAATGGCGGGGAGGTCAGGATCATCATTGACGATGACCGTTACAAACACACCGGCTAAAGATCTCGCATACACCAACTGCGCGTACTGTTCACCTACCGATCTTCGTCAGTTTGCTGTTCCTGGATCTAATCTCGCCTTCGCTCTCGTTGGTGACGTGTTTGTTCTCTCTATAGCATATCCTTTTTATCGCTTACACGAGCGAATATATTATGTATTATGTGTTTGTTAAATTGTTAGGGTTTCTGGTGTTATATATGTAATTTACTTATCTTTTTGATGCTTATTGTGTTTTAATTTGGGTATTTGTTGAACTAAGAAGCATTTTGGTTATGCCAGATCTGTTTTCGTTTAAAATGAATTGGATAAAATTTGTTATTCGGGTTGTTGATGTATTTTGAAGATTAGTTTATTAGATTGTAGTGTAGGCTTGTTGTTTTATGTGTTTAAATGATTTGTTAGAGCATTAAATAACTACTGCTGCTAGATCTAAATTCTAATATCGTGTTCCGCTTTCGTTCGTTGTTGGTTTGTTTAATTATCATAGCTTTTGGTTGTGTTATTGGATGATTTATGATTTACTGATGTTTTTGATGAATGATGTTTGACATTTTCTGAAACTGGCTGATTATTGATGATTATATTGTGTTTGAATTTGTTTTAATCTGGAAATCTGTCGAACTAAGATGCATTTTAGGTTATGTCTGATCTGTTTTGGTTTAAAATGCCTTGGATAAAGTTTGTTATTGGTGTTCTTGATATATTTTGAAGATTTGTATATAAAACTGTACTGTATTCTTGTTTTTGTGTTTAAAATGATTCAGTAGAGCATTGAAACTGTTCTTATCATGTTAATGTATAAAGTGTCACTTTATTGTTTCCATTCGGATTCGTCAAATTGCTGTGCCTAGATCTGATCTCGTTTTTCTATAGCATTTGTTTCAATTTGTATCTGTTGAACTAAGAAGCAAATTAGGCTATATGACAGATCTGTTTTCGTTTAACATGCTTAAGATAAAATTTGTTATTTGTGTTTTTTTAAGATTAGCATATCAAATTGTATTGTAGCCTTGTTTATGTGTTTAAATGGTTTGTTAGAGCATTGAATTACTGCTACTAGCAAGCTGATATTGTATAAAGTGTCACTTTATTGTTTGCCTTAACTGAAATAAACTGCCTACAATACCATACAAAGTGGGCAAATTGGACTTAATGCCATCCAAAGACGTCATGCAAGAGTTTCGACTGGAGACTCGGTATCTGTTAGCAGGTTTGTGGTTATAGTTACTCTAGTGCATTAACTCGGTTTTGTTTGTTCTACTATAAACAGCTTCTGTGAACCGTTTTAGGTTTATTCCACCAGAAGATTTCAACATTGCATTACTTACCCTTGAGTTGGAATTTGTGAAAAAAGGGAATAAAGAAGAGCAGGTATGTCTTAAACTTTGAATAGTAACTTCTTGTTTTGAGATTGTAGCCCATCTTCAAATTTGAAACTTGTGTATTTTGCAGGTTGATGCTGTCCTTTTAGCTCAACAGCTTCGAAAAAGATTTATAAACCAGGTATGACTTTGTATGCTCTTGAAGAGTGTAGTTTCAGCAAGAAGCCAATGTTATTATACAAGTATTTGTTGGAGAGTTACATGAAGGCTTACTTCAATGCAGGTTTTGACATCAGGACAAAGGGTAACTTTTGAGTATCATGGCAACGGTTATATCTTCACAGTCACTCAGGTCGCTGTAGAAGGGCAGGGAAAATCAGACATTGAAAGAGGCATACTTTCTGAAGATTCATATATTGTTTTTGAAGCCTCCAATTCTAGTGGAATTAAGGTATTAATTTCCAAATTAGTACTTTTTGTTTTTCAGTTCAATAACTTTTCTCTTTGTGCGCAGATTGTTAATCAACGTGAGGCTGCTAGCAGCAACATTTTCAAGCATAAGGAGTTTAATCTTCAGTCACTTGGTATTGGTGGTCTGAGCAATGAGTTTGCAGATATTTTTAGAAGAGCTTTTGCGTCTAGGGTTTTCCCTCCCCATGTGGCAAGCAAGTAATGTTCTATCTGTGTGTCATGATGTAAGACATTTTTTTGTGAAAATTATTTACCAACTTTTTCTTTCTATTATGGAAATGGGAATGTTTATGCCTTAGACTGGGAGTAAAGCATGTCAAGGGAATGCTGTTATATGGTCCACCTGGTACTGGCAAGACCCTTATGGCTCGTCAGATTGGAAAGATGCTAAATGGGAAGGATCCAAAGGTATACAATCATTTTTTTTTGTAAAGAACACACAATATGATCTTACATGATGCTACTTGTGGCTGCTTCTAATGATGACAATGCTAATTAATTCTTCAAACTAGATTGTAAATGGACCTGAAGTACTGAGTAAATTCGTTGGTGAAACTGAGAAGAATGTAAGGGACTTATTTGCTGATGCCGAACAAGATCAAAGAACACGGGGTAGGACAGAAGACTGATTAGATTCCAGACTATGAAACAGATTTATTTTAGTTCTTATACGGTTATATCCTTTTGTTCAAATTATTCCAGGGGATCAAAGTGACTTGCATGTGATCATTTTTGACGAAATTGATGCTATTTGTAAGGTAAGTTCATTTCCAGATATTCAGTGAATCTCTCTCTCTCTCTCTCTCATTTTTTTCAAACTTATGCCTTGTAACATTTTGTTTTTGCATTCTGCAGTCTAGAGGCTCAACTAGGGATGGCACAGGAGTGCATGATAGCATCGTTAATCAGCTCCTTACAAAGGTTGGATCAACTTTTTAAACATTAACTTAATTATTAACCAAAAGAAGTAGAATTTTTAAAAAGGCCAGTCCACGTAAGAAACTGAGTTCGTAAAATATTTTATTTAGATAGACGGTGTGGAAGCTTTAAACAATGTGTTGCTCATTGGAATGACAAATAGAAAGGATTTGCTTGATGAAGCTCTTTTGAGGTGAGCTCATTATCCCTCATAAGGTGGTGTTAACTGTCATATATTTGTATCAAGTTTTCACTAAATGTTTTTTCTAAAACTTGTTTAGGCCTGGTCGTTTGGAAGTCCAAGTGGAAATCAGCCTTCCAGATGAAAACGGTCGTTTTCAAATTCTTCAAATTCATACAAATAAGATGAAAGAGAATTCTTTTCTAGCTCCCGATGTTAACTTGCAAGAGCTTGGTATGTTTGTTCACTGGTTTCTATAATTCTGTCATTTTAATGAAAAAGCATGTTACGGTTTGATTAAGTTTAATGTTTTTGTTTTACAGCTGCACGAACCAAGAACTACAGTGGAGCAGAACTTGAAGGTGTTGTGAAAAGTGCGGTTTCTTATGCTCTGAATCGCCAGCTCAGCCTTGATGACTTAACCAAAACCATAGATGAGGAGAGCATCAAGGTCACCATGGAGGATTTCTTGAATGCTCTTCATGAAGTTATTCCTGCCTTTGGTGCTTCCACTGATGACCTTGAGCGTTGCAGGTATAAAGTGTTCTCTCAATTATATGAATAAATAATCTTGTTTTTGTTAACGATGACTACATTTCTTAAATCTTTTAATTTAATGCAGACTGAATGGAATAGTTGATTGTGGGCAGCGACATGATCATATCTTTAAAAGAACCATGCTATTAGCAGAGCAAGTTAAAGTTAGCAGAGGTAGTCCACTTGTCACAGTTCTTCTAGAAGGTCCAAGTGGCAGGTAAATTTTGTTTTTGTTTTTATTTTATATGATAATCAGTTTTAATATAACCTGTCTCTAATGTTCCGATAATGTTTCTGGCAGTGGTAAGACTGCAATGGCAGCTACTGTTGGTATCGGTAGTGATTTCCCATATGTGAAGATTGTAAGTTCATTTATATTTTAGAAAGTCTTAAAATAATTTATTCACTGCATAATGTGAAATCAACATTTTTTTAATGATTGTAGATTTCTGCTGAAACGATGATTGGACTCAGTGAAGGAAGTAAATGTGCACAAATCGTCAAGGTTTTATGCTTCTTTCATATTTTTATGATAGATTTCACGAATCTTTTCTCATGTGAACACTTTTTATAGGTATTTGAGGATGCTTACAAGTCAACCTTGAGCATTATTGTCCTTGATGATATTGAAAGGTAATTGATTCACCTGTTAATATCATACAAACAAAATCTGTATTGGTTGCTGATTAATCTCATTTTATTTTATTCCGCTAATGCAGACTACTTGAATATGTTGCAATCGGTCCTCGCTTTTCAAATTTGATATCTCAAACATTAATGGTCCTCCTCAAACGGCTTCCTCCAAAGGTATGTTCTTTCTTATTTCTTGTATGTTAATAATAAGAATAATGTGTAAACAAAACACGAAAAAATTAAATGTTTTATGTTCCTTTACCCTTCTAGTATTTTACGTTTTTTTGTTACTAAAACTTTCAGGGTAAAAATATGCTGGTAATTGGAACAACAAGTGAGGTATCCTTTTTGGAGTCAGTTGGTGTTTGTGATGCTTTCTCGGTCACTTACCATGTTCCTACATTGAAGACCGAGGATGCTAAGAAGGCAAGTTTCAAAGTTAAATGCTCATTTGATGTTTAATGGTTGATGTTTTTGTTTGTTTGATTTATGTTCAATCTTTGTGATTTCAGGTATTACAACAACTTAAGGTATTCTCTGATGATGATGTTGATGCTGCAGCTGAGGCATTGAATGATGTAAGATTTTAATCTCCTTAACTATTTTTGCTTCAGTTACAACTGAACCACTTTCTTTGGTAACCTAAATATTTGTGGTGGTGGTGGTTGTGTAGATGCCAATCAAGCGGCTATATATGGTGGTTGAGATGGCGGCACAAGGAGAATCTGGTGGAAGCGCAGAAGCAATTTACTCAGGCAAGGAAACGATTCAAATTTCACACTTCTACGAGTGCCTCCAAGATATCGTTCGGTACTAGTATTTTCCTCTATGCGCATGTTTTTTGATATCTACAAAAAAAAGGCTGGAATATTGAATGTTGGCTTGTATTGGTTACCGCCATTTGCTTTGAGTTGTAGTTAACATGAGCATCGTATAGTTTGCAGCAGAGTTTAGAAAAACCATGTTTTTGTATGCTGGTTTTAACCCGGTGTGTGATGAATGCCTGTTGATTTGTTTGAAGTGGTATGTCATTGATGTTGCGAGAATTTAGTTTTGGAAGGGCGTTGTATTAGCTTTTATTCAATAATATAGTTTTTTTTTTTTAAATAATTGTGGGATTAGTTCTTATCTCTACAATCGACTCAATCTGAAATGTGGCTTTAGTGAGAGAAAGGATGCAGATAAAGTGTGTGCGTGTGTAAAAATGGTGATTATTCCATTGCAGCCATCTAAACATGTGAACACTTACTTCATAAAGGGTATGGAACAATCATGCATTGAAATATGTGGAAACGTCATTTAAGGCATGAAATCATGGGAAGATTTTAAAGCATGGTTCTTGTATGAAAGAAAAAGGTTTGTCGTTAAAATTGTTGTGAAACAACGACCTACTAGCAACTAACATACATATAAGAACAAGGATTATATGTATTCTAGAGAGAAATATAGAATATGGAATTCATATTCATTGAGATGTAAACATGCATTACAAAGAACCTCTATATATAGTGTTCTTACATTAATATAAATGACACGAAGAGACGGGAGTTAGAATGTAGATAGTCACCATAATATAGTTTATTTATAACACTCCTCATTGACTATCCACGTGATAAAAAGAAAACAATGTATTATACATTTGGTGATGTTGTCTCATTAAAAACATTGCTAGGAAAACCCAGTGGGACAAAACCTCAGCTAAGAGAAAAAGAGTGCAGCGCGAATTTTCTCCCCCTGATACTTTTGGATCAGATATGTTGCCTCATTAAAAACCTTACTAAGAAAACCCAATGGGACAAAACTTTGTCAAGGGAAAAAGAGTGCAACTTGAATAAGTCTCCCACTCATTTTAATATGTATCCTTTAAGTGACGTGTGTCCATCTTCATTGAAAGTCGAATAAAGCCTTTGTAGCGAATGATTTGTCGCTTGATCGCTTAATGTGCAATCCTTTATGTTGAACAATGTTGTATAATCTTCTAACGAGACTTTAGGTGCCTCTTTCCAAAATTTATCATATGTCCACGACTGTGTTTCGTTACATTCCTGCATCTATAAGACTAACCAAACTTGTTTTGATGGGTTAGTAAAATACAATCAAGTGGGTGTTTGGGATTCCTTCTCAAAAGTGACTTATTAACTTATATAAGTCAAAAGTGAGAAGTTAGAAATTCTAACTTCTCAAAAATGACTTCTCAACACACATAACCCTTCAAAATAAGCTAACCCAAACACTCAAAAAACAACTTATTAACTTTTATAAGTCAATAAGTCATAAGTTGCTCCAAAATAAGCTAACCCAAACACCTCCCAAATATCGTTTATACCTGAAATGTTTATTTGAACTCATTCTTATGTCTCTTCGATTGACAAAGGTTATATCATGACAATAAGCTCAAGTGAAAGATATTATAACCATACATAGCTAGCAAAATATATTAATGCACTTATGCATTTAACGATAGTACTTCTAGAATGAGAATCTCTACTTTGATAGGAGATGATAATATAACAAATGACTTAACAACCTTTAACATATATTAAAGTTCAACTATGCCTATACTAAAATATACAAACATCATCTTCTAGATGTAATTGGGGGATTGGTAAAATATAATTACATATATACTCGAACTGCAGTTCGAGTAATAATTAGACCGTGCCAAGGTCATTCAAAAATTCTCCCTCTAAAAGCTCGACAATTTCTCTCAATGATGCATAGACATCATCACTGTAAATTGCGATTATAGTGAACTTTTAAAAGTAGAATGTTCATAGAACATGGCTAATTTAATCAAACTTATATCCCTCTTTATGCGAATATCTCGAGTTGTACAACACTCGTTTCGACTATTTAGTCCATACGTATTTTGTCAACTTCATATAATACGTTCTTGAGGTTTTGACATCATTAATACTTCTAGCATTATCAATCCATGAGGGAATTCTTTCCGTCTTAAATATGCATGTGCTTTCACTATTTAGAAGTTTTGCTACATAAATTTGCACATTTAACACATAGATATCTATATCATATGCAAAAATGTCATGAACACTTGCTTTTATCTCCAAAATCCATATTGTACCATGCGTGTACACTATTTATTGACATATCTTAATCACCGGGTACAAGTTTTCTATGTATGTTTCTTGGTGCACAAGTATTACATCATTAAGATGCGTCAATTAACCTTTTAAGCACTCAATTGCTTTAGAAACTCATCAGGAGTTCCAATTATATCCAACATGTAAAATAATCATAACCTATTCAAATTTGAATATGTATAAATGATCACATTGTTCTCGAGAACTTACTTTACATGACCTACATAATTTAATCATTCGGGACTTTCATGTAAACTCTCAGTATTAAATGATACATAAAATTCATAAGACGAATATCAATTCTCCTTTTATATTACCAGACTAATAAGATATTGGAAAGTCAATGCATCCACCACAGGAAAATACGTTTCCTTATAATCAATCATAGGTCTTTTGCGAAAATTCTTGTGCCACCAATTTTTCCTTATATCATTCAATTTGATTTTCACATAATTCACATAAAAGACACATTTGTATACAACATATTTTACAACTTCAGTTGTATGGACTGTTGGTCCAGAAACTTTCCATTTCATTAGAGAACTAAACTCTGCCTTATTTGCGTCTTTCTATTTTGTGAAAACCAATGAGCCATAAACGAATTTCTCACTAAAGGCTTTAAGTATTTAATCATAGACGATTATTTATACCCAACATATACTCAAACTTTTTAGAAGTCACATCTTTGTGCGGTGTGGTGGATGAGTTTCAATATATGTCGCACAACCAAAATCTTTGATGAGACATCTTTGGTTCCTGACCAAAAACCAACTGTATGGGGAGAACTATAACTTATTGGATTGATGTGAATCGATGGTACTATATATAAAATTACATGTACCTAAATGAACTTTTACTCTTCTCATGATCATTGGCTTTGTAAGCAATAGTAATCTGGATTAATATGCTTGCTATCACATTAGCTAAGCCACAATCACACAAGCTTCAGGTTGTGGATTTGATAACCATTTAGACGATGCATCGATTTTAAAACACTAAATGGTATCATGTTTGTATATTTATTTCCGTTATCATTTCCAGAATATTTGGGGATTCACACCCTACTTTTGTTGATCAGTACTTAACTTCACTTGAGAGAAAACATGACATGTATAATTATCAAGACAAATCTTCTGGTTCTTCGATACTTTTCACATCATCATTAATGACTCGGTGTGGTCTAACTGGTCATGCCAACTAACTAAATACTTATGATCCATAAACCTTTGGATTATGATCACATATGTATTAGTTGCACGTATGTAATACAAAATGTAAGATACAAGAGAATGTATTATAACTTCAAAGTTTAAACCATCATGTTATATGGTCATTCCTTAGTTTGCCACTTTTGATGGTCGATCTCATTATGACTATTGTTACAATCCTAATACTCGATCTCATCATGACTATCATTTCAATTATTGTAGTCGATCTCATTATAATTTCTAATGGTTGATCTCATTATCAACATGACCATCATTGTATTTTTCTCAATGATCAATATATATTCATTTCATGGATCAAAGTAAAACCAAACAATTTTCACGGTTTCCATTATTTACTCGGACATATAAATCTAAATTCATTTAGAACCTTTGTTTCTTTTTAATGATATTGCTACCTTAGGATCATATTTGAGGTTTGACAAACAAAGTTCGTTTTATCCGATTTTCCCTTATAAATAAACTTCTCTTTGTTGCCGAGTCATATAATATTACCGGTCTAACATCTCACGACCATTTAAAACTTGATAATGAGATACATGGAGTATGACACTTTGGGTGTCAAATCTACGCATATTTCTCTTCTTTCATGAGAGTGACAATAAACCATGATCTGGTTTAATCATTCTATTCAATATTATCGATGCAAAGAAATGATAGCATATAGAATACAAGATATAGATAGCAACAAATCATTCAACACATGATCTCATAGCATGTCATCATATAAAAACAACTTATAATAGGCCTTTATGAAATAAGAAACCTTTTCATCACTAATAAGCAAAGTATATAATTTATGTAATAACTTATCATGGTATAACCAATCACAAAGATATGATATAACCAATCACAAAGATATCTTATATATATTCGTCACTTACTTTGAAACTTAAACACATATCTCTTTCAAGTTCTCAGATCATTTATTATTTGAAAATTGGAATATTGATGAACTACGTAGCGTACTCAATTTTTTCTTCTCAAAAATTGATATTTAAAAAAAACTAGTGACATCAAATAAGCAATCTATATATTGCACATATGAATCATATAGCAATGGTCATTATTTTATACAAGCAATATTAATAGTTAATCAACAATTAAATTATTAAACATTATGACATAGCCTAATGAATTCATGAGAAATACCGACATCGCTAGAAAGAGTTCCTCTAATAACAAATAATGATATCTAGCAATAGGAATCAATTATATGAATTTCTTATATGCAAAATTTGTTAAAAATGCTAGTATAACCCTAGTATAAATACCAAATGTTATTTTTATAATCATGCTATAACAATAATAATACATTGCATTATAGATTGTATACTTTATTTAAAACTAAATCAAGTGATGTTTCCAATGAGCACTACACACATAACTCATTTATATCTAATTGTGTAAAAGTCTTTTGGCATGCTATATATTAACAATGACTAATGAAAATAATTAATTACGATCCACATTAATATTTTATTGTCACACCCCGATTTCCACGTGTCACCGGTGGGGAGTATCGTGACGTGGTTGGCAACATAATAGTCAAACAACACAATATTTAATATGCACAGCGGAAGCAAATGAAAAATAAAATTTCAACCGAATAATAGTTTGTAATATCAAATATCACAACTGTCGATTGTTTATCCACAGATGGATCGAAAATAAAATGGAAACAATAGTTCAACAGACTTTAGGCATCTTAAGCTTGCGAGACTTCTATTAATGCTAAGGAGAAATCCCAGCCAATTACGCTTAGTACATGCATTTAATCTTTTTGGGAAAATATGTCAGTTTACACTGGTAAATACATTCAACTGACTCATTTTAAAAATGATTAGGAATTGATTTGGATGCACATGGCATAAACATTTTATAACTTGGGAGAATTATTTAAATATATAATCTTGTGAACGAATTACATGTTCCTTATGCGTTCAGTAGCCCGGACGTACCGGGTTAAAGATCAATAGACACACCACATTATTCTTTTGTGAACTGACGGGTGTACGCCTACACCCCGCGCTTAAGTCGTGGCCATTTCGTAAAATGATGCCAAGGATATCCGGGACATGGTCATTAACCCCCCAAAGGCTTTTAAGTAAACAAAACTGTTTAAACAGGCAGATCAAATTATTCAATTAACCACCAAACGATGGAAGATTTGATGCCCGACCAAGCGGTATTTTATATACCGTAACCCAAGCCCGTATAGGGAAAATAAGTTAAAAGTATTTACCTGAGCAAAGTGTTAGACCCAATTCAGGCTCAAAACAACTTCTTTTCACGTAATATGGCAAGTGATTTCAGTAGATGTGAAAAAGATGTGCGGAAATGGAAATCAGACTTTCAAGAAACAAGACCTACAGAATTATCAAGTTTATATCACTTTGAAAACAAAAATGGTTTACAAGGTGATTGTAAGATTATTATCTAATACAAACGAATCTTGAATTCTGTGGGGGAGAGAGCAATGGAGTTTAGATGTATGTGTGAATGCTAAGCTTCAAACTCACTCTGCTTCTCCTGGTTGAGCCTTCTATTTATAGACGGCTTGTATGAATAAACAATAGTTTATTCATACCATAATTCCTGCAAAAAGTAGCCAATTGACATATTCATTGATTCCAACGTTCAAGTTGCCTTTTTCATCATGATATCATTTAATGTCAACTTGCTTCGGTAAGTGTGGCAGGACAGAGCCAATTTCAGACAAGTGGGTTTTTTCATCAGAAATTCTGATAAACCACTTCATCAGAAATTCTGATGAACAAATCATCAGAAAATCCTTGATGATCAGAATCGTCAGATACTGATGATATTTCATCAGATCTATCAGAAATGACCTCTTCTGATAATCCAATTCAGCTCTTGATCAACTTGTGATTCTTTGAAGTAGATGCTATGTATTCCGGTTGTCCCATCTGATCTTCTTTTTCTAGTTCGTGATCTTCAGGACTGTGATCTCTCCATAGATCCAGTTGATTGTGTTTTTCTTCAATACTTACAAATAAAGTTTCCTAACAGTTTCCCCCTAAGTATTGTAAGAAAATGAACTACCTCATAAACAGAAAAATTTCCAAACAGTGGAAATATAATACTTGAAAATATAAACCAGTTACTGAAGTTAAAACAAATTACATAAAAGTTGAGAAGTCAAATAAATAGTTCTTTCAGTTAAGTTTCACTCTCTTGTGCGTATCTCCTGTCTTTAGCTTCTTTTTGTAGGAGATGTATTTGTTGCAGCTGACATACATGTCTTTATACCATTCTCTTGCTTGAATCCATTCTTCAATCATCTGCTCAATTTCTTTTCTGCTTCCCTCCATGTTCTTTTCTATCTTCTGAAGATGTTCTTGTCTTTTGTTCATGGTTTTCAAGATATACCTCAGAGTTTGATTTGAGTACTTGCAGATGTCAACACTTCTGAACATAGCTTTGTTATCATCCTGATCTCTGAAGATTACACCATAATCTTGTTCTTTATTTGTGTTTGTCAGTATGATGATGTCTCCAGATCTTGCATCTTCTACTATGTCTGAAGGAACTTTTGTCTTTGGTGATCTGACATATACCTTTTTGTTGTGTACATGCTCAAAATTTATGCATAAATCAAAGTCTGAAAAAGCTATTCTTTCAAACAGCAATATTCCAGCCTTTGATATGCCATTTAATGCTCTTCTGACTTCTTGATTATTTTTCTTTTCCTTTTCATAATGATCCTTCATAAACAAAATGTCTAAAGGATGCAACTGGTCAGCAATTTCTTCATCAGTCACCTTTTGTTCTTCTCCATTCTCCCTCTGAAGTGTGTATCTGTTTTGCACATCAGTTCCTCCAATATCATCAATTGCACTCTTTACTTCACTTACGTTTAGAATTCTTTTTACTGGATTCCAATTTTGTTTGTGAATGCTGCTTGGCCCTCTTTTTATTCTTTCTTCTCTTAAGCCCAGTCTGGTTGGAGATAGTGATCTTGGTGCTGTATCTTCTTTTGTCAGATAGTAGCTCACCAGATTGGTCTCAGGAAATATCATTACATCTCGTGCAATCTCTTTAACCATGATAGACTTGGTTTCAGAGATCTTTCTCTTAACAGTCTTTGATTTTGTTGCTGACTCTCCTTCTTGTTCCCATTCATTCATTATTTGTTTATTCATATACTTACTTATTGCTGAGTCATCAGATATTGTTGGATTTGGAACAGAAGCTAGCAATTTCAAATTTGTAATAACTTGAGGTTTTGCAGTTGCTAACCTTTTCAGTATTTTGTCTTTTGGAACATTCGGATGAGGACCCATCACTGTGGTTCCAACTTTTGTGATTGGTGAGATTGATGATTGTTGAGGAATTGACTTTGGAGCTTCTTGATGTGAGCTTTCAGCAGGAATTTCTTTCATGAGTTCTTGTGGATTCACTTTGGCTAGTTTTGCAATATTGAATTGCATCTTCTCTACCAGTTGTTGCACTTCTTTTACCTGTTTTGAGTTGCTGTGTATGTTTTTCTGAATATTTGTGAATTCAGTTTGAGCTTTTGTTTGAATTTCAGCCCATTCTTTTGACAGCTTCTCAAGGGCATCTGTGATACTATTATTACTTGCCCTTAGTATGGTAACTTCTTCCAAAACTCTGTTTGTACTACTTGACTGCCTTGATTCAATCACTTTTGCAACTTGTGCTTTGATTTTTTCTATTTCTGTGAGAATCGTTTGGATTTCTGATGCGGAGATGTTGGATTCTGGTGCCTTTTCTTTCATCTTTTGAAGAGACTTTAGTGCTTCAGTGTTTTCTTCAATTTGTTTCTTCATTTCCTTCACTGATTCTGACAAAGTCTTCATTTCAGCCTTTTGACCTTGTATTTCTGACAACAACATATCAAGTTTTTCTTCTACTGGATTTCTTTTGTAGATTTTGTAAACATTTTCCAGTATTTCTTCTATATTTTCTTGGTTCATGGGTTTCTCAGGGATAATTGGAACAACAGATGTTCCTTCTAACATTCCAGCTGTAAACACATTTGCTGCTGTTTTAGAGATGATAGGGTCATTCTTGGCCAACACACTTGGTGCAGCTTTGAATTTACCAGAATTATCTCCACCCGTGATGAAAAACTCATTTTCATTCTGGGTTTCCTTATGTCCTTGAATCATATCAATATATGATCCTCCATAAGTTTTTGAGGTAAACAAATTACCTTTAGCCAGATTTCCTTGATCAGTTTCCTGATCTCCATCTGTTGGGATCTCATCTTCTTCCTCATTTTCTGATTAAGAGTTGAGATTTATGGAACTAGTAACCTCTTGATCAATATTCGTTGTTCTGTATTCTATTTTGTAGGAAACGTTAACAGAACTTTCTGATATTGTTTCTTCTCTGTGAGTTTCTACTAGAACAGCGTTTAAAAGGGATGTACCAGCAATGTGAGATTCATCATGATGAATGACTTCAGTGGCTTCAATTTCAACATTGTGTGTTTCTCCATCAATGTGTGATCCTGCATCATGTGTTTGATGGATTTCAAATTCATGATGAATTCCTGCTTCATGAATCTGTTGACTTTCAGCATGCTTTTCTTCGTTTTCTGGTGGTTTGGCTATCTCCAAGTTAGCTTTTTCCAAAATTCTTCTTTCTTCTACACCCTCATTTTCTGATGGTGAGGACTTCTCATTGTCTCCTTTTTCTGTTGATGAAGAACAGTTCACAATTTCTCTGCTTGGTTCTTCTGTGGGAGAGATTGATTTTGTCAGAAGTTTTTCATGTTGTATTCTGTATTGTGAGTCTGGTGCAATGAAGCATAACATGCTTTCTGGTAACACAGGGATATCTTTGTCTGGCTCCCATCCATGATTTGAACTCCAGGCCATCATTGTTTTTGATCTCCAGATGTCTTCTAAGATTGGAATCTCCATGTTTCTTTCAACAAATGCTTCAGAAATGAAAATTGAGATTAACCTTGGATATGGCAGATGAGATGTTATTCTTCCATTTCTGGTGATGATTGATCTTTTGAGAAGGTTAAAGCTTTCTGACCCATAATCAATCTTGAACCCATTTATGAGTCCAAACATGATCGTCAGAATTGCTTGATTGATTTGATCAGTTCCTCCTATCTTTGAGGTGAGACATTTGTTTAACACTTCCATCATCACTTGCCAGATGGCTGGCAATTCACTTCTTCTTATTGCTCCAATTTTGTTGACATCTCTTTTCTTGTATCCAAGCCCAATGACGAAGTCTAATAAATCTTCTTTGCTTGGGGCTTCAGTGTAACTGCCAAGAATAGGCAATCCAAGCCATTCTCTTACTCTTGTTGGAGTTAATTCTACATAGACACTTCCCCATACATGAGCAGACACCCGATTTTCTTCAACTTCTTTAAAAGTGTAAACAAATTGCTGTAGCATCCTTTCTGGTATTTCTCTTTCTTTTGTCAGTGCTCCTGAGATTGGGCATTTTGTAAGATATTCTACCAAAAGTTGACATCTTTTATCATACTCTGAATACTCTGTATTCATCAGCAGATTGTTTTCCTTCATTGGTAGAAATTCTGCTTCCTCGACAAAAGGTACTTCATGTTGAATAATTGGAATATTGAGGTTAACTTTTGCCATTTTTGGTCTCTGCGAGTTAGGGTTTGAAATTTAGGGATTTTTTGATTTGTGGGAAAAACAGGGGTTTTTAGGATATGAGAAAATTGAGAGTATTGTAGGTGTATGAAGTAGAAGCAGTTGAAGGAGTATAAATCGTGGTATGAGATAGTGATAAAGAGATCATTAATTGTCTTTATAACCGTTAGATCGTGTATGCTGAGTTTTTGGTTCAAAATATAACCGTTGGATCGTGGGTGTTAAGACATTAATGAAATTGTTTATCATGGAATCGTGGGTATGCCCTTTCAACTTGACTTTTCAATTTGTAGTTTCTTCAGACATTTCTTGAAAGTGTTGCACTGATTTTTGATTGGAGTAAACTATCGGTTCAATGACACCTTTTCTTCTTTGTGGACCCCATTTGATAAAAGGTCCAATTATCTTCCTTCATATGTACCCTCTTTTCTTTATAAGTCAGAAAGTCCCATTCTGATAAGATCATCAGAAATTCTGTTGACCATATGTATTCTTTTGTTTTGACTTCTGTTGACTTTTTGTAGTTAACAGAAGCAATCAGTCTTTTTATCAGAATTTCTGAGATTTCCCCCTAAACATATGAGCCCTTTTTTTTTTTTTTGAGATGAGAGGGAATAAGGAAAGGTCAGAAGACTTACATATGTTTTTCTGGTAGCATCCAAGTTTCTTTGACTTTTCTGTTATTTTCTAAAAACATTTTGTTATCATTGAAGTTTTGTCATAAAATATTGAATAACCTGATTTTGTCCCATTTTATCAGAACATTTTGAGTTTGATTTCTGATTATCATTTTATCTTTACCTATTTCCCAAAATCACAAACAAGAAGATTAGTAAGCAAACATATTAACAAGAAAAACTTGTACAAGCAAAACAAATAAAACCTAATCAATATCTACTCCTTCACCATGTTTTGTTTCCAACAGTAACAATAGATCAGTTATCATCCCAGAGTTGTTGTTAGTGGGTACAAGCACGCTGAGACCCATGTTTTCTTGAAGTCTCATGTCAGCCCTTGGATAACTTGCAGGAATGCCTGCAAAGTCTAGCTGACTCGTAATTATCTTTGTTAGAAAACGAGGATACATTAAGAATGGCTTGGCAACCCACATGTTACTTACAAAATCACTCATCAGATAATGAGAGAAGTTGTAAGGTACCTTAAGTACCAGTGCTAGTATAGGCTCCATCAATTTCAGAGATATTTCATGATGATTGATGACCTTCTTTGAAAAACATGCACCCATCTGGGTGACCAGATATTGCCATGGCTTTTTAAAGCCATTTTTGTTGATTGCCCGTTGTTGATTTGGCGTGTGATAACCCATTTCCCTCAAGACATTTTCCTTCTGATACCTTGTGAACATCAGAACATCATTATCATCATTTAGTTGAAGAGCAGTCCTGATGGTGGCTTCATTTAACATAATTTGCTGATTTAGCACCTCACTCTTGATGGTCATCTGCTCCCTGTTATGAAACTCAGATAGTGTTGCATTTTTCCAGAAGATTTGAAGAATCTCTGGATGAACACTTATGTGAGCAGTGAGGGCATAGCTCAAGTTGCTATTCATGAGCATCTTGAATACAACTTGACACCCTTCCCACTGAGGACCTTCCAGATTTGTCCTCAATCTTAAATTATGATATGGATAAAGAACAAGTGGAAAACATTCATCTTTTATGGAGTTCATTTTGTGAGTGTGTGTGAATATGTGATGAAGAAGAGAAGTGAAGATGACAGATTTTAACTCAAAGTGGTGAATATTTATAGTAAATTTAATATTTGCTATAAATGGAAGCTACCAACTTGTGGATTTTCCTCACCACAATCTTTGTTATTTTAATGATTTATCAGAGAATCAGAAAAAAAATAACAGAGATATGTTCCTTCTCCACTACACATGCATAGATTTATCTAGGTGGCTAATTTCTGGTAATGTATCATTGTAGCCTACCAATATGTCACTTCAACCTTCTTAAGCATGATGGGGTGTAATAAATGAAGGAGAGAGAAATATCTATTTTAACGAGTTCCCAGAAATTTTCTATTTGAATGACGTTATCAGCACTAACATGGGGAAAAATTATAAAAAATTCAAACACACAAAAAAAAAAAAATTAAACAAGAAATATGAATGTGAATGTTGTCATGCAGTGCTTTGTTTTAATGAACTATAATATTTATGATTATCAGCATTTTTACTTATGGTTCACCAGAATTCTGATAACTTATCAGAAATTCTGATGAAGTTGTCAGATTTTGACAGATTTTCTGGTGATTTATCAGACCAAAGCAAATTATGTGATAAGCCTTTTAACAAAGACTACTCTCTTTTATGGTTAGATATCCGTACCTTTAATGCATTCATATTCCATGATCCTTCCTTTCACTCCATTTCCAAAATTTACCATTCTACTCAGCTTTGAAACAAACTTGCCGAGTAAGCTCCTGTCCCCAGTCATGTGCTTGGAGCTTCCTGAGTCGCAGTACCAGATCTGCTGCACATGATGGTCCTGAAATGAAATGATTAGAGGGTTTTTGGTACCCAGGCATGCTTGGGTACTGTTTCTGATGAAATTTGAAACATTTTATTTTTTTTTCTTCTTGGTTTTGCATCAGAAACTCTGTTATATGCTGAGTCATTAACAGATTTTATATTTTCCTTTTGAAGATGGTGTTGGACAAGCTTCAGTATGTCAACACACATACAAGAGTTATCATAATTTTCTGATAGTTCCTCTTGTGATGAAATGATTGGATAATTTTGAAAAGATGAGTGAACTGCTTCTGGAGTTTTTACAGATTCTTGACTGCATTCACTCTTGTTTGTTTTGAAGTTTGGTTTGTCAAAAGAATAATCAGAACATATTGATTTGCAAGATTCAGGTTCTGATACTATATTATCAGAAATTTGATGAGTTGCTTTTACAAAGATAGTGGGTTTATTTCTATTTGAGCTTGTAGTACTTGTATAGCCTAAACCCTCTCCTTTGTTCTTTGGTGTGGACTCAATAAAATTTATGAATTCTTTAGCCTGATGAAAACCTCTTACGTTGATTTCTTTGTCATTGATTTTCTTGTAAAGATCTTTTCTTTCATTTTCATAAAACTCAATTTTTGCTCTTTGATCTAAACTGTCCTCTATAAGATGTTGGTTTTCAAGAATGATTTTATTCAAAGTCCTTTGCAACTCATCAGATTTTCTAATATCTGATTGATGTTTTTCTTGCAGATTTAGAAAATCTGACATGAGCTTGTTTAGTTTGTGTTCAAGATCAAGATTGTCTAAATTTACCTTTTGTTCTGATGTTTCTGGTAGTCCTTCAGAGAGTGCCATGAGGCAAAAATTTGCCAATTCTTCTTCTTCATCCTCAGAAGAATCATCAGATAACCATGTATCTGTTCCAGCAATTAAGCTTACTTGTTGCTGCTTCTTTGCTTCTTCAATCTTTTTCTCATAATAGGCAACATCCTTCAGCTTTTTGGTCTTGCATTCTGATGCATAGTGACCTCTTTACTTGCACTTGTAACACACAACTTCAGCCTTCCCTTTATCCTTAGATCTAAACTCTTCTTTAGATCTTCCATCCATCCTTCCTTTGTCACTCCTCTGGTATCTCTGGTTACCTCCCCTCAACCTCTGCTCAAATGTTTTGGTGAGCAGTGCTATTGCTTCAGCAAAAACTGAAAAGTCTAATGATGCATCAGAAGTTTCAAGATTTTGACTGTTTGAAGGTTGTGGATCATTTGTTGTTGTTGATCTTTGTGAGTTGGAGATTAGAGCTAAAGATCCCCCTCTTTGAATGGTTTCTTCAAATATTTCTTCCTCTCTGGGGATCAAGATGCTGTACAAGTCATGAAGACTCATGTTTCCTAGTTCTAAGGTTGATGATAAAGTCATGGTTAGACTTCTCCATTCTCTAGGAAGGGCATCAAGAAATTTTATGTTTCTTTCATCGTTTGATTTTGTTATACCAAATTTCTTTAGCTCGTTTAAAAGTTTTGTAAATCTTTGATATGTATCATTTAACCTTTCATTTGGAAAACTTTTAAACCTTTCATAAGATGAGACATTATTTGTTCTCTTGTTTCTTCTCATCCTTTCTCCTCCTTCACAAAGGTTTTCCAACTGATCCCATATTTCCTTAGCTGATGCACATGCATCAACTTGTGAAAATATGTCATTCGGGATGGCCATAATTAAAAGTGACTTTGCCCGTTCATCCCCAGCCACCAGTTCCTTGTCTTCCGCACTCCAGTTTATTTCACTTTTAGGAGCGCGGGAGGCAGGGATTGCTGGTGATTGGTCAGTTGCTGGAATAGCAGGTATATCAGTCATTGGTGTATGTGGACCCCTTTCAATGGATTGAAACAGAGCTCGGTCATGACCATTAAGGAAATTGACTATCCTGATTTTCCAGTGGGGGTATTCTTCTCTGACCAGAGTCGGAGGTTTAGACATAGAACCAATGTTAAAAGCATTATTCCAGGATTGAAAGCTGGCCATATTTAGAGAAAAGAAGATGAGCGATTGATCGTTTGAAAATAGTTTATTCAATCTGCTCTGATACCAATTGTTAGACCCAGTTCAGGCTCAAAACAACTTATTTTCACGTAATATGGCAAGTGATTTCAGTAGATGTGAAAAAGATGTGCGGAAATGGAAATCAGACTTTCAAGAAACAAGACCTACAGAATTATCAAGTTTATATCACTTTGAAAACAAAAATGGTTTACAAGGTGATTGTAAGATTATTATCTAATACAAACGAATCTTGAATTCTGTAGGGGAGAGAGCAATGGAGTTTAGATGTATGTGTGAATGCTAAGCTTCAAACTCACTCTGCTTCTCCTGGTTGAGCCTTCTATTTATAGACGGCTTGTATGAATAAACAATAGTTTATTCATACAATAATTCCTGCAAAAAGTAGCCAATTGACATATTCATTGATTCCAACGTTCAAGTTGCCTTTTTCATCATGATATCATTTAATGTCAACTGGCTTCGGTAAGTGTGGCAGGACAGAGCCAATTTCAGACAAGTGGATTATTTCATCAGAAATTCTGATAAACCACTTCATCAGAAATTCTGATGAACAAATCATCAGAAAATCCTTGATGATCAGAATCGTCAGATACTGATGATATTTCATCAGAAATATCATCAGATCTATCAGAAATGACCTCTTCTGATAATCCAATTCAGCTCTTGATCAACTTGTGATTCTTTGAAGTAGATACTATGTATTCCGGTTGTCCCATCTGATCTTCTTTTTCTAGTTCGTGATCTTCAGGACTGTGATCTCTCCATAGATCCAGTTGATTGTGTTTTTCTTCAATACTTACAAATAAAGTTTCCTAACAGTTTCCCCCTAAGTATTGTAAGAAAATGAACTACCTCATAAACAGAAAAATTTCCAAACAGTGGAAATATAATACTTGAAAATATAAACCAGTTACTGAAGTTAAAACAAATTACATAAAAGATGAGAAGTCAAATAAATAGTTCTTTCAGTTAAGTTTCACTCTCTTATGCGTATCTCCTGTCTTTAGCTTCTTTTTGTAGGAGATGTATTTGTTGCAGCTGACATACATGTCTTTATACCATTCTCTTGCTTGAATCCATTCTTCAATCATCTGCTCAATTTCTTTTCTGCTTCCCTCCATGTTCTTTTCTATCTTCTGAAGATGTTCTTGTCTTTTGTTCATGGTTTTCAAGGTATACCTCAGAGTTTGATTTGAGTACTTGCAGATGTCAACACTTCTGAACATAGCTTTGTTATCATCATGATCTCTGAAGATTACACCATAATCTTGTTATTTATTTGCGTTTGTCAGTATGATGATGTCTCCAGATCTTGCATCGTCTACTATGTCTGAAGGAACTTTTGTCTTTGGTGATCTGACATATACCTTTTTGTTGTGTACATGCTCAAAATTTATGCATAAATCAAAGTCTGAAAAAGCTATTCTTTCAAACAGCAGTATTCCAGCCTTTGATATGCCATTTAATGCTCTTCTGACTTCTTGATTATTTTTCTTTTCCTTTTCATAATGATCCTTCATAAACAAAATGTCTAAAGGATGCAACTGGTCAACAATTTCTTCATCAGTCACCTTTTGTTCTTCTCCATTCTCCCTCTAAAGTGTGTATCTGTTTTGCACATCAGTTCCTCCAATATCATCAATTGCACTCTTTACTTCACTTACGTTTAGAATTCTTTTTACTGGATTCCAATTTTGTTTGTGAATGCTGCTTGGCCCTCTTTTTATTCTTTCTTCACTTAAGCCCAGTCTGGTTGGAGATAGTCAAAGCAAAAGTCAAAGCTTTGCGACTTTCGGTTCTGAACTGGGTCTAAACAGTAAATTTTCGGGTTGAACATGTTTAGACATGTCCTTACACTAATTACTAAGTTATAATGATGATCAAACAGGTTGTATGCGGTCTACATTGCTAATTATGCATAAATTAGAAACTAAGTATCATGTTGACTTTTTAATCACAAGATTGACCCGACATTTGACCTAGTTAGAGTGGGAATCAGGGGGAACCCTTTTAAGGGTTTATTACCCACATAATTACCAACTTATAACTACTTTCAATTCGACTAATCACTGAACCATTAGTGATTAATCGTTAAGTCAACCGTTAATTATGACGGTTTGACTTTTAAGCTAAAACTAAGTAAAAACTTAACTAAGAAAGGTTAGGCATACTTACAAGAGTCCTATGATCGACCAGAGATCACTTGATAGAAGTCTTGAGCTCCAGAAATGATCAGGAATGCAAGAATGAAGGTGTCAAGAATGTTTGCAACTTAGGAGCTTTATATAGTGATTTAAACTCCATAGATCGTTGACAAATAAGTCTACAACTGACCACAACTCATCCACATGTGTCCCTAGTGTCTAGGAGTCAATTAGGGGTCGTCCAAATATGAGGAAATTCGTTTAAAGGTCAAGTATTGCGTTTAAACAGCAAACAGGAGGATTTATTGTCGCTGGCACATGCTTACGGACCGTAAGGTCCCCAGTGTTGAGGTCCGTAAGCTTGTCATCAGTGCAAAAATGTGTTGTTCTTTCAAATTTCGAAAGGGTAACATATGTGTAACGATTTTGGCCATGTTTTATCAGTATAGGGGCCTCTAAAATGTGCCTTGAACAGTGATATACCCTACCACTTTGATATGTTTTTCTTGAATCCTTTGAAAGTGCCGAAAATGAAGGTTTATCGTAGAAATTCCATAGGATCCTATCTTGCACTTTTGAATTCAATTACTGCCATCAATATGCTGGATTAAAGGTATATTAGATGTTCATAATATATGATTGGGTCTTGGGATTTATAAACGAGGTCGTTCAGAGGTAAAAATTTACATGACGACACTTTTAAATCCTGCCATACATCTTTAATCATACCCGGGTTTATATCACTCTTGTCTTATATGACACGTGTCGTTATTTCATTGAACACGAATTTTTGAGGTGTTACATCCTCACCCCTTAAAAGAAATCTCGACCTCGAGATTTACTGAAATAAATAAGGGTACTTTTCTTTCATTGTGGACTCAACCTCCCACGTGTATTCGAGACCTCTACGGGCATCCCATTTTACCTTTACAATAGGCACATGCTTCCTTCGAAGCTTCTTAACCTGTCGATCTTCAATCGACAATGGTTTTTCCACAAATTTTAAGCTCTCATCTATATGCACATCTGTATGTGGTATGACCAGTGATTCATCAGCGAAACACTTCTTCAGATTGCAGATGTGGAATACATTATGTATACTACTGAGCTCTTCAGGTAAGTTTAACTTATAGGCAACTGACCCGACACGTCCGATAACCTCGAAAGGTCCTATGTATCTTGGGCTTAGCTTGCCTTTCTTACCAAATCGCATCACTCCCTTCCAGGGTGATACTTTAAGCAACACTTTGTCACCTACTTCGAAGTGAAAAGATTTACGCTTTGGATCTGCGTAACTTTTCTGCCTATCTCGGGCAGCTTTGAGACGGTCACGAATCTGGACAATCTTGTCCGTCGTTTCAAAGATTATCTCTGGTCCTGATAATTGGACATCTCTAACTTCCGCCCAACAAACGGGCGTTCTACACTTTCTACCGTATAAGGCCTCAAAAGGCGCATCCTTGATGCTGGTATGGTAGCTATTGTTGTAGGAGAACTCAATTAGTGGTAGGTGGTTATCCCAACTACCACCCAAATCGATCACACATGCACGTAGCATGTCTTCCAAAGTTTGAATAGTATGCTCACTCTGACCGTCTGTCTGAGGATGGTAAGCCATACTAAAATTCAAACGCGTGCCCAAAGATTGTTGGAAGCTTTTCCTGAAATGTGACGTGTATCTAGTATCTCTGTCAGAGATAGTAGACACAGGTATGCCATGTAAGGCTACAATCTTATCCACGTACAGTTGGGCTAACATGTCGGAGCTATAAGTCTCCTTGATGGGTAAGAAATGTGCTGACTTAGTCAGTCTATCAACTATAACCCATATTGTATCATTGCCTTTCCTTGTCTTAGGTAACTTGGTGATAAAATCCATAGTTACCATTTCCCACTTCCAAGTGGGAAGTTCAGGCTGTTGTAGCAAACCTGACGGTTTCTGATGTTCTGCTTTGACTTGCGCACACGTCAAGCATTTAGCTACATAGGTAGCTACAGACTTCTTCAAGCCTATCCACCAATAGTTCGCCCTTAGATCCTGGTACATCTTATCAGCTCCAGGATGAACGGAATATTTGGAACTATGGGCTTCCTGAAGAATAACATCTCGAAGTCCTCCATAAATTGGAACCCATATTCGTCCATTCAATCTCAGAATTCTGTCTCTGCCAAGAGATAACTGCTCCTCAGTTACTCCTAGCTTTTCAATAGGATAGTTAGCTTCCAACATAGCTTCCTTCTGTGCAGCTAATAACCTTTCAGTCAAACTGTTCTTTATCTCCATGCGCTTGGCATTGATTCGGATGGGTTTCACCCTTTCCTTTCGACTCAAGGCATCAGCGACTACATTCGCCTTGCCGGGATGATACTTGATTTCACAATCATAATCATTTAAAGTCTCCATCAAACGGCGCTGCCTCATGTTTAAATCCTTCTGATTAAACAGGTGCTGGAGGCTCTTGTGATCGGAATAGATCACACACTTGATTCCATATAAATAATGCCTCCATAGTTTTAGTGCGAATACAACGGCACCCAACTCCAAGTCGTGGGTGGTGTAATTCTTTTCATGCACCTTTAACTGTCGTGATGCATAGGCAATAACTTTGCCTTTCTGCATAAGCACACACCCCATGCCAGTGTGCGATGCATCGCAGTAAACCACAAAATCTTCTATTCCATCTGGCAATGTCAGTACTGGGGCGTTGCTCAACTTTTGCTTTAGGATATCAAAGGACTCTTGCTGCTTAGGGCCCCAAACGAACTTTACTTTCTTCTTAGTCAAGGAAGTTAGGGGTGCAACAATCCTTGAAAATTTTTCAATGAAACGCCTGTAATATCCTGCCAATCCCAGGAAGCTACAAATCTCTGTAGGCGTCTTTGGCTCTTGCCAGTTCATAACAGCTTCCACCTTAGCGGGATCCACTTGGATACCACGCTCACTAACCACGTGTCCAAGGAATTGAACTTCTCGAAGCCAAAATTCACACTTAGAGAATTTGGCATAGAGCTTCTCCTGATGTAGGAGTTTGAGAATACAGCGAAGGTGTTTCTCATGGTCAGCTTGGTTCTTCGAGTAGATAAGAATGTCTTCGATGAAAACGATGACGAATTTATCTAAGTAAGGCTTGCAAACGCGATTCATGAGATCCATGAACGTGGCAGGTGCATTAGTGAGCCCAAAAGGCATCACTAGGAACTCGTAATGACCATAACGAGTCCTAAATGCAGTTTTATGTACGTCTTCATCTCTAACCTTCAGTTGGTGGTAGCCTGACCTTAAGTCAATCTTCGAGAAATAACTTGCCCCTTGTAGCTGATCGAACAGATCGTCGATTCTGGGCAATGGATACCTATTCTTTATTGTGACCTTATTAAGTTCACGGTAATCGATGCACAGACGCATCGATGCACAGACGCATCGATCCATCCTTCTTCTTGACAAACAAGACTGGTGCTCCCCAAGGAGACGAACTAGGTTTAATGAAACCTTTAGCTAGCAATTCATCTAGTTGTGTCCTTAATTCCTTCATCTCTGTGGGCGCCAACCTATAGGGTGCTCTAGCAACTGGAGCTGCTCCAGGGATGATATCAATCCTGAATTCCACTTGCCTATCTGGTGGCAACCCAGGTAGTTCTTCCGGAAAAACTTCAGGGTATTCAGAAATGACGGGGATGTCTTCAATCTTCGGTTTAGGCTCATCAATAATCACTTGCGCCATGTAGATGACATAACCCTTCTTTAAACACTTTGAAGCTTTGAGCATAGTCACTTGCTCGGGCAGCCCATATTGGGTATCTTCCTGAATGGTAAGTGATTCACCAGATGGAGTCTTTATTACCACTTGTTTCTTGTTGCAGACAATTTGGGCCTGGTTATGAGATAACCAGTCCATACCCAAAACTACGTCAAAACCGACCAACTTAAAGGGAAGTAGAGACAGAGGAAAAGTGTGGTTCTTAATGGATATAACACATCCATCTAACACAGTTGAGACGGTTTCTATGGTGCCATCTGCTAACTCTACCTCATAATTTATACTCAAGGTTTTGACAGGTAAATTCAGCAATTTGCAAAACTTATGATCTACGAAAGACTTATCAGCGCCTGAATCAAAAAGTACTCTTGCATAGACATCATTTACAAGGAAAGTACCTGTAATCACATTGTCGTCCAGAACTGCTTCCTTCGCATCCATTCTAAAGACCCTAGCATTGGTCTTCTTGGCCTCTTCAGGCTTCTTGGCGTATTTAGGGAAGTTGGTTTTAATGTGCCCCTTTTCATTGTAACTGTAGCAAGTTGCATCCTTCAGCTTTTTGCAATCCAAGGTTTTGTGGTCCTTAGACTTGCATATCCCGCAAGCAAAAGTTCTTTGCGAGTTCGATTCGAGTCTGCACTTTCCAAAGTGCTGTTTCTTGCAAATCTTGCATTTGGGCTTATCACCAGACTGGTGCCCATCTTTCCTTGACTCAGACCCCCTCTTGTTGTCACCGTTTCCACGGTGCTTCTTGCTCGACCTCCGTGAATTATCATCTTCACATTTTCTCTTCTCAGCATCCTTATTCCTCAGCGATCTTTGCCTGACCGCATCCAAAGTGAGGGACAAAGATATGTCAGCTACAGATCTAAAAGTAGCTGGCCAAGAAGCCTTCACGTTTGCCTTAATTTCCGGGGCTAAACCACCGATAAAACGAGCTATTCTTTTTGGTTCCGGGGTTACCAGATACGGAACCAACCGGAACATTGTGTTGAAGATCGTGAGGTAAGCTTGACAGTCAAGGTTTGTCATCACCAACGATAGAAAATCAGACTCTATCTTTTCAACCTCCTGCTGAGGGTAGTAATTTTCCCTGATAAGGGCAACAAATTGTTCCCAAGACATGTTGTACAATGGGATTTTCCCGGTGGCTTGAATCAGTGATCTCCACCAGGCTAAAGCTTCACCCTTAAAAGATTGCGACACAAACTTGACTATATCCCTCTCAGCGCATCCGCTGATATCCACAACTGTGTCCATCTCGTCTAACCACGTCATGCAGTCAATGGCTCCCTTTTCCCCAGTGAAATCTCTGGGCTTGCATGAAACAAAGTATTTATAGGAGCAACCCTTATTACTGGGTCCTTGATTTAGTACTATCTGTTGAGATGGAGCACTGTGGTGGTTTGAGGAAAGTCTATCATTGATGCGTGCGAAGTGTTACTTATTTTAGGTATATATTTTAAGCCCTTTTTAACACTTATTTTAGCCAAGTTTTAAATTTATAAAACACGATATTTCACTAACACTAAACACACATATGGGCAAGTGCACCCATCGTTGAGTGTAGTATAGCGTTGGTAAGATACCGAGGTCGTCCAAGGACACAAGAGCTTTTAATACCGGTTTATCCTCAACGTCTAACCAAAATAAAAAGTTTAGAAAAATGTTTTTAAACTAAGAAAAATAAAAACTAACTAAAATGCTGAAAATAAAAATAAAAAAAACAGATAGACAAGATGAATCACTTGGTTCCGACTCGTATCTAGTATAACCTTTGATTATTTCCGCACTTTTGCACATAATTAAGAGATTATCTTAGTTATTGTAGTAGGCCCCTCTTTTGAAGGCGACGTTACCCTCACCCCAGTAGTTTGAGTCAGCAGGGATACAATCCTAAAAGGGTGGATTATTGGAAGATAATGAATTAAGTTATTAATGCAATATTGTGGTAGGCCCCGCTTTTGGCGGTGACGTTACCCTCGGCTAAGTAGTCTGAGTCAGCAGGGATACAGTCCTAAATAGCCGGGTTATAGTATTAATAGTAGTTAACTTATGAGGGGGTCAAAGAGTTTGGACCCCCGCCATCCAATACCGTGAAGTATTGAAGGAGGTCCTACTAAATTTGACCCAGGTCCATCGCAGGACCTCTAAACGCTGAACAATGGCAAGACCTTTACCAAACCGTTCCCTTAACCCCCTACCAGGTAGCCAACATATCTCCATATAGACCGTGGAGATATGAATGGTGAAAATCCTTTATTTTATATAGACAGTAAAATAATGCCAAGACACCACGGACAAACGATAAGGAAAGATCACCTTCAACATAAGTAACTAGTTATTAAAGTCATTAATACAAAACCAAATAAAAAGTGCAAAAGATTAGAAATAAAAAGTATTATACTAGACACTTTGTCTTCACCAAGTGATGTAAGAGACTTAGGCAAACATGGCCTTGATTGTCAAGAACTCTTACGATCAATCTTGGATCCCGAGACGACTCACACACTCTACGATGGACAATGGATGATGGTGGTGGATGATGGTGTTGTGATGGTGGTGGGTGGTGGATGAAGTGTGAGAGAGGTGGTGTGCCAAGGGATGAGATGAAATGAATCCAAGCACTCCTATTTATAGGCTGAACAGAGAGCTGGACACGGCCCCGTGTCCGCTGGGCACGGCCCCGTGTCCGTCTGACACTCTCTCTCCTCATTAATTGTAATTCGCAATTACAATAAATGTGCCTGCTGTACTTTCGACACGGCCCCGTGTCCGCTGAGCACGGCCCCGTGATGGGCAATAGAAGCTTCTATGGATTTGTCTTTTCTGCTGCTTCTTGGGCACGGCCCCGTGCTGGCTGAGCACGGGGCGTGTTCAGCCTTCTGTCTTCTCCTTTTTGCTTTGGAAGGTGCCGTTGAGGGGTCGGGCAGTCCACTAATGTTCCTTTCCTTGTATTTATGTTGGATTTAGCTGTCTTTTTGCTTCTTTTGTGTTTTTGAGCTCATTTAATCCTGAAAATACAAAAGGAAGACAAAAACACTCTTTTTCCAATATTAGTACTTAAAAAGGGTTAGTTTTATGCCTCATTTGATGTAATTTATATGTTGCATTTTATACACATCAAATACCCCCACACTTGAACTTTTGCTTGTCCTCAAGCAAAACTCTTAAATATGTGGCTTACACTCCCAAATGGAATAGGTAGAAGAGAAGGTTTTGGGCTTGTCGTAGAGTGTCGGGATTTCCAAGATCTTTTTGGGGTTTTATTTTTATTTATTTACACTCCTATTCGTAATGATTTATTTAGAACTTTTCATAAAAGAAATTACTTATTTGGGCATAACATGCCTTTTTAAAATTCTATTTATATACAAGTTCACATACCTCACGGGGAAATCACTCACACTCGGCCGAAGGTGTATTTTTAGTGAATCACTCGAGAGCGGCATGGAACTTATTCCTACCATAGGCTTGCCAAGAAATCAATCCTCCTCCTTTTTAACTTTTATACCTTTGTAGATATCAAGAGGACTTTGTGGGTTAAGGGTTAGGCTAGGGTTAAAGGTAGGTGGTTGGGTTAGTGGTTAGTAAAAAAGGGCTAAAAGCGTAACAAGTGTCGGTTTTCGTATTTTTGCAACTTTTTTTTTTTTTTTTTTTTTTTGATGAAGCTTTTATTCAAACTAAGTTATTTTTGATTAACTTGTTTGTTTATTTTCTTTTTGCTTCATCATTATCATACTTTTTTTTTTTTTTTTTTTTTTTTACGAAGAACCGAACTTGTTACTAAAATAAAGGGTTAAAAAGAAAAAGGTTTTGGTGGGTAAAAAGGGTTTTTGTTTGGGTGATGAAACGAAAAGGTTTAGGCTCAAAGGGGCTAACTAGGGGGATTTTTGGGTAGGTAGTAAAAGAAAAAGAAAAATAATGGTGTAGAAATAAAAAGGGTTAGTCCTAATGCCTCCATCATTTACTTACTCGGGTTTAAGTTGATAAGGACCGGGAATGCATTGTCATGGCAAGTTCTAGAGTTGTAAGAACCAAGCGGCTATTCACACAAGAAACGAAAAATGAGCATTTAGTCAAATGATATGTAATTGTGTGCTCAATAAAGGCTCAAAACTCACTTTTGTGGGAATGAGTTTTTATGTGATCAAGTATATATAATCAAATTTTTAAATAAGTTTGTTATGCCTTTTCATAATTTTCTTATGTTGGTTCTTTTTATCACTACGCTATCGGTTGTAAATTTGTAAAAATATAACCTTTTTGAGAACTTGAATTTCCCGAGTTAAACCTAGACAAGTAAAATTTTTTTTTTTTTTTTTTTTTTGAAAAAATTTGGGGTGATTAGCGGTTCCAATAGAGTTTTGTGTAAGGCTTGTATTTAGGACTTGCAAAATTCAAGGTTTTAGCATCCCCCACACTTAAATTACACATTGTCCTCAATGTGTCCCAAAAATAAATTTTTAGGTTGATTAGATGTGTAAAATAGTGTTTAAAAAGCAAAAATCTGTGTTACTGGGCACTGAACACGGCCCCGTGTTATCCGGGCACGGCCCCGTGTTCAAGTGCCAGTAACATAATTAAATTAAAAGAAATAGAAGCCTGGACACGGGGGCGTGTTGGGTGGACACGGCCCGTGTCCAGTTACCTGAACTGGGCGTTTTACTGCAGGTGGTTCAGCACGGGGCCGTGTTGGTTGGACACGGCCCGTGTTGAACCTTCTGGAATGGTGAGAAATGTCGGGTTGCCTTGTTCTTTGTGCATGGGTTCATTTTTCTCGTTCCCCTTTTTATCCTTTACCACCATGAGTGTGTTTTATTCCTGAAAATTAAAACTAACTAGAAAACATAAAAATTAATCTAAGCTAAACTAAGGATAGTTCCGCGGAATGCCTCCGTGGTGCGCCACGTTTATAAGGGTCCTTGGCTAGACCCAAAGCCGGTCATATGTCACCCAAGTGGGATGTATTGCATCCCATGTTACACCGTCGGAGAGCATCATCCAAGCTTGAGTCTATGACCTGCATGTAGTTGACCGGGTCTTCGTCCTCAATTCTTTTTCCACATTCAAACTTCACTTCCTTATCCCCAAACTTCAATGTTAACGTTCCGTCGTTTATGTCCACCACCGCTTGGGCGGTGGCTAGAAATGGCCTCCCGAGGATGAGAGGGACATCGATGTCTTCTTCCATGTCTAGGATGACAAAGTCGGTTGGGAAAACGAATTTGTCAACTTTTACCAACAAATTCTCAGCGACACCTTGTGGAAATTTGACGGATCTGTCGGCGAGTTGTATGCTCATCTTTGTAGGGCTCGTTGTTCCTAGGCCGAGTCGTTTGAACATTGATGTGGGCATGAGGTTAATGCTAGCCCCAAGGTCGGCTAATGCATTACGAACGGGAGATTCCCCAATCGAGCAAGGAATTGTGAAACTCCCGGGATCGATTTTCTTTTGTGGAAGTTTGTTGAGCACTAAAGCGGAGCATTCTTCGCCTAAGTTAACTAATTGCAATGATTCAATTTTCCTTTTGTTTGTGAGGAAGTCCCTCATAGATTTTGTGTATTTAGGCATTTGGGTTAGGACATCGATAAAAGGAATATTAACATGCAATTGTTTTAGTAAATTTTCAAATTTAGCGAATTGCTCGTCGGTCTTTTGACGATTTAACCTACCGGGGTACGGAATTGGAGGAGTCTTGGTGGGCTCTTGAGTTGGTAGAGAAGCTTTTTCTGGCGCAGAAGGAGTCATAGGCTGGCTAGAATGGCTTCTTTCATTTGGTGGCAATGGAGCATCCTCGGGACCCACGGTTCGATTTCTTAATGTGATGAGATGTACTTGTGCCTTCGGGTTGGTTTCGGTATTACTAGGTAACGCGCCTTGTGGTCTCTCGGAGAAATTTTGAGCTAGTTGATTTAATTGTTTTTCAACGTTTTGAATGCTAGCTTGTTGATTTCTAAAATTCGATTCCAATTGTTGAAATCGATCCGATTTTTTCTTTTCAGTGTCAGAGATTAAGCGAGATACAGTATCTTCGAGCCTTTCTCTTCCACCTTGTTGTTGAGAAAAGTTTTGCGGTTGTTGAAAATTAGTTCGTTGGTTTTGTTGGTTACTACTATTGCCGGGATCTCTCCAACCAAGATTTGGGTGGTTACGCCATCCTTGGTTGTAGGTACCCGTTGGAGGACCCGACGGCCTAGGTCTGTTATCCATGTAGTTTACCGTTTCAGTTTGTTCATCTAATTCTTTCATACAACTCCAATTTTCATGTGACCCACCACACCCTTCACAAGCCATAACCGAGGCCGTTTTTGTCATTTCTAGCCTTTTGATTTTTGAAGAGAGGGCCTCGATTTGGGCTTGTAAAGAAGTGCTTTCATCAACCTTATGGGCGCCCGGGGCAATAGTTTTATTACCTCGGGGAGTGTGCCATTGAAAATTGGTTTGAGCAATTTCCTCAATTTGGTTATATATTTCGTTTGGGCGACGATTACCTAAGAGTCCCCCGGAGCTTGAATCAAGTGTTTGTCTTGTGTGTGGCAACAACCCATTGTAGAAAGTGGATACTTGTTGCCACACCGCTAGACCGTGATGAGGACACTTTCTTAGAAGCTCCTTGAACCTTTCCCAAGTTTCATATAAGGATTCCCCATCCTCTTGTGAGTATGTATTAATTTCAGTCATTAATTTAGCCGTTTTAGCAGGAGGGAAATACTTATATAGAAACTTTTGGGAAAGTTCATCCCAAGTGTTTACCGATCCAACTGGGAGGGTGTTAAGCCAATGTAACACCTGTGCCTCCACGGCCATCAAACAAATACCAAACCAATGAAATATTATATTTCATACTTGGGATTTGTAAAAATATGTGTATCATTTGCACATATCAATTTTTGTTCGATTTCAAACTCTAAATCGCTTTCTGGAAGGTTATACGCGCACCGATGCGTAAATATAACCAGTTTAATGCAACAAACACTCCGGAATAGTGACATAGGCTTAACATACCTTAAATAACCTTTACATAACTTAGAAATAAGTTTTGAAGGCTTTGGTATGGCAAAATCAAGTTAAATCGCTTACAGGGACTAAAGTTGACAAACTGCGAAAGTATGCCAATTTGAACTGTAACAGACATTCCGGAACATGACCATAAGTTAAACACACCTTAAATATCCTTTATATAGCTTAGAAATAGGCTTTGAGGGGTTTGGTGTGCTAAAATAAACTTTTGGGTCATTCAGGGACTAAAAGTGTCAAAAAGTGCACAAGTTTGCATTTTCGCGCATAACTTACGTTCTGAATACATCTGGACATCCAAAAATTTATGTAAGCATGACTACATTATATTTTAGTGTTCGCCTTAAGAAAAATCCATTCGTCGCGTCATTTGGATCGTTTTTCGCGCTTATGCGCATTCCGTCATAATTAAGCGAACATCGCGTTCGTACGGCCAAACGAACCGACATCCGAGATATTTTTGAGCACATTTTAAGTTCCCTATATTTTAACTTCATTTTAGAGCTTTGAAATGGGGTTAACGGGCCTTAAACGTGTCGAAAATGGCCTAAATACAGTTCAGGGACCAAAAGTGTAATTCTGCCGAAATAGTGCCTAGCGGTGCGCTACACTTTAAGCGTAGCGGTGCGCTAGGGGTCTGCAGACCAGATGCAGAGTACCAAACAGCCTGTTTGCAGCAGTTTAACCCACAACCACAAGTTCCTAATTGCTTAGTCATGAAGATAAGGATCACTTTTAGGCACCATAAGGTTCCGACAAGTGTACGGCCTTGATCGTTTCCCCTTTTCCAAGAAACGATCTCAACGGTTACCCGAATACTATAAATACCCCAACACCCCAATGCAAAACTTACAAGAATTCTGATTTTGAGAGCTCTAAGTTGAAACCATTGTTTCATACCTGAGTTCTTGAAGTCGGGATTAGCATTCGGGGACCCTGGGTTAGTATTCTTTCGTTCTTTTCCTTATTTTATTGCTTTTCGAGTCAGAAAGTCAAACTTTGTTTGACTTTCAGCGTTGACCAGTAATGGTCAATGCGAAGTTCGTAGGAACTTCGCAACGTGAGTGTAATCACGTTGGTCATAGTCCCTTGGGACTATGCCCACTGATTACCACGTTGTCTAGAGTCGTAGGGTAGGCGATCTAATAAATCGCCTATACCTTCGAACTCGACCCATTTGGTCGATCATTAGGATCCGACCAAATACATTAGGTGACCATAGTAGGTAGGGAATAACCTTCCGAGGTTATACCCTATGGTCACATCGTTTAAGTAGTTGTATGATAGGTAGTTTATATGCCTTAGGTAAATTACCAAAATACCCTTTTCATGCATAATTGGTAATTAAGCATATGTAACCTAAACTTTTGCCACATAACTGATTATGTAACATGTTTAGGCATATAACACTTGTCATAGGACTAGTTAGGCGGTCCGAACGCGTTACACGCGAACGACGCGTTAAAGTAGCATAAGCTTCCTAAACGGGTCGTAATGGGTCGTAGACACTTAGGTTAAGTTTCATTTAGTATGTAGGCTTTGTTAAACCATATCATATGAGTTCCTACACTCATTTGGTTTACAAACCCTAATACTACCCAATCTTCCGATTTAGGTCCGGTTAATTAACATAGTTACCTATATTAGGTGCCGTTTGATTTCCGTGATCTCTAGCATTGTTTGGTTGTTACTCAAGGACTACTGAGCAATCTCAAGTGAGTACATAGACCCCTCTTTTACTGTTTTCCAAACTGTTTTGGGGTGGAACACATGTGCCTACTTGTTACTTTCTTGCTTTCCTGTTTTCATATCATATACCTGCTATGTTTGTTAGTACATTATAGTACGTCGTTTTACATTGACAATTTTATGCTATGTATGTATATAGCGTGCATACTTAGTACATCGTTTTACATGACATTTTATGCTATGTATGTTCATTTAGTTCATACTTAGTACATTGTTTTACATCACATCACATCACATGCTATGTATGTTCATTTGTTGCATACTTAGTACAGATTCATTTCATCACATGCTTACATTTTGGTATGACATTTGGTTTGTTAAATGGGACAATACATTCATTAACATTAGCTACGCCGTTCGTTAGTAGGTAGTGGTACCATAGGAATTGACAACTCCCGTTCCGGACATCCCAGGGAAAGGGGACAGTAAAGGAATGACCGAATTCGATGATATTTACTCAGATAGACCTTTAATTTGTTTAAGGGTTTATCACCTCAGTCGCAAGGCTTGGATGTATGCATTGGAACAACACCACATAAATGTACATATTCAGTATAGCATGCATATAGACATTTTAACATGATTGACCTAGATCATGCATTTTCACAAGACATAATGTTGATTTAAACTACGTTTTACTTCAATACTATGTTCTTGTGCATATGGTTTAGTTGAGACATTTCGCTAGCCATACAGGACATTTTGACATAGACATTAGACATAGACATTTTAACATGATTGACCTAGATCATGCATTTTCACAAGACATAATGTTGATTTAAACTACGTTTTACTTCAATACTATGTTCTTGTGCATATGGTTTAGTTGACACATTTCGCTAGCCATACAGGACATTTTGACATAGACATTAGACATAAACATTTTAACATGATTGACCTTGATCATGCATTTTACACAAAACATAACGTTGATTTAAACACAGTTTTACTTCAATACTATGTTCTTGTGCATTTCACCTATGGTTTAGTTGATGCGCTTTCACTAGCCATACATATCACATTTTGTTTTACATTACATGATTTACATTAGACATGAACATTTTACTTTGGTGGTTTGGTTGATTAAGTGATTAAGTAACGATGCGTGTGTAATATGATACAAGCATGGTGGATACGCCGCTGGTACTTCCTATATATAAGTGTTTGTATGGTATTACATGTCGTAGCGTTATTTGAATCATTTCAGTTTGAGACATAGAACATTTTATGCAAATAACATATTTTTCACAAGACATTGATTTACAAACAACTTAACTTATACAAACTCATTTTTACATGGCTATTCATTTAACCATACATTATTCACTTATTTATACATATCATCTGAACTCATTGTTTTTCAAATGATTTACAAAACAAAGCAAATTACAAGGTTCATGACTAAACATTTTCTTAAACAGAAGTCATGAATCTTATTTTCATAAAACCTATGTATCTCACCGGCATTTTTATGCTGACGTACCATATTTTCACATGTGTTTTTCAGGAAATGAAGCATAGGATTGATCAAGTTACACTTAGGTGGGCATGGGCCTAGTGACAATAAAAGATGCAGACTAGTTAATTATGTTGTATTTTCATGTTTGTTTAGACATTGTAACACTTATATTGAATAAAACGAAACTTTAATTTCCATGGTTGTGAAACATTAATTCTGTTGCAACACGCCCCGATGTTTCCGCCGCGATTTGTATGTTCTACGCGGTCGGGGTGTGACAGAAAAGATGGTATCAGAGCCAATGGTTATAGGGAATTAGGTTATTAGTAATTAGTAATGCTTTGACCTAGTCTATAACCTTCTTAGGACCCTAACGCGAGTTTACTTGCGTTTAGTCATAAAACAATACCGTCGCCTATCCTTAGGCGACAACCACAACAAGAACATAAATTCAAAACCACTTTGAAAACTAATCATCTGTTCTAGGATGATTAATTACTAGGTTTTGAACCCTCAGTTATAAGGTTTTGAATCCCTTTGAATTTTCAAAATCTCGTCAAGGTTTTGGGTTTTAAATAATGTGAACACGTGCAAACTGGAAGGGTGAATGCCTGTATTCTGGGTTTTCTGTCTAGGCAAGCACTTCGTATACATCTCATCAGACGCGAGACCAGTTGTGCTTACCTGGGAATTCTTGGGATGAGTGTTCACTTATAGGCGAGCATGTCTTCAGTGATACATTAATAAGACCTGTTTACCTTGATTAGTCACCGTCTCATTTGTTTGCCTTAGGTAACAAACAAATGATCGCAATTTTCATGCGTTATCATTCTGTTTTGATTGTCCAAAAACCTTTCACCTGTTTCTCCCTATGCCTTTCTTTTTCTTCAAGAATGTCTCTTCATCACGATGACGCCCAGATATCTGAGCAAGCAGCCAAATTCGCTCAGCGAATAGGCGAAGTAGTCCTGAAGACTGTTGAATTAGCTACTGCCATGTATCATCTCCAGGATGAAGCCACTCAAGAGTCACCAAGACAGGCAGGACCTAGTCAGGCGACAACACCATCAGCCAATAAACCAATCGCGGAATCAAAGACCATGGATGAACGATCCCCTAAGAAGTCAAAGAAGCGAAAGGCTTCTCAGAACTTCGCCATGGTCGCTCACAATGGTAAAGCCGTCCCCAACCAACTAGCTCAACCCCCTGCTAAGTGTGTATGACTTTTCCTATGATACCTACATCAAGGAACTATGTTCCTTACAAACTACTCTTGTGATTCTCTCTATCAAATGATCGCTCATGATTCCTTCGAAAATTTTAAGTACTCGTTTCATTCTAAGATACGAAGTACAAAAAATAAAGTGAAATTATGAGTAATCATGCTTCTGCACATCAGTGCCTTTGAAATCCTTGGTTAAATAACTAAGGGTGTTTTCAAATCTCATACCCATTACGTTTTAATTTTTTTCAACATACACAGTACCAGTATTTCAAAACAATCTTCATAATCTCAAAACATATCATTTAGTTTGAAAACAATTTTTCTAAATACATTGTCTATGTTATTTCAAAAACAATGGCCATGTTATCAAAACCAACCTTTCTAATTTCAAAATATTTCATATAGTCTGAAGACAATATTAACACAATACATTTTCTTATCAAGTGCATGATTTCGAAAAGCATCATTCATATCTTTCAAAAACCTTATACATAATTTCAAAATTCATCTCGCATGATTTTAAAACATTTTTTTTTATAAATATACTTACCTAGTACACCTACTTTATGATTTCAAAATATTATATAAGGTTTCAAAAACATTTTTCCCATGCACAGTTTCCAAAAATATCTTCCTCATACATTGACTTAACCTTCACAATTCTGCTTCATATGTCGCCTTGACATATCAAGCATCTCAACTTCATAAGCATTTTACATCATGTTTTGACCTAAGCACATCCAGTGCAAGGTTTCAAAACATCTTCAACTTCTAAAATTCATATGGGATCTTTTATCTTCACAATTAGATCCTTGTGGATGATCATCATTCGAATCAGAGTCCTTAATTGGATTCCTTATGTACCTTAATTCGAACATTTCGGTTCTTTATAATCGAAATCGAATTTTCTCTTCAAAAATCTTTCTATCTTTATAGTTAGATTCTTGATAACGTTTAAAGTACCAAATGAAATCCGTTGAATGGATTCCTAGTGTGCTTTAAATGCATGTACGCAAGTAACAAGACAAATTAACAAACAATCCTTGTGGTTATATGATTATGTGTTTTTGCATCTTGAGTTTTCATTTAAGTATTTTGTGTTTTTACACTCTGGATAATTCGTTATCCAAATCCTCGCAGGATCTTTCATATCTTCATATGAGGGATTCGTAGCAGGATAGTCAAAAGGTACTATCTTAATTCCTTAATGGGCTTCTATGTAATAGTTAAGACCCTTGGATTTTATAGTACTACTCCATGATTCATAAGAGACCCTTTTTAGTGGTCTAGTCAAAAGATTGATTCGCAATCTGGTTAAAGAATGACATCTAGTGATGTAGCTGGACAGACTCCTTGATAGTCTATTTAGATCATTTAATGATTTAAGTAAAAGGACTCTACGGCGGTCTAGTCACACTCATCACAGGATTGTTCATTTGGTTTTCCCCTACACATTTTAAAATAGACTGTGTGAACTATGCAAGGAATTGTCTAATTATGGAAGCGCACATAATTATGAGATTCAGTGCACGGTAAACCCAGTAAGATTTATTATGTGTAAGAGCCGATAGTGACAACAATAACGAAATGAGAACGATGTAATGGAGGTACGGTGGACGCACCAATGACGCTTCATATACTTGTATATAAGTATCCCTCTTACATTGCAAGCATAATGTTATTAAAGTTACTAGAAGTTCAGAACCCTAACCAATATTGTTCGATCTTTTCAGCTTCATATTTTCAAGCTCTCACAAGTTTCCTCTAAATAAATTTCGGGACGAAATTTTCTAAAGTAGGGGAGACTGTAACACCTGTGCCTCCACGGCCATCAAACAAATACCAAACCAATGAAATATTATATTTCATACTTGGGATTTGTAAAAATATGTGTATCATTTGCACATATCAATTTTTGTTCGATTTCAAACTCTAAATCGCTTTCTGGAAGGTTATACGCGCACCGATGCGTAAATATAACCAGTTTAATGCAACAAACACTCCGGAATAGTGACATAGGCTTAACATACCTTAAATAACCTTTACATAACTTAGAAATAAGTTTTGAAGGCTTTGGTATGGCAAAATCAAGTTAAATCGCTTACAGGGACTAAAGTTGACAAACTGCGAAAGTATGCCAATTTGAACTGTAACAGACATTCCGGAACATGACCATAAGTTAAACACACCTTAAATATCCTTTATATAGCTTAGAAATAGGCTTTGAGGGGTTTGGTGTGCTAAAATAAACTTTTGGGTCATTCAGGGACTAAAAGTGTCAAAAAGTGCACAAGTTTGCATTTTCGCGCATAACTTACGTTCTGAATACATCTGGACATCCAAAAATTTATGTAAGCATGACTACATTATATTTTAGTGTTCGCCTTAAGAAAAATCCATTCGTCGCGTCATTTGGATCGTTTTTCGCGCTTATGCGCATTCCGTCGTAATTAAGCGAACATCGCGTTCGTACGGCCAAACGAACCGACATCCGAGATATTTTTGAGCACATTTTAAGTTCCCTATATTTTAACTTCATTTTAGAGCTTTGAAATGGGGTTAACGGGCCTTAAACGTGTCGAAAATGGCCTAAATACAGTTCAGGGACCAAAAGTGTAATTCTGCCGAAATAGTGCCTAGCGGTGCGCTACACTTTAAGCGTAGCGGTGCGCTAGGGGTCTGCAGACCAGATGCAGAGTACCAAACAGCCTGTTTGCAGCAGTTTAACCCACAACCACAAGTTCCTAATTGCTTAGTCATGAAGATAAGGATCACTTTTAGGCACCATAAGGTTCCGACAAGTGTACGGCCTTGATCGTTTCCCCTTTTCCAAGAAACGATCTCAACGGTTACCCGAATACTATAAATACCCCAACACCCCAATGCAAAACTTACAAGAATTCTGATTTTGAGAGCTCTAAGTTGAAACCATTGTTTCATACCTGAGTTCTTGAAGTCGGGATTAGCATTCGGGGACCCTGGGTTAGTATTCTTTCGTTCTTTTCCTTATTTTATTGCTTTTCGAGTCAGAAAGTCAAACTTTGTTTGACTTTCAGCGTTGACCAGTAATGGTCAATGCGAAGTTCGTAGGAACTTCGCAACGTGAGTGTAATCACGTTGGTCATAGTCCCTTGGGACTATGCCCACTGATTACCACGTTGTCTAGAGTCGTAGGGTAGGCGATCTAATAAATCGCCTATACCTTCGAACTCGACCCATTTGGTCGATCATTAGGATCCGACCAAATACATTAGGTGACCATAGTAGGTAGGGAATAACCTTCCGAGGTTATACCCTATGGTCACATCGTTTAAGTAGTTGTATGATAGGTAGTTTATATGCCTTAGGTAAATTACCAAAATACCCTTTTCATGCATAATTGGTAATTAAGCATATGTAACCTAAACTTTTGCCACATAACTGATTATGTAACATGTTTAGGCATATAACACTTGTCATAGGACTAGTTAGGCGGTCCGAACGCGTTACACGCGAACGACGCGTTAAAGTAGCATAAGCTTCCTAAACGGGTCGTAATGGGTCGTAGACACTTAGGTTAAGTTTCATTTAGTATGTAGGCTTTGTTAAACCATATCATATGAGTTCCTACACTCATTTGGTTTACAAACCCTAATACTACCCAATCTTCCGATTTAGGTCCGGTTAATTAACATAGTTACCTATATTAGGTGCCGTTTGATTTCCGTGATCTCTAGCATTGTTTGGTTGTTACTCAAGGACTACTGAGCAATCTCAAGTGAGTACATAGACCCCTCTTTTACTGTTTTCCAAACTGTTTTGGGGTGGAACACATGTGCCTACTTGTTACTTTCTTGCTTTCCTGTTTTCATATCATATACCTGCTATGTTTGTTAGTACATTATAGTACGTCGTTTTACATTGACAATTTTATGCTATGTATGTATATAGCGTGCATACTTAGTACATCGTTTTACATGACATTTTATGCTATGTATGTTCATTTAGTTCATACTTAGTACATTGTTTTACATCACATCACATCACATGCTATGTATGTTCATTTGTTGCATACTTAGTACAGATTCATTTCATCACATGCTTACATTTTGGTATGACATTTGGTTTGTTAAATGGGACAATACATTCATTAACATTAGCTACGCCGTTCGTTAGTAGGTAGTGGTACCATAGGAATTGACAACTCCCGTTCCGGACATCCCAGGGAAAGGGGACAGTAAAGGAATGACCGAATTCGATGATATTTACTCAGATAGACCTTTAATTTGTTTAAGGGTTTATCACCTCAGTCGCAAGGCTTGGATGTATGCATTGGAACAACACCACATAAATGTACATATTCAGTATAGCATGCATATAGACATTTTAACATGATTGACCTAGATCATGCATTTTCACAAGACATAATGTTGATTTAAACTACGTTTTACTTCAATACTATGTTCTTGTGCATATGGTTTAGTTGAGACATTTCGCTAGCCATACAGGACATTTTGACATAGACATTAGACATAGACATTTTAACATGATTGACCTAGATCATGCATTTTCACAAGACATAATGTTGATTTAAACTACGTTTTACTTCAATACTATGTTCTTGTGCATATGGTTTAGTTGACACATTTCGCTAGCCATACAGGACATTTTGACATAGACATTAGACATAAACATTTTAACATGATTGACCTTGATCATGCATTTTACACAAAACATAACGTTGATTTAAACACAGTTTTACTTCAATACTATGTTCTTGTGCATTTCACCTATGGTTTAGTTGATGCGCTTTCACTAGCCATACATATCACATTTTGTTTTACATTACATGATTTACATTAGACATGAACATTTTACTTTGGTGGTTTGGTTGATTAAGTGATTAAGTAACGATGCGTGTGTAATATGATACAAGCATGGTGGATACGCCGCTGGTACTTCCTATATATAAGTGTTTGTATGGTATTACATGTCGTAGCGTTATTTGAATCATTTCAGTTTGAGACATAGAACATTTTATGCAAATAACATATTTTTCACAAGACATTGATTTACAAACAACTTAACTTATACAAACTCATTTTTACATGGCTATTCATTTAACCATACATTATTCACTTATTTATACATATCATCTGAACTCATTGTTTTTCAAATGATTTACAAAACAAAGCAAATTACAAGGTTCATGACTAAACATTTTCTTAAACAGAAGTCATGAATCTTATTTTCATAAAACCTATGTATCTCACCGGCATTTTTATGCTGACGTACCATATTTTCACATGTGTTTTTCAGGAAATGAAGCATAGGATTGATCAAGTTACACTTAGGTGGGCATGGGCCTAGTGACAATAAAAGATGCAGACTAGTTAATTATGTTGTATTTTCATGTTTGTTTAGACATTGTAACACTTATATTGAATAAAACGAAACTTTAATTTCCATGGTTGTGAAACATTAATTCTGTTGCAACACGCCCCGATGTTTCCGCCGCGATTTGTATGTTCTACGCGGTCGGGGTGTGACAGCCAAGCCTTAGCTCGGTCTTTTAGTGAAAATGGAAACATTCGAAGGCGGATGGCGTCATTTGATGCTCCATTGATCCGAAAAGTATCACATATTTCTAAGAAGTTAGTAATATGTAGATGGGGATCCTCGTCCGCAAGCCCGTGGAAGGTTGCGGAGTTTTGGAGCATTTGTATCAGATGCGGCCGAAGTTCGAAGTTGTTGGCCTCGACATTTGGTGCATTGATAGCGGCGCCGAGATTGCCTACGGTAGGCCGTAGGTAATCCATGAGGGTACGTTGGTCCGCCATTGGAATTTGGTCCCCCGAAGCTTTCTCTTGATTTTTAGCTTTAAGTCTTTTTCTGAGAAAGCGTTCGGGTTCTTCTAAGGGTTCTTTTATGTCTCTACTAGAACTGGAGCTCATGCACTACGTAGGAGGGTCAAATGTGGCACCTGGGTTCCAAGTCCTGCAATAAAAACAGAAAAGAACGTTGGTCAGAAAGTTCGCCACGGCCCCGTGCTCAGTGAACACGGCCCGTGGTCAGAGAAACAGTAATTGTTTTCTGGATTCCCAGTTACTGGGAGTTGGACACGACCCCGTGTTGCACCGACACGGCCCCGTGTTCAGCTCTCTGTAACTCAGAAAATAAAAACTGCCAGTGAGGATGTTGGGCACGGCCCGTGTCTGACCGGGCACGGCCCGTGCTGAGCTCTGCAGAAGCTGAAAAACTAAGAAAATCTAAAAAAAAATTAAAAAGAAAAATAAAAAATGATTAGGCCGTTGATTCCTAACTTTCTTAAAATCCTTGTGTCCCCGGCAACGGCGCCAAAAACTTGATGCGTGCGAAGTGTTACTTATTTTAGGTATATATTTTAAGCCCTTTTTAACACTTATTTTAGCCAAGTTTTAAATTTATAAAACACGATATTTCACTAACACTAAACACACATATGGGCAAGTGCACCCATCGTTGAGTGTAGTATAGCGTTGGTAAGATACCGAGGTCGTCCAAGGACACAAGAGCTTTTAATACCGGTTTATCCTCAACGTCTAACCAAAATAAAAAGTTTAGAAAAATGTTTTTAAACTAAGAAAAATAAAAACTAACTAAAATGCTGAAAATAAAAATAAAAAAAACAGATAGACAAGATGAATCACTTGGTTCCGACTCATATCTAGTATAACCTTTGATTATTTCCGCACTTTTGCACATAATTAAGAGATTATCTTAGTTATTGTAGTAGGCCCCTCTTTTGAAGGCGACGTTACCCTCACCCCAGTAGTTTGAGTCAGCAGGGATACAATCCTAAAAGGGTGGATTATTGGAAGATAATGAATTAAGTTATTAATGCAATATTGTGGTAGGCCCCGCTTTTGGCGGTGACGTTACCCTCGGCTAAGTAGTCTGAGTCAGCAGGGATACAGTCCTAAATAGCCGGGTTATAGTATTAATAGTAGTTAACTTATGAGGGGGTCAAAGAGTTTGGACCCCCGCCATCCAATACCGTGAAGTATTGAAGGAGGTCCTACTAAATTTGACCCAGGTCCATCGCAGGACCTCTAAACGCTGAACAATGGCAAGACCTTTACCAAACCGTTCCCTTAACCCCCTACCAGGTAGCCAACATATCTCCATATAGACCGTGGAGATATGAATGGTGAAAATCCTTTATTTTATATAGACAGTAAAATAATGCCAAGACACCACGGACAAACGATAAGGAAAGATCACCTTCAACATAAGTAACTAGTTATTAAAGTCATTAATACAAAACCAAATAAAAAGTGCAAAAGATTAGAAATAAAAAGTATTATACTAGACACTTTGTCTTCACCAAGTGATGTAAGAGACTTAGGCAAACATGGCCTTGATTGTCAAGAACTCTTACGATCAATCTTGGATCCCGAGACGACTCACACACTCTACGATGGACAATGGATGATGGTGGTGGATGATGGTGTTGTGATGGTGGTGGGTGGTGGATGAAGTGTGAGAGAGGTGGTGTGCCAAGGGATGAGATGAAATGAATCCAAGCACTCCTATTTATAGGCTGAACAGAGAGCTGGACACGGCCCCGTGTCCGCTGGGCACGGCCCCGTGTCCGTCTGACACTCTCTCTCCTCATTAATTGTAATTCGCAATTACAATAAATGCGCCTGCTGTACTTTCGACACGGCCCCGTGTCCGCTGAGCACGGCCCCGTGATGGGCAATAGAAGCTTCTATGGATTTGTCTTTTCTGCTGCTTCTTGGGCACGGCCCCGTGCTGGCTGAGCACGGGGCGTGTTCAGCCTTCTGTCTTCTCCTTTTTGCTTTGGAAGGTGCCGTTGAGGGGTCGGGCAGTCCACTAATGTTCCTTTCCTTGTATTTATGTTGGATTTAGCTGTCTTTTTGCTTCTTTTGTGTTTTTGAGCTCATTTAATCCTGAAAATACAAAAGGAAGACAAAAACACTCTTTTTCCAATATTAGTACTTAAAAAGGGTTAGTTTTATGCCTCATTTGATGTAATTTATATGTTGCATTTTATACACATCAATCATCATCTTTCTTGGGTTCATCCTTCTTGGAAGGTGGCTTCGAATGCGGTGTAGATAGGGTCCTACTCCGAGTCCCACTGTACTCTTCGTACTGCCGCTCCAATGCCTTTGTAACTGCGTCGTCTACCAACGCTTTCAATTCAGCACCCGTTAAATGAACACGGGCCTTATCAATATTCTCCACTGGATGGCTATTAATTTCGTCTGAGTTAGCCATTTTAATTGAACTGTTACAGAAAACAAGGACAATAGTTTATTTGGGAGTTTATTATGGAATTGCCCCTTAGGGTAATTCATTAACCATGGTAAACAGAGACCATATTTAGTTAATTTATTAATCATATTTATTTAGGATTTCTATTATAATTTATCCTAATTATAAAACAATAACAGTTTTATTTGTGGCACAAAAGGCCTAGTCACAAGGACATTTTTAAATTATAAGCTATGATTTCAGAGAATCAAAACATGAAGGTATACTGGCACAACAGGCCTAGTCACAAGGACATTTTAAATTATAAGCTATGATTTTAGAGAATCAAAGCATGAAGGTTTGAACCTAGTTCATTACCTTTATCTGACAGGGAGTCATCGCTACCACTGTCTTTTGGCTCATATGGAAATGAGCAGGGCCCGTAGGCACTATATTACCACGTATGGTCAAAATATGATAATCTCAATTGATGATCTAAACCCATGATTCAGAGATCATTATATTGGGTTAGGAATCCTTTTTAAAGAATCCTTATATAAGAATGACGTGTGTGATTTTAATGAATCACGTCTGCCAGGAGCGTTAACATGTTTTCAGATGTTAACAGGGATTTGAATCTTTTAAACAGGCCTTACCATCATGGCCAGGTCTTTATAATGACACTCAGGCTAGGTTTCACTCTTAAGATTCTTATTCAATATTTAAATAGGCAGATTATTATCAAAAGGAATGATTTTGATTTATTTATTTCATGTAATATATTTATGCAGATAATAGCAACAATGAAATTTATAAACTTACATTCCATTAATTTATTAAAAGGTTACACGTCGCCCTAAACGGGACTTTTTAAATAAACAAACTTACCCACGCAGGGGTTTAAACAAGGACTTACCCATGCAGGGGCTTAACAACAAACATCATAATAGTCCACGCAGGGACTTACACAAATAACATAATAGTCCACGCAAGGACTTAAACAATAACATACCCTCGTAGGGGTTAACAGAAAGATAGACCCACGCAGGGGTCAAAACAAACAAACATACATACCCACGCAGGGGTTTATACAACAAGACTGGCCCACGCAGGGGCTCAACAACAATTGGAAGGATTCAGTGGTCCTTCTTGCTCTTCCCTTTAATCAAGCATGTTAATCCTTGGAAGAAGCTTTGTCTCTCCCTGCGGTCGCGGTGAAAGTCTCGCTCAACCTGATCCAGTCTCTGAAGAATTTCCTCCCGTTCTGGGTGAGAAAACCGTGGTGGCTGCGATTGCGTCCGTATTATAGGCCTGGCAGGTATCTGGTACCCATGAGTTGGGTACCCTGCTCCCCAAGGAGCTCCATATGGTCCTTCCGGGTTAAAGGCGTTGTAATTTGCCGCTACCATGTAGGGGTCGGCTTCAGCGTAACCGTAGTTGGTGTGAGCTGGTTGTTCAAACGGGTTGTACGCCATAGAACCCGTGTATGCTGGAATCGGGTTATCAAAACCCATCGGTGGTGGTTGCTGTGCAACTGGTTGCGAAGGCCCACCCATCTGTGGGTCTTCCTGAAGTGGCGGGTAATGACTGCCACTTGATTGGCGTGGGGAGCTAAAATGAAAATCCCCCGCTCGCGCAGACATACGTGCACCTGTCCTCCTACGCCTCGGCGGTTGTGGAGGTGCCGGCTGAACTGGTGGCGGTGGAGGCGGTGGCGTGACTGCCACAAACCGTGAATCCACAGAGGGATCCTGCTGCTGCTGCTGCTGATGAGGCGACGAATGGTGCGAGGGTGTGAAGTACCACTCTTGCTGGTTAAATCGCGCCATGTAATTGTCCGGACCATGGTAGGGTGATCCGTGAAAAGATGAACCATCCGAGATCTCAATAGGGTGGTTCGGTGTACCACTGGCAGGTTTGACGGGATCCGTGTCCTCGTCCATATCCATAGCGTTGTCTCCCGAGAAGTGATCCTCCGGTCCCAATGGGTTAAAACCCACTGGTTCTTGTATAAAATTTGCCGGGTTAAACCGGCCCCTGAAAACAGGTGTAGGGTCACCAAAGGAGTGGTGCGATAAGGATCGCTATAAAGGTATGTAGGAAGGTTGAGGGTTGTTGGGCTCATACTCCGGCTGTGGCCCATAAGGGTTATGAACAGGAGGTGTCGAACTGTGCGAAACCGACCGTCTAGCCGGCTCAAAGAGGTTCCTCCGGTTCTGTCGGGGATCGTCACTCTCGGTGGTGGAAGGAGCTCGCACATGCGAAGGTCCTGCCTCGTTGTCATATATATAAAATTACATGTACCTAAATGAACTTTTACTCTTCTCATGATCATTGGCTTTGTAAGCAATAGTAATCTGGATTAATATGCTTGCTATCACATTAGCTAAGCCACAATCACACAAGCTTCAGGTTGTGGAATTGATAACCATTTAGACGATGCATCGATTTTAAAACACTAAAGGGTATCATGTTTGTATATTTATTTCCGTTATCATTTCCAGAATATTTGGGGATTCACACCCTACTTTTGTTGATCAGTACTTAACTTCACTTGAGAGAAAACATGACATGTATAATTATCAAGACAAATCTTCTGGTTCTTCGATACTTTTCACATCATCATTAATGACTCGGTGTGGTCTAACTGGTCATGCCAACTAACTAAATACTTATGATCCATAAACCTTTGGATTATGATCGCATATGTATTAGTTGCACGTATGTAATACAAAATGTAAGATACAAGAGAATGTATTATAACTTCAAAGTTTAAACCATCATGTTATATGGTCATTCCTTAGTTTGCCACTTTTGATGGTCGATCTCATTATGACTATTGTTACAATCCTAATACTCGATCTCATCATGACTATCATTTCAATTATTGTAGTCGATCTCATTATAATTTCTAATGGTTGATCTCATTATCAACATGACCATCATTGTATTTTTCTCAATGATCAATATATATTCATTTCATGGATCAAAGTAAAACCAAACAATTTTCACGGTTTCCATTATTTACTCGGACATATAAATCTAAATTCATTTAGAACCTTTGTTTCTTTTTAATGATATTGCTACCTTAGGATCATATTTGAGGTTTGACAAACAAAGTTCGTTTTATCCGATTTTCCCTTATAAATAAACTTCTCTTTGTTGCCGAGTCATATAATATTACCGGTCTAACATCTCACGACCATTTAAAACTTGATAATGAGATACATGGAGTATGACACTTTGGGTGTCAAATCTACGCATATTTCTCTTCTTTCATGAGAGTGACAATAAACCATGATCTGGTTTAATCATTCTATTCAATATTATCGATGCAAAGAAATGATAGCATATAGAATACAAGATATAGATAGCAACAAATCATTCAACACATGATCTCATAGCATGTCATCATATAAAAACAACTTATAATAGGCCTTTATGAAATAAGAAACCTTTTCATCACTAATAAGCAAAGTATATAATTTATGTAATAACTTATCATGGTATAACCAATCACAAAGATATGATATAACCAATCACAAAGATATCTTATATATATTCGTCACTTACTTTGAAACTTAAACATATATCTCTTTCAAGTTCTCAGATCATTTATTATTTGAAAATTGGAATATTGATGAACTACGTAGCGTACTCAATTTTTTCTTCTCAAAAATTGATATTTAAAAAAACTAGTGACATCAAATAAGCAATCTATATATTGCACATATGAATCATATAGCAATGGTCATTATTTTATACAAGCAATATTAATAGTTAATCAACAATTAAATTATTAAACATTATGACATAGCCTAATGAATGCATGAGATATACCGACATCCCTAGAAAGAGTTCCTCTAATAACAAATAATGATATCTAGCAATAGGAATCAATTATATGAATTTCTTATATGCAAAATTTGTTAAAAATGCTAGTATAACCCTAGTATAAATACCAAATGTTATTTTTATAATCATGCTATAATAATAATAATAATACATTGCATTATAGATTGTATACTTTATTTAAAACTAAATCAAGTGATGTTTCCAATGAGCACTACACACATAACTCATTTATATCTAATTGTGTAAAAGTCTTTTGGCATGCTATATATTAACAATGACTAATGAAAATAATTAATTACGATCCACATTAATATTTTATTGTCACACCCCGATTTCCACGTGTCACCGGTGGGGAGTATCGTGACGTGGTTGGCAACATAATAGTCAAACAACACAATATTTAATATGCACAGCGGAAGCAAATGAAAAATAAATTTTCAACCGAATAATAGTTTGTAATATCAAATATCACAACTGTCGATTGTTTATCCACAGATGGATCGAAAATAAAATGGAAACAATAGTTCAACAGAATTTAGGCATCTTAAGCTTGTGAGACTTCTATTGATGCTAAGGAGAAATCCCAGCCAATTACGCTTAGTACCTGCATTTAATCTTTTTGGGAAAATACGTCAGTTTACACTGGTAAATACATTCAACAGACTCATTTTAAAAATGATTAGGAATTGATTTGGATGCACATGGCATAAACATTTTATAACTTGGGAGAATTATTTAAATATATAATCTTGTGAACGAATTACATGTTCCTTATGCGTTCAGTAGCCCGGACGTACCGGGTTAAAGATCAATAGACACACCACATTATTCTTTTGTGCACTGACGGGTGTACGCCTACACCCCGCGCTTAAGTCGTGGCCATTTCGTAAAATGATGTCATTAACCCCCCAAAGGCTTTTAAGTAAACAAAACTGTTTAAACAGGCCGATCAAATTATTCAATTAACCACCAAACGATGGAAGATTTGATGCCCGACCAAGCGGTATTTTATATACCGTAACCCAATCCCGTATAGGGAAAATAAGTTAAAAGTATTTACCTGAGCAAAGTATTAATCACAATAAGAAAATTGCAAGTAGCTTTTACTGGTCCTCCTAATCTGGAACGAAGGTTTATAATAACCTATTAGAATCCTAACGGGTCTTTAATTAAGCTTTAGCTTAGACCGGTTAGTTTCAAAGATACGGATCGTACGCACGATTAAGCGAAGACCGGATAGAATGTGATTTAGACCCGGCAAGTTTGAAGACTTGCTTAATATGGTTATTTCATATACATTCTGGATTTTGAGATAAAACCGATAAGGTTTGACCCGTTTCGGCTAATTTATGTAAACTAGTTACATAAACCGAACCGAACGCGTAATAAGCGTAACGGGTGAACGTAAGAGCCATATACAGGTTTCCTAAGTTAATATGCTTCAAATATGTTGTGACATCAGTAAGATGTCTTTTATTTTGCCCGAAACGAATTTAAACACAAACTATGCCCCGTAGGGGTAGTTTGGTCATTTAAAAGGTTATAAAAGAGTTTAAGTATTTACTTGAGTTACAGGTCTGATATAATCAGCAAAAATACTTAGTTTACTGATTTATAATAGTAAGGTATTGTATATATGTGAAATTTATCAATTATAACCAAACTATGCACCGTAGGGGCATTTTGGTAATTTCACATAAGCCGAAAAGCTCAAAACTGAAGTCTGAGTTAAAAAACTTTTGCTTACTGTTAAAATATTATAATTTACCTAAAATATCAGTAGGTATCACCCTTGTATGTTTAAAAATAGTCTTAGTACATACTATGCACTAAAAACGCTTAATAAGGCGATTAGAAGCCGTTTCCGGGTTCTATACATAAAGCTGATATTTTTATTATTCCAGAAGGATTAAAATAATTTATTTATCATATGTAATCAGTAGAAAAAGGTTTGGAGTCGATTAGATATGTTAAACTCATTTTATAGCCCGTAAGGGCAAAACCGACAATTACCGGATTAAGCTTACGACTATAAGTTATGCTCAGCCTAAAATTTATTAAAAATCTTCAAAAATCCCAAAATAATATATTACATCAGTGGGTAATAAGTTTGATATCGAAAAGTATGTTTAAATAGGCTATACGCTAATTATTCCGTTTAATTAACATAAAGCTTTCAATTTACGCTAACGAGCATAACTCTTAATCTACACCCCAAACTGATGTCAAATTTTAGGTGCAAGTTTATATATCAGTAATTAAGGTTTCTACTCTTTTACATTTCCAAAAATCACGTTTTAAGGTGATAAGGGCATAATGGTCAACATATGAGCAATTAACGGAAACATGCGTATTAATTGGATAACTAATGAACCAAGGTGTATAATCATAGAGGGTTATACTAGCATGTAACCTAGTCCAATTAGGGCTCTGAGGCATTTCTAAAACATGCCTAAACGGGTCAGAACTGAAGTCAAAGCAAAAGTCAAAGCTTTGCGACATTCGGTTCCGAACCGGGTCTAAACAGTAAATTGTCGGGTTGAACATGTTTAGACATGTCCTTACACTAATCACCAAGTTATAATGATGATCAAATAGGTTGTATGCATTCTACATTGCTAATTATGCATAAATTAGAAACTAAGTATCATGTTGACTTTTTAATCACAAGATTGACCTGACATTTGACCTAGTTAGAGTGGGAATCAGGGGGAACCCTTTTAAGGGTTCATTCAAATTTCGAAAGGGCAACAGATGTGTAACGATTTTGGCCATGTTTTATCAGTATAGGGGCCTCTAAAATGTGCCTTGAACAGTGATATACCCTACCACTTTGATATGTTTTTCTTGAATCCTTTGAAAGTGCCGAAAATGAAGGTTTATCATAGAAATTCCATAGGATCCTATCTTGCACTTTTGAATTCAATTACTGCCATCAATTTGCTGGATTAAAGGTATATTAGATGTTCATAATATATGATTGGGTCTTGGGATTTATAAACGAGGTCGTTCAGAGGTAAAAATTTACATGACGACACTTTTAAATCCTGCCATACATCTTTAATCATACCCGGGTTTATATCACTCTTGTCTTATATGACACGTGTCGTTATTTCATTGAACACGAATTTTCGAGGTGTTACATTTATCTTCTTTCATGGCCAACAAGCAAACAATTTCAGTTAAAGGAATAAAAAGGACTTCACTTGGGGTTTAACAGAAAAAAGTGTATATATTATGTCTTTGATTGAGTAGTAAAACTTTATGAGATAAGACTAGTAAAACTTTATGAGATAAGATGTTCTTTTCGATCAATTAAAAAGCATAAAACTTTTTTTAAATAAATTATCATGGTATAATTAATTATAATGTAACAAAAAAATATCTCACGTATACATATATGTCATGTTAATTTGAAACTATGATTTTAACATATCATCATTTGTTTACCAGTGCTTCTGCTTATTTCTTGCCGTATCGAATCTCTGATCATAGCCCTTCTATTCTGAAGTTACCTAATGTGACTAGAGACAAGCCGAAACCTTTCAAATTTGTAAATTTGATCGCTGATAAAAATGGATTCCTAGACGAAGTTAGTTCGATTTGGAGTAGGGATATTCAAGGTTATCGTATGTTCCAAGTGGTGAATAAGCTTAAGTTGCTCAAGACTCCGTTAAGGAAATTGTTCTTTAAACAAGGGAACTTACACGAGAAGGTTAAAGTGACTAGGAAAGCTTTGGAGGATTGTCAAAAGGCCATTGATAATGACCCTCTAAATGACGTCTTGAAAGACCAGCTTGATAAGTTGGTGCATGATTATAAGGAGGCGGTTAAAGATGAAGGGTTATTCTTGAAACAGAAGTCTAAAGTTGATTGGCTCGCGGTGGGGGATTCCAACTCTAAGTTTTTTCATAACACGATTAAAGCGAAGAATCATCGGAGTCGGATTTTTACCATTAGAGACATTAGTGGCAATCTACATGAAGGCGGTATGGTCTCGAAAGTTCTGGTTGATCATTACACGGATTTTTTCGGGAATGTGGGGAACATTACTATGCAGCCATCGCCTGATTTGTTTCGAAATGTGCTATCGGCAGATAAAGCGGCTAATATGATCAGGCAAATTAATGACGAGGAAATTAAACTGGCTATGTTTTCTATAGCCGGTAACAAATCCCCGGGACCAGATGGATACACCTCGGTGTTTTTCAAGAAGGCTTGGGATATCGTCGGTAACGATGTATGTCATGCCGTGAAGGATTTCTTTGATAATGGCCAGCTTTTGCAACAGTTAAACCATACGGTAATTACTTTAATTCCGAAAGTCTGTACTCCTTCGTTGATCACGGACTATAGACCCATCTCATGTTGCAATACTCTTTACAAGTGCATTAGTAAAATTATTACGAATCGTATTAAAGAGGGCTTGTGTGACATTGTGAATATAAATCAGTCAGCGTTTGTTCCTGGTAGAAGAATTACAGATAATATTCTGTTAACTCAGGAGATTATGCATAATTATCATCGTAATCAGGGGCCGCCTAAATGTGCTTTTAAGGTTGATATTCAAAAGGCGTATGATACAGTTGATTGGAAATTTCTTGAACGGACTCTAATGGGGTTTGGATTCCACTGGAAGATGGTTAAATGGATTATGGCATGTGTTACCTCTACATCATTTTCTATTGCAATTAATGGGATCTGTATGGGTACTTTAGAGGGAAACGTGGGTTAAGACAAGGCGATCCAATGTCTCCGTACTTGTTCACCTTAGTTATGGAAGTGTTAACTCTGATTTTGCAAAAGCAGGTTTCGTTGTCAAATGATTTCAGATTTCACCATAAGTGTGATAAACAAGGAATTATAAATCTGTGCTTTGCATATGACTTATTTCTGTTTTCTCGTGGGGATCACAAATCAGCTAGAGTAATCATTGATGCTATTAATGATTTCAAGAACATGTCCGGTTTGGTTCCGAGTATTAATAAGAGTACGGTGTTCTTTGGAAATGTGGCCAATGCAGTTAAGATCCGTATCAGAGATATTATTTCATTTGATGAAGGGGAGTTGCCTGTTCGTTATTTGGGTGTGCCTCTAATAACGTCGCGGTTGAGTAGTAAAGACTGTAAAAGGTTGGTGGATAGCTTGGAATCTAAGATCACGAACTGGAAGTCGAAATCGTTATCCTTTGCGGGAAGGCTACAACTTATTCAATCTGTTCTATCTTCTATGCATATTTACTGGGCTTCGGTTTTCATTTTACCAAAACAGGTTATTTATGATCTTGAAGAAAAGATGAGAAGGTTTCTTTGGGCCCAAGGAAACAATATTCAGGGTAAGGCTAAGGTTAAATGGAGTCATGTTTGTCTGCCGAAACATGAGGGAGGCTTGGGTGTTCGTAGGGTGCAGGATATGAACAATTCACTGATGATAGCGCACGTTTGGAGTCTCTTAACATTAAGGGAGTCGTTGTGGGTAAAATGGATGCACTCGTATCGTTTGCGGAATAGGAGCTTTTGGGATGTCCCTGTTCGTAATAATGTAACATGGAGCTGGAGGAAATTGTTAGGTTTGCGGCCCCTTATACAACAACATATATGGACCAAGATTGGTGATGGGACTAGAACTTCAGCTTGGTTCGATAGATGGGATGATGTATGCCCGCTAAACTCGTTTATTACTCTGCGGTTAATTGCCAATGCTGGGTTTTCTCTAACTTCAACAGTCGTGGAGGTATGGGATCAAGGGGTGTGGAAGTGGCCGACTAATTGGCTACAACGATTCCCGGTTCTCCACAATATGCAAAACATTGTGTTAAATTCGGCTGCCCAGGATCGTGTGTTTTGGAAAACTCGGTCCGGTCAAGTGGATGATTATTGTGCTTCAATGGTGTGGGATGATATTCGTATTCATCAAATCACGGTGCCTTGGGTTAATATGGTGTGGTTCAAGCAGTCGATTCCTAGGCACTCGTTCTTCATGTGGCTTCATGTGAATAAGAAACTTAAAACGCAGGATGTAATGAGTAAATGGTGCTCCACGGGTAACGCGAACTTTAATCTTTTGTGTTGCTCGCTTTATGTATTAGGTCCGGACTCTCATGAGCACTTGTTCTTTGAGTGCGGATATGCTTCTCAAGTGTGGAATGGAGTTAAAGCGGGTATCGCTCATATTCAACCTACTTGGGATGAAATTTTTGGCTATTTGGGTCAGGTTGCAACATCTACGAAGGCGCAACATATCATTGCAAAACTTATTGTTGGGGCGTCAGCTTATTTTGTGTGGCAGGAACGAAATCTAAGACTTTTTTCTAATAAAAAGAGAAGCTCGGATCAACTTATAGAGGTGGTATTGTCTACTGTCCGTCTAAAACTTCATACCATGCGGTTTAAGAGGACGAGTCAGATTGAAGGGATTTTGCTGGATTGGAACTTGCCGCGTGGGCTCTTGGTAGCGGATGATGATTGTGGTTAATTTTTATTTTGTTTTATGGCTGTAGTCCACGGTTATTGACATAGGTGCTTATTGTTTGCTTGGTTTTTCCTGGCTTGTAAACTCCCGTATGGCATGTCATACGTGAGAACTGTGGGTCATTCTGGCACACACTTGGTTTTATTGGTTGTTTTGAAATAAATTTACCGGGGTAACCCTTTACCCAAAAAAAATCATTTGTTTACTAGTAAATAAGCCCACATTTTTTTACTTTCTACAATAATAAATTATGTAGTCCCATATAATCGCAAAAATATCACAAGGGTGTCAATGCTATAAATATAATATCTTACTATGCAAATATTTCAAATATTCACCTATAACATCTATCTGATCCAACTTTATAAATAAGATACCAACTCATCAATATAATCAAAATCACCATAACAAGAAGCAAATTTAATTAAATCCAATTACTTGGTGTGTGCTCTTGTGTTTCTATGCAACCATCTAAATTCATTTTTTTTACCACTGTGTTCATACATTCTTATCCAAGCACTAAAAATAAATTAAGAAGTAGGCTACATATTGTTCATTAAAATGATGAGTAATACGGTATCTAATATGAATGGATAATTATTTAACTATATCTTTTATGTATGCACTGAAATCAATATTTTGGGGTATATGTCCTCAATTCATTTTTTGTCTTATCAATAAATTAAAATATACTAAAGAGTAAAATGGATGGATAGTCCCTGTGGTTTGTTAAAATTTCACCTATAGTCCCCAACTTTTAGAAATTACATTCATGCTCCCTGTGGTTTGTTTGTTTGTTACTCGGATAGTCCCTAAAGTGGATGGGAGTTAGTTTTCTCAGTTAAGTTCATATAAAATGACAAAAATGCCCTTAATATAAACACATATAAAACTAATTAAAATAGGGTCCACCACTCTATTCATCTTCTTCAGTTACACTGATCCTAATCCCCACATCATCTTCTTCAAAGATCAGCCACCACCACTTCAAAATAGATCCACCCACCACCCACCACCTCCACCTCCACCACCATCAACAACCTCCACCTATAAATTTCCACAAACAACACTTCAGATGCAATAAGCATATCAGATGTGTGTCCAATCTCGAACATCTAAGGCAACCGTAATTTGTCGAATCCTCTTCTCAACCGTTTTATCAGCCCTAGTGTCAAGGGGAACAATTGACTTTGATCGGCATTCTGAACCTGATGTTGTACCGAGCACACAACTTTTTTTTGCAGTGAGGTGTATAGCTCAAATTGCACTGAAATTCTAGAGAGAGATAAGAGATAGAGAGAGGGGGGGGGGGGGGGAGAAGAAGCTAAAAGGAAGTCAGATTTTGAAGTCTTTTTTTCTATATAGATTTGGATTTTAATTCGATTTATTTGGTAACTGGCTTTTTTTGAAGTGTTTATTGAATCTGAAGTTGTTGAAATGGAAATGCTGTTTGTGGAAATTTAAGGATGGTGGTTGTTGATCATGGTGGAGGATGTTGATGGTGGTTCTATTTCAGTTAAAGGGACTTGTCATTGTTCGAAATCAGATGAAGGAGACGGTGATGGATGGCGATAGTGGTGGTGCGGTTGTGATGCTTCACTGTCGGTGATGGACTGGCCGTTGTGGTGATGTAACCGGTGGTGGTGATGTGTTAGTGGGCGGTGGTGCTGGTGAGGTGGTCGTTGCCGGAGATGATTCCGGCGGTGGAGACGATGGGTGGAGAAGATGAAGGTGTGTGGTGGGGTGTTTTGTATTAAATTAAAAAGTAGGTCCCACGTAAATTATAAATATTAATTGTATTTCCTTTTTATCTTTTAAGTATTATATTTATATATAAGGGTAATTTTGTCATTTTACATGGACTTAATAGAGAAAATTAACCTCCATCCACTCTAGGGACTATCCGAGTAACAACTTGTTAAACCACAGGGACTAAGAGTGTAATTTTAAAAAGTTGGGGACTATAGGTGAAATTTTAACAAACCACAGGGACTATCCGTGCATTTTACTCTATACTAAATAACAAAATATCAATATTTTTGCACTTAGAAATATATTATATCAAAAACTGAAACTTAAATAGTCCTCTAAAATTGTAAATAAAACGGTATAACGTCTCCATTATTTAAATAATCTTTTGAGATTGATATAAATTGAATTAAAACAGAGATTTAATTTAATAGTTAAATAATCTTTGAATTCGTTGTCCCATACAACAAACTCCCATTTCGAAATTAAAATTCAATTCAAATCAATATAATATTATAATTCGTCAATGCATATCAACAGGATGTGTATATGTATTATGAGCAATAATTTTTTATGTTGTTACCTTATTTGCCACTTGAGATAGGTTCGTGATTGCGGAATGGAACGACCCGCCAAACGAGCGATGGGTGGGATGTCGGTGATAGCTGTTGTCAAGTGAGACTCGCAGTTGGTGGCTCCAGTAGGCAATATTGACTTGAACAAAACAATAGAGAATCACTACCGCTATGGTTTTTTTCGACAAAAGCACCGTCGTGCTGATAACGTGTTGTGAAACAACGACCTACTAGCAACTAACATACATATAAGAACAAGGATTATATGTATTCTAGAGAGAAATATAGAATATGGAATTCGTATTCATTGAGATGTAAACATGCAATACAAAGAACCTCTATATATAGTGTTCTTACATTAATATAAAGGACACGAAGAGACGGGAGTTAGAATGTGGATAGTCACCGTAATATAGTTTATTTATAACAAAAATTACCTTTTCCCTGTATTTTTATTGAACTTATCTTCTCTCTCTCAAATTTCACCTTAATACAATTCAAGCTCTTTTGTTTTTGTTTTATCAATTTTTATCTTTCAAAATTATTTACAAGAAAACGTTTTTAATTTATTTTTTAAAGAATGTTTTTTTAATTTGTTTTAAAACATTTTTAAAATTTTAAATATGTTTTTGGGTAAATTACACTTTTCGTCCTTTATGTTTGTAACGGTTTGCAATGGATGCCCTTTAACTTCAATAATTACAGTCACAGTCCTTTTTTTTGGAAAACTCATTACATCTTTCATCCTTTAACACTAACCTGGTTACTTTTCATGGTTAAATCTAGTCATGTGTGTTGCACATGAGGTTATAGTTGTCTTTTTACCCATTTAATAAAAATTAATAAACAAACACACACATTTTAATATATTCTCTCTCTCAAATCTGTAGAACTAAAAAGAATCCCCAAATCTGTAGAATAAGAACTCTTTAAGAAGTTTTCCCAGCAACAAGCAACAGACTTGCAACCAACTAGTCAAAATAATCCGAATTTATAATTTCGGACATGGTGATGTTATCCATCTCTAATTTCTCTAATTACTAAATCACTGTAAAAGTTCATGATAAATTTATAAAATATCATATAAGTGATACATATTGAATTGAAAAGTTACGAGAATACTATAATCGAAAAGTTCTCAATAAATTTCATACAACAAAAGGCAACTCCGACACCACAAGCCACCACCAAACCACCATTAACAACCGTCGCCAACTCATCACAACACAGATCTGACAATTTGTTGAACACTTAATCTCCAAGTCTTCAATTCGTTGAACCTACCATCGGTCATTGTCTCTCTCTCTCTCTCTCTCTCTGTTAGGTTTCGGATTTCAGATCTGCGCGACGGTGAATCGGAAAAACGACCTGTGGCTAAGGCTGGCTTCAGGTGAGTGGCGGTGGCCGACAACCACACTCAAATCACCACCGCCAGAAAAACGATCGGTGGCAGTGAAGTCCGGCGACAATGAGTGACTTCAGGAGGCTTCAGATGATTGGCTGTGAGACGGTTATGATTAAGTTGAAAAGTGGGATACGGTAGTGGTGACTGGGATAAGGTGGTTGTGGTGGAGGTTGGTTGAAAGAGAGAGAAAGAGAAAGAGAAAGAGGGAGTGTGAGATTATAGGGTTTAATTGGAGAAGATGATGTTGTATATATGTAATTTTTTGGTTTTATTTATTAAGAAACATTTTACAAATAAGTGTGAAATGACCAGAATACCCTTAAGTGAATAGACTTAACTAAATTATTTAACATGGTTAGTGTTAAATGACAAAAGATGTAATGAGTTTTCCAAATAATTGATTGTGACTGTAATTATTGAAGTTAAAGGGTATATATTGCAACCCGCTACAAACATAAATGACGAAAAATGTAATTTACCCTATGTTTTTTTTTATCTTATTTTGAAACAAAAACATTTTCTCTGAACTTTTATTTTTATTTTTATTTTTATGCAAGTGTTTTTTTTATATAAATTTTTACAAAAAAATTTTTAGCAGATGGCTTCACACCAACTCTTCACCAACATAATATGCATAGCTCAACCTTTCCCCATCCTTCGCTCTTCTAATGTAAGCTCCAAGGCTTCACACCAAGTCTTCACTGACATAATATGCATCTTAAGTAGGGTCAGGCGACTCTGGTCCATATCTAGAGATTTTTGTAATAGTCGGTATGTTAATGGAATTTTTAGGATATTTTCTTTAGAGTTAAATGCTTGGTTGGTCCCTGTGGTTTTCAAAAATTGCAGACTTGGTCCCAATGGTTTACTAATTACACGCGTGGTCCCAAAACTTGTAAAAAATGCACTCGGTTGGTCCCTAGCCCTAACATCAGTCAAATTTCTCAGTTAAGTCCATGTTAAATGACCAAAATACCCTTGCTTATTAAACTCTCTTTATAATTTAAATAATCCCTTTGACCACATCATCTTCCCCAAACCTGCAATTGAATGTGCGTGTGTGAGTGGTTGTCGAAGGAGGATGAAATGGCAGGAGGAGTCGCCGGAAAACGGCTCCGATCGCCGGAGGACTTGATCGAGAATCAGAGGGCAAAAGAGGGGTGTTTGATGGCTGCTTTTGGTGCAATTTAGGGTTTTATGTTTAAGGAATTTAGGGTTTCATCTTCCCCAAACCTGCAAGTGAAAACCGAGATTCAAACCACGACGACCGGAGCTTCCTCGTTGCCGGCTTCTCGGTGGTGCCAGAACCACTTGGATAGACAAATCCAAAAAAAAAAAAACACAGATCCGATCACTTTATCTCCGCCATCTCCGCCGCCAGTGGTGGAGGTGATCCGTCTTGCTGGTCTTCCTCTCTTTCCTCTCGATCTCTGATCTTCTCTGAGACTTGCAGATCGACGGTGATGAGACGATGACGGATCTGTAATGGATATTATGGAAACTATGATGATGATGATGTACGGTGGTAAACAAGGGTCTGTGGATAGTTTCGAAACGTGTGCGATGTCGGAGAAGATGATCTGAATCGGAACATCGAACGGAGGTTGAAGTTGCAGGTGACGAGGTGGTGGTTTGACGGAGTTCGGAGACGAACAATGGTGTTCGGTGTACATCGGAGTGAACGGTGGTGACGGACGGTGTCGGAGATGATGACAGGAAGTTATGGTGGACAATGATGATGAAGGTTATGAAGTTGAGGTTGTACGTGACCGGTGCTATGACGGGAACACCACGGGAACACATAGGTGGGTGTTAAGTGGTGGTTGTGGGTGGTGGAGTGGGGAATAAGAAGGGGATGGGACCACTTATAGTTATTATTATTTATTAATATAAGGGTAAAATGGACATTTTATATGAACTTAACTGAAAATTTTAACAAGGTTAGCTACTAAGGACCATCCATGTTACAAAAATGCAAACATCGGGCCACTCGTGTAACATTTTTCAAACCATCAGGACCAACTGTGTAATTATTGAACCACTGGGACCAAGTCTGCAATATTTGCAAACCACAGGGACCAACCAGGCATTTAACTCCTTTCTTTATGTATGCATTTGAAGTTGAATTCTTAATTCTTTTGATTTATATTATCCAATAACAAACATGCATTCATTTGAAGATGGATTCTTAGTTCTTTTGATGTATATTATCCAATAACAAATTTCAAGTTTCTGTGTATCTGCGTAATGGAATTCAAGGTTATTTGCTTAATTTGTTCATTTGAAGCGGGGATTTTTAGTTTTTTTTGATTGAATATTATAGAACATTTGTGTTTTGGCTCATATGTCATATGGGATGGAAACTTTGAAGATTATCAGAATAATATGTATGCAGATAGTGATAAAACTCCGACCCGACCCGACCCGGAAGATCTAGCACCGAGTCGATAGAAATTTGATTCCCTGGAAAAATTGAAACCAGCTAAACGCTTTTTGATTTTTTAGTGGCTGTTTTATATAGAAAAAACGTATTAAAAATGTTTTTATTTACTAAAAAAAGTCTTTGTTATATTACATAAAATTCGAACCTTTTCTCTTTTTTTAACAATAAATTTTCTAAGGGTGAAATAATTTTTCTAGGAAGAGGGTGTGATAGTGATAAGTAAGATGAGGGTAAAACCAATTGGGCTAGCCCAATTGGCCAGGAAACAATGATGGTTTAGGAAACTCGGCTGAGGTCGTGGGTTCGAACCTGAGGATCCGCAGGGGGTTTTCACTCTAGTCACCTAGTGCGGGGTTTCCTCCTGGAACGCCCGGGTGTAGACCAGCCAATCAAGCCAGGTATCGCGAAAGCGTGCATTGGTGGAGGGCCCAGAATAACCTGCCCTCGGATGGCTTCTGTGGTTCGAACCCGGGGTCTCCCATTCACCTAGCGTGTCAACGACCGCTGGGCTATATGCCGTTCAAAAAAAAAAGTAAGATGAGGGTAAGTTAAGCCTGAAACGACACATGGCACGAGCTATAATTCAAGTGGATGGGCGTTTTCGTCATTTTGCGTTTCTTTTTTTTTTTCTTTTTTTTTTTTTTGTTCTTCTCTCACCACGCTGATATGTAGCAATCGGTAGATAGATAATCCGTTGAGTGGATCAAACTCAAAAGAAATTAGCAAGAAACAAGAGTAGCAATTTAGAGAGAATATTAGACTTTCATAATTTTCATTCCCCATAAAATAGACACTTGAAGAGACTATAAATAGTCTTACAAAACCATTCGAAACTAACCCACTCTTCTACTAACTAAAGTTTGTTGGAAAATAAGTGAAAATAACATTTTTCACAAATATAGGAAAATGATTTTTTCCTATTTTGGACTAGAAATAAATATAATAAAATGAGAGGGTTTTATATATTTATTTGTGGGTTTGTGTTCTATGTTGGAAGAGCTTCGCAACGAACTAAACCACGTCCAAAACCGAGCTAAGATGAATGAGATATCGATGCTCAAAGTTGGGTGTTTGGAACATTCAATGCTGAAACAAAAGGGGAAGTAGCACCTTGTCCCACATCGGATGAGAGTTGGAACTTAAATGGGTATTTAAGGTGGAACTCTCCATCCTTATTGTTTCATGGAAGCACACACTAGTGTCCTCGCGAAGGGTGCGGAGCACCCTAACTCGCACTCGCACTCGCACACGCACGCGCGTGGCGTGGGCGATGAGGCGCAATGTGGCGCTTTGATGGCGCACTTTGCACTTCGCATCGCCGCTTGAGAGCCGCCTTTGTATTTTTGACCGCGCGCGCGTGGTGGAGCACAAGGGTTGCAAGGACCAAGTGGTAGGTGATGCAGCACATGACGTGGCAGTCATGCGCATGCGCGCGCGAGTACACCTGGCACGGAGGCGCGCGGTTGCGCATGGTGCATGGGTCCTGCTGTGTCGTGCGCGGCGCACCAGAGTGAGCCAATACGACGCGACTGTGTGGCGCGCTCGTATAGACTCACAGGTGACGTGGCGCACGCGCGCATGGACTTGAGCCAAGATGACGCACCGCGCATGGTGATATGGCGCATGCGCGCATGGACTTGAGCCAAGAGGACGCACCGCGCATGGCGAAATGGCACATGCACGCATGGCAGTGTGCCAAGAGGACGCACCGCGCATGGGCATGCGGGCGCGCGCGCGCGCAGAAGCTTCCAGCATTGAATGACAGAACAGTTTCAGTTCAGCTTCTTAACTGACGAGTTAATGGGCTTAGACTGAGAATTAAATGACGTATTAAATTGCATTAAAGACGTTTAATACAATTTAAAACCTCTCTTTAATTCGTTTTGACTGTTTCGACTTAAGAGCTGTATAAATACAGCTCCATACCCAGCAGAGAAGGACACCAGCTACAACAGTAACATACAACTTTCTCTCTACAATTTTTCTGATCTTTTCTTTGCAGTCTCAAGGTAACCTTCGGGTTGTAGGTCTACTCCGGCAGTACTACTGCTCCGGCTGTTGTACCCTGGGAAACAAAACGAGTACTCCTGGGAGACTCGGAATTTGTTTTAAGGGAAGCGTGTGTTCACGTGCCTCAGCCTTCTTCTTCATCTTTATTCTTGTATTTCTTTTTATTTCAGTTGTAATTGTACCAGTAATTTGTTTTCTCATTTCTGTATTGTAATTAGTAATAATAAAATTTGTTTATTTTATTTATTTATGCGAACGGTTCCTACAATCTTAAAACAAATTTTTAAAACCGTTTGTAATCAAAACCATTCTGTTTGTGATTCAAACCAGTTTTGTTTTCACTCAGTTTGGGTTTTAAAAACAGATTTTTTGTTTTCATCTTCAAAGGAGCGACTTTGGTTGAAAACATTTTTTGATTACTTCAGAATTTGTCCTAAAAATTGATGAAACTTTCTGATTTGGTCTTCAAAGTTGGACTTAGAAGCCAGTCAGTAAGTTCTAAAATTATAAATTTTCTGTTTTTGGTCTTCAAAGTTGGACTTAGAAGCCGAAACAGTAAATTGTGGTAAAATTAAAATTTATTAGTTTACTTCTGTTTTGTGCGTAAAACAGATTTTTTGGACTAAAAAGTTTAATTTTTTTTTAATTTTTTAAGCATGTCGAACGAGAATGTCAACGTTAACAACACTGCAAATGTTGTGACGGGAACCCCCTTGAACGCCACCACTGTGGGAGCGTCCACAGTGGCCAATCACGCGGAACGACCCGAGAAGTTCTCGGGTCTACACTTCAAAAGGTGGCAGCAGAAGATGTTCTTCTACCTGACCACCATGAACCTTGCGAGGTTCTTGACGGAAACCGCTCCCCAACCTGTGGAAGGGGAGACCGACGCACAAAGACAGTGCGCGGTAGATGCGTGGAAGCATTCGGATTTCATATGTCGTGGCTATGTGTTAAACGGCCTAGCAGATGCGTTGTATAATGTGTACTACAACGTCAAGACTTCCAAAGAACTTTGGGATGCCTTGGACAAGAAGTACAAAACGGAGGATGCTGGCACAAAGAAATTTGTGGTAGCCCGTTTTTTGGATTTCAAAATGGTTGATTCTAAAAGTGTTATGAATCAAGTCCAAGAATTCCAAATTATACTACATGACATCTTTGCGGAAGGCATGACACTTAGCGAGACATTTCAAGTGGCAGCGTTGATTGAAAAGTTACCTCCTGGTTGGGTGGATTTTAAGAATTATCTTAAACACAAACGAAAGGAGATGACTTTAGAGGACCTTATTGTTCGTCTTCGGATTGAAGAGGGCAATAGAATTGCCCTTAAAGGCAACCAAGCGCAAGCTTCTGCTAGCGCAAATTTGGTTGAGCATGGGCAATCCTCTAAGGGCGCGAAGGGTAAGGGGAAAAAGGACAAGGAGAAAGCAAAGGCTAGCAAACTTGGACCGAAGAAAGGGGTTGTGAAAAAGAAACCTCCAACGTTCCAAGGAACTTGTTACAACTGTGACGAGCCGGGGCATCGGGCTAACCAATGCAAGAAACCAAAGCGTGAGCGTGCGCACATGGTGGATGAAGACGGAATGCCTTTGGTGGCAATGATTTCCGACAAAAGCGCGATGATGGATGAGGTCATTACTGTGACCAACACTCCAAAAGGATGGTGGATTGATACGGGCGCGACCCGACATGCTTGCGCGGACGGAAGCCTATTTACCACCTTCAAGGCGCTTTCTGGAGAAGATAAGCTGTATATGGGAAATACAGCCACCGCTGACATCATGGGTGAAGGAACGGTGATCTTGAAGTGGACTTCCGGGAAGGAGCTCACTCTAAGCAACGTGTTGTATGTCCCGGACTTGCGAAAGAATCTAGTCTCGGGTTGGTTGCTTAACAAGTTTGGATTTCGTTTAGTCTTTGAGAGCGATCAATTTGTGTTAACTAAACGAGGAATGTATGTAGGCAAGGGCTATGCCCAAAATGGTATGTTCAAATTGAATGTAATGGCTGTCAAAAATGACATGAATAAAATTGCTACTACTTCTACTTATATGCTTGAGTTTTCTGAATCGAATAAATGGCATGGTAGATTAGGTCACGTTAATTTTAATTCTATACGCCGTTTAATCAATTTAAATTGCATACCAACATTCCATATTGATTCACACTATAAATGTGAAACATGCGTTGAATCCAAACTTACAAGAACATCATCCAAATCGGTTGAACGAATAACCGAACCCCTTGATTTAATTCACACCGATATTTGTGATTTAAAAGCGGTACCCACAAGAGGTGGGAATAAGTACTTCATCACGTTTATTGACGATAGTACTAAATATTGCTATGTATATTTACTAAAAAGTAAAGATGAAGCAATAAGTAAATTTATCTTGTATAAAAATGACGTTGAGAATCAACTTCAAAAGAAGATAAAAGCTTTGCGAAGCGACCGTGGAGGCGAATATGTTGCCCCTTTTGCCGATTTATGTGCAAAATGTGGCATTGTACATGAGTGTACACCTCCTTATTCTCCACAATCAAATGGCGTGGCGGAACGAAAGAACCGCACATTGAAAGAAATGATGAACGCCATGTTGATAAGTTCTGGGGTGAACCAGGAAATGTGGGGGGAGGCCATTCTCTCGGCCAATTATCTTTTGAACAAGATACCATTGAAAAAGAGAGACGAGACTCCATATGAGTTATGGAAAAAGAAAAAGCCTTCATATAAATACTTGAAAGTGTGGGGGTGCCTAGCAAAGGTGATTGTACCACCTCCTAAGGCTCTTAGGATAGGACCCAAAACTGTTGATTGCATATTTATTGGGTATGCGCATCAAAGTAGTGCACATCGATTTCTTGTACATGAGTCCAAGAATCCTGATGTACACGTAAACACTATCATGGAGGTGAATCCTAACGTTGTGTCTTACTTTGAAAATGTGTTTCCTTTGAAAAGACAAACACATGCAACGTCATCAACACCTATTTTTGAAGTAGGTGAAAGCTCATCTATACGAGCTGATGAGGTAGTTCATGATAAGACACATGAACAACCTGAGGTTGAAGAAAGTGACCGTAGGCGAAGCAAAAGGTCAAGGGTTGAAAAATCCTTCGGTCCAGACTTCGTTAGCTATATGGTTGAGGGCGAGCCCAATACATATCGCGAAGCGGTTTCCTCTTCAGAAGGACCTCAATGGAAAGAAGCAATAAGAAATGAAATAGATTCTATATTGCAAAATCATACTTGTGAGTTAGTAGATCTTCCACCCAGTTGCAAACCACTTGGATATCGTTGGATATTCAAAAGGAAGATTAAAACTGATGGAAGTATTGATAAGTACAAGGCTAGGTTGGTGATTAAAGGATTTAGACAAAAGGAAGGTCTAGATTACTTTGATACCTACTCGCCTGTGACGCGCATAACCTCGATTAGATTGGTTCTTGCTATAGCGGCTTTAAGAAATTTGGAAGTTCACCAAATGGATGTTAAAACCGCATTTCTAAATGGCGATTTAGAAGAAGAGATTTACATGGAGCAACCTGAAGGTTTCTCCGCCCCAGGTCAAGAGGGTAAAGTATGTAAACTCGTCAAGTCTTTGTATGGCTTGAAGCAAGCACCAAAACAATGGCACCAAAATTTTGATCATGTCATGATTGACAATGGTTTCAAAATAAATGAGTGCGCCAAATGTGTTTATTTCAAAGACACAAATGAAGGTTATGTGATTTTATGCCTTTATGTAGACGATATGCTTATCATTGGGAGTAATGATAAAATTATCAAAGCTACTAAAAGCATGTTGAAAGCGAGATTTGACATGAAAGACATGGGTTTAGCTGATGTGATTCTTGGAGTAAAGATCATAAGAACCCAAAATGGTCTTGTGTTAAGTCAATATCACTATGTGGATAAAATTCTTGAAAAATTCAACTCGGGAGATACGAGTGTAGCTCGAACTCCAGTTGATACCTCCCAACATCTTAAGAAGAATAAGGGAGATGGAGTTGCTCAGTTAGAGTATTCAAGAATTATTGGCAGTCTAATGTATCTAATGACATGTACTAGACCCGACTTGGCTTACGCGGTGAGTAGGCTAAGTAGATACACCAACAATCCGTGCGCGGATCATTGGAAGGCTATCACGAGGGTGCTTAAATACATAAGATACACAAGAGATTATGGATTGCATTATACCCGACAACCAGCAGTGATCGAAGGATACACTGATGCAAACTGGATATCGGATAATAAAGATTCCAAATCAACAAGTGGTTATGTATTTACACTTGGAGGAGCTGCTATTGCTTGGAAGTCTTCTAAGCAAACGGTCATAGCAAGATCCACAATGGAATCCGAATTTATCGCCTTGGATAAGTCAGGCGAGGAGGCGGAATGGCTACGTCAATTCGTGGAAGATATTCCAAGATGGCCAAAGCCTTTGCCAGCCATATGTGTACATTGTGATAGCCAATCAACAATTGGTAGAGCTCAAAGCTTGATGTACAATGGCAGATCAAGGCATATGCGACGTAGACATAACACGATACGACAACTACTCTCAACGGGTGTTATCACAATTGATTATGTGAGATCAGCGGATAACATTGCGGACCCGTTTACAAAAGGCTTAAGCAGAGAGTTAGTAGAAACGTCGTCAAGAGGAATGGGACTAAAGCCCGTGGTAAATGGGAATATGAGGGAAACCTAACTTAGTTGACTGGAGATCCCAAGATCTAAGTTCAATAGGACAACTTAATCATATTACCAAACGGAGTCACTGTGGGGGAGTACCCCAAACTAAATAAAAAGGGAGTTATTTATACTTCCTAGTCCATTCCAATCAGTGACATTGAAGTGAGGCTAAGCATATTAAGGTTAACGATTTCGGGAAATCAAATAACCATGATGCTTTTAATGATTCAGAGGAATCACCTATGTTAGAGAGAAGTAGGGTCGCTTCGAATGGATTTGTGGGGTGCGCAAATCCTAGAGCTCTCGCAGAACCAGGCTAGTGTTCCAGGACCATAATAGGACACGACAATGAGGAGTTGGCCAAACCAGGGAGAGTATTGTGTGAAGTGTATTGTCGTTTACACAAATGGGGGTATGTTCAAGGACATCGCGTCTACATACCGCTAGTAAGCTAAGTGCGCTTCACAAAAGAAGGTTCAAAGGCTTCAACCTACCTATCTTGCAATACTCAACTGTCGAAGTTTATCGTTGAAAAGTGTAAGGAAAAGATCCATTTCCATACATGTGGGGGATTGTTGGAAATTTGATGAAAATAGCATTTTTCATGTGGGGGATTGTTGGAAAATAAGTGAAAATAGCATTTTTCACAAATATAGGAAAATGATTTTTTCCTATTTTGGACTAGAAATAAATATAATAAAATGAGAGGGTTTTATATATTTATTTGTGGGTTTGTGTTCTATGTTGGAAGAGCTTCGCAACGAACTAAACCACGTCCAAAACCGAGCTAAGATGAATGAGATATCGATGCTCAAAGTTGGGTGTTTGGAACATTCAATGCTGAAACAAAAGGGAAAGTAGCACCTTGTCCCACATCGGATGAGAGTTGGAACTTAAATGGGTATTTAAGGTGGAACTCTCCATCCTTATTGTTTCATGGAAGCACACACTAGTGTCCTCGCGAAGGGTGCGGAGCACCCTAACTCGCACTCGCACTCGCACACGCACGCGCGTGGCGTGGGCGATGAGGCGCAATGTGGCGCTTTGATGGCGCACTTTGCACTTCGCATCGCCGCGAGCCGCTTGAGAGCCGCCTTTGTATTTTTGACCACGCGCGCGTGGTGGAGCACAAGGGTTGCAAGGACCAAGTGGTAGGTGATGCAGCACATGACGTGGCAGTCATGCGCATGCGCGCGCGAGTACACCTGGCACGGAGGCGCGCGGTTACGCATGGTGCATGGGTCCTGCTGTGTCGTGCGCGGCGCACCAGAGTGAGCCAATACGACGCGACTGTGTGGCGCGCTCGTATAGACTCACAGGTGACGTGGCGCACGCGCGCATGGACTTGAGCCAAGATGACGCACCGCGCATGGTGATATGGCGCATGCGCGCATGGACTTGAGCCAAGAGGACGCACCGCGCATGGCGAAATAGCACATGCACGCATGGCAGTGAGCCAAGAGGACGCACCGCGCATGGGCATGCGGGCGCGCGCGCGCGCAGAAGCTTCCAGCATTGAATGACAGAACAGTTTCAGTTCAGCTTCTTAACTGACGAGTTAATGGGCTTAGACTGAGAATTAAATGACGTATTAAATTGCATTAAACACGTTTAATACAATTTAAAACCTCTCTTTAATTCGTTTTGACTGTTTCGACTTAGGAGCTGTATAAATACAGCTCCATACCCAGCAGAGAAGGACACCAGCTACAACAGTAACATACAACTTTCTCTCTACAATTTTTCTGATCTTTTATTTGCAGTCTCAAGGTAACCTTCGGGTTGTAGGTCTACTCCGGCAGTACTACTGCTCCGGCTGTTGTACCCTGGGAAACAAAACGAGTACTCCTGGGAGACTCGGAATTTGTTTTAAGGGAAGCGTGTGTTCACGTGCCTCAGCCTTCTTCTTCATCTTTATTCTTGTATTTCTTTTTATTTCAGTTGTAATTGTACCAGTAATTTGTTTTCTCATTTCTGTATTGTAATTAGTAATAATAAAATTTGTTTATTTTATTTATTTATGCGAACGGTTCCTACAAAGTTAACTAACCACTAATATTCTAATAACTGACAAGATGCATAACAAGTGATTAAACAAGAAACATGCAAATAAGAGATCATGGAGGAGGCATGGCTACATGGGTTGACCGAATAAGGCACACATCAATCCACCCCACTCGAACCCGACTTGTCCGCAAGTCGAAAATCTGGATACGACTTGGTGTAAACCACGGCGGACGCCACTCGACTCGTACGGTAGCATTTGGAGCTGTTTCCATCAAGCGCCACTCAGTTTTTGGAGCCAAAACATTCTTGATATATGATGAAGTAGTGTGCGTCAAAGATGGAGAAGAAACTGATGAAGTCATCATAGTGAGTTTTTGGAGTGGTGGTGATGGTGTGAACTGGGTGGCGGGGGCTGGTTTTGGTGGTGGTGTAACTGCTGTGAACACTTGTTTTGGTGGTGGGGTATCGGCAGATGGTGGTGGTGTGGTAACCGGAACCGGTGGCTCAGTGGCAGAAATGGGTGGTGGCGGTGTGGCTGTAGGAATGGGTTTTGGAGCAAGGGTAGGGAACTGAGATCGATTTTTGAGAATATCAATCATCCGAGCAATACTTGACTTGACTCGATTCGATCGAACAACTCGTGTCTGGATAGAGTTTGAACAGCCATAGGTCCGAAGGGGGATCACGACGGCTCTGATACCAATTGATATGTACCAATCGGTTGATAGATAATCCGTTGAGTGGATCAAACTCAAAAGAAATTAGCAAGAAGCAAGAGTAGCAATTTAGAGAGAATATTAGACTTTCATAATTTTCATTCCCCATAAAATAGACACTTGAAGAGACTATAAATAGTCTTACAAAACCATTCGAAACTAACCCACTCTTCTACTAACTAAAGTTAACTAACCACTAATATTCTAATAACTGACAACATGCATAACAAGTGATTAAAAAAGAAACATGCAAATAAGAGATCATGGAGGAGGCATGGCTACGTGGGTTGACCGAATAAGGCACGCATCACACGCGGGGTCTATTTTCATTAACGTGTTCCGTAATGCTTTTTTTTATGGTGTTTTATCTTTCTTGGAGGAGATTTTTGCTAAGATCTTTTTTTTTTTTTTTTGTTATGACTTATATGTCATTTGTTTATTATTGTCGATGTTCTATATTTTCACAAATTATCATGTATGGCGTTTTTAGCATGTTGTTAGAATTTTTATATGCCAAGCATTGAACTTTTGCGAAGATCCAACACAATCATTACATTTTCATGTTTTGTTTTGACAATAATAAATGCGCTAAAGTATTTTCATTAAAATACATGGCGTTTTCTGTGTGAAGGAAAAATATGGCGTTTCCATAACACACCATGATTCTTTCATTAAAATACATTACAATAGAAAAACAATAAAAACATATCAATTTAATAAGGCTCTCACTATCTGCATACTCACTTTGCCTATCTGCATACTTAGGGTTTAAATACGCTGCGTATTGGTCAATACGCAGCGTATTTAAGGGGTAAGTACACGATCAGACAGTCAAACCTAGTACCATGTCAAATCAGTCTGACATAGGGTGCGTAGTGATCAATACGCAGCGTATAGAGGTAACCCTATACGCTGCGTAGTGGTCAATACGCAGCGTATGTCAGACTGATTTGACATTGATACGATGTTGTCCAGGCACGTGAATAAAGTTATACGGGGAGTAGTGAGCAATACGCTGCCTATTGAAGTATCACATGAAAGTCTATTTATCCATCTGTTCACAATTCGAATTCAATCCTCTGCTTTCTTTTTCATCTTCTTCTTCTTCTTCTTCTTCAGTAGACAATTTACACACTAAACAAAAATTATTTGTTCTGTTTTTTGTTCAATCTTGTTAAAATGTCATCATTTTGGAACGATAATTATTTCGGTAATCGCTATTCTAACGACATATGGGGAGCAAATGCTGCCAATGAGGAGGAGGTTGTGTCTGGAGTCCCTGTTGATAAAAAAACACAGTTGCCAGACTTGAACAAGACTCCCACTCCACCTGTTGATGAACCAAATTACCCGGCGCATCAAGTGTATCCAGATTACGGATACGGGTATGAATCTCCGTACGTGCAACAAAGTGGATACGGTGCTGAGAATGCACCTGTTGATGAACCATATTACCCGATGCAGCAATCGTATCCGGGTTACGGGGTATACGGGGATGAAGGTGGATACGGAAGTTACAGTGGATACGGTGGAGAATGTGGATACGGGGGTGAAGGTGGTTACAGTGGATACGGGGGTGAAGGAGGATACAGTGGATACGATAGATATGGGGGTGAAGGTGGTTACAGTGGATACGTGTGTGAAGGCGGATACAGTGGATACGATACATCACTTTATGAACCATCTACCCCGTGTAATCCGTTTCAAATAAATGAGGTATCACATTAAAATAATAATAATAATAATGATTATTATTATTATTATTATTATTATTATTATTATTATTATTGTTATTATTGTTATTATTGTTATTATTATTGTTATTGTTGTTATTGTTATTATTATTATTGTTATTATTATTGTTATTATTGTTATTATTGTTATTATTGTTATTATTATTATTGTTATTATTATTATTATTATTATTATTGTTATTATTGTTATTGTTATTATTATTATTATTACCGATTTTTTAAAATAATAATAATTATTATTATATTTTTTTTTAAATTCTTAAGTCTTAACCAATAAAATTATAAATTTGGTTCTTAAAAATTGAAATTATGGTTGTAATCAAACAAATTACACCAAGATAGCCGGTAAGCGGGCAACAAGCTGCGCCGCTACCCCTTTTGAATAGCGAAACCTAACATAGTAAAAACGAAACCCCGATCTCTAGGAGACGAAATGTTGCTGTGAACAACCCGTTGGACCCGTTCAAGAATAATAATTATTATTATTATTATTGTTATTATTATTATTATTATTATTGTTGTTGTTGTTGTTGTTAGTATTATTATTATTATTATTATTATTATTATTATTATTATTATTAATAACGATTTTTTATATATTTACACTTTGGTCCCTGAAGTTTCAAATTTTACAAAAATAGTCCCTGAAGTTTCGAAAATTGACACAAATGGTCCTTGAGGTTTCGAAAATTGACACAAATGGTCCCTGAAGTTTCGAAAATTGACACAAATGGTCCCTGTACTGTTCAGTTAAGTATGCTAACTGAGTTAGTGTTTAAAGAAGAAATCTTTATATGAAAGTTAACCTGGTTAAACCATTCAGTTAAAATAGTTTCAATAATGACCATATTAGTCCCTGAAGTATGAGTTTCAATTATATTATTATTATTATTATTATTATTAACGTAACTTTTTTTTAGCGTTTCATGTCTCTAACCGATTTGAAGAATTGGGTACAAGAAACGGGAAAGGAGTGTGGTTACGTAATTGTTACCCGCCGATCAAAAAATATTGGCGGTACTACTGGGATGGTATGGCTTGTGTGCGACCGTAGTGGTGAGCACCGTAGTAAAGAAACAGTTAGGAAAGCTGGTAGCAAAAAAATCGGTTGCCCATTTTCATTACTCGCCATCCGGGACATGACGAATGACACGTGGGAGTTAAAAGGGGACTGTGTGAACCATAACCACGAACCTACGACGAGTCTGTTGGGCCACGCTTTTGTGCGAAGATTTACTAAAGCCGAATACAAGCTAGTGGAGCAGCTAACTGCTCAAAACATGGAGCCACGTATCATATTTCAAACCCTAAGAAAGCAGTTCCCCGACAGCCTGCACGTTCAGAAAGACGTGCAAAATGCGGTACAAAAAATTAGAGCGACAATAATGGACGGAAAGAATCCTATTCAGGCACTGGAAAGCCTGCTGCATGACCACCGATTCATTTACGACACCCGACAAGATCCCAAAACAGATGTCGTAACAGAGATTTTCTTTGTTCATCCTTATTCAATCACTATGTGGCATGCATTCCCGCACGTGATGTTGATCGACGCGACCTACAAAACAAACCTCTACAACATGCCATTTGTCCAGGTTGTGGGTATGACGTCGACCAGCAAGTCTTTTTGTATCGCACATGCCGTTATTTGTAAAGAACGAAGGGGTAACTACGTGTGGGTGCTTGAGCGGATCAAGTCAATATTGCATGAATGTATGATGCCGCGTGTGATAGTCACGGATAGGGAGCTTGCCCTAATTAACGCGTGTTCTAAAGTATTCCCGAACGTAACCAGGCTTCTATGCCACTTTCACATCCAACAAAATATAGCTAGACAGTGCAAGAAAGGGTTCGATAAAGAAGATTGGGGGAAATTTATGTTGTACTGGCGGAGATTGTGCGAATCTTCATCAGAGCCCATGTACAAGTACAACTTGGAGAAAATGTATAATCGACTCGTGGTTGCCAACCGAGAAAGTAAGTGTTCCTTCAACAAACGACTCACCCAATCTATTATATTTTACACACGCTTTTACATTTCATTATTTTATTTTTGCAGGTGTCTATGATTACGTCTACGAAAACTGGCTCAAAGACTATAAAGAAATGTTCGTTTATGCGTGGACCGATAAGTGTCGCAACTTTGGTCAGCGCACCACCAACAGAGTTGAGAGCCAGCACGCAAATTTAAAAAGATACATTACGCACGGGAGTTCATTGGAGCGAATAGCAAGATGCGTCATTGATATAGTTGAAACTCAGTACGATGAAATACAAAAAAGTTTCACTGAGAGCAACGAAAAAACGATGAACCACCACAGACACCGAATGTTGGACAACCTACGTGGAAAGGTTTCCCATGAAGCACTTGATTTGCTGGCAAAAGAGCTAATGAGGAAGATGGAGGTGTTGCGGAAACTTAACGCATCATGTGGTTGCCATATGTGGCTTAGCAATGGATTGCCGTGTGCTTGTAGGCTGGAAAACTACAAACGTACAGGTAAAAAATATTAAAACTACAAACCTTTTGTTATTTTGTACGATTTAGCTGTTTCTCATACCGTATTAACTTAACTGTGCAGGGCGTATGATACAACTCGACGACATAGATGTATTCTGGCGTAAGCTTGACTTGCTCCCGTGTAAACTGGTAGACGAGGAGGTCGATGTTGTAGCAGAGCTAAATAATGTGCGGCAACATTTAGAGGCGCAGTCCCCCGTTCAGCAAAAGAGTTTGCTTTCAAAGATAAAAGCGGTTTTCACCCCGAAATCGTCAACCAAGAAACCACCGATCGTCCAGCAAAATACTCGCGGTCGGCCTACATCAAAGAAAGTACAAGAAAGGCTAGATGAAGCTGCGAGGTTAGACGAAGCTGCGAGATACAGCTCCTATGGCGAGGACAGCAACGTATATACCGCTTCCCCCAAACATAGGTACGATTTACCCCGACACAGCTCATACGTACCGTCAGAGGGCTCTCGTGGAACTGGTTCGGTTGTAAAGTCTGAAAAACCTAAAATGCAAAGAAACAGTTCAACGAGTTATAAAAAGAAGGAGACGCGGGATTATAAGGGTTTTCCATTAATGAAGGGGGACGAGCACTTGTTAAGCATTGAGAGGTTTAAGGATCAAATTCCATCAGAGTTTCACTCTTACATATCGCGCATACAAGATGTGACCCCAGACGGTCATTGTGGGTACAGGTCTGTGGCTGTCGGGTTAGGTTTTCTGGAACACGCATGGGCCAATATTCGAAGAGATTTACTACTGGAGATTGACCATAACGAGGCGCGTTGGAAGCATGTATTCGAAACATATAACAAAGGAGACTTTAAATGAATACGTAAGAGCATCGAATGGCATTCATTGAAAGCGTGCGGTCCAAGTCACTGGATGGAAATGCCCCAGGTAGGGCTTCTCGTAGCGCAAACGGCAGTGAAATCGCGCTTAAACGCCCGTTAGGGACCTACGCGACTTACGGTTCGACATGGACTAAATAATAAAAAAATAATATAATTTAACGACGATCTTAGTTTTGACGCTCGTAAGGCGCGTACGGTCCTAACGAGCGTCGAAACTAAGTTCGTCGTTAAAATATATATTTTTTTATTATTTAGTCGAAGCGTAAGGCGCGTAGGTCTCTAACGAACGTCGAAACTAAGTTCATCGTTTTATATTTTAACGACGAACTTAGTTTCGACGCTCGTTAGGGACCATTTGTGTCAATTTTTGAAACATCAGGGACCATTTTTGTAAAAATTGAAACTTCAGGGACCAAAGTGTAAATATATCAAAAATAAGGGACCATTTGTGTCAATTTTTGAAACTCCAGGGACCATTTAAACAAAATTTCTTTTTAAACATAATTTTTTTTTTAAACATAATTTGTTTTAATTATTTAGTCGAAGTCGAACCGTAACCGGCGTTTAAACGGCGTTTAAACCGGCAGCCGTTTGGGGCTGCGTTTGCAGCCGTAAACCGGCGTTTAAACGGCTGCAAACACAGCCCCAAACGGCAGCGATTTCGCAGCCGTTTGCGGCTGCGATTGCAGCCGTTTAAACGCCCGTTTACGGCTGCAAACGCAGCCGCAAATGGCAGCGAAATCGCAGCCGTTTGCGGCTGCGTTTGCAGCCGTTTAAACGCCCGTTAGGGACCTACGCGCCTTACGGTTCGACTTCGACTAAATAATAAAAAAATATATATTTTAACGACGAACTTAGTTTCGACGCTCGTTAGGACCGTATATAAAACGACGAACGTAGTTTCGACGCTCGTTAGGGACCTACGCGCCTTACGGTTCGACTTCGACTAAATAATAAAAAAATATAATTTAACGACGATCTTAGTTTTGACCCTCATAAGGCGCGTAGGTCCGTTACGTGCGTCAAAATCCGTAACGAGTAAAAAATATATTGTTTTTTTATCCTCATTTAATCGATGTCGCCTGATTATTATTTACTGACTGGTTTCCATTTATGCAGGTATTTGCACAAAATGATTTCCACTTCGATCACTGCTCGAAACAAAAGCCGGGAGTGGTGTACGAGTGGTGACTTGTTCTTTTTATATTGCCTCTTATACAAGAGGCCGTGCGCTCTCGCCCACGGGTTGGCGCAGTACTTCGCCTCCGCGCATCATCGACAGGAGCGCGGAATGCTATTCGGCGGCGCCTACGTGACCAAGATAGCCCATTCGCTGGGCTATCATCCGGAGAACGACCGTGGCCGTGTAGGCCCGGCGACACAGCCAAAGCGGATGGGGATGAACACAGTAAACGGGATGCAAATTACCAAAGACTTTCCATGCGGGAAGCGGTTAAAGAAACTAGACGGCACGCAATACGAGCTTACACAACTGCCAGAACAGTTCCCTCTGTTTTATCCTCCGCACGATCCGGAGCCGCTGGAGCCGCATGAGCCGGTCGCCGTTCTTCCCCAGCCACCACAGCCGCGTGGACCACCCGGGGCGCCTCAGTTCCCACGCCATGTTTGGCCCGGTCCTGACCCGTCACATCAGCGGCTGCTTCGGAACGTTGAAAGGAACAACTATCTGTTGGAGTGGGTGGCAGCGGCGCTGCAGGTGCAGCGACAGCATGACGGGTTACCTCCACTACCCTTCATTGCGGATGCGGAATGGGATCAGCATCAGCAGCAGCATCAGGAGCAGCAGCATCAGGAGCAGCATCAATAGTATTTTATCATTTTGTTATGTATGCACAAACTTTTCTTGTATATATCAAACTTTCGGTGTAAACGGTTTAACATATTTTGAAATGTTATATACTATGATGTACATGTAAAATTCTGGCAGGTTATTTAACATGTTCTGTTGTATAGATAAAGTCCTGGAAGTTTTAAAATTCAGGAAGGTTGTATACGCTGCGTATTGACCAATACGCAGCGTATATAAACCTGGTAAACTTTTGATACTTCAAACCTACCAAAATGACCACAGTTTTGCAGATGTTTTATATACGCTGCTTATTGACCAATACGCAGCGTATTGGGTAGCTAGTGTATATAAGGAATAAGGTTTCATATACTAACAGCTCCGAGACGGAGGATAAACTGGTTAAGGCGTTGTGATTTTAAACGAGAGGTCATGAGTTCGAGTCTTGCAAGGGCCGGTTCTTTAAAGAAGACCCCCTTTTTTACCCATTTTTGATATATTTACACTTTGGTCCCTGAAGTTTCAGTTTTTACAAAAATAGTCCCTGACAGGGACCATTTGTGTCAATTTATGAAACACCAGGGACCAAAGTGTAAATATATCAAAAATAAGGGACCATTTGTGTCAATTTTTGAAACTCCAGGGACCATTAGTGTAAAATTCAATACGCTGCGTATTGGTCAATACGCAGCATAGACACACCTTGTTTTCTGTGCAATGATTGGTTATCAGGCACTAAGATCTATGGGCTATCTACGCTGCGTATTGGTCAATACGCAGCGTATTGGTTTAACCCTATACACTGCGTATTGACCAATACGCTGCGTAGATAAACCCTAATTTTGCTAGGGTTTGGTGTGCCAATAGCCACACTCTTTAATAATTTTCATCTGATGGGATCACATCATAGATTACCAGGGGCGGACCCAAGTTATGGGGTGGGTGGGCGGCCGCACCCATTGAAAAAAAAAATTAGTGGTATTTTTCGCAAAAAATCCGGACCGCACCCCTTGGAAATTTTCGTCCGCACCCCTTGAAAAATTCCGACCGCACCCGTTCGAAAATTTCGTCCGCACCCCTTAGAAAAAAATGTTAGGAATTTATGTAAACAATTTTTTTGTGAACACGGATTGAAACCCGATCAAATTATGTAAACAAGTTAGCCTACTAACTCATTTAATAAAACTTAAATTCAATCCATCAAGCCCAATAACTTAATACTCATTCAAGTCCAACCTAATTACTAGTTTTGTTAAACAAACCAGTCCATATAATAAAAAAAACCCAAATCGCTGCCACTTGCCAGCGACTCCCGCCCTCCCTCTGCCTCACTTCAGCGCCCAGTGACAGCATAATTCCGGCCGGTGACTGCAAAATTTCGGCTGCAAACTGGTTAATTCAGGCCGCCCCTGACAGGTACATGTTTTTTACTAGGGCTTGAAATTCAAAATTTTGGTTGGCAAACATTTTTGTTGATTATATGATTGTTGGTTGGCAAATAATAATTACTAGGGCTTGAAATTCAAAATTTTAAATTGAAAATTAAGGAACATTGGCTATAGTTGAACACTTGAAGATCCTTGTTTATTTTGTATGTGATAGGATTAGGAATGAACAATGAGTAGGAAAGTTGTGCCGCAATTTCTCAAAAAGAAAGGGATTGAACCACTTTTTTTTGCCGGGTTATTATAATTAAAGACCAAGGTATGTTATAGATAAGTTTTTTTGTTCTTTTATTGAATGATTAAAAGAAATAAAAGTAGGAATGGTTTGATTGTTTGAGAATTGAATGGACCCGACCCGATCTGATTCGACCCGCTATGAAACTTTGTTTGTTTGTTTTTACTTGTTTTACATGACCCGACCCGATCCGACCCGCTATGAACCGATTTTTTTATATAGCTAGGGGTCTAAAATCTTTAAAAATTTCCGCACCCCCAGGAAAAAAATCCTGGATCCGCCACTGTAGATTACCCATCACTACTCTCTTCTTCCTCATCATCTTCTTCATCCTCCCCATTGGTGTTTAACGCCATCAACACGTGTAGTCTGCCTTGCATCATCCCTTCAAACATAAACACCATCCTTGTTCATACTTGGTTTGAAGCCCCAAATTCATAGATTTCTTGAAGGAAGATGTGGTGCATGGTGAATCTTTCTTCCTCTCCATTGCTATAAGTCATTGTCATCGTCCTCATCTGCTAATTATTTAAACTCCAACCTGTTATGGTTGGAAGAGCAACGTTCTCTGCTGGAGATCTTCTCTTTAATCTTCTAATGATTGTTTCAGTCTTCTCACACAGATTGTCAAGAAGAACTCCAAGAGCTAGTATCTGCCTTTGAACCCCCTCTTCCATACCAAGTATGGCGTTAATGGTCTTCACCATCACCCTTCTTCTGTTAGAGAAGTTTATCACAAAACGGTTAAGTGACATCTGGAACCTCCATTAAATAACTTGGGCCCTTTTTTTTTTTTTTTTTTTGGTGTATATGACGTTTTCTGTGCTATGGTGTTTTTCCTTAGTGATTTGTGATGAACATTTGTATGGTGGTGTTTCTTTATATAATGGTGTTTTTAGCGGCATTAATGAGAAATGAATGCAGTTTTCAATACTACGACTATTTATATCTTTGGCACCAAACGAAAATAGATGTTACAGACCTTCTGAATTATCTCTTTAAAGTGTATGCTATGAAGATTCCTTTTTAGAAATGTGACAATGAAAAGCAAGAACGGTATGATGTATGTATATATATATATATTTTTGATGTGTTACTTTATTAATAATGGCATTTTAGTAAATAGTTTCACTTTGGCATTTTATATGACATCATGATCAGTATTTATGTTGTTCCAGTATATATTTTTGGTGTTGATGTCACAAGATAAACATAACGTTTGTGTTATGTTAAAAAAGGAAAATATGGCTTTTTTAAACATATAATTCCAGAATATAACAATACATAATTGCAGGTGTTTTATAAAAAAACGTTGCAAAACATAAATAAACCTACCACATGCAACATACATTATCAAAACTTCTAAGGAAAAATTACACGTTTTCTTCTTTCTCTTAATACCATTTTTCCGACGGTGTCCTTGGCCTCAAAATTGACGAGTTTTATACTTAATGTTTTAAAATCTTGAACGTTACGTTCTTTAGCTCTAACCCAATTTTTTTTTGGTTAAATATGGTCATATGCATTGCACATGAGGGCATTCTTGTCATTTCACAATCCCAGGAACTATTCTGTAAATAACTAGATCTAGGGGTTGGGTGACCGGTGGTGGTTGGGTGTTTGGTTAGGGTTGGGGTGGGGTGGGGTGTGGTGTGGTGTGGCGGCGATGGTGTGGGTGGGGGATGATGGGTGTTGGTGGTAGATGTGTGGGTGGTGGAGGATGGTTGTGGTGGTGGTGTGAGGTGGCCGATGATGGTGGTAGATGAAGGCTGAGAAGGGTGTCAGATGGTTGTGGTGGTAGTGGTGGTGAGAGGTGGGAGATGGTTGTGATGGTAGATGTAGAGAGAGAGAGAGAGAGAGAGAGAGATAAAGGGATAGGGTTTATTTAAATGTGTTTTATATAAACAATTAATTTTTTTAAATATTGTTTTGTTTTATTTATTTAAATACTTCAAATAAATAGGTGAAATGATTAAAATGCCCTTGTGTGACTTGATTTAACCAAAAAAATCAACTAGGTTAGGGCTAAAGGATGTAAGAAGCAAGATTTTGAAACATTATGTATAAAATCGTTAATTATGCGGCCAAAGGACACCGCCTGAAAATGGTATTAAGATAAATGACAAAACGTGTAATTTCCCTTAACATCTAAAATATGGCATTCTATAAACTAGTCTACTTCTTCGGCCATCCTATATTTAATCCTTTCCATTCTAGTTTCATACATTTCTGTTATTCTTTTTACACCCAATGCCAAGAATTTGTTGAATAATTTTACCAAGGCTTTTCTATTTTCATTTTTATTATGGCAGAGTAATTATGTTGTGTACTTTCTCCTGAGGTCATTTAGCTGTCTATTTTGTAGGTTATATGGGGTATTTTCATTTGCCAAACCACATGCCCAACCAGACAAACCAGTGCCCATATATGTTTCTATATGCCTAGTTGTAAAGATTCCACAATCAATTATGTTAGACTTTGTTCTCCATTCCACCTTCAGCCTCATTATCTTAGCCCTTTTTAGCCTGCCACCACTTCGGTGGTTTTTATCTTTCAAGTAATTTGCAAAAGTATCTTGTTACCAGTTTGATATTTTTACAATTTAATATGGCGTCTTTCTAACTTGTTATATAATAAGAAGTTTTTAAGAGAGTTTACCGTTTTGTCAACCCATTTGTTATACTTCTCGTATATAGTCTTCTCATCGTGATAAGCACTGTTGTCCAATACTTTAACTTTACATGTTTGTAGATTGAAGCAGATAACGTAGAAATGTTGTTTCCATATTATCGGCATGAAGACCATATCATAATCTTTAATTGTTTTATCTTTCAGATCCTTTTTGAGACGATCGTCCTTCATAATAGTTTCCATGTTTTTATTGAATTTGTTGTTTTGACGATCTGCTTTTTATGCATATGTGTATCTATGCTGCAATTTATTATGAACCTTTATTAATAAATTATATAGGTAATATTAATGGCATTGTTTAATTCAAATAAACCATACCAACATGATTTGAGTACAAAATAATCTTGAATGTGATTCTAGGGCCTTAAATCTTTCTTCATAGTTGAGGATGTGTCCCTAAGCTTAAATTATGTTGTGTACGTATAATCCTGGCCGCATGCTTTTGAATATCACCCTTGGGAGTTCTTGTACCCCTGTAGGCTTGAAGACAAGACTCCTGAAAATACCAAATGGCGTTTTCAATAACAAATTCAAGCAACATTAAGCTATACACACATTTATAATAACAATGAGTTTTTACTCTGCATGGTGTTTTTAGTAACATAATCACATGTAACCACAAACAATGGCCTTCTGTCTGAGTTTTATGAAACGTACATACCATGCATAACCACATCATGTGTATATGTAAGTTGAAACATTGTTCTCATGAGTTTCCCTTGTTGCATGTATAATGACCGCCCTCCTGATGTAGGGTAACAAGCACGCCCTTGATGGTTGTGATATTCTCTTTCCATCATCTTCCCCATCCCCGTCATCACTAACATTTGTATTATCTTCATCTCCATCTGTTGCTTTCAGAAATGTGTTTTTTTGCAACATTTTCCCTATGTCTTGTGTCCTCCTTCCACATCTTTTCCTTCTCCCTTTACCCTCTCTGGCGTTTTGCAAGATGATGGTTGAGTTGGTGTTAGTAGCTCAAATAAAGGCATATCTGATTTTTTCTTTTCCCCCTTAGTGGCGTTTTCCCTTTCTGGCTTTTTTTGGTGTTTCTTTTTGTCACACCCCCAAAATTCCACAAGCGGAGTATCACCGCAGGAGGCGTGGCATGACAAGGATCAAGCCACCAATCATATTGAACAATGTATTTAAGTGAATATAAAACCAAACACAATATAATTGGTGTCCAAAACAAATTAACTAAGTTCAAGTTATCAGCGGAAACATAAAGTTTAAAACCAAAGCATAAGTTTAAAAGTTCAAATGTTTAACATGGAACTCAACAGTCCATGTCCCACAACGACCTCAACCTCCTGTGCAAGCTCCATCTAAGCACCTAACGACCTGCAAGGCATATAGTAACGAATCAACAACAAAGTTGAGCGAGTTCATAGTTGGGTGTTCGTTTTAGGTGGTTTCAAAAACATAGGTTTCCTTTAGCTGGCTTACTTGCCGTGAGGGTTACCCCATAGTTTAAAAACATGATTAATCCTTTCCTTATACTCTGGTTCCCAGCCGTGGGGGCTACCCCATGAATATCCCACTAGACCCGTTACCATATCGACTACTGACTGAGAAAGTTGGGTGCCCTAAGTCAATGTCTATCATCATTGACGTGCCTAGATCCATTAGTCCACTCCCGTTCTCTGCGGCACGGTGTGAGGCTTGTCAAACCTAATAGCGCTATTTAACTAATGACCCGTTCGCCATTGGCCCGACGGTTAAGTCGATATAAAAATGAGGGACTTAATGATAGAATTTTTGGTCTAGTAACAATGTTGTCACCCTTCAGTTAAGAGGGTGGAGGTACGTGTCCCATATAAGGAGATCACGCAGGTTCCAATGTTGTCACCTTTCAATTAAGAGGGTGGAGGTACGTATTCTAACCAAGGAGAATACGTAGGTTTCCTTTCAATCCTTTACCCATTCCCAACCACCGGGAATCCCATGCCTTGTAGAAAGTGTGAACTCACCTTAGGTTAGCTCGGCAGATAAACAAAAGGTCAATCGAGCTGCTAGTGGTCAACCACGTCCTAACATGGTTACCATACGAGTCTGGTCTAGGTTCAAGTAGTGCACGTAACTTTACACATAAGCTAACAAGTTTCAACACATATCGATCATGGCATACGCATAGATCACATTAACAGTAGCAGTCAAGTACGTATAAGGCCCAACTTGTGCGACTCAAGAATTAAGCAAACACTTTAACTTGTGTGGTCCATATAATCTTGTGTGATTAAGGATAACTTGTGCGACTTGGTTTTGGGCTGTTCGGCCCAACAACATAACACAGCTTAAACATTTGTGTGGCCCAAAGTATTGTGCGATTGACACGGTCTTGTGCGATCCACAATACCTTGTGCGATCATGCATAACTAGGTTGTACTGTGAGCTTAAACAGTTGCACCAAGCTTGTGCGACTGTCTTGTGCGACTGGCTTGTGCGACTAGGAACTTGTGCGATCAGTTGTAAATCCCTAATTTTATGCAATTAGTTAGAATTATCCTAACAGTTTCCATTTATGCATCCAATCGGTCAAACAATCAAACAGTTTCTAACTTGGATGTGGATCGATCAAACTAAGGTTTTTTTCCTCTAATTCATATGAACACTAATCACATTCATAGCATGAACGGCAACCATAACATTGAACACATTAATAGGTTCATGATCTTGATTACTAACATGCACCCTAACATGACAACACACAATCATCCAAATATACTCGCACAACAGTCGATTAATCATGCAATCGGTTCTAGGTCATCATTAACATCATACGATTATTCAACCCAATATTGATCTAATCACTCTACACATGTGAGCCGATACACAAGAACACCAAACCTCATCAATTTGCATCATAATCAATCATACATCATCCCTAACTCATTATGTAGAAACATATGGACCACAACATCATCTAACCTACAATCAAAAGTAATATACTAACCGGTTAGAAAGTAGAACAAAGGTCGACCCGAACAAGAAAGCTTTAAGAGGAGAGGAGATGTTGCTGCTGTCGAGTTCGAGAGAGAGAGAGATTTTGGGTTTGGTGTGTTTGGGTGTTTTTGCAAATAATGAGGAAGCAAAACCTCATAAAGGTTATGTGTGGGTTTAAATAGGGGAGTGGGCCGAACCCTTGCATGGGCTGCCCTTTGGTCTTGATTTCAAGTATAGTGGGCCGAGAGGAGTAAGTGGATAGAAACATAATGTGCGGCCCAAAGGAGTCGTGTGATCCGACTCAAGTTGTGCGGTTGAGTTTGTGTTGTGCCACCACATTACATATATACGTACATTACACATAACCACATAACATAATAAACATAACATTCCATTAGCATCAACGTGTCATATAATCACATAACGTTCAAGCATGTTACATCAACGTACAACGAAAGGTTTGAAATACGAGTTGTCACATCATCCCCAAGTTGAAAGAAATTTCATCCCAAAATTTAGCACGTAGTCACTGAGGAAGCTAGTTAGATTGCGTGGTTTTCTGGTTTCCCTAGGGTGTCACATCCTTCCCCCGTTGGTTTGGAATTTCATCCCGAAATTCCGCAGTAGCTTCAGCCTCAGTAGTGGATTCACTTTTCTCGAACAACTGGGGATACTTGTGTTTCATTTGGTCTTCTCGTTCCCAGGTAAACTCTGGGCCACAACGGGAGTTCCAACGAACTCGAACAATGGGTATCCTGGTACGTTTGAGAATCTTAACTTCTCGGTTCGTAATCTCTACTGGTTCCTCGACGAATCATAACTGATCGTCGATAGTGAGTTCCTTGAGAGGAACTATGAGGGTCTCATCTGACAGACTCTTCTTCAGATTTGACACATGGAATACGTTGTGAACTCCACTGAGTTCTTCAGGTAGATTCAGTCTATAGGCCACCTTGCCAATTCTCTCAGTGATTTCGAAAGGTCCAACATAACGTGGATTCAACTTGCCTTGTTTGCCAAAACGAACCACACCTTTCCAAGGTGAGACTTTAAGTAGCACTCGATCCCCAACCTGGAATTCGAGCGGTTTCCTGCGCTTATCAGCATAGCTTTTCTGATGGTCATGAGTTGCCGCCATTCGTTGTCGTATTTGGGCAATCTTTTCTGCCGTGCCGACGACGAGTTCTGGGCCAGTGATTTGGCTGTCACCAACTTCTGCCCAGCATAAGGGTGATCGGCATTTCCGTCCATACAACGCCTCGAACGGAGCAGCCTGGATGCTAGTGTGGCAACTGTTGTTATATGAAAACTCCACCAAAGGTAGATGCCTTTCCCAGCCATTACCAAAGTCGATTACACATGCTCGAAGCATGTCTTCAAGAGTTTAGATGGTACGTTCAAACTGCCCATTCGTCTGTGGATGATATGCTGTGCTCATGTCTAGACGCGAGCCAAAGGATTTGTGCATCGCCTACCACAAATCAAAGGTAAAACATGGATCACGATCAGAAATGATGGAAGTTGGCACCCCGTGCCTCGAGACTACTTCCTTCAGGTATATGTCTGCTAGAGTAGAGAACTTATCCGTTTCCTTGATAGCCAAGAAGTGTGCAGACTTGGTTAGTCGATCCACTATCACCCAAATGGTATCGTTTCCTCGTTGAGATCTAGGTAAGCCAGTAACGAAGTCTATGGAAACTTACTCCCATTTCCATGTCGGGATCTCTGGTTGCTGAAGTAGGCCTGACGGCTTCTGATATTCAACCTTGACCCTAGCACAGGTCAGACATTTACTAACATAGGTCGCTATGTTAGCTTTCATGTGGGGCCACCAGTACGCAGTTTTGAGATCGTGGTACATCTTATTTGAACCAGGATGTACTGAGTAACGAGACTTGTGTGCTTCATCCATTACAAGCTCACGTAGATTACCATGATTTGGAACCCAGATGCGCCCCGCCAAGTAGTAAGCATCGTCTTCCTTTAGTTCTAACCGTTTCTCCAGTCCTCGCAGGGACTCAACCTTGATGTTCTCTTCTTTCAATGCTTTGACTTGAGCATCACGAATTTGGGCAGGAAGACTAGAGTGAATGGTAAGCAGTAACATACGTACACGCTTAGGTTTGGTTTCTTTACGACTGAGGGCGTCAGCCACAACATTGCCTTTGCCCGGATGATACTTGATTGCGCATTCATAGTCGTTAAGGAGTTCGACCCACCGATGTTGTCGCATGTTCAACTCCTTCTGATCGAAGATATGCTGGAGACTCTTGTGATCGGTGTAAATGGTGCACTTGGTACCGTACAAGTAATGTCTCCATACCTTAAGAGCAAACACCACTGCACCCAACTCCAAGTCGTGAGTAGTGTAGTTCTTTTCGTGAACTTTAAGTTGGCGTGATGCGTAAGCAATGACTTTCTCACGTTGCATCAGCACACAACCAAGTCCTTGGATTAACGCGCCACAATAAACACACAAAATTGTCTGTGCCCTTAGGCAACGAGAGAATAGGTGCGCTACAAAGCTTCAACTTCAACTGTTGAAATGCGGATTCCTGAGCATCACCCCAACGGTAGGTGACACCCCTCCGAGTAAGGACAGTAAGAGGCTGCTCAATATTTGAGAAGTCTTTAATAAACCTTCTGTAGTAACCCGCCAAACCCAAGAATTGACGGATTTCAGTTGGAGTACGAGGTGCAGGCCAATTCCTAATTGAGTCAACCTTGGATGGATCGACATGAATCCCGTCCTTATTAACCACGTGGCCTAGGAAATGGACTTCACGAAGCCAAAAGTCACATTTAGTAAACTTAGTATAAAGCTGTTCTGTTCGAAGAATTTCCAGAATGAGTCACAGATGTCGCTCGTGTTCCTCCTGACTCTTGGAATAGATTAGGATGTCTTCGATGAATACAATAACAAACTTATCCAAATAAGGTTTGCACACTCGATTCATAAGATCCATGAAAACCGCAGGTGCGTTTGTTAGCCCAAAAGGCATGACCAGAAACTCGTAGTGGCCGTAACGAGTTCTGAAGGCTGTCTTAGAGATGTCCTCGTCTCGGACTCTCAGCTGATGATAGCCCGATCTCAGATCAATCTTAGAGTAGAAGCTCGACCCTTGCAACTGGTCGAACAGGTCATCTATACGAGGAAGAGGATAACGATTCTTCACGATCACCTTGTTGAGTTCGCGATAGTCAATGCACATTCGAAAGGTACTGTCTTTCTTCTTCACAAACAAAAATGGTGCTCCCCAGGGCGAAGAGCTAGGACGAATGAAACCCTTGTCCAAAAGATCTTGTAGTTGTGCAGACAGTTCTTCTAGTTTTGATGGGGCTAAGCGATAAGGTGCACGAGCTATAGGTGCTGCTCCTGGAGCTAGCTCGATTTGAAACTCGACCTGACGATGGGGCGGGAGACCAGGTAATTCCTCAGGGAATACCTCAGGAAAGTCGCGTACTATCGGGATGTCTTCTATCTTCTTTTCCTTTGTTGAGGTGTCAGTAACGAGAGCTAGAATAGCAGTGTGGCCCTTTCGCAAACACTTCTGGGCCTTAAGGAAAGAGATGATGCCCACGACAGCATCACTCTTGTCGCCACGAATAACGAGAGGTTCTTTACCAGAACGAGGGATGCGGACTATCTTCTCCTTGTAGAGTATTTCCGCTCGATGATGGGATAACCAATCCATTCCAATGACGACGTCGAAGCTACCAAGAACGATGGGGATAAGGTCGATAGGGATGATTTGACCAGCGAGTGTGAGGTTACAACCCTTAACTATGTGTGTGGCCTCAAGACTTTTACCGTTTGCTAGTTCTACAACATGATTGGTGTTTAAGGGAGTTGGGGTGCGCTTAAGCATCTGACTAACTTTTAAGGACACGTAACTAGTATCGGCACCCGAATCGAATAAAACAGAAACAAATAAATCATCCAGTAGGAACTTACCCATCACAATGTTGGGATCGTTCCTCGCATCACCTTGACCAATCACAAATGCACGTCCCCTGGCACCATTGCCATCGTTGTTACCCCCATTGTTGTTCCCATTTCCATGGTTGTTGGTGTTGTTCTGATTTTGGTTCAGCTGGGGGAAGTCTCTTTTGAAGTGTCCTTCAGCACCACACTAAAAACATCCTTTATTGTTACCCTGATGCTGTTGCTGCTGCTGGTGCTGGTTCTGTGGAGGCTGTTGCTGCTGTCGCCTCTAATTAGCAGGATACAGACTCCTACAATCTTTTTCCGCATGGCCTGGTTTGTTACATCTCTGACAGTTGCCCTTGCTACACGGCCCGCTGTGGTGCAAGTTACATCGATTGCACTTAGGGTGGCTTCCCCTGTACCCACCCTGACCTTGATTACCAGAGGATTGTTGACCAGGGCTCTTGTAGTCGTTAGTCCTTCGCTGCTGTGACTGAGACTAAACAGAAGTTGAACCCTTGCTTGAATTTCCATCCCACTTGCGCTTGTTGTCGCTAGGAGCATCAGAAGTAGTGGTAGCACTAATACGCTTTGGCAGCCTGTTCTGCTCAACTTCCTGATCAGTGAGACGGTGGGATAGTCGTATGACCTGCTGTATCGTGAGAAGGTTAGCTAAAGTCACCATACTCTGAGTCTCTGGCACTAAACCCTTGATGTATAGCTCGATTCGTTTGCAGGGAGGATCCACCATGGTAGGACACAAAGCAGCTAATTCATTCGATCGCTTTGTATACGCCTTAATTTCAGATCCCGTCATCTTTAAATTGTAAAACTCCACTTCCAGCTTGTGAATGTCATCACGATGACAATACTCCTCCTTGATCAGATCTTTAAAGTCATTCCATGGGGTGGCATTAGCGGCTGCCAACCCTAGCATTTGAACCTGTGCGTTCAACCAGATGAGCGCACCACCTTCAAGAGTTCCCGTAGTAAATTTCACCCTACTAACAACAGGGCATTCACACATCTCGAAAACGGATTCGATCTTCTCGAACCATTGGAGAAAACCTACAGCTCCTTCTGTACCACTAAAGGTACTAGGTCGACAGTCCATAAAGGTCTTGAACGTACACACGGGAGGTTGAGCATGCTGACCTCCTGCTGGAGCTACTGCGAGTGCCTCAACAACTCGTTCGTTGATTAGAGCCGTCAGCTGGGCTTGAGTCAATTTGAGACGTCCACTCATGATCTTCACATCGAAGTAAACACAAGTGAGAAAGATGTCGTGAAAGAGCGTAAGTATGGGATGACAGAAGAGAGCAAGCACACAGGGTTTCAAGCAATAATTGTTACGCTAACTAAGCATACAATGTTCAATGCACTACGTAAACTAACAGGCAGGCAATACAAACACAAATCATATTACCTATACTGTTGAGTCTTGCACGTGGAGCGAAGTGTCATTGTGGATCGTTGTGCACTGTACAGGTTATAGTCTGGTTTTGTCAAAAAGCTTTTCCCTTTTTAAAACCAAGTTCATTATAACCAATGGCTCTGATACCAATCAGTCACACCCCCAAAATTCCACAAGCGGAGTATCACCGCAGGAGGCGTGGCATGATCAGGATCAAGCCACCAATCATATTGAACAATGTATTTAAGTGAATATAAAACCAAACACAATATAATTAGTGTCCAAAACAAATTAACTAAGTTCAAGTTATCAGCGGAAGTATAAAGTTTAAAACCAAAGCATAAGTTTAAAAGTTCAAGTGTTTAACATGGAACTCAATAGTCCATGTCCCACAACGACCTCGACCTTCTGTGCAAGCTCCATCTAAGCACCTAACGACCTGCAAGGCATATAGTAACGAATCAACAACAAAGTTGAGCAAGTTCACAGTTGGGTGTTCGTTTTAGGTTGTTTCAAAAACATAGGTTTCCTTTAGCTGGCTTACTTGCCGTGGGGGTTACCCCATAGTTTAAAAACATGATTAATCCTTTCCTTATACTCTGGCTCCCAGCCGTGGGGGCTACCCCATGAATATCCCACTAGACCCGTTACCATATCGACTACTGACTGAGAAAGTTGGGTGCCCTAAGTCAATGTCTATCATCTTTGACGTGCCCAGATCCATTAGTCCACTCCTGTCCTCTGCGGCACAGTGTGAGGCTTGTCAAACCTAATAGCGCAATTTAACTAATGACCCGTTCGCCATTGGCCCGGCGATTAAGTTGATATAAAAATGAGGGACTTAATGATAGAGTTTTTGGTCTAGTAACAATGTTGTCACCCTTCAGTTAAGAGGGTGGAGGTACGTGTCCCATATAAGGAGATCACGCAGGTTCCAATGTTGTCACCCTTCAATTAAGAGGGTGGAGGTACGTAATCTAACCAAGGAGAATACGCAGGTTTCCTTTCAATCCTTTACCCATTCCCAACCACCGGGAATCCCATGCCTTGTAGAAAGTGTGAACTCACCTTAGGTTAGCTCGGCAGATAAACAAAAGGTCAATCGAGCTGCTAGTGGTCAACCACGTCCTAACATGGTTACCATACGAGTCAGGTCTAGGTTCAAGTAGTGCACGTAAGTTTACACATAAACTAACAAGTTTCAACACATAACAATCATGGCATACACGTAGATCACATTAACAGTAGCATTCAAGTACGTATAAGGCCCAACTTGTGTGACTCAATAATTAAGCAAACACTTTAACTTGTGCGGTCCATATAATCTTGTGCGATTAAGGATAACTTGTGCGACTGGGTTTTGGGCTGTTCGGCCCAACAACATAACACAGCTTAAACATTTGTGTGGCCCAAAGTATTGTGCGATTAACACGGTCTTGTGCGATCCACAATACCTTGTGCGATCATGCATAACTAGGTTGTACTGTGAGCTTAAACAGTTGCACCAAGCTTGTGCGACTGTCTTGTGCGACTGGCTTGTGCGACTAGGAACTTGTGCGATCAGTTGTAAATCCCTAATTTTATGCAATTAGTTAGAATTATCCTAACAGTTTCCATTTATGCATCCAATCGGTCAAACAATCAAACAGTTTCTAACTTGGATGTGGATCGATCAAACTAAGGTTTTTTTCCTCTAATTCATATGAACCCTAATCACATTCATACCATGAACGAAAACCATAACATTAAACACATTAATAGGTTCATGATCTTGATTACTAACATGCACCCTAACATGACAACACACAATCATCCAAATATACTCGCACAACAGCCGATTAATCATGCAATCGGTTCTAGGTCATCATTAACATCATACGATTATTCAACCCTATATTGATCTAATCACTCTACACATGTGAGCCGATACACAAGAACACCAAACCTCATCAATTTACATCATAATCAATCATATATCATCCCTAACTCATTATGTAGAAACATATGGACCACAACATCATCTAACCTACAATCAAAAGTAATATACTAACCAGTTAGAAAGTAGGACAAAGGTCGAACCGAACAAGAAAGCTTCGAGAGGAGAGGAGATGTTGCTGCCGTCGAGTTCGAGAGAGAGAGAGAGAGAGAGAGAGAGAGAGATTTAGCGTTTGGTGTGTTTGGGTGTTTTTGCAAATAATTAGGAAGCAAAACCTCATAAGGGTTATGTGTGGGTTTAAATAGGGGAGTGGGCCGAACCCTTGCATGGGCTGCCCCTTGGTCTCGATTTCAAGTATAGTGGGCTGAGAGGAGTAAGTGGATAGAAACATAATGTGCGGCCCGAAGGAGTCGTGTGATCCGACTCAAGTTGTGCGGTTGAGTTTGTGTTATGCGACCATATTACATATATACATACATTACACATAACCACATAACATAATAAACATAACATTCCATTAGCATCAACGTGTCATATAATCACATAACATTCAAGCATGTTACATCAACGTACAACGAAAGGTTTGAAATACGAGTTGTCACACTTCTTCTTCTTATTCAAGCCTCTGCATCAGATTCTTAACCCCTTCTTGACCTTTAAAAGTTGTGGCATTTTCACTTTGTGGTGTTTTCACTTTGTGGCTCAAATGGTGTTTTGTCATACACTACAGTATGTTGTTCACGCCCTTTTGTTACAATTTCATTTTCTGTTTTCAAAATCTGCCATGAAAGCATCACTAATTGTGTCTCATTCATAAGCATTTGCATCCCTTGTGGTGTTTTCTCAAGTGTTTCCACAGTTCTGTTTTCTAACTTTGTCATGAAAGATTCATTGTATTGTGTTTCTATTTGGAGAATGACATGTTCTTGATTCTAAATTTGGTTCTCCAATGGCATTTTATCAAATACATGAGTTGTTTGCATGTCTACAATAGGCTGTAGGTGCCTCTTCAAAGCTTTAAGCATTTTCCCCACCATCCAATGATAATCAACATCCTTCTTCTAATAAACCATCCTTTCTAGATCTTTTATTGGTAGCTCCAAAACCTCATTCACATTCTTTTTTAGTATTCTTTCACCATTATACCTTATAATCTCATATTCCAGCCTTTTTTGATAGTAATCCCATTTTCTATATCATTTTCATTCACATCATTATCTATGGCGTTATAATCTTCCCACAAATCATTTACATATTCTCCATCTCCACCATCATCTTCAACGCCAGTCTCACCCTCACCCTCACCCTCACCCTCACCCTTTCGTTCATCTCCATCATCACCTTGTTTTCCAGTCTCACCTTCACCTTTTCCTTCATCTACACCATTACCTCAACCTCAACCTTAACCTTATCCTCTTTTTCACCTTCACATGCAGCCTCACCCTCAATGTTTCCATCACCTTCACATGCATCATCAATTTCTTTTATGTTTAGTGTAGTCATGGCGTTTTGGTCAACCATCAACCTCACCTCTTTCACCTTCATCTGCATCTTCTTCAACGATGGACTTATCACCCATGGGGTCTTCACTTATGTGTGTCACAACCAAATCCTTCTTTGTGACTTTCCTTTCTCTTATTGTTTCAGCATTTTCTTCATCAACTTTGCTTGGACTCCCCATAACTATGGTCTCTATTCTGCATAGGTTCCCAACTGGTGTTTCAAAATGTTTGGTATTTTCATCCCCATGTTTTAACAAGTTTAGACATTGTGATGCTTTAATATGCACCATGAAGCTATTTGGAAGTTTGACACTTGATTGCTCTAACAAAGTCTTCATCTTGTTATAACACTCTTCCAACTCCTTGTATGTACAATCCAACTTTTTAGCCATCACTTATATAATGAAATGAAAATGTAAAATAAACATGGTGTTTATTATTTTTGTTTTTAAAGTATTTAATTGTATAATTAATCGCTTTGCTTCATTCGTGGCGTTCTTTTCCACACCATTTTGTTCATGTGTGTCACTAGCTTCTTCTTCACCATGTTGTGTTATAACTGTGTACAGAACATGATTTTTTGACGCAGATACTTCATACATCCTATTTTGGCTTTCAAGTTCTTCTTGAGCAACCCTTCTATATTAAGCTCTTCCTCCCCACCACCCATAACCATGGTGTATTGCACATCAAGGTCTAGCTCAACATGATTATGAACAATAGGTTCATGATCAAGTTCACGATCAAGTTCATGATCAAAATCATTATCATTATCATCATCAACCTCAACATCATCATCATCATCATCATCATCATCAATCTCAACATCATTATCACCATCATCATCTTCGTTCTCAACATCATTATCACCATCATCATCTTCATTCTCAACATCATTATCAGCATTATCATCATCATTCTCGACATCACCACCATCATTATCATCTTCATTTTCAACAAGCATGGCATTTTCATGAACAACTAGGTTCAAATTTAGTCTTATTATCCTTCTTAATAGTTGGTTTATTTTTAGACTCACAATAGCATTTTGGTTGCCCCCTCTAGCCTGTAAATCAAAACATTCTCAAACATTTCTAGACGTCTCTTTGTGTCACACCCTGACTTTTGCGGAAGCGTATGATGTGTGACTTGCTTAATATCATTGCATTCAATTATAACAAACAACTATATGATTAAAACCATGATGTTCATCCATTAATAAGTTTCAAAATAATACAAACCACATTGTTTAGTACCAACCAAAGACTTCAAGTTTAACATACAAACCAACCAAGTGTTTTAAGTTCCATAAAGGACTTTAACAAAAGACATAGACATAACAAGGCTTTGATTCATGTATCTCATCGAGGATAAGATACACAACTCAAACCCTTCAAAACGGGATGACATCATATCTTGTAAACACTTCTTGAAACATTGAAACGCCCGCCAGATCCACTCTAGTTTCCTGAAATACATGTAGTTTGAAAATATCAACAAAAGTTGAGCGAGTTAATGTGTTTGTATGTGTGCATGAATAACCTTGTAAACATTTGTAAGTATATCTTTGTAAACCGGTATGAAAGCGTCTATGAACAGATCAATTAATGATTTGCAAGGTCATTAATATGTGTGCAATGGTGCAGGAAGGCTCAAACCTTTGCGTATTTCATACTGGGCCACCCGGCTGGAACGACATAGTCACCACATGCGGCCAACTCGCGGACCCATGGGTGGGGCTCGCAACACCCAAATAGATCTATCACTCATGCCCTTGGTCCTTATACAAGGATTAATGGTCTTAAGTTATCGCCTACCCATTCACATGATCTAACAGTTCATTCCTTAGCTAACCATACCATTTGTAATCATTGAAACATTTGTAACATGTATTTCACCCCCGAAGTTATAAAACTAAAAAAAATTAAAAGAAAAGGGGGACATGAATTCACAATCTTGCGTCTTGCTATCCGGTGTAAACTCAAAGACCTTGTCTTGGTGTCGTGCAACTACCTACACACGTGCTATGTTTTATTAGACGGCTAGGTCGTGTAACGACTCTTAGTCTTAGTTGTTATGACTTAACATTCTTTGAGTTACGTCTTGATGTACATTATATTATTCCAAAGTATATAATTATTAGTTAAAATAATAATATTTTAACTTAAATTATATTTATCAATTATTTGGAATGTTTGCTAAAATGATATATTTTAACTTGGTATATTATGTATTTATACATATGTATTCTCCCAAGTATGGGTGTACTTGTACTTGTGTATTTTGCCAAGTATTGGTGGCGTGTTCCGGTGTGTATTTGTACGTACGAGTATACGTATTTTTCTTGTATTCATTAAGTATTTTATACTTAATCTTGTATTAAACTTTCTGGAATATTATTTTTAATCAACTAAAAATCACCAATTTGTATTCTTAAAATATATGTAATTTAAGAAAATTTTTTATAGAAAAATAACTATAACTTTGCTTGGCAAAAATAATATATTTTCATATAACCTCATAGAGAATATATTTTCAAGATTATCTTAGAAAATATTTATAATTCCATTTTCATCCAAAATAATATATTCTTACTTTGTTTAAGAAAATATACATTGTCTTCAAAAATAATATATCATCTAATTGTTCAAGAAAATATATATATTTTTCTCCACTAAAAAATAATATACTTTCTACTTGATAAAATATGATATACCTTGTAATACTTGTAAAAATCATATTTTCCGTTTCTTTGGTTTCCAAAATACCTTTTAACTCATTTGTCAAAATATATATGAGTTTAATCCCGGGATACATATATATATAGTGTGAGGTTCATTTGGGAACACTAAAAAAGTGTGGAACAGTGGGGAACTGACTCAAGCGAACTCCGATTGGACTCATTCCAGCGGCGTTGGAACCGTCTCGTCGAACCCTAACTAGGATATCTTAACCCTAAACCCTAAATCATGACCCCTAAACCCTAAATATATTAGGGTTTGGCTATTAGGGTTTAGCTTTAGGGTTTAGCCTTAGGGTTTAGCTTTAGGGTTTAGTTTTAGGGTTTAGGGTTTAGCTTTAGGTTTAGCCTTTAGGGTTTAGCTTTTAGGGTTTATAGTTTAGATTTTACGGTTTAGCATAGATTTTAGCATTATTTTTGAGCTTTAGGGTTTAGAGTTTAGGAGTTAGGATTTAGGGTTTAGGGTTAAGAGATCTTAGTTAGGGTTCGATGAGCCGGTTCCAATGCCACTGGAATGAGTCCAATCGGAGTTCGTTTGAGTAGGTTCCCCTCTATTCCCCACTTTTTTAGTGTTCCCCAATGAACCTTCCCCTATATATATATATATATATATATATATATATATATATATATATATATATATATATATATATATATATATATATAGTCCATAGTCCTTGTTCGGTTTGTCCAATATTTGGGTATACATTATATATTTGTTTTCTTGGAATTTTTGGTAATATTTTGCATTACAATTTTTGGTATATTTGGTGAGTTATATTATTATCAAGTTCCTAAAATAATATAACTAATACACATAACATACAAGTAGCACACAAGTGTGACATCTAAATATATATTTCCCTAAATATATACTTAGTCACTTTTATTTATCAAAAATCAACCTCCAATATTTGTAATTTTTGTAACAAAGATTATGCCAAGTTTTTATATGAAAGCCCTGATCAAAATTTATTTGTAAACACTTGTTTAAAAATATTTTTCTAAGTGTCTAATTTCTACAAAATTTTTGCCATACTTTCCCCTTAAAAATGGAGGTTTCCTTGCTTTAAAAAGCATATCATTTTCTTTTAAAATCATCATCAAACACCAACAATTCAATCAAGACTTGTCATGAGCCAAACTCATGCAATTTGCACTACATCATGAACTTGAAATTTTGTAAAAGTTTGTAGTAACTTAATATGTTGTTAAGTAAGTTTAGTTACCCCTAAAAATATGGTTATTTGTTTATATATCTCATTCTTGTAAAATTTAGTCTTTTACAACTTACAAGATGATTTTCTAAAAATGATTTTTCCTGTATTCCTCTTGTTAACAACATGTTTCTAGCTTTGATTTAACACTTAAAACATGATTAGTTTCTTTAAAATCATGATTATGTAAATCTTGTAAATAACTTTGGTTTCTTGAGAAAATTATTTTTGTAATAATCCATTTACAAGACTTATAACATGTATTAATCATCATCACACTCTAAAACAACTTCATTTTCAAGTTCATGATCCACATAAAGGATGATCATTTTGATTTTTCACTAGATTCATCCTCTCACTTGCTAGATCATGTGTTTAATCACAATTTAGCAAGCTTCTTATGATGATCAACATCATAATCACAAGAAATCAACAATCAAGTATCATACATACACTAAATTAACATAGATTCTTATGTTATTAAGCTTTATGTGAAAGTTCATCTTCTTGTTTCTTTATGATTCTTATGATTAGCAACTTACATAATCTTTTAACCAACAAAATGAGAAGTAAAATCAAGTTGTAAAGGGCTTACTACTAGCACAAATGCTAGGGAAGAATCAAAGATGAAGAAGATGATGAACAAGGTGGATAAAAGCTCTATGTGAAGGTCCTTCAAGTTCCAATGCCTCCAAGCTTCTTAACTTTGCTTCTTGCACCTTAGGATCACCTTGGATTGTATGATAATGAAGTGGAAATGGTGGGAGTGTGGTGGTGGGTGGCGGCCGTGAGCAAGAAGAAGGAGAGGAGAAGGAGGTGAAGCTTTGTTGAATGTTGGAATGAAAGATGATTAGTGTCTTGTGGTTATTTAAAACAAGCTCCCAACATCACTTAGTTTAATGGTCATTGTGTTCTCAAAGCATCCAACATATCTATTAAACAATTGGATAAAAATCAAGGTGGTGGCCCACCTTCATAACCGTCGATTAGGGGGGGGGGGGGTGCTACTTAGGATGTGATGATAAGTTAAGCAATTCTAGTTAGTTTCTAAGTATAAGAATTAGTGTTATATGTTTATAAGATGTATTATGATTTTCGGTGACCATAACTAGCTCGGAACTGTTAAAACATTACTTCTAGTGAAAATGTGATGTTTCGGGTAGTGTCCGGTTGTTCGGTTGGTTACTAGTTCGTTAAGGTGCTAAGTTACGCAGTTTAGTGTGCTTTATGTTCCCTTTTATGACATTTTTGATTCCCGACACTTAGGAATGTATTCTGGACCATTAAACCATAATTCTGCATTATATTTTAGTGTTAGAATGCTGATTTTTGCTGAAATATGCAGAATTCTGCAGTTTTTGTGAGTTTTAGGCACTTTCCGGCACTTAAACTATCACTAGGAAGGCAGTTTTATGATCCTTACTTTCCTACATTGTATACTAGTGTAACTCTTGGTTTCGGGCTCATTCTATGTCTTAACATCATGTCTGTCTGAGTACTGAACTCCCGTCAGTACTTCTTGTTTGTCTGATAAATGTGCTAACTTTGTTTTGTGCACTAATTGGATCATAATGTGTTGCATACAATAATGATATGAAATCATGCAACATGTAATGCACTTGTATGTATATGACAATAATCAGAAATCATTCATGTCATTAATTCAAGTCAGGAACAGTTATTAAGATACAAATTACTGTTTAATCATTGTAGAAATACACGGAAAGTTGACAGTTGTCACATTCTCCCCCCATTAATAAAATTTCGTCCCGAAATTTTAAATTGCATTATCAGTCGTAGGGGAGTTTGGGAACAAGTACAGATACTTTGATTTCATTCGATCTTCACGCTCCCAAGTAAACTCAGGGCCGTGTCGTGAGTTCCAGTGAACCTTGACAAGCTTAATGCAACTTCTCCGAGTCTTGTTGACTTTCCAATCTGTGACTTCAACGAGTTCCTCAGTGAATTGGAGAGTGTCGTCGATATGTACTTCATCCACAAGGATGATAACTGTTTCCTGGGTTGGGCTCTTCTTCAGGTTTGATACATGAAACGTATCATGTACACCATTAAGTTCTTCTGGTAATTCTAGCTTGTTAGCTACGGTACCAACCCTTTCCAAAATCTTGAATGGCCCAATGTATCGTGGATTCAACTTACCACGTTTCCCGAATCGTGCTACACCTTTCCAAGGTGAGACTTTCAACAAAACCATGTCTCCTACCTCGAATTCCAAAGGTTTCAGTCTCTGATCTGCGTAGCTCTTTTGTCGATCACAAGCCGCCTTGATGCGCTCTCGGATCTGCATGATCTTGTCTGTTGTTTCTTGAACTAGTTCAGACCAACCAACTGTCTCTCCCCAGTATCTACCCAACACAATGGTGAGTGGCACTTACGGCCATAAAGAGCTTCGAACGGTGCGACTTGAATGCTTGTATGGTAGCTGTTATTATACGAAAACTCAACTAGGGGTAGATGAGTATCCCAACTGCCACCTAAATCCATAACACATGCGTGAAGCATGTCTTCCAGTGTTTGAATAGTTCGTTCGCTCTGACTGTCTGTCTACGGGTGAAAGGCCATACTCAGATTTAACTGAGATCCAAAGGACTCTTGAAAGGATTGCCAAATCCTTGATACAAATCGTCCATCTCTATCTGATATTATCGAGATAGGTACTCCATGACGTGCCACTATCTCCTTAAGGTAAAGCTCAGCTAGCTTTCCAGTGCTATCTTTCTCTTGAATCGGTAGGAAGTGTGCATACTTTGTCAAGCGGTCCACTATTACCCATATCATATCATGTCCTCTAGGAGTCCTGGGTAATTTTGTTATGAAGTCCATCAAAATTTGTTCCCACTTCCACATGGGTATTTCAGGTTGTTGCAAAAGACCTGAAGGCTTCTGATATTCGGCCTTAACCTTAGCACAGGTTAGGCACTTCCCAACATAAATGGCAACGTCACTTTTGAGTCTTGGCCACCAGTAAAAATCTTTCAGATCTTGGTACATCTTGTCCGATCCTGGGTGGATCGAGTACCTTGACTTATGAGCTTCGTCAAATATAACCTCGCGAATACCGCCATAGAGCGAAACCCAAATGCGTCCCATGACGTATAAGGTTCCTTCCTCTTTTGGCACTAACTTCTTCTCCATTCCTCGAAGATATTCAGCCTTAAGGTTTTCTTTCTTAAGGGCTTTTTGTTGTGCGTCACGTATACGTGAAGTGAGATTCGTCTGAATAGTTATTTCTAAAGCTCGAACCCTTAGGGGCTTAACCCTTTCCTTTCGACTTAAGGCGTCTGCTACCACATTTGCTTTTCCAGGATGATACTTGATCTCGCAGTCATAATCATTCAGCAACTCAACCCATCGTCGCTGTCGCATATTAAGCTCCTTTTGATCAAATATGTGCTGCAGACTCTTGTGATCCGTGAAGATAGTACATCGAGTACCATACAAATAGTGTCGCCAAATCTTCAAGGCAAATACCACTGCGCCTAGCTCCAGGTCGTGAGTGGTATAATTCTTCTCATGTACTTTCAGTTGGCGTGAAGCATAAGCGATGACTTTTTGGCGTTGCATGAGCACGCAACCCAATCCCTGACGCGAAGCGTCGCAATATACCACGAAGTCTTCCATGCCTTCGGGTAGGGATAGTATCGGTGCATCACATAGCTTGTTCTTGAGTAGTTGAAAGGCTTCTTCTTGCTTGTCTCCCCAGTCATACTTCTGGTCCTTCTGAGTAAGGGAAGTTAGCGGTTGAGCTATCTTGGAGAAATTCTCGATGAACCTGCAGTAATAGCCCGTTAATCCTAAAAACTGTCGAATATCAGTCGGTGTCTTGTGTCACACCCCCAAGATCCACCATGCGGAGCATCACCGCTTGGAGGCGTGACATGACCAGGATCGAGCCACCAATCATATTGAACAACATAATTAAGTAAATAAAACCAACCACAATACAATTGGTGACAAAAAGGAAGTTAGCCAAGTTTAATTTAAACAGCGGAAGCATAAGACGTTAAACCAAAGCATAAGTTCGTAGTTCATAAGTTTTAAAGACTCAAAACATAAGTTTCATAAGTTCATAAGGTTTATATTAATAAGTACGGGACATAACAGTTCGCATCCCACAACGACCACCTCCATGTGCAAGCTCCATAGCATCTAGCGACCTGCAAAGCATGTAGCAACGAGTCAACAACAAAGTTGAGTGAGTTCACAGTTGGTTATCCATTTTAGGGTTGTTTCAAAAAACGTAGTTTAATCTCATTCAGCTATCCAGCCGTGGGGGTTACCCCATAGTTCGAAAATGTTTATTAGTTAACCATCCCATGTCCACCTTCCTTGGCTCTCCAGCCCGGCACTCCGGCCGTGGGGGCTACCCCATTATTTAAACTACCAGACTCGTTTATCATATCGACTACTAACGAAAATTAATTGTGCCCTAGCGTTGGTGTCTATCATCACCGACGTGCCATAGTCCATTAGTGTCACACCCCGACCACGTGGAACATCCAAACGTGACGGAAACATCGGGAAGTGTTGTAACAGAATTAATGTTTCACAACAATGGAAATTTAAGTTTCGTTTTATTCATCAAACAAGTGAGTTACATTGTCTTTAAACAAGAAATAAAGAGTACATAACAAAATTTAACTAGTTCTTGTCTTGTTTTAAGTCACTAAGGCACAGGTCCGCCTAAGTATGTCTTGATAAGTCCTATGCATCATCTCCTGAAAAACACATGTGAAAATAGGTACGTCAGCATAAAAATGCCTGTGAGATACATAGGTTTTGTGAAAATAGGATTCATGACTTATGTTTTGAGAAAATGTTTAGTCATGAACCTTGTTATTTGCTTTGTTTTGCAACTCATTTGAAAATCGATAAGATCAGATGATATGTATAAATAAGAGAATAATGTATGGTTAAATGAATAACCATGTAAAATGAGTCTGTATAAGATATGTTGTTTCTAAAACAATGTCTTGTGAAAAGTATGTTATTTGTATAAAATGTTATATGTCTCAAATTGAAATGATTGAAATAACGTTACGACATGTAATACCATACAATCACTTATATATAGGAAGTACCAGCGGCGTATCCACCATGCTTGTATCATATTACACACGCCTCGTTACTTAATCACTTACTCAAACCAAACCAACAATGTAAGATGTCTATGTTTAAACCAATTGCCAAATGTATTGAATAATATGTCAAAATGCTTATGTCAAGATATAAATCATGTAATGTGTATATAAATGTCAAAATGTAAGCATGTGATGAATAACAAATGTACTAAGTATGATGAACAATGCAACGATTGGACATACATAGCATGTGAACTGTACTAAGTATGCAACAATAGACATACATAGCATGTGAACTGTACTAAGTATGCAACAATAGACATACATATCATGAAATGTAATGTAAAACAATGCACTAGGTATGCACACAATGGTCATACATAGCATAAACACAATGAAATCATGTACTATAAATGTACGAATGAACATAGAAAGTATATGATGTGAAAACATGAAAGTAACAAGTAGGCACATGTGTTCCACCCCAAAATGTTTGGAAAACAGTAAAAGAGGGGTCTATGTACTCACTTGAGATTGCTCAGAAGTCTTAAGATAACCACCAAGCAATGCTAGAGATCTCGGAATCAAACGACACCTAATATAGGTAACTATGTTAATAAACCGGACCTAAATCGGAAGATCGGGTAGCATGAGGGATTCTAAACCAAACGAGTATGGAGACTCGGGTAATATGGTTTAACAAAGCCTACATACTAAATGAAACCTAACATAAGTGCTTACGACCCATTACGACCCGTTTAGGTAGCTTATGCTACTTTAACGCGTCGTTCGCGTGAAACGCGTTCGGACCGCCTAACTAGCCCTATGACAAGTGTTATATGCCTAAACATGTTACATAATCAGTTATGTGACAAAAGTTTAGGTTACATATGCTTAATTACCAATTATACATGAAAAGGGGTATTCTGGTAATTACCTAAGGCATATAAACTACCTATCATACAACTACTTAAACGTAGCGACCATAAGGTATAACCTCGGAAGGTTATTCCCTATATACTATGGTCACCTAATGTGTTTGGTCGGATCCTAATGATCGACCAAATGGGTCGGGTTCGAGGTATAAGCGATTTATTAGATCGCTTACCCTACGACCCTAGACAACGTGGTAATCAGTAGGCATAGTCCCAAGGGACTATAACCAACGTGATTACACTCACGTTGCGAAGTTCAAACGAACTTCGCATTGACCATAAACTGGTCAATGCAGAAAGTCAAACAAAGTTTGACTTTCAGACTCGAAAAGACTCGAAAAGCAATAAAAGAACGAAAGAATACTTACGAAGGGTCCCCGAATGCTAATCTCGATTCAAGAATCTCAGGTATGAAACAATGGTTTCAACTTAGAGTTTCTCAAATCAAAATTCTAGTGAGTTTAGCAATGGATGGCATGGGGTATTTATAGTGTTTCCCGAACCGTTAGGAACGTTTCTTGGAAAACGTGATTCGATCTTGGCCATACACTTACACCCATGGTGTTGCAATACCATGTGCATAAAAAACCAGCCCATAGAATTGAGAAAAACCATGTGCAAGGTTGGAACGGACCAGATTCGATGTTTCTGCGTGTTTTATGCTATCAGAGGGCTCATGCGGCCCGCTTCAGGATCAGACAAAGCTCAGGCGGGCCGCCTGGAGCTTCTGATCAGAAAACAAGTTTCCATTTTGACAGTTTCAGTCCCTGTTGTGTTTTAAGGCCATTTCCGACACTTCTAAGGCCCGTAAAGCCAACTTTAAGGCCCTAAAATGATGCCTAAACATTGTGGACATGAAACATGCTCAAAAATATGCTGGATGTTGGTTCGTTTGGCCGTACGATCGCGATGTTCGCTTAATTACGACTGAATGCGCATAAGCGCGAAAAACGATCCAAATGACGCACCGAATGGATTTTTCTTATGCCAAACACTAAAATAAAATATTTTAGTGCTTACATAAATTTTTGGATGTCCGGATGTATTCAGAACGTAAGATATGCGCGAAAGTGCAAACTTGTGCACTTTTTGACGCTTTTAGTCCCTGAATGACCCTAAAGTTTATTTTAGCACACCGAACCCCTCAAAGCCTATTTCGAAGCTATGTAAAGGATATTTATGGTATGTTTAACTTATGGCCATGTTCCGGAATGTCTGTTACAGTTCAAATTGGCATACTTTCGCAGTTTGTCAACTTTAGTCCCTGTAAGCGATATAACTTGATTTCGGCATACCAAACCTTCCAAAACTTATTTCTAAGTTATGTAGAGGTTATTTAAGGTATGTTAAGCCTATTTCACTATTCCGGAGTGTTTGTTGCATTAAACTGGTTATATTTACGCATTAGTGCGCGTATAACATTCCAGAAAGCGATTTAGAGTTTGAAATCGAACAAGATTTGATATGTGCAAAAGATACACATATTTATACAAGTCCAAAGTATGAAATACAATATTTCATTGGTTTGGTATTTGTTTGATGGTCGCAGTGACACAGGTGTCACAGTCTCCCCTACTTTAGGAAATTTCGTCCCGAAATTAATTTCTAGAGGAAACTTGTGAAGACAGCTATGACGGTTTCGCCTTCTAATAGATCCATTAAACCCTTAAGTAAAACTTTGGGCCATGTTAGGATTCTTAGCGAAAATGTCAACCCTCAAAGTGAAGTCCTTGTAGTAGCAAAACATGGAGTTTCAAACTATAGACAGGAGAACGTTTCCCGTGAAGAATTATCATAGGAAACTTGTGTGTGCTTGAAATCAGAATTGGGGAGTATAAGAATATATGACATTGGTCAAAGTACAAGACTTCTCCCGTATCATTACTCTTGTCACTGTAGGTCTTAACACATGACAAAACTTCCCGTGGTTTCTGTGCACTGAATTCCATAATTATGTAGGCCTCCATAATTACGTACTTCCTTGCACAGTCCGCGCAGTTCATTTCATAATGCGTATGGGAAAAACAACGAATAATCCTGTGGTGATTTAACTTGACTGCAAAAGAGTCTCTTTAACTAGGTCACCACAAGATTAGATCAACGAACAATCTCTTGAACTAGACCACCCGAGGGCCTATTTAACTACATAAACACATAATATATTTAACTAGATTGTCAAACCAATCTATTTAACTTAGATCGACGTAGGATCTCTTTAACTAGACCGCCAGAGGGCCTATTTAACTATATCAACGCATGATATATTTAACTAGATTGTCGAACCAATCTATTTAACTTACATCGACGTAGGATCTCTTTAACTATATCAACACATGATATATTTAACTAGATTGTCGAACCAATCTATTTAACTTAACTACCCAAGAGGAATATTTAACTACATCGACATAGGACGTCTTTAACTAGATTGTCGAACCAATCTCTTCGACTATATCAACACATGTTGTCCTTAAACTCTGGAATAGTACTTTATAATCCAAGGGACTTAACTACAACGTAGGAGTCCATTAAGGATTTAAGATAGTACCTTTTTGAATATCCTACTACGAATCCCTCATATGAAGATAAGAAAAATTCTATGAGGATTTGGATAACGAATATCCAGTGTATACGAAAACACAAAATGCATAAACACATAGTCACATAACCATAAAATTGTTTATCTAGATCTTTAATTTGTAAGTTTTGTTTTGTTAATTACGTACATGCATTTAAAGCACACTAGGAATCCATTTCATGGATTTCATTTGGTACTTTAAACATTAGCAAGAATCTAACTATGAAGATAGAAAGATCTTCCAAAAATTCGATTTCGTTTTCAAGAAAACGCACTATTCGAATTAGGGTACAATAATTTTAGAATATACAGAAATACCCTTAGGTACCTTATTAAGAATTTATAGTGGTACTTTGGGTATTCGTACAGAGTTGCAACTTGCGCCTTGTACTTCGTTTCCTTGGAAGAAACGGGTACTTAGGATTTTCCGTGGAAAACGCAAGAGATAATAAATGGAAGAAATTACGGGGTAGTCTGTTCTTCAAGGAATACGGTTCCTTGATTGTCGGTATTGTAGAGGATACGTTGTTTATACAAGCCATCACATTTGTACATTGCAATGTAAATAAAAGGATTTATTTATAAACAACAACAACTGTTTCATGGACCTTGACTACAAAAGAAAATAATACATAAGGCTTGATTATTTCTAAACAACATTGTCTTCTAGTTGGTCCGATGCTCATCCTTGCGCTGGATTCGCATTAGCAATCTTTGGGCAATTTCTTCGGAAATAGCCCATCTCGCCACAGTTGAAGCAAGGTCCTGGTGGAAGACGAGCTTGAGCATGATTTACTTGAGGTTGGTTTGGACCACCTTGGTTTGGGGTAAATCGACAAGCATTTGCCAGTTGACCGAGTCGCCAACATGATGCACATAAACGACACTGTAAGTGAGCTAAATGGTGTGCATTACATTTGTCGCATATCGGTGCAGTACCGGCATAAGGTTTCTTTACAGGAGGTTGAGTTGGTTGGTTGCGGTTGTTTTGGTTGGGTTGAGCAGCAATCGCACAATTCTGCGAAGCCTTACGCTTCTTAGACTTCTCAGGGGATCCAGTCTGTTCATCCATGGTCTTTGATTCCTCGATTGGCTTCTTGTCACCCTTTCGAAAGAGTTTATGCTTTCTGATCTGAGATTCAGTCAAGGTTGCAGATAGCTCAATGGCCTGCCTAATCGTAGTGGGGTTACTACCAGTAACAATGTCCTGAACTGAGTCAGGGAGACCATCAATGTATTTTTCAATCGCCTTATCCAAAGGCGTAACCATAGTAGGACACAACAGGCTCAGCTCCTCATATCGATCAGTGTAGGCTCGATGTTCACCGCTGTCTTGCTTAAGATCGTCGAATTCCCTTTCCAAGGCCCTGATCTCGTGACGAGGACAGAATTCCTTCATCATAAGGGCCCTAAGTTCAGCCCATGTCTGTGCTAGAGCAACTTTTGCACCACGATCTCTCATAACCCCGTTCCACCACGTAAGGGCTCTCTTCTGGAACACACTCGAAGCAAACTCGACCTTGCGATTGTCAGGACACTGCACGTGGCGAAAAGTATTCTCAATGCTCTCGAACCATTGAAGAAGCCCAGTCGCTCCCTCAGAACCACTAAACTTGAGTGGTTTCGCCGAGTTAAAACTCTTGAAATTGCATGGACCATTGTTGTTGTTGATGGCTTGAACCATTTGAGCATAAATATTTGGGAAGGCAGCAGCCATTTGCTGCGCAATGATTTCTGCCAGTTCGGCAGTCGCTATCTGATTTTCGCGTCGAGGAGGCATTCTAAAAGAGGAAACATGAAAGGAAACGAGTGAGAGAAATAGACGAAAAGAATGAGATGAAACAAATCTGATGAAAACAAGGGTAGTGGTCATTTGTTAGTTACCACAAGGTAAACAAACGACACATAGTGACTAATCAAAGTAAATGGGTCAAAATAATGTATCGCGAAGACATGCTCGCCTATAAGTGAACACTCATCCCAAGAATTCCCAGGTAAGCACAACTGGTCTCGCGTCTGATGAGATGTATACGAAGTGCTTGCCTAGACAGAAAACCCAGAATACAGGCATTCACCCTTCCAGTTTGCACGTGTTCACATTATTTAAAACCCAAAACCTTGACGAGATTTTGAAAACTCAAAGGGGTTCAAAACCATATAACAGAGGGTTCAAAACCTTACAACAGAGGGTTGAAAACCTTGTAATCAATCATCCTAGAACAGATGATTAGTTTTCAAAGCGGTTTTGAAATTTATGTTCTTGTTGTGGTCATCGCCTAAGGATAGGTGACAGTATTGTTTTATGAATAAACGCAAGTAAACTCGCGTTAGGGTCCTAAGAAGGTTATAGACTAGGTCAAAGTATTACTAATAACCTAATTCCCTATAACCATTGGCTCTGATACCATCTTTTCTGTCACACCCCGACCACGTGGAACATCCAAACGTGGCGGAAACATCGGGGAGTGTTGTAACAGAATTAATGTTTCACAACAATGGAAATTTAAGTTTCGTTTTATTCATCAAACAAGCGAGTTACATTGTCTTTAAACAAGAAATAAAGAGTACATAACAAAATTTAACTAGTTCTTGTCTCGTTTTAAGTCACTAAGGCACAGGTCCGCCTAAGTATGTCTTGATAAGTCCTATGCATCATCTCCTGAAAAACACATGTGAAAATAGGTACGTCAGCATAAAAATGCCTGTGAGATACATAGGTTTTGTGAAAATAGGATTCATGACTTATGTTTTGAGAAAATGTTTAGTCATGAACCTTGTTATTTGCTTTGTTTTGCAACTCATTTGAAAATCGATAAGATCAGATGATATGTACAAATAAGAGAATAATGTATGGTTAAATGAATAACCATGTAAAATGAGTCTGCATAAGATATGTTGTTTGTAAAACAATGTCTTGTGAAAAGTATGTTATTTGTATAAAATGTTATATGTCTCAAATTGAAATGATTGAAATAACGTTACGACATGTAATACCATACAATCACTTATATATAGGAAGTACCAGCGGCGTATCCACCATGCTTGTATCATATTACACACGCCTCGTTACTTAATCACTTACTCAAACCAAACCAACAATGTAAGATGTCTATGTTTAAACCAATTGCCAAATGTATTGAATAATATGTCAAAATGCTTATGTCAAGATGTAAATCATGTAATGTGTATATAAATGTCAAAATGTAAGCATGTGATGAATAACAAATGTACTAAGTATGATGAACAATGCAACGATTGGACATACATAGCATGTGAACTGTACTAAGTATGCAACAATAGACATACATAACATGTGAACTGTACTAAGTATGCAACAATAGACATACATAGCATGAAATGTAATGTAAAACAATGCTCTAGGTATGCACACAATGGTCATACATAGCATAAACACAATGAAATCATGTACTATAAATGTACGAATGAACATAGAAAGTATATGATGTGAAAACATGAAAGTAACAAGTAGGCACATGTGTTCCACCCCAAAATGTTTGGAAAATAGTAAAAGAGGGGTCTATGTACTCACTTGAGATTGCTCAGAAGTCTTAAGATAACCACCAAGCAATGCTAGAGATCTCGGAATCAAACGGCACCTAATATAGGTAACTATGTTAATAAACCGGACCTAAATCGGAAGATCGGGTAGCATGAGGGTTTCTAAACCAAACGAGTATGGAGACTCGGGTAATATGGTTTAACAAAGCCTACATACTAAATGAAACCTAACATAAGTGCTTACGACCCATTACGACCCGTTTAGGTAGCTTATGCTACTTTAACGCGTCGTTCGCGTGAAACGCGTTCGGACCGCCTAACTAGCCCTATGACAAGTGTTATATGCCTAAACATGTTACATAATCAGTTATGTGACAAAAGTTTAGGTTACATATGCTTAATTACCAATTATACATGAAAAGGGGTATTCTGGTAATTACCTAAGGCATATAAACTACCTATCATACAACTACTTAAACGTAGCGACCATAAGGTATAACCTCGGAAGGTTATTCCCTATATACTATGGTCACCTAATGTGTTTGGTCGGATCCTATTGATTGACCAAATGGGTCGGGTTTGAGGTATAAGCGATTTATTAGATCGCTTACCCTACGACCCTAGACAACGTGGTAATCAGTAGGCATAGTCCCAAGGGACTATAACCAACGTGATTACACTCACGTTGCGAAGTTCAAACGAACTTCGCATTGACCATAAACTGGTCAATGCAGAAAGTCAAACAAAGTTTGACTTTCAGACTCGAAAAGACTCGAAAAGCAATAAAAGAATGAAAGAATACTTACGAAGGGTCCCCGAATGCTAATCTCGATTCAAGAATCTCAGGTATGAAACAATGGTTTCAACTTAGAGTTTCTCAAATCAAAATTCTAGTGAGTTTAGCAATGGATGGCATGGGGTATTTATAGTGTTTCACGAACCGTTAGGATTGTTTCTTGGAAAACGTGATTCGATCTTGGCCATACACTTGCACCCATGGTATTGTAATACCATGTGCATCAAAAACCAGCCCATAGAATTGAGAAAAACCATGTGCAAGGTTGGAACGGACCAGATTCGATGTTTCTGCATGTTTTCTGCTATCAGAGGGCTCATGCGGCCCGCTTCTGGATCAGACAAAGCTCAGGCAGGCCGCCTGGAGCTTCTGATCAGAAAACAAGTTTCCATTTTGACAGTTTCAGTCCCTGTTGTGTTTTAAGGCCATTTCCGACACTTCTAAGGCCCGTAAAGCCAACTTTAAGGCCCTAAAATGATGCCTAAACATTGTGGAGATGAAACATGCTCAAAAATATGCCGGATGTTGGTTCGTTTGGCCGTACGATCGCGATGTTCGCTTAATTACGACGGAATGCGCATAAGCGCGAAAAACGATCCAAATGACGCAACGAATGGATTTTTCTTATGCCAAACACTAAAATAAAATATTTTAGTGCTTACATAAATTTTTGGATGTCCGGATGTATTCAGAACGTAAGATATGCACGAAAGTGCAAACTTGTGCACTTTTTGACGCTTTTAGTCCCTAAATGACCCTAAAGTTTATTTTAGCACACCGAACCCCTCAAAGCCTATTTCTAAGCTATGTAAAGGATATTTATGGTATGTTTAACTTATGGCCATGTTCCAGAATGTCTGTTACAGTTCAAATTGGCATACTTTCATAGTTTGTCAACTTTAGTCCCTGTAAGCGATATAACTTGATTTCGGCATACCAAACCTTCCAAAACTTATTTCTAAGTTATGTAGAGGTTATTTAAGGTATGTTAAGCCTATTTCACTATTCCGGAGTGTTGGTTGCATTAAACTGGTTATATTTACGCATTAGTGCGCGTATAACCTTCCAGAAAGCGATTTAGAGTTTGAAATCGAACAAGATTTGATATGTGCAAAAGATACACATATTTATACAAGTCCAAAGTATGAAATACAATATTTCATTGGTTTGGTATTTGTTTGATGGTCTTAGTGACACAGGTGTCACAATTAGTACACACCCGTCCAACTGGCACGGTGTGCGGTTTGTTAAACCTAATAGCGCTATTAACTAATGACCCGCTCGCCATAGCCTCGGCGATTAAGTCGATACAAAAGGGAGGGAATTCGCTGATAGAGTTCTAGTCCGGTAAGTCTAAGTACGTCTCAAGGACGAGGAATTCACATTCCTGAACGCGTCCCAAAGGACGAGGAATCCTTATTCCTGAACCCATTCCCATTCCCACCGGGAATTTTCATGCTTTGTAGAAAAGTGTGAACTCACCTCGGTTTGCTCGGTTAGATTCTCAAATATAGCTAACAGTCAAGTCGGTCAATCACGTCCTAATTTGATTACCAGTTAGTCATTTAGTGGTTTCAAATAGAGCACAAAGTTCCTACACTTAACTACTACATAACATGCATTCACTTTAATAGTTCATGCTCATATAAGCATTCCACCTATAGCTACTCGAGAACAAGCATATGATATTGCACATATTACTTTCATTGACATACGACATGTTAGATCATCCTCAGATAACATACTCGACATTTAGACACGCAAATTACTACTTATGTCGTTTCAGCTTTTATATTCAAAACTGGGCTGTTTTCAGGAATTTTAATAAAATAGTTAGCTTGTTCCAAAAATTCCCAACTTTTTACAGAAGGTCTTAAAAGATCCAAATATTATTGTGTAAAAATCTCGGTATCCAATTCATCACCAATATTTTATAAAAAATCATTTTCCAGACTGCAATCAGATTCATCTTTTTCTAACTGCAGCCCATGGAATAATTTATTTAAAATTCATCGAGAGTCCGATTTACAAAATTCTAGTGGGAGAATTACAAATACATCGGTGATCATCTACAGTAAAAATTTTATGATCTAACCCTACACATAATTCAAGTTATGATGAAAAATACAACACATATTTTCAGCAGAAAAATGCAGCTTGAGCTGTTGTTACAAAACGACACTTTAAAAATAGTAAACAAAGTCCAAAAATTATGATTCTAGTGCCATTAAAACCGTATTTCATAATACATGAATCTAGACTTCAGAAAATACATTTTTCATTTTATTAAGGTCCTGTTACAGCCAACTGAAGTTGGCTGTAATCACCAATCAGACTTCTGTTTTCAGCTTTTACCATTCTAAGCGTGCTCGATTGATTCCGTAACATGTTTAGTGATCACAACGACATCAAACATCAATATTAACAAGCAAATCATCAGATAATCAACAAGAATCAAAACAACTTCGTATTATTATCACTTCATCACATTTCCTTTTTATGTAACCATTATGTTCATGTTTCTAGTTCAAGTTTCTTTGTGTTCTTTAAGTTTATCATCATGTAACTTACTTTAACCACTTAAATAACATGGATAATGAATGGATCTAAGTTCTTACCACTAGTTCAAGACTAGGGAAGTTCAAGAGGAGAAATGAGGTGGTTAATAGCAAATAGAGAAGGTCCTTCCACTTCCGAGAGCACCAAGCTTCGTTGTATGACCCGTAGCACCTTTGTATGTATGTGGATTGCTTGGAAAATGAAGTGAGGGTGGTGGTATGGTGGTGGTTGTTCTTGGCTGATCAAGAGGAGGAGGGAGAGAGCTTTGAAGTGTTGATGTGAAGGTGAAAGTGATGAGCATGGTTATCTAGTGGGTCTTTATAAAGAACTCTCAACACTCCTAGATCCATTAGTCCATATGTCTCTCTAGTACATTACAAATCCATTAAACAAATGAAGGAAAATCATGGGGGATCTTCTAGTGTTCATAACCGGCTGGGGGGGGGGGGTTAGTCTAGTTGGGTTTCAATGTCTAGTTAGTGCTTTAGTTAGGAAGTTAAGTGTTTAGTTAGTGTCTTGTGAGTGTTGTTAAATATATAGTGTGTTAGGGTGTTCGGGGACCCTAACTAACTCAGAAAAATAGAAATAATCTGTTTGACAATATTTTTGTGTTTCAGGTAGTGTCCGGTTGTTCGGTTTGATACTGTTCCATTAAAGTGCTTAATTAATCCGTAAAGTGTCCTATGTATATATTTTCGTAACATTTTTAATTCTCAACACTCGGGAAAGCATACTGGGCTATTTAGTAACTTTTCTGTACACTACTTAGTATGTTAACACGCACACATAAGTATAACACAGTAATCGGAAAACAGTTAAGTGATTCAGCACAGTCATCAAGCACTTTAATTATCATTAATAATTTGTACGGGTACATGGAATTATGAGGGTTGTCACATTCTCCCCCTGTTAAGAAAATTTCATCCCGAAATTTAGGGCGTGTTTACTGAGGAAGCTAGTTATGTTGCGTTTGTTTTCCTGGTTTTCCTGGGGTGTCTCATCATCCCCCCGTTGATTTGGAATTTCGTCCCGAAATTCTGCAGTAGGTTCAGCCTCAGTAGGGTTGCATTTTTCTTAAACAGCTGGGGATACTTGAGTTTCATGTGGTCTTCTCGTTCCCAGGTATACTCTGGGCCACGACATGAGTTCCAACAGACTAGGACAAGAGGTATCCTGTTACGCCTGAGAATCTTAACATCTCGATCAGTAATCTCTACTGGTTCCTCGACGAATCGCAGTTGGTCGTCGATAGTGAGCTCCTTTAAGGGAACTATAAGGGTCTCATCTGACAGACACTTCTTCAGATTTGACACATGGAAAACATTGTGAACTCCGCTGAGTTCTTCAGGTTGATTCAACCTGTAGGCGACCTTGCCAATTTTCTCAATGATTTCGAATGATCCGACATAACGCGGATTGAGTTTGCCTCGTTTGCCAAAACGAACTACACCTTTCCAAGGTGAGACTTTGAGTAGGACTCGATCCCCAACCTGGAACTCGAGTGGTTTCCTTCGCTTATCCGCATAGCTTTTCTGACGGTCACGAGCTGCCGCCATTCGTTGTCGTATCTGAGCAATTCTCTCGGTTGTATCTACTACAAGTTCTGGGCCTGTGATTTCACTGTCGCCAACTTCTGCCCAACAAAGAGGTGATCGGCATTTCCGTCCATACAATGCCTCGAATGGAGCGGCCTGGATGCTGGTGTGGTAGCTGTTGTTATACGAAAACTCCACTAGCGGGAGGTGCTTTTCCCAGCCATTACCAAAATCGATTACGCATGCCCTAAGCATGTCTTCAAAGGTCTGGATGGTGCGTTCATATTGCCCATCCGTCTGTGGGTGATAAGCAGTGCTCATATCTAAACGTGAGCCAAAAGACCTGTGCATAGCTTGCCACAGTTCCAAAGTAAAACGCGCGTCACGATCAGAAATGATGGAGGTTGGCACTCCGTGCCTTGATACTACTTCCTTTAAGTAAATGTCTGCTAGGGTAGAAAACTTATATGTTTCCTTGATGGCCAGAAAGTGTGCAGACTTGGTCAGTCGATCCACGATCACCTAAATGGTATCGTTTCCGCGTTGAGATCTGGGCAGGCCAGTAACGAAATCCATGGAAATTTGCTCCCATTTCCATTTCGGGATCTCTGGTTGTTGAATTAGGCCTGATGGTTTCTGATATTCGGTCTTGACTCTCGCACAAGTCAAACACTTGCTAACGTAGGTTGCTATGCTGGCTTTCATACCAGGCCACTAGTATGTAGTCTTGAGATCGTGGTACATTTTATCCGAACCAGGATGTACCGAATAATGAGACTTATGTGCTTCATCCATCACAAGCTCGCGTAAGTTTCCATAAAGTGGAACCCAGATGCGCCCTGTTACATAGTAGGCACCGTCTTCCTTTTGTTCTAGCCGCTGCCTCGACCCTCGCAAGGACTCAGCCATGATATTCTCTGCTTTCAATGCTTTGACCTGAGCATCACGAATTTGAGCGGGGAGGTTAGAGTGAATGGTAAGCTGTAACGCACGTACACGCTTTGGTATACTATCCTTCTGACTGAGGGCGTCGGCCACAACATTGGCTTTGCTTGGGTGATACTTGATTGCACATTCGTAATCATTCAAGAGTTCGACCCATCGATGTTGTCGCATGTTTAATTCCTTTTGCTTGAAGATATGCTCGAGACTCCTGTGATCGGTGTAAATGGTGCACTTGGTACCGTACAGGTAATGTCTCCATATCTTAAGCGCGAAAACAACTGCTTCCAATTCCAAGTCGTGCGTAGTGTAGTTCCTTTCGTGAACCTTAAGTTGCCGTGATGCGTAGGCAATGACCTTGTCACGCTGCATCAACATGCAACCAAGTCCTTGGATGGAAGCGTCGCAATAAACCACAAAATAATTTGTGCCTTCAGGCAATGAGAGGATAGGCGCGCTACAAAGTCTATCTTTTAAGTGCTGAAACGCAGATTCCTGTGCATCACCCCAACGATAGGTGACACCTTTCTGGGTCAGTGAAGTGAGAGGTTGCGCAATCTTTGAGAAATCCTTTATAAATCTTCTGTAATATCCTGCCAAACCCAAGAATTGGCGGATTTCTGTTGGTGTACGAGGTGCAGGCCAGTTCTTGATCGAGTCAACCTTGGATGGATCAACATGAATCCCATCCTTGTTTACCACATGGCCTAGAAAGTGGACTTTGCGAAGCCATAAGTCACATTTCGAAAACTTGGCATACAACTGCTCTTTTCGAAGAAGTTCCAGAATAAGCCTCAGATGTTGCTCATGTTCCTCCTGACTCTTAGAATAGATCAGGATGTCGTCGATGAACACTATGACAAACTTATCCAGGTAAGGCTTGCACACTCGGTTCATGAGGTCCATGAAGACCGCTGGTGCATTCGTCAACCCGAAAGGCATGACCAGAAACTCGTAATGGCCGTAGCGAGTTCTGAACGCTGTTTTGGAGACGTCCTCCTCTCGGACTCTCAGCTGATGGTATCCCGATCTCAAATCAATCTTGGAGTAGTAACTCGACCCTTGCAACTGGTTGAATAAGTCATCAATACGTGGAAGAGGATAGCGATTCTTCACGGTCACCTTGTTGAGTTCGTGGTAGTCAATACACATTCTGAAAGTACCGTCCTTCTTCTTCACGAATAACACCGGAGCTCCCCAAGGAGAAGAGCTAGGACGTATGAAACCCTTTTCCAAGAGTTCTTGTAGTTGTGTGGACAGTTCTTCAAGTTCTGACGGAGCTAGACGATATGGTGCTCGAGCTACTGGTGCTGCTCCAGGAGCTAGCTCGATTTGAAACTCAACTTGGCGATGAGGCGGAAGACCAGGTAATTCCTCGGGAAATACCTCAGGAAAATCGCGCACAATAGGAATGTCTTCAATTCTCTTCTCTTCCGTTGATGTGTCAGTAACGAGCGCTAGAATGGCAGTGTGGCCCTTTCGCAAACACTTCTGGGCCTTAAGGAAAGGGATAATGCCTACGACAGCACTACTCTTGTCGCCCTGAATCGCGAGAGGTTCTTCACCAGAACGAGGAATGCGGACGATTTTCTCCTTGCAAATAATCTCCGCTTGATGATGAGATAGCCAATCCATCCCAATAACGACGTCGAAACTACCAAGTGTGATAGGAATAAGATCGATAGAGAAGGCATGACCAGCTAAGACGAGGTTACAACCTTTAACTATGTGTGTGGCTTCGAGACTTTTACCGTTTACTAACTCTACGATGTGCTTGGTGTTCAAAAGTGTTGGAGTACGCTTAAGCATCTGACTAACTTTTAAGGACACGTAGCTAGTATCGGCACCCGAATCAAATAAAACAGTAACAAAGAAGTCGTCCAGAAGAAACTTACCCATTACAACGTTGGGATCGTTCCTTGCATCACCCTGACCAATCACGAACACACGTCCCCTTGCCCCATTACCATTGTTGTTTCCCCCATTGCCGTTTCCATTCCCCTGATTGTTGTTGTTCTGGTTCTGATTTAGCTGGGGGCAGTCTTACATTGAAAGCACCCTTTGTTGTTACCTTGTTGTTGTTGCTGCTGGCGTTGATTTGGTGGAGCTTGCTGATGCTGCCGGTTCTGATTCGCTGGACGCTGACTCCTGCAATCCCTGGCAATGTGACCAGGCTTGTTGCATCGATGACAGTTGCCTTTATTACATGGCCCGCTGTGGTGCAAGTTACAGCGATTGCATTTGGGGTGATTTCCCTTGTATCCACCCTGCCCTTGATTTCCAGAAAGCTGCTGAATGGGGCTCCTATGGTCCTCAGTCCTTCGTTGCTGAGACTGAGACTGAACAGAGGTAGAGCCTTTGCCCGAATTTCCATCCCATTTTCGCTTGTTGTCATTGGGGGCATCAGTAGTAGCAGCGCTAATACGCTTCGGCAGCCTGTTCTGCTCAACAGCCTGATCGGTGAGGCGATGAGCCAACTTGATGATTTGCTGAATGGTACCCAGGTTAGCCGAAGTCACATGACTCTGAATCTCTGGTACAAGACCCTTGAGGTACAACTTAATACGTTTGATGGGAGGGTCCGCCATAGTGGGACACAGGAAGGCCAACTCGTTTGACCTCTTCGTATACGCCTCAATCTCAGACCCCGTCATCTTCAGATTGAAGAATTCCACCTCTAGCTTGTGGATGTCGTCACGACTGCAGTACTCTTCCTTGATCAGTTCCTTGAAGTCATTCCATGGGGTGGCATTAGCAACCGCCAACCCAAGCAGTTGAACCTGTGCTTTCCACCAGGTTAACGCAGCACCTTCAAGTGTTTCGGTAGCATATTTCACTCTACGGTCTTCCGGGCATTCACACATTTCGAATACAGACTCAAGCTTCTCAAACCAGTGAAGAAGGCCTACCGCTCCTTCTGTGCCACTGAAGGTACTGGGTCGGCAATCCATGAAGGTTTTGAACGTACACACAGGAGGCTGAGCATGTTGACCTCCTGCTGGATTTGCTGCGAGTGCCTCAGCAACTCGTTCATTGATCAAAGCCATCAACTGGGCTTGAGTGAGGTTGATACGTCCTCCGCGTCCGCTCATGATCTTCACAATGAAGCGACGTAAGTGAGAAAAGTGTCGCGAAAGTGCGTAAGTGTGGGACGACAGGAGAGAGTAAGCACACAAGGTTCAAATAGCAATTATCACGTTAACTAATGCACAGTGTGAACTATCTAACCGACAATATAACATAAGTCATACCACCTATTGTGTCAAGTCTTGCACGTGGAGTGAAGCGTCGTTGTGGATCGTTGAGCACTGTACAGGTTATAGTCTGGTTTTATCAAAAAGCTTTTCCCTTTTTAAAACCAAGTTCACTATAACCAATGGCTCTGATACCAATCTGTCACACCCCCAAGATCCACCATGCGGAGCATCACCGCTTGGAGGCGTGACATGACCAGGATCGAGCCACCAATCATATTGAACAACATAATTAAGTAAATAAAACCAACCACAATACAATTGGTGACCAAAAGGAAGTTAGCCAAGTTCAATTTAAACAGCGGAAGCATAAGACGTTAACCAAAGCATAAGTTCGTAGTTCATAAGTTTTAAAGACTCAAAACATAAGTTTCATAAGTTTATAAGGTTTATATTAATAAGTACGGGACAAAACAATTCGCATCCCACAACGACCACCTCCATGTGCAAGCTCCATAGCATCTAGCGACCTGCAAAGCTTGTAGCAACGAGTCAACAACAAAGTTGAGTGAGTTCACGGTTGGTTGTCCATTTTAGGGTTGTTTCCAAAAACGTAGTTTAATCTCATTCAGCTATCCAGCCGTGGGGGTTACCCCATAGTTCGAAAACGTTTATTAGTTAACCATCCCATGTCCACCTTCCCTGGCTCTCCAGCCCGGCACTCCGGCCGTGGGGGCTACCCCATTATTTAAACTACCAGACTCGTTTATCATATCGACTACTAACGAAAATTAATTGTGCCCTAGAGTCGGTGTCTATCATCACCGACGTGCCATAGTCCATTAGTACACACCCGTCCAACTGGCACGGTGCGCGGTTTGTTAAACCTAATAGCGCTATTAACTAATGACCCGCTCGCCATAGCCTCGGCGATTAAGTCGATACAAAAGGGAGGGACTTTGCTGATAGAGTTCTAGTCCGGTAAGTCTGAGTACGTCTCAAGGACGAGGAATTCACATTCCTGAACGCGTCCCAAAGGACGAGGAATCCCTATTCCTGAACCCATTCCCATTCCCACCGGGAATTTCCATGCTTTGTAGAAAAGTGTGAACTCACCTCGGTTTGCTCGGTTAGATTCTCAAATATAGCTAACAGTCAAGGTCGGTCAATCACGTCCTAATATGATTACCAGTTAGTCATTTAGTGGTTTCAAATAGAGCACAAAGTTCCTACACGTAACTACTACATAACATGCATTCACTTTAATAGTTCATGCTCATATAAGCATTCCACCTATAGCTACTCGAGAACAAGCATACGATATTGCACATATTACTTTCATTGAGATACGACATGTTAGATCATCCTTAGATAACATACTCGACATTTAGACACGCAAATTACTACTTATGTCGTTTCAGCTTTTATATTCAAAATTGGGCTGTTTTCGGGAATTTTAATAAAATAGTTAACTTGTTCCAAAAATTCCCAACTTTTTACAGAAGGTCTTAAAAGATCAAAATATTATTGTGTAAAAATATAGGGATCCAATTCATCACCAATATTTTATAAAAAAATCATTTTCCGGACTGCAATCAGATTCATCTTTTTCTGACTGCAGCCCATGGAATAATTTATTTAAAATTCATCGAGAGTCCGATTTACGAAATTCCAGTGGGAGAATTACAAATACATCGATGGTCATATACCGTACAAATTTTATGATCTAACCCTACACATAATTCAAGTTATGACGAAAAATAAAACACATATTTTCAGTAGAAAAATGCAGCTTGAGCTGCTGTTACAAAACGACACTTTAAAAATAGTAAACGAAGTCCAAAAATTATGATTCCAGTGCCATTAGAACCGTATTTCATAATACATGAATATAGACTTCAGAAAATACATTTTTCGTTTTATTAAGGTCCTGTTACAGCCAACTGAAGTTGGCTGTAATCACCAATCAGACTTCTGTTTTCAGCTTTTACCATTCTAAGCGTGCTCGATTGATTCCGTTAACATGTTTAGTGATCACAACGACATCAAACATCAATATTAACAAGCAAATCATCAGATAATCAACAAGAATCAAAACCACTTCGTATTAACATCTCTTCATCACATTTCCTTTTTATGTAACCATTATGTTCATGTTTCTAGTTCAAGTTTCTTTGTGTTCTTTAAGTTTATCATCATGTAACTTACTTTAACCACTTAAATAACATGGATAATGAATGGATCTAAGTTCTTACCACTAGTTCAAGACTAGGGAAGTTCAAGAGGAGAAATGAGGTGGTTAATAGCAAATAGAGAAGGTCCTTCCACTTCCGAGAGCACCAAGCTTCGTTGTATGACCCGTAGCACCTTTGTATGTATGTGGATTGCTTGGAAAATGAAGTGAGGGTGGTGGTATGGTGGTGGTTGTTCTTGGCTGATCAAGAGGAGGAGGGAGAGAGCTTTGAAGTGTTGATGTGAAGGTGAAAGTGATGAGCATGGTTATCTAGTGGGTCTTTATAAAGAACTCTCAACACTCCTAGATCCATTAGTCCATATGTCTCTCTAGTACATTACAAATCCATTAAACAAATGAAGAAAAATCATGGGGGATCTTCTAGTGTTCATAACCGGTTAGGGGGGAGGGGTTGGTCTAGTTGGGTTTCAATGTCTAGTTAGTGCTTTAGTTAGGAAGTTAAGTGTTTAGTTAGTGTCTTGTGAGTGTTGTTAAATATATAGTGTGTTAGGGTGTTCGGGGACCCTAACTAACTCAGAAAAATAGAAATAATGTGTTTGACAATATTTTTGTGTTTCGGGTAGTGTCCGGTTGTTCGGTTCGATACTGTTCCATTAAAGTGCTTAATTAATCCGTAAAGTGTCCTATGTATATTTTTTCGCAACATTTTTAATTGTCAACACTCAGGAAAGCATACCGGGCTATTTAATAACTTTTCTGTACACTACTTAGTATGTTAACAAGCACACGTAAGTATAACACAGTAATCAGAAAACAGTTAAGTGATTCAGCATAGTCATCAAGCACTTTAATTATCATTAATAATTTGTACGGGTACATGGAATTATGAGGGTTGTCACATCTTGGGAGTTTCCCACTTCTTTATCGCTTCAATCTTTGTGGGATCCACCTGAATACCATTCTCGTTTACGACATGACCAAGGAACTGGACCTCGCGAATCCAAAATTCGCATTTAGAGAACTTTGCGTAGAGCTTTTCCTTCTTCAGTAGTTCCATAATGGATCTGAGATGTTGCTCGTGCTCTTCCTTTGTCCGCGAATAAATCAGAATATCATCGATAAATACAATCACAAATTTATCGAGATATGGCTTGCATACACGATTCATCAAATCCATAAACACCGCTGGCGCGTTAGTTAATCCGAACGGCATCACAAGGAACTCATAGTGTCCATAACGAGTTCTGAACACAGTCTTTGGTATGCTCTCCTCTTGGATCCATAACTGATGATAACCCGATCGAAGGTCGATCTTGGAGTTGTAGTTCGATCCTTGCAATTGATCAAATAAGTCGTCAATCCTCGGTAATGGATACCTATTTTTGATAGTTAACTTGTTTAGCTCCCGGTAGTCAATACACATTCTAAAGCTACCATCCTTCTTCTTAACGAACAACACCGGAGCTCCCCTAGGTGAGAAGCTCGGCCTTATGAATCCCTTGTCCAATAACTCCTGAAGCTGCGTGGATAACTCTTGCATCTCGGATGGTGCAAGTCAATAAGGTGCCTTGGCTACAGGCGCGGCGCCTGGAACCAAGTCAATGTGAAATTTGACTTGTCTTTGCGGGGGTAATCGTGGCAAGTCTTCGGGGAAGACCTCAGGATAATCCCTCACCACTAGGATGTCTTCAATCTTCGGCTTTCTTATCCACAACATGAGCTAGGAAGGCAACACATCTTTTAAGCAGACACTTCTGTGCTTTCATACAATTGATGATCCGTAGGGGCGTATCATGCTTCTCTCCATGGATCACGATCGTCTCCTCATTCGCCATCGGAATGCGAATGATCTTCTCAAGGCAAACTATCTCTGCATGGTTGTTAGACAACCAGTCCATCCCAACCACGACATCAAAGCTTCCCAACTCAACTGGTAGAAGATCGATGGAAAACTCACGCTCTCCAAGCTCCAAAGTACAACCCTTGATCACTTCATTTGCCTCTACTAACTTTCCATTAGCCAGTTCTATTGAATAGGGGACGTCTAGCTTACTTGCAACTAACCCAAGTATATTCTTAAAGTCTAAGGATACAAAGCTAAAATCGGCACCAGTATCAAACAACACAAATGCATAGCGTTGGTTAATAGGGAACGTACTAGTAACCACGTTTGGATCCTGGCGTGCTTCCCAGGCTCCAATGGTGAACACCCTTCCACGAGCTTGATTATTTTTAGGGTAGTCCCACTTAAAGTGCCCCATGTCACCGCAACCAAAACAACCTTGGCCGTGTCCATTGTCATTTCTGTTTCCGCCCTGATTGTTGTTGTTGTTGATTCCTCCACGATTTCCGTTACCAGCCTGGTTCCCATATCCACCACGATTCCCATTTCCCCCAAATTACCGTTTCCTCCCTGGTTTCGATTTCCAGTCTGATTTCCATTCCCACCACGGTTTCCATTACCACCTTGTCCTCCATTCCCACGTCCAGTACCATACTAGCATGCCTCCCTGGCATGCCCCACCTTGCCACAGTTCTTACATTTTCCATACCTGCATCGTCCGGTTTGATGATGCTGACAGATGTCACATTTGGGTAGGGTGCCCATATACCCTTTTCCTTTGGGTTCGGTGTTTGTTGCGCCAGTCCTGACCTCGGCTGGCGAGTTGGAGTCCCTACGCTTGTTGGGAGTGTTGTTGTTCACTCGGGTGCCCTTCTTGAAATTAGTAAACTTCCTTTTGTTATCACCCGATGACTCCACATGAGTCTCCTTCTTCTTCGTCTTAGAGATCGAAAACTTTCCCAACCAAACTGCCTCCTCAGTAAGTGCCACACTTAGATCAATAGCCTCACAAATAGTTGGAGGCTTGGAAGCTGTCACCAAACTCAGAATCTGAGGTGCCAATACCCAGATAAAACGCTAAATTCTTTTAAACTCTGGCTCCACCAGATAAGGAACCACCCTTGACAAGTCATGGAAACGCTGGATATACTCGGCTACCTTCGGACCATCCATCTTTAGGTTCCAGAATTCTGTCTCCAACTTCTGAATCTCCGCCCGTGAGCAGTACTTTTTGCGCTTTAACTCCTTTAACTCATCCCATGTTAACGCGTATGCAGCAACTTCACCCAGTGTCTGAACTTGGAGGTTCCACCAAAAAAACGCTCCATCCAGAAATAACCCAGAAATATACGTAACTCTTTGTTCCGGAGCACACTTGCTCATTCTCAATACAGAGTCAGTTTTCTCTACCCAGCAAACAATCACGACAGCACCCCCAGTGCCATCAAAATTAAGGGGCTTGCAATCCAAGAATTGTTTGTAGGTACAACCTGTAACACAAGCAACATCATTCACAGTAAGCATTAGTAAAGCATAATTGGAAATATCCAAACGAGTTGTAATGTGTCTTAGGTGACTTAACATTACCGATTGGGGGTTTATTTCCAGAGGTACCATCGCTATATTCGGAGCGGTTGGCCTCGTGCTGGGCAATAGCTTGTGAGATGCGCTCTTGCAGCTCTGCTTTAGTCCTAGGCAGCATGTTGTCGGTATTGACATTACGTCGAGGCGACATTGTTCTTCTAGTAAGAAGGTCGGATAGGTTAGGCCTTATTCATTAAATAAATGAATAATTGTCTAGGAGTCGTATGTACATATATATATATATAACATAAGTAATCATCATAGCAAACAACCACACAATAACATAATCATAGCATGAACATGTAAACCACCAATGTATTTAATGAGAACACGACTATTGAGCTTTCATTAACAACCAACCACAAGTTACATTTTTTCCAAATTGTAGCATATCAAAAGATACATGGGGTCACACTACCCCTGTCAAATAAGTTTGTCAATATACAAAAGTAATGATCAAAAAGTGGTCTCCATGTCTTCATAATCTCTGCTCAATTGTGGCGTTCTCACCAAAAATAAGGCACCTACGTAAAACCAAAAACCTACGATGCTGATGGCAGAGGAGGAGGAGGGAAGAAGAGAAAACTGCGAACATGGGTGAGCTCCTCCTCGAGCTCATGAACTCGGCGAATCAAAAAGCTAATTTGCTGCTCAACGGTGAGAAAGCGGGCATCAAAACCCGGAATAGATGTGGGAGCAGCAGGTGGAGGTACAAATGAAGCTGATGAAGAGGGTGGAGGAATAGAAGTAGGATGAAAGGGAAATGGTGACCGTCTGGCACCCTCATCAAACTCCATCTCGAGAACTCTACGACTCAAAATCTCGAACTGTAACTGTAGTGACAAAAGTAACTCATCACAAGTGTAGCCGGTGTGATGCGAGGGATGATAAGGGTCAGAAATAGGCATCGAGTAGGTTGGGAACCATCTAAGTGGCTCGTCGAGTGAAGCTGGTGGAAATGGTGTATAGTGTGGGATAGGCGGAAAGTCGGCTGACGCGAACGGATCAAAACTCGGGGGCTGTCCCGAGGTGCCTTCCCCTAGTTGGGGAGCTGGGATCTCCTGTAGAAATACTATCGGAAGATCGGTACGATGCTCATCGGACACAAAAGGAGGTCGGGAAGCAACGTCAGCAGGTGGGGGCGGTGGAATAAATGGATCAACAGGTGGAAGATCAAGCGGTGCTGGAACAGGCTCAGGTATGAGTGGTGCAATATCGGGTAAACCAAATGGAACAGGGTCTGGATCAGGAATATGCTCTGGGACGTGAGGGGGTGTAGGGACTCGAACGTGAGATGACGGTGCAGCAGACATCACATCATCGTCATCTAGATCGGTGGCGTAAAGCTGAAGTCCTGCAGCCTGCATGGCCGATGATGTTACAGACTCAAAGGAGTCTATGACAGAGTGCAAGCTAGAATCTGAAGAAATGTCAATAACAGGTATAGCAGGAGGAGGTATATCTAGCACAACAACATTGTCAACCTCCCCATCACCCTGAGCGTCTACTGGGTGATCGTCCAAAAACAAATCAACATCATCATCAAAAAGATCATTGAAGGGCCAATCCTCTGGGGGAATGACCACCAGAGGAACAACATCAAGGATGGGTGCAACAATGTGCTCACCATCGGGGTGACCGATGATGAGATGGCCCTGAATAGGAGCTGGGAATGCAAAAATGTCATTAATGGGAATGCCATCAGCAATAGGTGCATCATCTCCAAAGTCCGGTAAAGTAAAGGGCTGAAAACCGCCCTCGTCGTCGGACAGCATCTCCGGATCACTCTCCGTATCTGACGTGAAGACCTCTGACTCTGGTACTACCTCATCGTCGGAAACTACTGCCATGGGGTCATGGTCGTCTGACAATCCACTCTCAGATGACGACATAGGTACCTGTAACATAATAATCATGGCATGTGCACATATGTTAACAACTATCACTTGGTGTATGTAAACAAAGACATGCATCACTTTAACATGTATTTACTTCATTCCTATGTGAGACTTTTCTAACTTAACAAGTCTACCCCATGCCAACCAAACCACTAGCCAATATCCTTGCTCGTGTTTCTTGTCTTTCCTTTGTAAAATGTTTGTTCCATGGATCTTGGCGTTTGTAAATGCAATGAAAAATATTTTGTAAAAATATTTTCATGAGAGAGTCCTAATGATCGTAATCTAGACTCTAGAAGGAATCCTAGTTCACTACAATCGAAGCTCTGATACCAAACTGTCACACCCTGACTTTTGCGGAAGCGTATGATGTGTGACTTGCTTAATATCATTGCATTCAATTATAACAAACAACTATATGATTAAAACCATGATGGTTATCCATTAATAAGTATCAAAATTATACAAACCACATTGTTTAGTACCAACCAAAGACTTCAAGTTTAACATACAAACCAACCAAATGTTTTAAGTTCCATAAAGGACTTTAACAAAAGACATAGACATAACAAGGCTTTGATTCATGTATCTCATCGAGGATAAGATACGCAACTCAAACCCTTCAAAACGGGATGACATCATATCTTGTAAACACTTGTTGAAACATTGAAACGCCCGCCAAATCCACTCTAGTTTCCTGAAATACATGTAGTTCGAAAATATCAACAAAAGTTGAGCGAGTTCATGTGTTTGTATGTGTGCACGAATAACCTTGTAAACAATTGTAAGTATGTCTTTGTAAACTGGTATGAAAGCGTCTATGAACATATCAATTAATGATTTGCAAGGTCATTAATATGTGTGCAATGGTGCAGGAAGGCTCAAACCTTTGCGTATTTCGTATCTGGCCACCCGGCTAGAACGACATAGTCACCACATGCGGCCAACTCGCGGACCCATGGGTGGGGCTCGCAACACCCAAATAGATCTATCACTCATGCCCCACGGTCCTTATACAAGGATTAATGGTCTTAAGTTATCGCCTACCCATTCACATGATCTAACAGTTCATTCCTTAGCTAACCATACCATTTGTAATCATTGAAACATTTGTAACATGTATTTCACCTTCAAAGTTATAAAACTAAAAACAGTTAAAAGAAAAGAGGGACATGAACTCACAGTCTTGCGTCTTGCTATCCGGTGTAAACTCAAAGACCTTGTCTTGGTGTCGTGCAACTACCTACACACGTGCTATGTTTTATTAGATGGCTAGGTCGTGTAACGACTCTTAGTCTTAGTTGTTATGACTTAACATTCTTTGAGTTACGTCTTGATGTACATTATATTATTCCAAAGTATATAATTATTAGTTAAAATAATAGTATTTTAACTTAAATTATATTTATCAATTATTTGGAATATTTGCTAAAATGATATATTTTAACTTGGTATATTATGTATTTATACATATGCATTCTCCCAAGTATGGGTGTACTTGTACTTGTGTATTTTTCCAAGTATTGGTGGCGTATTCCGGTGTGTATTTGTACGTACGAGTATACATATTTTTCTTGTATTCATTAAATATTTTATACTTAATCTTGTATTAAACTTTCCGGAATATTATTTTTAATCAACTAAAAATCACCAATTTGTATTCTTAAAATATATGTAATTTAAGAAAATTTTTATAGAAAAATAACTATGACTTTGCTTGGCAAAAATAATATATTTTCATATAACCTCATAGAGAATATATTTTCTAGATTAACTTAGAAAATATTTATAATTCCATGTTCACCTAAAATAATATATTCTTACTTTGTTTAAGAAAATATATATTGTCTTCAAAAATAATATATCTTCTTATTGTTCAAGAAAAAATATATATTTTTCTCCACACAGAAATAATATACTTTCTACTTGATAAAATATGATATACCTTGTAATACTTGTAAAAATCATAATTTCCGTTTCTTTGGTTTCTAAAATACCGTTTAACTCATTTGTCAAAATATATATGAGTTTAATTCCGGGACATATATATATATATATATATATATATATATATATATATATATAGTCCATAGTCCTTGTTCGGTTTGTCCAATATTCGGGTATAAATTATATATTTGTTTTCTTGGAATTTTTGGTAATATTTTGCATTACAATTTTTGGTATATTTGGTGAGTTATATTATTTTCAAGTTCCTAAAATAATATAACTAATAAACATAATATACAAGTAGCACACAAGTGTGACATCTAAATATATATTTCCCTAAATATATACTTAGTCAGTTTTATTTATAAAAAATCAACCTCCAATATTTGTAATTTTTGTAACAAAGATTATGGCAACTTTTTATATGAAAGCCATGATCAAAATTTATTTGTAAACACTTGTTTAAAAATATTTTTCTAAGTGTCTAATTTCTACAAAAATTTTGACATACTTTCCCCTTAAAAATGGAGGTTTTCATGCTTTAAAAAGCATATCATTTTCTTTTAAAATCATCATCAATCACCAACAATTCAATCAAGACTTACCATGAGCCAAAATCATGCAATTTATACTACATCATGAACTTGAAATTTTGTAAAAGTTTGTAGTAACTTAATATGTTGTTAAGTAAGTTTAGTTACCCCTAAAAATATGGTTATTTGTTTATAAATCTTATTCTTGTAAAATTTAGTCTTTTACAACTTACAAGATGATTTTCTAAAAATGATTTTTCTTGTATTCTTCTTATTAACAACATGTTTCTAGCTTTGATTTAACACTTAAAACATGATTAGTTTCTCTAAAATCATGATTATGTAAATCTTGTAAATAACTTTGGTTTCTTGAGAAAATTATTTTTGTAATCATCCATTTACAAGACTTATAACATGTATCAATCATCATCACACTCTAAAACAACTTCATTTTCAAGTTTATGATCCACATAAAGGATGATCATTTTGATTTTTCACAAGATTCATCCTCTCACTTGCTAGATCATGTGTTTAATTACAATCTAGCAAGCTTCTTATGATGATCAACATCATAATCACAAGAAATCAACAATCAAGTATCATACATACACTAAATCAACATAGATTCTTATGTTATTAAGCTTTATGTGAAAGTTCATATTCTTGTTTCTTTATGATTCTTATGATTAGCAACTTACATAATCTTTTAACCAACTAAATGAGAAGTAAAATCAAGTTGTAGGGGGCTTACTACTAGCACAAAGGCTAGGGAAGAATCAAAGATGAAGAAGATGATGAACAAGGTGGATAAAAGCTCAATGCGAAGGTCCTTCAAGTTCCAATGCCTCCAAGCTTCTTAACTTTGCTTCTTGCACCTTAGGATCACCTTGGATTGTATGATAATGAAGTGGAAATGGTGGGAGTGTGGTGGTGGGTGGCGGCCATGAGCAAGAAGAAGGAGAGGAGAAGGAGGTGAAGCTTTGTTGAATGTTGGAATGAAAGATGATAAGTGTCTTGTGCTTATTTAAAACAAGCTCCCAACATCACTTAGTCTAATGGTCATTGTGTTCTTAAAGCATCCAACATATCTATTAAACAATTGGAGAAAAATCAAGGTGGTGGCCCACCTTCATAACCGTCGATTAGGCGGGGGGGGGGGGGGGTGCTAGTTAGGATGTGATGATAAGTTAAGCAATTCAAGTTAGTTTCTAAGTATAAGAATTAGTGTTATATGTGTTATATGTTTATAAGATGTATTATGATGTTCGGTGACCATAACTAGCTCGAAAATGTTAAAACATTGCTTCTAGTGAAAATTTGATGTTTCGGGTAGTGTCCGATTGTTCGGTTGGTTACTGGTTTGTTAAGGTGCTAAGTTACGTAGTTTAGTGTGCTTTATGTTCCCTTTTATGACATTTTTGATTCCCGACACTTAGGAAGGTATTCTGGACCATTAAACCATAATTTTGCTTTATATTTTAGTGTTAGAATGCTGATTTTCGTTGAAATATGCAGAATTCTGCAGTATTTGTGAGTTTTAGGCACTTTCTGGCACTTAAACTATCACTAGGAAGGCAATTTTATGATCCTTACTTTCCTACACACTATACTAGTGTAACTTTTGGTTTCGGGCTCATTCTGTGTCTTAATATCATGTCTGTCTGAGTACTGAACTCCCGTCAGTACTTCTCGTTTGTCTGATAACTGTGCTAACTTTGTTTCGTGTACTAATTGGATCATAATGTGTTGCATGCAATAATGATAAGAAATCATGCAACATGTAATGCACTTGTATGTATATGACAATAATCAGAAATCATTCATGTCATTAATTCAAGTTAGGCATAATCATTAAGATACAAATTACTGTTTAATCATTGTACGGATACATAGAAAATTGACAGTTGTCACACTTTGATACCCACATAATTGGGCAATCTTCTTTCCTTTCCAACTGTCTAGTCTCGTAAGCATCATTCACCAATGTTAGTTGCATCAAAGCAAATTAATTTTAGTTTTTGTTGAGCCTGTAAGCAAACCATGTTAAATAAAATGAGTTCATACCACCAGTACAAGCAAAGGTCTGGTGAAATGCTTTATTGGTGTCCATGCAGTTTTAGCTTGTTGTAAGCTGTTGTTTAAGTAATCACACCATCTCATTCGGTTATTATAATGTTTTATTTAACATTGTGCAGAAATGTTTGGTTAACAACCGAGTTATCACTTACATGGCCAATCACAGTGAAGAATGCAACCAAGAAATTTGGTTTGAAATTTCTCCCACAAGCATGCATCTCAGATAGAATGTCATTTAAATGTGCCTTCACAGATGGTATTTTATCCATTATGTCCCATTAATTGTCCTCTCCACTCAGTAACTATTAAGTCTTTCTTTGATGTCCTTTTCATCGAAACTTTTGCCTTTCCATTTGGTATACTCGTTAACGATTGAACCAACTCTGGGGTGATATATATCAGATGGTTGCCAACATTTAGATTGTTTATTCTCTAGTTGTAATTTTCCACAACCCAGTAGCCACGCATCGTTGGGATGTTGTCTATTTTCATATTCAAGGCAACACCAAATCCCATGCCCTGTATTGCTTCTATTTGTTTAGCATTAAAGTTGTCAAACCAACCTATAAATTTTGATGGGGATACTCTTGATAAAACTCTAGCACCATTGAACTGATAAAAAGGTTCTTCTTGGACATCAACCTATTAGCTTGAAGCCTTCCTCTTCTTGGCGTCTTCACCCCTTCATTGTGCACCTTTATTTTCACTTTCAATCCATCATTGCCTAAAAATCATAACTGATGACTGTCGTGAACGTCAATAAAAACCAATTTAACCTAAATAGATAGGATAAGCAGGGCATCGAACCAAAGGAGTATTTTGGAAAGCGTGATGAATTAAGTAAAAGTGTTTGATTTCTGAATGAATTCTATTGAATAGCAATACCCATTATATAGGGATAATACAATCAGTTAAAAAGGAAACACAATAATGTACAATTAATAAGGAGCACAATCTATTCCTAGAATTAAGTATTCTTCTGGAATATTCTATGGCTAAGACTCCCCCGTAGTTTGAACGGGGGAAGGTCCAACGCTCAAACTGGATCGGAAAGACTGAAATAGCTGGCGAGAGAGGCCCCTTGGTGAATATGTCCGCATATTGAAGAGCTGAAGGAACATGTAATACTCGAATGTGGCCGATTGGACTTTCTCACGAACGAAGTGGATGTCCATCTCTACATGCTTCGTGCGTTGATGTTGCACTGGATTATCTGAGAGGTAGACAACTAAGACGTTATCACAATATACAATGGAGGCTCTACGCAGAGGAGTATGTAGTTCTAATAATAGGTTGCGCAACCAAGTTGCTTCTGCAACTGCATTAGCAACGCATCTGTACTCAGCTTCAGCACTTGAACGTGACACAATGGGTTGCCGCTTCGAAGACCAGGCAATAAATTGTCACCCAAAATACACAGTACCCACTTGTGGACCGTCTAGAGTCAGGTTAACCGCCCCAATCAGCATCTGAGTAAGCCACTAAATCATGAGATCAAGATCTAACAATTCGAATCCCGTAATTAAGAGTGCCCTGTATGTAATGTAAAATCCGCTTCATGAAAGCATAGTGAGGCTCCCGCGGGTCATGCATAAACAAGCAAACCTGTTGCACGGCATAAGATATATCTGGACAAGTAAAAGTCAGGTACTGTAAAGCTCCCGCAAGACTGTGGTATAATGTAGGGTCCGAAACAGGAGGACCATCAGATGCGCTGAGTTTGGATGATAGATCCACATGCGTGTTACATGGCTTGCAAGTAGTCATGTTAGCACGAGCAATGATTTCTTTAGCATACTGATGCTGTGATAAAAAGAGACCTGTAGAAAGCTGATCGACCTTTATGCCAAGGAAATGATGAAGGCGGCCCAAGTCGGTCATTGCAAATTCTCGTGAGAGTTTGCGAATAATATCATGTAGCAAATGGTCATTAGAAGCAGTTAACACAATATCATCCACATAAAGCAATAAATAAGCAATATTAGCAGGATCCTGCTGATACACGAATATAGAGCGATCACAGGAGCTGCTAGTGAACCCTTGAGACGTGATAAAAGTGGCAAACCGTGTATACCATGCTCGTGGTGTTTGTTTTAGACCGTATAAAGACTTTTTAAGTCGGCACACAAAGTGAGGATGCTGTTTATCAACAAAGCCCGGGGGCTGGTGCATATAAACGGTCTCGTTTAGATGTCTGTGTAAGAAAGCGTTTTGACATCTAGCTGATGAATCGGCAAAGACTTGGTGACTGCTAGAGATAAAACAGTCCTGATAGTTGTCGGTTTAACAACCAGACTGAACGTGTCCTCACAATCAACCCCGACAGTCTGTGAATTCCCGTTGACAACCAAACAGGCTTTATAGTGTTCCAAAGAACCATCAGACCGAAACTTATGTCAAAAATGCCACATGCAACATATAACAGGTCGGTCTAATGGTCTAGGGACTAATTCCCAAGTATCATTATCCTGTAGTGCAATAAATTCGGTCCTCATAGCACTCAACCAATTAAAATCATCAAAGGCCTTGGCATAAGATTTGGGAACGGGTGAGATGGTATTTGGAGTGAGATGAATGTGTGTGGAACTGGATTTGGACCTCGTGGTCATGGGATGTTGGTTAGTTGGTGGTGGGCTAGTTTGGGTTGGGGCCGTGGGATGTGGGCCAGGGAGGGGGGCAGTAGAGGGTGGTGGTTGGGTGGGGGCAGAGGCCGTAGGTGGGGGGACAGTCGAAGCAGGTGGAAGGCGAGGAAGTCGACTGTAGGTGATAGGGTAGGGTGTGGTAGGTGATGGTCGTGTGGGGGTAGGAGGGATGAACGAAAAACCTGGAGGTGGTGCATCATCAAGGAAACGGTATGTGGTGGGTGGTTGTGGTATGGTGTAAGGAAAGGTGCTTTCATCAAACGTAACATGACGTGAAATGTGGACTTTTCCAGTAGTGTGGTCGAAGCATCTGTAGACCCGAAAATCTAGGGGATACCCGAGAAAAATGCACCGGATGGCTCGAGGGTGGAGTTTATGTGGTTGGGTTGTGGATGTGTTTGGGTAGCAGGCACACCCGAAAACGCGCAAATGGTCGTAGTCGAGGTGTCGCAGGTAAAGGGCAAAGGTAGGGGTGTAAAAGTTTAATCTTTTGGTGGGTAAAATGTTATGAAGGTACGAGGCAGTGTGAAGGGCTTCGACCCAAAATATAGGACGTAAGTTTGCGTGGATTAGGAGAGCGTGTATGATGTCGTTGAGACGACGAATCATGCGCTCGGCCCGGCTGTTTTGGGAGGATGTTTGGGGGCAGGAAAAATGAAATAGTAAGCCAAGGTGAGTGGCAAAGCTTTTGAAGGCATGGTTATCGAATTCGCCCCCAAGGTCACATTGAAAGGTTTTAATTTTATATTGAAATTGTGTAAGGATTAGTTTATGGAATTTAGCAAAAGTGGGAAAGGCCTCGGATTTGAATTTAAGTGGGTAAACCCAAACAAAGTGGGAGAAATTGTCAACGAGCACCATGTAATATTTGTAACCGGTTTTGCTCGTGACTGGGGAGGTCCATAAGTCACACTGGATAATATCAAATGGTGCAAAAGTAAAGGAATTAGAAACTGAGAAAGGTAAACGTTTACTATTTGTGAGTTGACATGAGTTGCAAACATGAGACAAATTGTCTTTATTACAAGAAAAATTAAAAGTACGATGTAATAAACTTAAAACTTGATTCCCGGGGTGGCCGAGACGCTCGTGCCAATGCAGTGTTAGTGTGGAAAGAAAACATGCTTGCAGAGGCAGTTCTGGTGGAGTGAAAGGATAGAGGTCCCCGGTACTGTTGTGTCTTGAAAGTGTTCGTTTAGTGAAGAGATCCTTCAAAGAAAAACCAAACGGGTCAAATTCAATAGACACATTGTTATCACGTGTAAAGCGTCGTACATAAATATGGTTTCGAATTATTTGAGGGCTGTAAAGGACATTGGGTAAGATGTATGTTCGGTTTGGTAAAGGGTGAAAGCCAATGCCCGTGCTTTTAATTGGAATACAAGTACCATTACCGACCATAATTGACCTTTTTACAGGACAAGGATTAGGAATTAGAATTTTACCTGGATCTCTTGCCGAATGAGAGCCTGCTCCAGTGTCAATAATATCATTGGTCCAGGAATTGTTCGGATTCATCTACATATTAGAGAAAGCTGCACTTAAGTCAGATGGGCTTAGAGCATCATACCCGTAAGGTTGTGGTCCAAACTGAGGGGAGGAATAGTGACCCGAGGCAGTGAAATGGGCCGGAACATGTGATGGAGCCGATTGATTAAATGATGGATGATTATTATTATTGGGCCTTCAATTGTTTTGGGTGGGTTTGGGGCAAGGGGGTAGTCCACCAAGCCCAATTAGGATATGGTGAGTTAAAGGCTAATGCTTGGTTTCCTGCTGTCCAAAAGGAGCGACCATATCCAGAGGCACCTCCTTGGGTATCACGTCTTCCTCCTCCTCTGTAATTATTCCTGCCCCTTCCACGACCGCGTCCCCTTGTATTGTTGCTGCTGTGAGAGTCAGATGAGTGGTCAGAAGATGCTGTTAGGGATGGCTGAGGGGCCGTCACTGTGCTGTCGGAGCTGTTAGGGTTCGGTGCCACCAAAACTGAGGTGGCCGACCCTTTTTGTGCCTCAATACGGATTGCTTCATCTTGAAGAAGGGAAATAGCAAGATCCCAATCTGTATCTTTATTATTTATGAAAGAGGCGGTAGTATTATATTCAGCAGGCAGACCACGTACCAACTGTAAGACTAGACGGGAGTCCGATACCTGGTGATCAACATCGGCAAGCTGTGTGGCAAGACTTTGTAATTGTTGACAATAATCATCCAAGGAGGCATAAGCAGAAAGAGTCATGTTGCATAATCGAGTTTCAAGAGCGGCGGCGTGGGCTTTCTTATTGCTGAGGTAGATCTTTTTCGAGTTTGACCCAGGCTTGTCTGGCTGTTGTCGTATTGGGTAAGACTTGGGGCAGAATATTATCCGAAATGGTGCTGATAATCCATTGCAGGACAAGAGCATCGAGCTCTTTCCATTGTTGATAGTTCGGGTCCTTATCAGGTGGAGCATGCGTACCGTCAATGTGATCGGAAACCTTGTAGGAGACGACATGGAGTTGGAATAGTTGTACCCAAGACGAGTAGGTGACCGTGGTGCCGTCCAGGGTATGAATCTTTGACTGTATGTTTGTGACCGAGTAGGCCGGGTGTTGGGAATTAGGTTTTTTGTCAGGTTTAGTCATGGCTGCTGATCGGAAAAAAACGTAGGGCAGGGAACTTAGGTATAGAACCGAACCTCTGATACCATAAAAGTGTTTGATTTCTGAATGAATTCTATTGAATAACAATACCCATTACATAGGGATAATATAATCGGTTAAAAAGGAAACACAATAATGTACAATTAATAAGGAGCACAATCTATTCCTAAAATTAAGTATTCTTCTGGAATATTCTACGGCTAAGATTAAGAACTATTAAACTAGTTGCATAAATATAAACCTTGATTGTTTGAAAGTTGATTAAACTATGAATTGATACAAATGAAGTTGTAAACAATAGGAGAAACGATGGTTCCTCTGGATTTTAGATTCAAAGCAATGCCAATTACGTGTTTAAGTTATGACAATCACATAGACATGATTGTTGAATTCGATTAACTGATTGTGATTATCCTAAGACTAGTTACTTTGATTGTAAAAACAACGGAAGGTTATCATAAGAATAATCAATTGGATTTACCAACCCTAACCCCTGTCAAATGTATCCCAATTACTAGAAATCTCGAGAATTGAATGAATTAGAATCAAGAATTAAGTAAAACCAATCGGTTACACTTCAATTAATCAAATCAAATGGTAAAAAAGCATTGAATGCTTAGATTACTGAAGTTCACAATTGTTTCAAACACATAAAAGTCAATACTTACAAGAATCCTCCATCCGGAGGAAACCACTAAAAACTTAGCCGTTCATGGTAGTTGATTGATCTTGAAATGATTGAGGAACGGCTGAATTCATCTTCAATTCGGTTGGTATGGTGAGAAATATGATGATGGTGATGAAAGTTGAGAGCCAAAGTGCCTATCGTTGCCTCCAAAATTGGTAGGTGCTGAAGTGTCCTTGAAAATTAGGGTTTAAACCCTTTAACACCCATGCTGAAACGTCATCTTTGCGCGCCCCTACTATCCCACCGTAGGCTACGATCATCAGACCGTAGCTTACGGTTCATACCTCCTGGCCAGTTCTTCGTCTACCGTAAGTTACGTCATGGGATTTTGACTTACGCTGCACACTTGCTGTGAACTTCCTCTTCTCAAATAACTCAACCGTAAGTTACGGTTTACTAATCGTATCCTACGTCGTAAATAAGGAACTCATCTATGCCTTACATAAACTTTCATGTATTGGTAATTTAACCCCCTGAACTTCAATCTTTTATATTTCTTGAGTTCCAACACCATATCTTGGCCCGAATCAAGTCCCGAACACTATCATTCACCTTGTTTATCATTTTAAAGCATTCCATTCCACTTCCACGCACTCTATCTTCATCAAATTAGGTGTTTAACCTGCAAAATCACAATCTGCATAGTTATCACATTCAAAGCATATAAACACCTAAAACGCAATAAAACACGTAAGATAATAACATTAACGCTCGGTTTTCAACCTTCCATCACATTCCCACACTTAACATTGCTTGTCCTCAAGCAACCGTCACAAACATTACTCACCATATTAACAAATCACCTTCAAATCCCTTACCAAATTCACAATTCGAGGTCCCAAGTCATACCCATCCCATAGACTGACACAATCGAGGTTGACAATCTGATAGTTAGATAATATATCTTTGGAACAAATTTAAGACTTGCCTAACTAAAACTAACATGCTTATGATACTACACACATGCCAAACGCCCCTCACAATAATCACTCCTCTAGGTTTTATCTAGACTAGAGTGTAATGGGCTAGTATATATTTCGCTCAAAACCAAATATGCTACCTTGCAATCATAAGCTTGTATAGAAATCACACCTCCACTGTATCAAATAACGTAGCACATATCAAAAGGACTTTTTGGGTTTTGAGTTAAGGGTAAAGGTAAGGAAATGTTTTTGGCTTTTTATATTTATATGGCGAACACAAACGAATATACCCCACCATGACAACTTTATTCACAATAACTACTAAAACTTTGGTTTATTTTCAACCCATTTGTATAGCACGAACATAGTAATGATTTTTGTTTTTCTTTTTCTTTCTTTTCTCTTTTTTTCATTTTTTTCATAATATACTTCTAAACACACTTGTCATTTATGGTTGGTACTTCAAACGGGTTAAATGAGGTGTAACAAACGAAAGGTATAAGGCTCTACATAGTTAACTAAGGTGGGTTAAATCAACAATCAACATATAAAACAATGAAGGGCTCCTAATGTGACACCCGGCTATTTAGGCTACATCGTACAAATGTAACACGTGTCGTGAATGAATAAAAGGTTGTATTAGACTGATATTAATGTTTATATGTGATGTTTGGTGTGTTAGTAAATCCAAACTTTGATAAAAATTATGTTGGCAATAATAAGATAAACGCTTATCGCGTAACGCACAAAATGCGAAACGAACATCGGTGACCGTCCGATTAATGTTAAAATCCTAAAAATAATTTGTTATGATTAAAATGGTATTTTTTAATCATGTTCGGAAAGGAAAATAAATTAAAACGCTAAGAAACTCTATTTTTCGAGTTTAAGCGCGTACTGCGCGATACTGCGCGTATCTGACAAAATACTGTCAACGCAGCCAGTCAAGGCCACTGATAATTATGTTAGTAATATTTTGGAAAGTTTATTTTTGTAGAGTGATAAAAATAATTAAAAACGCTATAAAACAAGATTAAAACGCTAGATAAAATACTCGGTATCCAGTAAAATACCAGTATTTAGTCTATATATATGTAATATATGTATGTATATTTGAAAGTGTGTGAGAGTGGACAAGAGGTGGTGTCCATAGAGATGCATTCTCTCTCCTCTCTCTTCCACTTGTTGGATGAAGAATATGTGTAATCATTTGCAATCTTCTACAATCCTCCATAATCTTGCAATATCCAAGAACTCAATCTCAAACAAATCACACTTTCACTCTCTCTCTAAATATCTCGGCTAAACACCCCTAATATCATACATTTTCAAAAATTCCATCTTTGTTCTTGAAGATCCAAGCTCATTCCAAGGTGTTTTCAAGTCCATTTGAAGGTTTAAAGGAGATCCCAAGGAGTTTCAAGCAAGAACCAAGCATCATATCATCTTTTTATTCAAAAACCCACTTGAATCTTGAAGGTATAAAACTATTATTTAAAAAAAAATGTTCTTGATTCTCGGTGATGAAGATGATAATGAAAAGTTTCTCTTGCTCTTTGATTTAAACACAAACTTGAAAACTAAAACAAATGTGTTTTTAAAGAAAAATAAAATGGATGAACTTGTATGTATATGTGTAGCCGTATGTATGTATATATATGTATGGAGTTTGAGTTTTGACTTTTTGAATGTTCTTGATTGATAAGAATAAAAAAGGTGAATGCATGAATGTTTAAAAATTTGTGATATGGAAGGTTTTTGATTTGAAATGAGTTCATGAAAAGTGAAATTTTGGAACCATATACACATGTATATGTCTGGCCGTGTATGTATGTATATGTATGCATGCATGTAAAATTTTGTTGTTAGTTCATAAATATTTAGGAACCTGATTCTTGCATTTATGATAAATGATGAGAAATTATCATATGTAGATTATGATGTTCTTGAATACTTGAACATGATTTAAATATATGTTGGATATATTTTAGTTCATATAATGATGTTATATGGATGCATTAGATGCTTGTACTTAAGCATGCATGATGAATTGTGGTCATGAAATGATGAATAAGATATGATTTGATAAAGATTATTTTTAATCATATTCTTAACACTAAAAATAACAATATTTGAAGTGTTATAATAGCATGAAACTTTGTCATAAAGTTTACTAGCTTTACGTGTTGTACTTGGTGCTTAAAAAGTTGTAAAATGTGTGAAATCACATGATTTATGTGACTTACATAAAAACTGCACTAATCTGATTATAACCATCATTTTAATCAGTAAATAACATGGAGTATGTTAAACTATCAAGTCGTTACGATTTGGGATGGTTATGGTAACGTTTGATGCAAAACTATGCGGTAAAACGGTTAAAATCGGCTTTTTGAAGGATTTTTAGAAAACTGTTTTAGATCAGTAAGTAAACTGATATTTTCAGTATAAATATAAGTATTTTAACTTATATTAAGTTTACTTGGTGTTTGGTTAGTCATATGTGACTTTCAACGCCCGAAAACGTTACCGAATCACTAAAATACGCGTTTTACAATGTACACTAGCATGGGTTATTTATGGGAGAACCTTATGTGTTAAAATGTGTTATGTGATTTAGATATGTGTATATGATAATATGTTAAGTGTTGACATGATAGCGGGAATTTAGACTATGCATGTACACTTGTGCGCTTAAAGCGGTAGAATCGGTAAAATCGCGTTAAATGTGTAACTTGTTTGTCAAGCATGAAAACTGATACATAGGTTAACTTGATAAGTTGTTTCATGTATACGTGCTTTAAAAATGATAAAATGAATAAGTTAACGAGATTTCGCGTGTTATGATATTTAGTATATGTGCACGTTTATGTATATATATTACGACGCGCAAATTGTAGACATATTACGTATAAACGAGAGTGTTAACGGATTTACATTATAAGGGTCACCAATAAAATCGTTCAAGTCACAAAAGCTTAATATATATATATATATATATATATTAATGTGGCAACATAATAAAAAATAATGACTTTTTGAGAAAATGTCAAAGTTATGTGAAAATTCTAAGATTCGGATAAACTTAGGAATTTTGTGATATATATTAATTGATAAATAATTGCTACGTATATTAGGACGTGTAGAAATCAATTTGTGGGATTGCGCTATTTATAATACGCACCCAAAGGCGAGTGTCACTAACCCCCCTCTTTTTACTGTTTTGCATATGTTTTGGGGGAAGAACACGCCTTAAAAGGTTTAAAGATGTCTTTAAATAAAACATACATTTGATATATATAAAATGTAACAACCCTCGGTAAAACCAACGCCCTCATAATATTTCCGACACCCCAGTATATCTTAAAATATTCCCTTATGTCTTTAAATACACCCCGTATGTGAAAACCGAGCCCGAAATATATTATAGCATATAAAATAAATATAAAATCTGATGTTTAAGTTGAGGCGGGCCGCGTAGGACCTCACCTCAAGCTCACGCGGGCGGTATGAAGGTGTAGACCGGACTTCACTGATTTCTTAAGTTGATACGGGCCGCGTAAGCTTAAGCTTACACTTACGCAGGCCGCTAGAGATCAAGAAACATGGCGTAGCCCGGTGATGACACGTGTCATCATCGTGTCAAGCCTAGTGGTGATCCGGATAAGCTATATGTTGACCGTGTGTTGATGCGGGCCGTGTAAGGCTTCGCCTTACCTTACGCGGGCCGCCTGGGAACCAAATTTCAGCCCTATATAAGAAGGCCATCAGTTTTCGTTTTCCGTCGCTCACATTTCAATCTCGAATCACAATTTCTGTAGGAAAGTTATTATACTCGGGTATTATACCCCTAATTAGCGAGGTTCTGCTCTGTTGTAAGTATTATAACCCTAGTTTCGTAACAGTTATGTTGCCCGATTGATTTAGGGTTCCGTAACAACTGTCGTGGTTCTGCCCGACGTAGTTGTTGGAATGCCGTCTCGGGGAGGGTATCATCAATATTTTCAAAGGGTTATGATACTAACCAATGTACATTTGTATAAATTATTGATTATATCCAGGAAACCCTTACAAGAAGTCTAAGATAGCAATGTGAGTTTATCCTCTTTTTGTTAACCTTTTTGTAATGTTTTACAAAACCTTAATTATTTTACAATGTGATTAAGCGGTGATTGAGACTTTGTAGTTCTTCAATTACTGCCGGTATTATGGGGTTTTGTATACAAAATTTATTACTACGAGTAGTAGTAAGTCGGGAACGACAGTACATTACCATTGGACAACGAGTTAGCCAATGGGTAATTTGACCATAGCCATAGATGACTGAAGGCTTGGAAAAAATGTGGCTATAAAAGTTACCTAATAAACGATGTTTTAAATTCAATAAAATAGGGTTTGTCCCTATAAATATATTATAATAAGAAACTTGGGTTTTGCCCATGTTATTATTAATATCAAATATGTTGGTTTTACTCTGATAAACATTTCCTAACTACGGTCCTGATGTAAATTCCGCTGCAAGATTTTAATAAGCTGATACCACCAAAACTCTGAGCTCGCGTCCACCCGTTCCCGGGACAGATAAGGGATCGGGGGTTGCGACATAAAATGTATATTTTCATGGAAAATATACAGACTTGTTATATATATATATATATATATATAGGGAGAGAATCATGAGAAAACTACATCTAAATGAGAAAACTAACTAAAAAGACCTAAAAAAGCTAAAAAACATACCAATTTTTTTTACAATTTTATATATAAAAATCGCTATTTTTTATATATAAAAAAATTTCTAATTTTTTTTTGTACTGCACATGTGCATTATATGTGTACTACACATGTGCACTATATCCGTAATAGTGCACATGTGCAATACAACACAATTTTTTTTTAATTTTTTTTTGAATTTTTTTTCCATGCATAAAAACTAGCGAATTTTTATTAAAAAATGTAAAAAAAAATTTCGTATGTTTTTTAGGCTTTTTTAGTTAGTTTTTTGCTTTTCTCATTTAAACTAGTTTTCTCATGATCCATCCCCTATATATATACATATATATATATATACATATATATATATATGTTTCGGGCAGAAACTGTTTTTGTGAATAAACATGTTTTGGGGAGAAACGGGGATTATTACGGTATTTTAGAGAAAACGACCGTGTAGATTTAAACTTGCTTAAATCTAAAGTTGGGACGAATTCTCTTGATCTCAAGAGAATAAGTATCTGGTTATAGGCTTATATTTCGGTTGGGACTTCGGGGAATTCGTACAACATGATATATTAAATTTATCAGTATTAGTAGGATATATATATTGTTCATGAGGCAGGCATTATAGATGGCCCCGATATGGGCCATGCGCAAGTAATGTCGTTTATCATTTAAGTATTGCACACGAGGAATTGTTGGTAGATCTATCGGGTTGACAACCCCGTTATGACCGGTCGCTCCATGTCAAGTCAAACGACGAATTGATATTATGTTATAGTCTAGCTTTGATTATACTTTCCTTCTTAATATATAGTTCGTAATGTCTTGTTAACTTACGAGTCCAAACATTTGATGCTATCAATTTAATATGTAAACTTGGGAAGATATTTATTGTCGGAGGTTCTTAAAGAAACGCTTGCGATGGCTGACCCTTGAATTTTTATAAAGGAAGTAAATTAACTTTCTTAAAATTATATGGATGTTTTGATAATAAACACATAATTAGAAAGTTTTTCCTTGGATCAAATTTTTTAAATATGGATATGTGAACTCACCCTCCTTTGTGTTGACACTTGATTGTTAACGTGTTATTCAGGTACTTGAGTTCGGCTTCGGGAATTATGGCGTATCTTGTGGTTGTTGATGCATGTTTGGTTTGATAATGTTTTGGACAAACTCTTAAAACAAATTTGGGACCAATGTAATAAGATCCATAAGGATCATAACAACTTAACTATGGTGTGGTTGTGACGTACTTTAAGACTTTATGTTTTAAAAACTATGTTTTAATTAAGTTAAATGTCCAACATTACCATGCATCGTTCAGCAAGATATTAATGGGCACCAACTTCTGTCACGACTAAGTTTTATATTCCGCTGCGATGTTTTTGGGGTGTGACAGAAGTTGGTATCAGAGCCAATGGTTGTTAGCGAACTAGATGTTTTCTGGGGAAAACTCTAGACTTCAACCAAAGAATTTTGAGAATTAAAGTCCAAAATTCGCGAAGCCAAAATTTTTAAATAAACATGGATTTTATCATGTATGAAAATCATTGCGTGTTTCTGTGGATACGTGTTAATCTGTTTACTTGGGGCCTTATGTGTTATTTTTCATTTGAACACACACTTACTTCGTACGGTTATATACGTCACAGATGTCGCACGAGCACGAGGTCATCGAGATTCATGACTCAGATAGCTAGCCTGAATCCGAGACTTCACCTAGATCCGTTTTGCCAGAGATACCCCTCATGACTCCACAGACTATTCATATGGCCGGATTTGTATCGTCCTTCCATGTTGACCCTGTTGCATTCGGCAGCCAGGTCGACCCACGAGACGGGACAATCATCCGGCCGTACCAGTTATCGATGACGTGGATAGAGGTGTTCGTTTGATTAGAGGATCTTTCGGTATCACACCAGTGGTGGACGCCATTATCGTTACGGCTCAACCATTAGAGCCATTGGTCGTCCCACCTACTTTTGTTGTCGAGCCCACTACTGAGATCCCTCCACCCGTTGTTACTGAGTCTTCTTTTGATCGATGTTGTCACTGTGACCGACAGTTCACTACTCTACATGGAGACTTGGACTCAGCGAAGGATCAGATGAAGAACTTAGAGGAACAGATGGACTGGTATGACGAGCTGAAGGATCTGGACGATAGTGCAAGGAGTTAGATGCACTGGAGGATAATAAAGCTGGAAGAGCTTGTTAGGAAGCTGTTGGACTTCCTGGGTTTGAAGTGATGGTTGTTTGTTTTGTATGTCTCTTTTGATGAACCCTTTATGGCTTGCATGCCAAATTTTTGGATATTTATGAAGAAATTTCATATAGACTTGTTGTTGGTGTTGATGTTGATACGCCAAATTTTGATTAGTCGTTGTACTAAAAGCAAGCTTTGTAATTTCTGGTATAAATATCGAATGGGTTACTTTTGGTTTAAAAATTGTTCTCAATATGATGTGGATATGATACATGCGCAATGTTTGGTCCACTAGCATTAATGATTGAATTATTTTGGATATCGTCTTATGCTGTTATTATTGTTGTTATAATAGAAACGACAAAATGCCGCAAAAAGCGAGACAGGGTCCTGGACTACCTACCACCCCAGAGGAGTTGGCACAACTCATAGGCCAACACGTCAATACTGCCATGGAACAGCATGATGCTAACCAGAATAATGGGCAAGGACGTGGACGTGGTGCTCATGGGCATGGTTTTGGTGGAGCACAGATCAGAAACCCTTAAGGTAATATAATGATCGGAAAGTTTTAGTAGTTCCTGTGTTATGATATAATCGGAGTGTAATCCTGATGTTTCATTAACCTTGTGAACAGTACATAGATGTACACGCAAAACAATCAAGGGTTGTAACCCAAGATCATTTACTGGTGTCCTATGCAATGACGTGGCAATGGTATGCGTGATGTCGGGCCATCACAGCGGGTCGACCATTCAAGTAATTCAGCATTCTGAGCCTAGATCTAGGGATTCGCAGAAGCGAAAGCCTGAGAGCTCGAAAAAGGATTCCGATGAGAAGTGTTAGAAGAAACGTAGTTCGGGGAAAGCGTATGTGGCTAGCTCTAGTGGTTCAGGAAAGGATAATGCCAGGGATGGAAAGAGTAGTTCGGTTAAGAAGACTCACGGTGATGAGCAGAGAAAGTGTGCCAGATGTGGACAAACTGGGCATGTGACTCGCGAGTGCTATGCTAAGAGTACTTCGAAGGGAGTTAAGCTCGAGGGATGCTACGAGTGCGGAGAGCATGGACATTTCAAGAGAGATTGTCCGAAAGCGAAGGGTCAGAATGCCAGGGGTAGAGCGTTCGAGCTGAATGCTGGAAAGGCAAGTGATGATCCTGCGGTTGTTACCGGTACGTTCTTGATTAAATAACCATTCTACGTTCATACTGTTTAATACTAGAGCTGACTTGAGTTTTGTTTCGAAAAACTTTGAACCGCCTATGTTCTCTAACAAGTAAGCTAAGTAAAAAGTACTCGATAGAACTAGCAAATGGTAAATTGATAGAGACTAGCGAAGTCCTTCGTGGTTATAGTATTCGGTTATGCAATCATAGTTTTAGTATCGATTTATTACCAGTGGAGCTGGGTAGTTTCAATGTAGTTGTTGGAATGGATTGGCTATCCAAGAATAAAGCTGAGATTATTTGTTCGGAGAAACAAGTGCGGATACCTCGTCTTGGTGGTAGTGAAGCTATAGTTGTTCACAGTGACCGATCGAGTTGAGTATCGAAAGTTGTTAGTGTTATGAAGATGCACAAGATGTTGCGTAAGGGTTATCCTGCATTAGTTAACGTAGTGGATACGAAGGCTGAAGGTAGGAAGATCGAAGAGATTCCTATAGTTCGTGACTATCTGGAAGTTTTCCCTGAAGACTTGCCTGGATTGCCCCCTACCAGACATATCGAGTTTAAAATTGATCTGGTACCTGGTGCTGCACCAATTTCAAAATCTCCTTATAGATTAGCACCATCAGAGATGAAAGAGTTGTCAAATCAGCTTCAAGAGCTACTAGACAAAGGTTTCATTCGACCAAGCATTTCGCCTTGGGGTGCATCTGTTTTGTTCGTGAAGAAGAAGGATGGTTCCTTCAGGATGTACATCGATTATAGGGAGCTGAACAAGTTAACTATCAAGAATCGGTACCCTCTACCGAGAATTATGATCTGTTTGATCAGCTACAGGGATCCAGCTACTATTCGAAGATCGACTTGCGTTCAGGATATCACCAGTTGAAGGTTGCTGACGAAGATGTTCTGGAGACTGCTTTTCAAACATGTTATGGCTGACGTGATTGTCGTGGTCACGCAAATTGAATCCCAAAAACAACTATAGATAGTGGTAAGAGGGTATCGAACTCAGGGAGCATGTGGAAAATATGTCGATTATATAGCCTTGCGATTAAACTACAAATAACCTAATTTGCAGAAAATAAAGATCAATGAATTGGATTGTTGTTTTAGAAAACTAAATTAATAACTAATTGCAAATCAAAATTGGTTGTTTAACAGATTAGGAGAACAATGACCATCTTAGGATTCAGTTTCTTTTAACAATTGTGTGAACTTCCAACTAGAAAGAGTTACATAGACATAACTCGTGCATAAATAATTGAAGTGATAAAAGGGAACAAAGTACTCGGATTATATAAACGCGAGGTTGTTTCCCGATGACCAATTAATCAATAACCAACCCTAACCCTTCCCGTGATATCTCGATTGCCAACGGCACCAAGAACATACGATTGAGACTAGAAATTGCACTATCAATTAACACGCTACAAACAATTATGCATACACCATGATAAATAAGCAAACACAAGTTATCATTCTAGAAATTCAGAAATAAACACACAAAAGTTCAAGAGAAACCTTCACCTAAGATGATCACCGAAAGTTTTAGCCGGACATAGCTTGGTAAATCATCATAACAATAAGTTCAATGTTCATATGAATCAAATCACAAACCGAATGTTAGAAATTGTTTAACACCAAGCAAGAATCGCCAAAATCGCCCCTAGTGTCTTCCTTAACCGACCAATGATGAGAATACTTGAAAAGACACCATAAAACTGAATAAATGAGGGCAGTTACAAGTTGTTCGCAGACTCCACCGTAACTTACGGTGACACCGTAAGTTACGGTGGACATAATATTGTTACGGTGCTAATTGTCTGAGTTACGGTGGGATTCAGGCATGATTCAGGTCCACCGTAATTTACGGTGGTAGCCTGAATTTTGTGCTTTGTTTCATCTTTTGTTCCACACTCGACCCGTTCATCTCTAATCCTTCCAAAGCTGCGTTTTCTCCACTTTAAGCTCCCGAACCACACCTGAAACATAAGAAACCGTAGTCATCTAATTCAAGATAATTACGCAATTAAGTGAAGGATTAATTCGTCTTTTAACATGATTAAGGGTTGTCCTATGGACCACCCGTCACATCCCCACACTTAACCGTTGCTTGTCCCAAGCAACTCATCAAATCAATTTCAAAACAAGTGATCAATTTAAACCAAGCAAAAACATGCAATCCTTTTACTAACCCCTTTTTAGCACCCAACCAATGCACCCCTCACTATGTCTCTCCTCTCGGTTACAAATAAGCACTAGCAATATGAGCTAGACACACAAAGGCTAACGGGCGGTTGCACAATTATAAGCTTGTACCTAAATCGATCCTTCTCCTAACAAGTGCCAAACATGAATGCAAATCAAAGTGACTTTCAAGGTTGTAATGTGGCTAGGTGTATGGGTAGGAAATGGAATATATATGAAGTAGCGAAAATTTAACCCGGTCTTTTTATTACACAAATAAGCAAACTAACAACTACCAATTTAACTAATATATACAAGATAACTAAATATCACTTCTTTTTCATTTTTCATTGCTTTTTCTCTTTTTTTCTGATTTTTTTTTAACAAGCAAACACATATGCAATGAAGCATCAAACAAATCTACATCATACTACTCAAACTATTACTACTAACACTATAAGACCGGGTCAAATTGGTTAAATTTTTAAGTAAGTAGCTAGGGGTAACAAATGATAGGCTTTTAGGCACAAAATTGGGCAACTACATGTCCAAACCCCCGCCCCTCTCGCAACCATGCTCATATATATAACTTATGAGGTCCAACCCCCCAAATCCCACACTCACACACACTATGACGAGGCTACCTAAATGCCCTTATCCTTTCTACATTCATGTTCAACTAAGGCCTCGAACCGTATTCAAGCACAAGTTCTAACGCACCCCCACCCGTTGCCACTCTCATCAAAGACAATCATTATTTATGTACAAGTGTGGCTTCAACTCTCACCAAGAATGAAAGGGTATCAAGGGTTGCCGATGCACCATTTGGGGTTAATCTAGGGTGTTCAAATTCTCACAATGTTTTACTTGACTCAAAATTTTTCAAAATCTCAAAAATTCCCCCCATCCCCACACTTGGGATACATTGACCCCAATGTATGGTTTTAGGAGGCTTTGATCACTAAAATTCATTCAACATCAACTAAAAGTTCTTCAACTCAAACCACAAATTTCTTTTTGGATTTTTTTTCATTTTATATTTTTTTATGTTTTTCTTCTTTTTAAAACATGACACCACCAACTCGCACCAACCCAACATAACATCACAAACTAACACCACCCAACTGCCCAACCATAAACAAAACAACTAACAAATATGCACAAAATATACAAAGGAGGAACACAACCTGACTAATAATAGCGCGGTCCCGGAGGCCCAAAAATGGAAGACATCATGTCGTTCCATTCTCCAAACACAAATGAGCCGCTAATACTCCCACCTTGTTGTTGTTGAGCTCCTTCTTGTTGGCATGGATCAATCCATTGTGAATGATGGATCGGCGGGGTTGGATACGAAACACTACCATCATACGGTGGTAGAGATGCATAATCCACATGTTGTGGATCCACAACCACCGGCCGCCCGGCATGCCAATCTGAGTGCATTCTCCTTTCTTGATCATCATGGTATCGATTATTCATTTCTACTTCACGGGAATACGCATGTGTGCGATTCCATGCCTCTTGACGATCAAGGTTTTGTTTCAAGGACCGCTCTATACTTGCACTCATCCTCGTGTTTTGATCAAATAACGTCCGCTCCGACCCTGACCACGACTCAAAAATTGGTGCCGGAGGACGTTGATTCTCGATCACTTCTTGCATTGTGCCTTCATAAGCCCAACCCGTCACATAAGATTGCTCCGTATAATCGTAAAACATACCACCATAACCTCTACCATAACCCCCTTGACCTACATTCTCACCTCCTTGCGGCTCGTTCGCATAATCCTCGTCACCACTTGGAACTGCCTCCTCATCACTTTCCGGCTCATCCGGCTCACCCGGTAAAAGATCTCTTGCACCCACCTTTAGTGCTCTCCATCGCTGCCCCTCAGACTTAAGTTTATGATAACGCTCTGACTGTGTGTATGACCAACCAATCCCCAACTTATCTAATGTAAAAGGAAGATGCCTTTTTGTTGCCCCTCTATCTTCAGATGTTATTGCCTTTTGCTGTTTCATCAGTCCCGTGATTATTCGGAAATACGGAACGATATCTCTTCCTAACTTATTCCGGCAAATCCATAAGTGGTTCATGATTAGATATCGGATAGGAAAACGTGGAGCCCCATGGAGTAGCGAATAAAGAACGGGTACTTCGGGAAACCTCACTTGCTCTTTGTCCCCCCTTCTCGGAATGACATTCAAGAGGCAAATAGCCAACAACAACTTTGCTTCGATTCTCAAATTCTTCCGATACAAGATTCCACTATATGTACCGGGTAAAAACAGTGTCGCCAACATATCATTCCACCGGGGATGCTTTTCCGGCTTTACCAAAAGATTATCAAGAGTGGGAATCATGTAGTCACGAGCTGGAAGGCTATCGTATTTCCCAAGCTTCTTCAACGTGTCAAAAGACATCTCCACCAGAATCCCATTCACTATACCCATTAGCTTCATTTGTGATGGCTTTTCATACGTGTTGCACTTAAGAGTTGCCATCCATTCTTGTATTTCAGTTATGAACAAGTTGTTTTTATCCTTATCAAAGCAGCTCAGCGCCCCCTCCCATCCTAGAGCGCGAAATTTATCAAATACACCAAACGGGCTGAATTGAACCTCATTAACTTCTCTCTCACAAATGAATGCAGCAGCCTTGTTTTTCAATTTATTCATACTGTCATGGTAGAGTGTCGGTTGCCACTCCTCTGCTTGGTCATCCAATGGACCCGAATCCCATTTTGGCTTTTCAGCCGGGTCCAACTCCATATCTTCCTCACTTTCACTTTCGCTTACTCGACCCATGTATTGTCTCTTTTTCGGTTGTACTTCCGGTTGTTTGCCCTTTCCTTTCGCCGAAGAGGATGAACTAGCTCCCGCTTTCTCTTTCGTCTTAACCATTTTCCTACATACATTAGAACAAACAACACAACCAAACGCAAACATTAGTCTCTTTTACCCAAAATATCCCCACACTTGCTTGTTACTATGGTTGTAGATGTTAGTGAACTAAAAGTTTATAAATTTTTCAAAAATTTGGGCATGATGTCTCTACAATGTAGAGATTCCCAAAAGTTCACTACTTTACTATCAATCCTACATCTACAAACCATATCCATGTTCAAGTAACAAGTAACAAATCAAAACTATGAACAAGCAAGTGGATATGAACAAATATAAAAAATAACCTCAATCTTCACAATGCATCATCAAAATACAACAAATAAACTTCCATACCTTTGTTTGAAGATGCTAAAATGCTTGTGAAACAAAAAATCCAAAAACCCCCAAAAAATTTCGGACTAGGGTTTGGAATTCGGACCCGAAAACTGCGTTTTCTCGTAAATCTCTTGAAAAAATCAGAAACTACGTGAAAAATTAGTCAAGATAGACCTAAATTTCACTTGATTTGGACAAGAATTGAGAAAGTTATGAGTGATTGAAGGTTGAAGAATGTTGGGGATTTTGTGGGGTTAGAGAAAGATGATAGATGAAAGGGATGGATGAGAAAAATGAAGAAAGAATGAGTGGTTGGGGTTAATTTTCGGAATTGATGTGTTTATTATTATTATTATTATTATTATTATTATTATTATTATTATTATTATTATTATTATTATTATTATTATTTATGTAACTGCGCTGTACAAGACTGATGTATCAACCTTCCAGGTCTACCGTAAATTACGGTATCACCGCAACTTACGGTGGAACCTGGAAAGCAAATTCTACCGTAAAACAGGGGCATATCACCATAAAGCACAATTGATTTTTACCCCCATCGTAAATTACGGTAATACCATAAATTACGGTAGAAACTGGGCGTTTCCGGTTTGCAGAAAATTGTGTTTTTAAGTGTCATTTTTTATATTTTTTCAGTTTTTTCGATTTTTTTATGTTTTTAATTTTTTTTTCAAAAACGTGTAAAAATCACCCTACCCCCTCGAAAGTCCCGTGTTGTCCTCAACACAATGTTAGAGTAATTCGTGACCCGAATATCCCCACACTTGTTTCAAACACGGATTTCAAAGAAATACGGTAATTGTGCAAACTATGCAAAACAAAACAAAACAAAACAAAACAAAATGCTACTATTTACACTACCAAACCTGAGCCTCTCACGGTTGTTCCTCATCGACCGGGCGTAAGATGTATCCCGCTTTGTCAAGCTCCAAGTTATTGATGTCGTTCCCCTCCAAGTATGGCTTTAACTGGTGACCGTTCACCGTTTGTTGTTTAAGTGTTTGCTCATCTTGGATGTCTACGTCACCAAACCTTCCAACTCGCCGAACAACATACGGGCCCATCCATTTGCTTTTAAGCTTGCCCGCGAACATCTTGAGTCTTGAGTTATACAACCAAACTTTTTGCCCAACTTCAAATGTTTTCTTTCTCAATTTTGCGTCATGTACCTTCTTGAGTTTGTCTTTATAAGCCGATGCACATTCATACGCCTCATCTCGAATCTCTTCTATCTCGCTTAATTGCAACTTCCTCAAGTTCCCCGCCTCGTCATAATCTGCGTTTACCGTCTTAATTTCCTAATGTGCCCGATGCGCTAACTCCATTGGCAAGTGGCAACCCTTTCCATACACCATCCGATAAGGTGTTGTGCCAATTGGAGTCTTGTAGGCCGTTCGGTATGCCCACAATGCATCGTCTAACTTACTCGACCAATCCTTCCTATCCGTTCTAACCGTCTTCATGAGAATTTCTTTGATTTGACGGTTGGACACTTCGACTTGTCCACTCGTTTGCGGATGGTAAGGTGTGGCAATTCGGTGATTCACGCTATACCTCTTCAGCAATTTCCCAAAATTGAAGTTCTTGAAATGCGAACCACCATCGCTTATAATAACCCGCGGGATGCCAAAACGAGAAAAGATGTTGGATTGAACAAATTTACAAACAATCGAATGGTCGTTTGTGCTTGTTGCGATAGCTTCAATCCACTTCGAGACGTAATCCACCGCTACCAAAATATAAAGAAAGCCATTCGAATTCGGAAAGGGACCCATAAAATCTATACCCCATACATCGAATATTTCCACAACCAAGATTGGTTGTAATGGCATCTCATCCCTCTTCGATATGCTTCCCATCTTTTGACAACTTATGCAATTTCTAGAGAACTCACATGCATCCTTGAAAATTGTGGGCCAATAAAACCCACATGAGAGAACCCGGTAGCCTGTTTTGTGCCCACTAAAATGACCTCCACATGCGGACGAATGAGCATGGGTCAAAATTTCCATTACCTCCGTTTCGGGCACACACCTCCGTATAACTTGATCCGGTCTAATCTTGAAGAGATCCGGTTCATCCCAAATGTATTGTTTCACTTGGACCATAAATTGTTGTCTTCGCTTCTTGGTCCAATGACTTGGAATGGCACCCGTGGCTAAGTAATTAACGTAATGAGCATACCACGGTGCAACAAAGGTGGAAACGGCTAAGAGTTGCTCGTCGGGAAAACTTTCATTGATTTCACTAACATCGTCAATCTCTTCCACCGGAATCCGAGACAAGTGATCCGCCACTACGTTCTCACTTCCCTTTTTTTCTCGAATTTCCAAATCAAACTCTTGCAACAATAATACCCACCGAATCAACCGAGGCTTCGCGTCCTTTTTCTCCATCAAATATCGGACCGCACTATGATCCGAATAAACCACCACTTTGCTCCCCCAAATATAAGCACGAAACTTATCCAAAGCATACACCACCGCTAATAACTCCTTTTCGGTTGTGGTGTAATTGAGTTGCGCTTCAGATAAAGTCTTGCTTGCATAGTAAATAACCACCGGCTTTCTATCAACCCGTTGACCCAAAACTGCACCAATAGTAGTGTCACTTGCATCACACATTATCTCGAATGGCTTTGACCAATCCGGTGGTTGCAAAATAGGAGCTTTGACCAAGTGTTCCTTCAAAACAGTGAAAGCTTGCATACACTCATTAGTAAAATCAAATGGGACATCTTTTAATAACAAGTTGCATAAAGGTTTGGTGATAACACTAAAACCTTTTATGAAACGTCTATAGAACCCCGCGTGTCCCAGAAATGACCTTACACCCTTAACATTTTTCGGAGGTGGCAAAGATGCTATTACCCGTATTTTCGCCTTATCCACCTCCATTCCCCTTTCAGAAATTACATGACCCAACACAATGCCCTCTTGCACCATGAAATGACTTTTCTCCCAACTTAACACTAAATTTTTCTCAACGCACCTTTTTAAAACTTTTTGTAATTCGTTGAGACAAGCATCAAAACTAGTACCAAAAATGGAGAAGTCATCCATAAATACTTCGAGCGACTCTCCAACCATGTCCGAGAAGATACTCATCATACATCGTTGGAAAGTTGCCGGTGCATTGCACAAACCAAATGGCATTCGTCGAAAGGCAAAAGTGCCATATGGACAAGTGAAGGTGGTCTTGTGTTGGTCATCCGGGTGTATTGCTATTTGATTGTAACCCGAATACCCGTCCAAAAAGCAGTAATATTTTTGACCCGATAATTTTTCAAGAATTTGGTCAATGAAAGGTAGCGGGAAATGGTCCTTAGAAGTGGCGGCATTCAATTTTCGGTAGTCAATACATACACGCCACCCGGTAACCGGTCGGGTGGCAATTTGTTCACCACTTTCATCCTTGACTACTTGAATGCCGGCCTTCTTAGGCACAACTTGAGTGAGACTCACCCAAGCACTATCCGAAATCGGATAGATGATTCCCGCGTCCAACCATTTAATTACCTCTTTTTTAACTACCTCCCTTAGGTTCGGATTCAATCTCCTTTGAGCTTCTCGTGTTGGTTTGGCATCTTCGGTGGTAATGATTTTATGCATAACAATTGATGGACTAATTCCTTTGAGATCGGCAATCGTCCATCCTATAGCTCCCTTGTTCTCCTTTAAAACTTCCAACAATGCTTGCTCTTGTGCAAACTCTAAATTAGAGGCAATAATGACCGGTAAAGTGTTATCATCCCCTAAAAACGCATACTTAAAATGGCTCGGCAAGTCTTTGAGCTTCAACTTTGGCGGTTCCTCTAACGATGGTTTAGTACCCGAATTTATCTCCACCGGTAAACCTTCAAATTGATGAGTCCATGGTGGTCGAGCTTCCTTCAAAGCCATGGCATCCTGTTTTTCCTCTTCAACCCGGAGTGCATAAGCATGTACCTGTTCAGAAAAATCACACAGGCAAACATCCAAACCATCCTCCTCATACTCATGCGGGTTGCATCCGTCAACTATATCTGCCATGAAACACTCATCAACACCATTAGCATTAGAATTGTTAGTAAAAACATTCAAACGCATTTTTCGATTCCCAAAAGTCATATCGACTGTACCAAATCTACAATCGATCACGGCATGTGCGGTGCTAAAAAATGGCCGACCCAAAATTACGTTTTGTTGTTGCTTTGGGTCCGTCGATAAGTAGTCCAAGACTAAAAAGTCAACCGGGTAATAAAATTCATCAATTTTAACAATTACATTTTGAACCATCCCTCGGGGTAGCTTATGAGACAAATCGGCCAAAACAACTGTTGTCTCCACCCTTGCTAACGGACCAAAGTCATATTGGTCATATAAGCCCCCCGGTAAAATGCTAACCCCGGCTCCAAGATCTAGCAACGCCTTAGCCATTTGAAAATTACCAACTTGTATGTTAATCAATGGCGTGCCCGGATCTTGGAGCTTAGGAGGAAGCTCCCCGTTCAAAACCGCACTCACTTGCCCGGTTAAGTCAACCTGCTTAGGCATTTTCTTTTTGTTTTGCCTTTTTTGTGTACATAATTCTTTTAAAAATTTTGCATTGGCGGGTACTTGTTTTATTGCATCAAGGAGTGGAAGGTTAATTTTAACTTGTTTAAACATGTCCCACAACTCCTCTTTTTGGGGACCTCTTGATGCAATAAATTTTTTCTTTCCCGGGTCAAGTAAAGCCGATGGAAATGGGACTTTACTCGGTTCACCCTCAACTTTTTTCATTTTTCTCATTTTCACCCAAACCCGGTTTGTTAACATTTGATTCTTTTGGTTTAACCGGTGAAACTTCATCATCACTATCATTACCCGTGATGTCCTCAACTACCCCCTCAACCAATTCGGGTGACAAATTAGCTTTAAATTCTTTTCCACTTCTTAAAACACTAACATGATGAACATTAACATTACCTCTTGACGAACCATGTGATGGATTTACCTTGGTGTCGCTAGGAAGTTGACCCTTGTTTTTCTTCAACTCTGCCACATCGGTTGCCAATTGACCCATTTGGGTTGTTAGTGATTGGATGCTTTTGTCACGAACCTCATCCTTTTGCATTCGAACTTCATCGAGTTGGTTCCGTTTTTGCATCTCCGTTTGCATGCTTTTTAGCAGCTCCATCATCTCATTTCCACCCGAAGACCCCCCTTGTTCTTGACCCGCTTGATATTGCTTTTGATACCCTTGGTTGTTCCCACCTCGATATCCACTTTGATTGTTGTAAGGTTGGCGCGAATCAAAGTTACTTTGGCTACCTTGAAAGTTCGGGTTAGCTTGATTAGAAGGGTTCCCATACCGAAAATTTGGGTGGTTCCTCAACCCGGGGTGGTAAGTATTAGAATTCATGTTGTTATACTTTCTACCACCCCCTCCTTGACCTTGAACCGCATGAACTTCTTCATATTGCCCTTCCACCATTCCTTGGCACTTTTCAGCCGCATGACCTATTTCATTACACAAAGCACACACATCATAAATTTGGTTAGTAGTTTGAACATTACCATCATCTATTGCGTGCACTTGAGGTCGGGCAATGGCCGGTCGCGCTCTCCTCGATGCTTGAGCCTTTCTCTTTGATGTAATTGCCATGTTCTCCAAAAACTCCCAATCATCATTGTCATAGTTTGCACCAAAAGTCCCACCGGTAATGGACATTAAATCACGAGCATCTTCAGCACTCAACCCCTCGTGGAAGGCATTCATTAAGTCCCAAAGTTCAATCCCATGGTGAGGGCAATTTTTAATCATCATGTTAAATCGCTCAAATGCCTCATGGAACATTTCACCATGTTGTTGTTGAAAACTCCTCAACCCCTTTCTAGCATCATTAGTCTTTTGGGCGGTGTAAAACTCGTCTAGGAAAATTTGTTGCATTTCCGCCCAAGTATAAATAGATGCCAAGGGCAAAGTGTAGAACCACTTCTTGGCCTTGTCCTCTAAAGAAAACTGAAACAAAACTAACTTGACATCGTCGGCCGAAAAACCTTGACTCCCAAGAGTATTACAAATTGAGTCATAGGCCTCCAAATGAAAATACGGTTCCTCCGTTGCTAGCCCTTTGTATTTCGGCAAACTTTGCAAAGAGCTTGTTCTAACTTCAAAAGTCCTCCCTTGATCATTGTGAGGAATAACTACCGGTGAGGGATTTTGAGTGATTATCGGCCTAAAATGCGCTTCAATTCCCCTCGCATTTTCTCTAAAATGCCTTCTTGGCACCCCCAACCTAACCCTTGGTCGAACAGGACCCATTGGCCTTGGTATAAGCCCTTGTGGTACATGTGGTTGAAATTGTTGTTGTGGCATCGGTTGGTGTTGTATCGACCTTTGGACTTGTGGTTGTACGTTTTGCGGTCGAACTTGTTGCAATGGAATAGGGCGTTGCACTTGTAGCCCTTGTGGTCTTGGCCGAATATGTTGTGGTAGGAGTTGTTGTTGTTGTTGCATTCCACCTACATTTGCCATCCTTTGTGGTTGGTTTTGCACATAACCGAACATTCCTTGATCACCATAACCCCCATAAGCATACCCGTCTTCATCATAGCCCTCAAAATCTTCGTATCCTTCCTCATATCCATCTCCCCTATACCCCAAGTTTGCCCAAAGGGAAGAGTCGAGTATTGAAAGCCCGATTGGTTCGATGGTCTAAATGTGGAAGTTGCATGAACGACAGTTGAACCTTGGGGTATTGAATAATGTGACGAAGATTGACATGAAACTGGGAAGAAATGAGTGATTGGTGGAATCGTAGTAGAAGGGCTAAAGGTAAGACTAGGTTCGACTTGAGTAGTGTTTGGTGGTGTGGTGTTGGTTGGTGTAGTGTCATGAGGTGGAGTAGGAATTGTAGTGGTATTAGGTATGGTTGTGTTTGGTGATGGGTGTATGGAAGTAGGTATAAATGACGAGGTCGTTTGACCCGTTGTGGGTGGTACTTGAGATTCTTGCATGATGTTTCGTGGTGTGATGGGTGATGTGGGTGAACCAATAATTCTGTTTTCTCGTACTAACACGCGGTTTTGCCTTAATGTTCTTTCGATCTCCGGATCAAATGACAATGGTGACGCTTTGTGAGAGCCTCTAGTATGCATGCACATGTAGAACCTGCACACTAAACACACCAGTGTAAACCCGAAAATAACAAAGCAAAACTAACAAACTGACACACGTTGCGCACTACTCCCCGGCAACGGCGCCAAAATTTGACGTCATTGTCGTGGTCACGCAAATTTAATCCCAAAAACAACTATAGATAGTGGTAAGAGGGTATCGAACTCAGGGAGTATGTGGAAAATATGTCGATTATATAGCCTTGCGATTAAACTACAATTAACCTAATTTGCAGAAAATAAAGATCAATGAATTGGATTGTTGTTTTAGAAAACTAAATTAATAACTAATTGCAAATAAAAATTGGTTGTTTAACAGATTAGGAGAACAATGACCATCTTAGGATTTAGTTTCTTTTAACAATTGTGTGAACTTCCAACTAGAAAGAGTTACATAGACATAACTCTTGCATAAATAATTGAAGTGATAAAAGGGAACAAAGTACTCAGATTATATAAACGCGAGGTTGTTTCCCGATGATCAATTAATCAATAACCAACCCTAACCCTTCCCGTGATATCTCGATTTCCAACGGCACCAAGAACGTACGATTGAGACTAGAAATTGCACTCTCAATTAACACGCTACAAACAATTATGCATACACCATGATAAACAAGCAAACACAAGATATCATTTTAGAAATTCAGAAATAAACACACAAAAGTTCAAGAGAAACCTTCACCTAAGATGATCACCGAAAGTTTTAGCTGGACATAGCTTGGTAAATCATCATAACAATAAGTTCAATGTTCATACGAATCAAATCACAAACCGAATGTTAGAAATTGTTTAACACCAAGCAAGAATCGCCAAAATTGCCCCTAGTGTCTTCCTTAACCGACCAATGATGAGAATACTTGAAAAGACACCATAAAACTGAATAAATGAGGGCAGTTACAAGTTGTTCGCAGACTCCACCGTAACTTACGGTGACACCGTAAGTTACGGTGGACATAATATTGTTACGGTGCTAATTGTCTGAGTTACGGTGGGATTCAGGCATGATTCAGGTCCACCGTAATTTACGGTGGTAGCCTGAATTTTGTGCTTTGTTTCATCTTTTGTTCCACACTCGACCCGTTCATCTCTAATCCTTCCAAAGCTGCGTTTTCTCCACTTTAAGCTCCCGAACCACACCTGAAACATAAGCAACCGTAGTCATCTAATTCAAGATAATTACGCAATTAAGTGAAGGATTAATTCGTCTTTTAACATGATTAAGGGTTGTCCTTTGGACCACCCGTCAATGGCCATTACGAGTTTTTAGTCATGTGTTTTTGGCTTAACTAAAGCGCTAGCTGTGTTCATGGATCTCATGAACAGGGTGTTCAAACCCTATTTGGATAAAATCATGATAGTATTCATTGATGATATGCTTATCTATTCGCGAACCAAAGAAGATCATGAGCAACATCTGAAGTTGATTCTGGAGCTGCTGAAGGAAGACAACTGTATGCCAAGTTCTCTAAGAGTGAATTTTGGATTCGAGAAGTTTATTTTCTTGGACACGTCATAAATGAGAAATGTATACATGTGGATCCGTCGAAGATTGAGGTGATTAAGAATTGGGAAGTTCCAAGGACTCCGTCAGAGGTGTGACAATTCTTAGGACTTGCTGGGTATTATCGGAGATTCAAAGAGAATTTCTCCATATTAGCGCAGCCATTGGCGCTATTGACCCAGAAGGAGAAGAAGTTTGATTGGACAGAAAAGCAGGAGGAAGCTTTTCGGCTGTTGAAGGAAAAGTTATGTAGTGCACCAATTATTTCCCTTCCTGAGGGAAATGATGATTTTGTTATGTATTGTGATGCGTCACGTTTGGGCCTCGGATGTGTGCTTATGCAGAAGGACAAAGTGATAGCCTATGCATCTAGACAATTGAAAGTGCACGAGAAGAACTACACGACGTATGATTTAGAGTTGGGAGTTGTTGTGTTTGCCTCGAAGATATAGAGACATTATCTGTATGGCACAAAGTGTACGATTTACATAGACCATAAGAGCCTCCAGCATATCATTGATCAAAAGAAGCTCAACATGCGACAGCGGCGTTAGGTAGAGCTACTCAACGAATACGAGTGTGATATTCGTTATCACCCGGGTAAAGGCAATGTTTTTGCTAATGCGCTCAGTAGGAAGGAGCAGGAGAAGCCTCTCATGTGCGTGCTTTGGGTTTGACCATACAAACGAGTTTGACTGTTCGAATTCGTGAAGCACAACGAGAAGCTTTAAAGGATGAGAACATGAGAAGAGAAGGTTTGAGAGGTTTAGAATGTGAATTGATACCAAAAGCGGATAAAGTGATGTACTTCATGAACCGGGTTTGGGTTCCGCTTAGAGGTAACCTACGTGAACTGGTTATGAACGAGGCTTATAAGTCCAGATATTCTATTCACCCAGGTTCTACCAAGATGTTCCAAGATATTAAGGAGTTATACTGGTGGTCGAATATGAAGAAAGACATTGCGATGTACGTGAGTAAATGTATGACATGCTCGTAGGTTAAGGTTAAACATCAGAAGCCGTCTGGGCTTCTGATATGTGTAAAATGTAACATATAAATTATATCAAATGAGGCATAAAACTAACCCTTTTTTAGTACTAATGTTGGAAAAAATGTGTTTTGTCTTGCTTTTGTATTTACAGGACCAAATGAGCTTAAACGAGCAAAAGGAACAAATATACAGCAAAAACCAACATAAATACAGAGAAAAGGAATAAACGTGACATGCCCAACCCCTTGGCAGCATCCCCAAAGCAAAAACAAAGAAAAAGATACTGACCACGGGGCCGTGCCCACTGGACACGTGGGCGTGGTCAGGTGTCTGCAGAAAAGACAAAGCTGTGGAAGCTTCTACGCCCACCACGGGGGCGTGCCCAGCTCAGCACGGGGCATGGTCAACGCTAAGATATGCAGAATCTTGCAAAATCTTGATAGTACAGATACGCTTCAGCCCACGGGGTCATGCCCGCTGAACACGGGCCATGTGGAGCCCTCTGCTAACACATGCATTTAATGAAGTAAGAGAAAAGCCTGGATACGGGGGCGTGCCCGCTGGACATGGGGCCATGGCCAGGGTTATGTTCAGGTTATAAATAGCGGTGCATTGTTCACTTCAAAGGCATCCCTTGGCAAACCACTACTCTCCCACTTTGCACCACTCCACCACCAACACCCACCACCATCATCCATCATCCATCTTTAGAGTGTGTAGTAGTCTCAGGATCCAAGATTGATAGTAAGAGTTCTTGCCAATCAAAGGCCATGTTTGGCTAAGCCTCTTACATCACTTGGTGAAGACAAGTCTTTTATGTACTACTTTTGATTTTTAATCTTTCGGCACTTTTTATTTGGTTTTGTATTAATGACTTTAATAACTAGTTTTTTATGTTGAAGGTGAATTTTCTTTATCATTTGTTCGTGGTGTCTTGGCATTACTTTACTGTCTATATAGAGTAAAAGATTTACACGATTCATGTCTCTATGGTCTATATAGAGATATGTTGGCTACCTGGTCAGGGGTTAAGAGAATGGTTTAGTAAGGTTCTTGCCTTGTTCAGTATATAGATCCTGCAAGGACTTGGGTCAAGCTTAGTAGGACCTCCTTCAATACCCACTGGTATTGGATGGCGGGGGTGCGAATAGCTTGATCCAATCATATGTAAACTACTATTAATACATTAAACCAGCTACTTGGGATTGTATCCCTGCTGACTCAAACCACTTAGCCGAGGGTAACGTCACCTTCAAAAGAGGGGCCTACCACTTTTCGCATTAATAACTTAATTAATTATCTTTCAATATTCTGACCCTTTCGGATTGTATCCTTGCTGACTCAAACCACTGGGTGAGGGTAACGTCGCCTTCAAAAGAGGGGCCTACTACTATAAATAAGATAATCTCTTAAAAAGTCCAAAAGTGCAAAAATCATCAAAGGATACTTAAAAGGCGAGTCGGATCCAAGTGATTCATCTTGTCTATTTGTTTTTATTTTGTTTTTATTTCTGCATTTTTAGTTTTTATTTTTCATGTTTAAAACCTTTTCCCAAAAATTTTAGATTGATTAGACGTTGAGGATAAACTGGTGCTAAAAGCTCATGTCCTTGGACAACCTCGGTATCTTACCAATGCTATACTACGCTCACGATGGGTGCACTTGCCCAAGTGTGTGTTTAGTGTTAGTAGAATATCGTGTTTTATAAATTTAAAAATTGACTAATGCGTAAAATGGGCTTAAATTATCAATAAAAACATATCACGCTTCGCACACACCAAGTTTTTGGCGCCGTTGCCGGGGACACAAGGATTTTAAGAAAGCTTAAAATCGAAGGCCTAATCATTTTTCAAAAACCTTTTTAAAACTGCGCGCACAATTTTTTTTTTTACATTTTTAGGAATTTTTGCATTAAAGTAGTCTGAACACGGGGCCGTGCTCACTGAACACGCCCCCGTGCTGCATAAAAATAACAAAACACCCAGATACAGAGTTTGAACACAGGGTCGTGCTCACTGAACACACCCCCGTGCTGAACAAGGCCAGTTGCATTTTTTAAAACGCCCAGATACAGAATCTGACCATGGGCCATGCTGGCTGAACACGGGGCCGTGGTGAGCCTCTGTTTCCGTTTTTATTTTTGTTTTTGGAAAAATTACAAATTTTGTCCTTTATCTTTATATCATTTTTCAAGCGGTGTCCTTTTTAACGAATGTTGACAGGCGGTGTCCTTTACTAGGTATTTTGTTACAAGTTTAGTCCTTTACGCCCAACCCAGTTAAAAAACCCTGTTAATTGTTGGGTGTAAAGGACAAAACTTGCAACAAAATACCTAGGTAAAGGACTAAACTTGCAACAAAATACCTAGTAAAGGACACCGCCCGTCAACAATTAACAGGGTTTTTTAACTTGGTTGGGTGTAAAGGACTAAACTTGCAACAAAATACCTAGTAAAGGACACCGCCTGTCAACATTCGTTAAAAAGGACACCGTCTGAAAAGTGGTATAAAGATAAAGGACAAAACTTGTAAATTTTCCTTTGTTTTTTGGTCCCAAGACTCTTTTGTGGTCTGCTGAGTGATTCTTATGGATCATTACTCAGGAGGTTACAATAACCACTATGAAGAGTATGATTATGAAGAAGAGTATTGTACCATTTGCGGTAATCCTCACTCGGTACAATATTGTGACCTCTTCGAACCATCCACTTCGTATACATACCATGAGGAGCCTAGGTAAGAACCATCCACTTCATACACATACTATGAAGAGCCAAGGTATGAACCTTCTCCCTCATACTCATACTCATATCTTGAAGAACCAAGGTATGAGCCTTCATACTCATATCTTGAAGAACCAAGGTATGAATCATCTCCTTCATATACTTACTATGAGGAACAATGGTGTGAACCACCTACCTCATATGGGTATTATGAAGAACCAAGGTATGACCCTACTCCATCATATACTTACTATGAGGAACAATGGTGTGAACCATCTACCTCATATGAGTATTATGAGGAACCAAGGATCGAACTTCCGAACTCAAGCTTTTGGGATACTTATCCCGCTCACTTTGACGAACCACCAACTATCCTCCCGGTTGCCGAAAGAATAATAGAACACCTCAAAACTATCGAACACTATACAAAAGAATCCCGCACAAGGGAAGAGGAATCCCGCGTGAGGGAAGAGGTAGTTTGTACTAAAGAGGTAATAGTAGAAGAGGTAAAAATGGAAGAACAAGTAAGTGAAAAACCGATGCATGAACCAAACATCGAAAAAGGTAAGTTCGACAACGTTAATCTTCAAAAAGAGTCTAATTTTCAAGAAATTAATCTCTTAACACCTTCTTTCGAAAACCATTGTTTGGTACCTACTCATGCTAAGTTTTTAAAAGAGTTAAACACTAACACTAGAATTGACGAAACGGTAAGCATTAAATTAACAAGTGATGAAACTACGCTAATAAAAGATGATCCATTTGAAATTAACATTACACCAGTTCCATGTTTCTTTCAAAATTCCTTTATTAGTAATATTACAATTGATAAAGATCTTTGTGTTAATATAATGCCAAACTACATTTTTGAAAAATTAAGTATTGGTGATTTTTCTCCACTTCAAATACCCATTTTCCTTTCTAATCGGAAATTAATAAAATCAATGGGAGTAGTTGAAGATGGGTTAGTCCAAACAAATCAAATGGTAGTCCCAACCGACTTCGTCATTCTTGATGACGCTCCACTTGTGTTGGGATGACCTTTTGTGAAAACCCACAAAGCTTTGATTAACCAGAAGCAAAACAATCTACCCATTCAATTAGGGGCCTATAAAAGGTTAGTCGATCTTGAACAATCAATGAAATATCCAATCGAAAATGACAACCCCCTAATTGAAGATGAAGATGAACACCCGATACGGAAGACGAAATCGACCACTTTGTCGAAGAAGAGGTCACCATTGAACAAACCTTTTTGGTTCTTGACCAAAATGAGGAACCAAATAAGGAGTCTCCTAAAGACCCACCACTTGAGCTCAAAGAACTCCCAAAAGGTTTGGAATATGCTTTTCTTGATAAGGATGGTAAGCTACCTGTAATTATTTCTTCAAAATTGACTAGTGTAGAAAAAGAAAAATTAATCAAACTTTTGAAAAAACACAAAAAACGCGATCGCATGGAAGCTTGTAGATATTAAAGGAATAAGCCCTTCCATGTGCACGCACAAAATTTTAATGAATGATGACTACAAATCAGTAATACCACCACAACGTAGAGTAAATCCAAACGTTCAAGAAGTGGTTAAAAATGAAGTCATCAAACTACTTGACGCCAGACTTATCTACCCAATTTCCGATAGTCCTTGGGTAAGTCCCGTCCAAGTAGTTCCCAAGAAAGGAGGTATGACGGTGGTTACTAACGAAAAGAATGAATTAATACCAACAAGAACTGTCGCCGGATGGAGAGTTTGTATAGATTATCGTCGATTAAATGAGGCAACAAGGAAATATCATTTTCCCTTACCTTTTATTGATAAAATGTTAGAAAGATTATCCGGTCACAAATTTTATTGTTTTTTAGATGGGTTTTCAGGTTACTTTCAAATACCGATAGCTCCCGGAGACCAAGAAAAGACAATATTCACATGTCCCTACAGAACTTTTGCCTATCGACGCATGCCTTTTGGTCTATGTAATGCCCCCGCAACTTTCCAACGTTGCATAGTGGCCATTTTCCATGATATGATAGAAAAGACTATGGAAGTCTTCATGGATGACTTTTCTATCTTTGGAGATTCATACGACCAATGCCTCGATAACCTTGAACGAATGCTATCCCAATGTGAGGAAACTAACATCGCCCTTAATTGGGAAAAATGCCATTTCATGGTAACGGAGGGAATTCTACTCGGTCATAAAATCTCAAGCAAAGGAATGGAGCTTGATCGGGCTAAAATAGACACCATTTCCCGATTACCACCCCCATCCTCCGTTAGAGCCATTAGAAGTTTTCTAGGGCATGCCGGATTTTATAGACGATTTATCAAAGACTTTTCTAAAATGTCAAGACCTTTAACAAAATTACTTGAAAAAGATGCACCGTTCATCTTTGACGAGGATTGCAATCAAGCATTTTTAATACTAAAAGAAATGCTAGTCAATGCACCTATCATGATAGCGCCTGATTGGAAATTAACTTTCGAAATCATGTGCGATGCAAGTGACTTTGCAGTTGGAGCTGTATTGGGACAAAGAAAAGGTAAGCATTTTCACCCAATATACTACGCTAGTAAAACACTTAACGATGCACAAGAAAATTACACAACAACTGAAAAAGAATTACTAGTTGTAGTGTATGCTTTTGATAAATTTCGTTCTTATCTTGTTCTTTTTAAAACGATAGTTTATACAGACCATGAATTCATTCGTTATCTATTTAAAAAACAGGATGCTAAACCACGTTTAATCAGATGGATTCTACTCCTCCAAGAATTCGACATTGAAATAAAAGACAAAAGAGGAGCAGAAAACACCGCCGCAGATCATCTATCCTGCTTGGAAGATCCAGCTTTGGAGGCAACTAGGGACGAGCTCATCAATGAAAAATTCCCAACGGAGTCCTTAGAAATGGTGGAATACCGAGAAGAACCATGGTGCGCCAACTACCTAGCTAGTGGAATAGTCACAAAAGTATGGTCAGATCATCAAAGAAAAAAATTCTTTGCCGATGTAAAGCATTATTTTTGGGAAGATCCTTATCTTTTCAAAATGTGTGCCGACCAACTTATCCGACGATGCGTACATGGTTGTGAAGCAAGAAAAATTCTCCGCCATTGTCATGAAGGTCCATACGGAGGACATCATGGTGCCATTAGTGATGTGTGTTAGGTCGTATAGTTTTTAATGTATATTTTAAGCCCTTTTTAACACTTTATTCAAGTTTTAACTTTATAAAACACGATATTTACTAACACTAAACACGCATATGGGCAAGTGCACCCATCGTGAGCATAGTATAGTGTTGGTAAGATACCGAGGTCGTCCAAGGACACAAGAGCTTTTAGTACCGGTTTATCCTCAACGTCTAATCAAATCAAAAATTTAGAAAAAAGGTTTTTAAACAAGAAAATAAAACTAAACTAAAAATGCTGAAAATAAAAATAAAAATAAAAAAAGATAGACAAGATGAATCACTTGGATCCGACTCGCCTTTAGTGTAACCTTTGATTATTTTCGCACTTTTCCACTTGTTAAGAGATTATCTTAGTTATAGTAGTAAGCCCCTCTTTTGAAGGTGACGTTACCCTCAACCTAGTAGTTTGAGTCAGCAAGGATACAATCCTAAAGGGTTGGATTATTGAAAGATAATTAATTAAGTTATTAATGCATAATGTGGTAGGCCCCTCTTTTGAAGGTGACGTTACCCTCGACTAAATAGTTTGAGTCAGCAGGGATACAATCTTAAATAGCCGGGTTAAAGTTTTAATAGTAGTTTACATATGAGGGGATCAATGAGTTCGGACCCCCGCCATCCAATACCAGTGGGTATTGAAGGAGGTCATACTAAAATTGACCCAGGTCCTTGCAGGATCTATACACTGAACAAGGCAAGACTCTTACCAAACCATTCCCTTAACCCCCGACCAGGTAGCCAACATATCTCCTATAGACCGTGGAGATATGAATGGTGTAAATCTTTTATTTTATATAGACAGTAAAATAACGCCAAGACACCATGGACAAATGATAAGGAAGATTCACCTTCAACATAAGAAACTAGTTATTAAAGTCATTAATACATAACTAAATAAAAAGTGCGAAAAGATTAAAAATAAAAAGTATTACACTAAACACTTGTCTTCACCAAGTGATGTAAGAGACTTAGGCAAACATGGCCTTTGATTGTCAAGAACTCTTACGATCAATCTTGGATCCCGAGACTACTCACACACTCTATGATGGATGATGGTGGTGGATGTGGGTTGTGATGGTGGTGGTGGTGGTGGGTAGGTGAAGTGTGAGAGAGGTGGTTTGCCAAGGGATGGTTTGCAAGTGAGCCAAGCACACCTATTTATAGTCTGCACAGAAGCCCGGACACGTCCCCGTGTCCATTGGGTACGGCCCCGTGTCCACCCATCTTCTCTTTCTTCATTAAATGCAGTTTGTCTGCATTAGTTGACCATGCCCCCGTGTCCGCTGGGCACGACCCCGTGTGCATAAGCGTATCTGTACTATCAAGATATGCCTAGATTCTGTGAATCTTTGCGTTGACCACGACCCTGTGTCCGCTGGGCACGCCCCCATGGTGGGTGATAGAAGCTTCTACAACTTTGTCTTTTCTACAGACACTTGGGCACACCCCCGTACTCACTGAGCACGGGGCGTGTTCAGCCTTCTGTTCTCTTGTTTTTGCTTGGGGAGATGCTGTCGAGGGGTCGGGCATGCCACATTAATCCTTTTCTTGTATTATTGTTAGATTTTGCTGCATTTTTGCTTCTTTTGTTCTTTTGAGCTCATTTAATCCTGAAAATACAAAAGGAAGACAAAAACACACTTTTTCCAACATTAGTACTAAAAAAAGGTTAGTTTTATGCCTCATTTGATGTAATTTATATGTTGCATTTTGCACACATCAAATACCCCCACACTTGAATCTTTGCTTGTCCTCAAGCAAAACTCTTTATTTTGTGGCTTACACACCCAAATGGAATGGGTAGAAGAGAAGGTTTTTGGCTTGTCATAGAGTGTCGGGATTCCGAGATTCTTTATTAAGTTTTATTTTTATTTTATTTACAATCCTATTCATCATAATTTATTTAGAACATTACATAAGATAAATTACTTATTAGGGCATAACATGCCTCTTTAAAATTCCATTTATATACAAGTTCACATACCTCACGGGGGATCACTCAACACTCGGCCGAAGATGTATTTTTGTGAAACACTCGAGAGCGGCATGGAACTTACTTCTACCATAAGCTTGCCAAGAAATCAATCCTCCTCCTTTTTAACTATAAACCTTTGTAAGCATCAAGAGGACTTTTGGGGGAAGGGTTAGGCTTGGGTTAAAGGTAGGTGGTTGGGTTAGTGGTTAGTAGAAAAGGGCAAAAGGTGTAAAAAGCGTCGGTTTTCGTAAAACATTTTTGTTTTTGTGACTTTTTATTCCAATGAAGCATTTATTCAAACAAGCCTTCTTTAGATGAGCTTTGTTTGTTTATTGCTAACTTCATTTTTCTTTTCTTCTTAATTTTTTTTTTTGATAAGGAAGTCACAAAAAAACCGAGCTTTGTTACTAAAATAAAGGGTTTAAAATGAAAAAGGGTTTTGGTGGGTAAAAAGGGTGTTTGATTGGGTTAAGAAATGAAAAGGTTTAGGTTCAGAGGGGTTAACTAGGGGGATTTTGGGTAGGTGGTAAAAAAAAGGAAAATAATGGTTTTGAAAGAAAAAGGGTTAGTCCTAATGCCTCCATCATTTACTTACTTGGGTTTATGTTGATAAGGACCGGGAATGTATCGTCGTGGCAAGTTCTAGAGTCGTAAGAACCAAGCGGCTATTCACACAAGAAACGAAAAATATGCATTTAGTTTAAAGATGTGTATTTGTATGCTCAATAAAGGCTCAAAACTCACTTTTTGTGGGAATGGGTTTTTATGTGATCAAGTATATATAATCAAATTTTAACTAGATTCGTCAAGCCGTTTCATAATTTTCTTATGTTGGTTCTTTTTATCACGACGCTATCAGTTGTAAATTTGTAAAAATATAACCTTTTTAGAACTTGTAATTCCCAAATTAAACCAAGACAAGTAAAAAAAAATGAAAAGCTTTTGAAAAACATTTGGGGTGTTTAGCGGTTCCAATAGAGTTTTGTGTAAGGCTTGTAATTAGGACTTGCAAAATTCAAGGTTTTAGCATCCCCCAACACTTAGATTACACATTATCCTCAATGTGTCCCAAAAATAAGTTTTTAGGTTGATTGAATGTGTAAAAGTGTGTTTAAAAACAAATTTTTATGTTACTGGATTTCTGGACACGGGCCCGTGGTGTCCGGGCATGGCCCCGTGTTCAGGTTGCCAGAAACAGAAATCATTAAAAAGAAACAGAAGCCTGGGCACGGGGGCGTGTTCAGCGAACACGCCCCGTGTCCAGTTACCTGAACTGGGCGATTTTCTACAGACGGTTCAGCACGGGGCCGTGTTGGCTGGACACGGCCCGTGCCGAACTTGCTGTAATGAAGAAAAATTTGCGGGAGGCTCTATTTTAGTGCATGGGGCGCTGGTTCAAGTTTCCCTTGGTATCCTTCACCATCCTGAGTGTGTTTTACCCATTACAACATCATCCAAACACCAATTTAACCATCATTTCATTAAAACTAACACATTACATAGGTCCTAGAAATTTAAAAACAAAGCAGAAAAATAAAAACTAAAAGTCCTAAGATAGATAGTGTCACACCCCCAAAATCCACACGCGGAGTATCACCGCTTGGAGGCGTGACTGACCAGGATCAAGCCACCAATCATATTGAACAAGCATGTAAGTAAACATAATTCAACCAAACAATATGAAAGGTGTTCAAAAACCAAAGCATAGTTAAGTGTTTAGCGGAAGCCTAATTGTAAAACCCATTGGAAGTATTAAATACGAAATAAAGTAATGTTCATAGCATGGCAAACACTGCCATATCCCACAACGACCGTTCCTCCCTGTGCAAGCTCCAAAAGTACCTATTGACCTACAAGGCACGTAGCAACGAATCAACAACAAAGTTGAGCGAGATCACAGTTGGTTGTTTGGTTATAGTATTCGTTTCGTAAATCGTATGTTCGTTTTGTAAGCCATGTACTGTATTAATCTGTATCGCGGTTCCCCGAAAATGTTTACGATGATTAGTGGGGGCTTCCCATGTGTATCGTATTAATCCGTATCGCGGTTCCCCGAACATGTTTGCGATGAATAGTGGGGGCTTCCCATGTTGTATGTTACTAGACTAGTCGTGTATGTACGTGCCCTTCTTGATCCAAGGACCGTAGCGAGTATGAGTGTACGTAGGTTTTACGTACGTGCCCTTCAATCCGAGGACAGTGAAAAGTAGTTTAATAGTAATGATAGTACAAGTAGTTATTCAATCCCATTCCCAACCCACCGGGAATTCCATGCCTTAGGAGTGTGAACTCACCTTGGTTTGCTCGGCAGATACACAGAAAGGTCAAGTCTAGCTGCTAGTGGTCAACCACGTCCTAACATGGTTACCATACAAGTCAGGTTTAGGTTCAAGTAGTGCACGTATCATTACACATACTTTAACAGATTATGAACACAGATTGATCATGGCAAACACATAATTCATGTTATCACACTGACAGTAGCATTCAAGTACTCATCATGTCTAATTTGTACGATCCAAAAGATAAAGCCCAATAACAGGCGGCCCAACATGTTATGCGTTCAGCACAGCCTTGTGCGATTCACAACATGTTGTGCGTTTCCGTTAGTCACCCGGCCCAAATAACAAGAAGCCCAGACAAATCTATAAGCATAAACACGGCCCAATCAAATAAGCCTAAGCCTTGTGCGATCCGGACATCTTGTATGATCCGGTCGACTTGTGCGATCCGATTGGGTTGTGCGATCAGAACTAGCCCAGCCCAACATGAACATCCGGCCCAAACAGTTAAACAAACATAACAACTTGTGCGATCCAACAGTCTTGTGCGACTGGGGACCTCTTGTGCGATCAGGTCATCTTGTGCGACCAGATCAGCTTGTACGACTAGACTTCTTGTGAGATTAGTTTAAATATCCGGATATCATGCCATTCGGTTACAATCATTCAATAGTTTCCAATTTTACAATTATCAATCAACAGTTTCTATCCTAACTAATGTTCGATCAAACCAAGTAATCATCAACAATTCATATGAACTCTAATCCTATTCAAATCATAACAACAACCTACATATTAACTATTAAATCATGGAATTAAAATCACACAACACATCATACTCGATTGTAGCTCTAAACCGATTAACATCATCATACACATATGAGCCGATTTCATGACATTAACATTAACAGTTATATCACCTTCAATCTGATATCATTCCCAAATCATCATGTAAAACATACATATATCACAACATCATGCAACCTCATTATTATCGATTCCACAAACAGGAACCCTAACCGGATTTAATCAATCATATAACAATACATCTTCATCGATCAACATAAAATCAAATAACAACAAAACACTAAAAACACTAACCGGATTAGAGATGAATAAGGGTTAATCCGAATCACAAACTTCAAGGGAGAGGGTGTTTGGCTGCCGTCGGGTTCGTGAGGGAGAGAGAGAGCTAGGGTTTGTGTGTAATTCCCTTGCTTTGCAAATAATGAGTAGTAAACCCCATTGGTGTGTGTGTGCGTGTGAACATAATCGGATTAGGGGAGTGGGCCGAACCCATCATTGGGCTGCCCCTTGGTCTCGAGTCAAGTAGAGTGGGCCGAAGGAGAGGTGTGTGGCCCAAGGGCTTGTGTGATCGAGTTGTGTTGTGCGTTCGGTTCGTTTGTATACACACGTACATTATACATAACAAATATCAAACATAAACATTTCATTAATCATCAAGTTCACATAGTCACATAGTGTTCACATACGTTACATTAAACACATAAATAGGTTCTGAAATACGAGTTGTCACATTATCCCCAAGTTGAAAGAAATTTCGTCCTGAAATTTAGCACGTACTCACTGAGGAAGCTAGTTAAGTTGCATGGTTTTCCTGGGGTGTCACATCCTCCCCCTGTTGATCTGGAATTTCATCCCGAAATTCCGTAGCTTCAGCCTCAGTAGTGGTTGTACTGTTTGCGAATAGTTGGGGATACTTTTGTTTCATTTGATCTTCGCGTTCCCAGGTGAACTCTGGGCCGCGACGTGAGTTCCAACGAACCCGAACGAGAGGTATTCTAGTGCGCTTGAGGACCTTAACATCCCGGTCCGTGATTTCAACTGGTTCTTCGACGAATTGTAACTGCTCGTCGATAGTGAGCTCCTTCAAAGGAACTACGAGGGTCTCATCTGACAGACACTTCTTCAGATTCGACACGTGAAAAACGTTGTGAACTGCACTGAGTTCTGCTGGTAAGTTCAGTTTGTAGGCCACCTTGCCTCTTTTCTCGATGACTTCGAAAGGTCCGACGTATCGTGGGTTAAGTTTGCCTCGTTTACCAAAACGAACCACACCCTTCCAGGGTGAAACTTTGAGTAGCACTCGCTCCCCAACCTGGAGCTCAAGTGGTTTCCTGTCCTTATCAGCGTAGCTTTTCTGATGGTCACGAGCTGCCGCCATTCGTTGTCGTATTTGAGCAATTCGTTCTATTATGTCTACCACAAGTTCTGGGCCAGTGATCTGACTATCCCCCACTTCTGCCCAGCAAAGAGGTGACCGGCATTTACGCCCGTACAATGCCTCAAACGGAGCAGCTTTAATGCTGGTGTGGTAACTGTTGTTATACGAAAACTCCACTAACGGTAGGTGTTTTTCCCAGCCGTTGCCGAAATCGATTACACATGCCCGCAGCATGTCTTCTAGGGTTTGGATGGTGTGTTCAGAATGCCCATCTGTTTGCGGGTGGTAAGCTGTGCTCATATCTAAACGTGAGCCAAAGGACTTGTGCATTGCTTGCCACAATTCAGAAGTAAAACGTGCATCACGATCAGAGATAATGGAGGTGGGCACCCCATGCCTCGAGACAACTTCCTTCAAGTAAACATTTGCTAGAGTAGAGAACTTGTCTGTTTCTTTGATAGCCAAGAAGTGTGCAGACTTTGTGAGTCGATCCACGATCACCCAAATAGTATCATTTCCACGTTGAGATCTAGGCAGGCCAGTAACGAAATCCATGGGAATTTGCTCCCATTTCCATTGTGGTATCTCTGGTTGTTAAAGTAGGTCTGAGGGTCTCTGATATTCGACTTTGACTCTCGTACAAGTCAAACATTTACTGACGTAGGTTGCTATGTGAGCTTTCATGCTAGGCCACCAATACGTAGCTTTGATATCGTGGTACATCTTATCCGAACCAGGATGTACCGAGTAACGAGACTTGTGTGCCTCATCCATCACAAGCTCTCGTAGGTTGCCATAGAGTGGGACCCAAATGCGTCCTGTTACGTAGTAAGCACCGTCTTCCTTCTGTTCTAATCGTTGTCTTGAGCCACGTAGGGCTTCAGCCCTGATGTTTTCTGGTTTCAATGCTTCCACCTGAGCATCTCGTATCTATGCAGGAAGTCTAGATTGAATCGTGAGTTGTAAAGCTCGTACGCGCTTAGGCGCAGTGTCCTTCCGACTGAGGGCGTCAGCCACAACATTGGCTTTGCCTGGGTGGTACCTGATCGAGCATTCGTAATCATTCAGTAGCTCAACCCATCGTCGTTGTCGCATATTCAGTTCCTTCTATTTGAAGATATGCTCGAGACTCCTATGATCTGTGTAGATGGCGCACTTGGTACTGTACAGGTAGTGTCTCCATATCTTAAGTGCAAAAACAATAGCTCCCAGCTCTAAGTCATGTGTAGTGTAGTTCCTTTCATGAACTTTGAGTTGGCGTGAGGTGTAGGCTATAACTTTATCCCGTTGCATCAGTACACAACCAAGACCCTGAATGGATGCGTCGCAGTAAACCACAAAGTCGTCTGTACCCTCTGGCAATGAAAGGATAGGTGCACTGCAAAGTCTATCCTTTAAGTGCTGAAATGCTAATTCCTGTGCGTTTCCCCATCGATAAACAACGTCTTTCTGCGCCAGTGAGGTGAGAGGCTGTGAAATATTGGAAAAATCCTTAATGAATCTTCTGTAGTAACCTGCCAAGCCCAAGAATTGGCGAATTTCCGTTGGTGTATGAGGCGCAGGCCAATTCTTAATCGAGTCTACCTTAGATGGGTCAACGTGAATCCCATCCTTGTTCACCACATGGCCTAAGAAATGGACTTCACGAAGCCAGAAGTCGCATTTTGAAAACTTGGTGTACAACTGTTCTGTTCGAAGGAGTTCCAAAATGAGTCGTAGATGCTGCTCGTGTTCCTCCTGACTCTTCGAATAGATCAGGATGTCGTCGATGAAAACTATTACGAACTTGTCTAGGTAAGGCTTGCACATTCTATTCATAAGGTCCTTGAAAACCGCAGGTGCGTTTGTCAGCCCAAAAGGCATGACCAAAAACTCGTAGTGTCCATAACGAGTTCTAAAGGCTGTTTTGGAGACGTCCTCCTCTCAGACTCTCAGCTGGTGATATCCCGATCTCAAATCAATCTTTGAATAGTAGCTCGACCCTTGCAGCTGGTCGAATAGGTCATCAATGCGTGGAAGAGGATAACGGTTCTTCACAGTCACTTTGTTAAGTTCACGGTAGTCGATGCACATTCTGAAAGTTCCGTCTTTCTTCTCACAAACAAGACTGGAGCTCCCCAGGGCGAAGAGCTTGGATGGATAAAACCCTTATCCAAGAGTTCTTGTAGTTGCGTAGAAAGTTCTTCCAACTCTGATGGAGCTAAGCGATACGGTGCACGAGCTATGGGCGCTGTTCCAGGAGCTAGCTCGATTTGGAATTCAACTTGGCGATGAGGCGGAAGACCAGGTAATTCCTCAGGGAATACCTCAGGATAATCGCGTACAATCGGAAAATCTTCTATATTCTTCTCTTTCTTCGAGGTGTCAGTAACGAGAGCCAAAATAGCATTGTGGCCCTTTCGCAAACACTTCTGGGCCTTAAGGAAAGAGATGATGCTCACAACAGCACCACTCTTGTCGCCACGAATCATGAGAGGTTCATCACCTGAACGTGGAATACGGACAATCTTCTCGTTGCAAAGAATCTCTGCTTGGTGTTGGGATAACCAGTCCATCCCTATGACAACGTCGAACCTACCCAGGGTGATAGGAAGGAGGTCAATTGAGAAAGTATGACCAGCAAGAACAAGGTTACAACCCTTGACTACGTGCGTGACCTCTAAATTTTTACCATTAGCTAACTCTACAGTGTGCTTGGTGTTCAATAGTGTTGGGGTACGCTTAAGCATTTGGCTAACCTTTAAAGACACGTAGCTAGTATCGGCACCCGAATCAAATAAGACAGTAACGTAAAAGTTGTCGAGAAGAAACTTACCCATCACCACGTTAGGATCATTCCTTGCATCCCCCTGACCAATCACAAACGCTTGACCTCGGGCGCCATTGTTTCCATTGTTTCCCCCGTTGTTGTTCCCATTGCCCTGATTATTGTTGTTGTTGTTCGGATTTTGATTTAACTGGGGGCAGTCCCGCTTGAAGTGGCCTTCAGCACCACACTGAAAGCATCCCCTGTTACCTCGCTGTTGCTGCTGGTTCTGATTCGCAGGTCGTGAGCTCCTGCAATCCTTAGCTTCATGACCCATCTTGAGACACCTCTGACAACGACCCTTGTTGCACTGACCGCTGTGGTGTCGGTTGCATCTGTTGCACTTTGGGTGGTTTCCCCGATATCCACCCTGCCCTTGACTGCCAGAGGATTGCTGACCAGGGCTCTGATAGTCATCAATCTTTCGCTGCTGTGCCTGAGACTGAACTGAAGTTGAACCTTGCTGGAGGTTCCATCCCACTTTCTCTTGTTGTCACTGGGAGTAGCAGAAGTAGTAACAGTAGTAGCAGCACCAATACGCTTAGGCAGCTTGTTCTGTTCCACTGCCTGGTCTGTGAGACAATGAGCAAGACGAGTAACATCTTGAATAGTAGTAAGGTTGGCAGAAGTCACATGACTCTGAATCTCTGGTACTAAGCCTTTGAGGTACAGCTCAATGCGTTTGATGGGAGGTTCCACCATAGTTGGACACAAAATTGCTAGTTCGTTAGATCGCTTCGTATACGCCTCTATCTCTGACCCCGTCATCTTCAGGTTAAAGAACTCCACTTCCAGTTTGTGGATGTCATCACGGTTACAGTATTCTCGCTTGATCAGTTCCTTAAAATCATTCCATGGGGTGGCATTAGCAGCCGCCAGCCCCAGCATCTGAACTTGCGCGTTCCACCAAGTTAGCGCAGTGCCTTCGAGAGTACCAGTGGCGTACTTCACCCTACGAACCTCAGGGCATTCACACATCTCGAAGACCAATTCGAGCTTTTCAAACCAATGGAGGAGTCCAACGGCTCCTTCAGTGCCACTGAAAGTACTAGGACGACAGTCCATGAAAGTTTTGAACATGCACACAGGTGGCTGAGCGTGTTGATCTGTCGTGTGCGTAAGAGTAAACATACTTAAGCACGAGTGTTGGTTTACGAGAGTAGGATCTAAAGATCCTAGAGTAAGTGGTGATGGCAGGTTATACCTCCTGCCTGGGCAGCTGCGAGTGCTGCAGTAACTTGTTCAGTGATCAAAGCCGCCAACTGGGCTTGAGTTAGGTTAACGCACCCACTCATGATCTTCGTATTAAAGGAAACATGAGTGAGGAAGATTCGCGAAAGTGCGATGACAGAAGAGAGTAGGCACATAAGTGTTTTCAAACAATAGTTGTTACGTTTATCTAAGCATACCATGAGCAAAGTTCTATGTAATCTAGCAAGTAGGCAATGTAAACATAAATCATATCACCTAGAATGTCGAGTCTTGCACGTGGAGCGAAGCGTCGTTGTGGATCGTTGAGCACTGTACAGGTTATAGTCTGGTTTTAACAATAACTTTTCCCTTATTAAAACCAAGTTCACTATAACCAATGGCTCTGATACCAATCTGTCACACCCCCAAAATCCACACGCAGAGTATCACCGCTTGGAGGCGTGACTGAACAGGATCAAGCCACCAATCATATTGAACAAGCATGTAAGTAAACATAATTCAACCAAACAATATGAAAGGTGTTCAAAAACCAAAGCATAGTTAAGTGTTTAGCGGAAGCATAATTGTAAAACCCATTGGAAGTATTAAATACGAAATAAAGTAATGTTCATAGCATGGCAAACACTGCCATATCCCATAACGACCGTTCCTCCCTGTGCAAGCTCCAAAAGTACCTATTGACCTGCAAGGTATGTAGCAACGAATCAACAACAAAGTTGAGCGAGTTCACAGTTGGTTGTTTGGTTATAGTATTCGTTTCGTAAATCATATGTTCGTTTTGTAAGCCATGTACTGTATTAATCTGTATCGCGGATCCCTGAACATGTTTGCGATGATTAGTGGGGGCTTCCCATGTGTATCGTATTAATCCGTATCGCAGTTCCCCGAACATGTTTGCGATGAATAGTGGGGGCTTCCCATGTTGTATGTTACTAGACTAGTCATGTATGTACGTGCCCTTCTTGATCCAAGGACCGTAGCGAGTATGAGTATACGTAGGTTTTACGTACGTGCCCTTCAATCCGAGAACAGTAGTAAGTATGAGTGTACGTAGGTTTTACGTACGTGCCCTACAATCCGAGGACAGTGAAAAGTAGTTTAATAGTAATGATAGTACAAGTAGTTATTCAATCCCATTCCCAACCCACCGGGAATCCCATGCCTTAGGAGTGTGAACTCACCTTGGTTTGCTCGGCAGATACACAGAAAGGTCAAGTCTAGCTGCTAGTGGTCAACCACGTCCAAACATGGTTACCATACAAGTCAGGTTTAGGTTCAAGTAGTGCACGTATGATTACACATACTTTAACAGATTATGAACACAGATTGATCATGGCAAACACATAATTCATGTTATCACACTGACAGTAGCATTCAAGTACTCATCATGTCTAATTTGTACGATCCAAAAGATAAAGCCCAATAACAGGCGGCCCAACATGTTGTGCGTTCAGCACAGCCTTGTGCGATTCACAACATGTTGTGCATTTCCGTTAGTCACCCGACCCAAATAACAAGAAGCCCAGACAAATCTATAAGCATAAACATGGCCAAATCAAATAAGCCTAAGCCTTGTGCGATCCGGACATCTTGTACGATCCGGTCGACTTGTGCGATCCGATTGGGTTGTGCGATCAGAACTAGCCCAGCCCAACATGAATATCCGGCCCAAACAGTTAAACAAACATAACAACTTGTGCGATCCAACAGTCTTGTGCGACTGGGGACCTCTTGTGCGATCAGGTCATCTTGTGTGACCAGATCAGCTTGTGCGACTAGACTTCTTGTGCGATTAGTTTAAATATCCAGATATCATGCCATTCGGTTACAATCATTCAATAGTTTCCAATTTTACAATTATCAATCAACAGTTTCTATCTTAACTAATGTTCGATCAAACCAAGTAATCATCAACAATTCATATGAACTCTAATCCTATTCAAATCATAACAACAACCTACATATTAACTATTAAATCATGGAATTAAAATCACACAACACATCATACTCGATTGTAGCTCTAAACTGATTAACATCATCTTACACATATGAGCCGATTTCATGACATTAACATTAACAGTTATATCACCATCAATCTGATATCATTCCCAAATCATCATGTAAAACATACATATATAAACATCATGCAACCTTATTATTATCGATTCCACAAACAGGAACTCTAACCGGATTTAATCAATCATATAACAATACATCTTCATCGATCAACATAAAATCAAATAACAACAAAACACTTAAAACACTAACCGGATTAGAGATGAATAAGGGTTAATCCAAATCACAAACTTCAAGGGAGAGGGTGTTTGGCTGCCGTCGGGTTCGTGAGGGAGAGAGAGAGAGAGAGCTAGGGTTTGTGTGTAATTCCCTTGCTTTGCAAATAATGAGTAGTAAACCCCATTGGTGTGTGTGTGCGTGTGAACATAATCGGATTAGGGGAGTGGGCCGAACCCATCATTGGGCTGCCCCTTGGTCTCGAGTCAAGTAGAGTGGGCCGAAGGAGAGGTGTGTGGCCCAAGGGCTTGTGTGATCGAGTTGTGTTCTGCGTTCGGTTCGTTTGTATACACACGTACATTATACATAACACATATCAAACATAAACATTTCATTAATCATCAAGTTCACATAGTCACATAGTGTTCACATACGTTACATTAAACACATAAATAGGTTCTGAAATACGAGTTGTCACAGATAGGTCAAGTGATATATAAAATCATCTTAGGGAGTTCTACTTTTACGATAGGAATCAAAATTCCGAAAATAGCTTTCCGGTGTTTAAAGGCTTTATAGAACTCCAAACCGAGGGGTATTCCATAGATGTTGTTAAAGCCATTCTTCTATTTCTCTTGGGAGGAAGAAGGCGGGCTCATTTTCCTCAACATCTTGCGGAGGGGGAGTGACACCAACCGGAACCCCTTGTAGTATGTCTCAAGGGGGCTCCGGGTGTATGGTGTACCACTCGGCCGGTATGATGACTTCCTGTACCACATTCCATGCCCTTTGGGTGATGATTGGTACCAAAGGAGGAGAAGCGAGAATGTTCAACCTTTGGTGCAAAAGGTTGACCACCCGAAGACATCCCTCTAGCCCCACCATCAAATGATTGATACGGTCGACCAATGCTTCTTCCATTCCCGTCATCTCATCAATGGCCTCTCTTAAAGCGTAAACGTAGTTTACAAGAGAGTCTTCAACCTTTGATGACCTTCTCCCTTGTCGGTTGTTCCTGGAGTGCGATGAAGATGTTCCCCTAGTTCTGATCGCCATCTTAGAAAACAGACCGAAAAGAGTTCAATTTTATTGGAACAGTACCTCAGACACGGCCCGTTGTTCATTGAGCACGGCCCCGTGTTCAGATGTCTGCAGATTTTTGGAACAAGGAATCTTGGAGTTTTAAATTATTTTCATGATTTTTAAAGCAATTTTAAGCAGAAATAACTTAAATCACTATTGTAGAACAAGATTCCTTGAATAAAAATTTAACAAACATCACCATAAAACTTGGAATCATGGTGATTACAATCTCTAATGGAGGTATTAAGAAAAAAATTGAAGAAGAAGACAATGGATAAAAGTGGAAAAGACAAGATGGTTGTTGAGAACCTTCTTTATAATATACCTAGGATGGTATGTGTGAAGATCCCAACAAATCTTTGTCTTTGGAGTGGTCCAAATATGAAGGAATCTTGCTTCCTTTATAGAAAACGACAACAAGCTGCACACGGCCCCGTGTGCAGACAAGATCCTGACACATTTAGTCCGTATTCTGACAAAAAGTCAGACGGGAATCTTTTGGTGGACACGGGGGCGTGCTGACATGGACACGGTCCCGTGTATAGAGGCTGTTTATGAAGTTTCGTCTATTTCTAAGGAATTTATCCGGATCGGGTGGTTCCTTACTGGACGGAATAACCCCGAAGTGCCTGAGATACCTTAATTGCTCTAGATTTAGACGAGAATGCAGGAGGTTGTCGGTGAGGGTGATTCCTATGCTAAATGTAGGTGGACAAGTCCAACCCTTTCCTGGGCTCTCGTTAAAGAAGGTGTATGCCGAATCGCCCAGGTCTATGTATGCATCGAACGAAGTCGATGGGGAGTCCTTCATGGCACAATCGACACAGGGACGACTATCGCTCAAGTCATCAAGAGGGTTAGAGGTAGTTTCAGGAACAACGAAGTTGTTTTTATCCGAATGCGATCTCAACAATTCTTCTTGGGTATCTTCTTGAGATGAATTAATGATATCCATATCAAGTTCCTTTACCCAATTAAGAATTAGGTCTTCCATTTGAAATAATTCATCAAGAAGCATTTCTCCTAGAAGGGTCGATTAAGAGCATTCGAGGGAGAGATAAGGATTGTTTTTACTTTCGCCCCTCTTAAGGCTACAGGAAAACAATGGGTCTATATAGTGGAGCTTATAATTTAGAAAATAACATTCTAAATCTTTATGATTGCCACCACATATTTGACACCACGTACCATAAGAGGGCTGATAGTAAAAAAAATCAGTATCACTCATGTTTGTGTCAGAAATTACCAACCGTCGGGATCTTACGGTTCTATTTCAGTAACTGAAACTTGGGCACGAGGCGTGTTGAGTGGGCACGGCCCCGTGTTCAGCTACTGTCTAACTTAAAACAGGATTGCCAGTACCAAAGATTGGGCACGGGGCGTGTTCAGCGGGCACGACCCGTGCTGAGTTCTGCAGAAGCTGAAAATCTAAGAAAAATCCTAAAAAAACAGAAAAATAAGAAAAAATGATTAGGCCGTTGATTCCTAACTTTCTTAAAATCCTTGTGTCCCCGGCAACGGCTCCAAAAACTTGATGTGTGTTAGGTCGTATAGTTTTTAGTGTATATTTTAAGCCCTTTTTAAAACTTTATTCAAGTTTTAAATTTATAAAACATGATATTTACTAACACTAAACACACATATGGGCAAGTGCACCCATCGTGAGCGTAGTATAGTGTTGGTAAGATACCGAGGTCGTCCAAGGACATAAGAGCTTTTAGTACCGGTTTATCCTCAACGTCTAATCAAATCAAAAATTTAGAAAAAAGGTTTTTAAACAAGAAAATAAAACTAAACTAAAAATGCTGAAAATAAAAATAAAAACAGATAGACAAGATGAATCACTTGGATCTGACTCGCCTTTAGTGTAACATTTGATTATTTTCGTACTTTTACACTTTTTAAGAGATTATCTTAGTTATAGTAGTAGGCACCTCTTTTGAAAGTGACGTTACCCTCAACCTAGTAGTTTGAGTCAGCAAGGATACAATCCTAAAGGGTTGGATTATTGAAAGATAATTAATTAAGTTATTAATGCATAATGTGGTAGGCCCCTCTTTTGAAGGTGACGTTACCCTCGGCTAAATAGTTTGAGTCAGCAGGGATACAATCCTAAATAGTCAGGCTAAAGTTTTAATAGTAGTTTACATATGAGGGGATCAATGAGTTTGGACCCCCGCCATCCAATACGAGTGGGTATTGAAGGAGGTCCTACTAAAATAGACCCAGGTCCTTGCAGGATCTATACACTGAACACGGCAAGACTCTTACCAAACCATTCCCTTAACCCCCGACCAGGTAGCCAACATATCTCCATATAGACAGTGGAGATATGAATGGTGTAAATCTTTTATTTTATATAGACAGTAAAATAACGCCAAGACACCACAGACAAATGATAAGGAAGATTCACCTTCAACATAAGAAACTAGTTATTAAAGTCATTAATAAATAACCAAATAAAAAGTGTGAAAAGATTAAAAATAAAAAGTATTACACTAAACACTTGTCTCACCAAGTGATGTAAGAGACTTAGGCAAACATGGCCTTTGATTGTCAAGAACTCTTACGATCAATCTTGGATCTCGAGACTACTCACACACTATATGATGGATGATGGTGGTGGATGTGGGTTGTGATGGTGGTGGTGGGTGGGTGAAGTGTGAGAGAGGTGGTTTGCCAAGGGATGGTTTGCAAGTGAGCCAATCACCCCTATTTATAGTCTGCACAGAAGCCCGGACACGGCCCCGTGTCCACCCATCTTCTCTTTCTTCATTAAATGCAGTTTGTCTGCATTAGTTGACCACGCCCCCGTGTCCGCTGGGGACGACCCCGTGTGCAGAAGCATATCTGTACTATCAAGAATTGCCTAGATTCTGCGAATCTTTTCATTGACCATGGCCCCGTGTCCGCTGGGCACGCTCCCGTGGTGGGTGATAGAAGCTTCTACAACTTTGTCTTTTCTGCAGACACTTGGGCACGCCCCCGTGCTCACTGAGCACGGGGTGTGTTCATCCTTCTGTTCTCTTGTTTTTTCTTTTGCTTGGGGAGATGCTGTCGAGGGGTCGGGCATGCCACATTTATTCCTTTTCTTGTATTATTGTTAGATTTGGCTGCATTTTTGCTTCTTTTGTTCATTTGTGCTCATTTAATCCTGAAAATACAAAAGGAAGACAAAAACACACCTTTTCCAACATTAGTACTAAAAAAGGGTTAGTTTTATGCCTCATTTGATGTAATTTATATGTTGCATTTTGCACACATCACTAGTACCGCACGAAAGGTATTTGATTCGGGATTCTATTGGCCAACCATTTACAAAGATGCCCAAAGTCTTATCAAGACATGTGATGCATGCCAACGATCAGGTAATATTTCTTCCAAAAACGAAAGGCCACAAAATGGCATTCTTGTTTGTGAAATATTTGATGTGTGGGGACTAGACTTTATGGGACCTTTCCCACCGTTAAAAGGAAACAAATATACACTTGTGGCAGTGGATTATTTGTCAAATGGGTCGAAGCCGAAACTCCTCCAACAAATGATGGAAGAGTTGTGGTAAGATTCCTGAAACGACTATTTTCTCGTTTTGGAACTCCAAAAGCGTTAAGAAGTGATAGGGGTACCCATTTTTGTAACCATCAACTTGAATTTTTTTAACAAGGTATGGGGTCTGTCACCGGATCTCATCCGCATATCACCCTTAAACAAACGGACAAGCCGAAGTGACTAATCGAGGTTTAAAAAGAATACTTGAAAAAACCGTAGGGTTAAATAAAAAAGAATGGGCCGATAAATTAGACGACGCTTTATGGGCTTTTCGAACTGCATATAAAACAACCATAGGTACTACCCCATACAAGCTTGTCTATGGAAAAAATTGTCATTTGTCAGTAGAAATAGCACACAAAGCCTACTGGCCATTAATAAACGTAAACTTAGACATAGAAAATGCCGGTAAAAATCGATTTTGTCAATTAAATGAATTAGACGAATTAAGGAATCAAGCATACTATAACTCCGAAATTTATAAGGAAAGAATGAAAATTTTGCATGATAAACATATCAAACCTAATGAATTTCGGGTAGGAGATCAAGTTCTATTGTTTAATTCACGACTTCGATTATTTCCTGGGAAATTAAAGTCTAGGTGGTCGGGACCTTTTTCTATCACCCATATTTTTCCACATGGTGCAATTGAAATTAAATCTCAGAATGGAATCCCATTCAAAGTCAACGGACAACGGCTTAAGCTTTATCAAGGATTCATTGAGGATGATGAGGAAGAGGTCTCACTACAAGCGGTCGAGGAATAAACAAAGGTTTGTGCACCAACATCATATCTTGTAGGTAATGGACGTCGGGAAAGTCTAAAAAATCGGTAAGATTTCTATAACCAAGTTTCGGGAAATAGGTCACTCACACGTACACTAAAAAAAATCTTAGTTTTTACCCGCTCATGAGGCTGCCTTTTGTCTTCTCATTTTCATTTCACCACGACCCGTTTCCCCTAAAACTCTCTGGTTCCTCCGAGAATCTCTGCATATTTTCATGTTCTTCCTTCGTTCAACATCATTAAGGTATGATTCTATCATCTTAGTTAGTTAGTTTAATGATTTGCATGTAGATTAACATAAAAAATTTGGGGAAAAATCTAGGGTTCTTGAACTTGAACCGAACCCTAAATTTTTGCTTAGAGCTGTTAGTATTAGTATAGTTGCATGTTATAGGAAGTAAATCAACAAAAATTGTTTGTGGATTTGCCCGATTTCAAACAGAAACCTCAAACCCTTGTTTTTGAACCGAAAAAGATGAAATTGAAGGGGTAAACGGTTTGTTTTTGGAAAAACGGCACTTGGGGTTTCATTTTCGGGGAAAACCGCCCCTAATCAACTAAAAATTTTCAAGTTTTCAAAACTGGATCGAAAAATGTATTTTTTTGGGAAACAGAACCCTGACCACGAGGTCGTGGTCAGCGAACACGGGGGCGTGGCCAAAAGGATTCATCTGAACACGGGGCGTGGCCAGTGGCCATGGGGCAGTGTCCAGCCTTCTGTTTTTAGTTTTTTTTCGAAAATTTATCATTTCATGCTAATTGTTTTGTGTTTTCTTCTGCAGAGATGGCCAGCGAATTCACCAGGTTTAAGCCAAATGAGTGGGACTACCAAGCCTGCTATGATGTTCTCAAAACAGGCCTAAAGAAATACCATGACAAGTGTGCCTCGATACCTTAGAATCCGTGGGGTAACTAGACCGTTTCAACACCTTGGTCAAAGGTCCACTAAGGGTGGCCCTCTGCACAAGACTCCATGCGGTTCATGAGTATAGCATGGAGTTCTACAGCTCTTTCACATTCAAAGCAAAAGCAGAGCCATTCGATGGAGAAGGAGTTTAGTTCTGATGTGCGGGAGAGGTGCTTTCAATCTCTATTGCCCAATTTAGAGTGCAAGTGGGTCTGTTCTCTGAGGAAGAGTCCGGTGAAGAAGAAAACACGGGTGGTCTCCGTGAAATCTCAACTAACATACGCCAGACAGCATGGGCTCAAATCGGGGATGGTGCATATGATCCAAGTGTCACCAAGAGATCCTAGTTGCGGGACCCTCTCTACCGCTACATTCATAGGGTCCTTAGCAACTCTCTCAGTCAAAGGCGTGATAGCACCGGTGTTGTCAACTTGCGTGATCTGACTGTCTTGTATTGCATCCACAACCGTGTTCCTCTTGATGTCCCCCGCCTACTTCTCCGTAACATGCATCTGAATCAGTTGGCTTCCTCCCCAACACCTATCTTCTTTGGGGGATGGATCTACCGCCTCTTTAAGACCTATGTTCAAAGCATGCCGAAATTATTCCGTAAGGGTCCATGGTTGGGGAAGGTAGATCTCATTCAATGTCGTTCGATGGAGATCATCCACGAGATGGGTGACGGGACAGTCAACTTCAAAACTACTCACGGACACGTTTGGAACCCGGAGGAAGCCCTCGTTCTTCACGCCAACCCAAACCGTCCTCCTCCTCAGTTTCAAGGCCAGCTGGGTCCCTCCTCCTCTCATGGGGGTGGTTTTCCTAACTTTCAAAGTTTTCATGATCTTTTGTAGGAAAAACTATTGTGCACCCACAACACTTACAACATGGCCAGCAACACCTACACCCGAGTCAGAGCAATGGAGTGCAACATCTCTGAAATGCAAGATAACATCACCTACATCCGGAAGCACATGGTGTATCAAGGAGGAGAGGATGAAGACGAGGACATGGACTGATTCGGAGGCATTGAAGGTGGTGAGACATTGGATGCAACTTCTCTCAGGTTAACCCTTTTCCCTATCCTACAAACAATTTACTGGCCTGCGTGCCATAGTTTGAACAATTTACTTTCCTTAACACTTTTATTTTCTGCAATTTTATTTTTCGTTTATGTGTGATGTTGGATGATTAACTTTGGTAAGTTTAGGATGTTTGTTATGTATTGTGAGGTGTGGTATTTAAGCAAAACAGGTACCCATGAAGCTTGGATGCACTAAGTATTAGTGCTATGTAAGCCTAGAAACCCGAACCAAAATCCAAAAACCTGTTTCCATCAAATACAGACTGTCACCACGGGGCCGTGCTCAGCAACCACGCCCCCGTGCCCACTCCCCTATATCTGCTGTTTGTCTGAACCCTGCCCACAATGGGGTCGTGTCCACCAGACACGCCCCGTGGCCACATTCTGTAAGTTTCTATTACTGGCACTCTGACCACGGGGCCGTGCTCAGCCAGCACGAGGTCGTGGCCAGGTGCCCAGTAACACCAAACCTTGTTTTTCAAACCTTTTTACACATTCAATCAACCTAAAAACTTGTTTTGGGACACATTGAGTACAATGTGTAATTTAAGTGGGGGGGGGGGGGGGATGCTAAAACCTTGAATCTTGCAAGTCCTAATAACATGCCTTACACAAAACTCTATTGGAACCGCTAATCACCCCAATTTTTTTTCAAAAATTTTCAATTTTTTTACTTGTCATGGTTTAATTTAGGAATAACAAGTTCTAAAAATGTTATATTTTTACAAATTTACAACCGATAGTGTCGTGATAAAAAGGAACCAAATAAGAAAATTATGAAAAGACATGACAAGTCTAATTAAAATTTGATTATATATACTTGATCACATTATAAACCCATTCCCACAACAAGTGAGTTTTGAGCCTTTATTGAGCATACAAGCATATATCTTTTAACTAAATGCTCATTTTTCGTTTCTTGTGTGAATAGCCGCTTGGTTCTTACGACTTTAGAACTTGTCACGACAATACATTCCCGGTCCTTACCAACTTAAACCCAAGTAAGTAAATGATGGAAGCATTAGGACTAACCCATTTTCCTTTCAACACCATTATTTTTCATTTTTTTTATCACCTACCCAAAATCCCCTTAGTTAACCCCTTTGAGCCTACACCTTTTCATTTCAAAACCCACAAAACAAACACCCTTTACCTACCAAAACCTTTTTCTTTTCAACCCCTTTATTTTAGTAAAAAGCTCGGTTATCTTGTGACGTTCCCTATGAAAAAAATGAAAGTCTAGCAATAAACAAACAAGTTCCTCAAAGAAACTTTGTTTGAATATACTTAGTTTGAATAAAAGTCACAAAAAATAAAAAGTTTTGCGACGACCGACGCTTTTAGCCCTTTTACTAACCACTAACCAAAACCACCTACCCTTAGCTCAAGCCTAACCCTTTCCCAAAGTCCTCTTGATATTTACAAAGGTTTATAGTTAAAAAAGAGGAGGTTTGATTGCTTGGCAAGCATATGGTAGAAGTAAGTTCCATGCCGGTCTCTAGTGTTTCACAAAAATACATCTTCGGCCGAGTGTCGAGTGATATCCTGTGAGGTATGTGAACTTGTATATAAATAGAATTTTAAAGAGGCATGTTATGCCCAAATAAGTAAATTTTCTTATGAAACGTTCTAAATAAATCATAACGAATAGGATTGTAATTAGAATAAAAATAAAACCCAATAAAGATCTTGGATTCCCGACACTCAAAGACAAGCCCAAAACTTCTCTTCTACCTATTTCATTTGGGTATGTACGCCACATGTTAAAGAGTTTTGCTTGAGGAAAAGAAAAGATTCAAGTGTGGGGGTATTGGATGTGTGCAAAATGTAACATATAAATTACATCAAATGAGGAATAAAACTAACCCTTTTTAGTACTAATGTTTGAAAACGTGTGTTTTTGTCTTCCTTTTGAATTTACAGGACCAAATGAGCTTAAACGAGCAAAAGGAACAAATATACAGCAAAAACCAACATAAATACAAAGAAAAGGAATAAACATGACATGCCCGACCCCTCGGCAGCATCCCCAAAGCAAAAATAAAGAAACAAAAGACTGACCACGGGGTCGTACCCACTGGACACGGGGGCGTGGTTAGGTGTCTGCAGAAAAGACAAAGCTGTGGAAGCTTCTATGCCCACCATGGGGGCGTGCCCAGCTCAGCAAGGGGCGTGCTCAACGCTAAGATACACAGAATCTTGCAAAATCTTGATAGTACAGATACGCTTCTGCCCACGGGGTCGTGCCCGCTGAACACATGCCGTGTGGAGCCCTCTGCTGACACATGCATTTAATGAAGGAAGAGAAAAGGCTGGCCACGGGGGCATGCCCGCTGGACACGGGGCCGTGGCCAGGGTTCTGTTCAGGCTATAAATAGGGGTGCTTGGTTTACTTCAATGGCATCTCTTGGTAAACCACTACTCTCCCACTTTGCCACCATTCCACCACCACTACACCACCAACACCCACCACCATCATCCATCATCCATCATCCATCTTTAGAGTGTGTAGTAGTCTCGGGATCCAAGATTGATAGTAAGAGTTCTTGCCAATCAAAGGCCATGTTTGGCTAAGCCTCTTACATCACTTGGTGAAGACAAGTCTTTTATGTATTACTTTTGATTTTTAATCTTTCGGCACTTTTTATTTGGTTTTGTATTAATGACTTTAATAACTAGTTTCTTATGTTGAAGGTGAATTTTCTTTATCATTTGTCCGTGGTGTCTTGGCATTACTTTACTGTCCATATAAAGTAAAAGATTTACACCATTCATGTCTCTACGGTCTATATAAGATATGTTGGCTACCTGCTCGGGGGTTAAGGGAATGGTTTAGTAAGGTTCTTGCCTTGTTCAGTGTATAAATCCTGTGACCTCGGGGGTGCGAATAGCTTGATCCCCTCATATGTATACTATTATTAATACATTAAACCAGCTACTTGGGATTGTATCCCTGCTGACTCAAACCACTTAGCCGAGGGTAAGATCACCTTCAAAAGAGGGGCCTACCACTTTTCGCATTGATAACTTAATTAACCATCTTTCAATATTCTGACCCTTTTGGATTGTATCCTTGCTGATTCAAACCACTGGGTTAAGGGTAACGTCACCTTCAAAAGAGGGGCCTACTACTATAAATAAGATAATTTCTTAAAAAGTCCGAAAGTGCGAAAATCATCAAAGGATACTTAAAAGGCGAGTCGGATCCAAGTGATTCATCTTGTCTATTTGTTTTTATTTTATTTTTATTTCTGCATTTTTAGTTTTTATTTTTCATGTTTAAAACCTTTTCCCAAAAAATTTGGATTGATTAGACGTTGAGGATAAACCGGTACTAAAAGCTCTTGTGTCCTTGGACGACCTCGGTATCTTACAAATGCTATACTACGCTCACGATGGGTGCACTTGCCCAAGTGTATGTTTAGTGTTAGTAGAATATCGTGTTTTATAAATTTAAAACTTGACTAATGCGTAAAATGGGCTTAAATTATTAATAAAAACATATCACGCTTCGCACACACCAGCTTCTGCAGCAACCAGAGATTCCTAAGTGGAAATGGGAGCATCTTACGATGGAAATTATCACCAAATTACCCCGTACGTTGCATGGACATGATACGATATGAGTAATTGTGGATCGATTGACAAAGTCTACTCATTTCATGGCTCTTAAGGAAACAGACAATACTGAGAAGATATCGCAGTTGTACCTCAACGAGATTGTAGCCTGTCATGGAGTACCAGTGTCAATTATCTCGGATAAAGATGGACGGTTTGACTCCCAGTTTTGGTGATCTCTTCAGGAATCACTGGGTTCTCGTTTGGATATGAGTACTGCGTATCATCCTCAAATGGGTGGTCAGAGTGAGAGAACCATTCAGATGTTAGAGGATATGTTGAGAGTGTGTGCGATCGATTTCGGTGGAAGTTGGGATACTCATTTGCCGTTGGCTGAGTTTTCTTACAACAATAGTTACCACGCTAGTATCAAGGCCGCTCCGTTTGAAGCCTTGTATGGAAAGAAATGTCTATCACCTCTTTGTTGGCTGAAGTCAGCGAGAAGCAATTGACCAGACCTGATCTTATCCAGGAAACCACTGACAAGGTTGTCCAGATTAAGGGGAGTTTGAAAGCTGACGCGGATCGACAGAAGAGTTTTGCGGAAAACCGTAGGAAACCTTTGCAGTTTCAGGTTGGTGATCGTGTTATGTTGAAGGTGTCGCCTTGGAAAGGTGTTGTGAGAATTGGAAAAGGGGGAAAGCTGAGCCCTCGTTATATAGGTCCTTTTGAAATCACATCTCGAGTTGGATCAGTCGCGTATAGGCTCAAGCTGCCATAGGAGTTGAGTGGAGTTCATGACGTGTTTCATGTTTCCAACTTGAAAAAGTGTCTGTCGGATGAGACACTGATTATACCCCCTGGTGAGGTTCGTGTGGAAGATAAATTGAGATTTATTGAACAACCGGTAGAAGTTCTGGATTGGAAAATTCAGAAGCTTAGGAGGAGTAGGATTAAGTTGCTCAAGGTTCGCTGGAATTCTAAACGTCGAACCGATTTCACCTAGGAACGACAGGACCAGATGCAACATAAATATCCTCACCTCTTCCCACCTAGTTCGAAAACGAAACCTGTAGAGTAAAATTTCGGGGACGAAATTTCCTAAACAGGGGGAGACTGTGACACCCGGCTATTTAGGCTACACCGTACAAATGTAACACGTGTCGTGAATGAATAAAAGGCTGTATTTGACTGATATTAATGTTTATCTGTGGTGTTTGGTGTGTTAGTAAATTCAAACTTTGATAAAAGTTATGTTGGCAATAATAAGATAAACGCTTATCATGCAACGAACAAAATGCGAAACGAACATCGGTGACTGCCCGATTAATGTTAAAATCTTAAAAATAATACGTTATGATTAAAATGGTATTTTTAATCGTGTTCGGAAAGAAAAATAAATTAAAATGCTAAGAAACTCTATTTTTCGAGTTTAAGCACGTACCGCGCGATACTGCGGGTATCTGACAAAATACTGTCAACGCAGCCAGTCAAGGCAAGTGATAATTATTTCAGAAATATATTGTTGAGTTTATTTTTATAGAGTGATAAAAATAATTTAAAACGCTATAAAATAGTATTAAAACGCTAGATAAAATACCCGATATCCAGTAAAATACCAGTATTTAGTCTATATATATGTAATATATGTATGTATATTTGAAAGTGTGTGAGAGTGGACAAGAGGTGGCAGCCATAGAGATGCATTCTCTTTCCTCTCTCTTCCACTTGTTGGATGAAGAATACATGTAATCATTTGCAATCTTCTACAACAATATCCAAGAACTCAATCTCAAACAAATCACACTTTCCCTCTCTCTCTAAACATCTCTGCCGAACACCCCTAATATCATACATTTTCAAAAATTCCATCTTTGTTCTTGAAGATCCAAGCTCATTCCAAGGTGTTTTCAAGTCCATTTGAAGGTTTAAAGGAGATTCCAAGGATTTTCAAGCAAGAACCAAGCATCATATCATCTTTTTATTCAAAAACCCACTTGAATCTTGAAGGTATAAAACTATTATTTTTTTTAAATGTTCTTGATTCTTGGTGATGAAGATGATAGTGAAAAGTTTATCTTGTTCTTGGATTTAAACACAAACTTGAAAACTAAAACAAATGGGTTTTTAAGGAAAAATAAATGGATGAACTTGTATGTATATGTGTGGCCGTATGTATGTATATATATGTATGGAGTTCGAGTTTTGACTTTTTGAATGTTCTTGATTGATAAGAATAAAAAAGGTGAATGCATGCATGTTTAAAAATTTGTCATATGGAAGCTTTTTGATTTGAAATGAGTTCATGAAAAGTGAAATTTTGGAACCATATACACATGAATATATGTGGCCGTGTATATATGTATATGTATGCATGCATGTAAAATTTTGTTGTTAGTTCATAAATATGTAGGAACATGATTCTTGCATTTATGATAAATGATTAGAAATGATCATATGTAGATTATGATGTTCTTGAATACTTGAACATGATTTAAATATATTTGGATATATTTTAGTTCATATAATGATGTTATATGGATGCATTAGATGCTTGTACTTAAGCATGCATGATGAATTGTGGTCATGAAATGATGAATAAGATATGATTTGATACAGATGATTTTTAATCAGATTCTAAACACTAAAAATAACAATATTTGAAGTGTTATAATAGCATGAAACTTTGTCATAAAGTTTACTAGCTTTATGTGTTGTACTTGGTGCTTAAAAAGTTGTAAAATGTGTGAAATCGCATGATTTATGTGACTTACATAAAAACTGCACTAATCTGATTACAACCATCATTTTAATCAGTAAATAACATGGATTATGTTAAACTATCAAGTCGTTACAAAACTGCTTTAGATCAGTAAGTAAACTGTTATTTTTAGTATAAACATAAGTATTTTAACTTATATTAAGCTTACTTGGTGTTTGGTTAGTCATACGTGACTTCCGACGCCCGAAAACGTTACCGAATCACTAAAATATGCGTTTTACAATGTACACTAGCATGGGTTATTTATGGGAGAACCTTATGTATTAAAATTTGTTATGTGATTTAGATATGTGTATATGATAATATGTTAAGTGTTGACATGATAGCGGGAATTTAGACTATGCATGTACACTTGTGCGCTTAAAGCGGTAGAATCGGTAAAATCACGTTAAATGTGTAACTTGTTTGTCAAGCATGAAAATTGATACATAGGTTAACTTGATAAGTTATTTCAAGTATACGTGCTAAAATGATAAAATGAATAAGTTAACGATATTTCGCGTGTTATGATATTTAGTATATGTGCACGTTTATGTATATATATATTACGATGCGCAAATCGTAGATATATTACGTATAAATGGGAGTGTTAACGGATTTACATGATAAGGGTCACCAATAAAATCGTTCAAGTCACAAAATCTTAAAATATATATATATATATATATATTAATGTGCCAACATAATCAACAATAATGACTTTTGAGAAAATCTCAAAGTTATGTGAAAATTCTAAGATTCGGAGAAACTTAGGAATTTTGTGATATATATTAATTGATAAATCGTTCCTCTTTTTACTGTTTTGTATATGTTTTGGGGGAAGAACACGCCTTAAAAGGTTTAAAGATGTTTTTGAATAAAACATACCTTTGATATATATAAAATGTATATTTTCATGGAAAATATACAAATTTGTTATATATATATATATATATATATATGTTTCGGGTAAAAACGGTTTTTGTGAATAAACATGTTTCGGGGAGAAACGGGGATTATTATGGGATTATTATGTTTCGGGGAAAATTGCTTAAATCTAAAGTTGGGACGAATTCGCTTGATCTCAAGAGAATAAGTTGTTGGTGCATATGCCTGTCGACTTCGTCTTGTATCGAGTCTTGTATTAGATTAGATAGATTAGGGAACGATTTACGAGAAAAACGAGAAACATATAGGTTTGAGCCATTTCGCACAAAATGGAAAAGGCCATTTCGCACGAAATGGACATTGTCCATTTCGCACGAAATGGACATTGTCCATTTCGCACGAAATGGAGATGCCATTTCGTGTGAGTCATTCCGTGCGAAATGGTGAGGTCTATAAATAGGTGCCTTGTTCAATTCATTTGTAACGTTTCGATTCCGGTAGCGAAGCTCTGCCGAAGTGTCTCCAGCATTGTAAAACGATCTGATGTCAATACAAGAGACAATTAAAGTGATTCTGTGTGTATATCAGCTGAAATAACTCCGATACGTCTGTTTCCGCCTTTCGTATTGGACGAGATCTCTTCTGAACGACTGTTTGGTCATGCAAACGATCCTACATAAGTATCGAGTTATAGGCTTATATTTCGGTGGGGACTTCGGGGAATTCCTACAACATGATATATTAAATTTATCAGTATTAGTAGGATATATATATTGTTCATGAGGCATAGATGGCCCCGATATAGGCCATGCGCAAGTAATGTCGTTTAATCATTTATGTATTGCACCCGAGGAATTGTTGGTAGATCTATCTGTTGACAACCCCGTCGTGACTGGTCGCTCCGTGTCAAGTCAAACGACGAATTGATATTCTGTTATAGTCTAGCTTTGATTATGTGGCACCTGAGGAAAATCTGCAGCAATCTTGATTTACCACTTCACTTCTCTGTGCTTACTTGTCAAATTTCGGGACGAAATTTCTTTCAAGTTGGGGATGATGTGACAACCCAAACTTTCAAGGCCAGTGTCCCTTAGTCACGTGATCCTGTTTCTTATTATTTCTCTTTCACGACCCTTACGATGATGAAGATTATTAAACCCTCGTGTATGAAGTATGCTTGCCAAATGTAAAACGTGATTGAGTATGGTTACATGTGTTTGATTGATTAACTATACAAGGAACTGATAAATGCTTTTATGTGTCGTTCAATTGATTTAGAGAACCAACTTGATTGGGCCGCAAACTCTTTTAACACTTCCGCATACAATTGGGCTTGAGGCCCAACCCGAACTTGCATACTTATTGTTATGACAACCATACATAGTTAACCCAAGCCCAAGTTTAGACATAGAAATTGGGCCGGTGATACATATGGGCCGCGAACTTGATTAACCCACATACACACACTTTCCCTTGGGCCGGAGGCCACACTTTTCTCCCGTCTCCTCTCCCTCGGCCCACATCCCTTGAAGCCCATATGCACCCTTATGTATTACGTGATATATGTGGTGTTGCCCTCATAACTTTCTAGTCGCATATGAGATTACAAACCCTAGTCCCTTCTACTTTTTATTCTTGGTGATCGACGACCAGCCACCCACCCGAAGCACTCCTTCTTTTCAGTTTAGGCAATTGATATCTCGGTTAGTACATTAAATTTTAATTGTTAATCTGTTTGTTGTTCTTACGAGATGGCATGAATTAGGTGATGTTGTGTTCTTGATGTTTAAGATGACCTAGATGTAGGATTGATTAGGACTTTCTTTTTAGCAACAATTAAATGGTAATCTGATGAACATGAAGTGGTAACCCGTAAAACAGTAGGTAACCCACTTGTAGAATTACTTCTTGATTCTTGAAGTTGTGCATGAGATATTTATATGTACCTTGTGTGTTATGACTACATGGAATAAATGATATGTGTTGATGTGCATGAGCTGGTATTTCGTAACATAAGTGGGGGTCTGATTAATAGTTTTATGTATCGCTATGTGGGTTGATGACTAGATCGATAATTGGTAGCCATGATATAGGAACATGGGTTGGATTAATATGATATGTTATATAATGAGAATCAACTCACAAGTTAAGGTTATGTGATTATAATGGTTATATGTTAATATTAAGGATTTGGTCAGGATTATCTTGGAATTAAAGTTCATGGGAATTGGTTTGATAATTATTTGATGGGGAAACATGTTATTAATCTCATGGTTTACGGTTGGTATAAATCATGGCAAGATAAATGGAACCCTTGCAACAAGCATGGTAATATCGAACTGACTTATGATGACCTTCATGGTAGTAAATTTAAATAGGCATAATTTAGTGGATGGATGTTATTAAATTGGGCCAAAAGAAATTAGTTACCTTACAGGGCCGCACACCTTGGGATGATATCTGTTGGGCCGATATCAGGTGGGCCGTGTATTAGATAGGGGGTGGACTAGGTGCTTTAGCTGGGCTTTACACGGGATTAAACTTGGATCATTCATGACCCAAATATTCACTTGGTAATGATACGAGGTATAATGATACGAATATTTGTGTTGCTTGATTTCGGGTTACAATTTGCATATACACTTAAATAGGAACTAGACCGCTTGGCATGTGCTATGGTGTGTTATGAACTTGTGTTGTGATTGAAAGTGGGACTCGAACACTTACTATGACTGGTGTAATGAGATATGTTTTGCTTATTTGCAACTTGTGTGATGAATGCAAAGAACCCATGCGTTATGTTTGCACGAAACTAACTAATTTGGTAACCACAATACGGGTTAATTGACCAACTGGGAACACACACTTTAATCTTACCGAGCAAACCAAAGGTGAGTTCATCTCTCCTGAGCATGCGTCCCGGTGGTTGGGACAGTCTTTGGGTATCCCTGAGAGGGATTGGTTTTGGGTAAATCATGGGTATTCCTGAGAGGAATATGTCTTTTGGGTAAATCTGGAATGTTGGATAATATACTCATCCTATCACCTTTAAAGTCCCTCCGTGTTGTTTGGTTACCTGAGAGGTAACAAGGTATTAGTTAGTAGCACTACTTAGGTTTGGCAACCTCACCCCGTACCTGGGAGGACGGGTGTTGAACTAATGACCTAGTCATGACCAATGCTTTAATAGGAGCATTGGAGAAAGGGCAATGTAAATCAGGAGCCGTCTTGTATTCGGGATATTATCAACATTAAATTCAATGGATTAACTAAACACTTGGTAACCAACGTTTTTCGTAAAACTATGAACTCACCAGCGTTGTCTGATACACTTGTTGCATGCTCGCAGGTCGTTAGATATCTTGGATTTGGGAACTTGCTGTCTGGAGTAGCTGGAGTGGTCATGGGTCGACTGGAGGGATTCATGTGATTGAACTATTGATATTATACATTGGTTTTGAAACGGTTTAACTTTGGTTTACTATTTGCTTCCGCTGAACATGTTGGTTTTCATTTAAACTCGTTAATGGTTTTACATTAATAATTGAGGATTTTATTTTGAAACTTGTATGGGTTCAATGTAATTAGTGGCTCATTTTTGGTACGTCACATGTCTAGCAGGGACATTCCCTAGGTGGTATTTTGGGGGTGTGACAGATTATATCTTCATTGTTAATATATAGTTCGTAATGTCTTGCTAACTTACTAGTCCAAACAACTTGGGAAGATGTTTATGGTCGGAGGTTCTTAAAGAAACGCTTGCGACGGCTGACCCTTGAATTTTTATAAAGGAAATAAATTAATTTTCTTAAAATTATATGGATGTTTTGATAATAAACACATAATTAGAAAGTTTTTCCTTGGATCAAATTATTTAAATTTGGATATCTGAACTTACCCTCCTTTGTGTTGACACGTGATTTTTAACGTGTTCTTTAGGTACTTGAGTTCGACTTCGGGAATGATGCGTATCTTGTGGTTGTTGATTCTTGTTTGGTTTGATAATGTTTTGGACAAACTTTTAAAACAAATTTGGGACCAATGTAATAAGATCCATAAGGATAGAATCAACTTAACTATGGTGTGGCTGTGACGTACTTCAAGAATTTATGTTTTAAAAACTATGTTTTAATTAAGTTAAATGTCCAACATTACGATGCATCATTCAGCAAGATATTAATGGGCACCAACTTCCATCACCACTACGTTTTATATTCTGTTGCGACTTTTTTTGGGGTGTGACACCTAATGCCTTTATCATCTATGTGCATACGCTAAATCACAGTCTCAGCATGTATCCAACCACACAAGTTCTAACACAAAGCAACATATGGCCTACTCTTAGCAAATGAACATTTATTGCAAATTCAACTATCACTTCTAGTAGGCTCAAATGTCTCACAGAACGAAAAGGAATTTGGGTTACCGACATATAGCATGTGTAATTCCTAAAGCATGTTACCTCTAGTTAGGCATCTCATCTCAACTATTTTCTAAAACCTGCCAGAAATACTCTCATGAAACTTAAAGGGACAACCATGACTCGGGATCTCAATTAGCTTAATGTCAGCAAGAAACCTTTCTGTAATTGAAAATTTTGGTTTTCATGTAGTTTAAGCATACTCGAGACAAATTTTTTTTAAATTTGTTCAAAATTTTCAATTTTTCCACTTTTTCAACCGCTTTCACCCTTCAAGCGTTTTCAATCGCTAATCCCTCCCGGGTTACCACATCCCCACACTTGGGATACATTGTCCCCAATGTATGGTGCTTTTTATAACCTAACCCGGGTACCACCAATATCAACCCATGAGCAAACTAACCCAGCCAACCAAACAACACAATAAACCACACATTCCCAACACAGTTAAGATACACCACCAGCAAAAATAAAAAAAATTGTCCAAACAAAGAAAAGTACAAAGGATCAAGCACATGCACATGATCAACAGGATCAGTGAGTGCTTAGTGGTATGACGGGCCTGGTGGGTGACTGTAATACCCTCCAAGATGCTCGCAGAATGCACTCATATCAACAATATCCTCCAGCCCACCTACTGCTGGCTCTCCCTACTATGATGACTGTTGCGACGGGTATTCATACGGCGGCGATTGGTACGGGTAAGAACTTTGATAGTGGGGTGCCGTATACTATGACGACACCCACATGGAATCATGTACCTGCGGCGTCAGATGCCTCACCATGCATGGCTGATATGGAGGCTCGAGGCTATAATCCACGTACGGTGGATTTCCACATAAGGCACACCCATGTAATCGTCCTGATGCCTCCTTAGCTGATTTTCATCGTATGCTCACATGTTTAAATCCATTTCTTAACTCATATGGAGAATCCGATCCAGTCGGGTGTTGTGTTCCAACAACTCCCGATGTTGCGACTCCCTTTCTGCATCCTGCCTTGAACCCTGATCATATATAGACTTCTTAAAATTGTCACACATCGCATATTCTGGTGGACGACTACTCTCCACCCTCGCTTGCATCTCATCATCAAATATCCCCCAAGAATACCCCGAATGTATTGGCTCCTCAGCTTGCCTACTCGACCCTTCACCAGTGATCTTCCCCGCTTCTATCTTCCTCCCCAGTAACTCCTCATCACTTGTATCCAAGTCATCCATCTCTCCATGTTGTGGTGCTTCTTTCATCCATTGAAGCACTTTCACTTTTGCACCATCCCCGTACTTGACCTTGTGCCATTTCTTGGTTTTCACATACGAGATTCACTCACTTTTACATATCTCCGCGATTGAGAATACAATATGCGTCTTGTTATAGGCGTTTTCAGCTGGCAATAACGCCTCTTGCTTTGTGACACCTGTGTCACTGCGACCATCAAACAAATACCAAACCAATGAAATATTGTATTTCATACTTTGGACTTGTATAAATATGTGTATCTTTTGCACATATCAACTCTTGTTCGATTTCAAGCTCTAAATCGCTTTCTGGAAGGTTATACGCGCACTAATGCGTAAATGTAACCAGGTTAATGCAACAAACACTCCAGAATAGTGACATAGGCTTAACATACCCTAAATAACCTCTACATAACTTAGAAATAAGTTTTGGAAGGTTTGGTATGGCAAAAACAAGTTAATTCGCTTACAGGGACTAAACTTGACAAACCGTGAAAGTATGCCAATTTGAACTGTAACAGACATTCCGGAACATGACCATAAGTTAAACATACCATAAATATCCTTTACATAGCTTAGAAATAGGCTTTGAGGTGTTCGGTATGCTAAAATAAACTTTTGGGTCATCCAGGGACTAAAAGCGTCAAAAAGTGCACAAGTTTGCATTTTCGCGCATAACTTACGTTCTGAATACATCCGGACATCGAAAAATTTATCTAAGCACTAAAACATTTTATTTTAGTGTTTGGCAAAAGAAAAATCCATTCGTCGCGTCATTTGGATCGTTTTTCGCGCTTATGCGCATTCCGTCGTAATTAAGCGAACATCGCGATCGTACGGCCAAACGAACCAACACCCGACATATTTTTGAGCATGTTTCATGTCCACAATGATTAGGAATCATTTTAGGGCCTTAAAGTTGGCTTTACGGGCCTTAGAAGTGTCGGGAATGGCCTTTAACACGTGTAGGGACCAAAACTGTCATTTCTGAAACTTATTTCTGATCAGACAAGGCCATGCGGCCCGCGTAAGGTTTGTGTGCATCCTTACGCGGCCCGCGTCAGGGTCCCGGAACAGATAAGATCGATTAGTCAGCTGATCACAGCTGTTTAATTCACAACCACAAGCCCACACTTGACCTTTCAGCTCATAAAGGGTCATTTTTAGTCACCACAACATTCCAACAAATGTACGAACGAGATTCGATCACATTTTCCAAGAAACGATCCTAACGGTTCGTGAAATCCTATAAATACCCCACCCCCATTTGCTTCTAAACCCACTAGAATCTGATTTGAGGAGCTCTAAGTTGAAACCTTTGTTTCATACCTGAGCTACTTGAATCACGATTAGCATTCGGGGAACCTTCGTAAGTATTCTTTCGTTCTTTTATTGCTTTTCGAGTCCGAAAGTCAAACTTTGTTTGACTTTCTGCATTGACCAGTTTATGGTCAATGCGAAGTTCGTTTGAACTTCGCAACATGATTGTAATCACGATGGTTATAGTCCTTTGTGACTATGCCTACTGATTACCACGTTGTCTAGGGTCGTAAGGGTAAGCGATCTGATAAATCGCTTATACCTTCGAACCCGACCCATTTGGTCGATCATTAGGATCCGACCAAACACATTAGGTGACCATAGTATATAGGGAATAACCCTCCGAGGTTATACCTTATGGTCGCTTCGTTTAAGTAGTTGTATGATAGGTAGTTTATATGCCTTAGGTAAATTACCAAAATACCCCTTTGATGCCAAAATTTGTTTTAAACATATGTAACATAACTTTTGACATCTAAACTGATTTAACAACCATATTAGACATGTTAAGGCATATTTTACTTGTCATAGGACTAGTTAGGCATTCCGAACGCGTTTTACGCGAACGACGCGTTAAAGTAGCATAAGCTACCTAAACGGGTCGTAATGGGTCACAAACACTTAGGTTAAGTTTTGTTTTAGTATGTGGGCTTTGTCAAACCATATTACACGAGTCTCCATACTCTTTTGGTTTATGAACCCTCATTCTATCCGATCCTCCGATATTAGGTCCGGTTTATTAACATAGTTACCTATATTAGGTGCCGTTTGATTCCGTTATCTCTAGCATTGCTTGGTGGTTATCTTAGGACTTCTGAGCAATCTCAAGTGAGTACATAGACCCCTCTTTTACTGTTTTCCAAACATTTTGGGGTGAAATACATGTGCCTACTTGTTACTTTCATGCTTTCACATCATATACCTGCTATGTTCATTAGTACATTTATAGTACATGATTTCATTACATTTTATGCTATGTATGCCCATTGTGTGTGTACTTAGTACATTGCCTTACATTACATGCTATGTATGCCCATTATGTGCGTACTTAGTACATTGTCTTACATTACATGCTATGTATGCCCATTGTGTGCGTACTTAGTACATTGCCTTACATTGCTTGCTATGTATGCCCATTGTGTGCGTACTTAATACATTGTTTCACATTACATGCTATGTATGCCCATTGTGTGCGTACTTAGTATATTGTTATACAATACACTATATGCTATGTATGTCCTTTGTTGCATACTTAGAACATTGTTATTCATCATATGCTTACATTTTGGATACACATTACACGATTCACATTAGACATGAACATTTTACTTTGGTAGTTTGGTTTGAGTAAGTGAATTAAGTAACGAGGCGCGTGTAATATGATACAAGCATGGTGGATACGCCGCTGGTACTTCCTATATATAAGTGTTTGTATGGTATTACATATCGTAGCGTTATTTGAATCATTTCAGTTTGAGACATATAACATTTTATACAAATAACATACTTTTCACAAGACATTGTTTTACAAACAACTTATCTTATACAAACTCATTTTACATGGTTATTCATTTAACCATACATTATTCTCTTATTTATACATATCATCTGATCTTATCGTTTTTCAACTGATTTACAAGACAAAGCAAATTACAAGGTTCATGACTAAACATTTTCTCAAACATAAGTCATGAATTCTATTTTCACAAAACCTATATATCTCACAGGCATTTTTATGCTGACGTACCTATTTTCACATGTGTTTTCAGGAGATGAAGCATAGGACTTATCAAGACATACTTAGGTGGACCTGTGCCTTAGTGACTTAAAACGAGACAAGAACTAGTTAATTTATGTTATGTACTCTTTGTTTCTTGTTTAAAACAATGTAAACTCTCGTGTTTGATTAATAAAACAAAACTTCAATTGCCATGGATTTGAAACAATTAATTCTGTTACAACACTCCCCGACGTTTCCGCCACGTTTGGTTGTTCCACGTGGTCGGGGTGTGACAGAAAAGATGGTATCAGAGCCAATGGTTATAGGGAATTAGGTTATTAGTAATGCTTTGACCTAGTCTATAACCTTCTTAGGACCCTAACGCGAGTTTACTTGCGTTTAGTCATAAAACAATACCGTCACCTATCCTTAGGCGATGACCACAACAAGAACATAAATTTCAAAACCGCTTTGAAAACTAATCATCTGTTCTAGGATGATTGATTACTAGGTTTTGAACCCTCTATTGTAAGGTTTTGAACCCTCTATTGTAAGGTTTTGAACCCCTTTGAGTTTTCAAAATCTCGTCAAGGTTTTGGGTTTTAAAAAATGTGAACACGTGCAAACTGGAAGGGTGAATGCCTGTATTCTGGGTTTTCTGTCTAGGCAAGCACTTCGTATATATCTCATCAGACGCGAGACCAGTTGTGCTTACCTGGGAATTCTTGGGATGAGTGTTCACTTATAGGCGAGCATGTCTTCGCGATACATTATTTTTGACCTATTTACTTTGATTAATCACCGGGGTCGTTTGTTGCTTTGTAGTAACAAACAAATGACCTCTATCCTTGCTTTCATCAGATTTGTTCATCTCATTCTTTTCGTTTAATTCTCTCACTCGTTTCATTTCATGTTTCCCCTTTTAGAATGCCTCCACGACGCGAAAATCCGGTATCTATTGAAGATCTGGCAGCTGTCATTACACAGCAAATAACTGCTGTAATCCCGAACATCGTTGCCCAATGTCACCAAGCTCTCAACAACAATAATGCCCTCTGCAACTTCAAGACGTTCAACTCGGCTAAGCCATCAAAGTTTTCTGGGTCTCAAGGAGCGACTGCACTTCTGCAATGGTTCGAGAGTCTAGAGAGCACCTTCAGGCATGTTCAATGTCCAAACGAGCGAAAGGTAGATTTCGCATCTAGTGTCTTCGAGAAACGAGCTTTGACGTGGTGGAACGGTGTGGTGAGAGATAGGGGTGCCGAAGTGGCACTGGCTCAAACGTGGGAAGAACTTCGAGCACTGATGATGAAGGATTTCTGCCCTCGTCACGAGATCAAGGCCTTGGAAAGGGAATTCGACGATCTTAAGTAAGACAGCGGTGAACATCGAGCCTACACTGATCGATATGAGGAGCTGAGCCTGTTGTGTCCTACCATGGTTCGCCTCTGGATAAGGCGATCGAAAAATACATTGATGGTCTCCCTGACTCAGTTCAGGACATTGTTACTGGTAGTAACCCCACTATGGTTAGGCAGGCCATTGAGCTAGCTGCAACCTTGACTGAATCTCAGATCAGGAAACGTAAGCTTTTCCGAAAGGGTGACAAGAAACCGGTTGAGGAATCGAAACAAATCGAGGAATCAATTACCATGGATGAACAGACTGGATCCCCTAAGAAGTCAAAGAAGCGAAAGGCTTCTCAGAACTTCGCCATGGTTACTCACAATGATCAAGCCGTCCCCAATCAACCTGCTCAACCCCCTACTAGGAAGCCATACAATGGAACTTCACCCTTGTGCAACCAATGTAACCTTCATCATCATGCTAATGTGAAGTGCCGTGAATGCCAAATTTGTGGATGTAAAGGTCATACAGCAAAGGTTTGCGTAGCAGCAGTTGCACCAAATCAAGCTGACAACAATCCTGCTCAAGCTCGCTTTCCACCAGGTTCTTGCTACAATTGTGGCGAGATGGGTCATTTCCGAAGAAATTTCCCAAAGCTTGCTAATGCTAATCCAGCACAGGGATGAGCATCTGACCGACTAGAAGACAACACCCTTTAGAAATAATTACGTCTTACGTATTACTTTCTTTTGTTGTCAAGGTCCATGAAACAGTTGTTATCATTGTTTATAAATAAATCTTTTATTTACATTGCAATGTATTTATGAGGTTATATGTATAAAGAACATATCCCTTACAATACCGACAATCAAGGAATCGTATTCCTTGAAAAGAAAACTACCACCCAAGATTTTTCTATTTTATGATCTCTTGCGTTGTCCACAAAATTCCTAAGTACCCGTTTCTCCCAAGGAAACGAAGTACAAGGCGCAAGTTACAACACTGGACGAATACCCAAAGTACCTCTATAAATCATTAATAGGGTACCTAAGGGTATTTCCGTAAATCCTAAAAATGTTGTGTTCCTTAATTCAAATATTACGTTTCTTTGAAAACAAAATCGAATTTTTGGGAGATCTTCCTATCTTTTCAGATAGATCCCAGAGGACATCGAAGTCTATCAACTGGTTTCCATATCCATTTTCAATCGATAACAAGTTAATAACAAATTAAACAACTATGTGATTATGTGCTTATGTGTTCCCTTTTATGTTTTTGGTGTAATCCAAGTTTTTTTGTTATCCAATTCCTCGTAGAATCTTCCATATCACTCGTATAAGGGATTCATAGTAGGATATCCAAAGGTACTATATTAAATCCTCAATGGGCTTTTACGTAATAGTAAAGACCCTTGGATTATATTGTACTATTCCATAATTAGACCCTTGAGTGGTCTAGTTAAACAGATTGATCCAAAAATCTGGTTAGGAATATCAGGAGATGATATAGCTGAAAGGACTCCTTGGTGGCCTAATTAAAAGGATCATTTGTCGATCTAATTAAAAGGACCCTATGGTAGTCTAGTCACACTAATCACAGGTTTGATTTTCCTCCCCTTCACATTACAAAACAAATTGTGCGGACTGTGCAAGGAATTGCGTAATTATGGATGCATACATAATTATGAAATTCAGTGCACAGAAACCACATCAAGTTTGGTCGTGTGTCTAGAAATGACTCATTCCGTGCATTTTCATTTCTGAAGAAATTGTGGAAAATGACTCATTCTGTTCATTTTCGTTTCTGAAGAAATCGTGGAAGATGACTCGTTTCGTTCATTTTCGTTTCTGAAGAAATTATGGAAAATGACTCGTTCCGTTCATTTTCGTTTCTGAAGAAGTTGTGGAAAATGACTCGTTCCGTTCATTTTCGTTTCTGAAGAGGTTGTGGAAAATGACTCGTTCAGTTCATTTTCGTTTCTGAAGAAATTGTGGAAAATGACTCATTCCGTTCATTTTCGTTTCTGAAGAAGTTGTGGAAAATGACTCGTTCCGTTCATTTTCGTTTCTGAAGAAGTTGTGGAAAATGACTCGTTCCGTTCATTTTTGTTTCTGAAGAAGTTGTGGAAAATGACTCGTTCCGTTCATTTTTGTTTCTAAAGAGGTTGTGGAAAATGACTCGTTCCGTTCATTTTCCTTTCTGAAGAGGTTGTGGAAAATGACTCATTCCGTTCTTTTTCGTTTCTGAAGAATGCCTGTTGAAAATAACTCCGTTCATTTTTCATTTCTGAAAAATGTCCGTTAAAGAGAAATAACAGGATTATGCCGTGCTTATCTTTGATTGTTACTTAACACTAAGCCACAGATAGACTCCTGCGAATTAATTTCGGGACGAAATTTCCTAAAGTAGAGGAGACTGTGACACCTGTGTCACTGCGACCATCAAACAAATACCAAACCAATGAAATATTGTATTTCATACTTTGGACTTGTATAAATATGTGTATCTTTTGCACATATCAACTCTTGTTCGATTTCAAGCTCTAAATCGCTTTCTGGAAGGTTATACGCGCACTAATGCGTAAATATAACCAGGTTAATGCAACAAACACTCCAGAATAGTGACATAGGCTTAACATACCCTAAATAACCTCTACATAACTTAGAAATAAGTTTTGGAAGGTTTGGTATGGCAAAAACAAGTTAATTCGCTTACAGGGACTAAACTTGACAAACCGTGAAAGTATGCCAATTTGAACTGTAACAGACATTCCGGAACATGACCATAAGTTAAACATACCATAAATATCCTTTACATAGCTTAGAAATAGGCTTTGAGGTGTTCGGTATGCTAAAATAAACTTTTGGGTCATCCAGGGACTAAAAGCGTCAAAAAGTGCACAAGTTTGCATTTTCGCGCATAACTTACGTTCTGAATACATCCGGACATCGAAAAATTTATCTAAGCACTAAAACATTTTATTTTAGTGTTTGGCAAAAGAAAAATCCATTCGTCGCGTCATTTGGATCGTTTTTCGCGCTTATGCGCATTCCGTCGTAATTAAGCGAACATCGCGATCGTACGGCCAAACGAACCAACACCCGACATATTTTTGAGCATGTTTCATGTCCACAATGATTAGGAATCATTTTAGGGCCTTAAAGTTGGCTTTACGGGCCTTAGAAGTGTCGGGAATGGCCTTTAACACGTGTAGGGACCAAAACTGTCATTTCTGAAACTTATTTCTGATCAGACAAGGCCATGCGGCCCGCGTAAGGTTTGTGTGCATCCTTACGCGGCCCGCGTCAGGGTCCCGGAACAGATAAGATCGATTAGTCAGCTGATCACAGCTGTTTAATTCACAACCACAAGCCCACACTTGACCTTTCAGCTCATAAAGGGTCATTTTTAGTCACCACAACATTCCAACAAATGTACGAACGAGATTCGATCACATTTTCCAAGAAACGATCCTAACGGTTCGTGAAATCCTATAAATACCCCACCCCCATTTGCTTCTAAACCCACTAGAATCTGATTTGAGGAGCTCTAAGTTGAAACCTTTGTTTCATACCTGAGCTACTTGAATCACGATTAGCATTCGGGGACCCTTCGTAAGTATTCTTTCGTTCTTTTATTGCTTTTCGAGTCCGAAAGTCAAACTTTGTTTGACTTTATGCGTTGACCAGTTTATGGTCAATGCGAAGTTCGTTTGAACTTCGCAACGTGATTGTAATCACGATGGCTATAGTCCTTTGTGACTATGCCTACTGATTACCACGTTGTCTAGGGTCGTAAGGGTAAGCGATCTGATAAATCGCTTATACCTTCGAACCCGACCCATTTGGTCGATCATTAGGATCCGACCAAACACATTAGGTGACCATAGTATATAGGGAATAACCCTCCGAGGTTATACCTTATGGTCGCTTCGTTTAAGTAGTTGTATGATAGGTAGTTTATATGCCTTAGGTAAATTACCAAAATACCCCTTTGATGCCAAAATTCGTTTTAAACATATGTAACATAACTTTTGACATCTAAACTGATTTAACAACCATATTAGACATGTTAAGGCATATTTTACTTGTCATAGGACTAGTTAGGCGTTCCGAACGCGTTTTACGCGAACGATGCGTTAAAGTAGCATAAGCTACCTAAACGGGTCGTAATGGGTCACAAACACTTAGGTTAAGTTTCGTTTTAGTATGTGGGCTTTGTCAAACCATATTACACGAGTCTCCATACTCGTTTGGTTTACGAACCCTCATTCTATCCGATCCTCCGATATTAGGTCCGGTTTATTAACATAGTTACCTATATTAGGTGCCATTTGATTCCGTGATCTCTAGCATTGCTTGGTGGTTATCTTAGGACTTCTGAGCAATCTCAAGTGAGTACATAGACCCCTCTTTTACTATTTTCCAAATATTTTGGGGTGAAACACATGTGCCTACTTGTTACTTTCATGCTTTTACATCATATACCTGCTATGTTCATTCGTACATTTATAGTACATGATTTCATTACATTTTATGCTATGTATGCCCATTGAGTGTGTACTTAGTACATTGCCTTACATTACATGCTATGTATGCCCATTGTGTGCGTACTTAGTACATTGTCTTACACTACATGCTATGTATGCCCATTGTGTGCGTACTTAGTACATTGCCTTACATTGCATGCTATGTATGCCCATTGTGTGCGTACTTAATACATTGTTTCACATTACATGCTATGTATGCCCATTGTGTGTGTACTTAGTACATTGTTATACAATACACTATATGTTATGTATGTCCTTTGTTGCATACTTAGCACATTGTTATTCATCATATGCTTACATTTTGGATACACATTACACGATTCACATTAGACATGAACATTTTACTTTGGTAGTTTGGTTTGAGTAAGTGAATTAAGTAACGAGGCGCGTGTAATATGATACAAGCATGGTGGATATGCCGCTGGTACTTCCTATATATAAGTGTTTGCATAGTATTACATATCGTAGCGTTATTTGAATCATTTCAGTTTGAGACATATAACATTTTATACAAATAACACACCTTTCACAAGACATTGTTTTACAAACAACTTATCTTATACAAACTCAGTTTACATGGTTATTCATTTAACCTTACATTATTCTCTTATTTATACATATCATCTGATCTTATCGTTTTTCAAATGATTTACAAGACAAAGCAAATTACAAGGTTCATGACTAAACATTTTCTCAAACATAAGTCATGAATTCTATTTTCACAAAACCTATATATCTCACAGGCATTTTTATGCTGACGTACCTATTTTCACATGTGTTTTCAGGAGATGAAGCATAGGACTTATCAAGACATACTTAGGCGGACCTGTGCCTTAGTGACTTAAAACGAGACAATAACTAGTTAATTTATGTTATGTACTCTTTGTTTCTTGTTTAAAACAATGTAAACTCTCGTGTTTGATTAATAAAACAAAACTTCAATTGCCATGGATTTGAAACAATTAATTCTGTTACAACACTCCCCGACGTTTCCGCCACGTTTGGTTGTTCCACGTGGTCGGGGTGTGACATGCTTTCCCAACAACGCACTTAGCAGTCTAGGGTGGGGGATCAACTTCTTATGTTTCATGTTTCTACTCTGCCATACATGCATCATGACCAACTGCCTGAACGAGAGATGCAACTCACCAGTCATGATTGCATAAAGAACTAAAAGCTCCCAAGTCCTTATTACCACCTTGTCCCCCATTCGGGGAGCCACATTCGTAATCACAAAACTAAGAAGTACCCGTACCAGCGGCTTTAAGTTATCCCTTTTCAATGCAACCCCCTTCCAAGATAAACAGTCCCGAAAGCATAGCATTTTCCGCAGTTACATTCTTTGGTGTATTGAAATAGTCATCCTCCTTCACATACTTGTAAAAGTTGTCTAGTTTCGAATTGAACTTGGCTAGTTGCCTCAAAGTGTTGAGGGATAACGTAGCCGTCTTATCGTTCACCGTTCCTGGCAGACTAACAGTCTTGGGTGGGTTGTTTTTGTGACAACTGGCACAAAACCGGTAATTTCCATACTGTTTATTTATTAATTATTAACTGCAATTATGTGCTTAAACGTCAACATTGTGTGATTACTTGCCTTACGTATGAATTCATGCATGTTTTATACTTCAAATATTGCATTGTGCATTACAATAAGCGTTGCGTCAGAAAGACTAGTAAACTCATCGGTAGGACACGCTGTGTCAGCACTTCCACAGAAAGCAGTCAGACAAGAGATCTAGGGCCTAGGAGTAGGTCCAACATCAAAAACACATTAAAACCCAAGTGTGGATACAAGGGTTAACATATACACTTTCTGGAAACTAAAATACGCACTAAAAGACACCCGAAACTCACCTTAAATGCTGAATTCTACAGAATTCAGTAGAAAAACAGCAAAAAACAGCATTTTAACACCAAAATATTATGCAAAATTGATGTTTTAGTGTCCAGAATAACTTACAAAGTGTCGGCAATTAAAAATGTCACAAAAGGTGCTTCATACCTAGTAAAACTGAGCAATTTAGCACTTTAACGAACCGTTAACCAAACGAATAACCGGACACTACCCAAAACATCAAAATTAGATTAGAAGTATTGTTTTTATGATATTAAGCTAGTATTGGTGATAAAACACCATAAAAATCTTAAAAACACCTAAACACACTTAAAGTAACTTAAACCTTCTAGTTTACATTTAAAACCCCCAACTTCCAAATTTGTGCACTTTACCCCCCCCCCCCCCCATCCATGACCGGCCCCATGGGCCCCACTCCCCTTTTGAATATAAAATTTGATAATGTAGGCATGATATTGGACAATTAGACTTGTGGGTAAAGATGTGTTGGAGATTTGTTTTAAAAGACCATTAGTTAAAGAAAACTATAAATCATTTCATAACTTTCAAACCTTATCTTCTTCCTCTCCTCCTCTCAACCTCACAGCCACAATACAACACCCACACATCTTCATTTTTATTCATCCTACAAGCAATCTAAGCATATACAAAGGTGTATGAAGGCTAACTAAGGAGGCTACAAGTGCTAGAAGTTGAAGGACCTCTTTGTGGAGCTTTTAACCTCTCATTTTCATCATTCGTCATCTTCATCCTTCTTGTGCCACTTCCCTAGCCAATAGAGCTAGTAGTAAGCTTCCTAAACACTATTTTAGTTCATGTTTATGTTATGTAAAAGTCACACCATCTAAGAAACTAAACTTTAAAAGATGAAGATGTATAGATCTAACATAATCATGAGGAAAACAAGTGATTTTAGTGTTATTTGGTGTATGTGATGAAGTTGTTGTTATTGAATCTTGTGTGTATGTTTAGATTTATCATGTTAAGCTTGTTAGAAGCTTAGATCTAACAAGTTTAAGCATGGATCTTGAAAGATCCATGGTTAAACTTGAAGATGAACTTGTGAAACCTTTATGTGAACTTGAAAGATGATTTTTGAAGCATGATCTTATGTTCTTGAAGTAACTAAGTGTATGTAAAACTAATTTTTGAAACTAAAATCCATGAAAAGTTTGTTAAAGGTTCATCAAGAAGCTTGTTTATGAAAGTTTCAAGTATGATAAGTAAGGATCTTGAAAGATTCATGATGAAACATGGTTTTAAACATAAAGATCTTTTAAATGAGCATAAGAATGATTTTAGAACATGATTTTCAAGACTTCAAAACCTTAAAACTCATGGATGGTTTGGTTAGTAAATTAAAGTTTCATAAAAAGTTTGTTTAAAATTTACAAGAACATTTCGTGTCCAAAATCGAGTGTTCTTCGCGTCTGTCTTCGGGAAATCGAGTGTTCATCCCTCCAGCCTTAAGCTACTGATTAAACTTAGAGCCGGATAGGTCTTTGTTTCAGTCACACGTGTGAACTTGGGCCGGGTTGTGCGAAGCCAGTGTCTTCGTACGAAGGCAGCGCCTTCGTGCGAAGCCAGTATCTTCGTACGAAGGCAGCGCCGAGGGTGCCTTCGTACGAAGGCAGTGCCTTTGTACAACGCCGGGACTTCGTATAGAACAGTCCAGCTCGCACAAGTGGCTGTTTTTCTTGTGTTCGGGGCAGCGTTTTCGCCTGAATCGGATGTGTTTTCGAGTCCTTTTCATGACGGTTTTGACACCACTTCATCCCACTAACCAGTGAACGAAATATATGTCAGTTTTGGTCCATTTTCATGTGAAAATCAAGTTTAAAACTGTTTTTCTTTGGATTAAACACTTGGTGAGTGCGAGATATTTAGATCTACAACTTGGGAAGCCCAAGCTTAGCCCAATACACTCGTTTAAGTGTAAATCTGGGGTAAAATCAGAAGTTTTGATGAGAAAGATGAAGGTTTTTGTAAAAGTAGAGAAATTTTAGATGAAAAAGATGAAGTTAAAATGAAAATAGAGAAGTTTGGATGAAATCGGAGTTAAATTCGTGGAAAATCGTTGTGAAACATGTAAAAATAATGGATCTTACTTGGAAAACAGAGGGACAACAGGTTGGGAGCGATTCTTGAGAGAAAATGGCAGCAATTCAGTTGGGTATTTATAGAGAGGATGGTGCGTTTTGTTGCGTTAACTAATTCGAGTACCTTAAGTATTTTAGCGAGGTATTAAGTTGTGACAACTGTCAATTTTCAGTGTATCCGTACAATAATTAAACAGTGATTTGTAACTTAATGACTGTGCCTGATCAAGTTAATGACATGAATGATTTCCTGATTACTGACATATACTTACAAGTTCATTACATGCTGCATGATTTCTTATCATTATTGCATGCAACACAATATGTTTCAATTAGTGCACGAAACAAAGTAAGCACAATTATCAGACAAACTAGAAGTACTGACAGGAGTTCAGTACTCAGACAGACATGATGATAAGACACAGGATGAGCCCGAAACCAAGAGTTACACTAGTATAGTGTGTAGGAAAGTAAGGATCATAAAACTGCCTTCCTAGTGATAGTTTAAGTGCCGGAAAGTGCCTAAAACTCTCAAAAACTGCAAAATTATGCATATTTCAGCAAAAGTCAGCTTTTTAACAACAATATATAATGCAGAATTTTGGTTTAATGGTCCAAATACCTTCCTAAGTGCCGGAAATCAAAACTATCATAAAAGGGGGCATAAAGCACACTAAACTGTGTAATTTAGCACCTTAACGAACCGGTAACCAACCGAACAACCGGACACTACCCGAAACACCAAATTTTCACTAGAAGCATTGTTTTAACATTTTCGAGCTAGTAATGGCCACCGAATATTATAACACACCCTAAAACATTATAACACCTAAAGCACTAAACCTTATACTTAGAATCTAACTAAATTAACTAACTTACATTTGAAACCCAACCATATACCCCCCCCCCCTTTCGACGGTCACCATAAGGGGACCCACCCGTTGATTTTATTGAATTGTTTATGTGATATGTTGAGTCCTTTACAAACATAATGACCATTAGACATAAGATTGTTGGAAGAGTTCTATTAAAAACCACAAGTTCACAAGTCTCTCTCATTCATCACTTCCAAACAACTTCATCTCTCCCTTCTCTTCCTCTTGTTTACGGCACACCACCACCACCCTACTCCCACCATTTTCATTCCATTAACAAGCAATCTAAGGTGAACTTAAGGTGCAAGAAGCATAGTAAAGAAGCTTGGAAGCATTAGAACTTGAAGGACCTTCATCAAGAGCTTTTATCCACCCTTTACATCTTCTTCTTCATCATAGTTTCTTCCCTAGCCATTGTGCTAGTAGTATGCTCCTTACAACTTGAATTTACTTATCATTTTAGTGGTTAAAAGGTTATGTAATGTGTTAATCTAATGAACCTCAAAGAAACATAAGCATGAACATAAACCTAAAGCTTAATAACATAAAAATCTAAGTTGATTTAGTGTATGTATGATACTTGATTGTTGATCTCTTGTGTTTATGATGTTGATCATCATAAGAAGCTTGCTAGATTGTGATTAAACACATGATCTAGAAATTATAAGGATGAATCTTGAGAAAAATCATAATGATCATCCTTTATGTGGAACATGAACTTGAATATAAGCTTGATTTTGTGTATGATGATTATTGATGCATGACATAATTCTTGAAAATGGATGATTTCAAAATTAATCTTTTCAAGAAACCAAAGTTATTTACAAGATTTACGTGATCATGATTTTTGAAGAAGTTAAACATGTTTTTAGTGTTAAATCAAGACTAGAAAAGTGTTGTTAACAAGAAGAATACAAAAAGAAGTATTTTTATAAAATCATCATGTAAGTTGTAAAGAACTAAAAATTACAAGAATGAGTTTTATAAAATATAAACCATGTTTTTTAGGGTAACTAAACCTACTAAATAACATATGAAGTTACTAAAAATTTTTACAAAATTTCAAGTTCATGTCATAGTGTAGTTTGCATATTTTTGGCTTATGGTAAGTCTTGTTTATGTTGTTGATGATTGATGATGATTTTAAAAAGAAAATGACATGCTTTTAAAGCATGGAAACCTCCATTTTAAGGGAAAACTACGGCAAAATTTTGTAGAAATTAAACACTTAGAAAAATATTTTTAAACAAGTGTTTACAAATTGATTTTGATCATTGTTCTCATATAAAAACTTGCCATAATTTTTATTACAAAAATTACAAATGTTGGAGGTTGGTTTTTGATAAATAAAAATAACTAAGTATATATTTAGGAAAATATATATTTAGATGTCACAATTTGTGTGTTACTTGTATATTATGTGTATTAGTTATATTATTTTAAGAACTTGAAAATAATATAACTCACCAAAATACCAAAATTGTAATACAAAAATATTACCAAAATTCCAAGAAAATAAATATATAACTTACACCCGAATATTGGACAAACCAGACAAGGACTATTTATATATATATATATATATATATATATATTCCGGAATTAAATTCACATATTTCAACAAATGAGTTAAATGGTATTTTGGAAACCGAAGAAACGAAAAATATGATTTTTACAAGTATTACAAAAATATATCATTTTTGTCAAATAGAAAATATATTATTTTTGGGTGAAGAAAAATATATATTTTCTTAAACAAATTAAGAATATATTATTTTGGGTAAATTTTGAAATATAAATATTTTCTAAGTTAATCTTCAAAATATATTATTTTTGAGGTTTATATGAAAGTATAATTATTTTTGCCAAGAAAGATTTATAAATATTTTTCTATAAAAGTTTTCTTAAAATACATATATTTTAAGAATATAAATTGGTGATTTTTAGTTGATTAAAAATAATATTCCAAAAAATTTAATACAAAATTAAGTATAAAAATATTTAATAAATATAAGAAAATACGTATCCTCGTACGTACAAATACACACCGGAATACGCCACCAATACTTGGCAAAATAAACAAGTCTAAAAATACACAAATATAATTATACCCATCCTTGGGAAATATTCATGAAGGAATTACAAATGATATAAGTCAAAATATATTTTTTTAACAAATATTCCAAAGAGTTGTTAAATATAATTTAAGTTAAAATATTATTATTTTAACCAATAATTATATACCTTGGAATAATATAACGTACGTTCAAGACATAACTCAAAGTATACCATGAATTCCAAATAAGTCATAATGACTAAGATTAAGAGTCGTTACACGACCTAGCCGTCTAATAAAACATTGCACGTGTGTAGGTAGTCAAACGACCCGAGGGAAGAAGCTTTGAGTTACTTGATTGAAGAACGCAATTCTGTGAGTTCATGTCCCCCTTTTCTTTTAACTGTTTTCGGTTTTATAACTTACGGGGGTGAGATACATGTTTCAAATGTTCAAATGTTTCAATGGTATGGTTAGCTAAGGAATGAACTGTTAGATCACGTGGATGATGTAGTATCTCTCATAAGTGCCATTAATCTAGTTTAAGACTGAGGGGCATGAGTGGTAGATCTATCTGGGTGTAGCGAGCCCCACCCATGGGTCCTTGTGTGGCCGCATGTGGTGACTATGTCGTTCTCACCGGATGGACCGGAGGAAATCCGCTAGGTTTAAGCACTTCCTATGCACCACACATATTAATGTTCTTGCAAAACATTAATGATCTGTTCATGGACGCTTACATACCGGTTATCAAAGGAATTCTCTCAAATGTTTACAAGTCATTACGAGCTCACATACAAAACACATGAACTCGCTCAACTTTTGTTGATGTTTTCAAATTACATGTATTTCAAGAAATTGATATGGATCTGGCGGGCATTTCAAAGTTTTCAAGATGTGTTTACAAGAGATGATGTCATCCCATTTTGAAGGGTTTGAATTGTGTATCTTGTCCTTGATAAGATACATGAATCACAACCTTGTTTTATCTATGTCTTTTGCTAAAGTCCTTTATGGAACTTAAAACATTTGGTTGGTTGTATGTTAAACTTGAAGTCTTTGGATGGTACTAAACAATGCGGTTTGTATTATTTTGAATCGTATTAATGGATGAACATCATGGTTTTGATCATATAGTTGTTTGTTATAATTGAATGCAATGATAGTAAGCAAGTCACACATCATACACTTCCGCAAAAGTCAGGGTGTGACAGTTTGGTATCAGAGCTGCAATTGTAGTGAACTATGATTCCTTCTCGAGTCTAGACTACAATCATTAGGACTCTCTCACGAAAATATTTTACAAAATATTTTTCATTGCACAAAAACGCCAAGATCCATGGAACAAAATTTTACAAAGGAAAGACAAGAAACAAGAGCAAGGACACTAGCTAGTGATTTAGTTTGCATGGGGTAGACTTGTTAAGTTAGAAAAGCCTCACGTAGGAATGACGTGAATAGATGTTAAAGTGATACCTGTCTTTGTCTACATACACCAAGTGATAGTAGTTAACATATGTGCACATGCCATGATTATTATGTTACAAGTACCTATGTCGTCTTCTGAGATTGGATTTTCAGACGAGCATGACCCCATGGCAGTGGTGTCAGACGATGAGGTAGCACCAGAGCCCGAGGTCTTCACGTCAGATACAGAGAGTGACCCAGAGATGGTGTCCGACGATGAGGACGATTTCCAGCCCTTTGCTTTACCAGACTTTGGAGATGATGCACCTTTTGCTGATGGCATTCCCATTGATGATGTTTTTGCGTTCCCTGCTCCTATTCAGGACCATCTCATCATCGGTCACCCTGATGGTGAGCATATCGTTGCCCCCATCCTTGATGATGTTCCTCTAGTAGTCATTCCCCCAGAGGATTGGCCCTTCGACGATCTTTTTAATGATGATGTTGATTTGTTTTTGGGCGATCACCTAGTAGACGCTCAGGATGATGGGGAGGTTGATGATGTTGTTATGCTGGAAATACCTCCTCCCGCTATACATGTTATTGTCATTTCTTCAGATTCTAGCTTGCATTCTGTTGCAGACTCCTTTGAGTCTGTAACCTCATCGGCCCTGCAGGCTGCAGGACTCCAGCTTTACGCCACTGATCTAGATGATGATGATGTGATGTCGGCTGCTCCATCATCTCCTGTTCGAGCCCCCACACTCCCTCACGTCCCAGATCATAATTCCTGACCCGATACCAGTTCCATTTGGTTTACCCGATGTCACACCCCGATATTTCCACGTATTACTGGTGGGCCCGGTGGGGGTATCGTGACGTAGTTGATATCATCATAGTCAAACAACACAATTTAAATTCACAGCGGAAGCAAACAATGAATATATTACAAACCGATATAAAGTAATATCAAAGTATTACAAACGGAATGTAAAGGATCCACAGGCGGATCAATTAAAAGATAATTGTTCAACAGATTTTAACATCTAAGCTTGCGAGACTCTTTATTGATGCTAGGAGTAGCCAGCCTATTCCGATTAGTACCTTCACTTAGCCTTTTTTGGGAAAATACGTCAGTTTACACTGGTAAATACAATTAACTGACTCATTTTGAAAAGGTTTATGAAAATTGATTTGAATGCACATGGCACAAAACTTTTTATAACTTGGGATAATTATTTGCATATAAACTTGTAAAAGAATTACATGTTCGTTATACGTTCAGTAGCCCAGATTGAAACCGGGTTAAAGATTAATAGACACACCACATGATATAGTCCCGCGGCGAGTTATTCCCAAAACCGGTGGTTATACCTTATTATTTATATATGCACTGTCGGGTGTACGCCTACACCCCGTGCTTAGGTAGTGGCTATTTCGTAAAATGATGCCAAGGATATATGGGACATGGTCATTAACCCCCCAAAGGCTTTAAGCAAACAAAACAATTTAAATGGGACATTTCAATAAATTAATCTTCATACAATTAAAAATTCAATGCCCGACCAAGCGGTATTTTATATACCGTACCCCAAGCCCGTATAAGGGAAAATAAGTTAAAAGTATTTACTTGAGCTAAATATAAATTCAATCCCAGCCGTATATCAATTCAGCAAGTACAGATAGCTTTTACTGGGCTCCTAAATCTGGAACGAAGGTTTTTAATAACCTATTAGATTCCTAACGGGTCTTTAATTAAGCCTAAACTTAGACCGGTTAGTTTTAAAAGAAGATACGGTTCAAAACGCATGATTATGCGAAGACCGGATTAGAATGTGGTTTAGACCCGACAAGCTTGTATACTTGTTTAGTATGGGTAAACTAAACACATTCCGGATTTTGAGATAGAAAAGATAAGGTTTGACCCGTTTCGGCTAATTTATGCAAACTAGTTACATAAGCCGATCCGAACGCGAAAAGTGCGTAACGGGTAACCACATGAGTCATCAACAGGTTTCCTAAGTTAATATGCCTTAAATATGTTGTGATATCAGTAGGATACCTTCCATTATGCCCAAAACGAATTTAAAACCAATTCATGCCCCGTAGGGGTATTTTGGTCATTTTAAAGGTTATAAGAGAGTTTAAATATTAATCTGAGTTTCAGGTCTGATATAATCAGTAAAAATACTTAATTTAATAAGTTATAACAGTAGGGTATTACACATATGTGAATTTTATCATTTATAACCAAACTATGCACCGAAGGGGCATTTTGGTAATTTCACATAAGGTTTAAAGGTCAAATTTGGAAATCAGAGTTTAAAACTTTTTCTTACTGTTAAAGTATAAAATTTTACTTAAAATATCAGTAGGTATCAAGTCATATATATTTAAAATAGGTTTAATACATACTATGCGCTTAAAACGCGTAAAAAGGCGGTTTTAAGCGATTTCCGGGTTTTTAAGGAAAAGCTGATATTTTTATCATTCCAGAAAGCTTAAAAATGTTTTATTTATCTTATAAAATCAGTAGCAAAAGGTTTGGGGTCAAAATGTTTTGTAAAACTCAATTTATAAGCCAAAAGGGCAAAACCAGCAATTACCGAATCAAGCCAACCTTATGTTATGCTTAGCCTAAAATTAAATAAAAATCTTCAAAAATCCTAAAATATTATTTTATATCAGTAGGTAAAAAGTTTGGTATAAAAATTTGGGTTTAAATAGGATTTATGCTAATTACGCCGTTTAATTAATAAAAGCTTCCTAATTACGCTATTGAGCATAACTCTTAATCTAGACCTCAAACTGATGTCAAATTTTAGGGACAAGTTTATAAATCAGTAATAAAGATTATTGTCCTCTCACATTTTCAAAAATTATCGTTTTAGGGTTAAAAGGGCATAACAGTCAACGTTTAGGCATTTAACGGAAACATGTATGAACTAGGATTTTTATGGAACCAAGTTGTATAACCTCGGAGGGTTATACTAACCTATAATATGGTCCTAATGGAATCCTAAGGCATATCTAAACTATGTTAAATCCGGTCAGAACTGGAAGTCAAAGAAAAAATCAACTTTTGCGACTTTCGGTTCCGAACCGAGCCTATACTTAGAATTGTCAGGTTGAATCATGCTTAGGCATGTTCAACTAATATTTACCAAGTTATTAAAGTGAGAAAACTGATTTTATGGTTTCTTATTTTAATAGTTATGAATTTATTTAAAACTAACATGTTTGACTTTTATTCGACCAGACAATTTTAACTAAGTAAACGTAGTAATTAGGAGATGCCCTTTTGAGGGTTTAACACCTACCTAATTACGGTCGCGTAGCCATGTTCGTTGCGAACATTGGCTTAACCATTTAAAAGTCAACGAGTTTATCGAAAACGCTTGACTTTTCGGTAAAAACTCTAAACAAATGAACTAAGCACGAAGGAACACTTACAAAGGGTCCAAGGGACAGAAGGAGGTTCTCAATAAGCTCAAGATCCTCCAAGAATTAGAGAACAAGCATATTTGAAATGAAGGTGCAAATGAAAGTTAAGAACAAAGGGGTATTTATAGGTTTTTGAGGACCGTTAGGATCGTTTCTCGATAAACGTGATCAAATCTGGACCGTACACTTTTACCCACTGATTTAGAATACCGTGGGCGCCCCTAAACAAGCCCATAGACTTGTTAAAACCACTTGAAAACTCTGGAAACAGCTGGAAGAGGCTGTAAATAACTTTCAGCAGTTCTGTGGGTTGCTCGCGCCCCGCGTACGGGTCAGCCAACCGTTACGCGGCCCGCGTCCGATGTATATCAGCAAACTTGTTTCAAAGTTGTTGTTTTTGGCCCCTGCACTTGATAACTGTTGTTTCTGACCCCTTTAAGGCCCGTCAACCTCAAATCAAGTCTCTACTAAGATTCCCACACATAGGGGATATGAAACATACTAAAAAACATGTCGGATGTCGGTTCGTTTGGCCGTACAGTCACGTTGTTCGTCTAATTACGACGAAACGCGAACGGACGCGAAAAACGATCCAAATTATGCGACGAAAGGGATTTTATCCTGCCAAACACTAAAATAAAATATTTTAGTGGTTACATAAATTTTTGGGTGTCCGGAGATATTCAGAAAGCAAGATATGCGTGAGAATGCAAACTTGTGCACTTTTTGACACTTTTAGTCCCTGCATGACGTAAAAGTTTATTTTTGTGCACCAAACACCTCTAAGCCTATATATAAGCTATATAAAGAATAATTAGGGCATTTTTAACTCATGGTCATATTCCGGAAGGTCCATTACCATACGAATCGGCATACTTTTGCAGTTTGACGCAAATACTCCTTTAATTGCGCAAAGTAGCGCGAAATGTTGTTTAATGATATCCAAGCCTTCCATGGCCCATATTGGTCATTCCCAAGCATATAATTAAATATTACTATGCTCCCGATCGCTTAAATGGTCACCGAAAGGCGTAGATTCAAAAGTTGACGCTTTAGGTCCCTCTATTGCGCAAACTTGCGCATCTCATCATTTAATAGCATTGAAGCCTCATCTAATCCATATTAGGCATTCTTGAAAGTATTATTAAACATCACGATGCTTCAGGTCTGCTAGAAGGTCATTCAGAGGTATATTTAAACATATTGACACTTTTAGTCCTTCTAACTTGCAAAGTTGCGCATAACTTTACTTATAGGCATAAAAACCTTAGACGACCAATGTTTGGCATTCCCGAGAGTATAATCAAATATCATGAAGCACCCGGTTTGTTAAAAGGTCACTCGGAGGTAAGAATTGACATGTTGACGCTTTTAACCCTTCATTGCACAAACTTTCAATTAATTACGCAAACGGCTACACTCGATCATCAAATGGCTCATTTGTGAATATAAATATTGTAAGAGGTTATTTAGAAACTTATTTTAGGTATGCTAACACTTCCAATCCTTTCATAATCAAAGTTTTTGATTTTTCAAAAAATTAGTCCCTTAAATTCAACATTTGACCTCATTAGGGTTTATTACACGTGTCAATACATCATTGGACGTGATTTTACGAGGTGTTACATCCTCACCCCCTTAAAAGAAATCTCGACCTCGAGATTTGCTAAAATGCTACAAGTTCTTTTTGTCACATAATGGACTTAACTTCTATAGCATATATGGAGCCTCTCCAAGCTCCCAAGTTGACCTCTATAATAGGTACATGTATCCTTTTTGGAGCTTCTTAACCTGTCGATCCTCAATCAATACAGGTTTCTCATCATATCTTAAATCTGCATATCATTATGTGATAATGCTCCTCGACCTATTGGTGAAACACATCCTTAAATTATTAGTGTGTAATGCATCGCGAGCTCCGCTAAGCTCCTTAAATTGGTTTTAGCTTATAAACTATTTGATCTTGATACATTCGATTCCCTCAAATGATTTTATATATTCAGAGCTTAACTAGCTTGATATTTAACAAATTGGCACACCCTTCCTGGGTGATATCTTTTGTCGAATCTTATTCCTTAACACAAACTTAGGAGGGTTACTATTTTCATTAATCCTTGATTTTCTGCCGACCACTGGCAACTTACAGATGATTATGGATTTGTTTGATCTTGTTCGTTGCTTCCAAAGAAACTTTCAGATCCTGATAATTGTACTTACCAATCTTTTGTCTAACAATAAATGTTTAACATTCCATCTATACAAGGTCTCCAAAGGAGCAGTCTTGATACTTATATGAAAACTATTATAGAAAAGCTTGTCTTAAGGTGAGATGGTTATTCCAACCATTGCTTAAAACTAATATTAAGGAATAGCTAATCCTTGCCGTTAGTCGAACAAATCGACGATCCTGGGCAGTTGATGGCAATTTTTAATTGTTGCCTAATTAGGGTTGCGGTAATCAATGCATAAGCAAAATGAGCCATCTTTCTTAATTAACTATACCGAATTCTTAGAATATTGAGTTAGGCTATATGAATCCTCTATTTTAAAACTTACTTAATCAGGGTTTCGATTTCTCCAATGATGGTACTAGCCGTTTTGGAGATTTCATAATAATATAACCCTAAATGGGATATAAATCTTAACTCTACTTGCCTCTCAGGAGGTAAACAGGGTAATCTTAGGAGAAGATAATCAAGATAAAAAGGAGGTTACATAGATTTTCCAAATCTCAGGCTCCAGTTCATCCATACTTGCTTGTGTCAATTAAGTGACACATTTATGTTACGAGTCCACGAATTTCTTAATCGAAGACCTTTACTTGGACAATTCCATTCTGGATATCTTCTTTGAATACCATTAGCTGACTTTGGTACCATATGACCATCGGAATATCTTTGTGGTCCCATGCATTAAACCTCCATACTAATCAGGCATGGAAGCAATCTATGGAACTTATTAAGATACATCAATCCTCATGTGGCTCTTTTGTCATACCTTCTGGTATTCACAATCGATAGAGATTAAAGAGATATCAACTATATATGCTGACGCACTTCCTCTCGAGAGAGGATACTTCTAGAATTCTACGATTGGAGGTTTCTGACAGGAACAGAAGAAATGGTTCTTATGATTTTGCCTGTAAGTTTTACCTTACACTTAATATCTGGGGTTCTTATGGGAAAAATATCTAAAAGTTTGCTAAGCTTATGGTCTTATGAGAGACTCAGCAGCACCTGAAACCAAACATATCTCCTAGTAATAAAATCACAATAGGGGATTTATCTAATGTCATTATTAACATGGACTGCCTCTAATCATTCATCAGGAGGGTTAAACGCCTCCATTCTTAACCCCTTTTTAACTTAGCTGCAAAATCCTTGGCAAATTTTAGGGCAGTCTCAGCTTTGGCTGGTTATTTCTTAATCTATATAACATGAGTAGCTGGGGTAGATCCTTAATGGATTTATAATGAGCAGGCTTTGAAACTTTAGTGTGCCCTCTTATTGCCGTTGCTAACCACCAATAATTATTGCATTAAGCTTAGATTTTGGGTAAACTGAATAGGGCACTATCTCAGCCAATGAATTAAAATTTGTAACATATTGTCGACAGTCTCGAACTTTTATGGTGAGAGTCATAAAATTCTTATTCCATCTTTTCCATTTCGAGAAGCGGATAATAGGTTTTCCTAATAAGGTCCTTAAAACTTGGACCATCCCATATTGTATAAGAGGATCTTTCTTGTGGACTTCATTAATGTCCTCATTAATCAAGGGTATTGCCATCGAATGACTGTGACGCATACCTCACTGTGTCCGTTCCAGCATAACCACTGATACACCTAATGGTTTCTACTTCATCCAACAATTTCCTGCAATCGATGGCCCCTTTTTACTATTGTAGTCTCTTGACTTCCAAGAGACGAAGTACTTTTAAGTACATCCTAAAAGGAATGGGCTCCTTGCCATATATGATTTTTTTGGGTTATTCTTCGCATTTGAAGTATGAATAAAGCTCTTCTCATGAGCAGTGACATGTGTTTTAGAGCGAGCAGCATTTGGCTCCTTTAACCTTTTCATGACTTTTCTCATAGCCTTCCTAACAGCTGCGTTAATCACAGTTTTTGGAGATTAACTCCATTAACATTCAGGTTCACATTTGATGCACCATTAACATTTGTCGCATTTCTAGCATCGCGACTTTTGTTTGTCTCTTCTGAGTTTCCATACTCATAGCTTTGGTATTAAATACCAAATTCCGCAAGTGCTAGGCAATCCATACCCAGTGTCTCCTTGAATTGTCAAAGGCTCACCATAAGGAGTCTTGATAACTACTTGCTCTTTATCACATACAATATGGGCTTGATTTTAAGACGACCAATCCATTCCTATCACTATATCGAGTCCCTCTTATTTTAACGGAAACAAGGACAGCGGATAACAATGATTCCTAATGGATATAAAACATCCATCTAATATTGCTGAAGAAGTCTCTGAGGTACTATCGGCCAATTCTACTTTATTCTTAACGCTTAGAGTTTTAATAGGCAGATTTAGTAATTCGCAAAAATACATTGTCTACGAAAGACTTATCTGAACCTGAATCAAATAATACTCCAGCATGAGCGTTATTGATAAAGAAAGTACCTATTGTGACATTGTCATCCTGAATAGCCTCTTGAGCATCCATTTGAAAGCTTTCAGCTTTGGTCTTCTTAGCCTCCCCAGGCTTCTTGGTTTTATTTGGGAAATTTGTCTTGATGTGCCCTATTTCATTGCAACCATAGCAGGTTGCGTCCTTTATGTCTTGGCACTCCAAGGTCTTGTGCCCTTCCTTATTACAAATCCCACAAGGCCTAGCTTGTGACTCCAAAGTGCATTTCCCTTTAGTTGCCTTCTTTGGGCAGCAGGTCTTTATGTGCCCCTTCTCGCCACAACCATAGCATGTGGCATCCTTCAAGTCCTTGCATTCATGGGTCTTGTGATCCATCTCTCTACAGATGACACATCCCCTGGTCTGCTCATAGAAACATTTTCCGAAGTGCTTCTTCCCGCAGGTTTTACATTTGGGTTTTGCATCCTTTGGCTTGGACTGGTCATAGTTTGAACCGGTCTTACCCTTTTTGCAACCTTTATTTGGGGTATTATCGCACTTTCGCTTATGATCCTTTAATACACGGTCCACGGCTTTGTTTACGGCTGTATCCAACATAGCCTGTAACTCGGTGCCTGTTAAGTTCAGTCTTGCATTATCATTCTGATCAACTGGATGATCGTGAGCTTCAGATGAGTCAGCCATGGTGAAGCTTTGAAGGCTACAAACCAAGTAGTAATAATTTGTTTAATTATATAGTGAATTGTCGAATTTGATGATTGAATAGCCATGGTGCAAATAAACCATATTGGCCAATAGATAGTATTTAATTCATTTGATTATGTTTTGCCTAGGTTTCTAAATAAACCATCTTTGGCCTTTAAACGGAATATAATCCTTCATATTTATTAGACAGGGGACATAAGTCACGACTGTCAATGTCGTTCTGACATTTTTATATATATAGCACAAGGGCTTGTTCCAAAGGACTTTTTTTGATGGCATAAATGCCTTGTCACTAGGGAAATTTTAAAACATAATCGATGATTCCTTTGGATCGGAAAATTTCATAGTTCATTGTCTTGACAAGAAGTTATGAAATAAAACTATCTTTTTCATGTATACCCCTTTGCCCGAAGGTATTCATCCCAATGGATGTTTTGATGTGTTCATCATGTCCGACGTTTATTAGCCATGGTTCCTCTTGATCATTTATGCTAAATAAGGGGTTTGGAAAATTCCTAATATAAAGATGACAAGTGTGATTTTATCGCATCACTATTGTCGGAAGTGTTAACATGTTTTCAGATGTTAACAAGGATCTGAATCTCTTTTTAAACAGGTTTCACCATCTTAGCTAGGTCTTGAACGACATTCAAGCTAGGTTATACCTTTTAAGATTCTTTTTAATATATATACAGGCAGAAAAGGAAAGATATTTATTTTATTCAGGATTTTCATTATAATTATCCCAAATTTAATTAAAATATAACTATGGCATAAAAAGGCCAAGTCACAAGGGCAACTTTAAATTATAAACCATGATTTTGTAGAATCAAGGTATTTAGGCTTGAACGTTGTTCATTGCCTCTTCTTGACAGGGAGTTGTAGGCTACGACTGTCTTTTGTCTTATATGACAATGAATATGGCCCGTAAGTATTACATCCCTAAAGGATGCTTAATTCACAAAATCAGAAAGGATTTCGGGAGAATCTAGTATAAGGATGATTTATGTGATTTTATCGAATCACATTTGCCAGGAATGTTAACATGTTTACATATGTTAACAAGGATTTGAATCTTTTGAATAGGTTCTACCATCTTGGCCCTGTCTGAAATGACATACAGGCTAGGTTTACATTTAAGATTCTTTTTAATATTTAACGCAGAACAATCCTAAATTGAGATGTTAATAAGGATCTGAATCTAATTGAGGAACTGCCATCTTGGCCCTGTTCTTAAAATGACACATGGGCTAGGTCTTGTCCTATTTAGATTTTGCCATTTTATTATAATGGTAGATCTTATAAAAGGAATGTTGTTTTAATTTATCTCATGTATTATATTCATATACAATGATATAAATGAAATTTAGATAAAACATTCCAATGATTTTTAAAGAGGTACAGAATTTCCCTGAACGGGACTTGCAAGAAATAACGTTGTCCATGAAGGCACTGAAAGCTAAGTATGTCCTTATAAGGACTACTACGGAAACGATCTTTAGCAAAAGGATTTTCTTCTTCATTTTATTTCTGAATGTTTTCTCCTTGTTTGCACGTTAATCCTAGTCGCAGTACGAAGCTCGGCCTTTCCTAGGCTTCAAATGGGGAGAATTTCTATTACGGCTTCTTTGCTTGGCGACGCATTAAAATATAGAATTTGAAAGCAATAATTCTCCGAATAGAGATGAGAGTATTCCTATGTTAAGTCTAGACTCAGAAGGTCAAGGATTATGCTACTGTGTCATTGAGATTAAACACAAAAGGCTAGTGTTTAATTCACTCAATGTTGGCTCTGATACCAACCTGTCACACCCCGATATTTCCACGTATTACCGGTGGGGAGTATCGTGACGTAGTTGATATCATCATAGTCAAACAACACAATTTAAATGCACAGCGGAAGCAAACGATGAATATATTACAAACCGATATAAAGTAATATCAAAGTATTACAAACGGAATGTAAAGGATCCACAGGCGGATCAATTAAAAGATAATTGTTCAACAGATTTTAACATCTAAGCTTGCGACACTCTTTATTGATGCTAGGAGTAGCCAGCCTATTTCGATTAGTACTTGCACTTAGCCTTTTTTGGGAAAATACGTCAGTTTACACTTGTAAATACAATTAACTGACTCATCACATGATATAGTCCCGCGATGAGTTATTCCCGAAACCGGAGGTTATACCTTATTATTTATATATGCACTGTCGGGTGTACGCCTACACCCCATGCTTAGGTCGTGCCCATTTCGTAAAATGATGGCAAGGATATCCGGGACATGGTCATTAACCCCCCAAAGGCTTTAAGCAAACAAAACAATTTAAACGGGACATTCAATAAATTAATCTTCATACAATTAAAAATTCAATGCCCGACCAAGCGGTATTTTATATACCGTACCCCAAGCCCGTATAAGGGAAAATAAGTTAAAAGTATTTACCTGAGCTAAATATAAATTCAATCCTAGCCGTATATCAATTCAGCAAGTACAGATAGCTTTTACTGGGCTCCTAAATCTGGAACGAAGGTTTTTAGTAACCTATTAGATTCCTAACGGGTCTTTAATTAAGCCTAAACTTAGACCGGTTAGTTTTAAAAGAAGATACGGTTCAAAATGCATGATTATGCGAAGACCGGATTAGAATGTGGTTTAGACCCGACAAGCTTATATACTTGTTTAGTATGGGTAAACTAAACACATTCCGGATTTTGAGATAGAAAAGATAAGGTTTGACCCGTTTCGGCTAATTTATGCAAACTAGTTACATAAGCCGATCCGAACGTGAAAAGAGCGTAACGGGTAACCACATGAGTCATGAACAGGATTCCTAAGTTAATATGCCTTAAATATGTTGTGATATCAGTAGGATACCATCCATTATGCCCAAAATGAATTTAAAACCAATTCATGCCCCGTAGGGGTATTTTCGTCATTTTAAAGGTTATAAGAGAGTTTAAATATTAATCTGAGTTTCAGGTCTGATATAATCAATAAAAATACTTAATTTAATAAGTTATAACAGTAGGGTATTACACATATGTGAATTTTATCATTTATAACCAAACTATGCACCGAAGGGGCATTTTGGTAATTTCACATAAGGTTTAAAGGTCAAATTTAGAAATCTGATTGAATGCAATGATATTAAGCAAGTCACACATCATACGCTTCCGCAAAAGTCAGGGTGTGACAGTTTGGTAACAGAGCTTCGATTGTAGTGAACTATGATTCCTTCTCGAGTCTAGACTACAATCATTAGGACTCTCTCACGAAAATATTTTACAAAATATTTTTCATTGCACAAAAACGCCAAGATCCATGGAACAAAATTTTACAAAGGAAAGACAAGAAACACGAGCAAGGACACTAGCTAGTGATTTAGTTTGCATGGGGTAGACTTGTTAAGTTAGAAAAGCCTCACGTAGGAATGCCGTGAATACATGTTAAAGTGATACCTGTCTTTGTCTACATACACCAAGTGATAGTAGTTAACATATGTGCACATGCCATGATTATTATGTTACAAGTACCTATGTCATCTTCTGAGATTGGATTTTCAGACGAGCATGACCCCATGGCGGTGGTATCAGACGATGAGGTAGCACCAGAGCCCGAGGTCTTCACGTCAGATACAGAGAGTAACCCAGAGATGATGTCCGACGATGAGGACGATTTCCAGCCCTTTGCTTTACCAGACTTTGGAGATGATGCACCTTTTGCTGATGGCATTCCCATTGATGATGTTTTTGCGTTCCCTGCTCCTATTCAGGACCATCTCATCATCGGTCACTCCGATGGTGAGCACATCGTTGCCCCCATCCTTGATGATGTTCCTCTAGTAGTCATTCCCCCAGTGGATTGGCCCTTCGACGATCTTTTTAATGATGATGTTGATTTGTTTTTGGGCGATCACCCAGTAGACGCTCAGGATGATGGGGAGGTTGATGATGTTGTTATGCTGGAAATACCTCCTCCCGCTATACCTGTTATTGTCATTTCTTCAGATTCTAGCTTGCATTCTGTTGAAGACTCCTTTGAGTCTGTAACTTCATCGGCCCTGCAGGCTGCAGGGCTCCAGCTTTACGCCACTGATCTAGATGATGATGATGCGATGTCGGCTGCTCCATCATCTCCTGTTCGAGCCCCCACACCCCCTCACGTCCCAGATCATAATTCCTGACCCGATACCAGTTCCATTTGGTTTACCCGATGTCACACCCCGATATTTCCACGTATTACCGGTGGGCCCGGTGGGGAGTATTGTGACGTAGTTGATATCATCATAGTCAAACAACACAATTTAAATGCACAGCGGAAGCAAACAATGAATATATTACAAACCGATATAAAGTAATATCAAAGTATTACAAACGGAATGTAAACGATCCACAGGCGGATCAATAAAAAGATAATTATTCAACAGATTTTAACATCTAAGCTTGCGAGACTCTTTATTGATGCTAGGAGTAGCCAGCCTATTCCGATTAGTACCTGCACTTAGCCTTTTTTGGTAAAATACGTCAGTTTACACTGATAAATACAATTAACTGACTCATTTTGAAAAGGTTTATGAAAATTGATTTGAATGCAAATGGCACAAAACTTTTTATTACTTGGGATAATTATTTGTATATAAACTTATAAAAGAATTACATGTTCGTTATACGTTCAGTAGCCCGGATTGACACCGGGTTAATGATTAATAGACACACCACATGATATAGTCCCGCGGCGAGTTATTCCCGAAACCGGCGGTTATACCTTATTATTTATATATGCACTGTCGGGTGTACGCCTACACCCCGTGCTTAGGTCGTGGCCATTTCGTAAAATGATGCCAAGGATATCCGGGACATGGTCATTAACCCCCCAAAGGCTTTAAGCAAACAAAACAATTTAAACGGGACATTTCAATAAATTAATCTTCATACAATTAAAAATTCAATGCCCGACCAAGCGATATTTTATATACCGTACCCCAAGCCCGTATAAGGGAAAATAAGTTAAAAGTATTTACCTGAGCTAAATATAAATTCAATCCTAGCCGTATATCAATTCAGCAAGTACAGATAGCTTTTACTGGGCTCCTAAATCTGGAACGAAGGTTTTTAGTAACCTATTAGATTCCTAACGGGTCTTTAATTAAGCCTAAACTTAGACCGGTTAGTTTTAAAAGAAGATACGGTTCAAAACGCATGATTATGCGAAGACCGGATTAGAATGTGGTTTAGACCAGACAATCTTGTATACTTGTTTAGAATGGGTAAACTAAACACATTCCGGATTTTGAGATAGAAAAGATAAGGTTTGACCCGTTTCGGCTAATTTATGCAAACTAGTTACATAAGCCGATCCGAACGAGAAAAGTGTGTAACGGGTAACCACATGAGTCATGAACAGGTTTCCTAAGTTAATATGCCTTAAATATGTTGTGATATCAGTAGGATACCTTCCATTATGCCCAAAATGTATTTAAAACCAATTCATGCCCCGTAGGGGTATTTTGGTCATTTTAAAGGTTATAAGAGAGTTTAAATATTAATCTGAGTTTCAGGTCTGATATAATCAGTAAAAATACTTAATTTAATAAATTATAATAGTAGGGTATTACACATATGTGAATTTTATCATTTATAACCAAACTATGCACCGAAGGGGCATTTTAGTAATTTCATATAAGGTTTAAAGGTCAAATTTGGAAATCTGAGTTTAAAACTTTTGCTTACTGTTAAAGTATAAAATTTTACTTAAAATATCAGTAGGTATCAAGTCATATATATTTAAAATAGTTTTAATACATACTATGCGCTTAAAACGCGTAAAAATGCGGTTTTAAGCGATTTCCGGGTTTTTAAGGAAAAGCTGATATTTTTATCATTCCAAAAAGCTTAAAAATGTTTTATTTATCTTATAAAATCAGTAGAAAAAGGTTTGGGGTCAAAATGTTTTGTAAAACTCAATTTATAAGCCAAAATGGCAAAACCGACAATTACCGAATCAAGCCTAGAACCTTATGTTATGCTCAGCCTAAAATTAAATAAAAATCTTCAAAAATCCTAAAATATTATTTTATATCAGTAGGTAAAAAGTTTGGTATAAAAATTTGGGTTTAAATAGGGTTTATGCTAATTACGCAGTTTAATTAATAAAAGCCTCCTAATTAATCTATTGAGCATAACTCCTAATCTAGACCTCAAACTAATGTCAAATTTTAGGGACAAGTTTATAAATCAGTAATAAAGATTATTGTCCTCTAACATTTTCAAAAATTATCGTTTTAGGGTCAAAAGGGCATAACGGTCAACGTTTAGGCATTTAACGGAAACATGCATGAACTAGGATTTTCTATGGAACCAAGTTGTATAACCTCGGAGGGTTATACTAACCTATAATATGGTCCTAATGGAATCCTAAGGCATATCTAAACTATGTTAAATCAGGTCAGAACTGGAAGTCAAAGCAAAAATCAACTTTTGCGACTTTCGGTTCCGAACCGAGCCTATACTTAGAATTGTCGGGTTAAATCATGCTTAGGCATGTTCAACTAATATTTACCAAGTTATTAAAGTGAGAAAACTGATTTTATGGTTTCTTATTTTAATAGTTATGAATTTATTTAAAACTAACCCGGTTGACTTTTATTTGACCCGACAATTTTAACTAAGTAAACGTGGTAATTAGGAGGTGCCCTTTTGAGGGTTTAACACTTACCTAATTACCGTCACGTAGCCATGTTCGTTGCGAACAATGGCTTAACCGTTTAAAAGTCAAAGCGTTTATCGAAAATGCTTGAGTTTTCGGTAAAAACGCTAAACAAATGAACTAAGCACGAAGGAACACTTACAAAGGGTCAAAGGGACAGAAGGAGGTTCTCAAGAAGCTCAAGATCCTCCAAGAATTAGAGAACAAGCAGACTTGAAATGAAGGTGTAAATGAAAGTTAAGAACAAAGGGGTATTTATAGGTTTTTAAGGACCGTTAGGATCATTCCTCGATAAACGTGATCAAATCTGGACCGTACACTTTTACCCACTGATTTAGAATACCGTGGGTGCCCCTAAACAAGCCCATAGACTTGTTAAAACCACTTGAAAACCCTGGAAACAGCTGGAACAGGCTGTAAATAACTTTCAGCAATTCTGTGGGTTGCTCGCGCCCCACGTACGGGTCAGCCAACAGTTACGCGGCCCGCGTCCGATGTATATCAGCAAACTTGTTTCAAAGTTGTTGTTTTTGGCCCCTGCACTTGATAACTGTTGTTTCTGACCCCTTTAAGGCTCATCAACCTAAAATCAAGGCTCTAATAAGATTCCCACACATAGGGGATATGAAACATACTAAAAAACATGTCGGATGTCGGTTCGTTTGGCCGTACGGTCACGTTGTTCGTCTAATTACGACGAAACACGAACGGACTCGAAAAACGATCCAAATTACGCGACGAAAGGGATTTTATCATGCCAAACACTAAAATAAAATATTTTAGTGGTTACATAAATTTTTGGGTGTCCGGAGATATTCAGAATGCAAGATATGCGCGAGAATGCAAACTTGTGCACTTTTTGACACTTTTAGTCCCTGCATGACGTAAAAGTTTATTTTTGCGCACCAAACACCTCTAAGCCTATATCTAGGCTATATAAAGAATAATTAGGGCATGTTTAACATATGGTCATATTCTGGAAGGTCCGTTACCATACGAATCGGCATACTTTTGCTGTTTGACGCAAATAGTCCTTTAATTGTGCAAAGTAGCGCGAAATGTCGTTTAATGATATCCAAGCCTTCCATGGCCCATATTGGTCATTACCAAGCATATAATTAAATATTACTACGCTCCCGGTCGCTTAAATGGTCACCGAAAGGCGTAGATTCAAAAGTTGACGCTTTAGGTCCCTCTATTGCGCAAACTTGGGCATCTCATCATTTAATAGCATTGAAGCCTCATCTAATCCATATTAGGCATTCTTGAAAGTATTATTAAACATCACGATGCTTTGGGTCTGCTAGAAGGTCATTCAGAGGTATATTTAAACACATTGACATTTTTAGTCCTTCTAACTTGCAAAGTTGCGCGTAACTTTACTTATAGGCATAAAAACCTTAGACGGCCAATGTTTGGAATTCCCGAGAGTATAATCAAATATCATGAAGCTCCCGGTTTGTTAAAAGGTCACTCAGAGGTAAGAATTGACATGTTGACGCTTTTAACCCTTCATTGCACAAACTTTCAATTAATTACGCAAACGACTACACTCGATCATCAAGTGGCTCATTTGTGAATATAAATATTGTAAGAGGTTATTTAGAAACTTATTTTAGGTATGCTAACACTTCCAGTCCTTTCATAATCAAAGTTTTTTATTTTTCGAAAAATCAGTCCCTTAAATTCAACATTTGACCTCATTAGGGTTTATTACACCTGTCAATACATCATTGGACGTGATTTTACGAGGTGTTACACCCGATATTGCCCCACTCATACCTGAGCCTGTTTCAGCACCAATTGGTCTTCCACCTGTTGATCCACTTATTCCCCAGCCTCCTCCTGTTGACGTTGCTCCCCCACCTCCTTTTATGTCAGAGGAGCATCATACTGATCTTCCTATCGTATTTCTACAGGAGATTCCAGCTCCCCGGCCAGGGGAGGGCACCTCAGGACAGCCTCCGAGCTTTGATCCGTTCGCATCAGCTGACTTTCCTCTTATTCTGCACTTTACACCATTTACACCAGCTTCACTTGACGAGCCACTTAGACGGTTCCCACCCTACTCGATGCCAATTTCAGACCCTTATCATCCCTCGCATCATGCAGGCTACACCCGTGATGAGTTACTTTTGTCCCTACAGTTACAGTTTGAGATTTTGAGCCGTAGAGTTCTCGAGCTGGAGTTTGATGAGGGTGCCAGATGATCACCATTTCCGTTTCATCCTACTTCTACTCCCCCACCCTCATCATCTGCTTCTTTTGTACCTCCACCTGCTGCTCCCACATCTATTCCGGGCTTTGATACCCGCTTCCTCACAGTTGAGCATCAGATCAGCTTTTTGATTCACTGAGTTCATGAGCTCGAGGAGGAGCTCGCCCACGTTCGCAGTTTGCTCGTTTTCCCTCCTCCTCCGCCATCAACATCTTAGGTTTTTGGTTTTACGCAGGTACCCTACTTTTGGTGAGAACGCCATAATTGAGCCGAGATTATGAAGACATGGAGACCACTTTTTGATTATTACTTTTGTATATTGACAGACTTATTTGACAGGGGTAGTGTGACCCCATGTCTCTTTTGATATGCTACCATTTAAAGACAATGTAACTGGTGGTTGGAGATTAATGAAAGCTCAATAGTTGTGTTCTCATTAAATACATTGTTGGTTTACATGATTCATTCTATAATTATGTTATTGTGTGGTTGTTTGTTGTGATGATTGATTATGTTATATATATATATGTACGTACACTTCCTAGACAATTATCTAACGAATAAGGCCTAACCTATCCGATCTTCTTACTAGAAGAACAATGTCGCCTCGACGAAATACCGATACCAACAACCTACTTCCAAGGACTGAGGCAGAGCTGCAAGAACGCATATCACTAGCTATTGCTCAGCACGAGGCCCTCTGCTCCGAACATAGCAGTGGTACCTCTGTGAATAACCCCCCAACTGGTAATGTTAAGTCACCTAAGACACATTACAACTCATTTGGATATTTCCAAGTGTGCATTGCCAATGCTTACTGTGAATTGTGTTGCTTGTGTTACAGGCTGCACCTACAAACAATTCTTGGATTGCAAGCCCCTTAATTTCGATGGCACTGGGGGTGCTGTCGCTTTCGTACGCTGGGTAGAGAAAACTGACTCTGTATTGAGGATGAGCAAGTGTGCTCCGGAACAAAGGGTTACATATATTTCTGGGTTATTTCTGGACGAAGCGCTTTCATGGTGGAACCTCCATGTCCAAACATTAGGCGAGGCTGCTGCATACACGTTAACTTGGGATGAACTCAAGGAGTTAATGCGCAAAAAGTACTGCTCATGAGCGGAGATTCAAAAGTTGGAGACATAATTCTGGAACTTAAAGATGGATGGCCCGAAAGTAGCAGAGTATATTCAGCGCTTCCATGACTTGTCAAGGGTGGTTCCTTACCTGGTGGAGCCAGAATTCAAAAGGATTGAGCGTTTTATCTGGGGATTGGCACCTCAGATCTTGAGTATGGTTACAACTTCCAAGCCTCTGACTATTTTTGAGGCTATTGATTTAAGTGTGGCGCTCACTGAGGAGGCAGTTCGGTTGGGAAAGTTTTCGATCTCTGGGACGAAAAAGAAGGAGACTCATGTGGAGTCATCAGGTGATAACAAAAGGAAGTTTACTAATTTCAAGAAGAGCACCCGAGCAAACAACAACAATGCCAACAAGCGTAGGGACACTAATCAGCCTGCTGAGGCACAGACTGGCGCATAAAATGTTGAAAACAGGGGAAAAGGGTATGCATGATTTCTACCCAAGTGTGGTTGGTGCCAGTACCATCATATCGGTCCGTGCAGGACCAATAAGTGCGAGAATTATGGAAAGATTGGACATTCTAAGGACACGTGCTGATATGGCGCAGGCGCGAGAATGGAAACCAGGGTGGTCAGGGTAATGGTAATGGTAATGGTAATGGTAATCGTGGTGGGAATGGATATGGAAACAGAAATCAGAGAGGTAATAACAATCAAGGAGTAAACGGGAACAGAAATGGAAACGGAAGTCAGGCGGGTAATGGAAACGGGAACAATAACAACAACCAGGGCGGTAATGGAAACGGATGCGGCCAGGGATGTTATGGCTGCGGTGACACGGGGCACTTTAAACGGGACTGCCCTAAAAACAATCAAGCTAGAGGAAGGGTGTTTACCATTGGCGCCAGGGAAGCATGCCAGGATCCAAACGTGGTTACTGGTACGTTCCCTATTAATCAATGTTATGCATCTATGCTATTTGATATTGGTGCCAATTTTAGCTTCGTGTCCATAGACTTTAAGAGTATACTTGGTTTAGCTACAAGTAAGCTAGACGTCCCATATTCGATAGAACTGGCTAATGGAAAGTTAGTAGAGGCGAATGAGGTAATTAAGGGTTGTACTTTGGAGCTTGGAGAGCGCGAATATTCTATAGATCTTCTACCTGTTGATTTGGGAAGCTTTGATGTCGTGGTCGGGATGGATTGGTTGTCTAACAACCGTGCAGAGATAGTTTGCCATGAGAAGATCATTCGCATTCGTGATTCATGGAGAGAAGCATGATACGCCTTTGCGGATCATCAATTGTATGAAAGCACAGAAGTGTCTACGAAAATGATGCGTTGCCTTCCTAGCTCATATAGTGGATAAGAAAGCCGAAGAGCCGAAGCTTGAAGATATCCCAGTGGTGAGGTATTATCCTGAGGTCTTCCCCGAAGACTTACCAAGATTACCTCCGCAGAGCCAAGTCGAGTTCCACATTGACTTGGTTCCAGGCGCCGCGCCTGTAGCCAAGGCACCTTATCGACTTGCGCCATCTGAGATGCAAGAGTTATCCACGCAGCTGCAGGAATTGTTGGACAAGGGATTTATAAGGCCGAGCTTCTCGCCTTGGGGAGCACTGGTGTTGTTCGTTAATAAGAAGGATGGTAGCTTTCGAATGTGTATCGACAACCGGGAGCTGAACAAGTTAACTATCAATAATCGGTATCCATTACCGAGGATTGACGACTTATTTGACCAATTGCAAGGATCGAGCTACTACTCCAAAATCGACCTTCGGTCGGGTTATCATCAGTTAAGGATTCAAGAGGAGAACATACCAAAGACTGCGTTCAGGACTCGTTATGGACACTACGAGTTCCTTGTGATGTTGTTCGGATTGACCAACGCGCTAGCAGTATTTATGGATTTGATGAATCGTGTATGCAAGCCATATCTTGATAAATTTGTGATTGTATTTATCGATGATATTCTAATTTATTTGCGGACAAAGGAAGAGCACGAGAAACATCTCAGAGCCATTCTGGAACTACTGAAGAAAGAGAAGCTCTACGCAAAGTTCTCAAAATGCGAATTCTGTATTCGCGAGGTACAGTTCCTTGGTCATGTGGTAAACGAGAATAGTATTCATATGGATCCCACAGAGATTGAAGCAATAAAGAACTGGGAAACTCCCAAGACACCGACTGAGATTCGACAATTTTTGGGATTAGTGGGCTATTACCGCAGATTCATCGAGAATTTCTCCAAGATAGCTCAACCGCTAACTTCCCTTACTCAGAAGGACAAGAAGTATGACTGGGAAGACAAGCAAGAAGAAGCCTTTCAACTACTCAAGAACAAGCTATGCGATGCACCAATACTATCCCTACCCGAAGGCACTGAAGAGTTCGTGGTATACTGCGATGCTTCGCGTCAGAGATTGGGTTGTGTGCTCATGCAACGCCAAAAAGTCATCGCTTATGCTTCATGACAACTGAAGGCACATGAGAAGAATTATACCACTCACGACCTGGAGCTAGGTGCAGTGGTAATTGCCTTGAAGATTTGGCGACAATATTTGTATGGTACTCGATGTACGATCTTCACAGTCTGCAACACATATTTGATCAAAAAGAGCTTAATATACGTCAGCGATGATGGGTTGAGTTGCTGAATGATTACGACTGTGAAATCAAGTATTATCTTGTAAAAGCAAACTTGGTAGCAGACTCCTTAAGTCGAAAGGAAAGGGTTAAGACCCTAAGGGTTCGAGCTTTAGAAATGACAATTCAGACGAATCTCACTTCACGTATACGTGACGCACAACTAGAAGCTCTTAAGAAGGAAAATCTTAAGGCCGAATATCTCCGAGGAATGGAGAAGAAGTTAGTGCCAAATGAGGAAGGAACCTTATACTTCATGGGACGCCTTTGGGTTCCGCTCTATGGCGGTATACGAGAAGTTATCTTTGACGAAGCTCATAAATCGAGGTACTCGATCCACCCAGGGTCGGACAAAATGTACCAAGATCTGAAAGACTATTACTGGTGGCCAAAAATCAAGAGTGACGTTGCTATTTATGTTAGAAAGTGCCTAACCTGTGCCAAGGTCAAGGCCGAGTATAAAAAACCTTCCGGTCTTTTGCAACAACCTGAAATACCCATGTGAAAGTGGGAACAAATTTCAATGGATTTCATAACAAAATTACCCAGGACTCCTAGAGGGCATGATATGATATGGGTAATAGTGGATCGATGGACAAAGTCTTCACACTTCCTACCGATTCGAGAGAAAGATAGCACTGGAAAGCTAGCTGAGCTTTACCTCAAGGAGATAGTGGCATGTCATGGAGTGCCTATCTCGATAATCTCAGACAGGGATGGACGATTCATATCAAGGATTTGGCAATCCTTTCAAGAGGCTTTTGGATCTCAATTAAATTTGAGTACGGCCTTCCACCCACAAACAGACGGTCAGAGCGAGCGGACCATACAAACACTAGAAGATATGCTCCGCGCATGTATGATGGATTTGGGTGGCAGTTAGGATACTGATCTACCTCTAATTGAGTTTTCCTATAATAACAGCTACCATACGATCATTCAAGTCGCACCGTTCGAAGCTCTTTATGGCCGTAAATGCCGCTCACCGTTGTGTTGGGCAGATGTTGGAGATAGACAGATGGTTGGCCCCGAACTTGTTCAAGAAACAACAGACAAGATCATGCAGATCCGAGAGCGCATCAAGGCGGCTCATGATCGACAAAAGAGCTATGTCGATCAAAGATGGAAACCCTTGGAATTCGAGGTAGGCGACAGGGTTTTGTTCAAGGTCTCACCCTGGAAGGGTGTAGCACGATTCGGAAAACATGGTAAGTTGAATCCACGATATGAGGAGCTGAGCCTGTTGTGTCCTACCATGGTTCGCCTCTGGATAAGGCGATCGAAAAATACATTGATGGTCTCCCTGACTCAGTTCAGGACATTGTTACTGGTAGTAACCCCACTACGGTTAGGCAGGCCATTGAGCTAGCTGCAACCTTGACTGAATCTCAGATCAGGAAACGTAAGCTTTTCCGAAAGGGTGACAAGAAACCGGTTGAGGAATCGAAACAAATCGAGGAATCAATTACCATAGATGAACAGACTGGATCCCCTAAGAAGTCAAAGAAGCGAAAGGCTTCTCAGAACTTCGCCATGGTTACTCACAATGATCAAGCCGTCCCCAATCAACCTGCTCAACCCCCTACTAGGAAGCCATACAATGGAACTTCACCCTTGTGCAACCAATGTAACCTTCATCATCATGCTAATGTGAAGTGCCGTGAATGCCAAATTTGTGGATGTAAAGGTCATACAGCAAAGGTTTGCGTAGCAGCAGTTGCACCAAATCAAGCTGACAACAATCCTGCTCAAGCTCGCTTTCCACCAGGTTCTTGCTACAATTGTGGCGAGATGGGTCATTTCCGAAGAAATTTCCCAAAGCTTGCTAATGCTAATCCAGCACAGGGATGAGCATCTGACCGACTAGAAGACAACACCCTTTAGAAATAATTACGTCTTACGTATTACTTTCTTTTGTTGTCAAGGTCCATGAAACAGTTGTTATCATTGTTTATAAATAAATCTTTTATTTACATTGCAATGTATTTATGAGGTTATATGTATAAAGAACATATTCCTTACAATACCGACAATCAAGGAATCGTATTCCTTGAAAAGAAAACTACCACCCAAGATTTTTCTATTTTATGATCTCTTGCGTTGTCCACAAAATTCCTAAGTGCCCGTTTCTCCCAAGGAAACGAAGTACAAGGCGCAAGTTACAACACTGGACGAATACCCAAAGTACCTCTATAAATCATTAATAGGGTACCTAAGGGTATTTCCGTAAATCCTAAAAATGTTGTGTTCCTTAATTCAAATATTACGTTTCTTTGAAAACAAAATCGAATTTTTGGGAGATCTTCCTATCTTTTCAGATAGATCCCAGAGGACATCGAAGTCTATCAACTGGTTTCCATATCCATTTTCAATCGATAACAAGTTAATAACAAATTAAACAACTATGTGATTATGTGCTTATGTGTTCCCTTTTATGTTTTTGGTGTAATCCAAGTTTTTTTGTTATCCAATTCCTCGTAGAATCTTCCATATCACTCGTATAAGGGATTCATAGTAGGATATCCAAAGGTACTATATTAAATCCTCAATGGGCTTTTACGTAATAGTAAAGACCCTTGGATTATATTGTACTATTCCATAATTAGACCCTTGAGTGGTCTAGTTAAACAGATTGATCCAAAAATCTGGTTAGGAATATCAGGAGATGATATAGCTGAAAGGACTCCTTGGTGGCCTAATTAAAAGGATCATTTGTCGATCTAATTAAAAGGACCCTATGGTAGTCTAGTCACACTAATCACAGGTTTGATTTTCCTCCCCTTCACATTACAAAACAAATTGTGCGGACTGTGCAAGGAATTGCGTAATTATGGATGCATACATAATTATGAAATTCAGTGCACAGAAACCACATCAAGTTTGGTCGTGTGTCTAGAAATGACTCATTCCGTGCATTTTCATTTCTGAAGAAATTGTGGAAAATGACTCATTCTGTTCATTTTCGTTTCTGAAGAAATCGTGGAAGATGACTCGTTTCGTTCATTTTCGTTTCTGAAGAAATTATGGAAAATGACTCGTTCCGTTCATTTTCGTTTCTGAAGAAGTTGTGGAAAATGACTCGTTCCGTTCATTTTCGTTTCTGAAGAGGTTGTGGAAAATGACTCGTTCAGTTCATTTTCGTTTCTGAAGAAATTGTGGAAAATGACTCATTCCGTTCATTTTCGTTTCTGAAGAAGTTGTGGAAAATGACTCGTTCCGTTCATTTTCGTTTCTGAAGAAGTTGTGGAAAATGACTCGTTCCGTTCATTTTTGTTTCTGAAGAAGTTGTGGAAAATGACTCGTTCCGTTCATTTTTGTTTCTAAAGAGGTTGTGGAAAATGACTCGTTCCGTTCATTTTCCTTTCTGAAGAGGTTGTGGAAAATGACTCATTCCGTTCTTTTTCGTTTCTGAAGAATGCCTGTTGAAAATAACTCCGTTCATTTTTCATTTCTGAAAAATGTCCGTTAAAGAGAAATAACAGGATTATGCCGTGCTTATCTTTGATTGTTACTTAACACTAAGCCACAGATAGACTCCTGCGAATTAATTTCGGGACGAAATTTCCTAAAGTAGAGGAGACTGTGACACCTGTGTCACTGCGACCATCAAACAAATACCAAACCAATGAAATATTGTATTTCATACTTTGGACTTGTATAAATATGTGTATCTTTTGCACATATCAACTCTTGTTCGATTTCAAGCTCTAAATCGCTTTCTGGAAGGTTATACGCGCACTAATGCGTAAATATAACCAGGTTAATGCAACAAACACTCCAGAATAGTGACATAGGCTTAACATACCCTAAATAACCTCTACATAACTTAGAAATAAGTTTTGGAAGGTTTGGTATGGCAAAAACAAGTTAATTCGCTTACAGGGACTAAACTTGACAAACCGTGAAAGTATGCCAATTTGAACTGTAACAGACATTCCGGAACATGACCATAAGTTAAACATACCATAAATATCCTTTACATAGCTTAGAAATAGGCTTTGAGGTGTTCGGTATGCTAAAATAAACTTTTGGGTCATTCAGGGACTAAAAGCGTCAAAAAGTGCACAAGTTTGCATTTTCGCGCATAACTTACGTTCTGAATACATCCGGACATCGAAAAATTTATCTAAGCACTAAAACATTTTATTTTAGTGTTTGGCAAAAGAAAAATCCATTCGTCGCGTCATTTGGATCGTTTTTCGCGCTTATGTGCATTCCGTCGTAATTAAGCGAACATCGCGATCGTACGGCCAAACGAACCAACACCCGACATATTTTTGAGCATGTTTCATGTCCACAATGATTAGGAATCATTTTAGGGCCTTAAAGTTGGCTTTACGGGCCTTAGAAGTGTCGGGAATGGCCTTTAACACGTGTAGGGACCAAAACTGTCATTTCTGAAACTTATTTCTGATCAGACAAGGCCATGCGGCCCGCGTAAGGTTTGTGTGCATCCTTACGCGGCCCGCGTCAGGGTCCCAGAATAGATAAGATCGATTAGTCAGCTGATCACAGCTGTTTAATTCACAACCACAAGCCCACACTTGACCTTTCAGCTCATAAAGGGTCATTTTTAGTCACCACAACATTCCAACAAATGTACGAACGAGATTCGATCACATTTTCCAAGAAACGATCCTAACGGTTCGTGAAATCCTATAAATACCCCACCCCCATTTGCTTCTAAACCCACTAGAATCTGATTTGAGGAGCTCTAAGTTGAAACCTTTGTTTCATACCTGAGCTACTTGAATCACGATTAGCATTCGGGGACCCTTCGTAAGTATTCTTTCGTTCTTTTATTGCTTTTCGAGTCCGAAAGTCAAACTTTGTTTGACTTTCTGCGTTGACCAGTTTATGGTCAATGCGAAGTTCGTTTGAACTTCGCAACGTGATTGTAATCACGATGGTTATAGTCCTTTGTGACTATGCCTACTGATTACCACGTTGTCTAGGGTCGTAAGGGTAAGCGATCTGATAAATCGCTTATACCTTCGAACCCGACCCATTTGGTCGATCATTAGGATCCGACCAAACACATTAGGTGACCATAGTATATAGGGAATAACCCTCCGAGGTTATACCTTATGGTCGCTTCGTTTAAGTAGTTGTATGATAGGTAGTTTATATGCCTTAGGTAAATTACCAAAATACCCCTTTGATGCCAAAATTCGTTTTAAACATATGTAACATAACTTTTGACATCTAAACTGATTTAACAACCATATTAGACATGTTAAGGCATATTTTACTTGTCATAGGACTAGTTAGGCGTTCCGAACGCGTTTTACGCGAACGATGCGTTAAAGTAGCATAAGCTACCTAAACGGGTCGTAATGGGTCACAAACACTTAGGTTAAGTTTCGTTTTAGTATGTGGGCTTTGTCAAACCATATTACACGAGTCTCCATACTCGTTTGGTTTACGAACCCTCATTCTATCCGATCCTCCGATATTAGGTCCGGTTTATTAACATAGTTACCTATATTAGGTGCCATTTGATTCCGTGATCTCTAGCATTGCTTGGTGGTTATCTTAGGACTTCTGAGCAATCTCAAGTGAGTACATAGACCCCTCTTTTACTATTTTCCAAATATTTTGGGGTGAAACACATGTGCCTACTTGTTACTTTCATGCTTTTACATCATATACCTGCTATGTTCATTCGTACATTTATAGTACATGATTTCATTACATTTTATGCTATGTATGCCCATTGAGTGTGTACTTAGTACATTGCCTTACATTACATGCTATGTATGCCCATTGTGTGCGTACTTAGTACATTGTCTTACACTACATGCTATGTATGCCCATTGTGTGCGTACTTAGTACATTGCCTTACATTGCATGCTATGTATGCCCATTGTGTGCGTACTTAATACATTGTTTCACATTACATGCTATGTATGCCCATTGTGTGTGTACTTAGTACATTGTTATACAATACACTATATGTTATGTATGTCCTTTGTTGCATACTTAGCACATTGTTATTCATCATATGCTTACATTTTGGATACACATTACACGATTCACATTAGACATGAACATTTTACTTTGGTAGTTTGGTTTGAGTAAGTGAATTAAGTAACGAGGCGCGTGTAATATGATACAAGCATGGTGGATATGCCGCTGGTACTTCCTATATATAAGTGTTTGCATAGTATTACATATCGTAGCGTTATTTGAATCATTTCAGTTTGAGACATATAACATTTTATACAAATAACACACCTTTCACAAGACATTGTTTTACAAACAACTTATCTTATACAAACTCAGTTTACATGGTTATTCATTTAACCTTACATTATTCTCTTATTTATACATATCATCTGATCTTATTGTTTTTCAAATGATTTACAAGACAAAGCAAATTACAAGGTTCATGACTAAACATTTTCTCAAACATAAGTCATGAATTCTATTTTCACAAAACCTATATATCTCACAGGCATTTTTATGCTGACGTACCTATTTTCACATGTGTTTTCAGGAGATGAAGCATAGGACTTATCAAGACATACTTAGGCGGACCTGTGCCTTAGTGACTTAAAACGAGACAATAACTAGTTAATTTATGTTATGTACTCTTTGTTTCTTGTTTAAAACAATGTAAACTCTCGTGTTTGATTAATAAAACAAAACTTCAATTGCCATGGATTTGAAACAATTAATTCTGTTACAACACTCCCCGACGTTTCCGCCACGTTTGGTTGTTCCACGTGGTCGGGGTGTGACATGCTTTCCCAACAACGCACTTAGCAGTCTAGGGTGGGGGATCAACTTCTTATGTTTCATGTTTCTACTCTGCCATACATGCATCATGACCAACTGCCTGAACGAGAGATGCAACTCACCAGTCATGATTGCATAAAGAACTAAAAGCTCCCAAGTCCTTATTACCACCTTGTCCCCCATTCGGGGAGCCACATTCGTAATCACAAAACTAAGAAGTACCCGTACCAGCGGCTTTAAGTTATCCCTTTTCAATGCAACCCCCTTCCAAGATAAACAGTCCCGAAAGCATAGCATTTTCCGCAGTTACATTCTTTGGTGTATTGAAATAGTCATCCTCCTTCACATACTTGTAAAAGTTGTCTAGTTTCGAATTGAACTTGGCTAGTTGCCTCAAAGTGTTGAGGGATAACGTAGCCGTCTTATCGTTCACCGTTCCTGGCAGACTAACAGTCTTGGGTGGGTTGTTTTTGTGACAACTGGCACAAAACCGGTAATTTCCATACTGTTTATTTATTAATTATTAACTGCAATTATGTGCTTAAACGTCAACATTGTGTGATTACTTGCCTTACGTATGAATTCATGCATGTTTTATACTTCAAATATTGCATTGTGCATTACAATAAGCGTTGCGTCAGAAAGACTAGTAAACTCATCGGTAGGACACGCTGTGTCAGCACTTCCACAGAAAGCAGTCAGACAAGAGATCTAGGGCCTAGGAGTAGGTCCAACATCAAAAACACATTAAAACCCAAGTGTGGATACAAGGGTTAACATATACACTTTCTGGAAACTAAAATACGCACTAAAAGACACCCGAAACTCACCTTAAATGCTGAATTCTACAGAATTCAGTAGAAAAACAGCAAAAAAACAGCATTTTAACACCAAAATATTATGCAAAATTGATGTTTTAGTGTCCAGAATAACTTACAAAGTGTCGGCAATTAAAAATGTCACAAAAGGTGCTTCATACCTAGTAAAACTGAGCAATTTAGCACTTTAACGAACCGTTAACCAAACGAATAACCGGACACTACCCAAAACATCAAAATTAGATTAGAAGTATTGTTTTTATGATATTAAGCTAGTATTGGTGATAAAACACCATAAAAATCTTAAAAACACCTAAACACACTTAAAGTAACTTAAACCTTCTAGTTTACATTTAAAACCCCCAACTTCCAAATTTGTGCACTTTACCCCCCCCCCATCCATGACCGGCCCCATGGGCCCCACTCCCCTTTTGAATATAAAATTTGATAATGTAGGCATGATATTGGACAATTAGACTTGTGGGTAAAGATGTGTTGGAGATTTGTTTTAAAAGACCATTAGTTAAAGAAAACTATAAATCATTTCATAACTTTCAAACCTTATCTTCTTCCTCTCCTCCTCTCAACCTCACAGCCACAATACAACACCCACACATCTTCATTTTTATTCATCCTACAAGCAATCTAAGCATATACAAAGGTGTATGAAGGCTAACTAAGGAGGCTACAAGTGCTAGAAGTTGAAGGACCTCTTTGTGGAGCTTTTAACCTCTCATTTTCATCATTCGTCATCTTCATCCTTCTTGTGCCACTTCCCTAGCCAATAGAGCTAGTAGTAAGCTTCCTAAACACTATTTTAGTTCATGTTTATGTTATGTAAAAGTCACACCATCTAAGAAACTAAACTTTAAAAGATGAAGATGTATAGATCTAACATAATCATGAGGAAAACAAGTGATTTTAGTGTTATTTGGTGTATGTGATGAAGTTGTTGTTATTGAATCTTGTGTGTATGTTTAGATTTATCATGTTAAGCTTGTTAGAAGCTTAGATCTAACAAGTTTAAGCATGGATCTTGAAAGATCCATGGTTAAACTTGAAGATGAACTTGTGAAACCTTTATGTGAACTTGAAAGATGATTTTTGAAGCATGATCTTATGTTCTTGAAGTAACTAAGTGTATGTAAAACTAATTTTTGAAACTAAAATCCATGAAAAGTTTGTTAAAGGTTCATCAAGAAGCTTGTTTATGAAAGTTTCAAGTATGATAAGTAAGGATCTTGAAAGATTCATGATGAAACATGGTTTTAAACATAAAGATCTTTTAAATGAGCATAAGAATGATTTTAGAACATGATTTTCAAGACTTCAAAACCTTAAAACTCATGGATGGTTTGGTTAGTAAATTAAAGTTTCATAAAAAGTTTGTTTAAAATTTACAAGAACATTTCGTGTCCAAAATCGAGTGTTCTTCGCGTCTGTCTTCGGGAAATCGAGTGTTCATCCCTCCAGCCTTAAGCTACTGATTAAACTTAGAGCCGGATAGGTCTTTGTTTCAGTCACACGTGTGAACTTGGGCCGGGTTGTGCGAAGCCAGTGTCTTCGTACGAAGGCAGCGCCTTCGTGCGAAGCCAGTATCTTCGTACGAAGGCAGCGCCGAGGGTGCCTTCGTACGAAGGCAGTGCCTTTGTACAACGCCGGGACTTCGTATAGAACAGTCCAGCTCGCACAAGTGGCTGTTTTTCTTGTGTTCGGGGCAGCGTTTTCGCCTGAATCGGATGTGTTTTCGAGTCCTTTTCATGACGGTTTTGACACCACTTCATCCCACTAACCAGTGAACGAAATATATGTCAGTTTTGGTCCATTTTCATGTGAAAATCAAGTTTAAAACTGTTTTTCTTTGGATTAAACACTTGGTGAGTGCGAGATATTTAGATCTACAACTTGGGAAGCCCAAGCTTAGCCCAATACACTCGTTTAAGTGTAAATCTGGGGTAAAATCAGAAGTTTTGATGAGAAAGATGAAGGTTTTTGTAAAAGTAGAGAAATTTTAGATGAAAAAGATGAAGTTAAAATGAAAATAGAGAAGTTTGGATGAAATCGGAGTTAAATTCGTGGAAAATCGTTGTGAAACATGTAAAAATAATGGATCTTACTTGGAAAACAGAGGGACAACAGGTTGGGAGCGATTCTTGAGAGAAAATGGCAGCAATTCAGTTGGGTATTTATAGAGAGGATGGTGCGTTTTGTTGCGTTAACTAATTCGAGTACCTTAAGTATTTTAGCGAGGTATTAAGTTGTGACAACTGTCAATTTTCAGTGTATCCGTACAATAATTAAACAGTAATTTGTAACTTAATGACTGTGCCTGATCAAGTTAATGACATGAATGATTTCCTGATTACTGACATATACTTACAAGTTCATTACATGCTGCATGATTTCTTATCATTATTGCATGCAACACAATATGTTTCAATTAGTGCACGAAACAAAGTAAGCACAATTATCAGACAAACTAGAAGTACTGACAGGAGTTCAGTACTCAGACAGACATGATGATAAGACACAGGATGAGCCCGAAACCAAGAGTTACACTAGTATAGTGTGTAGGAAAGTAAGGATCATAAAACTGCCTTCCTAGTGATAGTTTAAGTGCCGGAAAGTGCCTAAAACTCTCAAAAACTGCAAAATTATGCATATTTCAGCAAAAGTCAGCTTTTTAACAACAATATATAATGCAGAATTTTGGTTTAATGGTCCAAATACCTTCCTAAGTGCCGGAAATCAAAACTATCATAAAAGGGGGCATAAAGCACACTAAACTGTGTAATTTAGCACCTTAACGAACCGGTAACCAACCGAACAACCGGACACTACCCGAAACACCAAATTTTCACTAGAAGCATTGTTTTAACATTTTCGAGCTAGTAATGGCCACCGAATATTATAACACACCCTAAAACATTATAACACCTAAAGCACTAAACCTTATACTTAGAATCTAACTAAATTAACTAACTTACATTTGAAACCCAACCATATACCCCCCCCCCCCTTTCGACGGTCACCATAAGGGGACCCACCCGTTGATTTTATTGAATTGTTTATGTGATATGTTGAGTCCTTTACAAACATAATGACCATTAGACATAAGATTGTTGGAAGAGTTCTATTAAAAACCACAAGTTCACAAGTCTCTCTCATTCATCACTTCCAAACAACTTCATCTCTCCCTTCTCTTCCTCTTGTTTACGGCACACCACCACCACCCTACTCCCACCATTTTCATTCCATTAACAAGCAATCTAAGGTGAACTTAAGGTGCAAGAAGCATAGTAAAGAAGCTTGGAAGCATTAGAACTTGAAGGACCTTCATCAAGAGCTTTTATCCACCCTTTACATCTTCTTCTTCATCATAGTTTCTTCCCTAGCCATTGTGCTAGTAGTATGCTCCTTACAACTTGAATTTACTTATCATTTTAGTGGTTAAAAGGTTATGTAATGTGTTAATCTAATGAACCTCAAAGAAACATAAGCATGAACATAAACCTAAAGCTTAATAACATAAAAATCTAAGTTGATTTAGTGTATGTATGATACTTGATTGTTGATCTCTTGTGTTTATGATGTTGATCATCATAAGAAGCTTGCTAGATTGTGATTAAACACATGATCTAGAAATTATAAGGATGAATCTTGAGAAAAATCATAATGATCATCCTTTATGTGGAACATGAACTTGAATATAAGCTTGATTTTGTGTATGATGATTATTGATGCATGACATAATTCTTGAAAATGGATGATTTCAAAATTAATCTTTTCAAGAAACCAAAGTTATTTACAAGATTTACGTGATCATGATTTTTGAAGAAGTTAAACATGTTTTTAGTGTTAAATCAAGACTAGAAAAGTGTTGTTAACAAGAAGAATACAAAAAGAAGTATTTTTATAAAATCATCATGTAAGTTGTAAAGAACTAAAAATTACAAGAATGAGTTTTATAAAATATAAACCATGTTTTTTAGGGTAACTAAACCTACTAAATAACATATGAAGTTACTAAAAATTTTTACAAAATTTCAAGTTCATGTCATAGTGTAGTTTGCATATTTTTGGCTTATGGTAAGTCTTGTTTATGTTGTTGATGATTGATGATGATTTTAAAAAGAAAATGACATGCTTTTAAAGCATGGAAACCTCCATTTTAAGGGAAAACTACGGCAAAATTTTGTAGAAATTAAACACTTAGAAAAATATTTTTAAACAAGTGTTTACAAATTGATTTTGATCATTGTTCTCATATAAAAACTTGCCATAATTTTTATTACAAAAATTACAAATGTTGGAGGTTGGTTTTTGATAAATAAAAATAACTAAGTATATATTTAGGAAAATATATATTTAGATGTCACAATTTGTGTGTTACTTGTATATTATGTGTATTAGTTATATTATTTTAAGAACTTGAAAATAATATAACTCACCAAAATACCAAAATTGTAATACAAAAATATTACCAAAATTCCAAGAAAATAAATATATAACTTACACCCGAATATTGAACAAACCAGACAAGGACTATTTATATATATATATATATATATATATATATATATATATATATATATATATATATATATATTCCGGAATTAAATTCAAATATTTCAACAAATGAGTTAAATGGTATTTTGGAAACCGAAGAAACGAAAAATATGATTTTTACAAGTATTACAAAAATATATCATTTTTGTCAAATAGAAAATATATTATTTTTGGGTGAAGAAAAATATATATTTTCTTAAACAAATTAAGAATATATTATTTTGGGTAAATTTTGAAATATAAATATTTTCTAAGTTAATCTTCAAAATATATTATTTTTGAGGTTTATAAGAAAGTATAATTATTTTTGCCAAGAAAGATTTATAAATATTTTTCTATAAAAATTTTCTTAAAATACATATATTTTAAGAATATAAATTGGTGATTTTTAGTTGATTAAAAATAATATTCCGAAAAATTTAATACAAAATTAAGTATAAAAATATTTAATAAATATAAGAAAATACGTATCCTCGTACGTACAAATACACACCGGAATACGCCACCAATACTTGGCAAAATAAACAAGTCTAAAAATACACAAATATAATTATACCCATCCTTGGGAAATATTCATGAAGGAATTACAAATGATATAAGTCAAAATATATTTTTTTAACAAATATTCCAAAGAGTTGTTAAATATAATTTAAGTTAAAATATTATTATTTTAACCAATAATTATATACCTTGGAATAATATAACGTACGTTCAAGACATAACTCAAAGTATACCATGAATTCCAAATAAGTCATAATGACTAAGATTAAGAGTCGTTACACGACCTAGCCGTCTAATAAAACATTGCACGTGTGTAGGTAGTCAAACGACCCGAGGGAAGAAGCTTTGAGTTACTTGATTGAAGAACGCAATTCTGTGAGTTCATGTCCCCCTTTTCTTTTAACTGTTTTCGGTTTTATAACTTACGGGGGTGAGATACATGTTTCAAATGTTCAAATGTTTCAATGGTATGGTTAGCTAAGGAATGAACTGTTAGATCACGTGGATGATGTAGTATCTCTCATAAGTGCCATTAATCTAGTTTAAGACTGAGGGGCATGAGTGGTAGATCTATCTGGGTGTAGCGAGCCCCACCCATGGGTCCTTGTGTGGCCGCATGTGGTGACTATGTCGTTCTCACCGGATGGACCGGAGGAAATCCGCTAGGTTTAAGCACTTCCTATGCACCACACATATTAATGTTCTTGCAAAACATTAATGATCTGTTCATGGACGCTTACATACCGGTTATCAAAGGAATTCTCTCAAATGTTTACAAGTCATTACGAGCTCACATACAAAACACATGAACTCGCTCAACTTTTGTTGATGTTTTCAAATTACATGTATTTCAAGAAATTGATATGGATCTGGCGGGCGTTTCAAAGTTTTCAAGATGTGTTTACAAGAGATGATGTCATCCCATTTTGAAGGGTTTGAATTGTGTATCTTGTCCTTGATAAGATACATGAATCACAACCTTGTTTTATCTATGTCTTTTGCTAAAGTCCTTTATGGAACTTAAAACATTTGGTTGGTTGTATGTTAAACTTGAAGTCTTTGGATGGTACTAAACAATGCGGTTTGTATTATTTTGAATCGTATTAATGGATGAACATCATGGTTTTGATCATATAGTTGTTTGTTATAATTGAATGCAATGATAGTAAGCAAGTCACACATCATACACTTCCGCAAAAGTCAGGGTGTGACAGTTTGGTATCAGAGCTGCAATTGTAGTGAACTATGATTCCTTCTCGAGTCTAGACTACAATCATTAGGACTCTCTCACGAAAATATTTTACAAAATATTTTTCATTGCACAAAAACGCCAAGATCCATGGAACAAAATTTTACAAAGGAAAGACAAGAAACAAGAGCAAGGACACTAGCTAGTGATTTAGTTTGCATGGGGTAGACTTGTTAAGTTAGAAAAGCCTCACGTAGGAATGACGTGAATAGATGTTAAAGTGATACCTGTCTTTGTCTACATACACCAAGTGATAGTAGTTAACATATGTGCACATGCCATGATTATTATGTTACAAGTACCTATGTCGTCTTCTGAGATTGGATTTTCAGACGAGCATGACCCCATGGCAGTGGTGTCAGACGATGAGGTAGCACCAGAGCCCGAGGTCTTCACGTCAGATACAGAGAGTGACCCAGAGATGGTGTCCGACGATGAGGACGATTTCCAGCCCTTTGCTTTACCAGACTTTGGAGATGATGCACCTTTTGCTGATGGCATTCCCATTGATGATGTTTTTGCGTTCCCTGCTCCTATTCAGGACCATCTCATCATCGGTCACCCTGATGGTGAGCATATCGTTGCCCCCATCCTTGATGATGTTCCTCTAGTAGTCATTCCCCCAGAGGATTGGCCCTTCGACGATCTTTTTAATGATGATGTTGATTTGTTTTTGGGCGATCACCTAGTAGACGCTCAGGATGATGGGGAGGTTGATGATGTTGTTATGCTGGAAATACCTCCTCCCGCTATACATGTTATTGTCATTTCTTCAGATTCTAGCTTGCATTCTGTTGCAGACTCCTTTGAGTCTGTAACCTCATCGGCCCTGCAGGCTGCAGGACTCCAGCTTTACGCCACTGATCTAGATGATGATGATGTGATGTCGGCTGCTCCATCATCTCCTGTTCGAGCCCCCACACCCCCTCACGTCCCAGATCATAATTCCTGACCCGATACCAGTTCCATTTGGTTTACCCGATGTCACACCCCGATATTTCCACGTATTACTGGTGGGCCCGGTGGGGGTATCGTGACGTAGTTGATATCATCATAGTCAAACAACACAATTTAAATTCACAGCGGAAGCAAACAATGAATATATTACAAACCGATATAAAGTAATATCAAAGTATTACAAACGGAATGTAAAGGATCCACAGGCGGATCAATTAAAAGATAATTGTTCAACAGATTTTAACATCTAAGCTTGCGAGACTCTTTATTGATGCTAGGAGTAGCCAGCCTATTCCGATTAGTACCTTCACTTAGCCTTTTTTGGGAAAATACGTCAGTTTACACTGGTAAATACAATTAACTGACTCATTTTGAAAAGGTTTATGAAAATTGATTTGAATGCACATGGCACAAAACTTTTTATAACTTGGGATAATTATTTGCATATAAACTTGTAAAAGAATTACATGTTCGTTATACGTTCAGTAGCCCAGATTGAAACCGGGTTAAAGATTAATAGACACACCACATGATATAGTCCCGCGGCGAGTTATTCCCAAAACCGGTGGTTATACCTTATTATTTATATATGCACTGTCGGGTGTACGCCTACACCCCGTGCTTAGGTAGTGGCTATTTCGTAAAATGATGCCAAGGATATATGGGACATGGTCATTAACCCCCCAAAGGCTTTAAGCAAACAAAACAATTTAAATGGGACATTTCAATAAATTAATCTTCATACAATTAAAAATTCAATGCCCGACCAAGCGGTATTTTATATACCGTACCCCAAGCCCGTATAAGGGAAAATAAGTTAAAAGTATTTACTTGAGCTAAATATAAATTCAATCCCAGCCGTATATCAATTCAGCAAGTACAGATAGCTTTTACTGGGCTCCTAAATCTGGAACGAAGGTTTTTAATAACCTATTAGATTCCTAACGGGTCTTTAATTAAGCCTAAACTTAGACCGGTTAGTTTTAAAAGAAGATACGGTTCAAAACGCATGATTATGCGAAGACCGGATTAGAATGTGGTTTAGACCCGACAAGCTTGTATACTTGTTTAGTATGGGTAAACTAAACACATTCCGGATTTTGAGATAGAAAAGATAAGGTTTGACCCGTTTCGGCTAATTTATGCAAACTAGTTACATAAGCCGATCCGAACGCGAAAAGTGCGTAACGGGTAACCACATGAGTCATCAACAGGTTTCCTAAGTTAATATGCCTTAAATATGTTGTGATATCAGTAGGATACCTTCCATTATGCCCAAAACGAATTTAAAACCAATTCATGCCCCGTAGGGGTATTTTGGTCATTTTAAAGGTTATAAGAGAGTTTAAATATTAATCTGAGTTTCAGGTCTGATATAATCAGTAAAAATACTTAATTTAATAAGTTATAACAGTAGGGTATTACACATATGTGAATTTTATCATTTATAACCAAACTATGCACCGAAGGGGCATTTTGGTAATTTCACATAAGGTTTAAAGGTCAAATTTGGAAATCAGAGTTTAAAACTTTTTCTTACTGTTAAAGTATAAAATTTTACTTAAAATATCAGTAGGTATCAAGTCATATATATTTAAAATAGGTTTAATACATACTATGCGCTTAAAACGCGTAAAAAGGCGGTTTTAAGCGATTTCCGGGTTTTTAAGGAAAAGCTGATATTTTTATCATTCCAGAAAGCTTAAAAATGTTTTATTTATCTTATAAAATCAGTAGCAAAAGGTTTGGGGTCAAAATGTTTTGTAAAACTCAATTTATAAGCCAAAAGGGCAAAACCAGCAATTACCGAATCAAGCCAACCTTATGTTATGCTTAGCCTAAAATTAAATAAAAATCTTCAAAAATCCTAAAATATTATTTTATATCAGTAGGTAAAAAGTTTGGTATAAAAATTTGGGTTTAAATAGGCTTTATGCTAATTACGCCGTTTAATTAATAAAAGCTTCCTAATTACGCTATTGAGCATAACTATTAATCTAGACCTCAAACTGATGTCAAATTTTAGGGACAAGTTTATAAATCAGTAATAAAGATTATTGTCCTCTCACATTTTCAAAAATTATCGTTTTAGGGTTAAAAGGGCATAACAGTCAACGTTTAGGCATTTAACGGAAACATGTATGAACTAGGATTTTTATGGAACCAAGTTGTATAACCTCGGAGGGTTATACTAACCTATAATATGGTCCTAATGGAATCCTAAGGCATATCTAAACTATGTTAAATCCGGTCAGAACTGGAAGTCAAAGAAAAAATCAACTTTTGCGACTTTCGGTTCCGAACCGAGCCTATACTTAGAATTGTCAGGTTGAATCATGCTTAGGCATGTTCAACTAATATTTACCAAGTTATTAAAGTGAGAAAACTGATTTTATGGTTTCTTATTTTAATAGTTATGAATTTATTTAAAACTAACATGTTTGACTTTTATTCGACCAGACAATTTTAACTAAGTAAACGTAGTAATTAGGAGATGCCCTTTTGAGGGTTTAACACCTACCTAATTACGGTCGCGTAGCCATGTTCGTTGCGAACATTGGCTTAACCATTTAAAAGTCAACGAGTTTATCGAAAACGCTTGACTTTTCGGTAAAAACTCTAAACAAATGAACTAAGCACGAAGGAACACTTACAAAGGGTCCAAGGGACAGAAGGAGGTTCTCAATAAGCTCAAGATCCTCCAAGAATTAGAGAACAAGCATATTTGAAATGAAGGTGCAAATGAAAGTTAAGAACAAAGGGGTATTTATAGGTTTTTGAGGACCGTTAGGATCATTCCTCGATAAACGTGATCAAATCTGGACCGTACACTTTTACCCACTGATTTAGAATACCGTGGGCGCCCCTAAACAAGCCCATAGACTTGTTAAAACCACTTGAAAACTCTGGAAACAGCTGGAAGAGGCTGTAAATAACTTTCAGCAGTTCTGTGGGTTGCTCGCGCCCCGCGTACGGGTCAGCCAACCGTTACGCGGCCCGCGTCCGATGTATATCAGCAAACTTGTTTCAAAGTTGTTGTTTTTGGCCCCTGCACTTGATAACTGTTGTTTTTGACCCCTTTAAGGCCCGTCAACCTCAAATCAAGGCTCTACTAAGATTCCCACACATAGGGGATATGAAACATACTAAAAAACATGTCGGATGTCGGTTCGTTTGGCCGTACAGTCACGATGTTCGTCTAATTACGACGAAACGCGAACGGACGCGAAAAACGATCCAAATTATGCGACGAAAGGGATTTTATCCTGCCAAACACTAAAATAAAATATTTTAGTGGTTACATAAATTTTTGGGTGTCCGGAGATATTCAGAAAGCAAGATATGCGCGAGAATGCAAACTTGTGCACTTTTTGACACTTTTAGTCCCTGCATGACGTAAAAGTTTATTTTTGTGCACCAAACACCTCTAAGCCTATATATAAGCTATATAAAGAATAATTAGGGCATTTTTAACTCATGGTCATATTCCGGAAGGTCCATTACCATACGAATCGACATACTTTTGCAGTTTGACGCAAATACTCCTTTAATTGCGCAAAGTAGCGCGAAATGTTGTTTAATGATATCCAAGCCTTCCATGGCCCATATTGGTCATTCCCAAGCATATAATTAAATATTACTATGCTCCCGATCGCTTAAATGGTCACCGAAAGGCGTAGATTCAAAAGTTGACGCTTTAGGTCCCTCTATTGCGCAAACTTGCGCATCTCATCATTTAATAGCATTGAAGCCTCATCTAATCCATATTAGGCATTCTTGAAAGTATTATTAAACATCACGATGCTTCAGGTCTGCTAGAAGGTCATTCAGAGGTATATTTAAACATATTGACACTTTTAGTCCTTCTAACTTGCAAAGTTGCGCATAACTTTACTTATAGGCATAAAAACCTTAGACGACCAATGTTTGGCATTCCCGAGAGTATAATCAAATATCATGAAGCACCCGGTTTGTTAAAAGGTCACTCGGAGGTAAGAATTGACATGTTGACGCTTTTAACCCTTCATTGCACAAACTTTCAATTAATTACGCAAACGGCTACACTCGATCATCAAATGGCTCATTTGTGAATATAAATATTGTAAGAGGTTATTTAGAAACTTATTTTAGGTATGCTAACACTTCCAATCCTTTCATAATCAAAGTTTTTGATTTTTCAAAAAATTAGTCCCTTAAATTCAACATTTGACCTCATTAGGGTTTATTACACGTGTCAATACATCATTGGACGTGATTTTACGAGGTGTTACATCCTCACCCCCTTAAAAGAAATCTCGACCTCGAGATTTGCTAAAATGCTACAAGTTCTTTTTGTCACATAATGGACTTAACTTCTATAGCATATATGGAGCCTCTCCAAGCTCCCAAGTTGACCTCTATAATAGGTACATGTATCCTTTTTGGAGCTTCTTAACCTGTCGATCCTCAATCGATACAGGTTTCTCATCATATCTTAAATCTGCATATCATTATGTGATAATGCTCCTCGACCTATTGGTGAAACACATCCTTAAATTATTAGTGTGTAATGCATCGCGAGCTCCGCTAAGCTCCTTAAATTGGTTTTAGCTTATAAACTATTTGATCTTGATACATTCGATTCCCTCAAATGATTTTATATATTCAGAGCTTAACTAGCTTGATATTTAACAAATTGGCACACCCTTCCTGGGTGATATCTTTTGTCGAATCTTATTCCTTAACACAAACTTAGGAGGGTTACTATTTTCATTAATCCTTGATTTTCTGCCGACCACTGGCAACTTACAGATGATTATGGATTTGTTTGATCTTGTTCGTTGCTTCCAAAGAAACTTTCAGATCCTGATAATTGTACTTACCAATCTTTTGTCTAACAATAAATGTTTAACATTCCATCTATACAAGGTCTCCAAAGGAGCAGTCTTGATACTTATATGAAAACTATTATAGAAAAGCTTGTCTTAAGGTGAGATGGTTATTCCAACCATTGCTTAAAACTAATATTAAGGAATAGCTAATCCTTGCCGTTAGTCGAACAAATCGACGATCCTGGGCAGTTGATGGCAATTTTTAATTGTTGCCTAATTAGGGTTGCGGTAATCAATGCATAAGCAAAATGAGCCATCTTTCTTAATTAACTATACCGAATTCTTAGAATATTGAGTTAGGCTATATGAATCCTCTATTTTAAAACTTACTTAATCAGGGTTTCGATTTCTCCAATGATGGTACTAGCCGTTTTGGAGATTTCATAATAATATAACCCTAAATGGGATATAAATCTTAACTCTACTTGCCTCTCAGGAGGTAAACAGGGTAATCTTAGGAGAAGATAATCAAGATAAAAAGGAGGTTACATAGATTTTCCAAATCTCAGGCTCCAGTTCATCCATACTTGCTTGTGTCAATTAAGTGACACATTTATGTTACGAGTCCACGAATTTCTTAATCGAAGACCTTTACTTGGACAATTCCATTCTGGATATCTTCTTTGAATACCATTAGCTGACTTTGGTACCATATGACCATCGGAATATCTTTGTGGTCCCATGCATTAAACCTCCATACTAATCAGGCATGGAAGCAATCTATGGAACTTATTAAGATACATCAATCCTCATGTGGCTCTTTTGTCATACCTTCTGGTATTCACAATCGATAGAGATTAAAGAGATATCAACTATATATGCTGACGCACTTCCTCTCGAGAGAGGATACTTCTAGAATTCTACGATTGGAGGTTTCTGACAGGAACAGAAGAAATGGTTCTTATGATTTTGCCTGTAAGTTTTACCTTACACTTAATATCTGGGGTTCTTATGGGAAAAATATCTAAAAGTTTGCTAAGCTTATGGTCTTATGAGAGACTCAGCAGCACCTGAAACCAAACATATCTCCTAGTAATAAAATCACAATAGGGGATTTATCTAATGTCATTATTAACATGGACTGCCTCTAATCATTCATCAGGAGGGTTAAACGCCTCCATTCTTAACCCCTTTTTAACTTAGCTGCAAAATCCTTGGCAAATTTTAGGGCAGTCTCAGCTTTGGCTGGTTATTTCTTAATCTATATAACATGAGTAGCTGAGGTAGATCCTTAATGGATTTATAATGAGCAGGCTTTGAAACTTTAGTGTGCCCTCTTATTGCCGTTGCTAACCACCAATAATTATTGCATTAAGCTTAGATTTTGGGTAAACTGAATAGGGCACTATCTCAGCCAATGAATTAAAATTTGTAACATATTGTCGACAGTCTCGAACTTTTATGGTGAGAGTCATAAAATTCTTATTCCATCTTTTCCATTTCGAGAAGCGGATAATAGGTTTTCCTAATAAGGTCCTTAAAACTTGGACCATCCCATATTGTATAAGAGGATCTTTCTTGTGGACTTCATTAATGTCCTCATTAATCAAGGGTATTGCCATCGAATGACTGTGACGCATACCTCACCGTGTCCGTTCCAGCATAACCACTGATACACCTAATGGTTTCTACTTCATCCAACAATTTCCTGCAATCGATGGCCCCTTTTTACTATTGTAGTCTCTTGACTTCCAAGAGACGAAGTACTTTTAAGTACATCCTAAAAGGAATGGGCTCCTTGCCATATATGATTTTTTTGGGTTATTCTTCGCATTTGAAGTATGAATAAAGCTCTTCTCATGAGCAGTGACATGTGTTTTAGAGCGAGCAGCATTTGGCTCCTTTAACCTTTTCATGACTTTTCTCATAGCCTTCCTAACAGCTGCGTTAATCACAGTTTTTGGAGATTAACTCCATTAACATTCAGGTTCACATTTGATGCACCATTAACATTTGTCGCATTTCTAGCATCGCGACTTTTGTTTGTCTCTTCTGAGTTTCCATACTCATAGCTTTGGTATTAAATACCAAATTCCGCAAGTGCTAGGCAATCCATACCCAGTGTCTCCTTGAATTGTCAAAGGCTCACCATAAGGAGTCTTGATAACTACTTGCTCTTTATCACATACAATATGGGCTTGATTTTAAGACGACCAATCCATTCCTATCACTATATCGAGTCCCTCTTATTTTAACGGAAACAAGGACAGCGGATAACAATGATTCCTAATGGATATAAAACATCCATCTAATATTGCTGAAGAAGTCTCTGAGGTACTATCGGCCAATTCTACTTTATTCTTAACGCTTAGAGTTTTAATAGGCAGATTTAGTAATTCGCAAAAATACATTGTCTACGAAAGACTTATCTGAACCTGAATCAAATAATACTCCAGCATGAGCGTTATTGATAAAGAAAGTACCTATTGTGACATTGTCATCCTGAATAGCCTCTTGAGCATCCATTTGAAAGCTTTCAGCTTTGGTCTTCTTAGCCTCCCCAGGCTTCTTGGTTTTATTTGGGAAATTTGTCTTGATGTGCCCTATTTCATTGCAACCATAGCAGGTTGCGTCCTTTATGTCTTGGCACTCCAAGGTCTTGTGCCCTTCCTTATTACAAATCCCACAAGGCCTAGCTTGTGACTCCAAAGTGCATTTCCCTTTAGTTGCCTTCTTTGGGCAGCAGGTCTTTATGTGCCCCTTCTCGCCACAACCATAGCATGTGGCATCCTTCAAGTCCTTGCATTCATGGGTCTTGTGATCCATCTCTCTACAGATGACACATCCCCTGGTCTGCTCATAGAAACATTTTCCGAAGTGCTTCTTCCCGCAGGTTTTACATTTGGGTTTTGCATCCTTTGGCTTGGACTGGTCATAGTTTGAACCGGTCTTACCCTTTTTGCAACCTTTATTTGGGGTATTATCGCACTTTCGCTTATGATCCTTTAATACACGGTCCACGGCTTTGTTTACGGCTGTATCCAACATAGCCTGTAACTCGGTGCCTGTTAAGTTCAGTCTTGCATTATCATTCTGATCAACTGGATGATCGTGAGCTTCAGATGAGTCAGCCATGGTGAAGCTTTGAAGGCTACAAACCAAGTAGTAATAATTTGTTTAATTATATAGTGAATTGTCGAATTTGATGATTGAATAGCCATGGTGCAAATAAACCATATTGGCCAATAGATAGTATTTAATTCATTTGATTATGTTTTGCCTAGGTTTCTAAATAAACCATCTTTGGCGTTTAAACGGAATATAATCCTTCATATTTATTAGACAGGGGACATAAGTCACGACTGTCAATGTCGTTCTGACATTTTTATATATATATAGCACAAGGGCTTGTTCCAAAGGACTTTTTTTGATGGCATAAATGCCTTGTCACTAGGGAAATTTTAAAACATAATCGATGATTCCTTTGGATCGGAAAATTTCATAGTTCATTGTCTTGACAAGAAGTTATGAAATAAAACTATCTTTTTCATGTATACCCCTTTGCCCGAAGGTATTCATCCCAATGGATGTTTTGATGTGTTCATCATGTCCGACGTTTATTAGCCATGGTTCCTCTTGATCATTTATGCTAAATAAGGGGTTTGGAAAATTCCTAATATAAAGATGACAAGTGTGATTTTATCGCATCACTATTGTCGGAAGTGTTAACATGTTTTCAGATGTTAACAAGGATCTGAATCTCTTTTTAAACAGGTTTCACCATCTTAGCTAGGTCTTGAACGACATTCAAGCTAGGTTATACCTTTTAAGATTCTTTTTAATATATATACAGGCAGAAAAGGAAAGATATTTATTTTATTCAGGATTTTCATTATAATTATCCCAAATTTAATTAAAATATAACTATGGCATAAAAAGGCCAAGTCACAAGGGCAACTTTAAATTATAAACCATGATTTTGTAGAATCAAGGTATTTAGGCTTGAACGTTGTTCATTGCCTCTTCTTGACAGGGAGTTGTAGGCTACGACTGTCTTTTGTCTTATATGACAATGAATATGGCCCGTAAGTATTACATCCCTAAAGGATGCTTAATTCACAAAATCAGAAAGGATTTCGGGAGAATCTAGTATAAGGATGATTTATGTGATTTTATCGAATCACATTTGCCAGGAATGTTAACATGTTTACATATGTTAACAAGGATTTGAATCTTTTGAATAGGTTCTACCATCTTGGCCCTGTCTGAAATGACATACAGGCTAGGTTTACATTTAAGATTCTTTTTAATATTTAACGCAGAACAATCCTAAATTGAGATGTTAATAAGGATCTGAATCTAATTGAGGAACTGCCATCTTGGCCCTGTTCTTAAAATGACACATGGGCTAGGTCTTGTCCTATTTAGATTTTGCCATTTTATTATAATGGTAGATCTTATAAAAGGAATGTTGTTTTAATTTATCTCATGTATTATATTCATATACAATGATATAAATGAAATTTAGATAAAACATTCCAATGATTTTTAAAGAGGTACAGAATTTCCCTGAACGGGACTTGCAAGAAATAACGTTGTCCATGAAGGCACTGAAAGCTAAGTATGTCCTTATAAGGACTACTACGGAAACGATCTTTAGCAAAAGGATTTTCTTCTTCATTTTATTTCTGAATGTTTTCTCCTTGTTTGCACGTTAATCCTAGTCGCAGTACGAAGCTCGGCCTTTCCTAGGCTTCAAATGGGGAGAATTTCTATTACGGCTTCTTTGCTTGGCGACGCATTAAAATATAGAATTTGAAAGCAATAATTCTCCGAATAGAGATGAGAGTATTCCTATGTTAAGTCTAGACTCAGAAGGTCAAGGATTATGCTACTGTGTCATTGAGATTAAACACAAAAGGCTAGTGTTTAATTCACTCAATGTTGGCTCTGATACCAACCTGTCACACCCCGATATTTCCACGTATTACCGGTGGGGAGTATCGTGACGTAGTTGATATCATCATAGTCAAACAACACAATTTAAATGCACAGCGGAAGCAAACGATGAATATATTACAAACCGATATAAAGTAATATCAAAGTATTACAAACGGAATGTAAAGGATCCACAGGCGGATCAATTAAAAGATAATTGTTCAACAGATTTTAACATCTAAGCTTGCGACACTCTTTATTGATGCTAGGAGTAGCCAGCCTATTTCGATTAGTACTTGCACTTAGCCTTTTTTGGGAAAATACGTCAGTTTACACTTGTAAATACAATTAACTGACTCATCACATGATATAGTCCCGCGATGAGTTATTCCCGAAACCGGAGGTTATACCTTATTATTTATATATGCACTGTCGGGTGTACGCCTACACCCCATGCTTAGGTCGTGCCCATTTCGTAAAATGATGGCAAGGATATCCGGGACATGGTCATTAACCCCCCAAAGGCTTTAAGCAAACAAAACAATTTAAACGGGACATTCAATAAATTAATCTTCATACAATTAAAAATTCAATGCCCGACCAAGCGGTATTTTATATACCGTACCCCAAGCCCGTATAAGGGAAAATAAGTTAAAAGTATTTACCTGAGCTAAATATAAATTCAATCCTAGCCGTATATCAATTCAGCAAGTACAGATAGCTTTTACTGGGCTCCTAAATCTGGAACGAAGGTTTTTAGTAACCTATTAGATTCCTAACGGGTCTTTAATTAAGCCTAAACTTAGACCGGTTAGTTTTAAAAGAAGATACGGTTCAAAATGCATGATTATGCGAAGACCGGATTAGAATGTGGTTTAGACCCGACAAGCTTATATACTTGTTTAGTATGGGTAAACTAAACACATTCCGGATTTTGAGATAGAAAAGATAAGGTTTGACCCGTTTCGGCTAATTTATGCAAACTAGTTACATAAGCCGATCCGAACGTGAAAAGTGCGTAACGGGTAACCACATGAGTCATGAACAGGATTCCTAAGTTAATATGCCTTAAATATGTTGTGATATCAGTAGGATACCATCCATTATGCCCAAAATGAATTTAAAACCAATTCATGCCCCGTAGGGGTATTTTCGTCATTTTAAAGGTTATAAGAGAGTTTAAATATTAATCTGAGTTTCAGGTCTGATATAATCAATAAAAATACTTAATTTAATAAGTTATAACAGTAGGGTATTACACATATGTGAATTTTATCATTTATAACCAAACTATGCACCGAAGGGGCATTTTGGTAATTTCACATAAGGTTTAAAGGTCAAATTTAGAAATCTGATTGAATGCAATGATATTAAGCAAGTCACACATCATACGCTTCCGCAAAAGTCAGGGTGTGACAGTTTGGTAACAGAGCTTCGATTGTAGTGAACTATGATTCCTTCTCGAGTCTAGACTACAATCATTAGGACTCTCTCACGAAAATATTTTACAAAATATTTTTCATTGCACAAAAACGCCAAGATCCATGGAACAAAATTTTACAAAGGAAAGACAAGAAACACGAGCAAGGACACTAGCTAGTGATTTAGTTTGCATGGGGTAGACTTGTTAAGTTAGAAAAGCCTCACGTAGGAATGCCGTGAATACATGTTAAAGTGATACCTGTCTTTGTCTACATACACCAAGTGATAGTAGTTAACATATGTGCACATGCCATGATTATTATGTTACAAGTACCTATGTCATCTTCTGAGATTGGATTTTCAGACGAGCATGACCCCATGGCGGTGGTATCAGACGATGAGGTAGCACCAGAGCCCGAGGTCTTCACGTCAGATACAGAGAGTAACCCAGAGATGATGTCCGACGATGAGGACGATTTCCAGCCCTTTGCTTTACCAGACTTTGGAGATGATGCACCTTTTGCTGATGGCATTCCCATTGATGATGTTTTTGCGTTCCCTGCTCCTATTCAGGACCATCTCATCATCGGTCACTCCGATGGTGAGCACATCGTTGCCCCCATCCTTGATGATGTTCCTCTAGTAGTCATTCCCCCAGTGGATTGGCCCTTCGACGATCTTTTTAATGATGATGTTGATTTGTTTTTGGGCGATCACCCAGTAGACGCTCAGGATGATGGGGAGGTTGATGATGTTGTTATGCTGGAAATACCTCCTCCCGCTATACCTGTTATTGTCATTTCTTCAGATTCTAGCTTGCATTCTGTTGAAGACTCCTTTGAGTCTGTAACTTCATCGGCCCTGCAGGCTGCAGGGCTCCAGCTTTACGCCACTGATCTAGATGATGATGATGCGATGTCGGCTGCTCCATCATCTCCTGTTCGAGCCCCCACACCCCCTCACGTCCCAGATCATAATTCCTGACCCGATACCAGTTCCATTTGGTTTACCCGATGTCACACCCCGATATTTCCACGTATTACCGGTGGGCCCGGTGGGGAGTATTGTGACGTAGTTGATATCATCATAGTCAAACAACACAATTTAAATGCACAGCGGAAGCAAACAATGAATATATTACAAACCGATATAAAGTAATATCAAAGTATTACAAACGGAATGTAAACGATCCACAGGCGGATCAATAAAAAGATAATTATTCAACAGATTTTAACATCTAAGCTTGCGAGACTCTTTATTGATGCTAGGAGTAGCCAGCCTATTCCGATTAGTACCTGCACTTAGCCTTTTTTGGTAAAATACGTCAGTTTACACTGATAAATACAATTAACTGACTCATTTTGAAAAGGTTTATGAAAATTGATTTGAATGCAAATGGCACAAAACTTTTTATAACTTGGGATAATTATTTGTATATAAACTTATAAAAGAATTACATGTTCGTTATACGTTCAGTAGCCCGGATTGACACCGGGTTAATGATTAATAGACACACCACATGATATAGTCCCGCGGCGAGTTATTCCCGAAACCGGCGGTTATACCTTATTATTTATATATGCACTGTCGGGTGTACGCCTACACCCCGTGCTTAGGTCGTGGCCATTTCGTAAAATGATGCCAAGGATATCCGGGACATGGTCATTAACCCCCCAAAGGCTTTAAGCAAACAAAACAATTTAAACGGGACATTTCAATAAATTAATCTTCATACAATTAAAAATTCAATGCCCGACCAAGCGATATTTTATATACCGTACCCCAAGCCCGTATAAGGGAAAATAAGTTAAAAGTATTTACCTGAGCTAAATATAAATTCAATCCTAGCCGTATATCAATTCAGCAAGTACAGATAGCTTTTACTGGTCTCCTAAATCTGGAACGAAGGTTTTTAGTAACCTATTAGATTCCTAACGGGTCTTTAATTAAGCCTAAACTTAGACCGGTTAGTTTTAAAAGAAGATACGGTTCAAAACGCATGATTATGCGAAGACCGGATTAGAATGTGGTTTAGACCAGACAATCTTGTATACTTGTTTAGAATGGGTAAACTAAACACATTCCGGATTTTGAGATAGAAAAGATAAGGTTTGACCCGTTTCGGCTAATTTATGCAAACTAGTTACATAAGCCGATCCGAACGAGAAAAGTGTGTAACGGGTAACCACATGAGTCATGAACAGGTTTCCTAAGTTAATATGCCTTAAATATGTTGTGATATCAGTAGGATACCTTCCATTATGCCCAAAATGTATTTAAAACCAATTCATGCCCCGTAGGGGTATTTTGGTCATTTTAAAGGTTATAAGAGAGTTTAAATATTAATCTGAGTTTCAGGTCTGATATAATCAGTAAAAATACTTAATTTAATAAATTATAATAGTAGGGTATTACACATATGTGAATTTTATCATTTATAACCAAACTATGCACCGAAGGGGCATTTTAGTAATTTCATATAAGGTTTAAAGGTCAAATTTGGAAATCTGAGTTTAAAACTTTTGCTTACTGTTAAAGTATAAAATTTTACTTAAAATATCAGTAGGTATCAAGTCATATATATTTAAAATAGTTTTAATACATACTATGCGCTTAAAACGCGTAAAAAGGCGGTTTTAAGCGATTTCCGGGTTTTTAAGGAAAAGCTGATATTTTTATCATTCCAAAAAGCTTAAAAATGTTTTATTTATCTTATAAAATCAGTAGAAAAAGGTTTGGGGTCAAAATGTTTTGTAAAACTCAATTTATAAGCCAAAATGGCAAAACCGACAATTACCGAATCAAGCCTAGAACCTTATGTTATGCTCAGCCTAAAATTAAATAAAAATCTTCAAAAATCCTAAAATATTATTTTATATCAGTAGGTAAAAAGTTTGGTATAAAAATTTGGGTTTAAATAGGGTTTATGCTAATTACGCAGTTTAATTAATAAAAGCCTCCTAATTAATCTATTGAGCATAACTCCTAATCTAGACCTCAAACTAATGTCAAATTTTAGGGACAAGTTTATAAATCAGTAATAAAGATTATTGTCCTCTAACATTTTCAAAAATTATTGTTTTAGGGTCAAAAGGGCATAACGGTCAACGTTTAGGCATTTAACGGAAACATGCATGAACTAGGATTTTCTATGGAACCAAGTTGTATAACCTCGGAGGGTTATACTAACCTATAATATGGTCCTAATGGAATCCTAAGGCATATCTAAACTATGTTAAATCAGGTCAGAACTGGAAGTCAAAGCAAAAATCAACTTTTGCGACTTTCGGTTCCGAACCGAGCCTATACTTAGAATTGTCGGGTTAAATCATGCTTAGGCATGTTCAACTAATATTTACCAAGTTATTAAAGTGAGAAAACTGATTTTATGGTTTCTTATTTTAATAGTTATGAATTTATTTAAAACTAACCCGGTTGACTTTTATTTGACCCGACAATTTTAACTAAGTAAACGTGGTAATTAGGAGGTGCCCTTTTGAGGGTTTAACACTTACCTAATTACGGTCACGTAGCCATGTTCGTTGCGAACAATGGCTTAACCGTTTAAAAGTCAAAGCGTTTATCGAAAATGCTTGAGTTTTTGGTAAAAACGCTAAACAAATGAACTAAGCACGAAGGAACACTTACAAAGGGTCAAAGGGACAGAAGGAGGTTCTCAAGAAGCTCAAGATCCTCCAAGAATTAGAGAACAAGCAGACTTGAAATGAAGGTGTAAATGAAAGTTAAGAACAAAGGGGTATTTATAGGTTTTTAAGGACCGTTAGGATCATTCCTCGATAAACGTGATCAAATCTGGACCGTACACTTTTACCCACTGATTTAGAATACCGTGGGTGCCCCTAAACAAGCCCATAGACTTGTTAAAACCACTTGAAAACCCTGGAAACAGCTGGAACAGGCTGTAAATAACTTTCAGCAGTTCTGTGGGTTGCTCGCGCCCCACGTACGGGTCAGCCAACAGTTACGCGGCCCGCCTCCGATGTATATCAGCAAACTTGTTTCAAAGTTGTTGTTTTTGGCCCCTGCACTTGATAACTGTTGTTTCTGACCCCTTTAAGGCTCATCAACCTAAAATCAAGGCTCTAATAAGATTCCCACACATAGGGGATATGAAACATACTAAAAAACATGTCGGATGTCGGTTCGTTTGGCCGTACGGTCACGTTGTTCGTCTAATTACGACGAAACACGAACGGACTCGAAAAACGATCCAAATTACGCGACGAAAGGGATTTTATCATGCCAAACACTAAAATAAAATATTTTAGTGGTTACATAAATTTTTGGGTGTCCAGAGATATTCAGAATGCAAGATATGCGCGAGAATGCAAACTTGTGCACTTTTTGACACTTTTAGTCCCTGCATGACGTAAAAGTTTATTTTTGCGCACCAAACACCTCTAAGCCTATATCTAGGCTATATAAAGAATAATTAGGGCATGTTTAACTTATGGTCATATTCTGGAAGGTCCGTTACCATACGAATCGGCATACTTTTGCTGTTTGACGCAAATAGTCCTTTAATTGTGCAAAGTAGCGCGAAATGTCGTTTAATGATATCCAAGCCTTCCATGGCCCATATTGGTCATTACCAAGCATATAATTAAATATTACTACGCTCCCGGTCGCTTAAATGGTCACCGAAAGGCGTAGATTCAAAAGTTGACGCTTTAGGTCCCTCTATTGCGCAAACTTGCGCATCTCATCATTTAATAGCATTGAAGCCTCATCTAATCCATATTAGGCATTCTTGAAAGTATTATTAAACATCACGATGCTTTGGGTCTGCTAGAAGGTCATTCAGAGGTATATTTAAACACATTGACATTTTTAGTCCTTCTAACTTGCAAAGTTGCGCGTAACTTTACTTATAGGCATAAAAACCTTAGACGGCCAATGTTTGGAATTCCCGAGAGTATAATCAAATATCATGAAGCTCCCGGTTTGTTAAAAGGTCACTCAGAGGTAAGAATTGACATGTTGACGCTTTTAACCCTTCATTGCACAAACTTTCAATTAATTACGCAAACGACTACACTCGATCATCAAGTGGCTCATTTGTGAATATAAATATTGTAAGAGGTTATTTAGAAACTTATTTTAGGTATGCTAACACTTCCAGTCCTTTCATAATCAAAGTTTTTTATTTTTCGAAAAATCAGTCCCTTAAATTCAACATTTGACCTCATTAGGGTTTATTACACCTGTCAATACATCATTGGACGTGATTTTACGAGGTGTTACACCCGATATTGCCCCACTCATACCTGAGCCTGTTTCAGCACCAATTGGTCTTCCACCTGTTGATCCACTTATTCCCCAGCCTCCTCCTGTTGACGTTGCTCCCCCACCTCCTTTTATGTCAGAGGAGCATCATACTGATCTTCCTATCGTATTTCTACAGGAGATTCCAGCTCCCCGGCCAGGGGAGGGCACCTCAGGACAGCCTCCGAGCTTTGATCCGTTCGCATCAGCTGACTTTCCTCTTATTCTGCACTTTACACCATTTACACCAGCTTCACTTGACGAGCCACTTAGACGGTTCCCACCCTACTCGATGCCAATTTCAGACCCTTATCATCCCTCGCATCATGCAGGCTACACCCGTGATGAGTTACTTTTGTCCCTACAGTTACAGTTTGAGATTTTGAGCCGTAGAGTTCTCGAGCTGGAGTTTGATGAGGGTGCCAGATGATCACCATTTCCGTTTCATCCTACTTCTACTCCCCCACCCTCATCATCTGCTTCTTTTGTACCTCCACCTGCTGCTCCCACATCTATTCCGGGCTTTGATACCCGCTTCCTCACAGTTGAGCATCAGATCAGCTTTTTGATTCACTGAGTTCATGAGCTCGAGGAGGAGCTCGCCCACGTTCGCAGTTTGCTCGTTTTCCCTCCTCCTCCGCCATCAACATCTTAGGTTTTTGGTTTTACGCAGGTACCCTACTTTTGGTGAGAACGCCATAATTGAGCCGAGATTATGAAGACATGGAGACCACTTTTTGATTATTACTTTTGTATATTGACAGACTTATTTGACAGGGGTAGTGTGACCCCATGTCTCTTTTGATATGCTACCATTTAAAGACAATGTAACTGGTGGTTGGAGATTAATGAAAGCTCAATAGTTGTGTTCTCATTAAATACATTGTTGGTTTACATGATTCATTCTATAATTATGTTATTGTGTGGTTGTTTGTTGTGATGATTGCTTATGTTATATATATATATATGTACGTACACTTCCTAGACAATTATCTAACGAATAAGGCCTAACCTATCCGATCTTCTTACTAGAAGAACAATGTCGCCTCGACGAAATACCGATACCAACAACCTACTTCCAAGGACTGAGGCAGAGCTGCAAGAACGCATATCACTAGCTATTGCTCAGCACGAGGCCCTCTGCTCCGAACATAGCAGTGGTACCTCTGTGAATAACCCCCCAACTGGTAATGTTAAGTCACCTAAGACACATTACAACTCATTTGGATATTTCCAAGTGTGCATTGCCAATGCTTACTGTGAATTGTGTTGCTTGTGTTACAGGCTGCACCTACAAACAATTCTTGGATTGCAAGCCCCTTAATTTCGATGGCACTGGGGGTGCTGTCGCTTTCGTACGCTGGGTAGAGAAAACTGACTCTGTATTGAGGATGAGCAAGTGTGCTCCGGAACAAAGGGTTACATATATTTCTGGGTTATTTCTGGACGAAGCGCTTTCATGGTGGAACCTCCATGTCCAAACATTAGGCGAGGCTGCTGCATACACGTTAACTTGGGATGAACTCAAGGAGTTAATGCGCAAAAAGTACTGCTCATGAGCGGAGATTCAAAAGTTGGAGACATAATTCTGGAACTTAAAGATGGATGGCCCGAAAGTAGCAGAGTATATTCAGCGCTTCCATGACTTGTCAAGGGTGGTTCCTTACCTGGTGGAGCCAGAATTCAAAAGGATTGAGCGTTTTATCTGGGGATTGGCACCTCAGATCTTGAGTATGGTTACAACTTCCAAGCCTCTGACTATTTTTGAGGCTATTGATTTAAGTGTGGCGCTCACTGAGGAGGCAGTTCGGTTGGGAAAGTTTTCGATCTCTGGGACGAAAAAGAAGGAGACTCATGTGGAGTCATCAGGTGATAACAAAAGGAAGTTTACTAATTTCAAGAAGAGCACCCGAGCAAACAACAACAATGCCAACAAGCGTAGGGACACTAATCAGCCTGCTGAGGCACAGACTGGCGCATAAAATGTTGAAAACAGGGGAAAAGGGTATGCATGATTTCTACCCAAGTGTGGTTGGTGCCAGTACCATCATATCGGTCCGTGCAGGACCAATAAGTGCGAGAATTATGGAAAGATTGGACATTCTAAGGACACGTGCTGATATGGCGCAGGCGCGAGAATGGAAACCAGGGTGGTCAGGGTAATGGTAATGGTAATGGTAATGGTAATCGTGGTGGGAATGGATATGGAAACAGAAATCAGAGAGGTAATAACAATCAAGGAGGAAACGGGAACAGAAATGGAAACGGAAGTCAGGCGGGTAATGGAAACGGGAACAATAACAACAACCAGGGCGGTAATGGAAACGGATGCGGCCAGGGATGTTATGGCTGCGGTGACACGGGGCACTTTAAACGGGACTGCCCTAAAAACAATCAAGCTAGAGGAAGGGTGTTTACCATTGGCGCCAGGGAAGCATGCCAGGATCCAAACGTGGTTACTGGTACGTTCCCTATTAATCAATGTTATGCATCTATGCTATTTGATATTGGTGCCAATTTTAGCTTCGTGTCCATAGACTTTAAGAGTATACTTGGTTTAGCTACAAGTAAGCTAGACGTCCCATATTCGATAGAACTGGCTAATGGAAAGTTAGTAGAGGCGAATGAGGTAATTAAGGGTTGTACTTTGGAGCTTGGAGAGCGCGAATATTCTATAGATCTTCTACCTGTTGATTTGGGAAGCTTTGATGTCGTGGTCGGGATGGATTGGTTGTCTAACAACCGTGCAGAGATAGTTTGCCATGAGAAGATCATTCGCATTCGTGATTCATGGAGAGAAGCATGATACGCCTTTGCGGATCATCAATTGTATGAAAGCACAGAAGTGTCTACGAAAATGATGCGTTGCCTTCCTAGCTCATATAGTGGATAAGAAAGCCGAAGAGCCGAAGCTTGAAGATATCCCAGTGGTGAGGTATTATCCTGAGGTCTTCCCCGAAGACTTACCAAGATTACCTCCGCAGAGCCAAGTCGAGTTCCACATTGACTTGGTTCCAGGCGCCGCGCCTGTAGCCAAGGCACCTTATCGACTTGCGCCATCTGAGATGCAAGAGTTATCCACGCAGCTGCAGGAATTGTTGGACAAGGGATTTATAAGGCCGAGCTTCTCGCCTTGGGGAGCACTGGTGTTGTTCGTTAATAAGAAGGATGGTAGCTTTCGAATGTGTATCGACAACCGGGAGCTGAACAAGTTAACTATCAATAATCGGTATCCATTACCGAGGATTGACGACTTATTTGACCAATTGCAAGGATCGAGCTACTACTCCAAAATCGACCTTCGGTCGGGTTATCATCAGTTAAGGATTCAAGAGGAGAACATACCAAAGACTGCGTTCAGGACTCGTTATGGACACTACGAGTTCCTTGTGATGTTGTTCGGATTGACCAACGCGCCAGCAGTATTTATGGATTTGATGAATCGTGTATGCAAGCCATATCTTGATAAATTTGTGATTGTATTTATTGATGATATTCTAATTTATTTGCGGACAAAGGAAGAGCACGAGAAACATCTCAGAGCCATTCTGTAACTACTGAAGAAAGAGAAGCTCTACGCAAAGTTCTCAAAATGCGAATTCTGTATTCGCGAGGTACAGTTCCTTGGTCATGTGGTAAACGAGAATAGTATTCATATGGATCCCACAGAGATTGAAGCAATAAAGAACTGGGAAACTCCCAAGACACCGACTGAGATTCGACAATTTTTGGGATTAGTGGGCTATTACCGCAGATTCATCGAGAATTTCTCCAAGATAGCTCAACCGCTAACTTCCCTTACTCAGAAGGACAAGAAGTATGACTGGGAAGACAAGCAAGAAGAAGCCTTTCAACTACTCAAGAACAAGCTATGCGATGCACCAATACTATCCCTACCCGAAGGCATTGAAGAGTTCGTGGTATACTGCGATGCTTCGCGTCAGAGATTGGGTTGTGTGCTCATGCAACGCCAAAAAGTCATCGCTTATGCTTCATGACAACTGAAGGCACATGAGAAGAATTATACCACTCACGACCTGGAGCTAGGTGCAGTGGTAATTGCCTTGAAGATTTGGCGACAATATTTGTATGGTACTCGATGTACGATCTTCACAGTCTGCAACACATATTTGATCAAAAAGAGCTTAATATACGTCAGCGATGATGGGTTGAGTTGCTGAATGATTACGACTGTGAAATCAAGTATCATCTTGTAAAAGCAAACTTGGTAGCAGACTCCTTAAGTCGAAAGGAAAGGGTTAAGACCCTAAGGGTTCGAGCTTTAGAAATGACAATTCAGACGAATCTCACTTCACGTATACGTGACGCACAACTAGAAGCTCTTAAGAAGGAAAATCTTAAGGCCGAATATCTCTGAGGAATGGAGAAGAAGTTAGTGCCAAATGAGGAAGGAACCTTATACTTCATGGGACGCCTTTGGGTTCCGCTCTATGGCGGTATACGAGAAGTTATCTTTGACGAAGCTCATAAATCGAGGTACTCGATCCACCCAGGGTCGGACAAAATGTACCAAGATCTGAAAGACTATTACTGGTGGCCAAAAATCAAGAGTGACGTTGCTATTTATGTTAGAAAGTGCCTAACCTGTGCCAAGGTCAAGGCCGAGTATAAAAAACCTTCCGGTCTTTTGCAACAACCTGAAATACCCATGTGAAAGTGGGAACAAATTTCAATGGATTTCATAACAAAATTACCCAGGACTCCTAGAGGGCATGATATGATATGGGTAATAGTGGATCGATGGACAAAGTCTTCACACTTCCTACCGATTCGAGAGAAAGATAGCACTGGAAAGCTAGCTGAGCTTTACCTCAAGGAGATAGTGGCATGTCATGGAGTGCCTATCTCGATAATCTCAGACAGGGATGGACGATTCATATCAAGGATTTGGCAATCCTTTCAAGAGGCTTTTGGATCTCAATTAAATTTGAGTACGGCCTTCCACCCACAAACAGACGGTCAGAGCGAGCGGACCATACAAACACTAGAAGATATGCTCCGCGCATGTATGATGGATTTGGGTGGCAGTTAGGATACTGATCTACCTCTAATTGAGTTTTCCTATAATAACAGCTACCATACGATCATTCAAGTCGCACCGTTCGAAGCTCTTTATGGCCGTAAATGCCGCTCACCGTTGTGTTGGGCAGATGTTGGAGATAGACAGATGGTTGGCCCCGAACTTGTTCAAGAAACAACAGACAAGATCATGCAGATCCGAGAGCGCATCAAGGCGGCTCATGATCGACAAAAGAGCTATGTCGATCAAAGATGGAAACCCTTGGAATTCGAGGTAGGCGACAGGGTTTTGTTCAAGGTCTCACCCTGGAAGGGTGTAGCACGATTCGGAAAACATGGTAAGTTGAATCCACGATACATTGGGCCACTCAAGATTTTGGAAAGGGTTGGTACCATAGCATACAAACTAGAATTATCAGAAGAACTGAAAGGTGTACATGATACGTTTCATGTGTCAAACCTGAAGAAAATCCCAACCCAGGAAACAGTCACCATCCCTGCGGATGAGGTGCATATCAACAACAGTCTCCAATTTACTGAGGAACCTGTTGAGGTTACAGACTGGAAAGTCAACAAGACTCGGAGAAGTCGTATTAAGCTTGTCAAGGTTCGCTGGAATTCGCGTCACGGCCCAGAGTTTACTTGGGTGCGTGAAAATCAAATGAAATCAAAATATCCATATTTGTTTCCTAACTCCCCAGCAACAGATAATGCAACTTAAAATTTCAGGACGAAATTTTCTTAACGGGGGGAGAATGTGACAACTGTCAATTTTCAGTGTATCCGTACAATAATTAAACAGTAATTTGTAACTTAATAACTGTGCCTGATCAAGTTAGTGACATGAATGATTTCCTAATTACTAACATATACTTACAAGTGCATTACATGCTGCATGATTTCTTATCATTATTGCATGCAACACAATATGTTTCAATTAGTGCATGAAACAAAGTAGCATAGTTATCAGATAAACTAGAAGTACTGACGGGAGTTCAGTACTCAGACAGACATGATGATAAGACACAGGATGAGCCCGAAACCAAGAGTTACACTAGTATAGTGTGTAGGAAAGTAAGGATCATAAAACTGTCTTCCTAGTGATGGTTTAAGTGCCGGAAAGTGCCTAAAACTCTCAAAAACTGAAGAATTCTGCATATTTCAGCAAAAATCAGCTTTTTAACAACAATATATAATGCAGAATTTTGGTTTAATGGTCCAGAATACATTCCTAAGTGTTGGAAATCAAAGTTGTCATAAAAGGGACATAAAGCACACTAAACTGGGTAATTTAGTGTCACACCCCAACCCGCAACGGAAAAGGTGATTGGGGCATGATCGGGTTAACTCAAGAGCTTATGACTTGCTATTGCGTGTTTTAAATAATAATTTATTCATAACAAACATTTCATGAAACAATTTATTCAAATAAACAATTACAAACACGAGACATAAATAAACTACACTAATCCGTTTCTTGTTAACTAAGGCCCATCCTATGTCCAATCTTCTCTTCGTACCTGTTCACCTGTATCATGTGTAAAAATGGTTTTTTGGTCAACAAAAGTTGGCGAGTAGATCTTTATTTGTTTTTATTTAACCTTAAAAGATTAGTTGATTTATTTTAATAAAATTTATGTAACATGCAATAATAAATGTAATAGTGACATCAATAAATAATTCATCAATCAATCCACATCAACAAGTAATGTAACAAGACATAATGAAACATAATCAGTGAAACAAATGATGCGATTCAAGCCCCAAGAGGCGAAAAACGATACTATGAAACAATGATGGTGATACCGAGTTCGCCCCATGGCCGTGGGGGAACCGGTCAACCGGTGGTGGATCCACGCGAAACAGAGAAACAGAGACACAAAGCGGTAAACACGTAATACATTTATGTGAAACATATAGCGAAACAATGCGATACTAATCATGAACACATATGACATTTAAGTTTGCATGTTGAGAAAATAATATGAAACACTTATGAACACGTGACACATGATACACCCCAAAAAGTTAAAGTGACAAAAACTCCGATACCGGCAACAGCTTCATCTCCGACGGCTTGCAAGTCCAGCAGACGATGTTTCGGTTGTTTGCGGTGAGGTTGAAGAGTGGTAAACAGACCGTAAAAGCTCTGGCGATGACCATGTCTCTGGTGGGTTGTTTATTGAAACAGAGGAAGGTGAAAGGATGTCGAGATGTGTGAGAGATGTATCTAAAACAAAACTGTGGAGGTATATTTATATAGACGGTTTGGTAAACGTATGAACCATGATTATCGATTAATGTCTTGATTGGTTTTGCAAAAACAGAAACGCGGAAATAAATTGCCAATCACGTCAAATCAGCGAGTAACCGAAATGGAATGAATTGCGGAATGATTATAATCCGGAAAATCAGCGACAGTTGTAAAAATGGAAATGAAAGCTGTACGCGGACCTGTGTTTTGGGCGGCAAAGTTGAAAAAGGAAACGAACGTATCGCTTGTTTAATATTTAAACGTTACCAATTCAAAACGATATCAAGACTTGGCGGAGTGATGCGCGGGTTGTTTGCTGGACCGGGTAACCCGGGTTCGAGCCTAACTCGGGTCCTTTTTTTATTATTTTTTATCTTTTAACATTTTCAAAAGATTACACAATTAGTCCCTGTTATAATTTTCTGTTATTTACACAAGTGGTCCCTGATATTTAATTACTAACTAACTAAGTTATAACTTTAACTAATTTTGAAACATAACATGAAGTTATAATATTAGTTTAACAAATAACGTGAATTGGAGTGGTAAAATTCACTGATCAAGTAGTCATATTTTGAAATTGAGGAAGTATGGTTATATTGGCAAAATTGGCCCCTGGAGTTTGTGACACTTTTAAATAAAGCTAACTCTCAATATATTTTCAAATAATCGCATAATAAGACCCTTTCATCTTTATTAACTTAACCAATTCTTTTCCTTTACCAAACCTAACATAACTAACTAAGTTTAACTGTTAATTTAATTAGTACAATATTAATTTATAAATAAACTCCCTCATCGTTTATTTATTTCGCAAAAAAATTCCGAGGTTTCAAAGGTTAGGATTCAGATTTTGAAAATGGGTCGTATTTGGGAGCTCATTTTGTCGGATGTTACATTTAGCACCTTAACGAACCGGTAACCAACCGAACAACCGGACACTACCCGAAACACCAAATTTTCACTAGAAGCATTGTTTTAACATTTCCGAGCTAGTAATGGTCACCGAATATCATAACACACCCTAAAACATTATAACACCTAAAACACTAAACCTTATACTTAGAATCTAACTAAATTAACTAACCTACATTTGAAACCCAACTGTAACACCCATGCTAATATTTTAAAGGTTTTCGTATAGATTACGAAAATAAACTTATAATTATAATTACAAATATGTTGAAAATACGGTTAAATTAAAACTTTTACAATTTAAAAATAATACAACATAATGTAATTAAGTTCGTCGTTTAAAAGTTTCGACGACAAGCCGTGCGAAAGCTTCTTTTTCATGTGTTCGGTTCTTTTTCGTCACTTGATCATGTACTCTTGATATCCAACTATGATCAAAACCAACTTAAAGGTTAGTTTTGATAACTTAAATATAAGTATAAACAAGTTCTATGCGTCAAACGAACAAAATAAAATAGAATTTTATGGTTTTACGTCTCTCGCGTGTCGCAAGACGCTACCTCTAATCCTTCGCGGGTCGCGACAGCTCTTGCGTGTCACGCCCGGATGATGGTTCCCTGTCTTGTGGCGCGGGGGAGTCCATTTTCCAGCGGTTCTGAGTCTGGGAGCTGCATATCTGCCCAGCTAATGTTTTAATAAAAAATACAACTTCAAATTGACATAACTTTTAATCTATATGTCCATTTTACGCGATTCTTTTTCCCACGCGTTTGTAATTTAATTCTCCCTCTAATGGAGTGAAAACCCGACATCTGAATTCATAAAATTTTAGATTTCAAGCTCTCGGCTTGAAATTCAATTATGACACTTTTTGACCCGTTCGTGATTTTATCAAACAAACTTGTTTAGTACATTTAAAATACCATGGACATCATGTTATATCAGTTTACTAGTTTTCAAGGTTCAAATTACGGGTTTCTTATGCAATCTTAACCCGTGTTGCATATATACTTGTTTTGACCCGTTAAGGGTATTTAACATTTTTAAGCTTAAATCACGATTCTTCTTAGTCTATATCCTATCACCACCTTTAGTTATCAACTTGCCTTCCACCACATTATAATTGTGGTGGATTAGTGTGGCAAACCGTTTATTTCGAGAAATGACAACTCTGTTGTCATTTTTTGTGGAAAATTACCTATTTCAATTCATTGGACATTAACGTTCCGTATCATCCATTTTATACTTATCCTAAGGAATGAATTGATCATAATACTTATTTCTAAACAACTTTTAAAGGTTGTTTGTCCGATTTACCCATCAAGGGCGTTTTGGTCAATTTTAGTCCATCATCTTACGACGAAGAACTACCACTAATTGTTTGACCAAAATACCATTTTTAACTACAAATCTAATTATGCGTACCTGGCTCGGGTCATAGCATTGACCCGTTTACATACCTTTGCTTTAAATCTTTCTAGTTAAAGCAACGCAAACATATGTTATTTCCTGTGATCACAAACTCAACAAGCAATCATCAATTAATATTGTCAAATAATTTTACCATTGTCATTTGACCCGTTTAGTCCGAATGACCAATTTTCCATTATGAGATGATATCTAGTTACCATCTCGCCCTTTTTACCCATTCCGGTTTACACCATAACGTATGTTTTCAAAATTTCTTATTAGTTCATCGTTACATGACTAATTTACCAATTTACTCTTTTTGCTATTGTTTATGGTTTCTCACCATCTTCACTTGTTCCGACTCATATTATTTACGTCGGAACATTATAATTCTATTACTATTTTTTTTTCTTTATTCATTTTCGATTCACACAACTGATGTATACTATAAAAGGGTGTATGCTCTTACTTACTTTGCATCCGAAACACGTTTTCCCTTCACACTTGATTCGTTTGACCCACTTCCTCCCCAAGCTTCCACCTAGCTTGTTAAGCATTAAACTATCATTCATCATTCACAAGGTGGTTAGACTAATCATACTTTAATATGATTATTCCACCTTACATATTTTCTATCAAAATTTTCATTCGATCTTATTAATGGTCAGTTTGACTTTCAAAAGTCAACTGTCCCTTTTTAATATATATGAAATGCACAATTGAGTTCAACGAACTCACTTAGGAATTTCTTCGACTATTCGGTAGTCACTATTTTTAGGCCACTAATTCAACCAAGGTTCTAGCCGAGTTTATTATGTTTTCAACACTTTATCTTGTTCATGTGATTATCAAGACTAATTTGTTCATTCATTTTAAAAGGACTAAGGGTTCCTCATATACGAGTGAAACCCGTTTTGTCAAATCACTAGCATTCATCCGAACACCTAATACAATCAAGTTCTACCTATCAATTTAGTAGTTAACATGATTTCAAACATCCATATTCATGAAATAAATCACTAATTTCATACAACATTCAAAACCCTTTTCGAATCATGTAAAATCAAATACTCAAACTTGCAATTTGTTTAAGTAACTCACTTCGACTATCAATTATGATGATTCCTAGTACAAACATATTATCATCCTCATTATTTAGCCAAAACCCACTTAGCCTATACAAGGGAATTCATCAAACCCCTAGTTTTTAACACTAATTCTTCAAGTTTTCAACTAGGGTTTGTTTCTAAACATGAATTTCATCACAACAACGCTCATATATTCATTATTCATTCCATAATTTCGATTATGATTGTTCATCATAATTTCAAAGTATCACCAAATAACAAAATTCAACATACCTTGTGATCCCCACGACCAGGTGATCATGAATTTGTGTTCATGCATCTGATTTGGCCTGGATTTGACCTTCAATTTGTTGATTTTGGGTGAACTAGGGTTTCACCCATTTTGGTCTCCTGTTGATCGATCCAGAACATACACTGCGTGTGTGTGTGTGTGTGTTTTGTTTTAGATTTTTCTTTTTAATAATCCACTTTCTAGCTTGTCCATTTTAGTCCCTCTAATTCCATGTTTATAACTATAATGTTATCTTAGTCAAGTTTTTCTTAATTATTTTAAATCAATTATCTAACTAGGTCAAAAGTTCCTAGTTGACTTAGTGGGTCCCGGGAGTTATAACCCGTTTTATTTTAAGTCCTGTGAACTCAGGCCTTTTATATACTTTATTTTCTCAAAGCGGTTATTTCCCCTTTTTAATTAATATTAGGTTTATTTAATCAAATCCTGATACTTACCGGGTAAATTTTCACCACTAACGATATTTTACCCATGTCAATATTAACATGGTTTGATTACCAAAACCGTTTTTGGGGTGTTACAAGTCTACCCCCTTAAAGAGGTTTCGTCCTCGAAACCTTTCTTACATAATTCCTACAGATTCCACGTTAATCCTGAAATGATAAACTCTTCTATTAAGTTATAATTACTATTTTGACCTTAAATGGTCTTTACGACTAGACTTACTTGTCACCGGCTGCTTTATACCCCGTTACTCAGTATACCATGTTTCCTTTCCAGCCTGATATGAGTTTATGACCTCCTATCCCGTAACTCACGTTATTACGTTATTATACTCTATATCACTTCTTGTGACCGTGTTCACATTGCATTCACGTCATGTTTAAGTTTATATAAACTTTTCATTATCAAAATCTTCTTTTGAACGTATCGTCTTAGACCTATCGGTGTTAAGACCTATATCGTCTAATATCGACCATTTTTTTCTAATTTCTCTCATAATATTCATATTCATTAAAACGTTGTTTCTTACTAAAACTGAATTTTAGTTTAATATTTTCTCTTTAACTTATGTCAATCACTTATATCGAGGAATTGACGAACAATAATTTATTCCTTCCCGTTATTATTTTATGCTGGAGTCGTAACTAGTTCCCGTGTTTTACCTAAGTGGCCCATAGGTTCTTTCACTTAGCCTCGTAGGCTATTTCTATAGGCCTTCACCCCTTTTTGACGAGGCCCTTATAGTTCATTTCTTTTTATTCGTGACCCGAAGGTCATTCGGTCTCGTAGACCTTCACACTGCTTACTACCAAAGGTTTTGGTGATCTCGTAGATCATCCCCCTACTTTTTTTTCGTTCTAAAAAAATATACCTTCAGTGTCAAGGCACCCTTTTTAAGTTTGGCAATCATTCATTTTCATTCTTGAATTTTATTAACCTTGACCGTAGTCTAAGGGTACACTCGTTTTCTTTTGGACTAATCTTCCGACTCTATGACTTCTTACGTCATTTACATGTCGGTTTATTCTACGCTTACTGTTACCTGGTTCATACCTATATTTCTTTACAACCCATTACCCGGGTTCTTTTATCATAATGTTTTTAGCTTCCGGTTTCACCGGTTTATGTTTTCCTTACTATATCAAGCGTTATTCCTTAATTAACTCGTTTGACTCATTTTGGGTGAAATTTCATCATCACTTATGAATGTCAAACTTCATTCTTTATTCGACCCGTCCAACTTTGAAATAGTTGAACGTAATTATCAAAATTTATGTGTGCAAAAATCTTGTCGTCCTTTAGTCATAACTCTCTATCCGAGTCTTTGACCTTTAATCCGCGTTCCCGTCTCTTGGTTTACGCATACCTCTGAAATCCTACCCATCTATCGGGTATTTTACCGAAGTCATTATTATTGCAACCCTTCCGGTATGCATTAAGACTTGGTTTTGATTTATTTGGTCGTCTTAGCGAATTTCAGTGCTTTTATTCGACCAAGTCTTTTATTCTTTATTCTATTTTGTTTGACTTGTTCGTGTGAATTTCATCACTTATGACAGTCAAACTTTATTCCTATGCCTTAACATTCTCATTAGTTGGTTTGTATTTTCATTAACTTTAATCTTTGTCCCTTCTCTCGGGCTCGTTATTCTAACATAATACGCTTCCGTTGTCCGACTTGCGTTTACGTTTACTATCAAACATCTTATTTATTTGATTCATTTGGGTACCATTTTAGTTAGTCCCATTCACCCCGCCCTTACTACATCGGACGTAAATGTGTCCATCATCAGAAGTTCATGACATCATGTGCTCACTACTTACTTGGCCAGAGTAAGCGATCAACACATGACACACATGACCTTTTTTATAATTTTCACATTATACCCTATGTAAGCAACGTCACTGATTATTTCTATATCTTTGATTTCATTCCATAAAACTTTATTTAATTGCTAAACGACAATTATTAGTTTTACTTGTTTTGCCTTCGAACGTATAAAAATGTTTTCTTTCTATCAAATAATTATGTAATCACATTCGTTAATGTGATCTTTACTTTTCTCATTAGCATAATATTGAGAATTCTTCACTTGGATAATTACTCCCGTCCAAGTTTCCACATAACTAACTCTATTATTATCTCGTTATTCACAATCGTGAATAACGCATATTTCTACTAAATTTTTCTCTTGGAAACGTTATCCCGAATAGGTATTCTATTCAGGTTTTTTTCCAAGTTTTTATCTTATATATGTCACAGTCAATCTCTACCTACTTATTGCGTACTACTATTTGTGCAATAGATCTAAAAACGTGCACCTGGTAAATGCTTGCCCTAACGGGCTTTCCCCACTATTAACCTTATTTGCGACTGTTAAGCGATTTAGGTCCTTGGTGAGTATGCTCTACTCATCATACTTCGGACTGTTCCTCCAACATATCTGCAATTTATTCAACTCTCGTCATCTTCAGATGCGAGTGTCCTTCAATTAAAACATTCACAAAGGTTAGTAATGTCGACATCAATAATCGCCCGTATTATAATACGAGGCTTTCTGCTATACGTGTCAACACACGTAATTTCATTAATTATATCTATTATTTTAATTAGGGTAGCGTGTATTACGCGATAACCCTATGTGTTGTTTACAACACTTTAACATGCTAAACCATTAACATACATGTACTTACCGGAGTTGTGATCAAGCCTCGAACCGAACACACGTTATTCTTTAACCATGAACTCTGATTACCAACTTGTAACACCCATGCTAATATTTTAAAGGTTTTCGTATAGATTACGAAAATAAACTTGTAATTATGATTACAAATATGTTGAAAATACGGTTAAATTAAAACTTTTACAATGTAAAAATAATACAACATAATGTAATTAAGTTCGTCGTTTAAAAGTTACGATGACACGCCGTGCGGAAGCTTCTTTTTCATGTGTTCGGTTCTTTTTCGTCACTTAATCTTCATTCGTGTACTCTTGACATCCACCTACGATCAAAAGCAACTTAAAGATTAGTTTTGATAACTTAAATATAAGTATAAACAAGTTCTATGCGTCAAACGAACAAAATAAAATATAATTTTTTGGTTTTACGTCTCTCGCGTGTCGCAAGAGGCTACCTATAATCCTTCGCTGGTCGCGACAGCTCTCGAGTGTCGCACCCGGATGATGGTTCCCTATCGCGTGGTGCGGGGGAGTCCATTTTCCAACGGTTCTGAGTCTGGGAGCTGCATATCTGCCCAGCTAATGTTTTAATAAAAAATACAACTTCAAATTGGCATAACTTTTAAGCTAGATGTCTGTTTTACACGATTCTTTTTCCCACGCATTCGTAATTTAATTCTCCCTCTAATGGAGTAAAAACCTGACATCTGAATTCATAAAATTTTAGATTTCAAGCTCTCGGCTTGAAATTCAATTATGACACTTTTTGACCAGTTCGTGATTTTATCAAAAAAAACTTGTTTAGTACCTTTAAAATACCATGGACATCATGTTATATCAGTTTACTAATTTTCAAGGTTCAAATTACGGGTTTCTTATGCAATCTTAACCAATTTTGCATATATACTCGTTTTGACCCGTTAGGGGTATTTAACACTTTTAAGCTTAAATCACGCTTCTTCTTAGTCTATATCCTATCACCACCTTTAGTTATCAATTTACCTTCCACCATATTATAATTGTGGTGGATTAGCGTGGCAAACTATTTATTTCGAGAAATGACAACTTTGTTGTCATTTTTTGCGGAAAAATACCCATTTCAATTCATTGGACACTAACGTTCCGTATCATCCATTTTATACTAATCCTAGGGAATCAATTGATCATAATGCTTATTTCTAAACAAATTTTAAAGGTTGTTTGTCCGATTTACCCATCAAGGGCGTTTTGGTCAATTTTAGTCCCTCATCTTACGACGAAGAACTACCACTAATTGTTTGACCAAAATACCATTTTTAACTACAAATCTAATTATGCGTACCTGGCTCGGGTCATAGCATTAACCCGTTTACATACCTTTTGCTTTAAATCTATGTAGTTAAAGCAACGCAAACATATGTTATTTCCTGTGATCACAAAACTCAACAAGCGATCATCAATTAATATTGTCAGATGATTTTACCAATGTCATTTGACCCGTTTAGTCCGAATGACCAATTTTCCATTGTGAGATGATATCTAGTTACCATCTCGCCCTTTTTACCCATTCCGGTTTACACCATAAGGTATGTTTTCAAAATTTCTTATTAGTTCATCGTTACATGACTAATTTACCAATTTACTCTTTTTGCCATTGTTTATGGTTTCTCACCATCTTCACTTGTTCCGACTCATATTATTTACGTTGGAACATTATAATTCTATTACTAATTTTTTTTCTTTATTCATTTTCGATACACACAACTGATGTATACTATAAAAGGTGTAAGCTCTTACTTACTTTGCATCCGAAACACGTTTTTCCTTCACACATGATTCATTTGACCCACTTCCTCCCCAAGCTTCCACCTAGCTTGTTAAGCGCCAAACTATCATTCATCATTCACAAGGTGGTTAGACTAATCATACTTTAATACGATTATTCCACCTTACATATTTTCTATCAAAATTTTCATTCGATCTTATTAATGGTCAGTTTGACTTTCAAAAGTCAACTGTCCCTTTTTAATATATATGAAATGCACAATTGAGTTCAACGAACTCACTTAGGCATTTCTTCGACTATTCGGTAATCACTATTTTTAGGCCACTAATTCAACCAAGGTTCTAGCCGAGTTTATTATGTTTTCAACACTTTATCTTGTTCATGTAATTATCAAGACTAATTTGTTCATTCATTTCACAAGGACTAAGGGTTCTTCATATACGAGTGAAACCCGTTTCGTCATATCACTAGCATTCATCCGAACACCTAATACAATCAAGTTCTACCTATCAATTTAGTAGTTAACATGATTTCAAACATCCATATTCATGAAATAAATCACTAATTTCGAACAATATTCAAAACCCTTTTCGAATCATGTATAATCAAATACTCAAACTTGCAATTTGTTTAAGTATCTCGCTGCGACTGTCAATTATGATGATTCCTAGCACAAACATATCATCATCCTCATTATTTAGCCAAAACCCACTTAGCACATACAAGGGTGTAACACCTCGCAAAATCATGTCCAATATAGTATCAACACGTGTCATGGACTTTAACCGTGTAACGGATTGATTATGAGGGACTAAAGTTGACAAACGAAGAAAGTATACGTATATAAGGATACAAAGTGTCAACATTTGATAATTATGCATTTCAACAACCCTACATGATGTTTATACGAATGTATCATGAAGCGTATGAAACCGTTTGTGGAAGAAAATGAAAGTTTACAAGACGCGAGGGTTAAATGTGTCAACATGTTTAAGTTATACCTCTGAGTGACCTTTTTAGCGAACCCGGAGCCTTGTAACGATTAATTATACTCCCAAGAATAAGTGGTAAAAATTTCACAAGGTTTCGATATCGTATGAGAAAGATACGCTAACTTTCGTAGTTAAGGGGTTAAAAGCGTCAACGAGGCAAACTTGTGTTTTCGGTTATTGTTTAACGAAACCAGACCTAACGACGTTTGGTTATATCTCATGGATCATAGAAATATAAATTTCATGGGTTAAAAGTGCCTAAAATGGAAGAAATTACGCATTTGAAGGTCCAGTGGGTGAAAGTGTCACTTTTTGAAACATGTTGCTGGTCCCCCTACCTGCTGGCGTAGCGCCAGCACTGAAGCACATCTCCATGGCACGGCACCATGGACTACCAGATCAGCAAACACTTCCTTAACGTGGCAGCTTGCATGTGTGCTCGAATCCGCGAGTTTGCCACCCTCTAGCTCCTTGAAACACGTCCCATAACACTTGTATTCATCCCTGGAGATGCCCTAACACTTGTATCCATCTCCTTGACCCTCCATGGCTATATATAGGACCAATTGTTGCAACTTATGAACTCACACTTTGAACAATTCATTTGGAAAGCTTCCAAACACTTGTTCTGAAGATTTCTGGAGCTCAAGGGCACTTCCCAAGCATTCTTAGTCGTGCATAGGACTTCAGTAAGTGTCCTTAACCTTCCTTAATTCAGTTTTACTTAGTTAATTAGCCTAAAGTCAAACCGTCGTAATTAGAGTTTAACTTCGTGATTAGTTAAAATTTGTCCAGTCAAATCTCGAATTAAAAGTAGCTTTGAGTTGGTAATTATGTGGGTAATAAACCCTTAAAAGGGCACCCTCTGATTCCCACTCTAACTAGGTTAATTGTCGGGTCAAAGTTAATTTTAAAAAGTCAACAGAAAACTAATTTTCGCATAAATACATAATTAACGATGTAGAAGCTATGAAACCTATTTTATCACTCATATAACTTGGTAATCAATGTAAGAACATGTCTAGGCATGTTCAACCCGACAATTTTCTGTTTAAGCTCGGTTCGGAACCGAAAGTCGCAAAAGTAGACTTTTTCTTTGACTTTCAATTCTGACCCATTAGAGCATGTTTTAGAATTGCCTTAGAGCTCTATTAGGACCAGGTTATTGATTAGTGTAACCCTCTGTGGTTATACAACTTGGTTCATTAGATATCCGATTCATATGCAAGTTTCCGTTATATGCCTAAATGTTGACTAATATGCCCTTTTGACCTTAAAACAAGAATTTTGAAAATGTGAGAGGACAATAATCTTTATTACTGATTTATAAACATGTCCCTAAATTTTCACATCAATTGGAGGTCTAGATTAAGAGTTATGCTCAATAGCGTAATTAGAAAGCTTTTTATTAATTAAACGGCGTAATTAGCATATAGCCTATCTAAACCCAATTTTTGATACCAAAATTTTTACCTACTGATGTAAAATAATATTTTGGGATTTTTGAAGATTTTTATTTATTTTTAAGCTGAGCATAGCATTGTTGGTGCACTACATCTGTCGACTTCATCTTGTATCGAGTCTTAGTTTTAGATTGTTAGATCAGGGCACGTTTTACGAGAAAATAGGATAGCATATAGGTCTAAACTGATAGATCGGCTTATATGGACATAGGAGGTCCGCTTATTTGTCAGGTTAGCTTATTTGTCAGGTTAGCTTATTTGTCAGGTTCGCTTATGTGTCACTAGGAGGTCCGCTTATGTGTCAAGTCCGCTTATGTGTACATGTCCGTATGTGGGAACCTACCTGGTTCGCTTATGTGTACATGTCCGTATGTGGGAACCTACCTGGTTCGCTTATGTGTACATGTCCATATGTGGGAACCTACCAACACTATAAATACCACATGAGCGAACTCATTTGTAACTTTCTAGAATTCCATGCCGAAGTGCTGCCGGTGTGAAGAACGAGCTGTAAACATTGTCAAATCAATAAAATCAGTAGATTAAGTGAATTGCAAGATGTCTCTACTTTCGTTTCTTGTTATTCCGCACCTGAAACGTAGTTGAACGCCTCTGAACGACTCATTCGGGTCGAAACACGATCCTACAATTGGTATCAGAGCTTCAGGAGGAGGAGTTCTGCAGAGAATAGCTGGAATTCATCATCATTTCATACTTCTACACCTTCTATTTTCAGTTCAGAAAGTTGTACCGGTCAAAATTGGGTCAAAATTGCACAGATTGCGTGTTATTGGACATTGATAAACCCTTGAAAGTTTCAGACTGAAATACGGACTAAAAATGGGTGAAATCATCTTCGGACTTGGTTCCGCTTATTCGGACATTTGAGTAGATCCGCTTATTTGACAGCTTCAAGTCCGCTTATTCAGACATATTTTGATCAAGTCCGCTCCAAACTGCATCAGGTCCACTCCAAATTTCATTAAGGTCTGCTCCAAAGACACTAGATCAGTAGGTCCGCTTTTCTGATCAATCAAGTTCGCTCCAGTGTCACTTAATTTGATAGATCCGCTCCAAAGACACTTTATCAGTAGATCCGCTTTTAGTGACAAAGTTCAGTAGGTTCGCTTATTCGAACATCAGCAGATTCGCTTATTCGAACAACATCAGCTTCCGCTCCAAAGAACAATCAAGTCCGCTCCAATGGTTCGCTCATTTGACATCATGGTCCGCTCATTAGACACCTAGGTTCCGCTCCAAGTGCACATCAGTGGTTCCGCTTATACGAACTCAGTGGTTTCGCTTATACAAACATAAGTAATTTCGCTCCAACAGACATCAGTAATTTCGCTCTTGTGTACAACATCTTATTTCGCTTCAAAGGATCATTTGGGTTCGCTTATTTGATCATTTGTGTTTTCGCTTATAGTGCATAGACACCTTATTTCGCTTTTTAGTCACAGATTTTAAAATACGTGTTGAAAAGTCATGGATACCGAGTTCTACAACGCATTTGCAACACCGTCTGGTCCAAGCACTATTGCTCAGAATATGAATTTAGAGAATGAGACGGGAACCACCCAAAAGCCCCCGAAATTGATGAGTTGTCACACCCCGACCACGTAAAAAAAACAACAAAACGTGGCGGAATCGTCGGGGAGTGTTGTAACAGAATCATTGTTTCATAACACATGGAAGATTGAAATTTTGTTTTATTGCTTAAGAGAGTTACATGCTTAACAAAACAGGAAATATAACATAATTAACTAGTCTTGCATCTTTTATTGTTGCTAAAGTCCAAGTCAGCCTAGGTGTATCTTGATAAATCCTACGCATCATATCCTGAAACACATGTGAAAATAGGTACGTCAGCATAAAAATGCCTGTGAGATACATAGGTTTTATGACAATAGGATTCATGACTTGAGTTTAAAGAAATGTTTAGTAAAAGTTAGTCATGAACCTTGTAAATTGTTAAAAGTCCCAATGTAATCAAGTAATATGTAACAATTGTTATGTATAGTAATTAAAGTGTAGTCACATAAATCAAATGTAAATATGTACAAAACAAGGTATTTTGAATATATCAAAAAGTTATGTTTTGCAAAGTAAATGCATGTTTTATTGGTATAAACATTTATGTGGTAAGTTAACGCATACATTCAAGCCTTTGTGACAGTAGAATAACCCTTTCAGTCAAGGTTATTAGAAGAATTGTTTTCGGATTCAGTCATTCCATCCATCCAAACAAACCTAGGATTTTAGGAACGGGATTTGTCAAGTCCTATGGTACCATTACTTACTACCGAGCGGCGTAGCTAATGTTAATGAACGTATATATGTTCCGTTTGTACAAACCAAATGTTATACCGATTGTAAACGTGTTAAATGTAAACAATGTACTAAGTATGCTAAGTCAACATACATAGCAGAAATGTAATGTAAATCATTGTGCTAGCATGCTATCAGTCAACATACATAGCAGAAATGTAAAGTAAAACCATGTACTAAGTATGCTATCAGTCAACATACAAAGCAGAAAAGTGTAATGTAAATTATGTGCTATAAGTGTACTAATATACATAGCAAGTATATGATGTGAAAAACAGGAAAGCATGAAAGTAACAAATAGGCACATGTGTTTCACCCCAAAACAGTTTGAAAACAGTAAAAGAGGGGTCTATGTACTCACCTTGATTTCGGATAAATTTCAAACAAGTAAATGGGTAAAAGTTTGGCGGGAACAGGATTTCCACTTCACTCTAATTGTATGAACATGCACAAAAATATTGCAATTGGTATCAACAAATATTGTTAATTGTAAACTGGAATTAAGTCCATGGTGTTTGGTATGGTTTGATTTAACCGGTACCTATGGTTTTTTTTTAAACAGTCTTGTTTGGGGAAATGGGGGATAAGTATACTTGGATTATTTAGGAATAGTGTATTTTGTATAAATAACTAAGTTATACAATTACTGGATATAGAATTAATATGTGTATAGTTAAAACAGAAAATAAATATGTATTTTCAGAATAGTGTGATAATTATACAAATTAATTATCTAATAATTAATTTAGGACAGAATAATTAAAAAATGATATTTTAATTATATAACAAGTATAAATCAGATTAAAAATAATTATCATGGCAGAAAATAAATATGTTTTAAATAAACAGTTTAATTAGATGTTAAAATGAAATGACTGAATAATTATATAAATAATTACTTAAATAATTATTTAATAACAGAATAATTTAGAAATGGTATTTTTAAATAATGACATGCAATAATACAGATTTAAAATGAATATTATGGCTTTTGACAAATTTTATATAATATTCTGGAATTAAAACGATAATTTCACAAAAATTGATTTTATAAAGTTTATTATAAAAATAACATGCAAGATAATTAAACATGGTTTCTGATTTTTAAAAATCTCAACATAACATGTATGAAATTATAAAAATAATTTTGGATACAATTTATAACTCAGAATAATTAAATTAATGTAATTAACTCTATAGAATATGAGATTTAACTGTTTTAATTATAAAAATATCAAAACAGTTTCACATATTTTATAAAAATTTATTTTAACAAAGTATACTGTTCAATATAGTTAACATAAAAATTTCATAAATAAATTTCAAAAATTCGAATTTATATAAATATTTAAAGTCAGAACAGTTTTTAATCAGAATAAAATAGGTTTATAAAAACTTTGTAAACTTTTATATTTTTAATAAATACACCCGTACATGTATGAATCATGGTAAGAATTTCAGAATTTATAAAAGAATCATCGAATTAATATGAATTTATTTGTAAACTGACTAAAAATTAAAATACATAATAATCTATCATCTTCCCCAAATGACAGTCAACAGAAGTCAACCGTTACGATTAGTCGATCAAACCATATTTATTATCAAATTAAACTAACAGAAACGATAAACAGGTGAGGTTATACCGAATTGTCGAAGAAAAGAGGTCCGGTATCCTCGGGAAGAGGTAGTCCAGCTAACTCCGGTGAGCTCGGTTCCGGTGAATTTGCAGACGAAGAACAGATGATGATATCGATGTGTTTGTGGATTTTGAGAAGTGTAGGAGGTTCGTAGAGATTGCAGGTATGTTATAATAAGTTCAATTGATTCAAAAACAATCGAATAAATCCAAATCAGATTCCACTTAAAATTTTAAAAACAATTTCCGGTTTCGCGGACAACATTGCATGTTTAGGTACAATTGAGGTGTTTGGACGATTCAGGGTGTCGAGGAGAACAAGCAGGAATATACGTTGATCATTGAGTTTTGTTTGTTTGCGAATTGGACTGATTTCCGGCGGAGTAAACGGTTGTAAAAACCGTTTGAATTGAAGTTTCATATCCGGTCCCTGAAGTTTCTAAATCAATCTTAACAGGTCCCTCAATTATAACTAGAGGGCCTAACTAGGTTAGTGTTTAAAACTGGATTCCTTAATAACAAGTCTAACTGAGTTATTAAATCCGGTTAAATAAGTTTTTAAAATGTCACGAACAGTCCCTGGACTTGTTAATTGAAAATGTTAACTGAGTTAATTTTTTTTAATTGAATTCCTTTTATAAAACTTAACCCGGTTAGGGTTTTTAACTGAAAAACAGTTTCAGAATGACAAGAATGGTCCCTAGACTTCAAGTTTCATAAAATGACCCAATGGTCCATGGACTTTAAATTTAAAAATATATGTTTATTTATTTTATATAATATAAGTTTCTAAAATTGCATTTTAAACCCTAAACTTTTAAAAGTTTTAAAAACTTATATTTTTATTTATAAAACAAGTTTCAAAAATGACAACTTAGTCCCCGAACTTTATATTTAGTAAAATTAGTGGTGGTTTTAAAATACGGATTTAAAAATTGAAGTTTTCAAACAAGTTTCAAGGAATGACAATTAAGTCCCTTAACTTATACTTCCACAAAATGACATGCTAGGCCCTTGTAATTAATATTGTCTTGTTTATGAGTATGAAACTAGAACAAATTGAAATTATTCACGCGTTTGGGTCGGCAAAACATGTAGCAACAATAAAACTAAACATGTATCAAACAAGTTGCATCTCGAAACACGACAACTGCTATTGGTGCATCAAACAAGTACATGTTTGAAAATCAAGGTTGTTACAGTCTCCCCTACTTTAGAAAATTTCGTCCCGAAATTTATTCGAAAGAGACCGTAGACTGTAATTGAAATGATTAACAAGATAATCAAGTCATTGTTTGGTGTTGAAAATTCCGAGGAATTTCCGAGGATCATTGTATGGAAATTGTTTCGCATGGCACTATGCTATGCTAGATTGGTAATGTAAATATTATGCGAACAATTATGTGTATCAATAAGCAAATAATGGATGATCACATAACCACATGATGTTTTTATATGCCACCTTACTTATCAAGGCCTGCTATAATTCTCATGCGTCGAACCTCGTAATTAAGTGTGCACCCAAAATTACGTGTTTCGTCGCATGGTCCACATAGCACTTCTAGTTAAGTGAGGAAAACAAATAAGATTGAGGTATCGTTTAAATCAAACAAGCATCAATATAGCATAACATCAACTGAATCAAAACGTATTTCACATTAGTAATGTTAGTATTGTTTGTTTTGCATACAACGAAAGCAAGTGTTTTGTTTAAATGCAATGTTAATATGTATTACTTGTAGGTAAAACACAAATTACAATAGAATGTATGTGTTAATAATTTAATCATAAAAGAATTTGATAGTCTAACATGATGTGAACAATTTACATTGGGAATATGTTATGAAATGGATCAATTTCAGGCTCAAAATTATCAGGTAGTGGAGGTAGTGGATCCAGTTGCATACGAGCAGCTAGCATGTTTTCCAACCATTTATTTCTTTCAGTCAGCTCTTGTATTTGCTGGGACAAATCTCGGACCTGATTGTTTAACCTAGTTATTTCAACCACCATTGGATCTGGAGGTAGATCCATTCGAGGCATCGTACTTGGGCCTGCTATATTAGTTGGTGGCAGTTGTTCTACTTCGTTCATCAGTGACTGGAAAGAATGCGGCAGAAATGACTCCGATGCTAACTGTTCTTGGAGCATCAAGTTTTCATAAGTTTCTTGCATGGTTGGATCCTCCTCAAAAACTATGGGTGAGAAGCCTTGTGAGACGTTTGGTGCTAATGGTTGAGGTATGTTAGTGGTAATATGTTCTTGTATGTATGGCAGTTGTGGTAGCATGTCATATTGGAAAAAGGACGATTGAGGAAACTGTAACAATGATTGTTGTAAATTTTGTGGGGAGGTACTTTCTGAGATATTTGGAGCTCCCTCCGACTGTGATGGTTGAATTAGTGTATCAATATGAACAGAGGTTAGTCTAATGGTGTAAGGATTTATAATCCCAGGTGCCTTTGGTGAAGATAATCCTTGGATAATCTGATCACTTAAGACACCTAATGAATTTGCTATTTTTGTAATGTAAGACCCTCCCATAAGACTTTTCAGAGGTTGTGATTTTTGACTAAAAAAATATTCAGCAAGTCCGTGGGCAATATTACAAGGAACTTGCTCAAAAATACTATACAGATAGAAAAGTTCGATTTTTTTAACCCTTTGTGGATTATGCTTGCGCCCCGTGATAGTGTTGGCTAACACACGGTGCATATATTGATGACAAGGGTCTGTGAAGTTCGTATCACTATTGTGGCCACACCATCCTTTTGATGAATGGCATTGCCAATAAGCTACCATATCAGCGGAGGAATAAGAGGTTGATGCCTCCGTAAAAATGGGTTGTTTAACTTCTTCATCTGTATATATGCCCAGACGAACTGCGAATTCTGTTAATGACATAGTATGATGTTGCCCACAAAGTTGAAAATGAATGGATTCATCGGTAAGATTTTTATTATATTTATAATAGAAAGTAGACGAGAACTCATATACCAGTTCATCGTATGATAGTTCTAGGATGTCGAAGAAACGACGCCAGGGCGTATTAGGTAGTAGTGATCTTGCCAGTAAACCACTGGAATCAATCATTCCCATTCGTTGCCAATCAATACTGCTAATAGTAAGAACTTCATGTTGCTTGAGTTTTTGATACCTCTCTTGATAGTGTAATTTAGTAAACTGAAGGAAGGGATGAATTGGGAGATTTGCCATGGGGTTTTGTTGAACTAAGAAAAGTTTGGGTATGTGTTGGGTTATGTCAGAAGTCGTAGTTCTTGTGTAGATTAGTTCGAGTAGTGATTCCCTTAAATAGATAAGGAAATTCCGGATTACATCATAGGATCGGTTAGAGCTCCCATGCTAAGTTCTGCAGCTAGTTTGAAAATTTGAATCTAAAATGTATGGTCTCGAGAAAATTTTGAAACTCGGAAAAAGAGGGAATTGTATTGTATAAAATTAACGTAGGTCGATTAAAACTTGGATTGTTCTGGAAAAGAGAAAAGAAAAGAAATCCTTTCGAATTAGGGTAACATGCCTTGTGCCTACAGGTATTCTGTACATTCATCAGTAGTTCCCAGGTAGGCAAACGTGGGTCTTGTCGTAGAGGCATCTTCTAAAAGAAAGATCAGGAGCCGGAGAGAAAATTGGTGATAATAAGTTTGAAAAAAAAAAACGGTGTAGGGATAAGTGAAATGCATATGAATATATGTGTAAAACATGTTTAAGTATAAAAAGCGTATAAGTGTGAGTACGTATGGGAATATTTGTGCAAACGAGGGGAAGTGTATATAAGTGTGAATTCGTAATGCATGATTGTATATGGACTAAATGGTTTTATTCACAACACAACACACTTTGAAAACATTAATATTTTATTTCTAAAATGAATACACTAAACACGACATTCATAGACTCATCATGATACAAATATAATACAATGGTACAATAACGAAACAGTATACGAAATAAAAGTGACCCATTTCTTCTGGTGGAAGGCTAAGAATTAAAAATAGCAATACTCCAAGCATCACACCAGCAAACACCAGAACCAGGCGACTCGGATGCATCTTTGAAGAGAGTGAGAGGAAAGAGTGTTTTGTTGCGAATAAAATGAGATTGTTGATTGGTTATTTATAGGGGTGGAATATAGCCGTTTTACAACGGCTATGTAACCGTTGTATGTGACCGTTATACAACGGTCGTATATACTTACGGGTTGCAAACTCCTAAGCCTTGAGGTTCTGATCCGAAAATAATTTAAATTTGAAAGGAGTTTTGGTAAAACGATTTATATTATTTATAAAACCTTGTAGTTATGCGATAAAAGTTGGTTAGGTTTCTGCTTAATAGTGAATATATTTAGTAAAATGATGTAGTGTGATTGTGTTTTAATGGCTAGGAAAATCATGGGCAAAAGAGTCATTGGACCAGCTACGTGTCTACAAGCAGTAGGGGAAAACATAAGGTCATAGGAGTCGGAATGAAATGTTTTTTTTTGGTGGAATAGTTTCATAAAATCAATGAAGACGAGAGAGAAAACACAATAAGATGGACATCGTTTATTTGGCGAATAAACAATATCAGTGACTAATCAAAGTAGTTGGGTTCTTATAACTTAATGAAGTCATGCTTTAGCCTATAAGTGGACATTCATTCCGAGAATTCCCAGGTAAGCACAAGTGGTCTCGCGTCTGATGAGATTTATACGAAGTGCTTGCCTAGACAGAAAACTCAGAATACAGGCACCCACCCTTCCAGATTGCACGAGTTCGTTATTAGAGCCCAAGACTTTGACGAGAGTAAAAATCAGAGGAGATTTTGAAAATAATCACCTAAGGATAGGTGATAGTATTGTTTTAAGATCTAAACACAAGGTAACTTGTGTTAGGGTCCTAGGAAGGTTATAGTCTAGGTCAAGATTTTACTAATAACCTAATTCCCTATAACCATGAGCTCTGATACCAACTTTTCTGTCACACCCCGACCACGTAAAAAAAAACAACAAAACGTGGCGGAATCGTCAGCGAGTGTTGTAACAGAATCATTGTTTCATAACACATGGAAGATTGAAATTTTGTTTTATTGCTTAAGAGAGTTACATGCTTAACAAAACAGGAAATATAACATAATTAACTAGTCTTGCATCTTTTATTGTTGCTAAAGTCCAAGTCAGCCTAGGTGTATCTTGATAAATCCTACGCATCATATCCTGAAACACATGTGAAAATAGGTACGTCAGCATAAAAATGCCTGTGAGATACATAGGTTTTATGACAATAGGATTCATGACTTGAGTTTAAAGAAATGTTTAGTAAAAGTTAGTCATGAACCTTGTAAATTGTTAAAAGTCCCAATGTAATCAAGTAATATGTAACAATTGTTATGTATAGTAATTAAAGTGTAGTCACATAAATCAAATGTAAATATGTACAAAACAAGGTATTTTGAATATATCAAAAAGTTATGTTTTGCAAAGTAAATGCATGTTTTATTGGTATAAACATTTATGTGGTAAGTTAACGCATACATTCAAGCCTTTATGACAGTAGAATAACCCTTTCAGTCAAGGTTATTAGAAGAATTGTTTTCGGATTCAGTCATTCCATCCATCCAAACAAACCTAGGATTTTAGGAACGGGATTTGTCAAGTCCTATGGTACCATTACTTACTACCGAGCGGCGTAGCTAATGTTAATGAACGTATATATGTTCCGTTTGTACAAACCAAATGTTATACCGATTGTAAACGTGTTAAATGTAAACAATGTACTAAGTATGCTAAGTCAACATACATAGCAGAAATGTAAAGTAAAACCATGTACTAAGTATGCTATCAGTCAACATACAAAGCAGAAAAGTGTAATGTAAATTATGTGCTATAAGTGTACTAATATACATAGCAAGTATATGATGTGAAAAACAGGAAAGCATGAAAGTAACAAATAGGCACATGTGTTTCACCCCAAAACAGTTTGAAAACAGTAAAAGAGGGGTCTATGTACTCACCTTGATTTCGGATAAATTTCAAACAAGTAAATGGGTAAAAGTTTGGCGGGAACAGGATTTCCACTTCACTCTAATTGTATGAACATGCAAAAAAATATTGCAATTGGTATCAACAAATATTGTTAATTGTAAACTGGAATTAAGTCCATGGTGTTTGGTATGGTTTGATTTAACCGGTACCTTTGGTTTTTTTTTAAACAGTCTTGTTTGGGGAAATGGGGGATAAGTATACTTGGATTATTTAGGAATAGTGTATTTTGTATAAATAACTAAGTTATACAATTACTGGATATAGAATTAATATGTGTATAGTTAAAACAGAAAATAAATATGTATTTTCAGAATAGTGTGATAATTATACAAATTAATTATCTAATAATTAATTTAGGACAGAATAATTAAAAAATGATATTTTAATTATATAACAAGTATAAATCAGATTAAAAATAATTATCATGGCAGAAAATAAATATGTTTTAAATAAACAGTTTAATTAGATGTTAAAATGAAATGACTGAATAATTATATAAATAATTACTTAAATAATTATTTAATAACAGAATAATTTAGAAATGATATTTTTAAATAATGACATGCAATAATACAGATTTAAAATGTATATTATGGCTTTTGACAAATTTTATATAATATTCTGGAATTAAAACGATAATTTCACAAAAATTGATTTTATAAAGTTTATTATAAAAATAACATGCAAGATAATTAAACATGGTTTCTGATTTTTAAAAATCTCAACATAACATGTATGAAATTATAAAAATAATTTTGGATACAATTTATAACTCAGAATAATTAAATTAATGTAATTAACTCTATAGAATATGAGATTTAACTGTTTTAATTATAAAAATATCAAAACAGTTTCACATATTTTATAAAAATTTATTTTAACAAAGTATACTGTTCAATATAGTTAACATAAAAATTTCATAAATAAATTTCAAAAATTCGAATTTATATAAATATATAAATCAGAACAGTTTTTAATCAGAATAAAATAGGTTTATAAAAACTTTGTAAACTTTTATATTTTTAATAAATACACCCGTACATGTATGAATCATGGTAAGAATTTCAGAATTTATAAAAGAATCATCGAATTAATATGAATTTATTTGTAAACTGACTAAAAATTAAAATACATAATAATCTATCATCTTCCCCAAATGACAGTCAACAGAAGTCAACCGTTACGATTAGTCGATCAAACCATATTTATTATCAAATTAAACTAACAGAAACGATAAAAAGGTGAGGTTATACCGAATTGTCGAAGAAAAGAGGTCCGGTATCCTCGGGAAGAGGTAGTCCAGCTAACTCCGGTGAGCTCGGTTCCGGTGAATTTGCAGACGAAGAACAGATGATGATATCGATGTGTTTGTGGATTTTGAGAAGTGTAGGAGGTTCGTAGAGATTGCAGGTATGTTATAATAAGTTCAATTGATTCAAAAACAATCGAATAAATCCAAATCAGATTCCACTTAAAATTTTAAAAACAATTTCCGGTTTCGCGGACAACATTGCATGTTTAGGTACAATTGAGGTGTTTGGACGATTCAGGGTGTCGAGGAGAACAAGCAGGAATATACGTTGATCATTGAGTTTTGTTTGTTTGCGAATTGGACTGATTTCCGGCGGAGTAAACGGTTGTAAAAACCGTTTGAATTGAAGTTTCATATCCGGTCCCTGAAGTTTCTAAATCAATCTTAACAGGTCCCTCAATTATAACTAGAGGGCCTAACTAGGTTAGTGTTTAAAACTGGATTCCTTAATAACAAGTCTAACTGAGTTATTAAATCCGGTTAAATAAGTTTTTAAAATGTCACGAACAGTCCCTGGACTTGTTAATTGAAAATGTTAACTGAGTTAATTTTTTTTAATTGAATTCCTTTTATAAAACTTAACCCGGTTAGGGTTTTTAACTGAAAAACAGTTTCAGAATGACAAGAATGGTCCCTAGACTTCAAGTTTCATAAAATGACCCAATGGTCCATGGACTTTAAATTTAAAAATATATGTTTATTTATTTTATATAATATAAGTTTCTAAAATTGCATTTTAAACCCTAAACTTTTAAAAGTTTTAAAAACTTATATTTTTATTTATAAAACAAGTTTCAAAAATGACAACTTAGTCCCCGAACTTTATATTTAGTAAAATTAGTGGTGGTTTTAAAATACGGATTTAAAAATTGAAGTTTTCAAACAAGTTTCAAGGAATGACAATTAAGTCCCTTAACTTATACTTCCACAAAATGACATGCTAGGCCCTTGTAATTAATATTGTCTTGTTTATGAGTATGAAACTAGAACAAATTGAAATTATTCACGCGTTTGGGTCGGCAAAACATGTAGCAACAATAAAACTAAACATGTATCAAACAAGTTGCATCTCGAAACACGACAACTGCTATTGGTGCATCAAACAAGTACATGTTTGAAAATCAAGGTTGTTACATGAGTATTGAAGAATATTACGGGTGGAAAGACAGATTCGAGAACTGGGTTCAGGCAAACCATCTTAGGTCGTGGGAATGTATCTTGAAGAAATATGTTTTGCCACAGACTGATTTGAAAGTTGACAAGAAAATATCTGAATTTAGTGATCAAGAACGTGATATGTATAGAGCTGAAAAGATGATGATTAGTCTGCTTCAGCAAGCTATCAAGGAAGACATTTTCATTCTGCTACAGCATGACAAAACTGCAAAGTCAATCTGGGATGCACTTAAAGTCAAATTTGAGGGTAGCGAGAATATGATTAAAAGCAAGAAGGCACTGTTAAAGAAAGAGTTTGATCTGTTCAGCAGTCTACCGGGTGAAGACACAAAGAAGCTGATTGAAAGATATTGTCATCTTGTGCGATCTATGTCAATGCTTAGTATAAAAAAGGAGTCTGAAGAGTGGGTAGACAAATTAGCTGATGCGTTACCGCAAAAAGAGTGGGGAACTTATTTGATGATCCTGAAAAACACAGGGGTTTATGATGGGTTAACAATTGGTCAGTTTATCGAAAAGATTGAGGGTCAAGATTTGGAACAGCAGAAGATCGCGAGGATGAACAGTCCAAGTGGTCAACAGGACATAAAGATGTATTACAAAGGTAGTATTCCGGTTCCAGAAGCTGAGAGAAGTCTGAAAGTCCAAACTGCTTTTAGTGCTGGAGATTCATCGGAAAAAGTTGATCAAAGTTCAAACAAAAGCAGCAGTGGTTTCTCATTATATCCGAGTGTCAATCCAAAGAGTTCATCAGAAAGCTGTCAGTCTCAAAGCACAAAAACAGGAAATGGTTATGTAATTCAGTGTAACATCGCTTTAAATCTTCCAGAAGGTCAAAGTTTTTCAGAAGATACTGCTAAAGACCACATGGCTCTACTTGGTTCCATATTGTTATCTTATGAGGGTCTAGTGGCTAGTCGGATTGGAAATCCCATGCTCACCAAAGAGGATTACGATCAAATAGATGCAGAAGAGATGGAATTAATGGACATCAAATGGTGTCTTGCTAGTGTTCTTAGACGTGCTGAAAAGTTCAAAACGATTACCGGGAAAAATGACTTTCTTGATGCTCATGTATCTACTTTAGGTTTTGATAAATCTAAAGTTACTTGTTTTCGTTGCAGGGAGAAAGGCCATTTCAAACGGGAGTGCAAGAACAGGGAAGCTAGTGGCACTCAGAATCCGTTCGGAAAAGACGATTACTATCGGAAAGCCATTTATCAGCAAGTTGGTCAATCACAAGACTCACAAACGACTCATGGTAGAAGAATCGAGGATTCAAAAAGAGCGTGTGTGGTGGATTTTGACTGGAACAATTATATCTCTCCTGATAGCAAAGCATGCATAGTTGATCAAGATGATGAGAGGCTACCTGAAGGTTTCAGCTGGAATATGTTTGCAGATGAGAATGGGAATTTTAAAGCTTTCATTGCTAAGATTGTCAGAGAAGCAGACATGTTTGCCACGTGGATGAAGTCTATTGGTGAGACTGTGAAGAGTGTGAAAGAAAAGTCTGTTGTTTCTGATGAAAGTTCATTAAGTGCTGATGAAAGTTCACAGAGTTCAGATGAGAGTGTACAAAACGATGTTAGATCAGAAAAAGAAGTTGTTTTTGACCAAACACCAGTTGATTCTGGTTTATCAGATGCTAGTTCTGAGAAATCTGTACAGTTTGATCAGTCACCAGTTGATAGTAGCAGTGATGATGAGGAAGAAAAACATATAAATGTTGCAAAATCTCATCTTTCTCCTGAAAGTTTTCATTTCTATTTTGCAGATCGCATGGAGAAACTGAAGGAGAAACGAGCTGCTAAAGAACAACAACTAAAGAAATCTGAAGATGTTGTTCAGAATGAGAATGTTGAATGTGTTGCTGAGGAGATGGTTGAAACTATGCGAGTTAAGGTAGAAGAGAAGGTGATTGAAGAAGAAAAAGTTATTGAAGTGGTGAAAACAATCGAGATTGAGAAGATTGTTGAAGTTGTCAAGCCTTGCATGAAGTGTATGGAAGCTTGCAAGGGATGTGCAGCAAAAGACGAGATAATAGATGAATATGAGAAGAAGAAGGAGCAGTTACTGTTCAATCTCAACTATGTGAAAGAATCTTATGATGTCTTGAACAAAACAGTAACTGGTCTCCAAAAGACAAACTCAAAACGAGAACAAGCACTTACGATGATGAATGTTGTGATGATGACAATGCAAAAAGCCATCAACTTTTACATCGAAGAGAGTGCTAAGTGGAAGCAAGAGTTGGAAACAGAAAAGATTGAGAATGAGAGGATTAGACGTTTATTGCAAAGTTATTCTAGTTCTGATTATCTCATTGATCGTATTTACCCAACTGTTGCAGGTATGGAAGCTTTTCAAGATGAGAAGCCGACGAAAAAGAAAGATAGTGGTAAGAAACCGACTGTTAGCTATAACAAGTGTATTCCTCCAATTTGGGAAGGGTATTCTCCTAGAAAACCAAATGAGGAGCAACTTGAAAAAGCAGTCAATATAAAGCTAAAAACCGACACAACTGACGTTTTACCAGATAACATTGATGTCACGTTTACCTCGTCTGATACTGATCATGAGTCTGAGTTAATAAAAAAGGTGGTCGATCAGGTGTTGGATACTGAGGAGGAGTCTGAGTCAAAGTCTGAGTCTGGAGGGTCAAATTCGTTTGTCAATAGTTCAAAGTCGTCGGTTAAACAGTCTTATAGTAAAGAATTTTTGTTATCGAAAGCAAATTTGGATGATGAAGCATTTGAAGTTGCATACACTTTAAATGATTCGGACAAATTGTACTCTGACAAAGAGTTTCCAATAAGAAGTGTTCGTTTTGACATGATCAAAAAGGTTTCAAAATGACAGAAATTAATATTTCTGAAATAAAAGATTTAAATCTTACTGAAAAACCTAAAAAGTACACTTCAAGAGTTCAACAACGTCTAAACAAGAAAAAGGGTTACAATTCTGGTTCTGGTTTTCAAAAGAAACAAAACCAAAATCGTAGCTACAAAAAGAAAGGTCTTGGATTTATTCCACCAGAAAATCATAAAAATTTGAAAAATTCTAAAACAAAAACAGAATTTGTGTCAGGTGGAAGTGCAGAAGAGGAACAGAAGAAACCATTCTGGAGACAGTCAAATCAAGAATTTCTTGCTGAAAAGAAAAAGAATGGAACTGAAGTGTTTTATCAAAGAGATACTCGAACCTGTTACAAGTGCAATGAAGCTGGTCACATTGCATGGAATTGCCAGAAAAATGCTAAGTCAAAACAAGGAGTTTCTAACAAGTTGAAAGGAAAAGTTGTTGATAGTGAACTACAAACCGAAAAATTTTAAATTTTTGAAAACTTAACTTATGAGGTTGGTGAGTGTTCTAAAAAGAATTTTCATAAAAAGAAAGAGAAAGACAACCAAGTGTGGGTTGTTAAGAAAGTTGATGCGAATGTCGGCGATGAATCTGGTTCCACAAAGCCAGAAGAGCCACAGGTTGAGGTGAAAATTTCAGTGAATGATGATGAGTTTCCATCACTGAAATTTGAAGAAGTTAAACAAAAAGTTGGCAAAGTTGAGATCTCAGATCAGTTTTATTCTGAGAAAACTGAATTTGATGTTGAGAAAACATTCAATGGGAGTGTTAAGAAAATTTTTGGTAAAATGTTGAATGGGAAAGTAAAGGGGGTTAAAGATTTTTATGCAACTAAAAAGGCAACATACAACCCCACTGCGCAAGAGTTGAAAGCCATCAAGTCTGAAAAGACTTGGATGGAAGTCTGGTTCCCTTGAAGTCTTAGGACTATGCCGGAGATCCCAAGTTTGTAATCGTGGATCAGGAATCGGCATCTTTCTTGATAATTGTTTTTGTGATTGAATCTTAAAAATAGTTGAATGATTACAGGATAAGTGTGAATTGCCGGAGCTTCCAGGTTGGTAAGTGTGAAGCAGGAATCGGCATTTTGATTGGTAAAATGGTTTGTGTAGAGGTTTATTCCTACATAGGTTTGTATGTTGTGAATATTTTTACAAGATGTACAGAGGTTGCATACTTGCAAGTGGTAAATCAGAGACATTAAGTTGTACTTGATCTACTACAAGTGGTTAAAAGAAGACAATGTGATGAACCATACCCCTAACCTACAAATGGTTTAAAATCAACAAAACTTATTTTCCGGAAAAATCATTTTGATTAAAACAAACTTAAGTGTTTTGAAATCATTATGAGAAAATAGTTTTGTGAAAGGGGGAGTTCTGATTGTTTATGCCAAGTGGATGGCGATTTGAAGCGATTTGATATCAGTTGTCAAGTTTATTGTACAGTTTGATTTCAAATTTCCTTTAATGTGTTTGCATTTTAGGGGGAGTAGATATATTTTTCAGAAAATCCAAAAACATTAGAAAATTTGAAAATGTCAAAAACATGATAAAATCAAAAATGAGTTTTTGTGTCAAAGAAGAGGAAATGATAGTACATCAGTAGACAGTCACAGTATGCTAAAGAAATGTATTATTTAAATAGCGTTAAACGGTCTCACTGATGATATGCCGATAGATTTTTATACATTTAGTAAACTTTTTCGGGATATAAACTTAAATTTAAACTTGCTTATTTCGTGGGGAACACTACTTGGATATATAGGTAACCCCTAAAATCTCGTTTGAAAGGTCCCTCTTTCTGAGATACTAGGTCTTTATGCTCAGTGATATCTGGGGTATTATCCCGTGGACTTCTGATTTTGCGGAAGCAATGGCCTAGTCCTCGGAGAATACTTTCTGCAATGCTTGAAATATAGCGCCGCCCTCAGCAAATTGATGAAACAATAAAATTGATAGTCATTGTTGTTGTAATACAAAAGATCCTCTAAAGGGGACCCACCGAAAGTCAAAGCCGTCATCTCTCTGCGTATCGAAAGATCGACTTGAGCTCTCACGGCCCTCGCACTATAATTTATTCCCCTGACAGATACCATCTGTGGTATACTCACCTGTAAGACTGAATATTGGGATCTGGATACGGGAGTATATTCAAGATGTGGGACACATGAATGAGTTTAAGCTCTTAAAACACCTAACTCATATCCTGAATCAGTTGAAATTTGTGTGAAAATTTAAGTGGATCAGTATATTGGCAATCTAAGTGAATTGTTTAATTCTTAATGTGTAACTAAGCTCAACGGTACTCGTGACTTGTTTTAAACTGATATGATTCTCTTACACAAAACTCACAAAAATATTGTCTGTAAATATTTCTTTACTGCATTTTGTTGTTTCTTTCTGAAAAATTCAAAAAGATTTTGAGTGTGTTTTAGTATAAACTTTTGAAAAAGTCAAAAAGATTTTCGAAAACTGATGTTGGAAAGCTGATTTTCAAAATTCCGAGTGCTAAACATGATGACATTGTTGTGAGGGGGAGTGTGTTTTAAAATGTCAAAATGTATTTTCTAAATCAACAAGTGGTTCATAATGAGTTTGTGATCTGAGGGAGAGTGATTGTTGATACTTATGTTTATGAGAGGGAGTCATCTGATTATTTCAGAATGTTGGTGCATTTAAATTTTTAAATTTAGAAATTCATTTCTGTGTTAAGAACGTGCAGGAATAGCCAAGTTTCGATTCTGGAAATGAATTGTTGTGAAAGTCAGACAAAGATCCTAAAGTAGATGTTGCTGAAGAATAAAGAAATGCCAGCAAATCGAGAGGGAAAGTCTGATGATATTCAAGCAGATATTGTTAAAGAGGAGTCTGTTGATGAAGATAAAGAGAGAGAAAAGCCCAGAGACTGATCAAGACTGAAGAAGTGAAGACACAACATTGTTGTGACTCGATAGTCGACTCGTCAACATCTGAGGGGGAGTCTGTTGGTGCACTACATCTGTCGACTTCATATTGTATCGAGTCTTAGTTTTAGATTGTTAGATCAGGGCACGTTTTACGAGAAAATAGGATAGCATATAGGTTTAAACTGATAGATCCGCTTATATGGACATAGGAGGTCCGCTTATTTGTCAGGTTAGCTTATTTGTCAGGTTCGCTTATGTGTCACTAGGAGGTCCGCTTATGTGTCAGGTCTGCTTATGTGTACATGTCCGTATGTGGGAACCTACCTGGTTCGCTTATGTGTACATGTCCATATCTGGGAACCTACCAACACTATAAATACCACATGAGCGAACTCATTTGTAACTTTCTAGAATTCCATGCCGAAGTGCTGCCAGTGTGAAGAACGAGCTGTAAACATTGTCAAATCAATAAAATCAGTAGATTAAGTGAATTGCAAGATGTCTCTACTTTCGTTTCTTGTTATTCCGCACCTGAAATGTAGTTGAACGCCTCTGAACGACTCATTCGGGTCGAAACACGATCCTACAAACATAGAGTTCTAGCCTTAATTCGGTTATTGTCGGTTTTGCCCTTTTGGCCTATAAAATGAGTTTTACAAATTATTTTGATACCAAACCTTTTTCTACTGATCTAATGTGATAAATAAAATATTTTGAGCCTTCTGAAATATTAAAAATATCAGCTTTCCTTTAAAAACCCGGAAATAGCTCAAAATCGCCTTTTTAAGCGTTTTTAACACATAGTATGTATTAAAACTATTTTAAACATATACGACTTGATACCTACTGATATTTTAAGTAAATTATTATACTTTAGCAGTAAGAAAAAGTTTTAAACTCAGATTTCCAGATTTGACCTTTAAACCTTAGGTGAAATTACCAAAATGCCCCTCCGGTGCATAGTTTGGTTATAAATGGTAAATTTCATATATATGTAATACCCTACTGATATAACTTATTAAATTAAGTATTCTTACTGATTATATCAGACCTAAACCTCAGATTAATATTTAACCTCTTTTATAACCTTTAAAATGACCAAAATACCCCTACGGGGCATAAATTGGTTTTAAATTCGTTTTGGGCATAATAGAAGATATCTTACTGATGTCACAACATATTTAAGGCATATTAACTTAGGAAACCTATGTATGACTCATTTGGTTACCCGTTACGCACTTTTCGCGTTCGGATCGGCTTATGTAACTAGTTTGCATATATTAGCTGAAACGGGTCAAACCATATCGTTTTCATCTCAAAATCCAGAATGTGTTTAGTTTACCCTTATTACACAAGTATACAAGCTTGTCGGGTCTAAACCACATTCTAATTCAATCTTCGCTTAATCATGCGTTTTGAACCATATCCTCCTTTAAAACTAACCGGTCTAAGCATAGGCTTAATTAAGACCCGTTAGGAATCTAATAGGTTATTAAAAACCTTCGTTCCAGATTAAGAGCCCCAGTAAAGGTACTTGCACTTACTGATTAGGATATACGACTGAGTATAAATTGCATTTTTAAGCTCAGGTAAATACTTTTAACTTATTTTCCCTATACGGGCTTGGGATACGGTATTATAATAATACCGCTTGGTGGGGTGTGTAGTCATTTAAATCGGATTGTGATTAATGTATTTACATAACTCATTTTATTCTGTATTATTTGGTGTATGGCCTTTGGGGGTTAAATGACCATGTCCCGGATATCCTTGGCATCATTCAAAGAAATGGCCACGACCTAAGCACGGGGTGTAGGCGTACACCTGACAGTTGCATATGTAAAAACTGGTAGTCCACTTAAAGGAGTCAACCTTGTGGGTATTATACCTGTGGCATGTCAGTTAATCTAGACCGGCCCTACAAACCGGCCCTGACGGACGACAAATAAGTAAAACTGTATACAAGATTATATATAAATAATTATCCCAAGTTATAAAAAGTTTTGTGCCTTGTGCATTCAAATCATTTTTTCTTAAACGTTTTCAAAATGAGTCAGTTAATTGTATTTACCAGTGTAAACTGACGTATTTTTCCAAAAAGATTAAGTGACAGGTACTGTATGTAATTGGCTGGGAGCTCAGGGCGTTAATAGGGAATCTCGCAAGTTCTAGATGCCTAAGTCTGTTGAAAAATGTTATCTTTCTGTTTTAAGATCCGCCTATGGATTCATCTTACATTCCGTTGTAATATTTAATATTACTTTTGAATCGGATTGTAATATATTTATCCTTTGCTTCCGTTGTGCATTTAAATTTGTGTTGTTTGACTATGATGATATCAACTACGTCACGATACTCCCCACCGCGCCCACTGGTAATACGTGGAAATATCGGGGTGTGACAGGTTGGTATCAGAGCCAACATTGAGTGAATTAAACACTAGCCTTTTGTGTTTAATCTCAATGACACAGTAGCACATTCCTTGACCTTCTGAGTCTAGACTTAACAATAGGAATACTCTCATCTCTATTCGGATGATTATTGCTTTCAATTCTATATATTTTTATATATGTCGTCAGGCAAAGAAGCCGTAATGGAAATTCTCCCCATTTGAAGCCTAGGAAGGGCCGAGCTTCGTACTGCGACTAGGATTAACGTGCAACCAAGGAGGAAACATTCGGAAATAAAATGAAGAAGAAACTCCTTTTGCTGAAGATCGTTTCCTTAATAGTCCTTATAAGGACATAATTATCTTTCAGTCCCTTCGAGGACAACAATTTTTCCTCTCAAGTCCCGTTCAGGGCAATTCTGTACCTCTTTTAAAAAAAAATCATTGGAATGTTTTATCTAAATTTTACTTATATCATTATATATGAACATAATAATAACATTCCTTTTATGAGATCTACCATTATAATAAAATGGCGAAATCTAAAAAGGGCAAGACCTAGCCCATGTGTCATTATAAGACAGGGCTAAGATGGTAGTTCCTCAATTAGATTCAGATCCCTATTAACATCTTAATTTAGGATTGCTCTGCGTTAAATATTAAAAGAATCTTAAAGGTAAACCTAGCCTATATGTCATTTCAGACAAGGCCAAGATGGTAGAACCTATTCAAAAGATTCAAATCCCTGTTAACATCTGTAAACATGTTGTAGGATCGTGAAACGATCTAATGAGTCGATCAGAAGAGTGCTCAGACAGAATCAGAGGCGGAATTCATTGATTCGGTCTTCGTTTAGCTTGTATTCACTATTAAATGTCTCGTATATTAATCTCTGAACAATTTACAATCTGGAGACACTTCGACAGCACCTCGGTGTCGGAAACTAGAACGTCACAAATGATGAAAGTTTGAAGGGTATTTATAGGCTAGACCCTGACCGTTTGAAGGTGACATGCCACCCTTCAAACGGTTACCTCTTCAAACGGCCATGACAAATTCAAACGGTCATGCCTTCAAACAGTATACAAGATTTGACTTTCAAACGGTTACATATTCAAACTGTCATGCTCCAAACGTTAAGCTTCAAACGGTCAACATCCAATCTCATATTTCATGATGTCACTTGTGATGTCACCTATGTGATGTCACTTATGATGTCACCTATGTGATGTCACTTGTGATGTCATGCTTGTTCAAATCCGCAACGAACCCGAGACTCGATATAAGACGAAGACGACAGATGTATGCACTAACAGACTCCCCCTCAGATGTTGACGAGTCTTAAGTGTCGAGTCTTCGCATCTTTAGTCTTTATCAGTCTCTTTTCTTTCTTAGCATATACCAGGATCTTCTTTTTGGCTCTAGCCTCGTCAGACTCCCCCTCTCATCATGATGGGATCACTGTCTGGAATTAGCTATCACCTTGAGATCAATCCCTAGTTTTATCTCTGATTAGCTCATTTCCTGCACACATTTTCTCATCAAAACATAAGTTTTTACTTAACTCAATAAGAAAAACTTACTAGTAATAGTTACATCAAGTTCAAATTAATGACCCTGATTAACTAATCAAACTACTTTCTTAAATCAAAAATTTTTCAATTCAGCACACACACTCCCAAACCTGTTCATCATGTTCAGCACTTGGAATTTCGAAAATCAGCTCTTCATCATTAGTTGTCGAAAATCTTTTTGAATTTTTCAAAATTTATGCTAAAACACACTAAAATCTTTTTAGGTTTTGAAATAGAATGAAATGCAGTAAAGAAATATTTACAAACAATATTTTTGTGAGTTTGTGTAAGAGGATCATATCAGTTTATGTGACCAATCACAAGCACCGCTAAGCTTTAAACATTTTCAGCTCTAAACGATTCACATTGATTGACAATATTGTTGTCCACTTAAACTGAAACTAAAAACTTTCGAAATGCTTACCGATACGTTAAGGTATATTAATTTTGCACTAAGTTCTTATGGACCCCACGATCTCAGCATATCCCCTCATCATGCAATACACTGACTCAAGTAATGCCTTTAAACTTTATCAACTGTGATTTGTGCGAAAACAAAGCAGAATGTTTAAACATTAACAATCAAGTCGATACTTCTGTATACGCAACAAAATAAGAAAAATAAAATAAGTTGAAGTTGTTTAGGCTTTAACCACCAGGTCAATACTCCCGTATACGCAGAGGTGATCCAAAGCTTAAACGAAACACCAAAGAAAATAAAGCAGAACGTTTAGGCAATAACATCCAGGTCGATACTCACGTATACGCAGAGGATGTCCAATGCTTAAACAAAATAAAGAAATAAAACAAGTTTAAATCTTTGCAAAATAAAATGCACAATCACAGCGACTTTTTAGCAAAGTTGTGAAAGTTCACAAACTTAACCAGCTTTATGTCTTTCGACAATCAGCGATTACCGAGTAGGCACACAATCAATAAGGACAAAACCAAGTACTACGCTTTTGACCGTGTTTCCCACTAGAACTAGGCTTTTTGCTTTAGATTTGTATCGTTTGAGCCTATCGTCACATCTTTAGTGAGATCGCTTATCACATTTTATCTCTCCATTTCTTTAGCATGCTGTGACAGTCCAACTGATCTACTATCATTTCCTCTTTTTGACAACAAAACTCATTTTTGCATTTTTCAATGTTTTTGACATTTTCAAATTTTCTAATTTTTTTTTAAAATTTTTACTCCCCCTAAAATCAAAATATGTTTCAATTTTGATTTTCTGGGAAAATTTGAAAAACAACTGTACAAAATAAACTGACAACATGATGAGAATCACTTCAATTCTCCATTCACTTGGCATGAACAATCAGAACTTCCCCTGACAACAAAACATTTTCCCATAGTGATTTCAAAACACTTAAGTTTGTTTTAATCAAAATGGTTTTTCCGGAAAATAAGTTTTGTGAGTCATTTCTCAATCATGGGGATCTTTCATCACCTTGTTTTCTTTAACCACTTGTAAAAACTAACATTTTTAAGATCAATTCACAAACATCACTTGTAGAAAATCAAGTACAACTTAATGTCCCTGATTTACCACTTGTAAGACGAAATATCACTTTCGTGAATTTCTCAAGAAATGTGCCGATTCCTGTTCCACGCTTACCAACCTGGGAACTCCGACAAGTCAGGTTTTTCATTTAAACAGGTTCACCCAAGCCTGACGGTCCTTGGGTGATTTTGAATTCTTGTTCAACAATGGTGGAAAATTTGCATCATCCATTGTTAGACCAGAATTCTCAACTTTTACCTCAACAAATGGCTCCTCTGGTTTTAACGAACCAGAATCATTGCCTGAATGTGGCTTGTCTGACTTTGATGAGCCAGATTCATCGCCAACACTTGGCTCCTTTGTTTCCGAAGAAACGGATTCATTGCCAATAACTTTCTTTTTCTTCTTTCCCTCTTTCATCCTCAGATTTGTATCTGATGAAGGCGTTTTGCTTGATTTGTCATTCTTTGGAGAGCAAGACGATTTATCAGAACTTTTATCTGTTTTACCAGCTGTATCCGAGGACAAAATCCTTTCAAGATATTATCTCGCTTTCTTCCTCTTTTTCCTCAGTCTGTCTTTCTGCCCCTGAGAAAGCTTAACTTTCTTTTCTTGAACTTTCTGTTCTTGAACTTTAGGTTCTTGAACTTTCTGTTCTTTGGGCTTGACATTGACTGGTTTCTTCTTTGCCATTTTCTGAGATTCAGCCCTCAATCTTCCCTTTAATCTCATTGGGCAATCTCTGGCAATGTGACCTTTGATATGGCATTCAAAGCATCTCCTCGTCTCAAACCACTGATTTTGGCAGTTAACAGCAATGTGTCCTCTCACACCACAAGTGTAACACACTCTGTTATCGTACCAATCACCACTTTCAGTCCAAACATTCAGATCATAGCATTGTCTGGCTTTGTAGTGATCATCACTCCTCTTGAAAACTTGATTTGGCTTTTGAGCACTATGGTCAAACCTGCACCACTCATTACCAACTGTTTTTGAATTTTGTTTTTCAGATTTTTGTGATTTTTTATAATGATTGGATGATTGAACTGATGAGCTTTTATTCTTGTTTTGACCATTTTCTGAATTTTTAACTTTTTGTTTCTGTTCCACTTTCTTCTTCAAAGGTTTTTGCGTAGAGCATTCACCCTTTTCAGTCGATTGTAGAACAGTTTCTTGAAAATTTTCTTTTAATTTTAAAAATATTTTCTTTTTCTCATTTTCAGCATCAGACTCTGACTCAGACTCGTCTGCTGAATAAAACTCCTCATTTTCATCATCAGTTTTCTCATCACAATCTTCAACCTTGACTTTGTCAAAGTTTGTGACATAGTCACTTATTGGATCAGAATTGATCGGTTTTGGACAGGGGAACACAGATAAAGTCACAAAACCTTTCAATTTCTTTTCAAGCTCATCAATTTTGTTCCTTGAATTCTCAGCTTCATTTTCAAGCTGAGATATTCGTTCAAGATGAGACTTGATTGTTTTTTCGTTTTCAATTTTAATGTTTTCAAGAACAGATTTTTCATTTTCCAAAACTTTTAGCTGTTCTTGAAATTTTGTTTCATTTGCTTTCAGATTTTTGTTTTCCAGCTTTATCCAGAAATCTTCATCTTCTGAAGATTTCTTTTTGCTTTCAAAATCCTTTTCTTTCTCTTTCAAAATCTTGTTTTCTAATGTCAAACTGTTCAAATCATTTAACAGTTTGTCATTTTCATATTTCAACCTCTCACAATTTTCCTGCAAATCAAAAATCTGTTTCTTATCAGCTTTCTTCTCGTCTTTCAAAGCTAAAATCTCTCCAGTCTGTTCCTCTCCCACTTGAACACCTTTACTCTTGCTCTTCTTTAATATTGATTTTCCACTTTGACTTTTCTTCTTCTCAGCATTCCTCTCCATCTGTTCTTCAAGTTTCTTAATGAATTGACAAATTGTCAATCTAGAGTATTCTCCAGTTCTTTTTAAATCCAAAAGATATGTACCCCACTCTTGTTGAGGTATGGCATTGGCCAATCTTTCAACCCATTCATTTGGACTTTTCTGAATACCCTTCTTTGACATTGAGCGAACAAGATGGCTATACCTCTCAATGATACTCTTTGTACTTTCTCCTGGACAACCTGAAAACGAGTCAAACTCTTTCATTAATACATTTATTCTATTAATTGTTTCACTATCCATATTAAAGAAATTAGTATCCATGATTCAGAAACCCGTTTTTCAAGATCGTCCCATTAAATGAAATATCAAGTCCAAGCTAGATCACTTTCCAAACAAAACACTTTTCAATTGTTCCGAAATCCGAGTATGAAATAGACTGCACTAAACATTGATTGGGCCGAGAACTTTAATCACACAACACTTAATTGGGCCGATCAGTATGTTCAACTAATGGGTCGGCAAATGTTTTATACTCTAAACGAGCTATGATTTGTATTGGGCTTCACTTCTTGTTCATATGCAAAACTGACAACAACTTCTTTTTAATCACATCAAAATCTAATATATTCGATTAAAACTGGCCGACATGATCACATGATATTCGCATGCAATTGTTTCGATTTTTGAACTTAGCCGACAACACTTAAAAAACACAAAATTCAATTCACATGATCATTTAATATATATCACATGCAATCTGACAACATCCTTGATCGAATACTTTGATAGAACCGATACTTTGAGCTTATCATCAATCACATGCAATCGATTTTAATTCAAACCCAATGATGACATTTGATCAGATTAAGACACGTATCACATGAAATGCTGAACCATTTTCAAATGAAAGTTATGTTTCAAACGGGAAGGTGCTTGTTTCAAACGGTTAACCCAACATTTTCAAACGGACACATGCATTTTCAAACGGTAAGGTCATATTCAAACGGTCATGTCCAGTTTCAAACGGGATGGGGTCAGATTCAAACGGTCATGACCAGTTTCAAACGGTAGGGTCAGGTTACGTTCAAACGGACACCAGTTTTCAGTTCATTTTTACCATTTTTACTTTGAATTTTAAGCTGAAACTTTCAAGCGTTTGTTAAAACACAATTACGCACACATTGTGAAAGTTTTAGCCGATTTTAACCGTGAAAAGTATCAATTTTGTGAAAGAAGGTGTAGAAAATCAGAATTTGCTAGCGAAAACGAGCTAAACGGTAAGAACTCTTCCTCCTGAGCTCTGATACCACATGTAGGATCGTGAAACGATCTAATGAGTCGATCAGAAGAGTGCTCAGACAGAATCAGAGGCGGAATTCATTGATTCGGTCTTCGTTTAGCTTGTATTCACTATTAAATGTCTCGTATATTAATCTCTGAACAATTTTCAATCTGGAGACACTTCGACAGCACCTCGGTGTCGGAAACTAGAACGTTACAAATGATGAAAGTTTGAAGGGTATTTATAGGCTAGACCCTGACCGTTTGAAGGTGACATGCCACCCTTCAAACGGTTACCTCTTCAAACGGCCATGACAATTTCAAACGGTCATGCCTTCAAACGGTATACAAGATTTGACTTTCAAACGGTTACATATTCAAACTGTCATGCTCCAAACGTTAAGCTTCAAACGGTCAACATCCAATCTCATATTTCATGATGTCACTTGTGATGTCATGCTTGTTCAAATCCGCAACGAACCCGAGACTCGATATAAGACGAAGACGACAGATGTATGCACTAACACATGTTAACATTCCTGGCTGATGTGATTCGACAGAATCGCATAAATCATCCTTATACTGGATTCTCCCGAAATCCTTTCTTATTTTGTGAATTAAGCATCCATCAGGGATATAATGCTTACGGGCCATATTCATTGTCATATAAGACAAAAGACAGTCGTAGCCTACAACTCCATATCAAGAAAAGGCATGAACAACGTTCAAGCCTAAATACCTTGATTCTACAAAATCATGGTTTATAATTTAAATTTGCCCTTGTGACTTGGCCTTTTTGTGCCATAGTTATATTTTAATTAAATATAGGATAATTATAATGAAAATCTTGAATAAAATAAATATCATTCCTTTTATGCCAGTATACATATTAAAAAGAATCTTAAAAGGTTTAACCTAGCTTGAATGTCATTAAAGACCTAGCTAAGATGGAAAAAACCTGTTTAAAAAGAGATTCGGATCATTGTTAACATCTGAAAACATGTTAACACTCCCGACAACATTGATGCGATAAAATCACACTTGTCATCTTCATATTAGGAATTTCCAAACCCCTTATTTAGCATAAATGATCAAGAGGAATCATGGCTAATAAACGTTGAACATGATGAACACATCAAAACACCCATTGGGATGAATACCTTCGGGCAAAGATGTATACATGGAAAAGATAGTTTTATTTCATAACTTCTTGTCAAGACAATGAACTATGAAATTTTCCGATCCAAAGGAATCATCGATTATGTTTTAAAATTTCCTTAGTGACAAGGTATCTATGCCATCAAAAAGTCCTTTGGAACAAGCCCTTGTGCTATATATATAAAATGTCAGTACGACATTGATAGTCGTGAATTATGTCCCCTGTCTAATAAATATGAAGGAATATATTCCGTTTAAGCGCCAAAGATGGTTTATTTAAAAACCTAGGCAAAACATAATCAAATAAATTAAATACTATCTATTGGCCTATATTGTTTAATTGCACCATGGCTATTTAATCATCAAACTCGACGATACGTTATATAATTAAACAAATTATTACTACTTGGTCTGTAGCCTTCAAAGCTTCACCGTGGCTGACTCATCTGAAGCTCATAATCATCCAGTTGATTAGAGTGATAATGCAAGACTGAACTTAACGGGCATCGAGTTACAGGCTATGTTAAATACAGCCATAAACAAAGCCGTGGACAGAGTATTAAAGAATCATAAGCGAAAGTGCGATAATACCCCAAATAAGGGTTACAAATAGGGTAAGGCCGGTTCAAACCAGTCCAAGCCAAATGAGGCGAAACCCAAATGTAAAACCTGCGGGAAGCAGCACTTCGGAAAATGTTTCCGTGAACAGACCAGGGGATGTGGCATCTGTAAGGAGATGGATCACAAGACTGCATTTAGGACTCGTTATGGTCATTACGAGTTCTTAGTGATGCCTTTTGGGGTCACTAATGCACCTGCAGCATTCATGGATCTCATGAATCGCGTCTGCAAGCCTTACTTAGATAAATTTGTCATCGTCTTCATCGTTGACATTCTCATTTACTCGAAGAGCCAAGCTGACCATGAGAATCACCTCCGTTGGATTCTGAAACTGCTTCAACAAGAAGAGCTCTATGCCAAGTTTTCGAAGTGTGAATTTTGGTTTCGTGAAGTCCAATTTCTTGGACATGTCGTTAGTGAGCGTGGTATCCAAGTGGATCCCGCTAAGATTGAAGCTATTATTAATGGGCAAGAGCCAAAAGTGCCCAGGAAGATTCACAGTTTTCTAGGACTGGCAGGATACTATAGGCGATTTATTGAAAACTTCTCAAGAATTACAGCACCCCTGACTTTATTGACCCACAAGATAGCAAATTGACTAGGGGCCTAAGCATCAAGAATCTTTTGATATCCTTAAGCAGAAGTTAAGCAATGCTCCTGTATTGACGTTGCCTGATGGAATCGAAGAATTTGTAGTATATTGTGATGCATCACACACAGGTATGGGATGTGTGCTTATGCAGAAAGGCAAGGTCATTGCCTATGCTTCTCGACAGTGGAAGGTGCACGAGAAGAACTACACCACCCATGACTTGGAGTTGGGTGCCGTTGTAATTGCACTAAAACTATGGAGGCATTATTTGTATGGTACCAAGTGCGTGATCTATTCTGATCACAAGAGCCTTCAACACTTGTTTAATTAGAAGGACTTAAACATGAGGCAACGACGATGGATGTTTTATATCCATTAGGAATCATTCTTTTCCATTGTCCTTGTTTCCGTTAAAATAGAGGGACTCGATATAATGATAGGAATGGATTGGTCATCTTGTAACCGAGCCCATATAGTGTGTGATAAGAAGCAAGTAGTTATCAAGACTCCTTATGGTGAGCCTTTTTGGCAATTCAAGGAGACACATGGTACGGATTGCCGAAGCATTTGTTGAAACTGATATTTAATACCAAGCTTCGAGTATGGAAAACTCAGAAGAGACAAACAACAGTCGCAATGCTAGAGATGCGACAAATGTTAATGATGCATCAAATGAGAACCCCAATGTTAATGGAGTTAATCTCCAAAACTGTAATTAACGCATCTGTTAGAAGGGCTATGAGAAAAGTCATGAAAATGTTCAAGAAGCCGAATGCTGCTTGCTCTAAAACGCATGTCGCTGCTCATAAGAAGAGCTTTATTCATACTTCATATGCGAAGAATGAACTAAACAAAATCATATATGGCAAGGAGCCCCATTCCTTTTAGGATATACTTAAAAGTACTTCGTCTCTTGGAAGTCAAGAGACTTCAATAAGAAAAAGGGGTCATCGATTGCAGGAAATTGTTGGATGAAGTAGTAACCATTAGGTGTATCAGCTGTTATGCTGGAAAGGACACGGTGAGGTAAGCATCACAGTCATTCGATGGTAATACCCTTAATTAGTGAGGACATTAATGAAGTCCACAAGAAAGATCCTCTTATACAATATGGGATGGTCCAAGTTTTAAGGACCCTATTAGAAAAACCTATTATCCACATCACGAAATGGAAAAAGATGGAATAAGAATTTTCTGACTCTCACCATAAAAGTTCTAGACTGTCGTCAATATGTTACAAATTTTAAATTCATTGGTTGAGATAGTACCCTATTCCATTTACCCAAAAATCTAAGCTTAATGCAAATAATTATTGGTGGTTAGCAACGCCAATAAGAGGGCACATTAAGGTTTCAAAGCCTGCTCATTCTAAATCCATTATGGATCTACCTCAGTTACGCACATTATATAGATTAAGAAATAACCAGTCAAAGCTGAGACTGCCCTAAAATTTCCAAAGATTTTGCAGCTAAGTTTAAAAGGATTAAGAATGGAGGCGTTTAACCCTCCTGATGAATGATTAGAGGCAGTTCACGATTAATAATGACACCAGATAAATCCATTATTATGATTTTATTACTAGGAGAAACGTTTGGGTTCAGGTGCTGCTAAGTCTCTCATAAGATCATAAGCTTAGCAAACTTTTAAGAAATTTTCCCGTAAGAACCCCAGATATTAAGTGTAAGATAAAACTTACAGGCGAAATCATAAGAACCATTTCTTCTGTTCCTGTCAGAAACCTACAATCGTAGAATTCTAGAAGTATCCTCTCTCTAGAGGAAGTGCGTCCGCATATATATAGTTGATATCTCTTTAATCTCTATCAATTGCGAATACCAGACGGTATGATAAAAAGCACCATATGAGGGTTGGTGTATCTTAATATGTTCCATAGATTGCTTCCATGTCTGATCAATATAGAGATTTAATGCATGGGACCACAAAGATATTCCGATAATCATATGGTACTAAAGTCAGCTAATGGTATTCAAAGAAGATATCCAGAATGGAATTATCCAAGAAAACGTCTTCGATTAAGGAATTCGTGGACTTGTAACATAAAGGTGTCACTTATTTGACACAGGCAATGACGGATGAACGGGAGCCTGAGAATTTGGAAAAATCTTTGTAACCTCCTTGTGTCTTGATTATCTTCTCCAAAGACTACCCTGTTTACCTCCTGAGAGGCAAGTAGAGTTAAGATTAATATCCCATTTAGGGCTGTATTATTATGAAATCTCCAAGATGGCTAGTACCATCATTGGAAGAATCGAAACCCTGATTAAGTGAGTTTTAAAATAGAGGATTCATATAGCCTAACTCAATATTCTGAGAATTCGGTATAGTTAATTAAGAAAGACGGTCCATTTTGCTTATGCATTGATTACCGCAACCCTAATTAGGCAACAATTAAGAATTGCCATCAGCTGCCCAGGATCGTCGATTTGTTCGACTAAAGGCAAGGATTAGCTATTCCTTAAGATTAGTTTTAAGCAGTGGTTGGAATAACCATCTCACCTTAAAAATAAGCTTTTTGTAATAGTTGTTATATAAGTATCAAGGTTGCTCCTTTGGAGACCTTGTATAGATGAAATATCAAAACATCCATTTGATGGACGAGACTTTGGGAAGTCCAATTACCAGGATCTAAAAGTTGCCTTGGAAACAACGAATAAGACCATACAAATCCATAATCATCTGTAAGTTACCAGTATTCGGCTGAAAATCAAGGATTAATGAAAGTAGCAACCCTCCTAAGTTCTTGTTAAGGAACAAGGTTCAACAAAAGATATCACCCAGGAAGGGTGTGCCAATTTGTTAAATTATCAGGTTAGTTAAGCTCTGAATATATAGAATCATTCGACGGAAATCGAATGTATCAAGATCACATAGCTTATAAACTAAAACCTATTTAAGGAGCTTAGCGGAGCTCACAATGCATTACACACTAATGATTTAAGGATGTGTTTCACGAATCAGTCGAGAAGCATCATCACATAGTGATATGTAGATTTATAATATAAGGAGGAACCTATATCGATTAAGGATCGACAGGTTAAGAATCTTCAAAGGAAGCAGGTACCAATTGTAAAAGTTAAATGGGATGCCCGTAAAGGTCCCGAGTATACGTGGGAGGTAGAGTCCACAATGAAAGAGAAGTACCCTCATTTATTTCAGTAAATTTCGAGCTCGAGATTTCTTTTAAGGGGGTGAGGATGTAACACCTCGCAAAATCATGTCCAATATAGTATCAACACGTGTCATGGACTTTAAATGTGTAACAGAATGATTATGAGGGACTAAAGTTGACAAACGAAGAAAGTATATGTATATAAGGATACAAAGTGTCATCATTTGATAATTATGCCTTTCAACAACCCTACATGATGTTTATACGAATGTATCATGAAGCGTGTGAAACCGTTTGTGGAAGAAAGTGAAAGTTTACAAGACGCGAGGGTTAAATGTGTCAACATGTTTAAGTTATACCTCTGAGTGTCCTTTTAGCGAACCCGGAGCCTTGTAACGATTAATTATACTCCCAAGAATAAGTGGTAAAAATTTCACAAGGTTTCGATATCGTATGGGAAAGATACGCTAACTTTCGTAATTAAGGGGTTAAAAGCGTCAATGAGGCAAAACTTGTGTTTTCGGTTATCGTTTAACGAAACCGGACCTAAAAATGTTTGGTTATATCTCATGGATCATAGAAATATAAATTTCATGGGTTAAAAGTGCCTAAAATGGAAGAAATTACGCATTTGAAGGTCCAGGGGGTGAAAGTGTCACTTTTTGAAACATGTTGCTGGTCCCCCTACCTGCTGGCGTAGCGCCAGCACTGAAGCACATCTCTGTGGCGCGGCACCACGGACTACCAGATCAGCAAACTCTTCCTTAACGTGGCAGCTTGCATGTGTGCTTGAATCCGCGAGTTTGCCACCCTCTAGCTCCTTGAAACACGTCCCATAACACTTGTATTCATCCCTGGAGATGCCCTAACACTTGTATCCATCTCCTTGACCCTCCATGGCTATATATAGGACCAATTGTTGCAACTTATGAACTCACACTTTGAGCAATTCACTTAGAAAGCTTCCAAACACTTGTTCTGAAGATTTCTGGAGCTCAAGGGCACTTCCCAAGCATTCTTAGTCATGCATAGGACTTCAGTAAGTGTCCTTAACCTTCCTTAATTCAGTTTTACTTAGTTAATTAGCCTAAAGTCAAACCGTCATAATTAGAGTTTGACTTCGTGATTAGTTAATATTTTTCCAGTCAAATCTCGAATTAAAAGTAGCTTTGAGTTGGTAATTATGTGGGTAATAAACCCTTAAAAGGGCACCCTCTGATTCCCACTCTAACTAGGTTAATTGTCGGGTCAAAATTAATTTTAAAAAGTCAACAGAAAACTAATTTTCACATAAACACATAATTAACGATGTAGAAGCTATGAAACCTATTTTATCACTCATATAACTTGGTAATCAATGTAAGAACATGTCTAGGCATGTTCAACCTGACAATTTTCTGTTTAAGCTCGGTTCGGAACCGAAAGTCGCAAAAGTAGACTTTTGCTTTGACTTTCAGTTCTGACCCATTAGAGCATGTTTTAGAATTGCCTTAGAGCTCTATTAGGACCAGGTTATTGATTAGTGTAACCCTCTGAGGTTATACAACTTGGTTCATTAGATATCCGATTCATATGCAAGTTTCTGTTATATGCCTAAATGTTGACTAATATGACCTTTTGACCTTAAAACAAGAATTTTGAAAATGTGAGAGGACAATAATCTTTATTACTAATTTATAAACATGTCCCTAAATTTTCACATCAATTGGAGGTCTAGATTAAGAGTTATGCTCAATAGCGTATTAAACGGCGTAATTAGCATATAGCCTATCTAAACCCAATTTTTGATACCAAACTTTTTACCTACTGATGTAAAATAATATTTTAGGATTTTTGAAGATTTTTATTTATTTTTAAGCTGAGCATAACATAGAGTTCTAGCCTTAATTCGGTTATTGTCGGTTTTGCCCTTTTGGCCTATAAAATGAGTTTTACAAATTATTTTGATACCAAACCTTTTTCTACTGATCTAATGTGATAAATAAAATATTTTGAGCCTTCTGAAATATTAAAAATATCAGCTTTCCTTTAAAAACCCAGAAATAGCTCAAAATCGTCTTTTTAAGCGTTTTTAACACATAGTATGTATTAAAACTATTTTAAACATATACGACTTGATACCTACTGATATTTTAAGTAAATTATTATACTTTAGCAGTAAGCAAAAGTTTTAAACTCAGATTTCCAGATTTGACCTTTAAACCTTAGGTGAAATTACCAAAATGCCCCTTCGGTGCATAGTTTGGTTATAAATGGTAAATTTCATATGTATGTAATACCCTACTGATATAACTTAGTAAATTAAGTATTCTTACTGATTATATCAGACCTAAACCTCAAATTAATATTTAACCTCTTTTATAACCTTTAAAATGACCAAAATACCCCTACGGGGCATAAACTGGTTTTAAATTCGTTTTGGGCATAATAGAAGATATCTTACTGATGTCACAACATATTTAAGGCATATTAACTTAGGAAACCTGTGTATGACTCATTTGGTTACCCGTTACGCACTTTTCGTGTTTGGATCGGCCTATGTAACTAGTTTGCATATATTAGCCGAAACGGGTCAAACCATATCGTTTTCATCTCAAAATCCAGAATGTGTTTAGTTTACCCTTATTACACAAGTATACAAGCTTTTCGGGTCTAAACCACATTCTAATTCAGTCTTCTCTTAATCATGCGTTTTGAACCATGTCCTCCTTTAAAACTAATCGGTCTAAGCATAGGCTTAATTAAGACCCGTTAGGAATCTAATAGGTTATTAAAAACCTTCGTTCCAGATTAAGAGCCCCAGTAAAGGTACTTGCACTTGCTGATTAGGATATACGGCCCTGACAGACGACAAATAAGTAAAACTGTATACAAGATTATATATAAATAATTATCCCAAGTTATAAAAAGTTTTGTGCCTTGGGCATTCAAATCAATTTTTCTTAAACGTTTACAAAATGAGTCAGTTAATTGTATTTACCAGTGTAAACTGACGTATTTTTTCAAAAAGATTAAGTGACAGGTACTGTACGTAATTGGCTGGGAGCTCAGGGCATTAATAGGGAATCTCGCAAGTTCTAGATGCCTAAAGTCTGTTGAACAATGTTATCTTTCTGTTTTAAGATCCTCCTGTGGATTCATCTTACATTCCGTTGTAATATTTAATATTACTTTTGAATCGGATTGTAATATATTTATCCTTTGCTTCCGCTGTGCATTTAAATTTGTGTTGTTTGACTATGATAATATCAACTACGTCACGATACTCCCCACCGGGCCCACCAGTAATACGTGGAAATATCGGGGTGTGACAAAGGGAATTCATCAAACCCCTAGTTTGTAACACGAATTCTTCAAGTTTTCAACTAGGGTTTGTTTCTAAAAATGAATTTCATCACAACAACGCTCATAGATTCATTATTCATTCAAGAATTTTGATTATGATTGTTCATCATAATTTCAAAGTATCACCAAATAACAAAATTCAACATACCTTGTGATCCCCACGACTAGGTGATCACGAATTTATGTTCATGCATCTGATTTGGGCTGGATTTGACCTTCAATTTGTTGATTATAGGTGAACTAGGGTTTCACCCATTTTGGTCTCCTGTTGATCGATCCATAACACACACTGTGTGTGTGTGTGTTTTGTTTTAGATTTTTCTTTTTAATAATCCACTTTCTAGCTTGTCCATTTTAGTCCCTCTAATTCCATGTTTATAACTAGAATGTTATCTTAGTCAAGTTTTCCTTAATTATTTTAAATCAATTATCTAACTAGGTCAAAAATTCCTAGTTGACTTTGTGGGTCCGGGGAGTTATAACCCGTTTTATTTTAAGTCCCGTGAACTTGAAAGTAGCGAAAATGCGCTTATTTGATCACAGGGACTAAAAGCGTCAAAACTGCGAAAGTATGCATTTCCGTGCATATTTAGCATTCCAACCATATTTGTACATCCAAATATTTTTGTAATCAGTAGAATATTGTATTTTAGTGATTGGAATGCAAAAATACCTTTCGTTTAGCAATTTGGGTTGTTTTCGCGTCCGTTTCGATTTTCGTCGTAATTAACCGAACAACGCAACCGTACAGCCAAACGAACTGACATCCATGACATTTTTTAGCATAATTCAAGTTGAATATACTTTAACTTCATCATGGAGCTTGAAAATGGGTTTGACGGATGTTAGAAGTGCCAAAACGCGACGACCAAGCACAGGGACCAATCACATTTTGAATCCCCTAAAATTTCCAAACACCAAATGATGCTCCGCATCTTTGGGATCTAGCAATTTGCTCATCTTTCAGTCATTTCGATTACACTCTACGGTCTCCTTCTAATACGGGGCGAAATTTCCTAAAGTAGGGGAGACTGTAACCCTTGCGCAAAATTTTGGGCTTTCAAAAAAACTTTTTTCTTTGGAAGCAACTCGATAACCGATCCTTAAACACTATCCATTTAACGCAAAATACACACCAGGATGAAGACATAATCTACATATACCCTTAATACCCTTTACATAACTTAGAAATAGGTTTCGAAAGGCTAGGGACGACTAAAACATGTTTATACTAGTACTGGGACTAATTATGACAAATTACGAAACTATGTCGATTAACAAAGTAACGTACACTCCGGAACATGATCATAAGCTAACCATACCTTAAATATCATTTACATAGCTTAGGAATAAGTTTTGAGGGGTTCGGTATGCAAAAATGCGCTTATTTGATCACAGGGACTAAAAGCGTCAAAACTGCGTAAGTATGCATTTTCATGCATATTTAGCATTCCAACCATATCCGGACATCCAAATATTTTTTTAATCACTAGAATATTGTATTTTAGTGAATGAAATGCAAAAAGTTTATTTTTCAAACAACTCTTGTTTCAAAACAAAATCCACAACACTGTATTTTCTAAATACAAGAACGAGACTTATAAACAAGATTCTACTGAGTCAAAGTTAACACTAAATTTTCTAAGTACAAGAACGAGACCTAAGAACGAGATTTTACTATGTCAAAATTTTCACTATACAATGATGTTACAAACTCACGACAATTTGATGGATCTAACTTATTTGATTTTCACTATAACTATACCTTCAAGATGCCTCCTCACCGCGACGCCACTTGGAACGCTGAAATGGCAGCAAGGATATCTCAGCATCTATATACTTTTCTCCCAGGCATTGTGACCCAAGTCAACCAAATCCAAATCAATAACAACAACAACAATGTTATATCACCATGTAACTATAAACAATTCAACTCGGCTAAACCACTCGGGTTTAATGGGTCTGAAAGAGAAACTGCGCTCCTACAATGGTTTGAGAGTATGGAAAGCACTTTCCGCCATGTTCAGTGTCCCAATGAGCTCAAAGTGGAGTTTGCCTCGAGTGTCTTTCAAAGGAGAGCACTCACTTGGTGGAACGGTATCATTAGAGACCAAGGTGCCGATATAGCGATGGCACAAACGTGGGAAGAATTTAAGAATCTTATGAGGAAAGAATTCTGCCCACGAAGCGAAATAAGGACCCTCGAAACCCAATTTTATTATCTAAAACAAGATAGTGGGGAAAACTGTGCTTACACTGACCGATTTGAACATTTAAGCCTACTTTGCCCCACGATGGTCACACCTTTAAATCGGGCCATTGAGAAGTACATTGATGGCCTACCTGATCCTATCCAAGACATTGTCACTGGTAGCAAACCTGCAATGCTTAGGTAGGCTAAGGAATTAGCCGCAACCCTAACCGACTCCCAGGTTAGAAAAGGGAAACTTTTTCGAAAGGGAGACAAGAAACGAAACATTGAAACTACTAAGAAGAATTCAAAGGAAACAAAGGCTGAATCATCTAAAAATTCTAAGAAATGCAAGACTACAAAGAATTATGCAATACCCGCACCAATTCCACTAAACTCAATACCCTTTAGGGGATTTTATCATGGAAAACAACCTCGGTGCAATCATTGCAACTATCATCATGCAACAAATTCTCCTTGCCGCCAGTGTACAATCTGTGGTCTATTTGGACATCTAGCTGCGACCTGTCGTGTCCAGAACCAAGCGGCCCCTATTCAGACCCGCCCTCGAGCATGTTTCAATTGCGGTGATTTAAATCATTTCAAGCGAAACTGCCCTAAGCTTGCCAATGCTAATGGACGTGTGTTCAACGTCAATGAGGCTCAAGCTAATGATCAAGCACTTATGATCGTTTGAACCTCTACTTTTTCTGTTTATTTTCAAAAACAATGTACATATTTCAACTATGTTTGTAATGACAATATAAATTTCAAGAAGTTTATCTTTATCCTTGTTATTCGTATTCCAATTACAAACTCCAATGTGATTACACTATGTGTGATTACAACTACATGCTGACTTTGAGGATTCCTTTCTTTAGGAACTAAATCTTGTAATTTAGCATATATGATTTGCACTCTAGTGCATTCATATGAACTTGGCAACACGATCAATACAAATACTATGTACAAGTTACTACTATTTTGTGATCATGGCATTTCATACATGAATTGTTTGTCTAGTATGTATAGTACATGATTACAAATACAATTTGCTTCGTATGTTGACTTAACATACTTAGTACACTATTTTCAAATACATTTTGCTTAGTGTGTTAACTTAGCATACCTAGCACATGATTTGAAAACATTTTCTCAATATGCTTACATTATGATGACAATGCATGATTAGTATATGTTGCATTTTACCAGTTTGGTTAATAAGAAACATATATTAACATTTGTACTAGAATGAAATATCTGCTACTAAATTTGTTATATACAAAACAAGTAGTGCTATTATTGCTAGTATGAAACACGATATAATTTGACAGATACTGTGTTGTGACGATGTTTATTTGATTTAGATGATAGTTTGACCTTATTATTTGTTTACCCTCGCTTAACAAGAGGAGCTATGTGGACCATACGACGAAATGAGTAATTATGGGTGCACACTTAATTATGAGGTTCGACGCATGAGAATCATAGTAAGCCTTGTTAAGTATGGTGGCATAAAATCTAGAGTGATTAAGGTAACGGGAGGAGTATGATGCGATAAGAACATGGTGGATACGCCGATGGTACTTCCTATATATAAGTGTTCTTATTGTGTTATTCTTTAGAACGTTACTAAGATCACTTGGTGATTTTATGTTATCTTGGACCATTATGTGATTATGTGCTTATTTCTTATTTATGTGGTTATTTGCAATGGACGATGACAAGTACATTCATTAACTCAAATCGAGCCGACCGGGAGAATATTATGGTGTTAAAGGTGACGATCTTGATGCCATAGGTATGTTGACCCGTCTCCTATGCATGAGATACTCATGGTACATTGGATGTACCTCGTGGGACGTTAGAAACCGTGTACGTATGGACAAGGCTTGAATGTACACCCCTTTGTTTGCTAGGAATTATACTAAGAGCTTAGTATAACATAGTGCCATACCCAAACAATTTTTGAACACTGGTTGAAATTTTTAAAAGATTCACAAGTCCCAAAGGTTTGAACACCTTGAGATGTTTCGAATATCCCAAATCACATTTTGAATCCCCTAAAATTTCCAAACACCAAATGATGCTCCGCATCTTTAGGATCTAGCAATTTGCTCATCTTTCAGTCATTTCGATTACACTCTACGGTCTCCTTCGAATAAATTTCAGGATGAAATTTCCTAAAGTAGGGGAGACTGTAACCCTTGCACAAAATTTCGGGCTTCCAAAAAAACATTTTCTTTGAAAGCAACTCGATAACCGATGCTTAAACACTATCCGTTTAACGTAACGTACACACCAAGATGAGGAAATAAGCTACATATACCCTAAATACCGTTTACATAACTTAGAAATATGTTTCGAAGGGCTAGGGACGACTAAAACATGTTTATACTAGTACAGGGACTAATTATGACAAATTACGAAAGTATGCCTGACACAGTAACGTACACTCCGGAACATCATCACAAGCTAACCATACCTTAAATATCCTTTACATAGCTTAGGAATAAGGTTTGAGGGGTTCGGTATGCAAAAATGCGCTTATTTGATCACAGGGACTAAAAACGTCAAAACTGCGAAAGTATGCATTTTCGTGCATATTTAGCATTCCAACCATATCCGGACATCCAAATATTTTTGTAATCACTAGAATATTGTATTTTAGTGATTGAAATGCAAAAATACCTTTCGTTTCACAATTTGGGTTGTTTTCGCGTCTGTTACGATTTCCGTCATAATTAACCGAACAATGCAACCGTACAGCCAAACGAACAGACATCCGTGACCCTTTTTAGCATAATTCAAGTTGAATATACTTTAACTTCATCATGGAGCTTGAAAATGGGTTTGACGGATGTTAGAAGTGCCAAAACGCGACGAAACAAGCACAGGGACCAAAACTGTCATTTTTCAATTTTGGCTGGTCTGCTTACGGTCCGTAAGCCTACTCCAGCATAGCAGAAACCAGTTTCTTGCAAACCCATCTGTGCAACCTGTTTTGATCCATTGTTTTAGCATTCTATGGGCTGGTTTGTGTGCTCATCAAGGTGCCCAATCAGTGAATGACAAGTGTAGGGTCTAGATCCTGCTTTGATTCACTCAATTACACTTGTTATTGATCAAATGGCACAAGATTTCCTATAAATAGCAAGGTCCTCTTGCTCATTCTTTGCTCATTCCTTCATTTCTGATCTATTGCTCTATTGAGAGGCTCTCACACTTGTTGAAGGCCTCCTACTCAGTTTTCTTTGTCTTCTTTCCAAGCTTGGACCCTTTGTAAGTGTTCTTTCATGCTTGGTTATGTATTTCAAGCATGAAAGTCAAAAAATGTTTGACTTTCTGCTTTGACCATGATTTGGTCAAGTCAAAGTTCGTTTGAACTTTGCAACGTGAGCGTAATCACGATGGTTATAGTCCCTTGTGACTATACCTACTGATTACCACGTTGAATAGGCTTAGTGACGAGTCAAAGTTTCAGTCAAAATGCACGATTATGTGCATTTTGCAACGAAACTATTTTCGGGTATCAAAACACTTTGTTTTGATATCAAACCTATTTTCTAACTTAGTTAAACATGTTTTAACATGTTTAACTCGTCACTTTTAGTTTTGTGCTTGTTTAGGGTCGTAAGTTAAGCGGTCTAAACAACCGCTTAGACTTTCGAACCCGACCCGTTTGGTCGATCATTAGGATCTGACCAAGCATATTTTGTGACCATAGTTGTATAGGGAATAACCTTCCGATGTTATACCTTATGGTCACTTCGTTTAGTTAGTTGTATGATAGGTAATTTATATACCTTAGGAAAATGAACCAAATGCCCTTTATATGCATAACTTGAATTTACGCATATGTAACTTAATTTTTGGCACTTAAACTAATTATGCAACATAATTAAATATAGTAGGGCATATAATACTTGTCATATGACTAGTTAGGCGGTCCGAACGCGCTTTTGCGTGAACGACATGTTAAAGTAGCGTAAACTTCCTTAACGAGTCGTAACAGGTCATAAGCACTTAGGATAGGTTTCAAATCAGATTGTTAGGTTTAGTAAACCATGTCATATGAGTTCCAAACACTCACTTGGTTTACAATACCTCATTCTATCCGACTCCTCGATTTGTGTCCTGTTACACTGAATTAGTATCCGATACACAAGGAACCATGTCGCCACTTGAACAATTGATCCTTTGAGCTTTGTTATATCATTTGAACAAGACCTACACACAATACCAAGTGAGTACATAGCTCCCCTCTTTTACCGTTTTCAATTATTTTGGGGTGATTCATATGTGTAATCAATTTGTTTTCCAATGTATGGCATATATGTGGTTACTAAGTACTTTTATGTGTATTATTTCGATTATGCAAACACGATGTTTATAAAAATTCTTAAAGATCTATCTATCTTCATAGTTAGATTCTTGTAGGGTATTTGAAGTACAATCTTAGATCTTCTTATCTTCATAGTGAGATTTTTAAGAAGTACTTTACAAAACGACGATTATGGTTTATGTGTAGATTGTTGGTGATTTAGATAACGAAACTAGAGTAATACAATAAGCACATGGTGGATACGCCGCTGGTACTTCCTATATATAAGTGTGGTTATTGTATTACCCTTCGTGGCATTATCCCGAATCACCATTAGGATTTAGGAATGTTGTGATTCAATGATTCAATGTGACAGAATCCATATCCTTATAACATCTATCTATCTTCATAGATTGATTCTTGTAGGATGTTTAAAGTACTAATATTTGAGTCCTTGTTTGGATTCATTGTGTGCTTTAATGCGTATGTGAATAGACGATGTAACAGAAACCATATCCTTATAGCATCTATCTATCTTCATAGATTGATTCTTGTAGGATGTTTAAAGTACTAATATTGGAGTCCTTGTTTGTATTCATTGTGTGCTTTAATGCGTGTTTACAAGTTGTTGACAAGTTGGCGATTTATGTGTTTATGTGGTAGTTGTGATTTAGATAACGAAACGGGTATAATAAAATAAGAACATGGTGGATACACCGCTGGTACTTCCTATATATAAGTGTTCTTATTTTATTACTCTTTTAGCGTTATCCGAATCACTTTAGGATTTTGTGTACGATTGATTCAATGTTCGATCATCCAAATCCTCGTAGAATCTTCCATATCTTTATATGTTAGATTCTTAGAAGGATGTCTAAAGTATTATTATAAATCATTGAATTGATTTCTATAATACTCACACAAGTTTTGATTGATTTCAAAACAATTATTATTAATCCTTGATTTGATTTCTAATAACACATTAACGAGTTTTACGATGATTTCAACGAGATTACAATGTACAATTTCAAATGGCATAAAAATTACTTAATAATAATCATATTGCCGTATATAAAACTATTTGCCATGAGTTTTCACAATCAAGACTATGTATTGCAATACTAAACTTTTGCCATTCTCTGTGTGACAACTGTGTTCTGTAATCGATGTATAATGTAAAACAATGTCAATTATCAATAAAACAATGCGCTTTGGTGTTATTATATGTGTTTTGGCGTTATTATATGTATAATTGTGTTTGATGATTTTACGATTTGATTCGATTCCGATTTCAAGCTTTAAATCGCTTTCTGGAAGGTTATACGCAAACTGGTGCATAAACGCAGTCAGTTTAACACGAAAAAACACTCTGGAATAGTGACATAGGCTTAACATACCTTAAATAACCTTCACATAACTTAGAAATAAGTTTTGGATGGTTTGGTGTGTTGAAAACAAGTTTGTTCCATCGTAGGGACTAATTGTGTCAAACTACGAAACTATACCGATTTGTATAGTAACGAACATTCCAGAACTTGATCATAAGTTAAACATACCCTAAATATCCTTTACATAGCTTAGAAATAGGCTTTGAGGGGTTCGGTATGCTAAAATAAACTTTATTGATCAATAGGGACTAAAAGCGTCGAAACGTGCATAAGTTTGCATTTTCGCGCATATCTTACGTTCTGAATATATCCGGACATCCAAAAATTTATGTAATCATTAAAATATTTCATTCTAGTGATTGGCATGAAAAAATTTTCATTCGTCGCTTAATTTGGATCGTTTTTGCGTTCGTTACGACTTCCGTCGTAATTAACCGAATACGCAACCGTACGACCAAACGAACCGACATTCAAGATATTTTTGTGCATATTTTAAGTTCTCTATACTTTAACTTCATTTTAGAGCGTTGAAATGGGGTTAACGGGGCTTAAACGTGTCAAAAATGCATCGAAAACCAAGTTTTTGGCCAGTAAGCGCTAAAACTGTAATTTTGCCAAACTTGCTAGGCCTGGGGCATAAGCTCAGGCTTATTCTTACGCGGCCGGCGAGAGATGCCCAGATTAGAAACATTGAATTTGTACTTCCAGCCTGTTTTTGATGGTTTTAACCCAAGGTTTTGCATACTTTGGGCTAGATTTGATGGTTTTTAAGTGTCCCATTGTTTAGCAATACCATGTGCCCACTTGGAGGGTCAAGATCGAAGCACGAAATGCGAGGAACGATCCTAACGGTTGTGGGTTTCCTATATAAACCCAACTCATTTCAGTCTTTCCTCACACTTTGATCTGATTTTACTCTAAGTTGGAGTTAATACTTCATACATGAGTAATCTTTAGATCAAACTTCCTAGCTTGGACCCTTTGTAAGTATTCATTCGTGCTTTTATTGCGTTTTCAAGCACGAAAGTCAAACAGTGTTTGACTTTCTGCTTTGACCAGTCTTTGGTCAACACGAAGTTTGTTTGAACTTCACAACGTGAGCGTAATCACGATGGTTATAGTCCCTAGTGGCTATACCTACTGATTACCACATTGATTAGGTGTAGTAATGAGTCATAGTTTCGGCCAAAATGCGTATTTAAGCGTATTTTGTAACCAAACTATTCTTGGTATCAAAACCGTTTATTTTGATATCAAAACCTGTTTTCTAACTTAGTTAAACATGTTTCAACATGTTTAGCTCGTCACTTTTAGTTTAGTGCTTGTGTAGAGTCGTAAGTCAAGCGGTCTAAGCAACCGCCTAGACTTTCGAACTCGACCCGTTTGGTCGATCATTAGGATCCGACCAAGCATGTTTAGTGACCATAGTTGCATAGGGAATAACCTTCCGAGGTTATACCTTATGGTCACTTAGGTTTAATTAGTTGTATGATAGGTAGTTTATATGCCTTAGGTAAACGACCAAAATGCCCTTTTCATGCATAATTGAACTTTAAGCATATGTAACCTAAACTTTTGTCACATAACTGATTATGCAACATATTTAAACATGTTTAGGCATATAATACTTGTCATAGGACTAGTTAGGCGTCTCGAACGCGCGTTTGCGCGAACGACTCGTTAAAGTGGCGTAAGCTACCTTAATGGGTCGTAATGGGTCGAAAACACTTAGGTTAGGTTCCGCTTTAGGATGTAGGCTTTGTTAAACCATATCACATGAGTCCCAATACTCATTTGGTTTACAAGCCCTCATTCTATCCGATCTTCCGATTTAGGTGTCGATTTATTAACCTAGTAATCCGATTATTAGGTGCTATTTGATTTCCGTGTTTTGCTTGAGTTTGTTGAATTCTTTGGATTGAGGATACTTTGCACTTCAATGTGAGTACATAGTTCCCCTATTTTACTGTTTTCAATTGTTTTGGGGTGATTCATATGTGTTAAATGATTTCGAGGTTTAAACGATGGTTTCAAAAACAATTAAAATGGTTTATATTAAACTAATAACGATTTTGATAATGTGAACGAACTTGTTGGTTGTAGTTACATAACGAATGACATTCATTAACATTGATCAAGCCGACCAGTATTAGGTTATGGTACCATAGGATCTGAGAAATCCCGTTATCTGACTGCACCCATGGTTATGTGTGGGGGTTATGTGGGTAACGACTGAATCTGTGATAGTTAACTTACCCTTTGGTGGTTTGTTAATGCGAGAAGCGAGATAGTCGAGGCATGAAGGTTTGGATGTTATTAGCGAGACGACCAAAAGTAGTTTTCACAATTAAAACGAGTTAAACGATTTTGGAACGACTTAAAACGACTTAAACAAATTGAACAAACGATTGGTTTTTGGTTAGTGTTTAGATAACGGGACGGGTGTAATGTGGTGAAAACATGGTAGATACACCGCTGGTACTTCTTATATATAAGTGTTTTCATCATATTACATACCGTGGCGTTATTTAGTTCACTTCGGTAAACGATTTTGAAACGATGTCACATAACGATGTTTTCGAAAGGATATAAACCATACGAGTTTTATTAACGAGTTTTTACGAGATGTTTTACAATTTGGTTTACTAAAACAAATGTTTTGGGGTTAAGAATCATGGCTACGAGATTTTATAAACTATAACCCACTTGATTTGAGTTGGTTAATTATGTTGTAATACTATACACTTTTCAAAACAAGGTTTTTAATAAGGTATTGCAATATGTAAACGAGCCATGACTCTGATACTCTCATAAAACCTATGTACTCGCCAGCATTTCTTTGCTGACTTTTTTTTACATATGTTTCAGGTGGTGTTGAATGATGTTGATTGCTAGGATGCATGTTAACATAGGATCTGGACGAGGCCTTAGTGATCTAATAACGATGATAGACTATGTGTAGCTTGTTTGTTTAACTTTAAGAAAATGTTAATGTTTAATATTATCAATAAAATGAAACTTTGTATCCATGGTTGTGAAACAATAATTCTGTTGCAACACTCCTTGACGTTTCCGCCGCGGTTTCGTTGTTTTAACGCGGTCGGGGTGCGACAGAAGAAGTTGGTATCAGAGCCAATGGTTATAGGGAATTAGGTTATTAGTAATGCTTTGACCTAGACTATAACTTTCTAGGACCCTAACGCAAGTTGATTTGTGTTTAGATTTTTAAAACAAAACCGTCGCCTATCCTTAGGTGATAACCACAATGTGAACACAAATTTTGAATCCGCTTTGAAAACCAATCATCTGTTCTAGGATGATTGATTACTAGGTTTTGAACCCTTCCAGTTTGACTCATATTTGGCTTAGTGCCTTCTGAGTTTTCAAAATCTCGTCAAAGTTTGGGTCTTATAATGTGAACACGTGCAAACTGGAAGAGTGAATTCCTGTACCCTGAGTTTTCTGTCTAAGGCTAGGGTGTTCGTACAAATCCACATAATCAGACCAGTCACTCTTACCTGGGAGAGTGTTCACTTATAGGCGAGCATGTCTTCTGTGACACCTGTGCCTTCACGGCCATCAAACAAATACCGAACCAATGAAATATTGTATTTCATACTTGGGATTTGTATAAATATGTGTATCATTTGCACATATCAATTCTTGTTCGATTCCAAACTCTAAATCGCTTTCTGGAAGGTTATACGCGCACCGATGCGTAAATATAACCAGTTTAATGCAACGAACACTCCAGAATAGTGAAATAGGCTTAACATACCTTAAATAACCTTTACATAACTTAGAAATAAGTTTTGAAGGCTTTGGTATGGCAAAATCAAGTTAAATCACTTACAGGGACTAAAGTTGACAAACTGCGAAAGTATGCCAATTTGAACTGTAACAAACATTCCAGAACATGGCCATAAGTTAAACATACCATAAATATCCTTTACATAGCTTAGAAATAGGCTTTGAGGGGTTCGGTGTGCTAAAATAAACTTTTGGGTCATTCAGGGAATAAAAGCGTCAAAAAGTGCACAAGTTTGCATTTTCGCGCATAACTTACGTTCTGAATACATCCGGACATCCAAAAATTTATGTAAGCACTAAAACATTTTATTTTAGTGTTTGGCATGAGAAAAATCCATTCGTCGCGCAATTTGGATCGTTTTTCGCGCTTGTGCGCATTCCGTCGTAATTAAGCGAACATCGTGTTCGTACGACCAAACGAACCGACATATGAGATATTTTTGAGCATTTTTCATGTCCAAAATGTTTAGGCATCATTTTATGACCTTAAAGTTGGCTTTACGGGCCTTAGAAGTGTCGGAAATGGCCTTAAACACGTGCAGGGGCTGAAACTGTCACTTTTGAAACTTGTTTTCTGATCAGAAGCTCCAGGCGGCCCGCCTGAGTTTTGTCTGATCCTGAAGTGGGCCGCATCAGCCTCCCTGATTAGATAAGATCGCTTAATTAGCAGATTCCAGTTGTTTAATCCACAACCACATACTCACACTTGACCTTTCAGCTGATTAGGGGCCATTTTTAGTCACCTTAAATTTCCAACAAGTGTACGCATGAGATTTGAGCACGGTTTCCATGAAACGATCTTAACGGTTACCCGAAAACTATAAATACCCCACCCCCATTTACTTTAAACTCACTAGAATCTGATCTAAAAGACTCTAAGTTGGAACCATTGTTTCATACCTGAGTTATTTGGATCTAGATTAGCATTCGGGGACCCTTCGTAAGTATTCTTTCGTTCTTTTATTGCTTTTCGAGTCTTTTCGAGTCTGAAAGTCAAACTTTGTTTGACTTTCTGCGTTGACCAGTTTATGGTCAATGCGAAGTTCGTTTGAACTTCGCAACGTGAGTGTAATCACGTTGGTTATAGTCCTTTGGGACTATGCCTACTGATTACCACGTTGTCTAGGGTCATAAGGGTAAGCGATCTAATAAATCGCTTATACCTTCGAACCCGACCTATTTGGTCGATCATTAGGATCCGACCAAATACATTAGGTGACCATAGTATATAGGGAATAACCTTCCGAGGTTATACCCTATGGTCGCTTCGTTTGAATAGTTGTATGATAGGTAGTTTATATGCCTTAGGTAAATTACCAGAATACCCTTTTCATGTATAATTGGTAATTAAGCATATGTAACCTAAACTTTTGTCACATAACTGATTATGTAACATGTTTAGGCATATAACACTTGTCATAGGACTAGTTAGACGTTCCGAACGCGTTTCATGCGAACGACGCGTTAAAGTAGCATAAGCTACCTAAACGGGTCGTAATGGGTCGTAAGCACTTAGGTTAGGTTTCATTTAGTATGTAGGCTTTGTTAAACCATATGACACGAGTCTCTATACTCGTTTGGTTTATGAACCCTCATTCTATCCGATCCTCCGATTTAGGTCCGGTTTATTAACATAGTTACCTATATTAGGTGTCGTTTGATATCCGCGATCTCTAGCATTGCTTGGTGGTTATCTTAGGACTTCTGAGCAATCTCAAGTGAGTACATATACCCCTCTTTTACTATTTTCCAAACTGTTTTGGGGTGAAACACATGTGCCTACTTCTTACTTTCATGCTTTCCTGTTTTCACATCATATACTTCCTACGTTCATTAGTACATTATAGTACATGATTTCATTACATTTTATGCTATGTATGTCCATTGTGTGCATACTTAGTACATGGTTCTACATTACATTTCTGCTATGTATGTTAACTGATAGCATGCTAGCACATTGATTTACATGACTTTTCTGCTTTGTATACTTAGTACATTTCTTATTCATCATATGCTTACATTTTGGTATGACATTTGGTTTGTTTAAACTATACTATACATTCATTAACACCGATCATGCCGCTCGGTAGTAGGTAGTGGTACCATAGGACTTGACAAATCCCATTCCTGAAATCTCGGGTTTGTTTGGACGTAAGGAATGACCGAATCCGAATACATATTCTTTTGATAACCCATTTTTACATGGTTATCCGACTGTCTCAAGGCTTGGATGTATGAATTTTCACAATACCGCATAAATGTCTATATCAGTATAGCATGCATTTACTACACAAAACATAACTTTGATTTAAACCAAGTTTTACTTCAATACTTTGTTTTGTGCATTTTCACCTATGGTTTAGTTGATACATTTCAGTAGCCATACATATCATTTTGGTTACACATTACATGATTTACATTTGACACATAAACATTTTCGACATTGGTTATACACTACATGATTTACATTTGACACATAAACATTTTCAACATTGGTTATACGTTGCATGATTTACATCTTGACATAAACATTTTGGCATATTATTCAATACATTTGACAATTGGTTTAAACATAGACATCTTACATTGTTGGTTTGGTTTAAGTAAGTGATTAAGTAACGAGGCGTGTGTAATATATTACAAGCATGGTGGATACGCCGCTAGTACTTCCTATATATAAGTGTTTGTATGGTATTACATGTCGTAACATTATTTCAATCATTTCAATTTTGACATATAACATTTTATACAAATAACATACTTTTCACAATACATTGTTTTATAAACAACTTATCTTATACAAACTCATCTTACATGGTTATTCGTTTAACCTTACATTTATTTATACATATCATCTGATCTTATCGTTTTTCAAATGATTTACAAGATAAAACAAATTACAGGGTTCATGACTAAACATTTTCTTAAACAATAAGTCATGAATCCTATTTTCATAAACCTATGTATCTCACAGGCATTTTTATGCTGACGTACCTATTTTCACATGTGTTTCAGGATATGATGCATAGGATTTATCAAGACACACTTAGGCGGACTTGGGCCTTAGCGACAATAAAAGATGCAAGACTAGTTATTTATGTTATGTTTCTTTGATTGTCAAGACATTGTAATTACTTTAATCAATAAAACAATATTTCAATTTCCATGTGTTATGAAACAATAATTCTGTTACAACACTCCCCGACGTTTTCCGCCACGTTTGGTTGTCCTACGTGGTCGGGGTGTGACAGAAAAGTTGGTATCAGAGCTCATGGTTATAGGGAATTAGGTTATTAGTAATACTTTGACCTAGTCTATAACCTTCTTAGGACCCTAACGCGAGTTTACTTGCGTTTAGTCATAAAACAATACCGTCACCTATCCTTAGGCGACGACCACAACAAGAACATAAATTTCCAAACCGCTTTGAAAACTAATCATCTGTTCTAGGATGATTGATTACTAGGTTTTGAACCCTCTATTGTAAGGTTTTGAACTCTCTGTTATATGGTTTTGAACCCCTTTTAATTTTCAAAATCTCGTCAAAGTTTGGGTCTTATAATGTGAACATGTGCAAACTGGAAGGGTGAATGCCTGTATTCTGGGTTTTCTGTCTAGGCAAGCACTTCGTATATATCTCATCAGACGCGAGACCAGTTGTGCTTACATGGGAATTCTTGGGATGAGTGTTCACTTATAGGCGAGCATGTCTTCAGTGATACATTAATAAGACCTGTTTACTTTGATTAGTCACCGTCTCATTTGTTTGCCTTAGGTAACAAACAAATGATCGCAATTTCTATGCGTTGTCATTTTGTTTTATTTGTCCAATAATCTTTCACTTGTTTCTTCCTATATCTTTCATTTTCTTCTAGAATGTCTATTCCTCTCAGCACTGGTCAAATGTCAGAGCGAACAGCCAAATTTGCCCAGCAAATAGGCGAAGTGATTCAGAAGACTGTGGATCTAGGCATTGCCATGGCTCGTCTCAACAATGAAGCCTCTCGTCTCGACAATGAAGCCACTCAAGAGCCACCAAAGGAAGCAAAAGTCAAGCCAGCACCAAAATCAAGGAAGCGTAAGGCTTCAAGGAAACCCGCAGCGGTTACACCTAATCAAGCGGGACCTAGCCATGTGGCAAGGCCACCAGCTAGGAAGCCATACAATGGAACTGCACCCTTGTGCAACCAATGTACCCTTCATCATCACCCTAGTGTGAAGTGCCGCAAATGCCAAATTTATGGACGTAAAGGTCATACGGCAAGGGTTTGCCCAACTACAGCAGTACCAAATCAAACAGGACCCATCCGGGTGGCAACACCACCTGCTAAGAAGCAATATAAGGGAACAGCACCAATATGCGACAAATGTAATGGGCATCACCAAGCTCACTTACCGTGTCGTCTGTGTGTATCATGTGGGCGAGTTGGTCACCTGGTAAGTGCTTGTCGATGTAACCCGAACCAAGGTGGTCCAGATCAACCACAAGCCGACTCTGCTCAAGTTCATTTCTCCCCAGGGTCTTGCTACAACTGTGGCGAGATGGGCCATTTCCTAAGGGATTGCCCAAAGCTTGCTAATGCAAATCCAACCCACGGATGAGCAGTTGGCTGACTAGAAGATGTTGCTGTCTTATGCTTTTGTTTATCTATTTTCTTGTAATGTGAAACAATCTGTTTTGTTTATAAATAAATTCTTGTTCACAATTCTGATATACAAGTGTAGTTACATGTGTGTATGACTTTTCCTATGATACATACATCAAGAAACTATGTACCCTACAAACTACTCTTGTGATTTCTCTCTTTCAAATGATCGCTCATGATTCCCTCGAAAATTTTAAGTACTCGTTTCAATCTAAGAAACAAAGTACAGAAAATAAAGTGACATTATGAGTAATCATGCTTCTGCACATCTGTGCCTTTGAATCCTTGGTTAAATAACTAAGGGTATTTCCAAATCTCATACCCATTATGTTTTGATTTTTCAACATATACAGTACAGGTATTTCAAAAACAATCTTCATGATCTCAAAACATTTCATATAGTTTGAAAACAATTTTTTTGTAAATACATTGTCTATGTTATTTCAAAAACATTGGCCATGTTTTCAAAACCAACCTTCCTAATTTCAAAATATTTCATATAGTCTGAAGGCAATATTAACACAGTACATTTTCTTATCAAGTGCATGATTTCGAAAAGCATCATTCATGTTTTTCAAAAACCTTATACATAATTTCAAAATTTATCTTGCATGATTATTAAAACATTTTTATAAATATATCTACCTAATACACCTACTTCATGATTTCAAAAGTATTATATATAAGGTTTCAAAAACGTTAAACACATTTTTCTTAAAAGAACCCCATGCATAGTTTTCAAAAATATTTTCTTCATACATTGACTTAACCTTCAAATTTCGCTTCATATGTCGCCTTGGCATATCTGGCATCTCAACTTCATAAGCATTTTACTTCATGTTTTGACCTAAGCACATCAAGTGCAAGGTTTCAAAACATCTTCAACTTCTAAAATCCATAAGGGATCTTTTTGTCTTCACATTTAGACCCTTGTGGATAATTGTCATACAAATCAGAGTCCTTAATTGGATTCCTTATGTACCTTAATTCGAACATTTCGGTTCCTAATAATCGAAATCGAATTTTCTTTTTGAATCTTTCTATCTTTATAGTTAGATTTTTGATAATGTTTAAAGTACCAAATGAAATCCACGAAATGGATTCCTAGTATGCTTTAAATGCATGTACGCAATTAACAAGACAAATTAACAAACAATTTTGTGGTTATGTGACTATGTGTTTATTCATCTTATGTTTTCTTTTATACATTTTGTGTTTTTATACTCCGGGTATTAGTTATCCAAATCCTCGTAGAATCTTTCATATCTTTATATGAGGGATTCGTAGTAGGATATTCAAAAAGGTACTACCTTAAAATCCTGAATGGGCTTCTATGTAATAGTTAGGACCCTTGGATTATATAGTACTATTCCATGATTCATAAGAGACCCTTAAGTGGTCTAGTAAAAAAGATTGATTCACAATTTGGTTAAAGAATGACATCTAGTGATGTAGCTGAACAGACTCCTTGATAGTCTATTTAGATCATTTATTGATTTAATTAAAAGGACTCTATGGCGGTCTAGTCACACTCATCACAGGATTGTTCATTTGGTTTTACCCTACATATTATAAAATAGACTGTGTGAACTGTGCAAGGAATTGTCTAATTATGGACGCGTACATAATTATGAGATTCAGTGCACGGTAACCACAGTAAGATTTATTATGTGTAAGAACCGATAGTGACAACAATAACGAGATGAGAACGATGTAATGGAGGTACGGTGGACGCACCAATGACGCTTCATATACTTGTATATAAGTGTCCCTCTTACATTGCAAGCATAATGTTATTAAGGTTACTAGAAGTTCAGAACCCTGACCAATATTGTTCGATCTTTTCAACTTCATGTTTTAAACTCTCACAAGTTTCCTCTAAATAAATTTCGGGACGAAATTTCCTAAAGTAGGGGAGACTGTGACACCTGTTCCTTCACGGGCATCAAAAAAATACCAAACCAATGAAATATTGTATTTCATACTTGGGATTTGTATAAATATGTGTATCATTTGCACATATCAATTCTTGTTCGATTCCAAACTCTAAATCGCTTTATGGAAGGTTATACGCGCACCGATGCGTAAATATAACCAGTTTAATGCAACGAACACTCTGGAATAGTGAAATAGGCTTAACATACCTTAAATAACCTTTACATAACTTAGAAATAAGTTTTGAAGGCTTTGGTATGGCAAAATCAAGTTAAATCGCTTACAGGGACTAAAGTTGACAAACTGCGAAAGTATGCCAATTTGAACTGTAACAAACATTCCGGAACTTGGCCATAAGTTAAACATGCCATAAATATCCTTTACATAGCTTAGAAATAGGCTTTGAGGGGTTCGGTGTGCTAAAATAAACTTTTGGGTCATTCAGGGACTAAAAGCGTCAAAAAGTGCACAAGTTTGCATTTTCGCGCATAACTTACGTTCTGAATACATCCGGACAACCAAAAATTTATGTAAGCACTAAAACATTTTATTTTAGTGTTTGGCATGAGAAAATTCCAATTGTCGCGCAATTTAGATCGTTTTTCGCGCTTATGCGCATTCCGTCGTAATTAAGCGAACATCGTGTTCGTACGACCAAACGAACCGACATCTGAGATATTTTGGAGCATGGTTCATGTCCACAATGTTTAGGCATCATTTTAGGGCCTTAAAGTTGGCTTTACGGGCCTTAGAAGTGTCGGAAATGGCCTTAAACACGTGCAGGGGCTGAAACTGTCACTTTTGAAACTTGTTTTCTGATCAGAAGCTCCAGGCGGCCCGCCTGAGTTTTGTCTGATCCTGAAGCGGGCCGCATCAGCCTCCCTGATCAGATAAGATCGCTTAATCAGCAGATTCCAGCTGTTTAATCCACAACCACATACTCACACTTGACCTTTCAGCTGATCAGGGGCCATTTTTAGTCACCTTAACTTTCCAACAAGTGTACGCATGAGATTTGAGCACGGTTTCCATGAAACGATCTTAACGGTTACCCGAAAACTATAAATACCCCACCCCCATTTACTTCAAACTCACTAGAATCTGATCTAAAAGACTCTAAGTTGGAACCATTGTTTCATACCTGAGTTATTTGGATCTAGATTAGCATTCGGGGACCCTTCGTAAGTATTCTTTCATTCTTTTATTGCTTTTCGAGTCTTTTCGAGTCTGAAAGTCAAACTTTGTTTGACTTTATGCGTTGACCAGTTTATGGTCAATGCGAAGTTCGTTTGAACTTCGCAACGTGAGTGTAATCACGTTGGTTATAGTCCTTTGGAACTATGCCTACTGATTACCACGTTGTCTAGGGTCGTAAGGGTAAGCGATCTAATAAACCGCTTATACCTTCGAACCCGACCTATTTGGTCGATCATTAGGATCCGACCAAATACATTAGGTGACCATAGTATATAGGGAATAACCTTCCGAGGTTATACCCTATGGTCTCTTCGTTTGAATAGTTGTATGATAGGTAGTTTATATGCCTTAGGTAAATTACCAGAATACCCTTTTCATGTATAATTGGTAATTAAGCATATGTAACCTAAACTTTTGTCACATAACTGATTATGTAACATGTTTAGGCATATAACACTTGTCATAGGACTAGTTAGACGTTCCGAACGCGTTTCACGCGAACGACGCGTTAAAGTAGCATAAGCTACCTAAACGGGTCGTAATGGGTCGTAAGCACTTAGGTTAGGTTTCATTTAGTATGTAGGCTTTGTTAAACCATATGACACGAGTCTCTATACTCATTTGGTTTACGAACCCTCATTCTATCCGATCCTCCGATTTAGGTCCGGTTTATTAACATAGTTACCTATATTAGGTGTCGTTTGATATCCGCGATCTCTAGCATTGCTTGGTGGTTATCTTAGGACTTCTGAGCAATCTCAAGTGAGTACATAGACCCCTCTTTTACTATTTTCCAAACTGTTTTGGGGTGAAACACATGTGCCTACTTGTTACTTTCATGTTTTCCTGTTTTCACATCATATACTTCCTACGTTCATTAGTACATTATAGTACATGATTTCATTACATTTTATGCTATGTATGTCCATTGTGTGCATACTTAGTACATGGTTCTACATTACATTTCTGCTATGTATGTTAACTGATAGCATGCTAGCACATTGATTTACATGACTTTTCTGCTTTGTATACTTAGTACATTTCTTATTCATCATATGCTTACATTTTGGTATGAGATTTGGTTTGTTTAAACTATACTATACATTCATTAACACCGATCATGCCACTCGGTAGTAGGTAGTGGTACCATAGGACTTGACAAATCCCATTCCTGAAATCTCGGGTTTGTTTGGACGTAAGGAATGACCGAATCCAAATACATATTCTTTTGATAACCCATTTTTACATGGTTATCCGACTGTCTCAAGGCTTGGATGTATGAATTTTCACAATACCGCATAAATGTCTATATCAGTATAGCATGCATTTACTACACAAAACATAACTTTGATTTAAACCAAGTTTTACTTCAATACTTTGTTTTGTGCATTTTCACCTATGGTTTAGTTGATACATTTCACTAGCCATACATATCATTTTGGTTACACATTACATGATTTACATTTGACACATAAACATTTTCGACATTGGTTATACACTACATGATTTACATTTGACACATAAACATTTTCAACATTGGTTATACGTTGCATGATTTACATCTTGACATTAACATTTTGGCATATTATTCAATACATTTGACAATTGGTTTAAACATAGACATCTTACATTGTTGGTTTGGTTTGAGTAAGTGATTAAGTAACGAGGCGTGTGTAATATATTACAAGCATGGTGGATACGCCGCTGGTACTTCCTATATATAAGTGTTTGTATGGTATTACATGTCGTAACGTTATTTCAATCATTTCAATTTTGACATATAACATTTTATACAAATAACATACTTTTCACAATACATTGTTTTACAAACAACTTATCTTATACAAACTCATCTTACATGGTTATTCGTTTAACCTTACATTTATTTATACATATCATCTGATCTTATCGTTTTCCAATGATTTACAAGACAAAACAAATTACAGGGTTCATGACTAAACATTTTCTTAAACAATAAGTCATGAATCCTATTTTCATAAACCTATGTATCTCATAGGCATTTTTATGCTGACGTACCTATTTTCACATGTGTTTCAGGATATGATGCATAGGATTTATCAAGACACACTTAGGCGGACTTGGGCCTTAGCGACAATAAAAGATGCAAGACTAGTTATTTATGTTATGTTTCTTTGATTGTCAAGACATTGTAATTACTTTAATCAATAAAACAATATTTCAATTTCCATGTGTTATGAAACAATAATTCTGTTACAACACTCCCCGACGTTTTCCGCCACGTTTGGTTGTCCTACGTGGTCGGGGTGTGACAGAAAAGTTGGTATCAGAGCTCATGGTTATAGGGAATTAGGTTATTAGTAATACTTTGACCTAGTCTATAACCTTCTTAGGACCCTAACGCGAGTTTACTTGCGTTTAGTCATAAAACAATACCGTCACCTATCCTTAGGCGATGACCACAACAAGAACATAAATTTCCAAACCGCTTTGAAAACTAATCATCTGTTCTAGGATGATTGATTACTAGGTTTTGAACCCTCTATTGTAAGGTTTTGAACTCTCTGTTATATGGTTTTGAACCCCTTTGAATTTTCAAAATCTCGTCAAAGTTTGGGTCTTATAATGTGAACATGTGCAAACTGGAAGGGTGAATGCCTGTAATCTGGGTTTTCTGTCTAGGCAAGCACATCGTATATATCTCGTCAGACGCGAGACCAGTTGTGCTTACCTGGGAATTCTTGGGATGAGTGTTCACTTATAGGCGAGCATGTCTTCAGTGATACATTAATAAGACCTGTTTACTTTGATTAGTCACCGTCTCATTTGTTTGCCTTAGGTAACAAACAAATGATCGCAATTTCTATGCGTTGTCATTTTGTTTTATTTGTCCAATAATATTTCACTTGTTTCTTCCTATATCTTTCATTTTCTTCTAGAATGTCTATTCCTCTCAGCACTGGTCAAATGTCAGAGCGAACAGCCAAATTTGCCCAGCAAATAGGCGAAGTGATTCAGAAGACTGTGGATCTAGGCATTGCCATGGCTCGTCTCAACAATGAAGCCTCTCGTCTCAACAATGAAGCCACTCAAGAGCCACCAAAGGAAGCAGAAGTCAAGCCAGCACAAAAATCAAGGAAGCGTAAGGCTTCAAGGAAACCCGCAGCGGTTACAACTAATCAAGCGGGACCTAGCCATGTGGCAAGGCCACCAGCTAGGAAGCCATACAATGGAACTGCACCCTTGTGCAACCAATGTACCCTTCATCATCACCCTAGTGTGAAGTGCCGCAAATGCCAAATTTGTGGACGTAAAGGTCATACGGCTAGGATTTGCCCAACTACAGCAGTACCAAATCAAACAGGACCCATCCAGGTGGCAACACCACCTGCTAAAAAGCAATACAAGGGAACGGCACCAATATGCGACAAATGTAATGGGCATCACCAAGCTCCCTTACCGTGTCGTCTGTGTGTATCATGTGGGCGAGTTGGTCACCTGGTAAGTGCTTGTCGATGTAACCCGAACCAAGGTGGTCCAGATCAACCACAAGCCAACTCTGCTCAAGTTCATTTCTCCCCAGGGTCATGCTACAACTGTGGCGAGATGGGCCATTTCCTAAGGGATTGCCCAAAGCTTGCTAATGCAAATCCAACCCACGGATGAGCAGTTGGCTGACTAGAAGATGTTGATGTCTTATGATGGTTACCCTGTTGGAGAAAGCGATAGAGAGGTATATCGATGGTCTACCTGATTCTGTGCAAGATATTGTGAAGGCAGTAACCCTACCACTATTCGCCAAGCGATCGAGTTGTCTGCTACTCTGACCGAGTCTCAGGTCAGAAAGGGGAAATTGACCCATAAGGGCGACAAGAAAAAGTCAGCTGATTCCACACAAGACAAGGGTAAAGGTAAGGGTAAGAAGAAGGGTGAGTCTTCTAAGAAATTGAGAAAGTGAAAGGGTTCCCAGAATTTTTCAGTAACAGCACAAAATGCTCAGAACCCACTGACTCAACCTCCTGCCAAGAAAGCGTATGCTGGAACTGCACCTCACTGTGCTCGTTGTAATGGTCATCATGTTGCCCAACAGGCCTATAAACAGTGTACTACGTGTGGTAAACTTGGGCAACTGGCCAACATCTGTCGTCTGGGTCAGAACCAAGCTGTTCAGAATCAAGCTCAAGCTCAGGGGAATGCTGCGAGATTCTCACCTGGATCGTGTTTCAATTGCGGAGAAATGGGTCATTTCCGCAACAACTGCCCGAGGTTGGTGAACGCGAATGCAAATCCGAACGCGAATGTGAAGCCCGCTCATGGACGAGCGTACAATTTGAATGCAAATGAAGCGAGGGCTGACAACGAGGTGGTTAATGGTACGTTTCTTGTTAACCATCGATCTGCATCTGTTCTTTTCGATTCTGGTGCCGATAGAAGTTTTGTTTCATTATTATTTGAGCCTTTGCTTGCGATACCTAGAACTAAACTGAGGAAACCCTTATCTGTTGAAGTTGCTACTGGTAAACCTCTTGTACTCGATTCTGTTATTTGTGGTTGTCAATTGAACCTCGATAACCATCTATTTCCTATTGACCTCGTGCCGATGCAACTTGGGAGTTTCGATATTATCGTGGGGATGGATTGGTTGACTAAATTTCATGCTGAAGTTGTTTGTTTCGACAAGATCGTTCGTATTTCTCTTTCGTCTGGTGAAGTTCTTGAAGTTCGTGGCGAGAAACCATCTGGTGGTTTGAAACTAATGTCGTGTACGAAGGCCCAAAGTTATTTACGAAAAGGATATGTTGCTTTTCTGGCACATGTCACCGAGGAGAAGGGCAAAAGCAAGCGTATTCAAGATATCCCGATTGTCCGAGATTATCCAGAGGTGTTTCCCGATGAACTGCATGGTTTGCCTCCAGTTCGTCAAATCGAGTTTCATATTGATCTTGTACCTAATGCTAACCCGATTGTGAAAGCACCTTATCGTCTTGCACCGTCTGAGATGCAAGAATTATTGAAACAGCTTCAAGAGTTATCTGATAAAGGATTCATCCGGCCGAGTTATTCACCTTGGGGCGCTCCAGTCCTGATTGTGAAAAAGAAAGATGGATCTTTTCGAATGTGTATCGATTATCATGAGCTTAACAAGGTTACCATCAAGAATCGATATCCCCTACCTCGAATCGATGATCTCTTTGATCAGCTGCAAGGTGCTACCTGTTTTTCCAAGATCGATATGCGTTCTGGGTATCATCAACTTCGTGTTCTCGAAGAAGATATTCCCAAAACTGCTTTCCGCACGAGATATGGGCATTACGAGTTCATTGTCATGCCTTTTGGATTGACGAATGCCCCAGCTATCATCATGGACTTAATGAATAGGGTTTGTAAACCTTATTTAGACAAGTTCATCATTGTGTTCATCGACGATATTCTCATCTATTCGAAGTCTCGAGCCGAGTACGAGCAACTTCTTCGTTTGACACTAGAGCTCCTGAAGAAGGAACAACTTTTTGCTAAATTCTCCAAGTGTGAATTTTGGCTTAAAGAAGTTCAGTTTTTGGGTCATATTGTTAACGAGCAAGGTATCCATGTGGATCCTTGCAAAATTGCTGCATTTAAGGATTGGAATACACTAACGACACCCACCGAAGTTCGATATTTTCTTGGTCTCGCTAGATATTATCATCGATTCATTTCAAATTTCTCGAAGATCGCGGTTCCACTCACTGCTTTGACTCAGAAGAATAAGCCTTTTGAGTGGGGACCCAAGCAAGAAGAAGCGTTCCAAACGCTGAAACAGAAGCTATGTGATGCTCATGTTCTATCTCTGCCTGATGAACACGATGAGTTCGTTGTCTATTGTGATGCGTCAAATCTAGGCCTTGGTTGTGTTCTCATGCAACGAGGCAAAGTCATTGCATATGCATCTAGACAACTGAAGGTTCACAAGAAGAACTACACGACTCATGATCTTGAGTTAGGTGCTGTGGTTTTCGCTCTTAAAATCTGGAGACACTATCTTCATAGCACGAAGTGTGTGGTTTTCACAGACCACAAAAGTCTCTAGCATATTCTTAATCAGAAGGAGCTGAACATGAGGCAACGACGTTTGGTTGAACTCTTAAACGACTATGATTACGAAATTCGCTACCATCCTGGTAAGGCGAATGTCGTAGCCGATGCGCTTAGTCGAAAGGAACGAGTCAAGCTTCATTCTGTTCGAACTCTATCTGATATTCAATCTCGTGTCCTTCCAGCTCAACGATCTTGTGTGATCAAAGGCTTATTGAAATATGAGCTACCGCTTCAACTCGAACTTAAACTCGAAACGAAAGGCGATGGGTTACTCTATTTCAAGGATCGTTTGTGGATTCCGAAGAAAGATGATCTCCGCTCCCTAGTGATGGACGAATCTCACAAGTCTCGATATTCTATCCATCCTGGTGCTGATAAAATGTACAAGGATCTTCGTACTCAATACTGGTGGCCTGGTATGAAAAAGGATGTTGCCTTGTATGTTTTGAAATGCCTAACTTGTCTCAAAGTCAAGGCTGAACATCAACGACCTTCTGGTTTGCTTGTACAACCAGAGATACCGGTTTGGAAGTGGGAGAACATTGCTATGGATCTCATCACTAAGTTACCGCGTACATCTAGAGGTCATGATGCTATTTGGGTTGTTATCGATCGATTGACGAAGTCAGCTCGTTTTATTCTGATTCGCGAGGATCTATCTACTGATAAACTTGCAAAGATTTATGTTGATGAGATTGTATCTCGACATGGTGTTCCTTTGGATATCATATCTGATCGTGATGCTCGATTTTCATCTCATTTTCGGAAGACCATGCAATCTGCTTTGGGAACCCAACTAAATCTAAGCACTACTTATCATCCCCAAACAGATGGACAATCTGAGAGGACGATTCAAACTTTGGAGGATATGCTTAGAGCATGCGTGATAGACTTTGGTGGTAATTGGGATTCTCATCTTCCATTGATAGAGTTCTCTTACAACAATAGTTATCATGCTAGCATTAATATGGCACCATTCGAAGCTCTCTACGGTCGAAAATGTTGTTCACATGTCTGTTGGAATGAGATCGGTGAAGCTCAGCTTACTGGACCTGAGCTCATTCTGGAAACAACAGACAAAATCAAGAAAATTCGCGATAATCTTGTGACAGCTAAAAGCCGTCAAAAGAGTTATGCGGATGTGCTATGCAAGCCCTTAGAATTTCAAGTCGGAGACCGTGTCCTACTCAAGGTGTCACCTTGGAAGGGAGTGGTGAGATTTGGAAAGAAATGAAAACTTGCACCTCGATATGTTGGACCATTTAAGATTGTTGAAAGAGTTAGAAAGGTTGCCTATCGATTAGAGCTACCTCCAGAGCTTGGAAATATTCATCTGACTTTTCACGTGTCCAATTTGCGAAAGTGTTTAGCTGATGCTGATCTTCACATTCCACTCGGCGAGATTCGAATCGATGAAACGATGCACTTTGTCGAGAAACCCGTGGAGATCGTGGACCGTGCAGTCAAACAGTTGAAGAACAAACGAATTCGATTGGTCAAGGTTCGTTGGTAGTCCAAACGTGGCCCAGAGTTTACTTGGGAACGTGAGGACCAAATGAAGGCGAAATATCCGCAATTCTTCTCACAAGTTTCCTCTAGTTAAAATTTCAGGACGAAATTTCCTAAAGTAGGGGAGACTATGACAACTGTGTTCTGTAATAAATGTATAATGTAAAGCAATTTCAATTATCAATAAAACAATGTGCTTTGGTGTTATTATATGTGTTTTGGTGTTATTATGTGTATAATTGTGTTTGATGATTTTATGATTTGATTCGATTCCGACTTCAAGCTTTAAATCGCTTTCTGGAAGGTTATACACAAACTGGTGCGTAAACACAGTCAGTTTAATGCGATAAACACTCCAGAATAGTGACATAGGCTTAACATACCTTAAATAACCTTCACGTAACTTAGATATAAGTTTTGGATGGTTTGGTTTGTTGAAAACAAGTTTGTTCGATCGCATGGACTAATTGTGTCAAACTGCGAAACTATACCAATTTGTATAGTAACGAACATTCTGGAACTTGACCATAAGTTAAACATACCCTAAATATCCTTTACATAGCTTAGAAATAGGCTTTGAGGGGTTCAGTATGCTAAAATAAACTTTATTGATCAATAGGGACTAAAAGCGACAAAAAATGCATAAGTTTGTATTTTCGCGCATATCTTATGTTCTGAATATATCTGGACATCCAAAAATTTATGTAATCATTAAAATATTTCATTTTAGTGATTGGAATGATAAAATTTCCATTCGTCGCTTAATTTGGATCGTTTTTGCGTTCGTTGCGACTTCCGTCGTAATTAACCGAATAACGCAACCGTACGACCAAACGAGCCAACATTCGAGATATTTTTGAGCATGTTTGAAGTTCTCTATACTTTAAATTCATTTTAGAGCCTTGAAATGGGGTTAACGGGGCTTAAACGTGTCAAAAATGCATCAAAAACCAAGCTTTAGGCCTGTAGGGGCTAAAACTGTAATTCTGCCAAACTTGCTAGGCCTGGGGCGTAAGCCCAGGATATTCTTACATGGTCGACGAGAGCTTCCCAGATCAGAAACATTGAATTTGGACTTCCAGCCTGTTTTTGATGGTTTTAACCCAAGGTTTTGCATACTTTCGGCTAGATTTGATGGTTTTTAAGTGTCCCATTGTTTAGCAATACCATGTGCCCACATGGAGGGTCAAGATCGAAGCACGAAATGCGAGGAACGATCCTAACGGTTGTGGGTTTCCTATATAAACCCAACTCATTTCAGTCTTTCCTCACACTTTGATCTGATTTTACTCTAAGTTGGAGTTAATACTTCATACCTGAGTAATCTTTAGATCAAACTTCCTAGCTTGGACCCTTTGTAAGTATTCATTCGTGCTTTTATTGCATTTTCAAGCACGAAAGTCAAACAGTGTTTGACTTTCTGCTTTGACCAGTCTTTGGTCAACATGAAGTTTGTTTGAACTTCGCAACGTGAGCGTAATCACGATGGTTATAGTCCCTAGTGGCTATACCTACTGATTACATATGGGATAAAACTAACAATGGTTTATTTCTTTTATTAGTTGATGTTATACAATAACTATTATGATGTTATATGTTGATGATCTGTTTATAAAATTGGTTTTATAATCTTATTTGGAATATTAGGACCATTTTCTTGATATTAAAGTAGCTATAACGTTACATCATAAGGGTCCTGTAAATTAATTTTTAAGTACGTTTGTATGTGTATCAAAAGATTAAAAATAGGTAATCACATATTAGAACATTGTAAAAGTGTCTTAATATGTTCTTTTTAGGACGCTATTTAAGTTGTCTATAAACATATTATACGACCATAAAATTGGTTTCATAATGTTATTTGCTATATTAGGACCCTTTTCTTGGTACTAAATTACCTATAATGTAACATCATAAGGGTCCTATCAATTAATTTCTAAGGACGCTTGTAAGTGTATCAAAAGATTAAAAGTATGTATTCACATGTTAGAACATCATAAAAGTGTCCTAATATGTTTTTATTCGGACACTATTTTGGTTGTTCAAAAACGTATTACGTGTGACACCTGCGTCACTTCAACCATCAAACAAATACCAAACCAATGAAATATTGTATTTCATACTTGGATTTGTATAAATATGTGTATCGTTTGCACATATCAATTCTTGTTCGATTTCGGGCTCTAAATCGCTTTCTGAAAGGTTATACGCGCACCGATGCGTAAATATAACCAGTTTAATGCAACAAACACTCTGGAACAGTGACATAGGCCTAACATAACTTAAATAACCTTTACATAACTTAGAAATAAGTTTTGAAGGCTTTGGTATAGCAAAATCAAGTCTATTCGCTTACAGGGACTAAAGTTGACAAACTGCGAAAGTATGCCAATTTGAACTGTAACAGACATTCCAGACTATAACCATAAGTTAAACATACCATAAATATCCTCTACATAGCTTAGAAATAGGCTTTGAGGGGTTCGGTGTACTAAAATAAACTTTTGGGTCATTCAGGGACTAAAAGCATCAAAAAGTGCATAAGTTTGCATTTTCGCGCATAACTTACGTTCTGAATACATCCGGACATCCAAAAATTTATGTAAGCATTATAATATTATGCTTTAGTGTTTGGCTTGTCAAAATTCCATTCGTCGCGCATTTTGGACCGTTTTTGCGTTCGTTACGACTTCCGTCGTAATTAACCGAACAACGCAACCGTACGGCCAAACGAACCGACATCCGAGATATTTTTAGCACATTTTAAGTTCCCTATACTTTAACTTCATTTTAGAGCTTTGAAATGGGGTCAACGGTCCCAATTCCACTTGTTGATTACTGATAATGAGGGGCCAATTGAAACATCCATAACATTCCAACACATGTACGGATGAGATTCAATCATGGTTTTCAAGAAACGATCCTAATGGTGGTCCATTTCCTATAAATACCCACCTTAATTTCTAGACAAAATTGCAGAAATCAACCTTTATGTATACCCCAAACTGCACTTTATACCTTTCACTATGAAATCCGCCAAAACCAACCTTTACGTTCATGTTTTGTTACACATCACAACCTTTACACCAAACCTAGTAAAAAAAGTCAGTTAAATTTCCCCATGTGCGATGCATGTGAGGGCATATATGTCTTTTCCTTTGAATAATATATTTTGGGGTATACATAAAGGTTGTTTTCTGCAATTTTGTCTAATTTCTATTCTTCCTCACAAAATCTAATCTAAAAGTGCTCTAAGTTGAAGCCCTTGCTTCATACCTGAGCTACTTGGATCAAGATTAGCTTGCGGGGACCCTTTGTAAGTGTTCCTTCGTTCTTTTATCGCTTTTCGAGTCTGAAAGTCAAACTATGTTTGACTTTCTGCGTTAACCAGTTTATGGTCAACACGAAGTTCGATTGAACTTCATAACGTGAGCGTAATCACGATGGTTATAGTCCCTAGTGACTATACCTACTGATTACCACGTTATCTAGGCTCAGTGACGAGTCGTAGTTTCGGCCAGAATACGTATTCTTGCGTATTTTGTAACCAAACTACTTATGGGTATCAAAACCGTTTGTTTTGATACCAAACTTATTTTCTATCTTAGTTAAGCATGTTTTAACGTGCTTAGCTCGTCACTTTTAGTTTTGTGCTTGTCTAGGGTCGTAAAGGTAAGCGATCTAATCAATCGCTTATACTTTCGAACCCGACCCGTTTGGTCGATCATTAGGATCCGACCAAACACATTAGGTGACCATAGTTGTATAACCTTCCGAGGTTATACCTTACGGTCACGACGTTTAGTTAGTTGTATGATAGGTAGTTTATATGCCTTAGGTAAATTACAAAAATACCCTTTTTGCGCCAAAATTCATTTTAAGCATATGTAACATAACTTTCGACATCTAAACTGATTCGGCAACAATATTAGACATGTTAAGGCATATTTTACTTATCATAGGACTAGTTAGGCGGTCCGAACGCGTTTCACGCGAACGACGCGTTATAGTAGCATAAGCTACCTAAACGGGTCGTAATGGGTCGTAAGCACTTAGGTTAGGTTTCATTTTAGTATGTAAGCTTTGTTAAACCATATTACATGAGTTCCCATACTCATTTGGTTTACGAGCCTTCATTCTATCCGATCCTCCGATATAGGTCCCGTTTATTAATGTAGATACCTATATTAGGTGCCGTTTGATTCTGTGATCTTCTAGCTTGCTTGGTGGTTATCCTAGGACTTCTAAGCAATCTCAAGTGAGTACATAGACCCCTCCTTTACCGTTTTCAAACTTTTTTGGGGTGAAACACATGTGCCTACTTGTTACTTTCATGATTTCCATGTTTTCGCATCATATACTTGCTATGTTCATTAGTACATTTATAGTACATGATTTACATTACATTGTTTTGCTATGTATGTCCATTGTGTGCATACTTAGTACATTATTTTACATTACATTTCATGCTATGTATATCCATTGTGTGCATACTTAGTACATTGTTTTACATTACATTTCATGCTATGTATGTCCATTGTGTGCATACTTAGTACATTGTTTTACATTACATTTCATGCTATGTATGTCCTTTGTGTGCATACTTAGTACATTGTTTTACATTACATTTTGTTGCATATGCTCATCCAGCATATGAACACATTATATTACATTATGTGAACCATTTGTATCTATTGAACCATATGAACCATTTGACAATAGACATTTGACTATACCTAAACATTTCTACAATTGTTAAACATTACATCTTGATGGTTTGGTTTGAGTAAGTGATTTAAGTAACGAGGCGTGTGTAATATGATACAAGCACGGTGGATACGCCGCTGGTACTTCCTATATATAAGTGTTTGTATGGTATTACATATCGTAGCGTTATTTGAATCATTTCAATTTAAGACATATAACATTTTATACAAATAACATACTTTTCACAAGACATTGTTTTACAAACAACTTATCTTATACAAACTCATTTTACATGGTTATTCATTTAACCATACATTATTCTCTTATTTATACATATCATCTGAACTTATTGTTTTTCAAATGATTTACAAAACAAATCAATTTACAAGGTTCATGACTAAACTTTATTAAACAACTCTTTCTAAACTTACAAGTCATGAAACCTATTTTCACAAAACCTATGTATCTCACAGGCATTTTTATACTGACGTACCTATTTTCACATGTGTTTTCAGGAGTTGATCATAGGACTTATCGAGACATACTTAGGCGGACCTGTGCCTTAGTGACTTAAAACGAGACAAGAACTAGGTAATTTATGTTATGTACTCTTTATTTCTGGTTTAAAGACAATGTAACTCGCTTGTTTGAAGAATAAAACGAAACTTTAATTTCCATGGTTGTGAAACAATTAATTCTGTTACATCACTCCCCGACGTTTCCGCCACGTCTTGTTGTTTTACGTGGTCGGGGTGTGACAGAAAAGTTGGTATCAGAGCCAATGGTTATAGGGAATTAGGTTATTAGTAATACTTTGACCTAGTCTATAACCTTCCTAGGACCCTAACGCGAGTTTACTTGCGTTTAGACATAAAACAATACCGTCACCTATCCTTAAGTGACAACCGCAACACTAACATAAATTTTAAAACCGCTTTGAAAACTAATCATCTGTTCTAGGATGATTGATTACTAGGTTTTGAACCCTCTGTTATAAAGTTTTGAACCCCTTTGAATTTTCAAAACTCTCGTCAAAGTTTTTGGTCCTAAATAGTGTGAACACATGCAAACTGGAAGAGTGAATGCCTGTACCCTGGGTTTTCTGTCTAAGGCTAGAGTGTTCGTACAAATCCACATAATCGGACCAGTCACTCTTACCTGGGAACTCTTGGGGTGAGTGTCCACTTATAGGCGAGCATGTCTTCTCGATACATTATGAGGATCTATTTGCTTTGACTCAGCCTTTGTGTTGTTTGTTTGCTTCATGGTTTAAACAAATGACCATCACCCATGATTTTGGTCGGTAATTGTAACATCCTATTCTTACCCAATGCCATTTCATTTGTTTTCTCTCTTGTTTCCCCTTTTAGAATGCCTCCACGACACGAAAATCAGGTATCTATTAAGGAGCTGGCAGCTGTCATTACACAGCAAATGACTGTTGCAATCCCGAACATCGTTGCTCAATGTAACCAAGCCCTCAACAACAATAATGCCCCCTGCAACTTCAAGACGTTCAACTCAGCTAAGCCATCAAAGTTTTCTGGGTCTCAAGGAGCGACTGCACTTCTGCAATGGTTCGAGAGTCTAGAGAGCACCTTCAGGCATGTTCAATGCCCAAATGAGCGAAAGGTAGATTTCGCATCTGGTGTCTTTGAGAAACGGGCTTTGACATGGTGGAATGGTGTGATGAGATATAGGGGTGCCGATGTGGCACTGGCTCAAACATGGGAAGAGCTTTGAGCTCTGATGATGAAGGAGTTCTGTCCTCGTCATGAACTTAGGGCTTTGGAAAGAGAATTCGACGACCTTAAGCAAGACAGTGGTGAACTTCGAGCCTACACTGATCGATATGAGAAGCTGAGCCTGTTGTGTCCTACCATGGTTACGCCTTTGGATAAGGCGATCGAAAAATACATTGATGGTCTCCCTGACCCAGTTCAGGACATTGTTTCTAGTAGTAATCCTATCACAGTTAGACAGGCCATTGAATTATCTGCTACCCTAACAGAATCTCAGATCAGAAAGGGCAAACTTTTTCGGAAAGGCGACAAGAAACAAGCAGCTAATGTTCAGGAGGAAACCAAGGAAAGCAAAACCGAACCTTCTAAGAAGCGTAAGGCTTCGCAGAATTGTGCGATTGCTGCTCAACCCAACCAAAACACCCGCAACCAACCAACTCAACCTCCTGTAAGGAAACCTTATGCCGGTACTGCACCGATATGCAACAAATGTAATGCACACCACTTAGCTCACCTACAGTGTCGTTTATGTGCATCATGTGAGTGACTCGGTCACCTGGCAAATGCTTGTTGATTTACCCCAAACCAAGGTGGCCCAAACCAACCTCAAGTAAATCCTTCTCAAGCTCGTTTTCCACCAGGCCCTTGCTTCAACTGTGGCGAGATGGGCCATTTCCAAAGAAATTGCCCAAAGATCGCTAATGCGAATCCAGCACAAGGATGAGCATCGGACCAACTAAAAGACAATGTTGCTTAGAAATAATCAAGCCTTATGTATTATTTCCTTTTGTTGTCAAGGTCCATGGAACAGTTGTTGTCGTTGTTTATAAATAAATCTTTTTATTTTACATTGCAATGTACAAATGTGATGGCATGTATAAACAACGTATCCCCTACAATACCGACAATCAAGGAGCCGTATTCCTTGAAGAACATACTACCCCCAAAATTCTTCCATTTTATTATCTCTTGCGTTTTCCATGAAAATCCTAATTACCTGTTTCTTCCAAGGAAACGAAGTACAAGGCGCAAGTTACAACTTTGGACGAATACCCAAAAGTACCACTATAAATCCATAATAGGGTACCAAAGGGTATTTTTGTAAAATCCTAAAATTGTTTTGTACCTTAATTCGAATATTATGTTTCTTTGAAAACAAAATCGAATTTTTGGAAGATCATCCTATCTTCATAGATAGATTCTTGAAAAAATGATTTAAAGTGCTAAATGAAATCCACGGATTGGATTCCTGGTGTGCTTTAAGTATCCGCGTCCAAAGATAACAAATTTAAGGCCAAATTAAACAATTATGTGATTATGTGCTTATGTGTTCCCTTTTTATGTGATCCAGATTTTTGTTATCCAAATCCTCGTAGAATCTTCCATATCTTCGTATAAGGGATTCATAGTAGGATATCCAAAGGTACTACCTTAAATCCTTGATGGGCTTCAACGTTATAGTTAAAGATTCCTCTTGAATAGTTTAGTTAAAGAGATTGATTCGTCAATCTAGTTAAAAACATCCTTCGTTGATGTAGTTAAAGATTCCTCTTGAATAGTTTAGTTAAAAAGATTGATTCGTCAATCTAGTTAAAGACATCCTCCGTTGATGTAGTTAAAGATTCCTCTTGGGTAGTTTAGTTAACGAGATTGATTCGTCAATCTAGTTAAAGACATCCTCCGTTGATGTAGTTAAAGAGATCCTTCGTTGATCTAGTTAAAGAGATTGATTCGTCAATCTAGTTAAAGATATCATGTGTTGATATAGTTAAAGAGGCCCTCTGGTGGTCTAGTTCAAGAGATTGTCCGTTGATCTAGTTAATAGATCCTTTGGTGATCTAGTTAAAGAGACTATTGTAGTCTAGTTAAATCACCACAGGATAATTCGTTTGATTTTTTCCCCTACGCATTTTAAAATGAACCGTGCGGACTGTGCAAGGAATTACGTAATTATGGAGGCCTACATAATTATGGAATTCAGTGCACAGAAACCACAGAAAGTTTTGTCATGTGTTAAGACCGATAGTGACAAGAGTAATGATACGAGAGAAGTCTTGGACCTTGACCAATGTCATTACTTCCCAATCCTGAATTCAAGTTTCCTATGATAAGTCTTCATGGGAAACGTTCTCCTATCCATAGTTTGAAACTCCATGTTTTGCTACTACAAGGACTTCACTTTGAGGGATTAACATCTTCGTTAAGAACCCTATCATGGCCCAGAGTTCTACTTAGGGTTCAAGGGATTCATTCAAAGCGAAAACATCACCGTTGTCCTCACAAGTTTCTCCTAAAATTAAATTTCGGGATGAAATTTCCTAAAGTAGGGGAGACTGTGACACCTGCATCACTTCAACCATCAAACAAACACCAAACCAATGAAATATTGTATTTCATACTTGGGATTTGTATAAATATGTGTATCGTTTGCACATATCAATTCTTGTTCGATTTCGGGCTCTAAATCGCTTTCTGGAAGGTTATACGCGCACCGATGCGTAAATATAACCAGTTTAATGCAACAAACACTCTGGAACAGTGACATAGGCCTAACATAACTTAAATAACCTTTACATAACTTAGAAATAAGTTTTGAAGGCTTTGGTATGGCCAAATCAAGTCTATTCGCTTACAGGGACTAAAGTTGACAAACTGCGAAAGTATGCCAATTTGAACTGTAACAGACATTCCGGACTATGACCATAAGTTAAAAATACCATAAATATCCTCTACATAGCTTAGAAATAGGCTTTGAGGGGTTCAGTTTACTAAAATAAACTTTTGGGTCATTCAGGGACTAAAAGCGTCAAAAAGTGCATAAGTTTGCATTTTCGCGCATAACTTACGTTCTGAATACATCCGGACATCCAAAAATTTAAGTAAGCATTATAATATTATTCTTTAGTGTTTGGCTTGTCAAAATTCCATTCGTCGCGCATTTTGGACCGTTTTTGCGTTCGTTACGACTTCCGTCGTAATTAACCGAACAACGCAACCGTACGGCCAAAAGAACCGACATCCGAGATATTTTTTAGCACATTTTAAGTTCCCTATACTTTGACTTAATTTTAGAGCTTTGAAATGGGGTTAACGGGCCTTAAACGTGCCGGAATAAAACGTACCCTAAATATCCTTTATTGAACTAGTTAATTTATGTTATGTACTCTTTATTTCTGGTTTAAAGACAATGTAACTCGCTTGTTTGATGAATAAAACGAAACTTTAATTTCCATGGTTGTGAAACAATTAATTCTGTTACATCACTCCCCGACGTTTCCGCTAAGTCTTGTTGTTTTACGTGGTCGGGGTGTGACATTATGCGACCATAAAATTGGTTTCATAATCTTTTTTGAGATGTTAGGATGCTTTTTTAGTTCTGGGACTTATTACGACCCCTTTACATGAAACGCTTTTACCGTTGGTCCTATTAAATGAAAGGTCTTATAAAAAAGCATTTTAGGACGCTTTTGCTGTGACAACTGTGCTCTGTAATCGATGAATAATGTAAAACAATGTTAATTATTAATAAAACAATGTGTTTTGGTGTTATTTTGTGTGTATTTGTGCTTGATGATTTTACGATTTGAATCGATTCCGATTTCAAGCTTTAAATCGCTTTCTGGAAAGTTATACGCAAGCTGGTGTGTAAACGCAGTTAGTTTATCGCGAAAAACACTCCGGAATAGTGACATAGTCTTAACATACCTTAAATAACCTCCACATAACTTAGAAATAAGTTTTGGATGGTTTGGTGTGTCAAAATCAAGTTTGTTCGATTGCAGGGACTATTTGTGTCAAACTACGAAACAATACCGATTTGTATAGTCACGGACATTCTGGAACTTGATCATAAGTTAAACATACCCTAAATATCCTTTACATAGCTTAGAAATAGGCTTTGAGGGGTTCAGTTTACTAAAATAAACTTTTGGGTCATTCAGGGACTAAAAGCGTCAAAAAGTGCATAAGTTTGCATTTTCGCGCATAACTTACGTTCTGAATACATCCGAACATCCAAAAATTTAAGTAAGCATTATAATATTATTCTTTAGTGTTTGGCTTGTCAAAATTCCATTCGTCGCTTAATTTGGATCGTTTTTGCGTCCGTTACGACTTCCGTCGTAATTTACCGAACAACGCAACCGTACGACCAAACGAGCCGACATCCGAGATGTTTTTGAGCATATTTTAAGTTCCCTATACTTTAACTTCATTTTAGAGCTTTGAAATGGGGTTAACGGGGCTTAAACGTGTCAAAAATGCATCGAAAACCAAGTTTGGGGCTTCTGGGACTAAATCTGCCATTTTTGAAAGTTGCTGGTCTGCAAGGTTCTTACGGACCGTATGGGGCTTCTGGGACTACTTCCGTAAGTAGTGCCCAGATCAGCAGAAATGCAGAAACATTGAATCTAGTCATTACCACTTGTTCCAATGGTTTTCAACCCCTGATTTGGATGCTATGGGCTGGTTTGTGTGATGAACAAGTCCTCCAATCCTTCCCTAACAATTGTATGGCCTAGATCTTTCCCTCTTTAGCAAGGAATGATCTTAACGGGTTTGCGAAAACTATATATAGCCATGCCATTCATTCATTTTTCTGCACACTTGATCTGAATTACACTCTAAGTTGGAGCCTTTGCTTCATACCTGAGTGACTTGGATCAAGATCTCCCTAGCAAGGACCCTTTGTAAGCTTCTTTCGTTCTTTTATCGCTTTTCGAGCGTGAAAGTCAAACAGTGTTTGATTTCTGCTTTGACCACGAGTTGGTCAACACGAAGTTCGTTTGAACTTCGCAACGTGAGCGTAATCACGAGGGTTATAGTCCTTAGTGACTATACCTACTGATTACCACGTTGACTAGGCATAGTGACGAGTCGTAGTTTCGGTCAAAATGCGCATTTAAGCGTATTTTGCAACCAAACTACCCATGGGTATCAAAACACTTTGTTTTGATATCAAAACCTGTTTTCTAACTTAGGTAAGCATGTTTTAACATGCTTAGCTCGTCACTTTTAGTTTAGTGCTTGTTTAGAGTCGTAAGTCAAGCGGTCTAAACCACCGCTTAGACTTTCGAACTCGACCCGTTTGGTCAATCATTAGGATCCGACCAAGCATGTTTAGTGACCATAGTTGTATAGGGAATAACCTTCCGAGGTTATACCTTATGGTCACCTAGTTTAAGTAGTTGTATGATAGGTAGTTTATATTATGCCTTAGGTAAATGACCAAAATGCCCTTTTCATGCATAATTGGACTTTAAGCATATGTAACTTAACTTTTGTCACCTAAACTGATTATGCAACCTATTTAAACATGTTAGGGCATATAGTACTTGTCATAGGACTAGTTAGACGTCTCGAATGCGCGTTTGCGCGAACGACGCGTTAAAGTAGCATAAGCTACCTTAATGGGTCGTAACGGGTCGAAAGCACTTAGGTTAGGTTCCGATTTAGAATGTAGGCTTTGTTAAACCATATCACATGAGTTCCAATACTCATTTGGTTTACGAAACCTCATTCTGTCCGATCTTCCGATTTAGGTGTCGATTTATTTACTTGTGATTTGATTATTAGGTGCTGCTTGAGTTTCCTTGGTTTGATTGAGCTTGTTGAGTTCTTTAGATTGAGGATACTTTGCACTTCGATGTGAGTATATAGATTCCCTCTTTTAATATTTTCAATTGTTTTGGGGTGATTCATATGTATTAAAACGATTTCGAGGTTTTTAACGATGGTTTCAAAAACGATTAAGATGGTTTATATAAAACTAATAACGATTACGATAATGTGAACGAACTTGTTGGTTGTAATTACATAACGAATGACATTCATTAATTTTGACCGAACCGACCAGTATTAGGTTATGGTACCATAGGATCTGACAAATCCCGTTATCAGACTACACCCATGGTTATGTGTGGGGGTTATGTAGGTAACGACCGAATCTGATGATTGTTAACTCACCCTTTGGTGGTTTGTTAATGCGAGAAACGAGATAGTCGAGTCACGAAGGTTTGAATGTTATTAGCGAGACGACCAAAAGTAGTTTCACAATTAAAACGAATACGATTTTGGGACGAGTTAAACGATTTGAGACGACTTAAAAGAGATAAACGATTTGGTTAAATGATTTGTTTTGGGTTGTGATTAGATAAGGGGACGGGTGTAGCATGATAAAAGCATGGTAGATACGCCGCTGGTACATCTTATATATAAGTGCTTTTATCATATTACATACCGTGTCATTATTTAGTTCACTTGGGAAACGATTTGAAACGATGTCACACAACGAGGTTTTCGAAATGATATAAACCATACGAGTTTTATTAACGAGTTTTTACGAGATGTTTTACGATTTGGTTTACTAAAACATATGTTTTGGGGTTAAGAATCATGGCTACGAGATTTTATAAACTATAACCAACTTGATTTGAGTTGGTTAATCATGTTGCAACACACTTTTTAAAATGAGGTTTGTATTTTGACTCTTGTAGTCTAACGAGGTACTGCAACATATAAACGAGCCATGAATCCGATACTCTCATAAAACCTATGTGCTCGCCAGCATTTCTTTGCTGACTTTGTTTTTACATATGTTTCAGGTAATGTTACTTGATGTTGATTGCTAGGAAGCGTGTTCACTTAGGATCTGGACGTGGCCTTAGTGACATAAAAACGATGATAGACGATGTTTAAATTGTTTGTTTGGTTTAAGACAATGTAATTTACTTAATGAATCAATAAAACGAAACTTTTAATTACCATGGTTGTGAAACGATGATTTTGTTACAATACTCCCCGACGTTTCCGCCGCGGTTTCGTTGTTTTGACGCGGTCGGGGTGTGATAGAAGAGTTGGTATCAGAGCCAATGGTTATAGGGAATTAGGTTATTAGTAATGCTTTGACCTAGACTATAACTTTCTAGGACCCCAATGCAAGTTTATTTGAGTTTAGATTTTAAAACAATATTGTCGCCTATCCTTAGGTGATAACCACAATGAGAACACAATAATAAATCCGCTTCGAAAATTAATCATCTATCCTTGGATGATTGATTATAAGGTTTTGAACCCCCTCTGTTTTCAAAATCTCGTCAAAGTTTGGGTCTAAATAATGTGAACACGTGCAAACTGGAAGAGTGAATGCCTGTACCCTAAGTTTTCTGTCTAAGGCTAGAGTGTTCGTACAAATCCGCTGTATCGGACCAGTCACTCTTACCTGGGAACTCTTGGGATGAGTGTTCAGTTATAGGCACTGTGACAACTGTGCTCTGTAATCATCGTATAATGTAAAACAATGTTGATTATCAATAAAACATTGTGCTTTGGTGTTATTATATGTGTAATTGTGTTTAATGATTTTACAATTTGATTCGATTCCGATTTCGAGCTTTAAATCACTTTATGGAAGGTTATACGCAAACTGGTGCATAAACGCAATCAGTTTAACGCGACGTACACTTCGGAACTGTGACGTAAGCCAAACATACCCTAAATGTCCTTTACATAACTTAGAAATAAGTTTCGAAGGATTCGGTATGGCGAAAACATGTTTATTTGACTAAAGAACTATTTACGACAAAACTGCGAAACGAACATTGGTGACCGCCCGGATAATATTTAAACCCCAAATATATTCTGTTATGATTAAAATTTATTTTTAATCAGGTCCGTGTTGAAAAATAAATTAAAACGCTTAAAAACGTTATTTTTCAAGTTTAAGCGCGTACAACGTGTTTCTGCGCAACACATTGCTTCTACTGCAAAACGCAGACAACGCAGCCAAATCTCGACAACTGAAATTTATTTCAGTAATATTTTGGCGACTTTATTTTTATAGAATAATAAAAATAATTTAGAACGCCATAGACCGGGATTTAAACGCTAGATAAAATACCCGGTATCCAGTTAAACATCTGTTTTTATCTAATATACCATCAAAATTACACTTTGACCCCTCCCCCTTCTCAATTTACGGTCATATATTTGTGTGGCCCCACCAAATTTTTTCAAGATCTCCAAATATTTCATTTGATCTTTGGTGGACGCTTGTTGTTGCATGACAATCCCATATCTTCCATATAATCCTTCCATATCACTTCATATCTTCACACAAGATTATAATCTTTCCTACATCACTCCATATCCCTCACTCTCTCTCTCTTCTCCCAACCGTCCACCCTCTCTCTCTCTCTCCATCTTCAAATCTTCAAACTTTGTTCTTAAGAATCAAGCTCCCTTTCAAGCATGTTTCAAGTGGTGTGAAGATACAAAGGTGTTTCCAAGGTGTATTCAAGTGATTTCAAGCTTCCTATCATCAAAATCTCATCCCACAACCTACTTGAATCTTGAAGGTATAACATTTATTTTTAAATCATACTTTTGATTCTTGGTTGTTCTTGATGATTTGAAGTTTCTCTTGAATCTTGGGATTTTCACAAACTTGAAATCTAAAATGAAATGGGTCATGATACAAATAAAAATGGTGGTGATATGTATGTATATATAACCGTACATATATACATGTGTGTATGAGTTTTGAAGTTTGATTTCTTGATAAGTACTTGTTTAAGTTGTTACATGTTCTTGAATGATAGTTAAAATGCAAGTGTTTAATGATTTGTGTATGTTATGTTAAATGACCAAGTACATCAGCAAATAAACCTGAATATATCACATATTTGATGCATTTAGATTAACATAAAATGATGATGTTATGATAGTATGCTTTAGGCACTTGTACATAAGGATACATGTTGATTTAAAGCTCAAGAAGTGATAAAAAATGGTTGTATGACAAAAATATTTTTGAACAGGTTATAAACACTAAAAATAACATTATTTGGTATGTTATAATGGCATGAAACTTTGACATAGGTTTGATAGCTTTGCATGTTGTACATATAGCTTAAAAAGTGGTAAAATATGTGAAATTTGCATGATTTATGTGCTTTACTTAAGACCTGCACTATTATGAGTATAACCATTATTTTATTTAGTAAATAACATGGGTTATGTTAAAATTTCAAGTCATTTCGATTTGGGATGGTTCGGGTAGCGTTTGATGCAAAACTATGCGGTAAAACGGTTAAAAATCGCCTTTTCGGAGGATTTTTATAAAACTGTTTTAGTTCAGTAACCAAACTGATATTTTTGATATAAAAATAAGTATTTTAACTTATATTAGGTTTACTTGGTGTTTGATTAGTCATACGTGACTTCCGACGCCCAAAAATGTTACCGAAACACTAAAATAAGTGTTTTTCGACATAACTAGAATGGGTTGTTCATGGGAAAATTTTATGTGTTACAATGTGTTAAGTGTTTTACAATATGTGTATGATGACGTGATAATACTTGGCAAGATTATGTGTATTACGCTAACCCATATATATAAATACACTAATATAATAAAAAACAATAACTTTTTGAGAAAAATCTCAAAGTTATGTGAAAATTCTAAGTATCGGAGAAACTTATGTATTTTTGTGGGTTTTTTATTATTAAACCATTCTTATTTAATTTAGGACGAATAAACAATTTGAGGGATTGTGTTAACATATAAAAACGCACCCAAAGGTGAGTACATAGATCCCCTCTTTTATATGTTTTCGATTGTTTTGGGGTGATTCATATGTATCAAAAACGAGTAAGATGGTTTATACTAAATTGATAACGATTTCGACAATGCAAACGAACTTGTTGGTTGTAGTTACATAACGAATGACATTCATTAATTTTGGCCGAACCGACCAGTATTAGGTTATGGTACCATAGGATCCGACAAATCCCGTTATCCGACTGCACCCATGGTTATGTGTGGGTTATGTGGGTAACGACTGAACCTGATGATTGTTAACTTACCCTTTGGTGATTTGTTAATACGAGAATGAGTTGAATGATGAACGAGTCACAAAGGTTTGAATGTTATTAGCGAGACGACCAAAAGTAGTTTTTCACAATTAAAACAAGAACGATTGGAACGCGAATGATATTAAACTATTGTACGATTTTGAACGATTATGAACGATTTAAACAAATGAATGATGATCTATAACGAGAACGAGTTAAACGATGTCACACGATGTTTACGAAACTATATAAACCATACGAGTTTTATTACGAGAATGATTTATGATTTGGTTTACATAAACAATTGTTTTGGGTTAAGATTCATGGCATCGAGGTTTATAAATTATAACCAATCTGTTTTGACTTGGTTATTCATTTTACAATACAAATATTTTACAAAACAAGGTTTCAAATATCGATTAACGAAGTTGTACGAGATATTTCAACGAGCCATGAATCTGACACTCACACAAAAACTATGTGCTCGCCAGCATTTCTTTGTTGACTTTGTTTTTACATATGTTTCAGGTGATGTTGCTTAATGTTGGTTGCGAATAGGATGCATGCTCACTTAGGACCAGACGAGGCCTTAGTGATTTAATAACGATGATAGACTATGTTTGACTTGCTTGTTTAACTTTAAGACAATGTTTAATATTTAATAAAACGAAACTCTTTGTATCCATGGTTTGAAACAATAATTCTGTTACAACACTCCCCGACGTTTCCGCCACGGTTTGTTGTTTTACGTGGTCGGGGTGTGACAGAAGAAGTTGGTATCAGAGCCAATGGTTATAGGGAATTAGGTTATTAGTAATATTTTGACCTAGACTATAACTTTCTAGGATCCCAACGCAAGTTGATTTGCGTTTAGATGTTTAAAAACAAAACCGTCACCTACCCATAGGTGATAACCACAACGAGAACACAAAATCCGAATCTGCTTCGAAAATTAATCATCCGTTCTTAGATGATTGATTACTAGGTTTTGAACCCTCTGTTATAAGGTTTTGAACCCTTCCAGTTTGACTCATTTTTGGCTTAGTGCCTTCTGAGTTTTCAAAATCTCGTCAAAGTTTGGGTTTAAATAATGTGAACACGTGCAAACTGGAAGAGTGAATGCCTGAACCCTGAGTTTTCTGTCTAAGGCTAGAGTGTTCGTACAAATCCACATAATCGGACCAGTCACTCTTACCTGGGAACTCTTGGGGTAAGTTTTCACTTATAGGCAAGCATGTCTTCGCGATACATTATTTTGATTCATTACTTTGATTAGTCACTGTGTGTCGTTTTTTTGTTCGAGGTAACGAACAAATGATCACCTTCCTTATGTTTCCTCGATATTTTCAATACCTCTTTTGTTTTTCCTAATTGTCGACCTCACTCGTTTCTCATATTTCCTTGTTAGACAATGCCTCCTCGACGTGATGCACAATCTTTTACTGCTGAAGAAGTCGCAGCCCTTGTCTCTTAGCAAATGGCTGTTGTGCTTCCAGGCGTAGTGACCCAAATCCACGAGCTATACTGTGACACCCCGTTGAAACGTTCTCACTTACACTAGTTTGACAGTGACGGCCTTAACTTTCGGGACGAAAGTTCTTAAAACTTAGGGATAATGTGACACTCTGGGTTTTCCCGAGCAACCACCTTGTATTGAACTTGCGTGTATATATTATTAAATGAAAAATATTGTGTTGATCTTGATATGTTATGTGATCCTAGTGCTAAGTTATGTATTGACAATGTGTAAGTATGATATACATAGTTATATATATATATAGTAAGCCGAGACCACGAACCCGACTCGAGACCACTCGGTCTCGAGTGAACATTAAACGGTTGGGCCGTGTGCACTTGAGCCCATTCGGAAACCATTAGGGTGTACCGACCTTAGAACGGGTATAAAACCCATGCCCAAGCCAACCTTCTCTCATTTTGACATTTCCATCATTCTCCCACACTCTCCTACACACACACTCTCTCTCCCTCTCACTAAAACCCTAGAGCACCACCACAAACCTCCTCTCATCTCTCTCTCGGATTCAACCAGAAGCACAAAGACTCTCGGATCAAGCTCGAGATCGTCACTCAGAAGTTGGATCATTGATTCATTCATACCCTCAACATCTAACCGGTTAGTACCTTGTAGTTGTTTGGTTAAAATGAATGATAAGTTATAAGTATATATCAACCGGCTAGTGTTTTTAGATGCTCATTAGGTGTTTATGTGAATAATGGTGTTACTTGCTTGGAATGATTAAATGATGGATGACATATGCGAACTCTTGTATGATAATGAGTGGCTAAGATATTTGAATGGTGAATGTATGGGATGCTTATGATCATTCGATTTATGTTAGAAGTTATAGGACAAATGTCGTTTTGATAATAATATGCAAAGTTGTCGTGACATATAGATTGTATGAATACATATTTCTGTTTTGAGTAAAACGCATGCTAGATTCAAGATTTGAATGATCATGTTTGCAAAAAAATGATGAAAACCCTAGATGAAGAACTCATTGAATAAGAGATGAATATTCAAAATTGCTATGTTTGATCTATTTGATTAGGATGTTAGACAGCAAAACATGTTTGTGTGATTTAATTGGATAGTACAATTGGACAGATTCTAGAAGGTTTCGGTCATCAGGTGTGCAAGTCGACACCTTCGGTCTCGACTCGAGACCACCGAGCTACAACTCGAGACCACAGCAATTGCGACTCGAGACCTTGACCAAACAACTCAAGGCAGACTTCAAGGACTCGGGACCGGCAAGGTCTCGACTTGAGACTTCATGATCTCGACTCGAGACTGGACTCGAGACCTTCGAGGTTGCGACTCATGCCGGCATTACTCGATACCTCATGGTTGCGACTCGAGACCGCACGTTCTCGAGTCGAGACGACCTTGTCTCGACTGGGCTGCTTGTCTCCGTTATTGGGCCAAAAGTGTGTGGACTGTGCATACCGTTTTATTTGGACTCTGTGATGCTGTTAACTGTTAGTATGATTAGATAGGCCCAATAACACTTATGATATGTATGTTAGGTGTTGGCGGTCACTGTTTAACTGCTTACGTATTAGAACAGGCTCGATAACTTGCTAGATATTTATATGTTATGCATGCAATTTGTAAGCTATGTGTAGAATATACGTGATCTTCCTGTACCCAACCTGACCTATACTGGTAACCATGTTAGGACGTGGTGACCAGCGTACTTGACCAAGTAAACGGTCTGCCGAGCAACCCAAGGTGAGTTCACAACTTAAATCATGCATTCCCGGTGGATTGGGAAATGGAACTAAAAACAACACTATCCCCTTGTGAGGGATACAAACTTACTTTTCTTCCCTTGTTACTGGGAACAAACTTACTTACTTCCCTTGTTACTGGGAACTCTTAGTTAATTATTGTTTATACGGTAATGCAACAAGCAACACTAAACGAAACTCTATCACTTAAGTCCCTACCATTTAATACCGATTAGTCGCCGGGGCCTGGCGAACGGGTTATTAGTTAATAGCGCTATTTAGGTGTAACCAGCCTCACATCGACCCTTGTTACTGGGAACGGGAGTGAACTAATCAACTCTGGCAAACCGTCAATGATGATAGAACATTGACAAACGGGGCACTATGGAAACGTACAGTTAAGTAAGTATTCGGTATTGGAAAAACAGTTTAGTCGCTTACCTATGGGGTAGCTCCCCATCGCATGTATAAACCGATAAATTAACTGGTGAAACAAGTTTTTGGTAATTAAAAACTGGACAACTCGTGAACTCACCAACATTTTTGTTGATACCCTACTGCATGCTTTGCAGGTACCCAGTGACTCAGGAGCTTGCAGCTTGGGAATGTGTAGTGGTCGTTTAGCCCGTGTGTTGGGTTTTAAATAATCTTGAACTATGAACCTTGTTTTGAAACTGTTTGGTTTATGCTTCCGCTGTTTACTTAAACTGTTATTTGAACTTAAACTTTTAAAACTTCGAACTATGGTGTTTACTAACTATTGTGGTTAGTGAACATTTTTACTTTTAATCAATGCTCAGTATAATTGGTGGCTGGATCCTGGTCAGTCACGCCTCCAAGCGGTGGTATTCCGCAGGTGGATTTTGGGGGTGTGACAGATTGGTATCAGAGCCATTGGTTATAGCGAACTCGGTTTTAAAAAGAAAGTCTTTTGAGAAAAACCAGACTATAACCCGTGACTCGTGACGACACTACACTCCAAGGGCAAGACTCAACGTATTAGACCTCATAGCTCGGACTTGTGTTTACTTGCTTGTTTACTTTATGTTGTTACTCTACTATACATACTAGTGTGCCTAATTAGATAGATATGCATTCCTCTTCTACCTCATTCTCGCTACATTATGACATCACGCTCATACTGTGTTTTCTGGCTATGAAGACAATGAGTGGACGCGGAAGAGGAAACGTTAACATGACCCAGGCTCAGTTCACTAACTTGCTCAACACGGTGGCTGCAGCTTTCGTAGCTCACCCTGGAGGTAAACTCGTTACTTTAGGATGTTTAGATCCTACCCCCACATCGTCTTTTCACCTCTAAGCCTATTCGCTTCACTTCTCACGACAGGTCAGCCTGCGCCTGCGCAGCCACGTGTTTGTACTTTCAAAACCTTCATGGATGGCAAGCCTCTCCCTTTCAACGGCACTGAGGGTGCCATAGGCCTTCTGCACTGGATTGAAAAGGCCGAAGCAGTCTTTGCTGTCTGCGAGTGTCCCCCTGCTAACTGGGTAAAGTTCGCGACTGGTACGCTTGAAGGAAACACACTATCATGGTGGAAGGCGCAGATTCAGATGCTTGGTCTGGAAACTGCTAATGCTACTGCATGGGAAGATTTCAAGGACATGATCAAAGAGGAGTATTGTCACAGGGATGACATCCACAAACTCGAAAACGAATACTATGAGCTCAAGATGGTTGGATCAGAGATTGAGACCTACACCAAGCAGTCCAACGACTATGCTGCACTTTGCCCAAACATGTCCCGACCTATGTATCAAAGGATTGAATTGTACATCAAAGGTTTGGTCCCAGAAATCCGGAGCCATGTAACCTCAGCCAACCTCAATACCATACAGCCCGTGGTCCGTCTTGCTCACAAACTCACCAATCAGGTTGTGGAAGAGGGCAAGTTGCCCAAGAGGATCAGTGCTACTGCTGGAACTTCTAGCGATAACAAACGAAAGTGGGATGGAAGTCAGGGTAAGGATGCTAACCCTACTCAGGCCCCAGTTCAACAAAGGAAGACTGAAAGCAACAAGGGCCCTCAGCAACAGGGTGGCTATCGAGGAAACCACCCCAAGTGTAACAAATGTAACCGACACCACAGTGGGCCATGTGGCAGAAGTCAATGTCAACGATGCAACAAGATGGGGCATGAAGCCAAAGACTACAGGAGCCAGTTCCCAGCTAGGCAGAATCAGCATCAACCACAGCAACAACAGCAGCAAGGAAACAATCGTGAATGCTACAAATGTGGGGCAATAGGGCACATGCGAAAGGATTGCCCCCAGCTGAACCAGAATCGCAACAACAATAATCAAGGTGCTGGAAACAACGACAACAACCAGGGAGCTGGAAACAATGAAAGGGCATTCGTGATTGGGGCTGCCAAAGCAAGGAACGACCCTAACGTGGTGGCGGGTAAGTTCCTACTTAATGACCGTTATGTTTCCATATTATTTTATTCTGGAGCAGATGCTAGTTATGTATCCCTACGTATTAGTAAGAAGCTTAAGTCCACTCTTACGCCGTTAAGCTCTAAGCACATCGTGAAAATAGCTAATGGTAGAAACCTTGAGGCCTCACACGTTATTCGTAACTGCAAATTAGAGTTGTCTGGTTAGACCTTCCGTATCGATCTTTTCCCCATCATTCTCGGAAGCTTCGACGTCATCATTGGTATGGATTGGTTATCCAAGCATCGAGCCGAAATCCTCTGCCAAGAGAAAGCTATTCGTATTCCCCGTCCTCCTGGCAAACCCCTTATCGTTCAAGGCGACAAAAGTGGAGAAGTCACAGGCATCATTTCATTATTAAAAGCCCAGAAGTGTTTACGCAAGGGGCACACCGCTATCTTGGCACTTGTGGTCAACACGCAGAAAAAGGAAAACAGGATTGAAGATTTTCCAGTTGTACGCGACTATCCTGAGGTATTTCCTGAAGAACTACCTGGACTTCCTCCACACCGTCAGGTCGAATTTCAAATCGAGCTAGCTCCCGGAGCAGCACCTATAGCTCGTGCACCTTATCGTCTAGCTCCCGCAGAACTCAAGGAACTTTCTACTCAACTACAAGAACTATTGGACAAAGGCTTTATCCATCCTAGCTCATCACCCTGGGGAGCCCAGTGCTCTTTGTCAAAAAGAAGGATGGCACATTCCGAATGTGCTTTGATTACCGCGAACTGAACAAGGTTACCATCAAGAATCGCTATCCACTTCCCCGTATCGACGATCTGTTTGACCAGCTGCAAGGGTCGAGCTATTATTCCAAGATTGATCTGCGATCGGGCTATCACCAGCTGAGAGTCCGCGATGAGGACATCTCTAAGACGGCTTTCAAAACCCGCTATGGTCACTACGAATTCCTTGTTATGCCTTTTGGAATGACCAACGCACCTGCGATCTTCATGGATCTCATGAACCGAGTGTGCAAACCCTACCTCGATAAGTTTGTAATTGTGTTTATTGACGACATCCTTATCTACTCGAAGAGTCAAGAGGAGCATGAACGACACCTGCGCCTTATTCTTGAACTCCTTCGCAATGAGCAGCCGTACGCCAAATTCTCAAAATGTGATTTCTAGCTTAGAGAAGTCCATTTCCTTGGGCACATAGTCAATCAGGATGGGATTCATGTCGACCCCGCTAAGATCGAATCCATTAAGAATTGGCCTATACCTAAGACTCCGACCGAAGTTCGCCAATTCTTGGGATTGGCAGGATACTATCGAAGGTTTATCAAGGGGTTCTCTAAGATCGCTCAACCACTTACGACCCTCACTCAGAAGGGTGTTACTTATAAGTGGAATGATGCGCAGGAATCTGCCTTTCAGGAACTAAAGAAGAACCTTTGTAGTGCTCCTATTCTTTCCTTACCTGAAGGCACCGACGATTTCGTTGTTTACTGCGACGCTTCTATTCAAGGACTTGGTTGCGTGTTGATGCAATGCGAGAAGGCCATTGCTTACGCTTCGCGGCAACTCAAGATCCACGAATGGAACTACACGACACATGACTTAGAATTCAGAGCTGTGGTCTTCGCGCTCAAGATTTGGAGACATTACTTGTACGGTACCAAGTGCACGATTTACACCGATCACAAGAGTCTCCAACACATAATGGAACAAAAGGAGTTAAATATACGGCAACGCCGATGGGTCGAACTCCTAAATGATTACGAGTGTGCGATTAAATACCATCCAGGCAAGGCTAATGTGGTGGCAGATGCACTCAGTAGGAAGAAACCAAACCTAAGCATGTTCGTGCTTTACAGCTCACCATCCACTCGAACCTCCCTCAGCAAATCCGAAACGCTCAGGTCGAAGCGTTGAAAGCCGAGAACGTCAGGGCTGAGTCCCTGCGAGGATCAAGAAAACGGCTAGAACAAAAAGAAGATGGTGCTTACTACGTAAACGGGCGTATACGGGTCCCACTTTATGGGAATTTGCGCGAGCTTGTAATGGATGAAGCCCATAAGTCCCGTTACTCAGTACATCCTGATTCAGATAAGATATACCACGACTTAAAGACTACATACTGGTGGCCTAGCATGAAAGCCCACATAGCAACCTATGTCAGAAAATGTTTGACTTGTGCAAGAGTCAAGGCTGAGTATCAGAAACCATCGGGCCTACTCCAACAACCAGAGATCCCGCAGTGGAAATGGGAGAAAATTTCCATGGATTTTGTTACTGGCTTGCCTAGGTCTCAACGCGGAAACGACACCATCTGGGTGACAGTGGATCGATTAACTAAATCTGCCCACTTTTTGGCTATTAAAGAAACAGACAAGTTCTCTACCTTAGCAGAGGTATACTTAAAGGAAGTAGTTTCGAAGCACGGGGTGCCAACCTCTATTATTTCCGATCGGGACGCGCGTTTTACTTCTGAGTTGTGGCAAGCTATGCACAAATCCTTTGGCTCACGCTTAGACATGAGCACCGCGTATCAGCCACAAACGGATGGGAAATCTGAACGCACCATCCAAACCCTCGAAGACATGCTTAGGGCATGTGTGATCGATTTTGGCAAGGGTTGGGAAAGGCACCTACCGTTAGTGGAATTCTCCTACAACAACAGCTACCACACCAGCATTCAGGCAGCACCCTTTGAGGCATTGTACGGTCGTAAATGCCGATCGCCTCTCTGCTGGGTGGAGGTTGGTGACAGCCAGATCACAGGTCCAGAACTTGTGGTAGACACTACGGAAAAGATTGTCCAGATTAGGCAACGCATGGCGGCAGCTCGTGACCGTCAGAAGAGCTACGCTGATAAGGATAGGAAACCGCTAGAGTTCCTGGTTGGTGACCGGGCTCTACTTAAAGTCTCACCCTGGAAGGGTGTGGTTCGTTTTGGAAAACGGGGCAAGCTTAATCCGCGATATGTCGGACCATTCGAAATTACCAAAAAGATCGGTAAGGTCGCTTACAGATTGAATCTGCCTGAAGAACTAAGTGTTGTGCATAACGTCTTCCACGTGTCTAATCTGAAGAAGTGTCTGTCAGATGAAACACTCATCATTCCTTTCAAGGAACCCACTATTGACGAACAGCTACACTTTACTGAGGAACCGATTGAGATCACGGATCGAGAAATCAAAACCCTCAAACGTAGCCAGATACCTCTCTTACGAGTTCGTTGGAACTCGCGCCGTGGCCCAGAGTTTACCTGGGAGCGGGAAGACCAGATGAAGTGCAAGTATCCCCAGTTGTTCCCAAATGAAACTCCCAGCACTGAAGCTACAACCGAATTTCGGGACGAAATTCCAAACTAACGGGGGGATAATGTGACACCCCGTTGAAACGTTCTCACTTACACTAGCTTGACAGTGACTGCCTTAACTTTCGGGACGAAAGTCCTTAAAACTTGGGGATAATGTGACACTCTGGGTTTTCCCGAGCAACCACCTTGTATTGAACTTGCGTGTATATATTATTAAATGAAAAATATGGTGTTGATCTTGATATGCTATGTGATCCTCGTGCTAAGTTATGTAGTGACAATGTGTAAGTATGATATACATATATATATATATATATATATAGTAAGCCGAGACCATGAACCCGACTCGAGACCACTCGGTCTCGAGTGAACATTAAACGGTTGGGCCGTGTGCACTTGAGCCCATTCGGAAACCATTAGGGTGTACCGACCTTAGAACGGGTATAAAACCCATGCCAAAGCCAACCTTCTCTCATTTTGACATTTCCATCATTCTCCCACACTCTCCTACACACACACTCTCTCTCCCTCTCACTAAAACCCTAGAGCACCACCACAAACCTCCACTCATCTCTCTCTCGGATTCAACCGGAAGCACTAAGACTCTCGGATCAAGCTCGAGATCGTCACTCGGAAGTTGGATCATTGATTCATTCATACCCTCAACATCTAACCGGTTAGCACCTTGTAGTTGTTTGGTTAAAATGAATGATAAGTTATAAGTATATATCAACCGGTTAGTGTTTTTAGATGCTCACTAGGTGTTTATGTGAATAATGGTGTTACTTGGTTGGAATGATTAAATGATGGATGACATATGAGAACTCTTGTATGATAATGAGTGGCTAAGATATTTGAATGGTGAATGTATGGGATGCTTATGATCATTCGATTTATGTTAGAAGTTATAGGACAAATGTCGTTTTGATAATAATATGCAAAGTTGTCGTGACATATAGATTGTATGAATACATATTTCTGTTTTGAGTAAAACGCATGCTAGATTCAAGATTTGAATGATCATGTTTGCAAAAAAATTATGAAAACCCTAGATGAAGAACTCATTGAATAAGAGATGAATATTCAAAATTGCTATGTTTGATCTATTTGATTAGGATGTTAGACAGCAAAACATGTTTGTGTGATTTAATTGGATAGTACTCCATTTCATGAAATGGCAATCCTATTGGATAGTACAATCGGACAGATTCTAGAAGGTTTCGGTCATCAGGTGTGCAAGTCGAAACCTTCGGTCTCGACTCGAGACCACCAAGCTACAACTCGAGACCACAGCAATTGCGACTCGAGACCTTGACCAAACAACTCAAGGCAGACTTCAAGGACTCGGGACCGGCAAGGTCTCGACTCGAGACTTCATGATCTCGAATCGAGACTGGACTCGAGACCTCCGAGGTTGCGACTCATGCCGGCATTACTCGAGACCTCATGGTTGCGACTCGAGACCGCACGTTCTCGAGTCGATACCACCTTGTCTCGACTGGGCTGCTTGTCTCCGTTATTGGGCCAAAAGTGTGTGGACTGTGCATACCGTTTTATTTGGACTCTGTGATGCTGTTAACTGTTAGTATGATTAGATAGGCCCAATAACACTTATGATATGTATGTTAGGTGTTGGCGGTCACTGTTTAACTGCTTACGTATTAGAACAGGCTCGATAACTTGCTGGATATTTATATGTTATGCATGCAATGTGTAAGCTATGTGTAGAATATACGTGATCTTCCTGTACCCAAACCTGACCTATACTGGTAACCATGTTAGGACGTGGTGACCAGCGTACTTAACCAAGTAAACGGTCTGCCGAGCAACCCAAGGTGAGTTCACAACTTAAAGCATGCATTCCCGGTGGATTGGGAAACATAACTAAAAACAACACTATCCCCTTGTGAAGGATACAAACTTACTTTTCTTCCCTTGTTACTGGGAACAAACTTACTTACTTCCCTTGTTACTGGGAACTCTTAGTTAATTATTGTTTATACGGTAATGCAACAAGCCACACTAAACGAAACTCTATCACTTAAGTCCCTACCATTTAATACCGATTAGTCGCTGGGGCCTGGCGAACGGGTTATTAGTTAATAGCGCTATTTAGGTGTAACCAGCCTCACACCGACCCTTGTTACTGGGAACGGGAGTGAACTAATGAACTCTGGCAAACCGTCAATGATGATAGAACATTGACAAACGGGGCACTACGGAAACGTACGGTTAAGTAAGTATTCGGTATTGGAAAAACAGTTTAGTCGCTTACCTATGGGGTAGCTCCCCATCGCATGTATAAACGGATAAATTAACTGGTGAAACAAGTTTTTGGCAATTAAAAACTGGACAACTCGTGAACTCACCAACATTTTTGTTGATACCCTACTGCATGCTTTGCAGGTACCCAGTGACTCAGGAGCTTGCAGCTTGGGAATGTGTAGTGGTCATCTAGCCCGTGTGTTGGGTTTTAAATAATCTTGAACTATGAACCTTGTTTTGAAACTGTTTGGTTTATGCTTCCGCTGTTTACTTAAACTGTTATTTGAACTTAAACTTTTAAAACTTCGAACTATGGTGTTTACTAACTATTGTGGTTGGTGAACATTTTTACTTTTAATCAATGCTCAGTATAATTGGTGGCTGGATCCTGGTCAGTCACGCCTCCAAGCGGTGGTATTCCGCATGTGGATTTTGGGGGTGTGACATATACAACAACAATAACAACAATGCACAATGTAATTTCAAGAATTTCAATTCTGCTAAGCCGCTAAAGTTTTCTGGGTCACAAGGAGCAACTGCGCTCCTTCAATGGTTCGAAAGTATCGAGAACACATTCAGACATGTGCAATGTCCGAATGGGCGCAAAGGTTGAATTTGCATCAAGTGTGTTTAAGAAGCGTGCTCTTACGTGGTGGAACGGAGTGATGCGCGACAGGGGTGCCGAAGTGGCATTGGCACAAATATGGGAAGAGCTTCGAGCACTCATGATGAGAGAGTTTTGTCCCCGTCACGAAATCCGAGCTTTGGAACGAGAGTTTGACGATCTAAAACAAGATGGGGGAGAACACCGTGCGTACACGGATCGATTTGAGGAGCTTAGTCTTTTGTGTCCTACTATGGTTACCCCGTTGGAGAAAGCGATAGAGAGGTATATCGATGGGTTACCCGATTCCATACAGGATATTGTGACTGGCGTCAATCCTACTACTGTTCGTCAAGCGATCGAGTTATCTGCTACCCTGACTGAGTCGCAAGTCAGGAAGGGAAAACTTACCTGCAAGGGTGATAAGAAGAAGTCGACAGAATCTGTCAAGGAAAAGGGTAAGGGTAAGAAAGGTGAGTCGTCGAAGAAGTCGAGAAAGCGAAAGGGTGCTCAAAACTTTGCAGTTACTACTCAGAACCCTCAGAACCCACCAGCTTAACCTCCTACGAAGAAAGTGTATGCTGGTACCGCACCTCATTGTGCTCGCTGCAACGGTTATCATGTTGCACAACAAGCTTGTAGGCAATGCACAACGTGTGGTAAGCTTGGGCATCTGGCCAACGTCTATCGTTTGGGCCAGAATCAGATTGTTTAGAATCAAGCTCCAGTTCTGGGGAATGCTGCTAGATTCCCACCGGGTTCATGTTTCAATTATGGAGAGTTTGGTCACTTCCACAACAACTGTCCAAGGTTGGCAAATGCAAATGCGAATCCGAACGTGAATGTCAACGCAAATGTGAATCCCGCTCGTGGGCGAGCGTACAATCTGAATGCTAACGAAGCGAGGGCTGACAACGAGGTGGTTAATGGTACGTTTCTTGTTAACAATCGACTTGCATCTATTCTTTTTGATTCTGGAGCCGATAGAAGTTTTGCTTCATTATCTTTTGAACCTTTGCTTGCGATACCTAGAACTAAACTGAGGAAACCCTTATCTGTCGAAGTTGCTACTGTTAAACCTCTTGTTCTCGATTATGTTATTCGTGATTGTCAGTTAAACCTTGATAACCATCTTTTTCCCATTGACCTCACGCCGATGCAACTTGGGAGTTTCGATATTATCGTGGGGATGGATTGGTTAACCAAACATCATGCTGAGGTGGTTTATTTCGATAAGATTGTTCGTATTCCTCTTCCGTCTGGCGATGTTCTGGAAGTTCGTGGCGAAAAACCATCTGGTGATTTGAAGCTTATGTCGTGTACAAAGGCCCAAAGTTATTTGCGAAAAGGATATGTTGCTTTTCTGGCACATGTCACCGAGGAGAAAGGCAAGAGCAAGAGTATTCAAGATATTCCGATTGTTCGGGATTATCCAGAGGTGTTTCCCGATGAACTGCCTGGTTTGCCTCCAGTTCGTCAAGTCGAGTTTCATATTGACCTTGTACCCAATGCCAACCCGATTGCGAAAGCACCTTATCGTCTTGCACCGTCGGAAATGCAAGAGTTATCGAAACAGCTTCAAGAGTTATCTGATAAAGGATTCATCCGTACGAGCTTTTCGCCTTGGGGAGCTCCTGTCCTCTTTGTGAAAAAGAAAGATGGATCTTTTTGAATGTGTATCGATTATCGTGAGCTTAATAAGCTTACCATCAAGAGTCGATATCCCCTACCTAGAATTGATGATCTCTTCGACCAGCTGCAAGGTGCTTCATGCTTTTCCAAGATCGATCTGCGATCTGGGTATCATCAACTTCGTGTACTCGAAGAAGATATTCCCAAAACTGCTTTCCGTACGAGATATGGGCACTACGAGTTCACTGTCATGCCTTTTGGTTTGACAAATGCCCCAGCTATCTTCATGGACTTAATGAACAGGGTTTGTAAACCTTATTTAGATAAGTTCATCATTGTGTTCATCGATGATATTCTCATTTATTCAAAGTCTCGAGACGATCACAAGCAACACCTTCGTTTGACATTGGAACTCCTGAAGAAGGAACAACTTTTTGCTAAGTGCTCCAAGTGTGAATTCTGGTTTAAAGAAGTTCAGTTTTTGGGACATATTGTCAACGAGCAGGGTATTCATGTGGATCCATCCAAAATAGCTGCTATTAAGGATTGGAATACACCTACGACACCCACAAAGATTCGATCTTTTCTTGGTCTTGCTGGATATTATCGTCGTTTTATTTCGAATTTCTCGAAGATTGCGATTCCACTCACTGCTTTGACTTAGAAGAATAAGCCTTTTGAGTGGGGACCCAAGCAAGAAGAAGCATTCCAAACGCTGAAACAGAAGCTATGTGATGCTCCTGTTCTATCTTTGCCTGAGGGAAACGATGATTTCGTTGTCTACTGCGACGCATCTAACTTAGGCCTTGGTTGTGTCCTTATGCAATGAGGTAAGGTTATTGCGTATGCCTCCTGACAATTGAAAGTTCACGAGAAGAACTACACAACTCATGATATTGAGTTAGGTGCTGTGGTTTTTGCTCTCAAAATTTGGAAACACTATCTTTATGGCACGAAGTGTGTGGTTTTCACAGACCACAAAAGTCTCCAGCACATTCTTAATCAGAAGGAGTTAAACATGAGGCAACGGCGTTGGGTTGAACTCTTAAACGACTATGATTGCGAGATTCGCTACCATCCTGGTAAGGCGAATGTCGTAGCCGATGCACTTAGTCGAAAGGAGTGAGTCAACCTTCATTCTGTTTGAACTCTATCTGATCTTCAAACTCGTGTTCTTCAAGCTCAACAATTTTGTGTTTCACAAAATTTGATGGGTAAGGAATTACCACGTCAACTTGAGCTTAAACTCGAAGCGAAGGACGATGGATTGCTCTATTTCAAGGATCGTTTTTGGATTCCGAAACAAGACGATATTCGCACTTTAGTTATGGACGAATCTTATAAGTCTCAATATTCTATCCATCCTGGTGCTGATAAAATGTACAAGGATCTTCGTACTCAGTATTGGTGGCCTGGTATGAAGAAGGATGTTGCCTTGTATGTATCAAAATGCCTAACTTGTCTCAAAGTCAAGGCTGAACATCAACGACCTTCTGGATTGCTTGTACAACCAGAGATACCGGTTTGGAAGTGGGAGAACATTGCGATGGATCTCATCACTAAATTACCGCGTACATCTAAAGGTCAAGATGCTATATGGGTTGTTATCGATCGATTAACGAAGTCAGCTCATTTTATTCCGATTCGCTAGGATCTATCTGCTGATAAACTTACATAGATTTATGTTGATGAGATTGTATCTCGACATGGTGTTTCTTTGGACATCATATCTGATCGTGATGCTCGATTTTCTTCTCATTTTTGGAAGACCATGCAATCTGCTATGGGAACCCAACTAAATCTAAGCACTGCTTATCATCCCGAAACAGATGGACAATTTGAGAGGACAATTCAAACTTTGGAGGATATGCTTAGAGCATGCGTGATAGACTTTGGTGGTAATTGGGATTCTCATCTTCCATTGATCGAGTTCTCTTACAACAACAGTTATCATGCTAGCATTAATATGGCACCATTCGAAGCTCTTTACGGTCGAAAATGTCGTTCACCTGTCTGTTGGAATGAGATCGGTGAAGCTCTGCTTACTGGAACTGAGCTCATTCTGGAAATGACAGACAAAATCAAAAAAATTCGTGATAATCTAGTGACAGCTAGAAGTTGTCAAAAGAGTTATGCGGATGTGTGATGTAAGCCTTTGGAATTTCAAGTCGGAGACCATGTCCTACTCAAGGTGTCACCTTGGAAGGGAGTGGTGAGATTTGGAAAGAAAGGAAAACTTGCACCTCGATATGTTGGACCATTTAAGATTGTCGAAAGAATTGGAAAGGTTGCCTATCGACTAGAGCTACCTCCAGAGCTTGGAAATATTCATCCGACTTTTCACGTGTCCAATTTGAAAAAGTGTTTAGCTGATGCTGATCTTCACATTCCACTCGACGAAATCCAAATCGATGAAACGATGCACTTTGTCGAGAAACTTGTGGAAATAGTGGACCGTACATTCAAACAGTTGAAGAACAAACAGATTTGATTGGTCAAGGTTTGTTGGGAATCTAAACGTGGCCCAGAGTTTACTTGGGAACGTGAGGACCAAATGAAGGCGAAATATCCGCAATTGTTCTCACAAGTTTCCTCTAGTTAAAATTTCGGGACGAAATTTCTTAAAGTAGGGGAGACTGTGACAACTGTGCTCTGTAATCTATGAACAATGTAAAACAATGTTAATTATTAATAAAACAATGTGTTTTGGTGTTATTATGTGTGTATTTGTGCTTGATGATTTTACAATTTGATTCGATTCCGATTTCAAGCTTCAAAATCGCTTTCTGGAAAGTTATACGAAAACTGGTGCGTAAACGCGGTCAGTTTATCGCGACAAACACTCCGGAATAGTGACATAGGCTTAACATACCTTAAATTTCCTCCACATAACTTAAAAATAAGTTTTGGATGGTTTGGTGTGTCAAAATCAAGTTTGTTCGATCGTAGGGACTATTTATGTCAAACTACGAAACTATACCAATTTGTATAGTAACAAACATTCCCGAACTTGATCATAAGTTAAACATACCCTAAATATCCTTTACATGGCTTAGAAATAGGCTTTGAGGTGTTTGGTATGCTAAAATAAACTTTATTGATCAATAGGGACTAAAAGCGTCAAAAAGTGCATAAGTTTACATTTTCGCGCATATCTTACGTTCTGAATATATCCGGACATCCAAAAATTTATGTAATCATTAAAATATTTTATTTTAGTGATTGGCATGATAAAATTCCATTCGTCGCTTAATTTGGATCGTTTTTGCGTCCGTTACGACTTCCGTCGTAATTTACCGAACAACGCAACCGTACAACCAAACGAGCCGACATCTGAGATGTTTTTGAGCATATTTTAAGTTCCCTATACTTTAAATTCATTTTAGAGCTTTGAAATGGGGTTAACGGGGCTTAAACGTGTCAAAAATGCATCGAAAACCAAGTTTGGGGCTTCAGGGACTAAATCTGCCATTTTTGAAAGTTGCTGGTCTGCAAGGTCCTTACGGACTGTATGGGGACTTGCTTACGGTCCGTAAGTAGTGCCCAGATCTAGTCATTACCACTTGTTCCAATGGTTTTCAACCCCTGATTTGGATGCTATGGGCTGGTTTGTGTGATGAACAAGTCCTCCAATCCTTCCCTAACAATTGTATGGCCTAGATCTTTCCCTTTTTAGCAAGGAATGATCTTAACGGTTTTGCGAAAACTATATATAGCCATGCCATTCATTCATTTTTCTGCACACTTGATCTAAATTACACTCTAAGTTGGAGCCTTTGCTTCATACCTGAGTGATTTGGATCAAGATCTCCCTAGCAAGGACCCTTTGTAAGCTTCTTTCGTTCTTTTATCGCTTTTCGAGCGTGAAAGTGAAACAATGTTTGACTTTCTGCTTTGACCATGAGTTGGTCAACACGAAGTTCGTTTAAAATTCGCAACGTGAGCGTAATCACGATGGTTATAGTCCTTAGTGACTATACCTACTGATTATCACGTTGACTAGGCGTAGTAACGAGTCGTAGTTTCGGTAAAAATGCGCATTTAAGCGTATTTTGCAACCAAACTACCCTTGGGTATCAAAACACTTTGTTTTGATATCAAAACCTGTTTTCTAACTTAGTTAAGCATGTTTTAACATGCTTAGCTTGTCACTTTCAGTTTAGTGCTTGTTTAGAGTCGTAAGTCAAGCGGTCTAAACCACCGCTTAGACTTTCGAACTCGACCCGTTTGGTCGATCATTAGGATCCGACCAAGCATGTTTAGTGACCATAGTTGTATAGGGAATAACCTTCCGAGGTTATACCTTATGGTCACCTAGTTTAAGTAGTTGTATGATAGGTAGTTTATATGCCTTAAGTAAATGACCAAAATGCCCTTTTTCATGCATAATTGGACTTTAAGCATATGTAACTTAACTTTTGTCACCTAAACTGATTATGCAACCTATTTAAACATGTTAGGGCATATAATACTTGTCATAGGACTAGTTAGACGTCTCGAATGCGCGTTTGCGCGAACGACGCGTTGAAGTAGCATAAGCTACCTTAATGGGTCGTAACGGGTCGAAAGCACTTAGGTTAGGTTCCGATTTAGAATGTAGGCTTTGTTAGACCATATCACATGAGTTCCAATACTCATTTGGTTTACGAAACCTCATTCTGTCCGATCTTCCGATTTAGGTGTCGATTTATTTACTAGTGATTCGATTATTAGGTGCTGCTTGAGTTTCCTTGGTTTGATTGAGCTTGTTGAGTTCTTTAGATTGAGGATACTTTGCACTTCGATGTGAGTACATAGATCCCCTCTTTTACTATTTTCAATTGTTTTGGGGTGATTCATATGTATTAAAACGATTTCGAGGTTTTTAACAGTGGTTTCAAAAACGATTAAGATGGTTTATATTAAACTAATAACGATTTCGATAATGTGAACGAACTTGTTGGTTGTAATTACATAACGAATGACATTCATTAATTTTGGCCGAACCGACCAGTATTAGGTTATGGTACCATAGGATCTGACAAATCCCGTTATCAGACTACACCCATGGTTATGTGTGGAGGTTATGTAGGTAACGACCGAATCTGATGATTGTTAACTCACCCTTTGGTGGTTTGTTAATGCGAGAAACGAGATAGTCGAGTCACGAAGGTTTGAATGTTATAAGCGAGACGACCAAAAGTAGTTTCACAATTAAAATGAATACGATTTTGGGACGAGTTAAACGATTTGAGACGACTTAAATGAGATAAACAATTTGGTAAACGATTGGTTTTGGGTTGTGATTAGATAATGGGACGGGTGTAGCATGGTAGATACACCGCTGGTACATCTTATATATAAGTGCTTTTATCATATTACATACCGTGTCATTATTTAGTTCACTTGGGAAACGATTTGAAACGATGTCACACAACGAGATTTTCGAAATGATATAAACCATACGAGTTTTATTAACGAGTTTTTACGAGATGTTTTACGATTTGGTTTACTAAAACAAATGTTATGGGGTTAAGAATCATGGCTACGAGATTTTATAAACTATAACCAACTTGATCTGAGTTGGTTAATCATGTTGCAATACACTTTTCAAAATGAGGTTTGTATTTTGACTCTTGTAGTCTAATGAGGTACTGCAACATATAAACGAGCCATGAATCCGATACTCTCATAAAACCTATGTGCTCGCCAACATTTCTTTGCTGACTTTGTTTTTACATATGTTTCAGGTAATGTTGCTTGATGTTGATTGCTAGGAAGCGTGTTCACTTAGGATTTGGACGTGGCCTTAGTGACATAAAAAGGATGCTAGACAATGTTTAAATTGTTTGTTTGGTTTAAGACAATGTAATTTACTTAATGAATCAATAAAATGAAACTTTTAATTGCCATGGTTGTGAAACGATGATTCTGTTACAACACTCCCCGACGTTTTCGCCGCGGTTTCGTTGTTTTGACGCGGTCGGGGTGTGACAGAAGAGTTGGTATCAGAGCCAATGGTTATAGGGAATTAGGTTATTAGTAATGCTTTGACCTAGACTATAACTTTCTAGGACCCCAACGCAAGTTTATTTAGGAAAATAAAAACTTGCCATAATTTTTATTACAAAAATTACAAATGTTGGAGGTTGGTTTTTGATAAATAAAAATAACTAAGTATATATTTAGGAAAATATATATTTAGATGTCACAATTTGTGTGTTACTTGTATATTATGTGTATTAGTTATATTATTTTAAGAACTTCAAAGTAATATAATTCCCCAAAATACCAAAATTGTAATAAAAAAATATTACCGAAATTCTAAGAAAATAAATATATAACTTACACCCGAATATTGGACAAACCGGACAAGGACTATGGGCTATATATATATAGAGTGGGGTTCTAGAGTGAACACCAGTGTATTTGCGAACTGAGTGAACAAATCCTGGCCATTGATTTACACACATGTATGGCTAGGATTTCATCATCAAATCCTAAAATACACTAGTGTATTTCATCATCAAATCCTGACCATTGATTTACATACGTGTATGGCCAGGATTAGTTCACTCAGTTCGCAAGATACACTAGTGTTCACTATTCAACCTAATCCTATATATATATATATATATATATGTGGTATTTTGGAAACCGAAGAAATGGAAAATATGATTTTACAAGTATTACAAAAATATATCATTTTTGTCAAATAGAAAATATATTATTTTTTGGTGAAAAAAAATATATATTTTCTTAAACAAATTAAGAATATATTATTTTGGGTAAATTTTGAAATATAAATATTTTCTAAGTTAATCTTGAAAATATATTATTTTTTGAGGTTTATATGAAAGTATAATTATTTTTGCCAAGAAAGATTTATATATATTTTTCTATAAAAGTTTTCTTAAAATACATATATTTTAAGAATATAAATTGGTGATTTTTAGTTGATTAAAAATAATATTCCGGAAAATTTAATACAAAATTAAGTATAACAATACTAAATAAATATAAGAAAATACGTATCCTCGTACGTACAAATACACACCGGAATACGCCACCAATACTTGGCAAAATACACAAGTCTAAAAATACACAAATATAATTATACCCATCCTTGGGAAATATTCATGAAGGAATTACAAATGATATAAGTCAAAATATATTATTTTAACAAATATTCCAAAGAGTTGTTAAATATAATTTAAGTTAAAATATTATTATTTTAACCAATAATTATATACCTTGGAATAATATAACGTACGTTCAAGACATAACTCAAAGTATACTATGAATTCCAAATAAGTCATAATGACTAAGATTAAGAGTCGTTACACGACCTAGCCGTCTAATAAAACATAGCACGTGTGTAGGTAGTCATACGACCCGAGGAAAGAAGCTTTAAGTTACTTGATTGAAGAACGCAATTCTGTGAGTTCATGTCCCCCTTTTTCTTTTAACTGTTTTTGATTTTATAACTTACGGGGGTGAGATACGTGTTTCAAATGTTCAAATGTTTCAATGGTATGGTTAGCTAAGGAATGAACTGTTAGATCACGTGGATGATGTAGTATCTCTCCTGAGTGCCATTAATCTAGTTTAAGACCGAGGGGCATGAGTGGTAGATCTATCTGGGTGTAGCGAGCCCCACCCATGGGTCCTTGTGTGGCCGCATGTGGTGACTATGTCGTTCCCGCCGGATGGACTGGAGGAAATCCGCTAGGTTTGAGTACTTCCTACGCACCAGACATATTAATGTCCTTGCAAAACATTAATGATCTGTTGATAGACGCTTACATACTGGTTATCAAAGGAATTCTCTCAAATTTTTACAAGTCATTACGAGCTCACATACAAAATACATGAACTCGCTCAACTTTTGTTGATGTTTTCAAATTACATGTATTTCAGGAAATTGATATGCATCTGGTGGCCATTTCAAAGTTTTCAAGATGTGTTTACAAGAGATGATGTCATC